>JANBPO010003090.1:11159969-12477912 GCA_024336825.1 Amorphophallus titanum
CCCCCCCCTCGAGAGGCCATTGTGGCCTCTCTTTTATAGGCCTCACCATTGGGCCGTGTGTAGGGAGGTAGTTGTAGGGCATCGAGCGGGCACACAAAGTTGGTGACTAAAGTGACGTGCGATGTGTATAGGGTGACATACAGAGGCGGCAACTGAGCTCTATTAATGCCGTTAAAATTCAAAAATAGGCGGGAGGGCCCTGAAGTGGCGGGAAGATGCCACATGGCCGAGTTTGGTGGGTAGTACTAAGAGGCCACGTCATAACTAACGGAATATAATAGGGGGTGAAATAGGAATGGCAGGTTTTGATTCATGAATATTTCATAATACAAGAAAAAGGAGGAATCATCTTCTTTGACAGACAGAATTGTATGTATTAGTAGACCGGATATCTTGAATTAGCGTGTTTTACCTGCAGGAATAAGGAATCTGATTTTGAGTAAATAAATTTGATTTTTCCAAATTTTTTGGCACTAATACATTGACAACTTGTTTTCTAAATATTTGAAAATGACTTTAAGAACTTTTTGGTCACGTACTCATTCTTGATCTTATATATGCAAACTTGTCATTTAAATAATTTGACAATCTCAAGCAAATCTCCCATGGAGCGTCGGGGAGAGAGAGAGTGAGAGATGCAGGAATAACAAAATGAACAAAGATTTAGAGAAACTTAGATAATTTGACAATCATATTCAGAGCAGATTCAACCTCTTCTAGTTGCAATCATCCCCATTTAATTTGCTATGTACCACGTAGTAAGCACATCATATGTGGCCAGTCACTTTAAGTTAAAAAAAGAAGGGAATTAAGGATCATCTACGTTAACGTGAGAATTTCCCAATGGTAAAAAACACCGGAAGGCACGCGTGCTTTTACTTCCAGCCGGCGTGTAAACCAGAAAGAGAAAAAAGTGAGAGCACAGTCGCACGGCGGCAGCACAACGAGGGAGGGGGGTCGGCGTGTAAACCAGAAAAGTTTAGATAACATAGGAGAGGCGACAAGGGAGAAGGGAGGGGGTGGTCGGAGCTCAACGGTGTACCGTTGGATTTGCCATTGGTCGTTACCCCCTGATAGACGGAGGCCGTATAAGCGGTGTTGTTGACATTACCCGGATTGAGGGTAACCGGTAAATAATAGCTCGAAGTGCCTATGGGGAATGTCGTCGTCAAATTCTTGGTTAGGCCCTGGATAGCCAGATAGCCGGTATTGGTCACGCCATCGCCCGTAATAACGTAACTGCCATTGCCTGCACCGGTGATCGTCTTTGCTCCATTGGTTATAGTCAGCGGATCATCTGATGCATCCAGCAGACCGCTGGTAAAGGCTAGCTGGTTAGTCACCTTCGTGGCGACACCGAGCACCACATTCCCACCGGTATTGGCGACCGTTAGATTGTAAAAGCTCACGGGCGACACCGTGGAAGAGGCGATCACCTGCGATGCGCTGCCCGAAAATTCTACGGTATTGGTCCCCGGCACAAAAGTCCCTTCATCATCGAAGGCATAGGCGCCATCACTGCCGGTGATATTCAGGATCGGCACACTTGTACCATAGCTGCTGCCGGTGGCATCGAAGCTGGCGTTCGCACTGATATAAAGACTCAGGACATTGAGATTTCCCGAGGGATACCCTATCACGGTCTCCCCGCGGACGGGCCCTACAACGATGTTCGGATAGGTAGTGGTGGAATAGGGGTTGATCCCAAAAATGCTGTTGGTGGGTGTACTGCTTGTCCCCAACTGCACCGTACCCCCTGTGACGGAGTAGGTCGACACATTCGGTCCACCCATGTTGAGGTCGGCCGAACCATTGGAGTTATCAGGTTGCTCCAAAATGATCAGGCCGCCGGACATAATGGTCTTTCCGCCCGAAAGGTTCTGCAACTCAAAGGTCGAGTTGGTGCTTTGCTGCTGGGTAGCAAGCGTAATGGTTCCCCCCGTCATTTCAAAATCGACATAATCACCGTTGCCGGAGGGATTGAAACCCGCCCCTATATTCAGCGATCCGCTGTTGACATAAAGCTGAGGAGTCCCACCGTTTACCTTATATTGAAAATCCTGCGCCGACGTCTCCCCGGTTTGAACGTTGACCGTTCCGCCATTCATCAAAAGCCCGCCGGACAAGACCACACTCCCCGTAGTCGCAAGATTCATCGTTCCATTGTCGGATTCGATCGTCACCCCGTTAGGGATCGTAAGCGCAGTCGAGGATCCACTATTATAAGCATTGTTCAACGTACCGGTGTTGTCCATCTGAAAGATGCCCCTCGTCAATGTAAAATAGTACTTGCCCCCGCTATTGATACCCGCAATAAATTTGGGGTCCTGTACATCCAGCTCCGTGGTGGAAGAACCCATATTCAGGATCACCGTCCCCGCGATAGTATACGCTCCGCCGGAATTGGTGATCGCCGAATTGGCAACGCCATCGAACGTCAGTTTGCCGCCCGTGGACAATGTCATATTCCCTGTATTGGTCAGCGAACTTCCAAGCAGCATGCTTCCCGTACTCCCCGTTAAGGTCCCGGAATTGGTGACCGTACCCGTGACGGTCATTGTACCCGTGGTCAACGACAAGTTCGACGAATTGGTCAATCCACCCGTCGCGGTCAGCGTACCCGTACCCACAGAGAGGGTTCCGGTATTGGTCAAAGACCCGCCAACCAGCAACTTTGGAACAATAATTTAGATGCTGATAGCCTTAGAAATTTCTTTAGTACAATAAAAACGTCTATCCTTTTCATGTCCGTTCGTGCTGGGTGCTGCAGCACTTCCACAGCCCATAGCCCGTGTACTGTCGTGGAGGACCCTTAGACCAGCACATAATCTAACAAAGTCATGACCCGGTTTATATTTAGGCATTTGTTTGGGATCACTACAAAAGCATATTATACTCTTTAAGATATCTGCTGTTTTCCTATTGCGTTTTCCGATGAGCAAAAAAAATTTCAGGATTTCCGATGTCCAAGGTCTCATTCTGTCTCATTACCCCGATATGGCCGTCTATCATCATTCATCTCACCCCTTGACGCACACCAGCCTCGCTCTCTCCCTGGCCAAAGTGCCGTACTAGCCTTGTGCTCGACAGTTCGTTTTCCACATTGGCAGAGTTATGATTTTCAGAACTCTCTCTCTCTCTCTCTCTCTCTCTCACACACACACACACACACACACACACAGAGTAGAGAAGAAGGCAACGTTTGGGATCCTTCTGGTCTATGTTCCTCGACATAGTTTTGAACATAGTTGCAGGGAAACGTTGAGGGAAGTGAGATCTTGGACAGTGGAAATCCTAAAACCTTTTATGATCAGAAGCATTTCCAGCACCATCCCTAAGCCCTGCCAGAGAAGAAAGCTTCAATTCCTGTGTTCTATTATCAGAACCCTAGCTACATTTTCGAGCATTCTTTCCCTGTCATCGTGGCAAGAATAAATTACATAAAACCGGATAGATATCTTATGGCGGAGGAAAATAAGTTTTATTCGATGGGAATGAGTATATTTGTGAACTGCATTCTTTCTCTGTCATCATGTCATTATTTTCGAGTCTCACTGCATGTCTAGGATAGACAGTGAACTTCTAAAAAAAACAAAAACAAAAACACAAACTTACTAGGTGTCACCCATCTTGAATCAATCCTCAACTACGCTGTACCCTGTACTTAGATGTAGTCCCCACTCCCCTGGGAATCACTCTAGCCCTTGTTTATTTGGTCTCTCGAGGGGAAGACCCTAATGGCTTTCTTCCTCGTAAACAATATGGATGATTTAAGACAAACATTCCTCGCCCTCTTTCCTAGAAACCTCACCCCTGCATATCTACAGCTACAGGCCGGACTCTTCTAACAGACAGTGAATACTTATTATTCACTGGGAGAACCGCATTATATATACAATCCAATGGCATCATGTGGGAGCTCAGAAGCAGCTAACTACCACCGTAGTGACTACAGCCCACTGGTTTTCTACACACTCCGCAGGGTGCTCGGTTTTTATTCCCCGGAGGTTACTTGCTTCCATAGACTCGATCGGTCCCCCGTTTGGAAATCTGGAAGTGTGGAATCATGCCGCCACGGTTATTTATTGGCTGCATTATTGGATCTAAAGATCGGAGGAATGTTTTAATTATAACCCAACCCGACCGGGCCGGTCCGACTGATTAACCCGCAACCTGGTCTCAAAGTCAGGTTGAAACTCTTACCTACACTGGCCAAGATCTAAAACCCTGTCAAACCCGGTTAACCCGGCTCAACCTGGTTAGCCCGGTCCAACCTAGTAAAACCAATGTGACCCGGCTAGGTTTGAGACCTATTATCACAAATTAATCATTTAATTTCTTATTACATCATTACTTTGAAAAGAATAAGGATACATAAATGAAGATAAAGTTTAGAGGGAAGCAAATTTAAAACAAAAGAACTCATAAGTACTACTATATAAATAAACAAGCCAAGGCCTTATGTATAAGAACCAAACCCCATAAGGGTTATCACACAAATGTAAAACCCACTACGCATTGTACAAGGGAATCTTACATGAGAGGACTTGTATAAAAAGTAAAACCATAGGTGGACTGTTATATAAATGTACAAGACATCTTTAAACACATGGGGCCATGGGACGTATGCAAGTGGATGGAGATTTCCACCACCAAAAGAAATGGCGCCCCAGACTAGGGCACTAATTTATGAATTGAAGACTCCCCGATTAGTCGCCATTTCCCCTTGGCCATAATAATAATGCACACTTTGTAAATGGTGCCCCCTACCAGGGCACCAATTAATTGAAGACACCTATAATGTCGTCAATTACTTTTTAGTAATTACAATATAAACATTTAGAAAATAAATGACGACTGGATCTTAGGCGTCATTTCCATCCAACAAACTTTTCGAACACCCTATCTCTCCAGCCTGTGTAAGCTGCAAACACACTAAATGCCCAATAATTCTGGATCTTGCCTCCCTATCCTGTCGACCTAAACCCACAAATCACTATATTAAACACCCCTATTCTAGCCAACACATGTTAGTTCGTTAGCTTGTTGCAGAAAGAAGGGAAGCAAGTTCTGGGAAGGTTGCAGAGGGGTTGCAGAGTTGTCTTCTTTCTCTCTTCATCCATGTACCCAAATCATCATCCCAAGAGGTAGGTGTTCTATGGTCTTTAACCAAATCAGTAGTTAATCTAGGCTATATGCATGTTTTAGTAAGTGATCTCATGCTTTTAGCATGAAACCTTCATGATCAACTCATCTCCATGCAAAATTAATGATTTAACAGCATGCTTTATTGATTTTATATCATGCCTTATAATATTTGGATATATCTATCATGTTTAATCAACTATAACCAAATCTATTAGCAGATTGTTAGAAACTTGTTAGTAGATTACTTAAATAACCACCTGAAATCCATGTTTAAACAACCTGTTTCAACATGTTAGGATATGGTATATGTAAATAAAATAGATCTCATGTTACATGTCCTATTTCGTCAATCTGTCAACCTGCACAAATACTTGTAACATACTAAGCAACCATATTATGTTAAAAACCCTAATATCAGTGATCATGAAACAGATGTATGAACACAGATTAGGAACCCCTGTGAACACAGTAGGAACCCCTGTGAACACAGTAAATGGCACCCCTGAACAGGGCTCCAATTACCAAAAATGAAGATTCCCCCATGAGTCATCAATTAAATGAAGACACGTGCAGTGTCGTCATTTCTATTTCTGAAATTTCCTACGCTTAATAAATCAGCACATTCACCAGTAAATGGTGCCCCTGCCAAGGGCGCCAATTAATAAATTGAAGACCCCTTTTGTAGCGACCCGGGATCCAAGTACCGGAAAGGAACCGGTGCGACTCGGGTCTCGGCCCACCTCCTATGAGCCCGAAGACTCAGAAGGGAAAAAAGGATGGTGTGAGGGTGTGCAAGAAGTTAAAGTAACTAGTTCTCTTGCCCCAAAAGTCATATTCCATTTCCATAAAATGCTAATACTTTTATGGAATAAAGCGGTGCTCAAAGTCCTGTTCTAAATTATTTTTAAATTTGAGTTGCAGGCTATTGAGATCGAGATTGATCAAGATGAATTTGTTGGCATGCCTTTTGTGCTCCTTTCTGATGGAAATTGGATAAACAACAATGGCTATGATTTTTATATTGATTTCAGTCACGGGCGTATGAAGACCAAAAAGGTCACTGCCTTTCCATTATATAAAGTGTCTATCTTCCTATGTGGAGTCAGATCAATGTTTTATTAATCTTCATTTTATAAATATTTCCTCTGTTGATGCTTTCTTTTTTCCTTGTCAAAGGAAGCTGGTGATGGAAAGGGTACTGCAAAGGACTTACTGGACAAAATTGCCGAGTTAGAAAGTGAAGCGGAGAGATCACTTATGCATAGGTCTCTTTCTTTCTGTACCTAAACATCCTCTGATTTGGATTCTACTGTTGGTGTGAGATCAATAAACTTTTCATTGTCATAGTCTTCTTTAGAGCCTTTGACTACTTTGATGCAACAAGTTTGGCATAGAAATCAACATCATGATGTTCAGCTATGACAAAAGGATTATCATATTTCAGATTTCAAATCTTTTCCTGTGAACTCAACCCTGTGGTGTAGAGTCCACAATCTAATGCCACACTTTTAACCATCTTTGCATCTTTTATGACCAAACCTTGACATCTTAGCTATATAAAATCTAGTTTCGATGGTTTTTCCTTATCTTTATTTAATCTGAATGCAGCTTTTATGGCCCAAGGTCTAATTTTGCTTGCATGTTTTCTTGTATTTAAATGACAATGTCATCTCTTTTGTTTCACACATGCAAAGATTTGGAGGTGGCCCCAACTGGGCATCGATTTTGTGCTCAATAATGGGCCTACACCAGACTTGGGCCTGAGGATGCATAGGCCTTAGTACTTATTTTTTCTCCTTATTCATTCCTCCTCCCTTCTTGATTCCTTCTTCCAGAAAAACTCCACCTATCTATGTGCATTCCCCCACCCCCGCACACTTTTTTTTTGTCCTTTACTTGAGTGCCACATCTGAGACAACCAAATGGAGCTTGCTGGATTATGGTATCCTGCGTATCCTCGAACGTTGCTAGCCCCCCTCCCTTTTCTCTCTGACGGATTTCTCCCTGTTAACTGTCTCCATTTCACAGTTTCACAGTTAACACTCCTTTCCTGCTTGGAATCCTGCTTATCTGTCCCTGCATCTCTTTGTTCCTCCAATCCCCACCCAAAAAAAACCTATTACTTGTCTCTGTTGCACACTCATTACCCCCATCTTTTTAGCCTTAAGCCGGGAGAGGTTTGGGCCTGAAAAAAGTCCAGTGTTCTTGGGCAGGATGTGGCCCAAACAGATTTTGTCCTTGGGAAAAGATTGCGATTAACCAACCGGGCATATGCCACCACCAACTTGGCACAGGTCTTTCTCTTGTTTCCAATGATTTAGATTAGATTTTGTAGATGTTCATGTATTCTTTGATGAGTGGTAGTTGGTCTTCTAATTTTTTCTTCATGTGGAAATAATCTTACCTTATGCTTCACAGGTTCAATATTGCAGCAGACCTGATGGAATTGGCTGGTAGTTACTTTAGCTTCCTACACACCCTCACACCATCCCTTTTTTCCTTCCGAGTCTTCAGGCTCATGGGAGGCGGGCCGAGATTCGAGTCGCGCCAGTTCCTTTCCGGTACTCAGATCCCGGTCGCCACATCCCTGGTTGGAGGGTAATCACTCAGCGATGTTAATTATCTATTAAGCCAGTAAGCATGATGTGTGGGTAACTATCTCATGGTCAGTGGTGCGGGACACTAACACATATGTGTTGGTGTACGTCATGGGAGGATGCACACTAGACTGATCTACCATTGGATCTTCAAATGATTAATTATACCTAATGTCAACTGAAGATCTAACTATTTTAATAGATCATTGATCCTTTGACTTGAGACATTGATCGAATCTTACACGAAGACTGACATGGTTTGATACCTGGTTAAGTGATTTTAACCATAAGTCATGAAACACCAAGTCATTGACTATGTCAAGATATATGCGAAGATCATCAATGGTTAAGAGGGGATCACTCACTGTGAAGTATATATAACAGATAGTTAATGGGTCAAGACACTGATGCTCCACTAAACCCCTGACCAGGGTCGTGTGAGTTCGTTTGGAACAGACGTCATGCACTTTTAGGAGGTCATGGTCAAATAGCATGATCATGGGGTTTGACAGTTACCATACTCTCGATCAAACCAAACTCATAGAAGGAGCGAGGGATTATAGCGATGTGACATCTGTAGACAAATAGATACCTGACAGGGTGGTTTGAACCTGCCGTCATCTGGGATCACGCGGATTTACTTGACCCAAGGTGATCATAGGTCCAGATTAAATTAAACTATTACTCGACTCTTGTAGAAGTGAATAATAAATTGGGTCTTGTGAATGTGAAAATTATATTTTTATTTTTCACTACTCCCATATAGTAAATTTATTTTTGCTTGACCTCCATACCACGTCACCAGGTGATGTGGCACCTATGCCCAGGTAAATTGGGGTGGAGGACACCTATGTCCATGTCTATCATACGACTGATAAATCTGGATCTCCTAAAGTGTTCCTAGTCATATATATACATATATTTACACATGATAAGCAAAGTTTTAAATCGAGTTTTAAAATGTTAGTCACACCAATAGTCTGGTTAGACATGTGTCGAGATTGGGACTCTCGAAGGCTGAAATTTAAGGGTTGTCTTTTGGTGTGTCACAAAATATGTGAACTATTAAATAAAAAAATTAATTTTAAATTAATGGGTTTTAAAATCACCATTTTGATTTTATGTGACTGTTAACTTACAAAATCAAAATCAGTTAAAAAAAGGTGCTACATGGGTCAACTAGTTTGAAATCTAACCATTTATGACGCTACAAATATAAGAAAAATAATCGTAAAATGACTCATAACATTTCAAATATAAGAAATACAATGTTTTGTGATATTTTTATAACATTTTATAAGATTTGAGAGCGCACTGAATGAACCGTCAGTGGATTCATTTCTTGATCTATGGCATTAAGTGCATCTTCAACATTAGCCAAGATCCCATATCATGAATCGTCAAGTTACAAGTTAGGACCAAAATCGATTAAGATTCAAGACCAGCTATGAACCACTATTATCGAATCCATATATTAATAATTTCCGTCTCAAGTCAAATGGGGTAACCCTTGGATCGCACCGTGGAACTACAAGCAAACCTACGAGTTCACGGTCCCGACTGGCAGCATCATGGGCGACTACGAGATCACCAATGACTGACGCGAGCTACGAGGCCCGCCTAGACGCTCTGGCGGACGAGGTGCGGCGGATGGTGACGCCTAGACCTCCGCGGGGCGAGTACGACTACACAGGATTGGAGTGGGAGTGAACGACTGCATTAACCGGTCGAACGACTGCATTAACGGTCGAACCGACTGGAACGAGGTTTACCGTATCGCAGGAAAGGTGCTGGGTAAGTGACTGACAACTACACGCCGACAACTGACGAGGTGCGTGACCTTTTCGTGTTCGCATCCAAGCAGGAAGGGGAAGTTGCCGAACGGGACTTCGACCGCTGGTTGCGTAGCGTGAAGGCCGACGCCTGGGACGAGGGCTTCGAGGCGGGGGAGCGGGACGTGTTTGAGCATGAGCGCACCAGTTATGACGAGCCGTGCATCAGGAACCCCTACCGCGAGGCAGATGAGTAGGCCAGTTCAGATTGGCGACGTATGCAAGCACGGGCACGAGATCGTCGGAACTAACGCAGCAACCCGCAAGATTCGGGGAAAGGTGGTAATCCGGTGCGCAACGTGCCTTGCCGCAACAGCCAAGAGGTACAACTCAACAGAAAAGGGCAGGTCAGCTCACGCCAAGAAGGAGCGCAAGCGCAGACGATCTCCAGGGTATCGGGCAAAGCATAACGAGTACGTTAGAATGTACCGAGCGCGTCGTGCGGAGGACGAGGTGGACGCGCTTCTGGAGGCAGGTTTGGCGAAGTACGACGACAAGAAGACCGCCGTACAGCGCGTGCTCGGAATCAAGCCGGAGGCGATGCCCGCACACGAGGCGATGAGCGAGTGGTTCGAGTCCAACCGCAGCCCGTGCTTCAACAATCCCGAGGATTACATCGAGTTTGATGACCCGCGTTACCCGGAGGAGCAAACCGGCAGACCGTTCCCATCGACCTCTCAGGCTGAGGCGCTATGTTCCGAATGCCCAATCCGAACCCTGTGTCTTGAGTTCGGGCTGAAGAACAAGGAAGACTTCGGCATCTACGGAGGAAAACGCCTGGTCGGGGGCAGGATTTACCAAGGCGGCTCAGGTCGCAGGAAGGAGGAGAAGTGAAAATCCCATTCGCGCCGGGTGACTTGCGCGCGATTGCCGATGCGCTAGACTCCGTGAGCGAGCAATTGAAGGATTCCACGTTCTACAACGACACACCCGGCGTTACGCTGGATTTCGTCATCCCAGTGCGACTAAATGGTTCGAATCGGATAGTCGGAACAATCGAATGGTTTGACGACTGGATCGGGTTCTGGCCCGCAGAATACAAGGAGGAGAAGTAAGTGGCAACAGGTAAGGTTTATGAGGGTGTGGCGAACACGCTGAAGCACCTCTCGGTCGAAAAGAACGGCGTGCTCCCCGGCAACATGGGTGGCAAGCCGTACATTACAGCTCACGACATCGCGGCAGAGGTGAAGCGCAAGTTCGTTGAGAACAACCTCATCTTCACCGGGGCCACGCGCGGCGATCACGCGACCAGCAACATGCCGGCCGCCGAAGCCGCGAAGTGGGTCGGCAAGGCACCGCCCGACCTGACGAATACCGAAGCAAAGGGATTGGTTTATCGACTGGGACGAAAGGTCTGGGTCGACGGTTTGTTCATCGATGTCGCCGATAATGATGAAAATCGATGGTAAGTTTCTTCATCGACATGGGTTAAATGTCAAAGCAAAGGGATTGGTTTATCGACAGGGATGAAAGATCCGGGTCGATGGTTTGTTCATCGATTTTGCCAATCATGATGAAAATCGATGATAAGTTTGTTCATCAACATGGGTTAAATGCCGAAGCAATAGGATTGGTTTATCGATGGGGATGAAAGCTCTGGGTCGATGGTTTGTTCATCGATTTCATCGATGATGACAAAAATTGACGATACGTTTGTTCATCAGATTGGGTTAAATGTCGAAGCAAAGGGATTGATTTATCGACAGGGATGAAAGGTCTGGGTCAACGGTGTGTTCATCGATTTCGCCAATGATGACGAAAATCAACAATACGCTTGTTCATCGGCATGGGTTAAATGCCGAAGCAAAGTGATTGGTTTATCGACAGGGATGAAAGATCCGAGTCGATGGTTTGTTCATCGATTTCGCCAATCATGATGAAAATCGACAGTAAGTTTGTTCATCGGCATGCAATGGGATTGGTTTATCGATAGGGACGAAAGGTCCGCGTCGACGGTTTGTTCACCGATTTCATCGATGATGACGAAAATCGATGGTACATTTGTTCATCGGCATGGGTTAAATGCCGAAGCAAAGTGATTGATTTATCGGCAGGGACGAAAGGTCCGAGTCAATGGTGTGTTCATCGATTTCGCCACTAATGATGAAAATTGACCGTAAGTTTGTTCATCGGCATGGGTTAAATGCCGAAGCAAAGAAGATTATTTCAGCATAGGCGTAAGGCTTATACTGGTGGGACATGGTTTATATGTCGCACACTGAGAATCCCATGGGACACAAACGATAAATGAAGTACCAACACCATTTTTTTAACCACATTATCGACTCAAGTGCCCTTTTGAGTTTTCACCGGAGCCAGTCCCCTCTTACTTTTGCCCACGCGCCCTTTCAGGTTTTCATGTGGCAGCGTACCTAATTTTATCCACAGCGCCCATTCGGGTTTTCACCGTAGCTGGATTACAACAATTTTAGCCCTTTTCTAGGATGTCTGGGCAAGAATGGCGAGGCACCTCTATTTTAAGCCTTCCTTCATCTTTTTTTGGTGTGAGGATATTTGCCATTTCCCAATGAGGTGTTAGGTGATGGTGTGCTCTGATCATCGTCATCGAGATGATGCCGACGCGAAGGTGGGCTTAGTCGTCAATGATAGATTGTTCATCGGTATTGGCTAAATGCCAAAGCAAGGGGTAGGTTTAGTCATTAACGAGGACAAAAGGTCTAGGTTAACGGTATATTGACAGGAGATTTTCGGTGGGACTTGTATGAATTACACCGGACCCACAGGATAATGTTCATTTGTTGGCAAGAAACCAACGCCAACGCAAGGAAGAGATTTTGTGCACTGATTCGGATGTGAGGCTCGTAATGGCGATAATGTGCTGATAGCATGTGACACCCTCAAATATAGCTAAGTTGTACTCTATATCATCGAGACGCCTTTTGAAGTATCGGCTCAGTTCTTGAAAAGAACTCTGAAGTTAAGCGTACTTAATGGGGAGTAGTATCGGGATGGGTGACCTTCCCGGGAAGTCCTCCATTCTGGAGCCAATTGCTATTAGAAAGGGACAAAATCGTGAGGCCGATAGGCCAAAGTGGATAATACCTCGACGGTATACAGTACGGGCGCCTTTTGAAGTATCGGTTCAGTTCTTGAAAAGAACTCCGAAGTTAAGTGTGCTTAATGGGGAGCAGTATCGGGATGGGTGACCTTCCCAGGAAGTCCCCTATTCTGGAGCCGATCACTATCAAAAAGGGGCAAAATCGTGAGGCTGGTAGGTCAAAGCGGACAATACCTCGACGGTATAGAGTACGGGGCGTGATATAATGGTATCAGAGTCATACCCCAGCCGGAAGTGTGGGAACTAAGTGCCATGCAGGGTAAAGTGTTACGCTATGGGAGTCACCTCTTGAACCTGCAATGGGACAAAGTGCTACATAGTGGGAGTCATCTCTTGAGCCTGTAGGGGGCACCTGTAGAATCCTACCTGCCTGGGAGTTTGATTGTGTGCTATATGTGCCCAGCGACAAAGACGTCGCCTATATAAGAGGGATAGATTGTAACACCCTCAAATATAGCTAAGTTGTACTCTATATCACCGAGACGTCTTTTAAAGTATCGGTTTAGTTCTTGAAAATAACTCCGAAGTTAAGCGTGCTTAATGGGGAGTAGTACCGGGATGGGTGACCTGCGCGGGAAGTCCTCTATTCTGGAGCCGATCACTGTCAGAAAGGGATAAAATCGTGAGGCCGGTAGGCCAAAGCGGACAATACCTCGACAGTATAGAGTACAGGACGTGACATGGAATCCTCTCCTCGCTAGGAACCCGCCGGTACCACATACACGGTGCCGTGAGGTCATTAGGCCAAAGTAGACAATACCTCGACGGTATAGAGTACAGAGCGTGACATGGAATCCTCTCCTCGCTAGGAACCTGCCGGTACCACATGCACTGTGGTCCGACGCCATTTTCCTCATTTTCTGTGCATAATTCCATGTTAGTGTAATTTAGCCCTAAAATCATGAAATCGTCTCCATGGCCATTGTCTTTCAATTTTAATGGCATGTTTAGTTATAGAATGTTGTTATGGCATGGTAGTTGGGCTTAGAAGCGTGTTTCCCCATGATTCCCATCGATTTCAGTCGATTGGGTGGAGGTCCGATTTTGGACTCCGTCAATTCGCAACCCAGACGGTGTAACGCACCACCCTGGATGGGTTATAGTCCCCTGATGGCCCAACATGGGTGCGTCACCTGACCAGTAACGGCCGGCCCTACGACCGTTACATGACCTTTGACCGATCGTTTGACCGTTGACCTAGTTAGGCAGTTGGCTTGGCGGTCCATCGGGGGTCCGCTAGAGCCTTATAACACCCCATCAGAGGTGCGTTACATTTCGGACTAAACTGTGTCATTTTTAGGCATTCGGGTGCCTTTAACGGTCCCCGACCTGTGCGTTAGAGCTTGTGGCGCACCTATCCTGGTGCGTTACGGTCTGTGTAAGTCGAGTGTTATATCTGCCCCTTCTGGTGCCTTTAACAGACCATGGGAGGCGCATCTCATTGGTGTAACGCACTACTCTAGGTGTGTTACAGTCTGTATTCTCTGTATAGATTTAACGGCCCTAACGAGGCGCATCACAATCATGTAATGCCCCTTCCTTAGACCGTCACTCATTGTGATGGAGTGATATAGGTCCGTTACGTTGTAAGATGTGGATTTTATATAGTTCGGGTGAGTGTAACGGCCCATGGGAGACGCGTCACACTCAGTGTAACACCCCACTCTTGGTGTGTTACAGCCCGTGTGCCTTGTGTTCTTTAAATAGTTCGGGTAAGCTTATCGGATCAGGGGAGGCGCATCACAATCAGTGTAACGCCCCTACCGACCGTCACATATTGTGACGTGGCGAGGCTAGACCGTTATGTCCTCTGCTATGTTAAAAGTTACATGTTCAATCCCTAATGCATTCCATGTTGCATAAGTGCCATGTTTACGTTATTTTATAAAACTGTGGCATTATTTTAGATCCCGATAAGGTAGCTTTCTCTTTCCTTGTGATGGAGCCACTAGTTGTAGCCTAGCGACCCGAAGTGTCGGCCCACCTGGGAAAGGTGGAGGGGTAATTCCCGCTAAACGATTTTTAAGCTAGTTCCGTGGGCTCCCGGCCAATAGTAGCATCCTACTGAGGGAGAAAACTAGCTAGAGGGTCTGACTCAGGCAAGAGTCGGTGTGTGCACACGTGGTCAGAGGCTTGGACTGACACTGAAGAGTGTCACTCTGACTAGTTACTTGGTCTGGTACTTTTACGCCTCTCACTTGGAGACTTTAGCCACGTGAGTTGCTTGAGATGCAGTGTAAGCCGTCAGTGGACGCATCTGGTCTCTACCTTCTAGTGAGTCTCTTCTTTTTCCTATCACCGGGTTAGTTGAGCTCCGGCCCATAAAAACTTTAGGCAGCCTCATGACTATTAGACAAGAAAGGGGGGGGAGACACTCAAGTCATACCTGAGTAGGTTCCATGCCGAGGCCCTCCAAATCCAAAACTTGGATGTTTCTATGGTTGTCAGTTCCATGTTGCGAGGCACCATCAACCCAGGTTTTCAAGGTAATCTCACCAAGAAGACTTCCACTACTTTCCTTGAGTTGATAGCTAAAGCTCAGAAATATAATAACAAGGAGGGTATTCTCTCTATCTATGTTAGAACTGACCTTGTCTAGGAAAGGTGACCTAGAACTCTTGAAGAGTGGGATGATCAGTGTCCCCGACAAGACGAGTGGAGAAGTGACTGAAGAGAAGACAGGAGGTCAAATCGTAATAGTACCCCCAAGCTGGCTGTTTCGCCTAGTCATATACTCCTGGAGATCCAAGATAAACCATACTTCTGTCCCCCTAGTCTATTAAGGAGCAAGGCAGTGCGCCAAGATTGAAACAAGTGCTGTGAGTTTCACCGTGACCACAGCCATGACATCGACAACAGTATAGCTCTCATATGAGAGATCCAGCAGTTGATCCGAAAGGGCCGCATCGACCTCGACTTCGCATACAATTAAAGGAAGCGACAGGCATCAGACCAAGAATTAGCAGAAGGCAATCGTTAGCAGTAGAAGCTCAAAGTGGTCATCATGACCATTGTAGGAGGACCCTTCGACTGTGGCGACATCAACTGGAAAAGGAAAGTGTACACCCTAGAAGCCCTCACCATTAGCCCAACAACCTAGATTGGTCCCAAGGAGCCAATCACCTTATCTGATGTAGACCTAGAAGGGGTGAAGACCCCGCATGATGACCCCCTTGTTGTCTCAATCGTCATTAATGGCTATGATGTAAGGAGAATTCTAGCAGATAATGGAAGTGCCTTAGATGTTATTTACTATGATTGCTTTGTACAACTATAAGTCTCAGCCGATCAATTAAGGCCTATGGCTTATTCAGGGTTCGGTCCAGAAGGCTCGAATGGAATGTTAAGGAGACTTGCCCCCTGGGTCGGAAACCGTGTTGGGGTTAGGCTCGACGGGGACTCGGGCCCGAGAGCCCGAGCAAGGTGCTGAGGAGCCGTAAACCCAGGGTAGGGAGCCCGCGTCAGGTGCCAGCTTGGCCGAGGCTCGGGATTGGAGACCCAAGAAAAATGCTGGGAATTCTTGGCCCTAGGGCGGAAGACCCACGTGAGGGCAGGCTTGGCTGGGACTCAGAGCTGAGAGCCCAAGTGAGATGCTGTGGGGTCGGGGACCCGGGACAAGAAGCCCGTGTCGGGTGCCGGCTTGGCTGGGGCTCGAGATTGGAAGCCCGAGTAAGATGCTAAAGTGGTGGCCGAGGTCCGGGGCATAGAGCCCGTGTTGGAGACCAGCCGGTGCATGGCTCGGGAGCTGACGCTTGTCTGAGTGAGAGACAGTCTGGGGCCCCTGCGGGGATCGGTGGTGGAGGCCCCGAGTCTGACGCTCGAGTGGGCCGCTGATGCTGGAGATGGGTGTGGCACGTTGACCACATAATCTGGCACAAGCATTGGGAGTGGCTGCGGAGCAGCCACAGGGACCACACCCAAGAAGTAGGGTGATCTTATGACGGGGGCGAAGCTGCCTAGGTATTTTTTCAGCATGAGTGCAATCTTCCACTTTTTCTTTTCCTTTGTTTTTCTTTTCAATCTTTGGCTTGTTGTCCTGAGTCTTAACACTAGCTTTCTTTTCACTGGACTGGCCTGGAACGAATGAGATCAATTTCATCCCAATAGCCTGTTTCTTACATGTGTTAAACCCAAGACCTTCCTTTTTGAAGTTACTTCTTAACCCCATAATAGCCTCTAAGTTATCTTTTCCTTGGGTGAATTTTTCAAGAGAGGATTGTTTATCCTTGTTTTCATTTTGCAATCTGCTTAGATTTTCCTGAAGTTCCTGGTTCACCACACACACAGCCTTATATTTTTCTTCAGCCAATTTGGCTTCATTCTCCAATTTTTGCATTCTAATTTTCAGTTCGTCATGTGTGTTAAGAAGGTAATTATTTTCTCTTTTCATTTCAAGCAGCTGTGTTTTGAAATGACTATTTTCTTCAGCAACTTCAGCCTTACTTTCCATTTTTTGTAATCTTAATTTTAATTCATCATTGGAGTTTAGCAAGAAGTCATATTCTCTTTTCATTTCCATCATTTTATTCTTGCTGTCTCCAAGATCTTCTACAGATTCTCTCAAAAACATTATCTCAGATTCAAGAGTCTTGTTTTTCTCAATCAATAGCATCTCTTGATCACTTTGACCTTTTGCTTTCTTTAACCTTTTGTTTTCCTTTTTGATATTTTGATACTTATCTAGCAATTCATTGAAAGCAAACTCCCAGTCATCACAAGTAAATTCATCGGGTGAAGAGGTTACCTCAGCAGAGTCCTCTCCTTTAGCCATAAAGCACAGCTTTGTGCTTCCTTCTTCCTCAGATGAACTGGTGTCCTCATCTTCTTCCTTCTCCTCATCACTCCAAGTGCTAATCATCGCCTTCGGCTTCTTGTTCCTCCACTTGGATTGAGTTTGCTTCTGATTATCAGGACATTCAGCTTTCACATGTCCCTTTTTCCTGCATTGATAGCAAACTACTCTGTCAGATTTTTTAACATTTTCAGATTTGTATTTCATACCTTTCTTAGTCTGGGGTCTGTTTCCACCAGTACTTCTCCATTCTTTTCTCAGAAATTTCTTGATTTTCCTCGTGAGCATAGCAATCTCTTCTGAATCATCTTCTGTTGAAGATGACTGACTTTCACCTGAGCTCTGTACGTTGCTAGGCCCAGCTTTGAGAGCTAGAGACTTCTTCTTTCCGAAATCCTCATCAGTCTTCCTGAAATTTAACTCATAAGCCATTAGCGATCCAATGAGTTCGTCGGGAGTAGTCGTGGAAAGTTTCCTAGATTCCTCAACCACAGTGGCCTTAGTGTGCCATATTGGTGTGAGGGATCTCAAAATTTTCCTGACTAACTCATAATCACTATAGACTTTTCCTAGGCCTTTTAAACCATTCACAAGGACGGTCAGTCTAGCATACATTTCGGAGACATTTTCATCAGGTTTCATTCTAAAAGCTTCATACTCAGAGATTAACATATTTGCCTTTGTTTCTTTTACCTCTGAGGTGCCTTCGTATATCACCTGAAGTCGGTCCCACATCTCCTTGGCGCTGGTGCATGCAGAGACCCGTGAGAATTCTTTTGGATGCAATGAGCATTGCATTACATTCATCACACAATGCAAGGTCCTAGGACTTAGGCTTGATAGAGACAAGTCTAAACTTGCTCTGATACCAATTGATGTGACACGACCTCGGACCTAGGCAAGCAAGCACAATCGCGAACCGAACGGGCCGAATTTGACGGCCAACTCACTCGGCGCTCACCCAAACCCGTGGGTAACTCGGTGATGCCGAGTGGAGGAAGTGATGGCTGGTCCCTTGCTGGTAGAGGGCCAGCAAGGCCAGAGGGTCTCCCAAGGGGTTTAGGCTAGTCCGTATCTACGGTCTGACCCGGTGCCGAGGGCACGGGTGTACACTTTCCCACGGTGGCCACTCGGAAGTAACGAGATGGCGGGACCGAGCACTCTCTCACCGGCCAGCGGAGCAAATGGCAAGTATTGAAAGAAAAGCACCCAAATTGGAGCAAGGGCTGAGGGCTTACTCGACCGGTTTGAAGAAACCGGTCCCGGTCGGAGACGTGGGTGCGCGGGGAAGCGTGGGCTAACCTGCGCCGCGTCGGTGAAGCTTCAACCTGACCAAGCAAGTACAGCACTACGCCCCGCACAGGGGGGGGTGATCTCGGGGTGGGGGTTAATGTGTTTACAACCAAAGTTACCTCCACGCAGGGAGGGGCCTTCAGCCGGCCAAGCGGGGAGGGGAAAGAGGGGGAATGGGACTCCACGCGAAGCCGATGACGGTTCTATCCCAGCTCTGGACAGGGTACCAGCAGTCGGTGCCGGAATTTCTGCGGCAGCTCCCGATCACCGATGACGGCGAGACCAGCACCAAAACTTCTGTGACTGGTGTGGGAATGCACTGGAATTTTGGCGTAAGCCGATATCGACGTCGTCGGGCGTGGTGGAGCTGGAAACAGAGTCCCTGGCTTCTGCCACAGACTGTCACAGTGCAGTAGCCTCTGGGAGTTGTTGGCGCCCCGGACAGCCCCAAACTCGTATTTGGGCACGGTCGGTGGCGTTGGAACCGTTGTCAAGCTCTCTTTGAAATGAGACCCACGGGGGTGCCAGTAGATGTCAGGGTAGGCCGCTGTAGCTTGAACACTGACAGGGTGTCAGTTCTGTCCCAGGGTGGACTGAACTGCGCACCCAGAGGAGAAAAGGGAGAAGAATTTGATCCGGTGCCCGAATGGAGCCCCAGTTCTTGGAGGAAGAAGAAGGCTCGTCGAAGAAGGTGCCGGCCAAGTCTCATCGTCAGACCCTCCGATCACTGGCCGTGGCAGCTTCTGCAATCGCTCTCTGGTTACTGACTGGGGTTCCTCTGCGCAGTCGAGGAAGAACGCTTCCCCCGGACAGCCACGAAGTCGGATGAAGGCGAGACGACCACCGTTGCGAAGTAGACTCAGAGACGCTTCTTTTGGTACCTCTTGAGCCTTCAGGGATGCAGGGGTGAAGGCGTAGTTGCTTCTGCTAGCTGCTGGTTCTCTGTTGCCTGCGACCCAGCACTGCTGGTTGAAGAGCGGAGGTGGGGAATGGGGTGAATGGGATGGGAATGGGGGTGGATATGAGTGGGGAAGACTCCTGGTTGTGAGGGGGTATGGGAGGGGGTGTTCTAAGGTGTAGAAGGTGGAGAATGGGGGCTGGAGGGTGGTCTAACAGGTGGTGAGAGGGGGAGCTACGAATTTGGGTTGGGAGGGAGGATATTATCGGGTTATCGGTATCCTGAACTCTGGGATGTTACATACATTGGAGAAGGTTCGAGGGAGGGGGAGTTATCACTGTGGCCCCTTCGGATTAGCCCGGGGCGTATTCGGCATCAACGGAAGAAATTGAAACACACGCTGGAAGAAAAGAAACATCAGATATGCTCAGAGAAGGGAGAGGAGAACGTAGTTTTCATTCACATTCAAAGCTCACCACATAATATAATGAGTGCATGTGATTACATTGACCGATTCGGCTTGGTGTTGTCACACAAGACCGATCAAATATCCAAACCAAACATACAGAGAGGGGGAAGGCTGAAGAGAAGCAAAGGCCAGAAGAGTATGCGGCTCATGTCATCACCTATTCATTACAGAAGCCCATGAGGGAAAGAATCATAGAGAATAGAGAAAGGATGGATGGGGGATGCTCTGCCACCATCCCGATCCTTCACTGTGAAAACAGAGTATCGGAAGAGTATTAGAAGTAGAATATTAGAAGCAGGAGGCTCTTCTTCGGCGTCGGGCCTCGCCAGACAAACGAACGGGGAAAGTGACCACACCTCTGGCTCCCTCCCCCTCGGTGAAAAACTCATTGACTTGTTCCCCAATCCCCTTTTCTGTCTCTCTCAGCCCTTCTCTTCTCGTCCCCTTCCGCTTGGTCGAACCACTTGAATATATATAGATGGAGGCTATTATTGCGTGGAGAATGGCGTGCCGGGAAAGGCCCTCCAAGCTTCTTTACGCGCCGGATTTGATGGCGCCGGGGAAGGGACGTCCCACAAACTTTTAGCGCGTCGTAATAGATGTTTCTGAAAATATTGAAATAATAATTTTTCTGAAATCTATGATAATTTTGAATTAGCGACAAAGTCATAGGCGCTATATCTTGAAATAGCGACCTAGATCAAGGTGCTATTTTCCTGATTACTGTTTTCCACAAGTTTTACAGTAACCTATCATCAAGGTTATGAAACAGGCACTATATTCTAGTCTGTGAATATAGTCCCACGTTTTATGTTGTTTTATATCGATTACACCTCAACTCTCCGTGACTTGTAAGCTCTCCATTGGACATTCCGTTCCTTTGGACTAGCGAGTTTATCATAGAGACCTCCGTTAGTCTCTGCTAGTCTTGGATTCCCTCAAGGCAACCGAACAAGTTGTACCACTAAAACCCATGACACGATTTGATTGCCATGTCACTCTAAAGAAACATGGTATACTGGCCCTCATGATATGCTATATAATTGTCATGAGACTATTCTTGAAATTGATGGCATGAGGTTATGCCGTTAATACCCTTAAAGAGTTGTGTGCCATGATGGTGGACACTAATTCTATCTACCTTATCATGTACAAGAGTGAGTATCCATGTGAGATATGGAAGCTTAATCTTATTGTCTTGGCACCTAGTTAAGGAGCCACATTCCACCTAGTTTTATCGGGATCATGTTTATACCGTTATTATCATCGTATCTTGTTCTATTCTGGAAATCCTATTCGAAAGAATCTACCTTATAGTTCCTACATGAATGATCCTTGAAATTCTTGGCCATTTAAGTGGAATTAGTCTAGTCAAATGTCAGGGGCTATGGGTCCCAATTAAATGACATTTAAATGCTAGTGTTATGGGGTAACAACTGATCTAGCTTCTGAGTTACAAGATCAACCTTCTCTATCTTCTGCGCCAACAAATCCATTTTATTCAATTTCTGAGTTAAGGCATTTATGTCCATCCTATTCTCACAGTCGCCTTGGCTCCTCACTTCATAAAGCCCACCCTTCTTAGCCGGTCCCATCATTCTTTCATAAGACGAGAGCGAGGCATGACTGATGAAATTTTCACTGAGCATCTCAAATAACTCATAAGCTTCATCCTCACTCTTACTCATAAAAGCTCCCCCACAGGACGCATCCACCATTTGACGATAATTTTCAGTCAATCCCTCATAGAATGCCTGGACAATTTGCCATCTTGATAATCCATGGTGGGGGCATTTCCTTAACAAATCTTTCAATCTGTCCCATGCCTCATGGATTTGTTCCCCAGGATTTTGTGTAAATCCAGTTATTGCTCTTCTCATGGTATTGGTTCGACCTATGGGATAGAATTTTTTCAAGAATTCCTTTTACATTTCTGCCCAAGTGTCAATTGATCTACCCAAGGCTCCTAACCAATATTTGGCTTTATCTTTAAGAGAGAATGGGAAAAGAGTATCGTATTTGAGCCTTCTCTCTCTAGACTTTTAGTGAGAGAAGCTCTCGTTTTTGTTTCCTCCCGCCACCTGCCTCTCGTTTCTCCCCGTCTCCTCCCTGCCGGCCATGGTCGTTGCGGTGGGGGAGACCTCGTCTTCTCCGGCAAACTATGACAATGGACATTCAGATGCGGCCATGGCGGCTTCAAGGAAATCCTTTGCTCAAATTCTCATGGAGTCAAAGGCTCGGCCGCAAGTCTCCTTTCCGGTGAAAGCTCCAGCTTATACGGACCAAGGAGAACCCGCCGTCTTCTTCTCCAAGGAAGAAATCTAGGCTTCCTGCGAGCATCTCCAGAACGCCATCATAGCTAAGTGCTCCTATGGCCGTCCTTCCACTCCGGAGATTAAAACCTGCATCTAACAACGCTTACAACTGAACTCCGATTTCATCATCAGCCGGCTAAATGCTAGACACGTCTTGATCCGTCTGGGATGTGAAGCGGATTTGCTGAAAGTTTTGATTCAAAAGAATCTGTATATAAAAGGATTCTTGTTCCAGTTCTCCAGATGGTCGCATGATTTCCAATTTGATTCTGATCCGTCAATTGTTCCTGTATGGATCGGGTTCCCATCTCTACCAGTCAACTACTATCATGATGATATGCTCAGGTCTATAGCTGGAAATGTCGGCTATGTTTTGCGAATTCATGATGCTACCTCTGCATTGATGGAAACTTCGGAGGCTTTAGTATGTGAAGAACTTGATTTAACTTTGCATAGGAAAGATCGGATGTGGATTGGCTTGGAAGGAGGAGGATTTTGGCAAAAAATTAGTTATCATAGAGTTCTGCATCTTTGCACTCATTGTCATAAGATTGGGCATATGGAAAGTCATTGTAAGAAGAAACAAAGCAAGAAATTGTTGCATAATCCACCTCAGAACAATGCTGCTCCACTAGTTCCACAGAAAGGAGGTCGCTAGGAATATAGGCCTCGGATGCCTAGCTCTATAGGTTTTAATAAAACAGCTATTGAAACTAATAGTTTTTCACCACTTATCCAGTTAGTTGATGGTTTAGACTCATGACTTTAACGCACCTTTCCAGGCACGTTATGCCCACATAGCGGACCACTCCAGGCCCGTTATGCTCCTGAGAATAGTAGATAGGTGGTTAATATAGTGCACCCCTCCATGACCGTTATGGTCATGAGTTTTCTATAGATTTTTCACGTTCGGGTGGCTTAACGGACCCTTGGTAGGCCGCCATATCACCTTGGACCGATGGTTTGACCGTTGACCGTTGACTAGTAAGGCGGTTAGCATGGCGGTATAGGGTAGACCCGTTGTGCATTATATAATGCTCCTTGCCCGATGCGTTATATACTACATTAAACTGTGATTTTCTGTGGATTCTTGGTGTTCGGGTGACTTTAACGGACTCGAACCCATGCGTCATAGTCTCATAGCGCACCCGCCCCGGTGCGTTATGTCCCGTGGTTTCTGGGTTCAGCTCGTGCGAGTATAACGGCCAGGATAGGTGCGTTATACTCAGCATAACGTCCCATGCCTGGTGCGTTATGCTCCGCGTTTCTGATTTCACGGCATTATTCATTTAAGTATAACGCAATGTAATAGACGCATTATACTGTACATAACGCCCCATTGCTGGTGCGTTATGGTCTGCATATTTCTGCCTTGTGTTCACCTGAGGGTTCGGGTGAACATAACGGACGGAGGGAGACGCGTTATGTAATGTATAACGCCTCTTACCTGATCTGTTATGTGAGGTGACGGGTCCAGCTCGGTCCGTTATACCTCCTGGCTTTCTAAAAGGACATGTTTAGTTCTTAATGCATTCGGTAGTGCATATTCGCCATGTTTAAGCTATTTTATAAAAAATCATGGCATTATATTAGTCCCCGATAGAGTAGCTTTCTCTTTCCTTGTGATAGAGGCACTAGTCGTAGCCCAGTGACCTGGAGTGTCGGCCCACCTGGGAAAGGTGGAGGGGTGACTCCCGTTGACGATTTTTAAGCTAGTTACCGTGGCCTCTGCTTTGCCGTTGCATCCTACGGAAGGGGAAAACTAGCTAGAGGCCTGGCTCTAGGCATGAGTCAGTGTGTGTACACGTGGTCAGAGGCAGTAGGACTGACACTGACGAGTGTCACTCTGACCAGTTCTTGTTCGGGACTGTTACTGTTTACGCCTCTCGCTGGTTGTGTTTCGCTAATCGCGAGTTGCCTGAGACGCAGTGTAAGTCGTCAGGGGACGCATCTGGTCTCTCACTTCTAGTGTATATCTTCCTTTTCTTATCACCGGGTTGGTAGAGCTTTCTTCTATTAGTGGGGTTAGTTTTGACGTCAGCTTTAACGTTAGTTTTGACGTTAGCTTTAACATTAAGTTTGACGTTAGTTTTAACATTATAATCTATATTGTATCGGTATATAGATTACTTGGCATTTAGAATAATTGGCATATAGATTAGCTATTTACACTATTTAGGTAGGTTTACAGCTTTACTATACCTGTGTTTAAATTATGCCATTTGCCTACGTATTGGTTATATGCATGCCTTAATTGTCGTTACGTTTGCATGCCTGCGTGTTTAGTTGCGAGGTAGGGATCCGCATGACCCCTACTGAGTCTGGCTGTGACTCACCCTTCCTACTTGCAGGTGGGCAGCCTCGGCTTTGCGTTCCGAGCTTTTGGACGGTTGTGTCTAGCTTTGTCCAGTGTATAGATAGATGTGATCCACCTGGCCAGTCCTTTCTTAGGACAGAAAGGCCAGTCTTCTGGCAGAGAAGAGACCTTCACAAATTTGGCTCTGACATGGTCTTCTCCAAACTAGATGTTCTGAGCTGTTATAATGAGATGGCAGACCTCTGACCTGGGAACTTCTTCCAGACCTCAAAAGAGGTGTTTTTAGAAGTTTGCGCCTATAATTAATGCTCTCTGGATGATGTTCGAAAAGATAGATTCGTCAGAATACATTGAGATTTTCCTTCAGTGATGCCGACCTGCTGAGATAGTGAGGTCGACAATGCTTTGTAGAATCGTATCTTCAACAGCTTCTGGAAGCACCTTCAGGTCGACTTGCTGAGATAGAGGTGTCGACATGTCTTAAGAAACTCCCCATTATAATGGTTTCTGGAATGGGCCTGAGGTCGACCTTTTGAGAAGGAAGTGTTGACCTATCTTCATGACCTGCTCGAACCTTGCAGCTAATGTCGGAGCAGTGTGAGATGAGGTCGAGGCAGCTCTACTTGTGAGGTCGGAGTAGTCTTCTGTGAGGTCGACATGTCCTTTAAGAAGTTACGCTTCTTATCTAAGTTCTGCATAACCTTTGCAACTAAGTTCCACCATATGCATAGCTCCTTATCCTTGAAGTGTTTTCCACTTATTTTTAGCCTCATATCAATATGGGGAAGGCCATTCTCACCATGTACAAAGCTTCTCATTTGAACTGCCATTTCTATGAAGACAAGAGGTCAGAGTAGTGAAGCTTAGGTCGGAGCAGCTTGGCTATAAAGTCAATGCAGCCTTCTTGAACTTGCATATCTATCCCTTTGGACCTTGAGTTCCTTTCAACCTTGGTTGGCATTTTATTCCTTTGAGAGAGCACTTGCAAAGCCAAAGCTCCTTACTTCAATCCAATTCAGCTTCTAAAGCTAACATGGTGTTTATACAAGAGAGTTATCTCATGATGAGCATAACATTGAGATATGAATGACATTTTTCATGCATACCGAAACATAGTTGAATCAATTCAATAGACTTTTAATGAATTAACCTCAGACATCATCAAAACAACATATATCCAACACTCAAAACAACATATATCCAACACTCAAAACAACATATATCCAACAACCTGATCCTCTATCCATGGCTTCAGTAATATCCAGGCCCTTCTTCAGCACGGAACCAAGGTGTTCGGATTCAATCCAATGTAAATAAATACTGACTACTTGCGATCGGTGGGGAAAGACGTCATGTACATGAATCCCTACAATCGCTTACACACTCATATTGTGTTCCTGTGTTTTGATGATCAGCAAACACTATGAGTCTATGATGCTTTTGATTAGATGTCCAAGTGCTTGCTGAATGCCTGCTGAATGATGCGTTTATTCATGGTTTATTCAGTTAGTCAAGCTCGTGTAGTCCTTGATCTTACTGAGTGATACCTCGTCATAGTTTGCATACTTCGTGCTGATTTTGAGATTGTTCACCTCGTGCAGGTTCTGCACTGATAAGGACCTCGTGTTGGTTTCAGTCTTACACTTCATGTTTGTGCCAATGAACCTCGAGTATGAACAGTGTTCATAACTCATGGAGGTTTTCTGAATGACGAGGTTGTGTTCGAAAATCGAAAAAAAGGAAAAAGGAAATTGGGCTTTTATAGCAATTTTTGTTCTTTTATTATTGCTTCAAAACAAACGCCGACGGAAGAGCGACGAGAAGAAGAGCTGCGTGAGCGAATCCTATTGTTTGCAAGTATTCACTGGGGACGATGACCCAGTAAAGAGCTATAACAACAATGAGAACTTGAGACAAGATCAAATAGGCCATTCTGATCCATGGGTTGAGGGGTTCAGGAGAATCTCCAGGGTTATACATAGCCTTGTTATAGAGGATTTTATATAACCGCAGAACAAGCAGTTGGATTGCATCGAATATCAGAATTACGGCGATCGCAAACACCACGTATTTCAATTGACAAGCATCATGTGAAGAATCTTGATAACACACAAAGCCTTGTGTCGCTATGAGATTAAGCGTTGGTACAGTCACGCTCCACCAGATGGTCAATTGCGGCACAAAGATCCCAAGAGAAGTTATTATTTCTTTGAACATTTTTTGTTCTTTTGTTGTTTTTTTTTGGGGTTTAGGGGATGAGACGAATTTATTTCTCAGGTAACATTGTTGTTATCATTCAAAAGTTCTTGGCCATTTATGAGTAGGTGCTGGTGTTGATTCTGTGATTCTTCGTCCTCCAACCGAAAAAAGGCACGTTTCAAAAGATCATAATCGTGAATCACAAAGGGTGTAAAGATGGCAGCACACAAGACGACGTTGAGCGTTATCACGTAATAAATAAAGCTGCTGTCTGTGATACGCACCCAGAAGAAGCAGGTGTTTATGTATTGCGCTGCGATACAAGAGGATTTGATAGAGATCCAAAAATCTCTGGGAAAGTTGAATCTGAGTTCTGCCCCCAGGCATAGATGCATAGAGATCGCAATGTCTATTCCCACAGTTATGATGGGTATGGTGAGAAAAACCAGGAATACCAAAGATTCAGGATTCCTCTGATCCCCACTGTAGTCGAAATCAGGAAAGGGGCAATCCTTTTCACCGAGACAAGACGTTATGAGCATGATAGATTTTGCCATGTTCGCCAAGAACAAGCCAGGTCCTGGTAACACACAGAGTGCGATCGCAAATAACTTTAGCATGCTCCATAGGATGCCCTTGAATACTTGGAAGCAACCCATTTGTTAGTTCTTGTTTTTTTGGTCCTGTCTTTTGGATAGGAAAAAAACATTTTTTTTTATTTTTTATATATACACTCTCGAGTCATCCCACATACCCTTTTCATAGGGCCCAGTTCCTTTTTTCTTTCGGATCAATCACATCATGGATGTTCTCTTGTTTATATGTGGAACATCATCAATCGATATGAGAAAATTTCACCTGGAACACTACCAATGCGTTCCATTTCATCGAATTTCCTTTTTCGGCGACTTCCTTTTTGGGATGGAAATTTGTGAAAAAACAAGAAAAGGGTATAGGTAGAGGTTCCCAAAAAGGAAATTTGTTACTAAAAATAGCAACACATAATTGGGAACACATTGATGGTCTTCGAAATTAGAAAATCGGAACCTCGATGATGTGTTCCTATTAGAGCGCTTAGAACAGATGGGGTGTGTTCCACACATGCATGGAACGCATCGAGTCGATCCGTCTCTCGAAAATTTTGAAAAATTTTGAAAAATTTGTCCCCCACCTCCGAAGGATTCCTTCCTATGACCCCTGACAACTTCACCACCTTCGTTATCGGCCTTGCTGGTGTCGGTGTGGCTGGATTTGTGGCATGGACTATCGGCATGGTCATTCGCATTCGTGCCGATGTATCCTCCTTACGGCTTCACGTCGCCGAAAACTACATGAAAAAGGACGGACTTGAGGAGATGAAAAGAGACGTGCGCGAATTGAGCCACGTAATATTCACCATCGCCGGAAAGCTTGGCATTTCTGTAAGGAAGGAAGATGGAACTTGAGCCTGAAGATGTGGCGAAGTTCAGCGCCGCACTGGACAAGTGGATGCGAACAATCGAATCGTCCAAAGGTGCGCCACATAACAGTATGGGAAATGCCACCATTACAGTCAATGCGGGAGGCATTGGCGTATGGGTATCCGTTACTTGTTGCCTCGTCATGCTATCCCTAGGCATCATGGGCGGCTTCCTGTACGTCAACCAATCGCGCAAGGTGGATCAGATGCAGGACTACCTAAATGCCATTTACATGCAAGCCCCCTACCTCAAGCCAAAGGAAAACAAGCCATGAGTTCCCCGATCATCATCATCACTCAGCCGCCTCCGCCTCCCCCGACGCATGGGCTTGCTGCTTCGGAAGAAGCCAAGGTAACCGTGCAGTCGTCGATCTCCAAGAAGCGTATACGGAAGATACTTCAGGACGCTATTGATAGCCTGGGAGAAGACCATGCCGCTGATTAAGAACGCCAGCCAATGGCACAAGCTGTGGAGTATCCGTTTCGCGATCCTGTCGGCGCTGTTCGGCGCGGTCACGACGGCATACCTCGCGCTTCCGCCTGACTGGCTGCCGTACATCCCGGGATGGGCGAAGCTGATGCTGGCTGCCGGCTCCATGCTGACCGCTGGCGCAGCGTCCGTGGCCCGCGTTGTGCAGCAGTCGGCGCTGAAGCCTGACGACACTGATAAGGCTGGCGCGTGATGAGCCTCATCGACCGCCTACGCCAGCATGAAGGCCTGAAGCTTCAGGCCTACGACGACGCCACCGGGGCCGTCATCAAGCCCGGATCACGCGTCATCGGCAATCCGACCATTGGCATCGGAACGCTGATCGGCCCGGGCGGCGGGATCACGGAAGCCGAGGCGGAGCTGCTGCTGATCAATCGGGTGAAAATCGCCACTAAATCCGCCGCAAGCCTTGTCGCACCTGACTTTCCTGCCGCTGATCCTGTGCGCTTCGACGTGCTTGTCGAGATGGCGTTTCAGATGGGTGGCGCCGGGCTGGCAAAGTTCGAGAACACGCTGCAGGCCGTGCGCGATCATCGCTGGAACGATGCCGCAAACGGGATGCTCGCCAGCACATGGGCGCTGCAGACGCCGGCCCGGGCCAAGGCGCTGGCCGAAGTGATGCGGACGGGGGTCGCATGATCCTCGCCAAGCTCAAGACCTGGGCGCTGGCCCTGTTCGCCATGTTGGCGGCCATCGCCACGGCGATTCTCTACGGCCGACACAAAGGCAAGCAGGCAGCACAGCAGGCCGAAGCGGTGCGAGACGCGCAGGCGAACGCACAGGCGGCGCAGGACATCATCAAGACGCAGGAGTCACGCCATGAAACCGATGCAGAGGTGCAAAGCCTGCCTGACGCGCCAGCAGAGGGGAGAAGCCGGGTCCTGTCCCGGAAACCCAAGTTCGGGGAATCCCCTTTATCCTGAACTCCTCAGAGGGTTCATGCCCCAACTCAAAAGCTAAATCGGGTGGCGTCCCCTTCATAGTCGCCTCTTCTGATGAAGAAGAAGAGCCAGCTAAGACGCCAGTGCAAGAAGGGGCGTCAGACCATCCTGGCCCCTCTGACAGGGTCGAGCCTGCAAACCAAGCAGGTCCTTCTAATGAGGGCCAGCATGATGAACCCTTGCCACCTTCGGAAGAGTCTCTGGCACCACTATTCCAAGAAAATACGGAGAGTCAGAATGAGGAGGAACGCCCTTCTAAAAAATGGGAGAAGCCTCCTCAGGCGCCGAAGACCCTGGCAGAAATCATCCCACCATTCAACAAGACCCGTGCTTGGAGCCTTGGGCGAACCACAAAATTATTCATCATATGAAGCGGTTCCCAACAAATGTCACCATTTGAGAGGCCATCGCATGGAGCAATGATCTCAGGGAGGCTCTTGTCAAAATACTTCAAGACCCGGAGGCCTATGAAGCCCATGTTGTAAAGCTGCAAGCCCAGGCATATGAGGCATTCACAACCAACATCTCCTTTACGGACAAAGACATGTTGCTATCCTCTCCGTGCCACAATCGCCCCTTATACATGCGGCGAACGATTAATGGGCACGATGTGAATCAAATCTTGGTTGACGCTGGAGCAGCCATCAAGATCATGCCTCTGAAGACTTTTAAGTCTCTATACCTGGCACCTTACTTACAAAAGGTCAGCACCGTTAAAATCTCGGGAATCAATCAGGATTCCGAGGAGGCGCCAGGTCGGGTTGAAGTCAAGCTAGCCTTGGGCGACTTTGTCACCCAAGTGACATTCTACATTATCAACGCCGACACATCATACAAGGTGTCGCTCGGGAGGCCCTGGCTCCATAAAAATTAGGTCGTCCCGTCAACTCTGCACCAGTGTATTAAATATGCTAAGGGAGGGGAGCAACATACGGTCTTCGCAGATCAGTCTCCCTTCCACCCAAATGAGTGCCATTTGGCCGACGCTTCCTTGTATTTTGGGGAGCCCACTTTAGCAATCCCCGAGCCTTTAAAGGACAAAGGAAAGCAAAAAGTAAGCTATGAAGTTGGGAAAGGACAGCTGTTCACTGTCAATCAAGACATGGTAAAGCTGCACAGGCTAAGTCTCCAGGCCGCCTCTAAACCGACTCACCCGGAGAGGCGAAAGGTTGACTTTGAAGCCAACCTCATCAGCCAGATCATTGACCGAAGCATCTCCTTACCGCCCAAGTTCCTCCAACTCTCGTCCCAACGGGAAGAATATGAGGTGGAGCAGTTGAAAACCTTCACTGTCTCCTATCAATAGAGAAGAAGGAGCAACAAGGGCAAGGGAAACAAGCCGATCATCTTTTACAAAGGTGACTTAGTCCCACCGTGCCCTCCTGAAGATGATTTCGGCTAGGATACTCCCGCCGATGTGGCGCCAGAGCCAGTCCAGGAGATGGATGACATGCCAAAGCACATCAAGAAAATGTGCAGAAAGCAGCACATCCCACAAGTTCAGGACCCTGTATGAGCGGCATATTTCCATCAGCTGTGGAACCCTCCGCAGGTCCGTGGGCAACCTCCCTTCTCTCGCAAAGACACGCGGGGACTCGGCTATGACCAGGAGAGGGACTTCGAGGTCTATTATGCAGTCAATGCCATAGGACTGCTACCTCCTCATCACCGGAAAGCAGAAGTTGAGCCCAAGACTGATGACTCAGTAAGGGAGTCCAGTGAGGCATCAATGACACCATCACCTTCATTGGAAGTCAACAGTGACCACCCCTCAGAGGGAGAAGCAACCCAGCCTGCTAACCGCCAACAACATGGGACGAGCCCCTCGACTTCAAGCCACGAGCAAGAGTGCTTCGAAGAATTTAAAGTCTACCAGGCAAACACTGATGATGAGGGAGACTTCGTTGACATCCAACCAGCTCCACCTGAGCTTGAAGACGGTGGTCAAGCAACTGTGGACGAGTTAATTGAGATCAATCTCGGAAGCAAAGAAGACTACCGCCCAACCTTTGTAAGTGTTCTCCTCAGCGAGAAAGAAAGGCAATCGTATCGACGGCTCCAAAAAAAGTTCAGGGATTGCTTCGCCTGGACTGACAAAGAAATGCCCGGGCTCGACCCTTCTGTGGTTGAACACGAGCTGGCACTACTTCCAACAGTCAAGCAAGCTCAAAGGCGTATGCGCCACAAGCTAGAGCTGAAAGTCAATGTTGAGGTGGACTTCATAGAGCCGTGCATGTACCCTGTGTGGCTCGCTATCATAGTCCCCGTCAAGAAGAAGAACGGACAAGTCTGAGTCTGCATCGACTTCAGGGATTTGAATAGAGCTTGCCCAAAGGACGACTTCCCCGTCCCAATCACCGAGACAATGGTTGATATGACCAATGGTCACGAAGCCTTGTCCTTCATGGACGGGTCGTCGGGCTACAACCAAATCCGCATGGCCATCAAAGACAAAGACCATACGGCCTTTCGATCTCCTAAGAGGGTCTTCAACTATAAAAGGATGTCGTTTGGCCTTAAGAATGCCGACGCAACCTGCCAAAGGGCAATGACCAAGATCTTCGACGAGATGCTGCATGACCTCGTCGAATGCAACGTCAATGATCTGGTCGTCAAGACAAAGAGGCGGGGAGATCACTTGGCCAATCTGCGTCGAGTCTTCGAAAGGCTTCGACAATACCAGCTCAAGATGAATCCAATGAAATGCGCCTTCGGCGTCTCCAGTGGCAAGTTCCTTGACTTTATCGTCAGGCATCGGCTAGGTAGTCTGAGGCACGCCTAGGGGCTCGCCTAGGCGCACCTCAGAGGTGAGGCGCCCCCACGTTGCCCAGGTCACCATAATCTATGACATGTGATGGATCGTGCACATATTTCTTCAACATTGATATGTGGAACACATTGTGAACTTCAGACAATTGAGGAGGCAAGGCGATATGGTAGGCAATTTCGCCAACTCTTTCTAATACCTCAAAAGGTCTGATATATCTTGGTGTTAGCTTGTCCTTAACACCAAATCTTCTAATTCCCCGTCCTGGAGAAATCTTAAGAAATACGTGATCTCTGACTTGAAATTCAAGATCTCTCCTCCTTTTATTGGCATAAGATTTTTGTCTAGACTGAGCCATTTGAAGTCTTTCTCAAATTAGCTGAATCTTCTCGGAGTCATCTCTAACCATGTCTGGGCCTAGTAGTTATTTTTCGCCAATTTCTTCCCAGCATAAGGGTGATCAGCAACTCCTTCCGTATAAGGCTTCAAAAGGTGCCATTTGTATACTTGCCTGGTAACTGTTGTTATATACAAACTCGACCAAAAGCAAGTGATCATACCAGCTTCCACCAAAATCAATGATACAAGCTCTGAGCATGTCTTCTACCACTTGATTTGTTCTTTCGGTTTGACCATCCATTTGAGGATGAAAGGCTGTACTAAAATTGAGTCTTGTCCCCAACGAATGTTGTAGACCCTTCCAGAAGTGTGATGTGAAGCGCAGGTCTCGGTCAGACACGATTGAAATAGGAACTCCATGCAGTTGGACAACTTCTTTAATGTAAAAGGCAGCAAGAATGTCGACTGACCATCGGGTCTTGATTGGAAAGAAATGTGCCGACTTGGTTAATCGGTCTATGTGACCCATATCCCATCATGTCCTCCTTTAGATTTAGACAGACCCATAATGAAGTCCATGTCGATATCCTCCCACTTTCACTAGGGGATATCTAGAGGATGTAGCTTACCGGCAGGCTTTTACTATTCTGCCTTGACTTGTTGACAGGTGAGATAGCGTGACACAAAGTCCACTACTTCTCTTTTCATGTTGGGACACCAAAAGGTCCTTTTCAAATCTTGGTACATCTTGGTAGATGCTGGATGAATCGTGTACCTTGATCTCTGAGCTTCTTCTAATATTTTCTTCTTTAATTCTGGATAATCTAGTACACAAGTTCTTTCTCTGAACAATAACCTTCCATCTGATGCTAACTTGAAATCAGGTCGTGCTTCCATTAAATTTTCTTCCTCAAGATTTTATTTTCAGATTTGATCCTTTTGTATTTCTCATACAAATCTTCATATGCTAACTGTCACTGATCATTTGTAGTAAGGTCGGAATCAGAAGTTACCTGTTCATCGTCCTCCTATGCCATAAGGCACAAATTATTCACAAATTCTTCAATATCATCTTCTTCTTCCGACGTAGGCTCATCCTCATCCTCGTCACTGCTGGTGGCCTTCATGGCCCTGGGCTTCTTGCCCTTGTCCTTCTTGCCCTTTTTCTTCAATTCGGGACATTCACCTCTCATATGCCCCATCTTCTTACATTCATAGCACATAATCGCAGCCGCTTTGGATCGTTCATTCTTCTGCTTGGGCTACCTCTTCCATTTCCTGAACTTTCCACCAATTTTTTTCTTTCCTACAGAAACTGTCTAACCTTCCTTGTTATCATGGCAACCTCTTCATCGTCTGCATTGTCCATGGAATCCTCCTGACTTGAGAGTTGATCTGGTTTTGCTTTTAATGCTATTGACTTCTTTTTCTTTGTATCCTCTTCCGCCCTCTTGATATTGATCTCATAGGCCATTAAAGACCCTATGAGTGCATCCAATGTAAGAGTTGATAAGTCATTCGAGTCCTCTATCACAGTTACCTTGGTGTGCCAACTGGGTGACAATGACATCAGCACTTTTCTGACCAAATCGATATCCTTGAAGTCCTTTCCAAGTGACTTCAGTCCATTTGTTATCTCCACGAGATGTGCAAACATCTCAGAGATTGTCTCATCATCCTTCATATGAAATAGCTCATAATCTTGAATAAGCATATTAGTCTTCGTCTCCTTGACTTCTGATGTACCTTCATAAATCAGCTTCAGGTTATCCCACATTTCTTTCGCACTACTGCACATAGAAACACGAGCATATTCAGTCGGATGAATAGCACATTGGATAATATTTAAGGCATTGAAATTCACAGTGGCTTTCTTAATATGATCATCATTCCACTGTTCCTCATCTGGGGGTAAAGTGTGTGGACCATTCTTGATAACGGTCCATATTCTATGACTTTGAGCATGGAGGAAAACCATCATCCTATTTTTCCAATAACTATAGTTGTTTCCATCAAAATAGGGAGGCCTATGTATAGAATGCCCTTCGGGCATCAATCCTTTGTTAGCCATTCCTAATAGATCACTCTAAACCACGAGGTTTCTAAATAAAATAGAGCCGAGGCTATGATACCAATTATTGGCCTGGTTAGGAAAGTAATCGAGAGAAGGGGTGAATAGATTGTGCCCCCTTTCCAAAAACTAAATGCAGTGATGACAAGTGACGTCTAGATAGGTGAATAAGAATATTTAGATATGATGAAAATCAACCAAGCTCTCACAACTCTCCAGCGCAAATTGTTGAATCACTCGAACAGAGCGCTGATACGTAAACCCCTGGCGTTGGACGGGAGCGAACGCCGCCTCAAACTGCTCCAACTCGAGAGCGGCATGGTATGCGTCCTCTAATTTGGTGACATTGCGGCGAAATAGCTCATACTGATAGTGGGGCCACAAGTCACGACGGAAGCGCGAGATAGGCATGGTGCTCTCTTCCGTGACACCACATCGTAAAAAATACTCATCGAACTCCGCGATGTACCTGCAAGGAAAAAGGGAAAAGATAAAAGCCCTAGAATAAGTCTAGATAGACTCGACAGAAAGCATACACGACTCGATTACCGTGCACGCTAATCTAGACACCACCACATGCACAACTAAAATGTCGTGCTCATGACACAACACTACACTGACCTCAGGCAAAGCCACAAGGAGGCTGACCCGAAAAGGTAACAACGCTCGAGAAACACGAGAGTCACGTGGAAGTCATGTGTCATGTGATTGGACTACCCCTCACTAGAAGAACAGCCAGTTGCATCCCTTGACATCTTACGCTGCGCCTACAAGTGGCTCTTCTACCTGTCGTCCAAAAGCATGACCGAGACCAAGACACTGTCAGAACCAGAACAGTACTACAGTCACAAGTAATTAGACAGGGTAACGCCTATCGACGTCAGTCCAAGCCCCTGACTACGTATGCACACACTGCCTCATTGCGCTAAGCCAGGCCTCTAGCTAGTTTTCTCCCCCAGCGGACGCTACTGCAAAGCAATGGAGCCCATGGAAACTAGCCTATAAATCATGTATCAGGAACTACCTTGCCACCACTCCCAGGTGGGTCGACCCATCAACAAGAGTCGTCAGGCTACAACTAGTGGAGGTTCACGAGACACAGACTCTAAAACACGAGTGCTGGAGTACAGATAGGCAAGAAGCATTGTCGTACGTACTACGAAGCACCAATGATAGTACAGAAAACTACTGACAGACTTAGGACAAGGCAACTAGACCTGAAACTACAACCATCCTTGAGTCTCACGACTCGGAGTCAAGATCGTCATACAAAGCAGAACAAGCCGCCAATCGATCTAATCCTAAGCCAGAGGAAACGACTCACTGTAGGAAACAACTCACGGATCCCTGAGGGAACACCGAGAACCCTCAGCACACCTAGATATGCAGAAAGAGGTAAGACGATACCTCACGACATCCAGAACCATGCCTCGAACTAGACAGCACTGCCGAGACACACACAAGGTCTTACGTCAACTATTGGATCTAACCGGGTTGACTAGAACCAGATAATGACATGAAAAGTAGTACCGAAGACTACCCATAGCAAGAACACTCTTGGCCACCTTATATCATGGTCATAGCCCTCATAGGACATCAAAAGACATCCATGGGACAACAGACAAATCATAAGGTCAAGCCAAGATATACGAAAATTGGAATGTCGGGAAACGACACTCAGACACCGCCCTAAGACACATACCTAAGACAGACAGACACGAGACAAGCTATCATGGCCAACGAACGAGACAACGGACAAGACTCACTGGGTGGTCAGAAGAAGGCCACTCGGTGAAATGAACGGTCTAGATGGAAGCCGTTCAAAGAGGGATGAACGGTCAAGAACGGACTATTCAAGGGGGATGAACGGTTGGGGGCCAACTGCTCAAAAGAACTGACCCCTAGACACTAAAAGGGATGGACGGTTAGGGCTGAACCGCCCAAAGGCTAGAGTGGTTAAGGGTGTGACGACCCAGAGCTCCGGATACCGATACACCGATAACATCGACATACCGATCCCAAGAACTGGGGGCGCTCCCACAAGGCTGATGAGGCCTCGGAAGGGATAATAGTGGGGTAAGGAGAATTGCCTGAGAAATAGAAATTACAACCTCACTTAGTAAATGTTTGTTCTTAGAACTATGTCACCGAGAAGACAAAGAGAGCTTCCCCAAGTTGATGAGAGGGGATCGGGGGTGGATGACCAAAACATGGTGAACAATGGGGCTGTCAATCCTTCGGGGGTCGGGGGCAGACAAGTGCCAAATGTAGGGATCAATTTGGAGGGATTTACACAGAGCTTCTAAGGTCTGTTGTGGGCCATGTAGTAGTAAATGTTACAACAGCCAGCTCCTGCACCATGCCATGACTCACCTATGCTCGATCGATTTCTGAGGATAGCGCCTCCTATTTTTAAGGGGGAGAGCCATCCAGAGGTGGCTGAGTCATGGCTCAACGAAATGGAGAAGAAATTTCTTGCGATGAGATGCCCCGAGGAAGCGAAGGTGAATCTGGTGGCTTATGTTTTGCAAGATCAGGCTGACTTATTGTGGAAGGACAAGATGCGGACCACCTTCATGAACCACCACGATGGTGACATATTATAGGGAGAGTTCCTGGCTATCTTCTGAGAAAAGTATTTTCCCAAACATGTGCGAGATGCTAAAGAGCAAGAATTTTTTAGCCTCGAGCAAGGAAACATGTAGGTAGCTGACTATGAGGCCAAATTCTCAGCTCTGGGTCAATATGCTCCACACATATTCGATGATGCATGTCGAAAGGTGAAGAAATTCATCAACAGGCTACGTGGTAGTGTCCGATGCTATGTTGCAACCCAAGACCCTGACTCCTACCCAGCAGCATTGAGGCTTGCTCATCTAGCCGAGCGAGAAAATGCCAGGTAATGGCTAAAGCCATAAAGATTTAGGAGACGTCTAAGGTTAAGTTCTAACGAATGCTCATGCATAGGTTTGCCGAGGAGCAGAAGTCATCGGGCAAAAGGCCTATGCAGATAGGAGGGAGGCGAGACAAGGAAAAGATGGCAAGCCAAGGACCGGTACCGAGGGGCGGGCTGGGGGTTCCATTTTGTTTCCACTGTGGACACAACCATTAGGGACAAGAATGCTGGAGGATAGAGGGCAAGTGCTGTGAATGTAGAACTTGCTGAACTCAGGAAGCAACCGCAAGAATTATTGGACAAAGGCTTCATTAGGCCCAGCGTGTCTCCGTGGGGAGCACCAGTCTTATTCGTATGGAAGAAGGATGGGATTATGCGACTGTGCATTGATTATGCAAGCTTAACCAGGCCACCATAAAGAACAAGTACCCTCTACCAAGGATTAAAGAGTTATTTGACCAACTATCATCTGCCAAGGTCTTCTACAAGATAGATCTGAGGATAGGTTATCACCAGATCAGAATCAAACCCGAAGATGTGCCGAAGTCAGCCTTGAGGACTCGGTATGGCCACTACGAATTCCTAGTAGTACCATTCGGGCTGACCAATGCTCCTGCTGTGTTCTTGGAGCAGATGAACCAGATCTTTTGCCCTTATCTAGATCAGTTTGTCGTGGTCTTTATCAACGACATCTTGATATATTCTGCTAGTTAGGAGGATCATCGGTAGCACTTGAGAGTGGTTTTGCAGGCCCTCAGTGATGTGGCACAGCCCTATGCGTGTATGAGATGCAATGACAACCCTTGGACCTAGATCAGCAAGCATATAACGAAGTTAACGGACTCACGCGGACGGTTCTCTCTTGCTTTCTTCCCCTCCCGCCTGGCCGGCTTACCGCCCCTCCCTGTGTGGAGGTAGTATTGTGCTGTAAAATTTAATTTCCCGTCCCCTAGTTCAACCCCCCTGTGCGGGGAGGCTGCTACGTTTGCCTGGGACGAGGAATGTCAGAAGGCTTTTGAGGAGCTCAAGGAGTTCCTGACCTCACCCCTGGTACTATCAAAGCCGGTCCCAGGTGAAGCACTGCAATCGTATCTCTCAGCAACTCCCTCTACTGTAAGTTCGGTCCTAGTCTGAAACGATGCAGGAATCGAGAGGTCGTTCTACTACACCAGCGAGGTGCTCAAGGAGGCTGAAAGGAGGTACCCTGCAACTGAGAAACTTGTGCTGGCACTGATTACCTTAGCCAAGTGCCTCTGACCCTACTTCCAAGGTCATTTCATGGTCGTGCTGACCAGTGAACCTTTGAAGAAGATCCTCTCTCACCCTGAAGCCTCGGGGTGACTCGTCAAGTGGGCCATCATGCTCGAGACTTACAACATCTCTTATCGCCCCCGCGTGGCCATCAAGGGACAGGCCCTAGCAGACTTCATTGCAGAGAGTACGGTCCCGCTCAAGGAGGAACCTTCATCCGCACAAGGACCCGTCTAGGACTTGTTCATAGACGGATCGTCCAACTCGGCCGACAGTGGTGCTGGCATGCTCCTCAAGTCACCCGAAGGAGCTAAGTTACAGTATGCCTTGAAGTTCAACTTCCAGGCGTCCAATAACGCTTTCGAGTATGAAGCCCTCATTTCGGGGGCCACGATGGCGCGACGACTAGGGGCCGAGCGAGTCAGAATCCACACTGACTCCCAACTGGTCGATAGCTAGGTCAACGGTGATTATAAAGCTCGAGAAGCATCGATGATCAAATACCTTCAGATGGTTTGAGGGTTAGCCCAGCTATTCGAGAGCTTTGAGGTAGTCCAGATAGCTCGGGAAGAAAACTCTCGTGCGGACACCCTCTCTCGCCTGGTCTCCTCCCTCGGATCGAAAGGCACTCGATCGATCTTCCTCGAAGAGCTAGAACAACTGAGCATCGAGTCCGAGCTCATGATCATTGACCCGGCTACACTAAGCGATTGGCGGACCCCGTACCTATCCTAGCTCTGAGACTCTCAAGAGCCCCCCGACCCTCGAGAGGCTCAGAGGCTGAAGTATCAAGCTCGGTGCTTTGTCCTCCTAGATGACACCTTATACTGCAGATCTTTCACCGACCCCCTTCTAAAGTGTATCAGTACTGGTGAAGCCGCTCGAGCAGTTCAAGGAGTACATGAAGGCATGTGCGGGGTGCATCAGGGAGGGAGGCCACTCGCCAGGATCTTGCTTCAGCAAGGGTACTGGTGGCCCACTCTCCAATGCGATTGCTCAGCCTATACACAAAAGTGTGACCGGTGCCAGCGCTTCGACCATCTGGTCCACCAGCCAGCAATAGAGCTTGTCACCCTTACCAAGCCTTATCCATTCGCTCAGTGGGGGATCGACATCCTCGGCCCATTCCCTATGGCTCAGGCCCAAAAGAAGTTCGTCATCATCGCCATTGACTATTTCACCAAGTGGATCGAAGCCGAAGCCACCGCTAGGATCACCGAGTCAGTCGTATGGAGCTTTGTTTGGAATGGACAGGTGCGTTAGGGCTGTGACGCCCCAAGCTGGGTGCGTCAGAGCCAGGGTGCCCTGTTCTTCTGACGGCCCTGTGTTAGACCATCAGAGTTGTTGTGGCGGTCAAGGTTTGGACCGTTACAGCACTGTGACGGCCCAATGTTAGACCGCCAGGCACTGTGTTGCGCCGAGGTGAATTTTCGTGTTCGTCGTGTTCGTTCTGTGATGTGTGGATCCCTGGTCGACCCGGTTGTGACCCAGTGGTCGACTTGCGGTCACGTGAATGCCCCACACCCGTGGGTTCTATGTCCGTGTTTTGAGGGTGTCAGGAGGACTGTACTACCTCGTTTAGCGTGTTATCGTGGTTCTGGACCTACGGATTAGGTCAGATTGACGGCTTAATGCTGTCACGTGCAACGGTCTTGACCTCGAGTCTCGTGACTCAAGGACCGTTGAGTTTAATGGGTCTAGTGGGTTGTCCAGAGTCTGATGGCCTCGGGTCACCTGTTACTTCGCATTACTCGAGATGGGTGCGTGCGTGATTTTCTGTGTTCACGTCAGTGACCCTCCACTAGACGCAGCCTTCTTACAGCACGCGCGTGCTGACCCACCCGGGAGTGGTGGAGCGGCGTACCCGAGACAGACGGTGAGTAGGCTGGTTACCGTAGGGCCCCCACATATAGCCGAGTCCGGGCTTAGGGGCAATTACCAGTTAGAGGACAGGCCTAGGGCGTATAGTCTGAGTGTGCACATGAGGCTGAGGGTGTCGGACTCGCGCTGACGAGCGCGACCTCAGCTAGTCCTTGTTTTGTGTTCCTGGTCACTTTAGTGTCTTTGTCTCCGCCTGGAGCGTCGTAGCGAGACACGGGGGCACGGTGTAAGACATCAGGGGACGCATCCGGTTTGTTCTTCTGGTGGGCGGTACTCCCGTCACGTGACGTGACTACGTGAGTTGTCGTATTCCGGATTTCTGTTTTTGTCTGCGAGACGGGTTTTGTGTGTTGTTTCGGGAGCGTTCTCGTAGCCGAGGTCTAGGGTTTCCGGTGATCGTCACCGAGGGCTTTTCCCCAGACGGCGTGGAGTTCACGACAGCGACGTCCTGACTGTGTTTCCGGACCGTGTGGTTTCGACTTGGGCCTTGCTGTGAGGGCAGGTTTCCGCGACTGGGGCGTCGTGGTGTTTTCCTAGTAGCGGGGCTAGGGTGGTTCGTGTCTGGTGGTCTCCCGATCGTGGGATCGGGATGTCGGGTGCGTGACTTGGTTGTCTCCCGACGGGAGACCTGGTCGTGTTTTCCGGTATAGTAGGAGTAGCTATAGAGTCGAGGTTTTACCGGCCGCCGTAGTTACTGTTCCTGTTGTTACTGTTGTTCTTGTTGTAGTTGCTGCTTTCCGTTACCGCCGTTGTTTTCGGTTGGGGTTCCGCGGGACCCCTACTGAGCCAGTGATAGGAGGCTCACCCCTGATTTTTCAGGTGCGACGATTCTTCCTCGAGACATGCACGTCCCTGCACGCTCACCACTGGTCGATCTCCCTATCGCCACTAGCCGTGCCGGCCACCTCAACCCCTTCACCATGCATGCGAGCCTCGCTGTCTCTCTCTCTCTAGCACACACCCACACATACCCCTCACGGTCGTCTCCCATTCTCTCTTTAAAAAAACTCCCAAGCTAGCCATCCCCCGGAGCTGCGAGGTCCCACCCCGGACCCTCACCACCATCATTGTGTTGCCTACGGGCAAGAGTGTGCGCTTAGCGGGTGAGTCCGCTCGAGTGAAGCTATCGGTCCGTAAGTTACTTGCTTGCTAGGTCCGAGGGTCATTTGGTCGTTCTAACTCATCCCTAGGTTGTTTCACATCAATCTCACAAGGGCTAATCATCATCAATCTACTAGTCAGTGGCTGGCCTATGGCAGGAGAAACAATTGTGGCCTGGACTAGGGGTAGGGTACCAGTCCCAGGGGTAGAGGGGCCCGAGGTGGACAGGCTAGTAGGACCCCTAACTGGCAGACTCTTCGATGGGGAGGGGTGAAGAGTGATCTGCTGGCCACAATGGTCGAAGGTGCAGGTGTTCTACAAACCATGGAGCGTGGCATCCCGATCAAATAGCCATGGCCTACCAAGAATAATGCTGCCCACCTCCATGGGTAGGACATCACACCAAATGTCATCACGGTAGGCATGGAACTGTAGTGAGACTAGGCACCACAGCCTGACCGAGATGGAGGTGGAGTCTACCCACGATACTTGATAGGGGAGGGGATGGTCTACAAGGGTAAGACTAAGGCGCGAAATAGTGCCTGTAGAGATGGCATTGATACAGCTTCCACTATCGATAATCACCTTGCACGCCTTCCCATTCAGTCGATAGTATGTATGAAAGATAGTAGTCTGACGCTAGTCATCATTGGCCTACGGTTGGGTCAAGGTGCACCTAACAACCTCTAGTTGAGCACTATCCTGGCCTGAGCATCACCCTGATCATCCACAACCTTGCCAAAGAACCACCTACTCTGCCTTGTAGCTGATAGGCACAATCTTAGAGGGTGGGGCCTCGCTAGCCGTCGTATCCCCAATGACTAGAGATGAGTGGGTGGGGCACTGACTAGCAAAGTGGCCAAACCCATTGCAGCGAAAGCACTACTGCCGAGCTCCACTTGACTCCCCAGTAAGTGGTCCCTTACCTTTGTCCTCCTGATGGGCAGGGGGTGTAGGTAAAATGGGACGAGCAGACAGTGTGGGAGTCGGTGGACGAGTGCCCAATGGAGGTGGCTGGGGATGAGGTGGGAGATCCCTCAGCTAAGGAAGGTAAGGCCTCGGGGAAGATGGGTCTTGGCGGGTGGGCTCCTGAGGACGAGCCACGGAAGTCCTCTGGTAGGGGCCAGAAGAACCACGAGGTTTAGACCTGCTCTGAGCAAAGGGACCCTATCACTGGGCAAGCTCAAACTCTGATTCGAACTGCTCAAGCTCGAGAGCGTCTTGATATGCATTTTCCAAAGTGGTCACGTTGCAGCGAAATAGCTCATATTGGTAAGGCATCTGCAACCCTCTTTGAAAATGTGAGACGGTCATAGTGCTCTCCTCCGTGACTCCACATCGCAGATAATATTAATCAAACTCAATGATGTACTCTGACTAGGTCGATTGCCCTGGGTAAGGCTCTGCCAACTATCAATAAGATGTGGATAACACGTGGTAGGAAGGTGCTTCTCTCTTAGCTTGACCTTCATCCCATCCCAAGTCTTGATTTGAGGCTGATGTCGCTGCATCAATAGGCTCTCCACATTCATCCAATAAGTCTGAGCCTGATGCCTGGAAGTTGAACTTCAAGGCATACTACAGCTCAGCTCCTTCGGGTGACTTGAGGAGCACGCCAGCACCACTATCGATAGAGTTGGACGATCCGTCTACAAACAGGTCCCAAATGGGTCCTTGTGCCAACGAAAGTTCTTCCTTGAGCGGGACTGTGCTCTCGGCGATGAAGTCTGCTAGGGCCTGCCCCTTGATGGCCACGCGGGGGCGGTAAGAGATGTCGTAGGCCCCGAGCATGATGGCCCACTTGACGAGATGTCCTGAGGCCTCAGGGTGAGAAGAAATCTTCTTCAGTGGTTCACCGGTTAGCACGACGATGGAATGACCCTGGAAGTAAGGTCGGAGGCACTTGCCTGAGGTAACCAATGCTAGCACGAGCTTCTCGGTTGCAGGGTACCTCCTTTTGGCTTCATTGAGAACCTTGCTGATGTAATAGACTAGCCTCTTGATTCCCGCATCATTTCAGACTAAAATCGAGCTTACGGTGAAAGGAGTCGCCGAGAGATACAGGTGCAATGCTTCACCTAGAACCGGCTTCAATAGTACTGGGGGCATGACTAGGAACACCTTGAACTCCTCAAAAGCCTTCTGACATTCCTCATCCCAGGCAAACGTAGTAGATGCCATTTTAGGTCCCCTTAACAGCTTGAAGAAGGGTAAGCATCGTTCGGCCACCCGAGAGAGGAAATAGTTGAGTGCGGCAATGCGCCCAGTAAGACGCTGGACGTCTTTGATGCAAGTAGGTGGTCGCATGTCCAGGATGGCCTGGACCTTGTCAAGGTTCGCCTCAATCCCGCACTGAGTCACCAGGAAGCCAAGGAGCTTCCCTAATCTGACTCTGAAGGTGCACTTGGCGGGGTTGAGCTTCATGCTACACTTGAGGAGGGTGTCGAAGGTCTCGGCTAGGTCGGTAAGGTGATCCTCATCCTTTGGTGTCTTGATGAGCATGTCGTCGATGTAGGCTTTGACATTCTGACTGAGTTGTTGCTCGATGATTTGGTTGACCAGCCTCTGGTATGTCGCCCTAGTGTTCTTCAACCCGGAAGGCATCCGGGTGTAGCAGTGCACACCGGAGTCAGTGATGAAGGTGCTCTTCTCAATATCCTCTGGGTCCATCCGGATCTGATCGTAGCCAGAGTAGGCATCCAGGAAGCTTAGCAGCTCGAAGCGGAGGTTGAATCGACGAGCTAGTCGATGCTCGACAACAGGTAGTAGTCCTTCGGTGTGGCCTTGTTGAGATCGATGAAGTCCACACACATTCGCCATTTCCTTGAAGCTTTGGGTACTAGAATGACATTGGCGAGCCACGTTAGGTAGAGGACCATACGAAAGAGGCCAGTCGCCTTCCCTTTGGTGAGTTGCTCCTTGATGATCGCTTGTTTCTCCGGGGCATGCTTTCTTCTGCCCTGTTGGACGGGTTTCTCCGTAGGGTCGAGGTTGAGCTTGTACATCACAATGTCTCTGGGAATTCCAAAAAGTTGCTCATCAGACCATGCGAAGACATGAATGTACTCAGAAAGGAAGTTTTTATATTGCTTCTGAACATCAGACGGTAGATCAGCTCCGATCTTGACTCCTAGGGTGGGGTTATCTTTCAGGAAGATCGTTAGCAACTTGCCACCAGGCTCGGACGTTGCACTACCTGCAATAGAGTCCTGTCCAACAAAAGTACAGTCTAAAATAGTAAAACGTACCAAATGCCAAGTGAACACTCAGCCCGATGAGCTGACAACTAAGAACCTCCACGCAACACCCTTGAACCTCAAGGAGGAACCACCGCACCTGAAAATCAGGGGTGAGTCTCCTATCACTAGCTCAGTAGGGGTCCCGCAGAACCCCAACCGAAAACAACAGTGGTATAAAAAGTAGCAACTACAGAAAAGAACAGCAGTAACAGTAGGAAAAGTAAACACGATGGCCAGTAAAATCTCGGCTCTACACTACTCCTACTGTGCTGAAAAATACGCCCCTATCTCACAGTCGGGGGACTACCAGACCACGAACCGCCCTAGCCACGGTACTAGGAAAATGCCACGACGCCACTGTCGTGGAGGCCCATCCTCACAGACAAAGGCCCACACTAAAATCACGTGATCTGTAAACACGATCACGACCTCGCCGTCATGAACTCTACACCATCTAGGGAGAAACCCTCGGTGACACTCACCGAAAACCCTAGACCTTAATTCCAAGAGAATGCCTAAAACTACACACAAAACTCCGTCTCGCAGATGGGAAACGGAAACCCACGACACAACAACTCACGTCACGTGATGGGAGTACCACCCACCAAAAGAACAGACTGGATGTATCCCTTGACGTCTCACACCGTGCCCCCGTGTCTCGCTATGATGCCCTAAGTGGAGACAAAGACACTAAAGTGACCAGTACCACTAACAAGGACTAGCTGAGGTTGCGCTCGTCAGCGCGGGCCTGAATCCCTCAGTTTTGTGTGCACACTCAGACCATACGCCCTAGGCCAGTCCTCTAACTGGTTCTTCCCCCGAAGCCTGGACTCGATTGTGCATGGGGGCCCTATGGTAACCAGCCTAAAAACTCTCTCTCTCGGGTAAGCCACTCCACCACTCCCGGGTGGGTCAGCACACACGTGCCGTAAGAAGGCTACGACCAATGGGCACTCACAAAACGTGAACACTAAAATCACGCATGCACCCATTGTGAGTAACGCGAAGTAACAGGTGGCTCAAAGCCACTAGACTCTGGACAGCCCACTAGACCTAATAACCCAACGGCCCTTGAGTCACAAGACTCGGGGTTAAGACCATTGCACGTGACGGCATAGAGCCGTCGATCTGGCCTAATCCCTAGGTCTGAAACTATGGTGACATGATTCTCGAGGTAGCTCACAAGCCACCAAGTTGATCCCTCATCTAAGGGATGCACGAAAAACCTCCAGCCCTAGGCTGGTTAATTGGACTCACAGTCTAAAGCCATTCACACACAGCCCACCCGAAAACTTGAAACACAAGCACAGGGTCACCCGGACCCTCTAAACACATGGACACGCTAATCGCGATAATGTGACACCTCCGGACACCCCCAAAAATGTGAACACAGGTCTCACAGTGTCCGGGACATTCACGAGGCTGAAGGTCAACCACTGGGTCAACTGGAGACCAACACAATGCGACACTAACACGGTGAACATGAAAAACTGCCTAGCGATCTACCCCTGGACCGTTAGGGAGCCTAGCGGTCTACCCCTGGACCGCTAAGGTCAGCCTAGCGGTCTACCCCTGGACCACTAAGCTCCAGGAACTCGCAAACCCCTAGCGGTCACTTCTCGGACCGCTAGGCAGAGTGGCAGTCTTTTGCCAGATCGCTAGGCGATGCCTAGCGGTCAGTCACAAGATTGCTACCCCACCGACCTCTAATCGACCAAATCACGGTCAAACGGTCACCCCTCGCACCGCAAGGCAGAGCCTAGCGGTCCATCGCGCGATCGCAAGGCTCAAACCGACATATGGGAGACCCTAGCGGTCCCCTACAAGATCGCCTGGCACCCTAGCGGTCACTGGAAGTACCGCTAGGCCGTCCCGAACCCAAATATAGCAAATCACATAGAAAACTCCATCCCATGCCCCGTTCACACCCACGTGAAGGGAAAAACAAGGGAAAACTAATCCCCTACCTCTCTAGCACCGAGAGGACCCATTTAAATCCCAAAAATGTAATCAAATCACTAGATCGGGCGCACACCCCAAAATGTGTTTTTTTCCCCAAAACACCCAAATAAGCCCACTCGGCTCACCATGACCTACAAAACTCGTGGGAAATGAAGTACAGAAGTTAGGGAACCATCTCCCTATCTCCACCGAAGATTCGACGCGCCGTGGATGCTGATCCACGAAGAAATACCTCACGAAACCCCGCCGGTGCCCAACGCTCGCGAACCAGCTTCACCGCGCCCTCGTCCCTCGATCCTCGACCCATCCTCACCGTCCTCCTCCCCCCCACCTTGGTCCTTCAGCTGTCGGAGATAAGAGAGTGAGAGGAGAGTGTGAGAGAGAAGAGAGAGAGGGAGAGAGTGAGAAATGAGAGGAGAGAGAGTGGGTTGGGGGGGTTTTATAGAAAAATCCAAAAATTCTAAAAAAATATCAAAAATTAGGAAACATTACCTCCGCGATCCTCAAAAAATGCACAATGCACTGGTACTGTCCCAGAGTCAGAGAACACAACGGTTCACCCTGCACGGTGTTCCATAGGTCCGACAGATAAAAACACGTGTAAACCGTAAAAACGCGCTCCGGGACTCCAGAAAGCAGTCTGAAACCCACGGATCCAGATCCGATGAATATCCGAAAAATTCAGGGCATCACACATGGCTAGACCTGGATGAGGACCTCGCCTCTTGCCAGAGCTGCTGATGCACGTGACCCCAATGAGACTGGGGCACGTGACGATGTACTCGGGGTGAACCCTTAGAAGGGTGTCCCTGCTTGCTTCTTTTTGATTTTTTCCTTTGTTTCTGCCTAGGTGGCAGATCTCCTTTTTGTAAGCTCTCAACTTCAGAATAGGAAATTTTCCCTCATTTTACAAATCTCGAAACCTCCTCCATGTACCTTCCCTCTTTTCTAACGACTATGAGATCCTCTGGGTATACGAAACGGCATTTCTGAGGGGACTTTGTGAGGGCGCGACTTTCGGGGGGCCGTCACTTCGATTTCTGGAGATTTACTTGAGGCGGTCGGAGTCCTCATGCTTCTAGGGACTTCACCTCCCTATAAATAGTGACCTTTGGGATACCCTTGAGACCATCTTTGAAATAGCGAGCTTTGAGGGGAGCCTTCTGGTGGGATGTCGTCGAGCGAGTCCAGTACTTCATCAGACGATGAATCTCTGTAGGCTCGCTGCCAGCCCTTGATTCTCAGGAGGGATCCCCCACCGACTCCTTGACGGCCGTGGTTGGAACCAGAGGCATGTGGTCCCATTTTCGAACAATATCAGAACGGGTATTTGGATGGCTGGCATGAGGCCTTGGAGAAGGTCAACCGCTTGTACGTCGACCGGGAAGTCTTACTCCTTGAGCTGGACAGGTTTCATCCTTAAGGGGACAGGAAATGACCTTGTACTCACCTCCCCCATGCCTCTTGATATTGTTTCTCTACCGTCTTCTTGCTGCATAGTAGTGACTGCTTTCCTATACGCTTGTAGGTGCGTGATGTGGTACTTCCCCTAGTTGAGGGGTGTGCTTTACTGCCTGAAGATGATGGTGGATGGGGTAGCAGGCCTCATCTTCTAGTTTGCAGGCATGGCTGGCACACCGGGTCGACTTTCGTAACAGGTGGGCCTTGTTGCTCCATTGCGTCCCGTCAGGCGAGGGAGGATGGCCCACCAGCCTTCCTTGCTGGCACAAGCTTCTTATCGCCGGTATCCCTAGTTGGTCTGCCTCTGCGGATCAAAAGGGATCCGAGGTGCAGAGCTCGTCCCTCTTCTCTGGCATAGGCGACTTCCTCTGTTGGTCCGCTTCCTCAGAATAAGCATACTGGGGGAAGGTCATCTGTTACCGCCATACAAAGTTAAAGGCAGGATCGTGTCCCCCCTACTTTTCTTTCTTGCGTGTCTGTAAGATGGCTTTATGTGAGCCATTCTGACACTTTGGCAATTCTATCTCTTGACCCAAGAATGAGGTCTCTTGTATTCTTTGTACCTTGACTAAGGAATAAAATCTCTTTGGATTTGTTTTGAATATGTACCTCAACAATTATACCACCAGAGTCAAGTCTAAAAGAAAGACAACAAGTGCCAAGTATAGTCGACAAAAAAGTAAAGACGTACCAGAAAGTCAGGGGGGAGCCCGACGAAGGCACCCGTTGGCCACGATAACATGCTATGCTACCTCAGGATCTGCAGAAGTAGAACGAACAATGACGATAGTGACCACCTGAAAAGCAGGGGTGAGCCTCGTGTCACTAGCTCAGTAGGGGTCACGTGGATCCCTGCTGGAAAACCCGCAGTAATATGCTAAAGCAGCAAGTAAACAACAAGTCAACAGCAGGCAGCAGTAAAGTAGAAAAGCTAAATTACAAAAGTTGTAAAGAAAGGGTGGCAGGAGTAGGGAAAAAGCTAAGAGCTAGGGGAGCTAAAAGGAAAGGGAAGAAGCCATACCAGACGAGTACGACTGCCGAACTAACCTCGGCTCCCGGAACTACTCAAAGCAGACACTACACCAAACAAGGACAGAAGGGTGAACTCTGAACTCGAAAAAGTCAGAAGCTTACCAAACTGTCGAGAAGACACTAGGCTCCAAACGAAGACCTGCGAGGACAACAATAAAGCCTAGGAAAAACCTAGATGGACGATAGGCAACACGACTAGAACGCCATGTACACTGCCTCATACATGACTAGAATGCCATGCATATGACAGGACGTGGACCTCGAGTGTAGCCGCTAGAGTGCTGACCCAGAAGGTCACGACGCACAGAAAACACGAAGAGAACTGTAGAGAGTCACGTGCCATGTGACTGGAGTGCCTCACCACCAGAAGAATAGCCAGCTGCGTCCACTGACGTCTTATGCTGCGCCTACTAGTGTCTTGTCCACGTCACCTACCGCAAGGACTGGGCCGAGATCAAGACACTGTCAGAACCAGAACAGTACCATAACGCGAGCGACTAGTCAGGGTCACATCTAACGACGCAAGTCCAAAGTCCCTGATCACATGTGCACACACTGGGTATCATCTAACCCAGGCCTCTAGCTAGTATTCCCCCTCTGAAGGACGCTACGATTGACGAGGGGCCCATAGAACTAGCCTAAGAATCGTAAGCTGGGAAAGTGCCCCACAACAAGAGCCATCATGCCAAAGCGTGCCGTAAGACTATGACTAGTGGAGGCTCACAAGACACAGAGACTAAAACACGAGTGTGAAAGTACAGACAGGCAAGAGAGCACTGTCGCATGTACTCCGAATCACCAATGGCAGCACAGCCACTGCCGACAACTCAAAACAAGGCAACTAGACCAACTCACGTAACGATCCTTGAGTCAGACGACTCGGGGGCAAGATCGTCACAGACATCGGAATAAGCCGCTAATCTGTCTAATCCTAAGCCAGAGGAAATGACGCTCCACAGGAAATGACTCATGGAGACCGGATGGAACATCGAGAACCCTCAGCACACCTGGATACGTAAATCGAGGTAGGACGATACCTCGAGGCATCCAGAAACACGGTCTCGAATTGGATAAAGTCGTCGATGTTGTGTATGGGCTGAGTAGATCTAGAGGGGGGGTGAATAGATCTATCCCCTACTTGAAAGAATTATGATAAACTAGAATGATAACGATGCTGCTACCTAAATGATGACTTTGAGGATCTAGGCTATAGCACAATTAACTTAGTCTCCTTAGTTTCCTTAATAGTGACAAAAGTAAGGAAAGATACACATCCTTTCCTTATTAGCTTGCTAGCTCAGAGAGCTAAAATAAGAGGTAACTTGCTCCAACTCTTAGGGCTAGTATAGACCAGTTCTGAGAACTCCTTGAAAATAACCTTATTGTTACGGCAATCAACAGTTGCCTAGTACTTGGATAACCAATCAGCTCCTAATATTACATCATAGTCCTTTAGATCTAAGCATATGAGGTTGATAGGGAGATTTTGTCCCTCTACCAAGACTTCACAGTTTTGGTAATGGTGAGTAAGGTCAACTTCACTCCCGAGAGGAGTAGTCATAACTAATTTCATCCATTTCGATTCCATGGGTAATGGATCAACAAACCTCTTGAAAATAAAAGAATGTGATCCACTAGTATCAAATAAGATATGTGCAGACTTGGAACAAACTTTTAATGTACCTTCCACTAGTCCTCTTTCATCTTGTTCCGCCTCCTTAATAGCCTGGAGACGTGCATTCTTTGTCGCCTAGCGCTTCACTTCACCGGCTTGATCATTGAGCAACAGATAGTCGAGAATCTGATGATCACGGCTCCCACAGGGGAGATAAGCCCCCAGTTTTCTCCAGCATTCTTCGGCCTTGTGTCCAGCCTTATCACAATGTTTACACACCACTTTGGAAGGTGTGGTGGTAATGGAGAATGGCTTATTATTCTTCTTAACTTTCTTCTCTTGAGAGGACTCTCCTCTATTGCTCGGCCTTTTCTTATTGAATGCGGTCTTGAAGGTACCGGCACTAGTGACATGCTCATTCTTATCTCGCCCACGAATCCTATCGGATAGTTCCGTGGCATCTTCTAGTAACTGGGCTCGGTGCACTATCTCCGAATAGACCTGTATGTCCATTGGCGCCAGTTGTGTGATATAGTGGGGCCTGAGCCCATTTAGGAATCTTCTAGCTTTCATCTTCTCGGTACTGACTAAATGCTTAGCGTACCGGGATAACCTCGAGAACTGAGCCTCGTACTCAGCCACCGACAAAGATAGTTGCTTAAGTGCGGTGAATTCGGTGACTTTCTTCTCGTGGACTCGATCTGAGAAATATTTATTGTTGAAATGTTCAACAAATTCTTCCCAAGTAACTTGGTCCTGCTCTAATGTGGCTTCCACCGACTCCCACCAGCATCGGGCGTCCCTTTCTAGTTGGAATGTTGCTAATAAGACCTTCTCCTGGTCCGTGCATTGCATAACTCTAAAGATATGTTCAGTCTCTCTGATCCAGTGCTCGGCGTCATCTGGGTCAGTGGATCCCATGAACTTAGGAGGGTTCATGTTACGAAAGTTTTGATGGAGGTTTCCTGCTCCACGGTGTGCACCTCCTTGTGCTACCTATTGGAGTGCTTGCGTAAGACCCTGGATGGTCCTCTACATGTCGCGCCATTGTGCACGTTCTGCGGCCATGGTCCTACAATTACAATAACTATATTAATATGGGTTTATGTTCAAAAGTTTTAGTTTCTAAATTAACTCAACCCTTAGTTCTACCCAATCTCACCGGGTAAAGGTTTAAACATATCCTTGGACTTGGGTTTCCTAGGAATTGAAGATCCTAGGCTCTGATACCAAAACACTATCACGCCCCGGTATCGGGTCTACTCGGTAGTCCTATCGGGTATATCCGGTATCTGGGATCTGGGTCGTCACAGTTGGTATCAGAGCGTTGTTGTGTGAAGTACGTGGGAATCCAAGATATACAGTTTCCAGAGTCCTGAAGGTCCAGTACAGTCTTCAGCTAGCATTAGGTTCGTGATTCTTTGTTGCTTCATTTTTCATGTATCGCCTTGTGCGTGCCATGTTAGCACTGTGTGAGATGGTTTTGCTCTCATCAGGATGTGACGGGATGCTCCTTTATCGTCGTGGTGTCTATCTCTATCATGTTGTACTTGGCAGAGTTCATCGGAAGGTTTGAATCTGCGGTACATTGTTCGAGATTTTTTCGTCATTTGTTCAGGTGGCTGGTGACTTTTAGCGTTGGTGCGATGACCGTCCACGTTCTTAGGTTGTTTTGGTCGTCCCAGCTTGAGTCTGTGCAATTCCTGATGCATTTTGCATCTGTCAAAGTGCTCGATTAGATTCCTTGGTTGAGAAGATGCTCAAGCGACCTAGGATTTCCCTTCCTGGTGAGCTATTCTCGGTTGAGCTTGATGCTTCTCATCCCGTCTGGTGGAGTCTTTTCGAGGTAAGTCTTGGAATTGTTATCTTAGTGATGCCTTTGTCCTGTGTTTGCTTAAGTGCAGATAGTGTTTAATCTGAGCCTGATCTTCTCCTTGCTCTACGGTTGCTTGGCTTTGGACTCCGTCATGGTGTTAAGAGCTATGGTGCACCGTGTTTATCGTGCCGTGTCCAGCGGCTGATGTGTTGTAAAGGCTCATTAATTATTTCAGGACGTGAAGGTGAGCTGAGATTAGCATTTCTCCTTGGGCTTTGTGCTAACGTTGGTACTCTCCCTCCTTTGCACTTAGGCTAATTGTGACCGGTTGTTTGCTGGATCAGTACTCGTGGCGTGCTATTTGCGATTTTCATGAATTACGATGGCGCCGTATGCGTGCTGAAATACAGATACCGAGATATTTCTAATGCCTGTGTGCGTTGTATGAGTGCACAGTGGAAGCGTGTGGGCTGATAACCCATGGGCCGATGATCATTGTTGTGAGATTCTCACTGGTCGAGAGCATTATTCTTCTCGATGTGGCTTCATCTTGGCTTCCTGTGCCTTGATGTTGTCTGTTGCCGTGCTTTTATCAGAGTCATTCTAGTGTTGGCATTGGCATTTGTGAGTATTGGGGAATCTGTCGACGTTCCTGCTGATTGAGTACCATCTGCTCTGCATTTCTTTCTTGGGTGTTGTGTTCTTGAGGTGTGATCATGGTCCTTGAGATGCGTTTCCCGAGATTGTCATTTTCTCATTGTTGTGGGTCATTTCTTAGTGAGCTACTCGATGCATGACTAGTCCCTTGTAGTCGTGCGTTTAGCTATCGTTGTGCCTTGATGTGACCTAGCTTGCAGTTGTGTTTCGTGGTTCTGTGTCTCATATGGAGCTGGGATCCTACAAGTGCTACCGTTGTTGTCGTTTTATCACTGTTTCTCTATGATTTTGTGTATCTATCTTGGCACTGTATGGACCATGGTCTTGTCGGTTAGCTTGCAGTACTCTTCTCTCCTGGTAGAGTTAGCATGCGACTCGATCAGATGTCATATCTGAGTGAGGACTGACTTGATTGTGTGAAAGCTGAATGCAGCCATTGAAGAACAAATTCAAGTTAATGAGGAAAATGTGAGGATTAAAAGGGAATTGACTGAAATGCAAATGCTGAGAAAAGAAAATGATGATCTCAAATCTGAACAGCAAGAAGCTCAAAAATAACTTAATAATCTTAAGAAAAGAATTCAGGAGAATCAAAATGAGAAAAATTTAATCACTGAGAAATATGAAGCTATCAGGAAAGTCAGCTCAGAACTACAAGAAGACTGTAAAAATCTGTAAAAAGAATTGGAGGATAGACAGAAAACACTAGAGAAATTCACTCAAGGAAAAATAAATCTGGATGTCATGCTAGGAGCAAAAGCCAACTTTAATAAAGAAGGTTTAGGTTATGATCCAACAAAGAAAAAATCGTTTGAGTATAAGACTGTGACATTTTGCTCAACCAAAGGGAAAGAAACACTGGACACACCATCCAGTTCAAACACTGCTCCAACCGTCCAGCATCTGAAACAAACCTCAACAAATAATTCTGGACAACAGGCTAAGGTTGGAAAGAATTTTTCTAAGAAAACTACTAAGCCCATTCATCAGACCAAGAATGCTCACAGACTGAGCTATGTGAGCCAAAACAACAACTTCAACTACTATAACAGAATGTGATGCGGGACGACTATGAGACTTGGTATGTGAACACGCTCCTATGACCTAGACGACACGACGTGACTCACTAGATGATGCGACCAGCAACTACATGACCAAGTCATCACCTAACGTGGTTCCCGACGGGACAAGAATGCCCCAAAACAAGAAGCGCTCACTCACAGTCATCCCCGGCGAGGGAAACGAGTCGATCTGCACGGTTGAGAAAACGACGTTGAGTCTTAGGTGGTTGGATCACTTTCTCATGCACGGAACGAGTCACGGGATAGGTCTCACACTCGCAACTCACAGCGATAATTGAAACAGCAAGCTAGGTGTCCTATCACACTCACTAGTAGCGGTGTCAAGAACTATACTAGATAAGCAATTAACTAACTAAATAGGGGTGCGGATGTACCTCCACACGCCGGGCGTGGGGAAGATGATCCCGACTGAATCTGTACTCCCTGTACATCAATTAACAATTATTACAGAAGTGTTGATTTCTACCCACTCTACGGAGGGAGGTGAAGGGCTACACACGGAATCCGTGAGTGATGCGATCGGGTTGACGGGCAACACTCGGGGCCGCTTTGACAAGGCAAGCATGTGCGCTCGTGGGGCCCACGTCCTAGCTGGCATTCCGGGGAAGCCAGGAGGTTACTGCAGTATCGGTGATACCTGGTTGGGTGATTACGGGGGCGGAGGCGTGCTGCTCGGCTTCTCGGGAGGTGAGGCAATCGCTCCGGGGATGATCGCCGGGTGTCGTCCACGAACCAGAGCTACTGTTTGGCAGCGCGCGACCCGGTAAGAAATGTTACTGCGATCAGTGCCAATGTAGGATCGACGCGAGATCGGTGGCACGATCGGCGGTGACAACAACTGAGATAGAAGGAAGGGAGATAGAGGAGGGGATAGAGGAGGGCCTTACACCCTAGAGATCAGAGGAAGAGGAGGAGAGAGGGAGAGGGGCGCCCAATGCTCAAGGGGTTCTTTCTTCAAATGAATTTTCATTAATTCATGTGGATGGCACCCCACCGTCATCTTCCATCGTAATAACATTGGCAGTGAGGACCGTCATTGTCTCTTCTGGATTGATTGTTCCGACGAGTGTGTGCAACACCTCGACAGTAGCTCTCCCTCTTCTTGTGAGAGGGCCTGGCCTCTCGGCAATTCTGACAACTTCTTCGGGCTCCTCGAGCAAAGTCCCATAGCGGCTGGCCACTCCGGCCATGTGACAAGTGTAGACTTGGATATTTCTATTTCTTCTTCTTGCATGTCTAGCCGGCTTACCAGGGAAGGTCAATCTTTCAAATACCGAAACTCTCGGTGCATCTTCTTCATGGCGGGGAGGCCCATAGCACCCTGATTCTGCATCTTCTATTTCATTCGGGTCGGTTGGATATCCTCGACCCTCTTCAGTAGCGGTGATGGCCTGTAGTAGCCGTTGCCTCCCTAGGGTGGTATTCCTGACTCCACGGAGGTACCCGTGCACAGCCTGGGTGATGTCTTCTAGTTCATGATCAGGATATACCGCAGGCGGCGGTACCCTGGCTTGCGCTAGGGGCCCATAGATGGGCCGACCCTCTCTGTCAATGCCATGACTCTCAACATGCGGAGGATTCACTCGTCGCCTATAAGCTTGGGCATGTGGCCTGTGAGATGCCCCTGCCAGCATCTTGTTCCCCTTCATTCTTTCCTTCTCCTTCTTCCTGGGTCTATCAATCTTAACAGATTCCAGCTGAGTTGTCACTGGGACCCGAGTTGGCTTGGGCACCCAGACTTGCTTGGTCTTGCATGGCCTTGGGGCCAGTTCATTCTTCGGCCGACAGGCCACTCCAGTATTCTTCCTTTCCATTCTCCCTAGTGCTTGGAAGGAGTTGCGCACGGGAACATTCGGCACGATCCGCTCAGGGATCACATTGGCTCTTCGGCCACTAAGGTGGACTCGAATGCCTCCAATCAGAACTGATTTGCCGGTGTTGGAGATCTGGCCCTTGGGGGTAGCAGCAACAGCATTTCTTTAGCTCCTTCTTTGGTGGGATGCCGTCTTCTTGCTAGTAGAGCCCGTATCGAAACGGACGTGGTGGACAAAATAGCTCACCGTCTTGACCACCACACGGTCAGCAGTAGTTGTCGGTGGCCCGACAACAACAGGTTTGGTGGTATAAGTCCTCGTGGCGGGGACATGGGCTTCGACGAGCTTGGGCCCCTCGGTCTCTAGCAAGTTGACGAAAGCCACCCCCAAGAAGTTGGGGAAGCCCACCACCGGAGGAAAGTTGCCAAACTTGATCGGCACTGTGAGGTAGCCATGGTTGACATGGCTTGCGATGACTATTGGTCCGAAGCTGACGGCCATTGTAATCGTCAGAATATGATCCCTGCAATTGCAAGTAAAACAGTTAGAATTTCAAGAGGAGGCCATAGAATTTCAAGAGGAGGCCATAGGGCCCCTTATCCCGGCGAGGAGATGAAGGGAAGTTTTATCGCACCGGGCGTGCCAGACTTGTGGACGCACTTTTGGGGATACTTCATTTATTTATTTGTTCAATTCATTTATTTGTTTATTTAGTGCATGGGCATGCCAGTCACGAAGTGACGATCTATTCGGGCTTCGAAGGAGCCACAGATGCGCGCCGTCTGACTGATCAGACAATTGTGGATGGGATATGATGGGAAGCGGGATCTCTTGGTCCGTACACTTAATGTCATTGGAGGGTGGATAGTGCATAGGGTGACCCAAAGGTGACTCTAATGCAAGCGTGCCCATGGACTAGACTTGTAGAGACAAGTCTAAAACTTACTCTGATACTAAATGATGTGACACCACTAGGGTGAATGCAGCAACGAGACGAGGGTCCTCGGGCCTACCGTGCAAACACAATCAATCAAGAGCACGGGGTTGCGAAAATTGCCGAATCGTTGATGCACACACCTTCCCGAGGTGACTCGGCGATGCCAAGTGGAGGTGGTGGATCAAGACCCTGGCTGGTAGAGGGCCAACAGGGCTAGGGTTGCCCTCCTGAGGGTACGGTGCCCACACTCAAGGGGCTAGCTGGGTGCCAAGTGGGGCACTGGGTCACTCTCTCTCACAAAATCACGATGACCACACGGAAGTGGAGTACTCCAGGGTCGGGTGCTCTGTCACTACCAGCGGAGCAATCCCACGGATATTAAAAGAACAAGTATTGATAATGGGAGCAAGGTTTAGAGTTTACCTAGTTGGTTTGAAGAAACCAACCCCGTTCGGAGACATGGGCGAGCGGGGGAGTGTGGGTCCCCGCACACTGCGTCGATGTAGCTTCCCCTGTTCAAATATTACATGCACTACTCCCCATGCAGGAGGGTTGGACTAGGGGTGGAGAATTTAAGGGTACAATCAAACACTACCTCCACACAGGGAGGGGTGCTAAGCTGGCCAGGCGGGGTGGGGAGATTAGCTAAACTAGTGCCGATTAGGCACTTCCTTGGGTCTATCCAGGTCTGGAATGACAGGACAGGAAGTCACTGTAGATGCCGCCACGCACTCCACCAAACTCAGAAGTCATCGAAGTAGGTGCCAAAACATCGCGGACGGACCCAGGTACGCCTGTGAATTACTGTGGGCGATCCCGACGTCGTCACCAGTCGGGGCAGACTTAGGATCTGGTCTTCTGCACTCTGGCTCAGACTGGTTCTAGGGTACAGTAGCAAATGAATGTAGTCGGCACAGTCGCTCCCGAAGTCCAAATGTGGCGGGACCAAGACGACTGCAACAGTGGTCGAGTCTTCTTCGAGTAGCCGCTAGGAAGATCACCAGGCGACGTCGGGGCAGAGAGAGGGAACTTGTTGAGTGAGCGGGGGGGTCAGTTCAGGTCCTGAGTGGCCTGATCAATGCACCTGAGGGGAGAAAATTGGAACGGGAACCCCCAGACTCCAAACGTGGCCCCGCCTGCTGCATTGGTTAGGGAACTGGTAGAATCTCGACCCGGTCGAATGGCGCACCTAGAAGAGCAAATATGAAGTCGAGATAGCTTCTGCACTGTAGCTCTGTCCTCTGGTCAGAGCAACCATGCGCAGTTAGGGAAGAACATACGCTTCGGGCAGCAGGGATGTCGGATGCTGGCGGGACCACCACGACTGTGGAGCCTTCTCGACGACCTTTCCAGCAATATATGGTATGCCTCCAGATGATGTCGAACGACTCCAGGGCAGGTTCTGCAAGCCGAGCCCCTACTGCTACCTACGAGCTGGGCAGTGCAAAGGGGGTTGTTGATGGAGATGGAGTGGTAAGGGGTGGAGGGATAGCAAGGGGAGTGAAAGGTTGTTTTGATGAAATAAAATTATCATTTTCTCATTCATTTCTGTCCTTAGAATTAAATTTGTACATGCTCTGATCGACACACTTGATTACGACTCGTCGCGCTCTCGATATTTCACGTCGGGGCGTGACAAGTAATGTAATTATCCTAAAATGTATGAAGGGAAAGCGTAGGACCCAGATCTCTTGGCTGCAGGTTCGGGCAGTGTACCTCGCACTGCCTGACTTCCAGCGGGAGAGATTGGCGGCGATGGGATTCGCCGAGTTCCTGAGCACTGAGGTCAGCCGGTTTGACACACCGCTCCTCTATGCTCTACACGATCACTGGGACCTAGTGAGTCGTACATTTCTCTTCCAGTGGGGCCACATAGTCCCCACGCTAGAGGACGTAGCTCAGATTACTGGCCTATGCATGCATGGGTCCCTGGTCAGCGTGAGGACTTACCCCGACTACTGGGAGATGGCCCAGGAGCTACTGGGGTTGGAGCTACTGCACCCGGAGTGGCAGTCGATGACGCTGACTAGAGCGGCACTCCACGATAGCCTCAGGCTGAGGCGAGCGGGGATCACGACCGATGAGCTACCTGAGCAGCATCTACAGAGGCACGTGGATTGGGCCAAACCGCGGGTAGCAGCAGAGCCAGGGCCGGAGGCAGATCGAGTGCTGCGGCGGTTCCTGACACTGTTCTTCAGACGGCTGCTATTTGCGATGAGAGCGGACGTCATTAGCTGCCGCTTCCTGCCTTTGCTTGAGGACTTATCACACGTTGGTGACTACACATGGGGAGCAGTAGTTCTCGCCCTTCTCTTTGACACCTTGAGCTCCACCAGTCGGCGGACGATGCTTGGCGGCTTCTCCCCTCTACTCCAGCTATGACTCTACCCCTAGACCAGTCAGGCAATTCCTATATGCTTCCTACATGCTGATGTTTGATGGAATGCGATGCAGGTGTGGGCCTACGTGAGATTGCGTGGGCTAGGGAGAGGGGACGAGACCTACCCCAAGCTGCTGTCGATCGCGAGGAGGTGGACTGCACCTCAAGAGATTGGAGGCCTCCGGAGATAGGTCCGAGGGATCCAGGATGACCTAGACACCTTACCCTACACTTCGGTATGACTCTAAACTTAGACTCTTTAATTAAATGTAATCTATATGCCTATGATGCTGATGTGACTTTCCTATTTTGACAGGTTCGGTAGACACCCTATGTAGATGAGGGGCATGAGGGCCAGCCCTGGGTAGTGGGGGCCCTCGCCTTCTCTAGGCGCGATGTGTGGCTTCATTGCATGAATGTAGTGGAGCCACTCCACTTCAGATTGGTGATGAGGACGATCGGTGTCCATCAGCCAGCAGTAGAGTTCCCGACGCCGGAGAAGCTGGGGGAGCGTGTTGGGTGACATCAACGGGACCTGGCGACGGTCCTAGACTGGACGACGCGAGCTGCGGAGTAGATCATAGACTGGACAACACTTGGGTGGTTCGTGTCCGCCCATGCAGAGAGTGAGGAGGCGTACTACACAGCGTATGCCAGGCACTACTGGGACCAGGTGTTCCGTGGTGCCCGCTGACCAGTACGACTTCTAACCCTAGGACTCTTTAATTATGCTTATGCTTTCTATATGATTGTGCACTGACTCTTGGAATTCCGAAACGTGTAAAGAATTGAAATTACATGTGCTTGTCCAGAACAAGTCCAGTCGTGTCGTCTGTTGCTGGCTTAGGATATTTTTCGTGATTATTAATGTATCTTCCGTTGTCGTATGTTTTAGATGTCGCCCCGTAAAAGAAGAGCTCCTGTTCCCCTGGAAGAGAGTGGCAGCGTTCCGCCTCCTGTCGTGCCTACTCCTGCTCCGATCGTGCCAGTCCCTGCTCCTGCCTTGCCAGCTCCGCAAGATGACTTACCCGGTGGTCGTGGTAGAGCACTCAAGGAATTCTTGCTATTCCACCCGCCAACTTATGAGGGTCAGTCAGATCCGGATGCTGCTAGAATTTGGATCGAGGCGACTGAACGTGTGTTTCGATCGATGGAATGTGCGGAGGACGAGAAGGTCATGCTGGCTACTTTTCAACTTCAGGGTGCAACATTGATGTGGTGGATTTCAGAGTGGGAAGTCGCCTTCCGTTCCCGACCACTTCGTCAGATCACCTGGGAAGAGTTCGTGACTATCTTTGAGCGTACTTACAGTCCGGCCCGTCTTCACATGGATAAGATGTACCAATTTCTAGATCTGGTGCAGGGTGAGATGACCGTGTTGCAGTGTCAGAACAAGTTCATCGAGTTGGGTCGGTATGTGCCGCATATTATTGCTGATGAAGCCTTAAAGACCGAGTAGTTTCTCCGAGGTTTGCGAGCTGAATTGAGAGTGCTACTCCTTGCTACTCGTGTCACTGTCATGGATGATGCATATCAGGCAGCAGTCGTGGTTGAGCTCGATTTGGCGAGGTCTGTAGGGTTCTCTCAGTCCAGTGTTGCTCAGTCGGTTGTGCCATTCCAGCAGTCTTTCCAGCCGTCAGCACCTGGAGCTCCGTCCGTCATGGCTACTTCTGGTGGTCCTTCGAGGCGGATGTTTAGAAAGTCCAAGAAGCGTTTCAACCGTCAAGCATCTTCGGGTTTTATGCAGCAGCAATCGACGTCTTCTGATTCAGTCTAGCAGTCTATTTCTCTTTTTCAGCAGCGCCGAGAGTTTCCCGTGAGTCAGCTGAGACCATGTCCGAGGTGTGGTGGCAGCCATCCCAGTGTACCATGTTCTTTACCGGTGGTCTGCTATCGCTGTGATCAGTCGGGTCACATTGTTCGAGATTACCCGATGAAGTCTGTTCTGGCATAGTTCTCGTAGGTTACCCAGCCGCAGTAGTCTCAATTTTGCCTTCCTGCACCACCTCTACCTCAGCCGTCATTTTTGCAAGTTCCACCTTCTTCCCAGCAATCTTCTGCAGCCTCTAGCCAGAAGCCGAGGAGCCGGATTACTCATATCACTCGTGCAGAAGCCATTGCGTCCAATCTCGTGGAAGGTACGGTTTCAATTTTTGGTCGTTCAGCTCGCGTTCTATTCGATTCAGGTGCTACTCATTCATTTGTTTCTGAGGATTTCCTTGCTCGTCTCGAGGAGCCGATAATCGAGTCACCCTATGAATTGCTCATTGAGTTAACCTCCGGAGATTTCATGTCCACTCCATTTTGCCTGGAAGATTCTCCTGTTATCGTTAGTGACCGGCAGTTGCCAGCAAAGTTGTATGCACTGCAATAGGCCGATTACAATGCGATTCTAGGCATGGATTGGTTAGAGCGATCTTGGCCACATGATTTGATTCCTCAAGTTTGAAACTAAGGGCTTCAAATAGCATGTGCAAAGCCACCAAACCCAGTTTCTGAAATATGCCGTGACTTGATGCAACATAAAAGAGAAAGCAAATGAACAGAACACACACGCAAAAAAAATGAAGAAGTCCTCTCCCTAACACTGGGCAGATATGCATCGACCTATTCACAGTTCCACGCGTAGATGCATCGACCTGATCTGGTGTGGTTGACTTGTAGCATCGACCTTACTAGGTAGAACTGAGGTAGCTACACTGACCTTAGAGTTCACATGTGCACAGACCTTGTAATGCTGAAGGCAAGATGGGCACAGATCTTGTAGTGCCAAAGGCAAGATGTGCATAGACCCTATAATGCTGAAGGCAAAATGTGCACGGACCTTGTAATGCTGAAGGTAAGATGTGCACAGACCTTGTAGTGCCAAAGGCAAGATGTGCATAGACCTTATAATGCTAGAGGCAAAATGTACATTGACCTTCCCTTAGACCTGGCTTGATGTGCATCGACCTTCCCTTAGCCCTGGCTTGATGTGCATCGACCTTCCCTCAGCCCCTGCCTGATGTGCGTCGACCTTCATTTGGCCTTGTGCTTGATGTGCATCGACCTTCCTTCAGCCCTATGCCTGATGTGCGTTGACCTTCATTTGGCCTTGTGCTTGATCTGCATCGACCTTCCTTCTGCCCTATGCCTGATGTGCGTCGACCTTCATTTGGCCTTGTGCTTGATGTGCATCAACCTTCCTTCAGCCCTATGCCGATGTGCGTCGACCTTCACTTAGGCTTTGTGCATGATGTGCATCGACCTCCCTTCAGCCTAGTGCTAATGTGCATTGACCTTCATTTGGCTTCGTGCTTGATATACATCGACCTCCCCTCAGCCCTATGCTTGATATGCGTCGACCTTCATTTGGCCTTGTGCTTGATGTGCATCGACCTTCCTTCAACCTGGTGCCCATGTGCATCAACTTTTATATGGCTTTGTGCCTGATGTGTGTCAACCTTCATTTAGGCTTTGTGCATGATGTGTATCGACCTCTCTTTAGCTCGGTGCCCATGTGCGTCGACCTTCATTTGGCTTCGTGCCTGATGTGCATCGACCTTCCTTCAACCTGGTGCCCATGTGCATTGACCTTCATATGGCATTGTGCCCACGTGCATCGACCTTCTGTTGAGATCTAGAGGGGGGTGAATGGATCTCTATCTCAAACAAATATTACGAAATTAAATTCTTAGCGAGCTTAAAATGATTAAGCCTTAACGAATAGCCCAAGTGGTGATGAGAAACACAATACAATTGGCGATCTCTCAAGCACTCTGTCAACCACTTGGCAGCTGTGCCAAGACGAAGGGAAGCAACGGGTGATCAAGCTTCAGAATATCAGTGCATACCGTTCCTAAGAAGGGAGGTAGAGGATATGGAAGGCACACAATAATCAAACCACGGCGCCAGAGATTTTAAGGTGGTTCGGTCAATCCTGACCTATGTCCACCCCACACTCAACCTGAGTGTGGCTTCCCTTGCAACAGCAAGAAACTGCAGACTCAGTCTGCAACAACCGCTGATTCACAGCTTCACCAGGGGAACAAGCTCCCCTCTTCCTCCAACCCGGAGGCGATTTAGGTGACTGGCTGTGGTCTTTTCCTAGACTACGATAGTACCCTAACAACTCAATCTAGAAGCTGCCATTGTTCTCGTCTCTGGTCGCGTAACAGCTATCTCTTGACTGCTGGGTTTCCCCTAGCAATTGACTGACAAGTTGCTCTGCCTAGAGTGTTGTCATCGTCCGCCATTCCTGTTCTTGTTGGTTCTGTTTATTTGTGTTGTTGTGGCGGTGGCTGTGTGAGTGTGTCGGTGTCGTGTCGGGTTCCGGTCAAATCGGGGTCACCCTGTGGTTGACAGGAAGTCTTGTTGTGTCTCGGCGACTTTGTCCAATTCGAGACATTTGTTCTGGATGCCTCAATGTACCATTTTACCTCGATTTATGTGTCCAGGTGTGCTGAGGGTTATTGGTGTCCCCTCAGGTCTCCGTGTGTTATTTTCTCAGAGCATCATTTTTCTTGGCTTAGGATTAGACCGATCGGTGGCTTGTCCCGCTATGTGCGACGATCCTAACTCAGAGTCGCAGGACTCGAGGGCTGTTGTAGTTGTAAGTCTAGTTATCTTGTCCTGAGTCTTTTGGCAGTCTCCTGTGCTATCTTTGGTGCTTCGAAGTACGTGTTACGGGGCACTCTTGCCTGTATATACTTCGGCACTTGTGTTTTGGAGTCTGTGTCTTGTGAGCCTTCACTAGTCATAGCCTTACGGCATGCTTCGGCGTGACGACTTTTACAGCGGGGCACTTCCGGTTCACGGTTTTTAAGGTAGTTTTCGTCGACTCCCGCGGTTACCGTTGCGTCCTACGGGGGGAGAAAACTAGCTAGAGGCCTAGCTTAGGCAAAAGCCAGTGTGTGCACACATGGTCAGGGACTTTGGACAGACGCTGACGGACGTTCCCCTGTCTAGTCACTCGCGACTTGGTTATTGTTCTGGTTCTGACAGTGTCTTGGTCTCTTCCTGGCTGTAGGCATAGTAGACGAGATGCTTGTAGGCGCAGCACAAGACGTCAGTGGACGCAGCTGGTTGTCCGTCTAGTGTGGGGTACTCCAGTCACATGACACGTGACTCTTCGCGATTCTCTTCACGTTTCTCGTGCGTCGTGACCTCCTGGATTAGCCCTTTTATGGCTGTACTCGAGGTCAGTGTCTGTCGCCTGCACGACGTTTCGATTGTGTATGTGGCAGTGTGCATGATGTCCTTGTCGTGTTGTCCGTCATCCGTATCAGTCATCTGTCTAGCCCTTTCCTAGGTTTCTTTTATCTATTTTGCAGGTTCCTTGCGTCGGCAGTTCGACAACTTTTGACTCTGTCAGCTCCGAGTCGCCTTCCTGCCCTTGCTTTGAGTAGTTTGGGGTACCGAGGTTAGTTTGGTAGCCGTTGTCTGGTATGGCTTCTTCCTCCCCCTCTTTCTTAGCTTATTCCCTACTCCTACTTCATGTTCTGTTTCTTTTATACCTTTGTAGTTTAGCTTTCCCGCTTTACTACTGCCTATTGCTTACCTGCTGTTTCCTGCTATTTTTAGCGCGTTACTACGAATTTTCCTCGGTGGGGATCCACATGACCGCTACTGAGCCAGTGACACGAGGCTCACCCCTGCTTTATAGGTGGTGGCCGTTCGTTTGGCTTCTGTGTGTACCTGGGGCGCGTGCTCGTAGCCCCAAGCGACAAGGCAAACACACACGTGAGTCGCAGACTCCACAAGACTCAAAGTGATGGTTCGGCGAGCTGTGGCTCGCGAGGAAGCTGGACACGGTCCGAGCCGTGGGGAGGGAGGTGGTGAACCACTCGGGGAACAAGTGTGGGTGCCAGGTTCAACCGGGCGGACCGATACCGAGGGGATCGATTCTGACGTGCACTCACTCACCGGTAGCAAGAACTCACGAGAAATGTGGAAATATGGATCGGGCACTCCTCACTCGGTGCGGCGGTTGGAACTAATACTAGTCAAGCAGAACAGAGTGGCAGACGCACGTACCTAGCCCGTCCGAAGGACCGACTCCGATCGAAGATGAGGGTGCGCCGGGAAGCATGTGCACTCGACGGTCACGCTGCATCGTGGAAGCTTGGCGAAGTCCCTACTAGTGCATGCACTACACTCCACGCAGGGAGGGGGTTCACGGGGGTGGGGGCAACCAATTACACACACTACCCTCGAGCAAGAGGGGGAATCGTGGGGAGGGGAAACAAACTATCGACCGTACGTTGAGCTCGGGCGTCCGATCGAGGTCCAGCCAGCTCCTGGACGATGATCGAGGGATGCCGAAGGATGCCTGAAGGCCTGGTACCAAGCTGCTATCATTGGATGGAGATGGCGGCTGTGGCTGTGGGCCTGTGCAGTTCTACAGCGCATGACAGATTGGCGCAGTCGTGGGGCATTGGCCGGTACGGGCACTGTGGAACTCCAATCATGACGGGACCAAGTCATGGACATTGCTGATTGGGAGGTCTACGAACCCTTAGAAGATGGCGACTGTCTGATCACCTCATTGGACGTGGTCATAGGAACGGCTGGCGTCAGGTTTCTGGGTGAACAGTTGGACCAGTCGCAGGTAGCTGTGGGGTAACTCCCAGTGTTGATGTCGGATCAGGACGAGACTACTTGCGTTAATTCTGATTCGTCAAAAGAGGCAACTTTTCTGAAGACTATCTGACCTGAAATGGAGAGGAAGAGGGGGTATCGGGGCCGACTTGACAGCAGCCTGTCCTTGGCAAATAGGGGACTCTGAGTCTGGCGCGACTGAGGAAGAATGGCCGTCCTGGATGGAGACGATTTCGAAACTAGGCAGGACCACCTCTGGAGCGTCGACGCTTCGGGGGAGCAGAACTCTCGTGAAGAGAACTCTGGCTGAATCACACAGGGGCGGGTGGTGTAGCTGCTGCCAGATGGTGCTCAGGTTCAGACCCGAGTTTGGTGCAGTTGCACGAGAATGGGCGGCGCGAACGGTGCCGAGGGAGGATCGCCGCGGGATCACTTCTGGGACGAAGCTGACTCAACGACGTACAACTCCAAGAAGAAAGCTTCAGCTGGTTTACACTGTGGACACCAGGGTAGCCTCTGCAAGCTTGACCTCTGCTGCAGGTTGGTTGCAGAGAGCAGCAGCGTGGTCTTCTTGATCCACGGGAGGGCGTAGCTATCACGGGGAGACTTCGGGATGCCGTGGACGCTTGGAGCAGGGGAGGGTGGACCTGAGTTGCAGAGGGAGAGGGGGCTAGGACATGGGATGTAGGAGGCTGGGGTTAGGGTTGATGGGGGCACGGTGGTTGTGGAGGGAGGAGAAGGAAGGGGGTGGCCTAAGTGGAGGGGCTTCATCCTCTGCTGCGGACAGAGAGGCTTTCTTGGAGGGTTGGCGCCTTGGTCGCTTGGCCATTGATTTTGTCTGCGGTGCCATTGAGAAGCACAAATCTTGAGCCGCTAGAACTTGCTATCTCTCCTTGTGAGGAAGGTGTACAGCCGGTGGGGAAGGGGTTTCCCTCCACTAGTCAGAGGAACACTGCACCGAGGTGGGAAGAAGAACTGCACCCTTGATGCTCGCCAAGGAGGGGGCGGCGGTAGCCGCGGTGATGTCCGCTAGATGGAACGTGTGGAGAAAGGGGGGAAAGAAAGAAATAGGCTCTTTGGGTAGAAGGAATGCGGCTAGGGTAGCAAGGGGATGCTTTTTAAGGTCGTATCCTCGGTCAACAATGGGCTCAAGGGGGTTTTGACCGGGTATACAAATGTTATGGGTTAGACAAGCCAAGTAAAAGGGGAGGGGACTCATGATGCGCCGGCGTGGGTGATTGGAGTATTGACCTATCGTCATAACACCAAAGCATCTCAGAAATGGGGGTCGGGTTGGGGACGGTGGCTTCGTCCTGAGTAGGAGGTTCATCTAGTGGTAGCAGAGGTAGTGGAAAATGAAGGAAACTGAGAAGGGGTGCTTGTAGAGCTTCATCATGTGCCGCATTGGATTCTTTAGTCATCGGCTCTTCATTATCAAACTTAAGTGGATGCTGTTGTAGAGGTGTATATGTGGGTGGTGGAATGTAATGGTATTGCCTATGTGGAGGCGGAGGGCCATATGAATGAATGGGGCGAATGGATGGAGGATGGATGGTGTCCCGTTGGGCATTGTAATCTGCCGGTTCTTACTTGTCGAAGTTGTCAAAGCCGTAGTCATCTCTCCTATCATTCCACTCTCTCTCCATCTTGGTAATATCATTTAGAGCGGCGTGAAGGGGATTGATTGGAGAAGGAGAAGGAGGAAAGGTCGCGGGCTCGTAACCCTCTTTAATTGTTCCTCCAATGAAGTGACTTTATCAAGAAGAGTTTGATGGAGGGGTGTAACTTGAATGATGGAGGATTGGCAAGGCCTTGAGGGAAGGGCCGCATAAGAAGGCCGTGAAGAGGGGTTAATGGGCTGACCCATAGAAGAACCCGGACGGGCCAGATTACAAAGAATAATTGGGCCTTGGGGATGTGGTGGAGGATGAATAGAAGGAGGCGAGTGACAGGCCATCCCAGGAGGAGTATGAATCGGGAGAGGAGGCGACGGGTGATGGGCCACCCGAGTGGGGATATGAACAAGGGAGGGAGGCGAGTGATGGGCCACCCAAGCGGGAGTGGAAGGAGGTGGTGAAGAATGAGGTGCATCCTCTACAATGGCCTTAAGGGCCTGGATCTGTTGAGGGGTGAGATGATCTATAGCATGCAAAATCTGGGAGACCTTCTCATAGTGCAGAGGAGACGGTCTTGGGGAGATAGTGGCTCACAATGAGTGTAGGGGACCATGAGATTGGAAATTACCCATGGGTCAGGCAATACCATAAGAATGAGGACGTGGTCTCTTAGAATGATTGTGGTGAGAATCATGGAATTGAGGATTATACGATGTGCTGGGTTGTTCATCCTCATGAATATATGTTGAATTAGACATGTTGATTTGATTATCAAGGTGAAACATTATCAGCATGCAAAGTATGCACGTGAATGGCATTCCATTTCAAAAAGGGGAGGGCTACACATGCTTCGGGGCATACCCCTTCTTTACACGCTAATAAAAAGGGGGAGGACGCTCAATCTATTCCCCGGAAGATCTCCTCTAGAGGAAGAATCCCGACGCAAGGGAATTCTGCCATGTCACGCAGTCGGTTCCTCTGTTCCTCGAGGCGCGTCAGCTCAGACATCACAGACGTCGTCTCGACTCTGGCAACAGCAAGCTCCTCGGTCTCTCTGACCACAACTGCCTCGGCTTCAACCAGCTCGGCCTCGGCTGCAGCAAGATAGCCCCTCAGCTTTTCTATTCTACTTGTGAGGGCACCTACGCGACGGTGGCTTTCGTCCAGGGCCTTTTCATGCTGCTCTTCATTGACTTTCTGCATGTCTAGGGCACGCAGGTACTCATTTTCTTGAGCACTGATGGCAGCAAATTTGCTGGGAGCTCGGGCCTCAAGGAACTCGCGGCTGTTGACGTATTTCAGTAGCAGCAGGACTCGTCGCGACCATTCCTCTAGAGGGCAGCCCAACATCTGCAGTGTCCCGGTCAGCTGCACCACCATGGTGTATACCCCCCGATATGTAAGGGAAGGATCGGCAAAGATCATCGACCGTAATGCCAGCACCATCTGTCGGACCGGCGCATCCGAGGTGGCATGGCCAATGGAGGGCACGACCGGAGGGTCAAATTTGACCAAGCTATCCACAGCCGCCCATAAATCCGTGTCCACCACGCCCGAGGAAGACGAAAGAGTGGAGGCCAGGTCGCTCGAGCGCCCGACCTCGACAAACGACTCCCAGCCGGCCATCGCCAGAGGAGTCGGCAGAGCTGCGACTGAACTACCCAACTCCATCGTCACGAGGGGCTGCTCCATTTTGCTCTCGGTTGGAGGAAGGGCGTGGAGCAGAGCTAAATCAGACGTTACTACTGAAGGACCTGTGGCCCTTTTCGCTTGTGCTCCCTCCTCCCCGGAAATCGTGAGGTTTCTCAGCATCTTCCCTAGAAACTGGTCCTCCTTGGGTGTCATGAGCGGCCGGGGAGGCGGAAGAGGAACCACGAGTTTCAGCCTGTTCCCCGACTGCAGGAAGGACACTAGGCGCTCCACCTCTGATTTCGAGAGTAGTTGCGGCTCACCTACCCCCATGGGGCTAACTAGTTCCCTTCGCTTCGCAACAGCCTTGCGGGCTCTAGCAGCGCGCGCCTCGGGGAGCCTTGCCTCCTCCTGAAACACAGAGAATGGGGTTAGCCTTCCATCGATAGAGGCGAGCTACCCCAAATCTTGAGGAGATGCAAGAGAGGTCCCGGAGGCCCTGCGTTTACCTCAGTCATTGGAACTATGCTGCTTTCCGGTGCTATTTCACCCTCCTCCAGAGCCTCACCCGTCGGTATCGCGGTCTCCACGGCTGCTTCTTGCCGCAAGACCTCGAACAAGGCCACCATGATGGGGACATCACCTCCTTTACCCACACTCATGGCTCGTCTCCTCACCTCAGACGCATCTAGCATGATCTAGTTATCTATTTTGAGTCATATGGTCAATGGTAGGGGAGTGGACCGAGATGGGTTTCTCCTCCATGGGAAGAAAGAAAAGAAGATCACTAGTGTAGTGACCAGCTTCCGGAGACGACGGGGCTGCTCACCTGAAAGTGGGAAGGGTGAGTCATAGCCAGACTCAGTAGGGGTCACGCGAATCCCTACCTCGCACTAAACAGGCAAGCATACAAATATAAAAGCAGTTAGAGCATACATTTAATGCAATTTAACAGGCAATGGCACAATTAAACACAATTAAAGTAAAGCTGAAAACTCTATCTACGCAGTTTAAACAACAAACTACATGCCAACTACATGCATAAGAAACTCATCTCGTCGTTAGACTCGTGACCCACGAGGAATGCATGACCACAATAATTAGAAACTCATCTCACTGTCAGGCTCGTGACCCGCGAGAGACACATAACCGCGACTGCTAGAAACTCATCTCACGATCTAGCTCGTGACCCGTGAGGAACACATCAGAAACTACCTACAATGAAAGAATAAATTTCAACAATTGACACATCTACCAAGACAACAATTCTCCACTACCCTATGTGATAGGAAAAGGAAGAGACCACTAGAAGAAGGAGAGCAGTTGCATCCGCCACACACTACATCTCAAGCAACTCACTGTCTGTCTAACGACTCGCGAGAGGCGTAACAGTACCGAACTAAAAACTAGTCAGAGTAACACTTGTCAGTGTCAGTCCAAGCCTCTGACCACGTGTGCACACATTGACCCATCGCCCTCAGCCAGGCCTCTAGCTAGTTCCCCCCCCCCCATAGGACGCTACCGACTATGTGAGGGGGCCCACGAAAATTAGCTTATAAACTGTATATTGGGACTGCGCCGCCACCTTTCCCGGGTGGGCCGACAGGAACGTCGTCGGGCTACGACTAGTGACTCCATCACCAGGAAAGAGAAGGACGCTCTATCGGAAGGTACACATTAACCCTAGCACTTAGGAAACATGGAATGCATTAAGGAATGAACATGCAACACTTTGAACATGCAGAGGACGTAATGTGCCTAAACAGCATCGTTACAACATATAACGGATCAAGGGAGGTGCACTACGTGACCTGTGACGTGCCCCCTTGAGTCCATTACACTCACTCGAACATTCGAGAAACACAAGCACACAGACACACAGACTGTAACGCACCAATGGTAGTGCGTTACACCATTGTAACCCGCCTCCCAAAGGGCGTTACACTTGCCAAAATGACAGAAAATCCACATAATGTAACGCACCAAGGCAGGTGCGCTACATGACCCTAACGCACGAGGTCAGGTCCGTTAAAGGCACCCGAATGTCTAAAGCTCCACAGAAATTCACAGTTTCATGCATAATATAATGCACCAGAGCCGGGGCATTATAGGACTATAACGGACCTACCATGCACCGCTACACTAACCGCCTTACTAGGTCAACGGTCAAACGACTGATCAAAGGTCAAGTAACGGTCTGAGAGTGGACCGCTATAAGGAAGGTAACGCACCTAAGAAGGCGCGTCAGGGGACTGTAACGCACCAAGGCTGGCGTGTTACATCGACTGGGTTTCGAGATTACGGAGCCCAGAATCGGACCCCCTCCCGATCAACCGAAATCGACGGGAAACGAGGGGAAACATGCGTCTAAACTACCCTACCATGCCATAACAACATTTTATCCCTACACATGCCGCTAGAATTGAAAAATGATGCCCAGAGAGAAATCAAGGGGGATAAACTTTATATCTTTATCTGTTTATTTCTGATATTTTTCTTAAGCTATATTTCAGTCTGAGCATGTCTTGAGCATTTGTTTTAAATTTTCTAAACTCAGAGATATTATGTGTGTGGTTTGATCGTTTGCGTGTGATCGGGTGTGTGTTTGGTGCTGCGACTGTTGTAGCGTATGTGTGTGCTGTTGATCCGATCGTCAGATCGTGTTGAAGACTCCGTCTCCATGTGTGTGTTGGGGCGTGTCCCTGTGTGTGTGCAGGCATCGTCCGGTGTGTGTATTGGAGCTTGGATCCATGTTGGGGATTTATCCCCGTGCTGATTTTTCAGCGAGTGAAGTCTCATCGGTTTGGTGAGGGGTGGACGTAGGGAGACCGTCGTGATCCCAAATCACCTTAAAAATCTCTGTCTTGTGATTTGTCTTGATGGTTGTGTGTTTCATTACTTAATCCATTTACATGATCGAGTGAGCCCGGCGAGATTGAGAGAACTTAGTTTACTCTGTCTAGTTTATTTTCATCAATCTCTTTAAACTTGCTAATCGTGCAAAGAAAGTTTTAAATTAGTCATATCGCTTGGGTGACAATTCAACTCCCCCTTCTTGTCTGCTTGTCAACTGGGCCAACAGTGGCCTTTATGGCACGGCGGGTTTCGGTCCCGACACGCAACCCACTATCGTCTGATCAGTCAGACGGGGTGCACCAGTGGCTCCAAACCGTCTTGGTCTTCAGAGCCCGAATAAACTGTCACTTTGTGACTGTCATGCCCACGCACTAAATAAACGAAAGAAATAAACCAAACAAATGAACAAATGAATAGATGAGAATTTTAAGTGCGTTCACACAAGTATAGCCCAACATCGCCAGGCCTAGTATAGGCCCAATTCAGCCCGATGCGGGCAAGCTAAGGCGGGCCGAGCCTCGGGCCGAGTGCCATGCCCCAACTATGGCCCAACAAAGCTCCGTCGGCTTATCAGAGAAATCATTGCGCATGATATGAGCACCATAACGTTCGCCCAATGAAGCAGACATTGCCACCATCACGAGGCTCTCCCCGAAAAGAATTGGTTACGCCCACACCGCCGAAATTCCCACCGCAACCCCCTCTTTCGAAAAAGGTAGGTGCATAACAGACAAATCTCTCTATGATCAAGGAGGCGTTATTCTACGACCCACGCCCTTTCCCTATTGAGGAACATACGCCCACCATCAGGACAACCCATATAAATAGGTCCCCTATCGAACTTAGGAGGGACACACATGCACATACAGAGACAAAGACACGTAGAGAGAGAAGAGACCTTCGCCCACTGTTCCGAGCACTCCCTTGGCTCTCTGAGCACTCCAGGAGCTTACATCCATACACACAGGCTTGTTCACTCCACTATTAAGCTCTCTTATCTCTTACCCTCTTAAAATTCTCTTCGAAGGAAGCATCGATGTCACGCCCCGAACCGATAGCAGCGGAACATGTTCGTTACTCGGAACGTGGCAGTTAAACAGTCGTGTCGATCAGAGCAGAATAAGACTCAGATAATTGAACAAATAGAAATTTCATTTCAATTATAAGTTTATTACAATTTGGACCCATTAAAATAAAGACTCAATGAAGGAGAAATTACAATGAGACACGTAGGAGTAGGGAGCAGGTAAGGAAGAGGGGACGAACCCGTACCACACTAGCAAGGCTACTAAACTAACCTCAGCACTCGAAGCTACTCCTAACAACGGCAGAAGGGTCGACCCTGAACTCTGAAGATCAGGAGTCACCGATCTGTCGACAACTACGAGGCCAAAGACAAGGCCTACGAGACCAGACCAAAAGTCTAGAAAAGACCTAGACAGACATAGACGCTCCATGACTAGAACGTCGTGCACACTGCCCCACGCATGACTAGAACGTCGTGCATGCAATAGGACACTGATCTCGGGAAAAGTCAAGAGAAGGCTAATCCGAAAAGGTCACAACATGCGAGGAACGCAAAGAGAACCACGAAGAGTCACGTGCCACGTGACTAGAGTGCCACACCACCAGAAGAATAGCCAGCTGCGTCCACTGACGTCTTATGCTGCGCCTACTAGCGTCTTGTCCACATCACCTATCGAAAGGACTAGGCTGAGACAAAGACACTACTAGAACCAGAATAGTACCATAACGCGAGTGACTAGTCAGGGTCACGTCTAATGACACAAGTCCAAAGTCCCTAACCACATGTGCACACACTGGCCCACTGCCTAAGCCAGGCCTCTAGTTAGTATTCTCCCTCCGAAGGACGCTACGATTGGACCGGGGGCCCAAGGAACTAGCTTAAGAATCGTAAACTGGGAAAGTGCCCCACTACAAGAGCCGTCACGCCGAAGCGTGCCGTAAGGCTACGACTAGTGGAGGCTCACGAAACACAAACTCCAAAGCACAAGTGCTAAAGTACAGACAGGATAACCAAGCACTGTCACCCGTACTCTAAAGCACCAACGGCAGCACAAGAAACTGTCGACAACTCAAGACAAGGCAACTAGACCTACTCACGTAACGATCCTTGAGTCAGACGACTCAGAGGCAAGATCGTCACAGACAACTGAACAAGCCGCTAAACGGTCTATTCCTAAGCCAGAGGAAACGACGCTATCGGAGGAAACGACACGTGAAGACCTAAGGGGACATCGAGAACCCTCAACACATTTGGATACGCAAACCGAGATAGAATGATACCTCGAGACATCCAGAAACATGGCCTTGAATTGGACAAAGCCACCGAGACACACACAAGGTCACATGTCAATCCCCGGTCTCAACGGGTTGACCGAAACCCAATACGACACATACATACAGACACCCACAGACACACATACTACATGCACAAACACTCCTAGCCATCCCATCATGGCCACTTCCCTCATAGGATGTCAACAGACACCCACGGGTCATGGGCTAACCATGAGATCAAGCCAAGACAAGCAGAAACTGGAGCAGTGGACAATGACTACACTCTGGGCAGAGCAAACTATCACTCAACCGCTAGGTGAACCCTGCAGTCAAGGAAAGCCACTGTAAGACCAGAATCAAGGACACTAGCAGGTCTAGATCAAGTTGTTAGGGAACTGTCGCAGTCAAGGAAAGACCACACCGAGTCACCTGAACTGACTGATCCAGAAACCGCCGACACACAAACACCCATAAAGTTTTTCCCTCTTTTTCAGGTAAGTCCTATGAAGAAGAGATAAACATGGATGGGGATGAGCAAGAGTGATATATAGAGCCGTTCAAGTGTCAATACATCCATCCAAAAACATACATTAGTAGAATTTCTTGAAATCAGCACCCTATGGTGCGCATGAACCAATTGTGCAGCCTGCTGCTATAGCCGACTTTCCGCAGCGATCATGAGTGGGAATTTAGCCTCCGAATAGTGAGAAGAATGTAGGTGTTTGGCCTTAAAGAACCGGGCCCACAAGGAGTTGGAAGTGATGGCAGTCCATATCATTTTTGTCCTCAAAGCAACTTGCAATAGCTGAAGATTTAGAACACCCAACCCACCACATTCAATCGGCTGCAAGATGACATCCCAAGATGTCCAATGTTTCTTCGGTGAACCCTCATAAGAGCCCCAAAAGAAATTGGCCAATAACATGTGGAAAGAACGCATAATAGATGCTGGAATGCTGACAGAAGACATGGTATAAATAGGGAGAGCTAAAAGCACATGCCAAATTAGAACAACTCGACCACCAGAGGAGAGGAAACCCGACTTCCACGCTTGGAGCTTGACGGTGGTCTTGGACAAAATATTAGCAAAGAAAGAGGACTTCTGCCTTCCAGAGTAGAGAGAAATCCCCAAGTATTTAATGGGCAGCCTGCATTTCATATATCTGGTGACCTCCTCAATACGTCGGCACATAGCAATTGGCACATGATCAGAGACAACGAAAGAGCTTTTAGTAGTATTAACAAGCTGTCCGGAAGCAATCTCATATTTCTTGAGGAACCTCATGAGATTTCTGACATGGCGGATAGAGCCATTAGAGAAGATGAGAGTGTCATCGGTGAAGAGCAAGTGCGAGATGGGGGGACACCTCTGAAGGGTATGAAACTAGCCCCCTCTACTATGATAGAAATGGGCGGATAGCCCCCGGCTAAGAGCCTCCTCCGCAAGAATAAATAAGGCCAGGGCAAGTGGATCCCCTTGACGTAGTCCTCTTGTCGACTTAAAATAACCATGGATGCTACCATTGAGAAGGATTGAGGACCAGCAATTGGAAAGAAGTGGCTCTAGTAGTGAAATGAAGGTGAACGAGAACCCAAACCGACGTAGGATGGCAAATAAAAAGTCCCACTCCAAGCGGTCGTAAGTCTTGGCCATGTCCAACTTGAAAACAACATTATTACCCCTGCATTACTTACCCAAGTGTTGCACCATCTCACAGGCCAGTGAGATGTTCTCAATAATGAAGCGGCCTTTCACAAAGGCCCTAATCCGGCGGGCTCCAAAGTTCTTAATCCGGCGTGCAAAAACAACATGCTGAAGCCCTTTCACCGGCGCGCCCCTCTTCTACTACGCCCTACTACTCGGCGCGCAAAAAATGTTAAATGGCCCTCCCCCAGCACGCAAAGTGATAAAAAAAGCCCTTTTCCTGGCGCGCCATTCTCCACGCCGGAATAGGGCTGTAGCTATAAATACATACCTAGTTCCCTCTTCTACGGCGCCCTACTACCCAGTGCGCAAAAAACGTTAAATGGCCCTTCCCCGGCATGCAAAGTGATAAAAAAAGCCCTTTTTTCGGCGTGCCATTCTCCACGCCGGGATGGTCCCGAATATTCTTCTAAGCACTCGGGTCAGTGCTCTCCTTCCCGACTCCACATCTTAACCGGTACACTTCGAAGTCCCTAATGTACTCGGACACAGACTGGTTGCCTTGGATGAGTATGAATCCTCTGAAGTTCTCTAGATCCTCTAACCCTGATGACGCTGAAAATTGGATAGACAAGATGGAACGGATCTTCAATGTTATGCAATGTTCGGACCAAGAGAAGGTCCTATTGGCCACCTTTCAACTTAATAATGATGCACGTATATGGTGGAAGGTCATTATTGGAACATGCTTATTTCCCTTAATTGATTAAGGATTAAGCATAGGGAAATACTCCCTACATAGAGCAAAATGGCACCCGACTGCTAGCTACTCCAGTCACGTCAGGGCCCGTGGCGCTAGATCACTCAACAACCTCAGTCACAATGGTGCTCCCGGCACCCGATTGCTAGCTACCCTAGTCATGTCGGGGCCTGTAACGCCAGACCACTCAACAACCTCAGTCACAACGGTGCCCTTGGCACCCGACTACCTACTACCCCAGTCACATCGGGGCATACAACGCCCGACCACTCAACAACCTCAGTCACAACGGTGCCCTCGGCTCCTGACTGCCAACTAACCTAGTCGCGTCGGGGCCTTCAACGCTCGAACACTCAACAACCTCAGTTACAACGGTGCCCTCGGCACACGACTGCCAGTTACTCCAGTCACGTCTGGGCCCACGACGCACGGCCACTCAACAACCTCAGTCACAATGGTGCCCCCGGCACCTGACTGCCTGCTACCCTAGTCATATCGGGGCATGCAATGCCCGACCGCTCAACAACCTCAGTCACAACGGTACCCTAGGCACCTGACTGCCATCTACTCCAATCACGTCGGGGCCCGCGACGCTTGACCACTAGACAACCTCAGTCACAACGCTGCCCTCGGCACCTGACTGCCAACTACTCCAGTCACGTTGGGGCCCGCGGCACCCGACCACTCAACAAGCTCAGTAACAATAGTGTCCCCAGCACCAGACTGCCAGCTACTCCAGTCATGTCGGGGCCTGCAGTGCCTGACCACTCAACAACCTCAGTCACAACGGTGCCCCCGACACCCTATTGCTAGCTACCCCAATCACGTCAGAGCCAGCAACACCCGACCACTCAACAACCTCCATTACAACGATGCCCCGCGACACCCGACCGGCCACCTACTCCAGTCACCGCTGTGCCAATGACACCAAACTACTCCAGTCAAAGCCAGGCCTACGGCCTCAACCGCTCTGGTCCCACTAGTGCCCACGGCACCCGGCAACTCCGAGCTCAATGGCACTTGGTCGCTCCAATCATGGCAATGCTCACGCCGCTCGACTGCTCTAGTCTCAACAACACTCGACCACCTCTGCCTCAACAGCACCTAGCCGCTCCAATCACAAGTGGTGCATGTGCCATTCGGTCACCTCGATCTTGGTGATGCCCAACTGCTCCCACACAATGGTGCCCATGGCACCCCTACTACCCCGACCTCGACACTGTTTCATATGGGGAATACACTGTGATGCCCTCGGGTAGCATTCTGCTATGTCCCAGGTCTTTCGATGGACACTATGTACGAATGCAGAACTACCCACACAATAATGCAATGACCTAGGGACCGTCACGAATGATGGAATTGTCCCGTGGCTTGCAAGTGCTTGTAATTAGGCTTTCATGCCCCCATATAAATGCCTTTCATGGCATATAAGTCATGTAATCCAGTCGGAGTTCAGATCTCTACAAGGAAGACTTGCCTATATTAGGCGGTTCATTTTTAATCTCTCTGGGTGGTGCATGCCCTTCAGTAAATTGCTGAAGAAAAGAGCACCCTTCATTTGGGACGAAGATTGCCGGAGGGCCTTTGAACAAATCAAAGAATATATGTTGTCTCCTCCTGTGTTAGGGGCACCTGTTAAGGGAAAGCCTCTTATCCTCTATATCGCTTCCATGGATGCCTCTTTGGGAGCACTACTGGCCCATATCAACGAGGAGGGTAAAGAGCAGTTGCTGTATTATCTCAGCCGAAAGTTGACTGGGCCGAAGCATTGATAGACACCTATGGAGGTGTGTTTAGCCTTGGTATTTGCTGTTAAGAAACTAAGGCATTACCTTTTGACACACCGAGTGGACCTCATTTCAAAATGTGATCTGCTCAAATTCTTTCTCAGTCAGTCAGTCCTCTCTGGAAGGCTCGAAAAGTGGGCACTTATCTTCATTGAGTTTGACGTCACCTTCGTCCCACGCAAGGCTATCAAGGGACAAGGGATGGCCAAGTTGTTAGCTGCACATCCTGTGCCATAAGGCTCACCACTCAACATCGAGTTGCCCGATAGGGAGGTGCTGGTACCTTCTCAAGAAGCCGGGGAACATATTGAAAATGTCCCACCACAAACGGAGACCTCCCATATTGGGAGTTGTACTTTGACGGCGCATCTCAAGAGGGTCGGGGGCTTTATAGACTTTGCATCCGGCACTAGAATGGTCTTTGTATCTCTGCAAGGCGGCATTCTCCATAATTCTTGTACTCTCATGAAGTCATTGACTAACAATGAAGCGGAGTATGAAGCTGTAGTCATCGGACTTCAGCTAGCACTGGAGATGGACATCAAGTGCCTCAAAATGTACAGGGATTCCCAACTTGTCATTCGACAAGTCTTGGGCGACTATGACCTTCGAAAGGAGTTGATCCCCTACCATGCAACCATCATGAGGCTAAAAGAAAAACTCTACCTATTTGAAATAGGTCATGTTCCAAGAAGCAGTAACTCCCAAGCAGACATTCTGGCGAAATTGGCAACGACCTTAAAACTTTCACCTGAAGGAGAGTTGAATGTCACCGTCAGACACCGGAGGCTCATACCAAGTGTGCTGGACGAAGAATCTGGCCTCACTGTCTACCAGGTCAACAACATTCAAGAGGAAATGCTCCATAAGAAGAGGATTGGCGTGAGTCGATCATAAAGATAAAGAGCGGCTGGTTTCTTTCCGATCGAGCTCAAAAAGTGCAACTACTATGTAGGGCAGCATCTTATCAGTTGCTTGACAGCTGACTCTTCAGGCTCGTCCAGGAGAAAGGTCGATCAGTCCTCTTACAGTGCCTTTCGCCTAAGGAAGCAAGAGCCGTGATGCACGAAGTCCACTTTGGATTGTGCACGAAGTCCACTTTGGATTGTGTGGGGCTCATCAAGCAGGAGCCAAAATGAAAAACAGTATCAAGCTAAGGGCTTTACTGGTCCACCATTTTCGAGGATTGTAACTAGTGTGCTCGTACATGCCACCAATGTCAAGCGTTCGGGCCGGTGCCGCGAAGGCCGCCTAACCCACTTCATTCGACCGCGCCTACTTGGCCGTTTGTGGAGTGGGACATGGATATTGTGGGATCATTCTCGTTTTCATCTTAGGGTCACAAGTTCATCCTTGTCGCCACATATTACTTTTCCAGGTGTGCTGAGGCCATTCTGCTGCGAGAGGTCATAGGCGAAATTGTTGCCCAATTCGTGAGGCATTATATAATCTACAGATTTGGTACCCCTAGCCGAATCGTGTTGGACAACGGCACGCCATTCAAGAATAAGACCGTGTATGTTTTGGCGTCCAACTTTCACATTGATTGGAAGACGTCATCGGTCTATTATCCCCAAGCCAACGGACTCGCTGAGGCCTTCAATAAGACTCTTTGCAAGCTACTGGCCAAGATAGTTGCTGGCTGTAAAAGAGATTGGAGTGAAATAGTCCATGAAGCCCTATGGGCCAATTAGACTATCTACAAAATCCCTAGGGGTTGTTCCCATTCTCCTTGGTCTACGGGGCTGATGCAGTTGTCCCTGTGGAAATTGAGCTGGCTTCCTATCGTGTCGTTGTTCACGTTGAGCTGCCAGGCCAAGACCAAATTGAAATAGAAAGAAGGCTCGAGAAATTGTCCAATCTAGAGGGCGAAAGACTCCAAGCCTATAAGCATTTGCAAATGTATCAGGCCCACATGACATGCGCTTATGATAAGCTGGTCAAACAATGGGCCTTCAAAAAGGGCGATCTTATCATGATCTAAGAAAAGGAGGTCTTGGCAAGGAGATTCAGTGGCAAACTCCAACCTAATTGGTGTGGACCTTACGTTATTCAGAAGGTCTATGAAGGGCGCCTACACGGTCGTCGACCACAAGGGAAATAATCCCTTCCCTCCTTTTAATGGCAAGCATATGAAGCTCTACTATGTGCCACCGCACGAGCTTCCGCAACAGTCCTCTCAGGACATGCCTTTTCTTGACAAAGATTCAAGTTGAAAAAATAAAAAATGGGGTTAAAAATCTTGGTGCCCCGGCGGACATAGCCACCTCTCATCCAAGGGCTGGCTAAGGGCAAAAAGGCTATAAACTCGGCTGAGGTGAAAACCCGCAAGGGCGTCTTAGGCAATAGTGGGTAACCTCTAAGTGTGAAAACCTGCAAGGGTGCAGTGGAAAAAACTAAAGGGGGTCAACCTCGGTGAAAACTTGAAAGGGCGGTGAGGTAGGTAATGTGAAAAAAGACTACAACAATTTTCTTTTGTAGTATATTTCCATGGGTGGATCTAAGTCAACGACTTCACCCTATGACGACAAGTTCATCATGACGACACCATAGCTATAACTCCAATGTCGCCATGCGACACTCAGTCCTACCGGGATTGCCAACATTTTGATCTTTTGGATTTGACTCCTATGTTCCTGGGTTGTCAAATCCATCTATTTTCTCATAGAGTTGATTCATATGTATTTTGGCTTGTCAACTGTACTTACATTTTCAATTCCGGATCTGATTCCTACGCCCTCTCGGACCGACAAATCCATCTTTTCGGTGTCTAGAGTTGACTCATATGTCTTTTGGCACATCAGCTCGACCCGTATTTTGGACTCTTTGGATTTGACTCGCATGTCCCATTAGGACTGTCGAATCTGTCTTTTCGGTCCCATCGGGCTTGGTCTATATGTCCCCTTTCGGGTTGCCAACCTCATCCGCCTTTTGACTCTCGAGTTTGACTCGTACGTCCCACTAGGGTTGTCAAATCCATCCTTCTTCATCTATACAGTTTGGCCTATGCATCCCCTTTCAGGCTACCAACCCTATCTGCCTATCGACCTTCGGATTTAATTTGTATGCCCCATCTGAGCTGTCAAATCCATCATTTTCATGGATAGGGTTTGGCCTATACGTCCCCTTTCGGGTTGCCAACTCTATTCGCCTGCCGGCTTTCGGGTTTGACTTGCACGTCCTATTAAGGCTGTCAAATCCGTCATGTTCATCTATAGGGTTTGGCCTATGCGTCCCCTTTCGGGTTGCCAAATCTATTCGCCTGTCGATTTTCGGGTTTGACTCGCACGTCCTACCAGGGCTGTCAAATCCATCCTGTTCATCTATAGGGTTTGGCCTACACGTTCCCTTTCGGGCTACTTACCCTATTCGTCCCTTGGCTTCCGGGCTTGACTCGTACGTCCCACTAGGACTGTCAAATCCATCATTTTGCCTCACTGGGCTCGGCTCGCACGTCCCTTCCGGGCTGCCAACTCTACTCACTTTTCAAATTTTCGGATTTGACTTGTGCGCCCCTTTCGAATTGTCAAATCCCCCGATCCCACCGGTAAGAGTTGGCCTATGCATCCCCCTTTGGATCCCCAACTCTATTGGTCTTACAACTCTTGGTCTTGACTTCCATGCCTCTTTCGGGCTGTCAATGCCAGGCAATGTGGCTCAACTAGCCTAAATCCCTAACTCCCTACCGAGTCTGTCAATTCGGACTATCCAATCCTTGTGGATATGTCCCAACGGCATCATAGGTCATCGTCTCTGACCGGAGCCGATCCTTCAGACGGCTAGGTACGTGCGTGCGCTACTCCACCTGCTTGCTTAGTATTAGCTTCGACTGCCGCGCCGCGTGAGGAGTGCCCGGCCCACATTTCCACGATACGAGAGATCTTGCTGCCGGTGAGCGAGTGCACACCAGAACCGATCCCCTCGGTATCGTTCCGCCCGGTTGAAACCGGTGCCCGCTACTTGTCCCCGGGTGGCTCGCCACCACCCTCCGCGCTACACGGACCGTGTCCGACCCGGTCGTGAGCCACAGCTCACCGAACCGTCACTACATGCCCCGAGTGGAGTTCATCGCGTGCGTGATTGGTAGCTTCATCGCTGGGCGACTTGCGCTTTGTTGACTGCTGGCTTAGGGTCCCGCGTCTCGACCGGGTTCGTCCCGCGTCACCTTCCCTGGTAGATAATCGGTATGCTCCTTTTTCGAGCTTCTCGACCACTCGGTAAGGGCCTTCCCAATTAGTGGCTTACTTCCCCGCCACCTCCAGTGATCAAAAGGCTTCGCCCTTCCTCAGAACAAAATCTCCCGGTTGCAATTGTCTTCTTTCTTGGACCCAAGCATTGTAGTAGCGAACCATGTGACGTTGATACTCTGTAGCTCAGATTCTCACACTTTCTCACACTTCGTCTGCCATGTCCAAGTTTTCTAGCAACTTCTGCTCATTGGCTTGGGAGAGAAGTTGATAACTCAAAGGGAAGGGCTCCCGATATCCAATGGAATCACAACCTTTGTGCCATACACCAGATGGAAAGGAGTTTCACCGGTAGCAGCTATTGGAGTTGTTCGGTACGACCATAGTACACTAGGCAATTCCTCGAGCCAACTACCCTTGGTCTTCCCGAGCCTGGTCTTGATGCCTCTAAGGATAGTTTTGTTGGCATTTTCGACCAGCCCGTTAGCCTAGGGGTGGGCTGTCAAAGTGAAGTGATTACGAATGTGTAGGTCGGCACACTTATTCTTAAAATAAGCGGAGTCAAATTGTCGACTGTTATCGCTCACGATCACCGGGGATATGCCAAAATGACAAATGATCGACCTCCAAATGAAACTCTAGATTACTGCTTCTGTAATTTTGGTGGTGGCTTCAACCTCGATCCATTTGGAAAAATAGTCGATGGTGATAATGATGAACTTCTTTAGAGCCTGTGCCACCAAAATGTGCCTAGGATGTCGATTCCCCACCGAGCGAAGGGATAAGGCTCTGTTATGGTTATGAGTTTTGAGGCTGGTTGGTGGACTAGGTGGTCAAACCGCTGGCATCGATCACATTTTTGAACATAAGTTGAGCAGTCACGCTGGAGAGTGGGCCACTAGTAACCTTATCACAGCAGGATCCTTGCAATCGACCTTCCCCCTTGGTGAGCGCCGCAGATGCTTTCGTGGACTTCTTTAATCACTCGATGAGCTTCTGGAGCATCGAGACATTTGAGGAAGGGACCGGCAAAGGACCTTCGGTATAGGGTTTCGTCTAAGAGGATGAAACATCGAGCTTGATACTTCAGTCTTCGAGCTTCCCAAGGGTCAGCAGGCTCTTGGGAGTCTCGGAGCCAAGATATATACAGGATCCGCCAGTCGCCAGGTGCTACACTCACAATGGTCACGAGCTTGGTTTACATTTGGTGTATTTAAATCTAAAATCTTCCAAAAAATGTCTAAACTTCTGGCAAATTCAGCATTGGGAGATAGACATGCCTTTTGGATAATCTTTCACATATTTTCATTCTTTGTCTTAGCCTTGTTTCATGATTTTTTTCTACCTTGAATTGCCTTTCCCAAACTATTATTATTGTGAAGAATAGACTTTCATGTTCTCCTTCTTTAACTCTCGTCTTTTGTCTGATAATAATACCTTTGATTGAAATACTTGCTCCATATTCTGATGAAAAAATCTGTCCATTCTTTGCTCATGCGTTGTTGTACCCAGATAATTTTCCAGCAACAATATTAAGGAATAAGGGTTCAGGAATTTTCCTGAGCACCTTTAAGGCATGGGCTACCCAGCCCCTCCTACAACTCGCCCGACCCAACCAAGGGTCTCAACCAGCTAGCCATGACATACGCCGACATCAACAATTGATTGGGATTACTCTTGATCGCTCAGTGGCGGGCGTTTACCGCATTCTCTACGGCCACCCGGGCCAACCCGGGGGCGCCCCAACTACAAGCCATGCCACATGACACCCAGCAACAAGACCGGGACCTACCACAAGATGCCTTCCTTCAGCCCTCCAAGGTCAAAGAGAGGCCTAACTAAGTCAACTACAGACTTTGGAGGCCCACAACATGTATATACGGCTCACACACGTGTGTCAGGCATTTCCCCGAACACCTTGTGGGTGCATGTATCTGAGCCCTTCTACAGCAAACCGCGGGCCGACCCATGGCCCCAACATATTAGCTAGGTTCTACAACAACCCTCTAGCAAGTCGGGGCCACCCCCGACCCTCAGACATGTGACAATGGGCTGCCTATCCTTAGCTCTCGGGCCGACCCGGGGCTACCCTGCCAACCCGCCATGCAATACGGCACACACCACGAGATCAGACCCACGTACCCAAAGTGCCTCTTCTCAGCTCCCACGAGCTCATATCCTCAATCCCAGGTCAAATCCAAGGTCCACTAGTCACCTATTCAAGCCGTTTGACAACCCGGGGTTTGTCGGGTATTTACTCAAACACCTTACAAGCGGCAACTATGACACAACAACAAGAGGCCACCATGGGCCAATCCCAGCACCCTCGAGCACTCCGTCCTTCAAAGGATAACATTAAACAATCCTAGAAGGCCGTCGGGGCCAACCCCGCGGCCATGGCTCACCCCCGGGGCGGGTTCACCCCAGGGCGCGACCGTGCCCCAGGGAGGGCGAACATTGTGGGGGCCGCACCCTCCTTCCAACCTAGGGGGCCCACGGCCCTCCCCAGTCCTGGTCACATGCGAGGTTCATTCAACATACCCATGCACGGAAGGAGTCGCGGAAGGAATTTCCCCAATCTCGGTCAACTCCTTAGTCTATGCGCACAAGCATCTAGCCAACCAGTTCAAGCCACGTATCCTTTTGTCCTCTTGCTCTTGGTCAACGTAGGACAAAAATAGGAAAAAAACTAGTTTTTATAGAGTGGGGACCCCCCTCTCTCTCCCCCTTTGATCTGCCTAAACCCCCTGGGGGAGGGTTTAGGTAGACCAGGCTGGACCTCCAGGCTGGTTCACCTAAACCCCCCTAGGCAGACTAGCCTGGGGGGTCAGGCTGGTCTGCCAGGCTTTATCAGCATCAGGGAAGCTGGAAGGGCATCAACAAACCATCCATTGCTTGGCTGGCTTCGTCGGCGCTGAGGCACTTGAGGAGGGGACCGGAGAAAGACCTACGGTACAAGGCGTCATCCAGGATGACGAAGCACCGGGCTTGATACTTCAATCTCTAAGCTTCCCGAGGGTCGGAGGGCTCCTGGGAGTCTTAGAGCTAGGATACGTAAGGGGTCTGCCAGTTGCTCGGGGTTGTTGGTTCAACAACAATGAGTTCGGATTCAATGCTCAGTCATTCGAGCTCTTCGAGGAAGATCGACCTTGTACCTTCGGGGCCAAGGGAGGAGGCCAGATGAGAGAGGGCATCTGCCCGGGAGTTGTCCTCCCGAGCTATTCAGACTACCTCGAAACTCTTGAATAGTTGGGCCAATCCTCCGACCATTTGAAGATACTTGATCATCGACATCTCCTGAGCTTCGTAATCACCGTTGACCTGGATGGAAACCAGCTGGGAGTCATTGTGGATCTTGACTCATTCGGCTCCTAGTCGTCGTGCCATCCTGGCCCCAAAAATAAGGGCCTCATACTCGGAGGCATTATTAGATGCCTGGAAGTTAAACTTTAAGGTGTACTGCAGCTCTGCTCCCTCGGGTGACTTGAGGAGGACACCAGCACCACTTCCAGTCGAGCTGGATGACCCGTCGACGAACAAGTCCCAGATAGGTCCATGTGCAGATGAAGATGTTTCCTCGATCGGGACGGTGCTCTCCGTGATGAAGTCCATGACGGCCTGTCCCTTGATGGCCACGTGGGGGCGATAAGAGATATCGTAGGCCCTAAGCATGATGGGCCATTTGACGAGGCACCCTGAGGCTTCGGGATGGGAGATGATCATTTTCAGGGGTTCGTCGGTCAACACGATGATAGAGTGTCCTTGAAAATAAGGTCGGAGGTGCTTGACCGCGGTTATCAATGCTAGCACGAGTTTCTCGATTACAGGGCACCTTCTTTCGGCCTCGTTGAGCACCTTGCTAGTGTAGTAGACCAGCCTCTCGACTCCCGCATCATTTCGGACCAAGATCGAGCTTACGATGGAGGGAGTCGCTAAGAGATAGAGGTGTAGTGCTTCACCCGGGACCGGCTTTAATAACATCAGGAGCGAGGCTAGGAATTCCTTGAGATCTTTAAAGGCCTTCAAACATTCCTCATCCCAGGCGAATGTGGCAGATGCCATTTTGGGTCCCCTCATCAGTTTGAAGAAGGGCAGGCATCATTCGGTCACCCGAGACAAGAAACGATTGAGCACAGCGATGCGTCCGGTAAGGCGCTAAACTTCCTTGATGCATGTGGGTGGCCGCATGTTCAGGATAGCCTAAACCTTGTCGGGGTTGGTCTCGATCCCGCGCTCAGTTACCAGGAAACTTAGGAATTTCCAAGATCTAACTCCAAAGGTGCATTTGGCAGGATTGAGCTTCATTTTGTACTTCAGGAGAGTGCCGAAGTGATGTGACACGACCTTGGACCTACTAGCAAGCACAATTCGCAACTCAAACAGGCCGTAATTGGCGACCGACTCACTCGGCACTCACCCCAATCCTGTGGGTAACTCGGCGATGCCGAGTGGAGGATGTGAGGGCTGGTCCCTTGCTGGTAGAGGACCTTTATGGTACGACGGGTTTCGGTCCCGACCCGAACCACACAATCACCTGACGAAGTCAGATCGAGCGCACCATAGGTTCTTCGGAGCCCGAATAAATCGTCACCTCGGTGACTGGCACGCCCACGCACTTAATTCCACCAATAAACGAACAAAATAAATTTAATTTAATAAAAAGTGCGTCCACACCCATGCCACGAATCGACCAACTAGTCGACGCAACGGCCGGGCACGAAATGTTGAGCTTCTTAGATGCCTACTCCGGTTATCACCAGATCAGCATGCATAAACCCGACCAGGACAAGACCGTGTTCGTCACCAATCACGGCCTATACTGTTGCACCCAAATGCCGTTCGGGCTGAAGAACGCGGGGGTGACCTACCAACGCCTTGTCTACCATATGTTTGACTCGCAGATCAGCCACAACATGAAGGTATATATTGACGACATGCTAGTGAAGAGCCTCCAAGCCGCCGAGCACTTGGGCGACCTGACGGAGACCTTCGCCACACTCAGAAGATACAACGTGATGCTCAACCCAGCGAAATGTGCATTCAGAGTACGACCTGGAAAATTCCTGGGCTTCCTCGTCACCCACCGGGGGATCGAGGCCAACCCCGACCAAATCCGAGCAGTGCTGGAGATGCAGAGGCTATGGCGAGTAAGGGACGTACAGTGCCTCACCGGTCGCGTCGCCGCCTTGGCTCGGTTCCTGTCCCGAGCCGCCGAATGGTGCCTCCCCTTTTTCTGTTTGATCAAGCAAGCCAATCAAGCGCCGGAGAAGAAAGGACAGATCGATTGGGACCAGGAGTGCGAGCAGACATTCCAAGAATTAAAACGCTACCCGGTGACCCATCACGTCCTCGCCAAGCCATAAAAAGGAGAAGAGCTACTCCTGTACCTATCTGTGACACCAAGCATAATGAGCATCGTGCTCACACAGGAAGAGGTAGGGGTCATGAGGCCCGTCTACTACGTCAGTCGATCGTTGCAAGGCCCGAAATTTCGGTACTCGCGAGCTGAAAAGTTCGCCCTTGCTCTCATCACGGCTGCTCTCAAGCTGCGACCATACTTTCTGGCTCACCCAATCATTATCCTCACCGACCAACCATTGCGACAAATCCTCCAGAACCCTGACGCCTCGGGAAGGCTGATCAAATGGGCAATCGAGTTGGGAGAGTTCGACATCAAGTTCTGCCCGAAGACTGTGATCAAGGCTCAAGCCCTCGCCGACTTCGTGGCAGAGTGCACCATACCTGCTAAGGACTCACCCGAGCAATCCTTCGGACCCACATGGGAGCTGTACGTCGACGGATCGTCCTGCGTCACGGGGAGCGGAGCGGGATTGGTCCTACTCTCTTCGGAAGGGCTCGAGCTTCAGTACGCCTTACGATTCAACTTTTCAACCACGAACAACGTGGCCGAATACGAGGCACTCCTCTCAGGACTGTGCATGGCAAAACACTTGGGGGCGACCAGCATACGCGCGTACAGAGACTCCATGCTCATCGCCAACCAGGTGAGGGGGGAATTTGAAGCACGCGAACCCGCCATGGTCAAGTGCTTGGAGCAAGCCAGGGCCGCGGCAAAGGAGTTCTCCCACTTCGAGGTGGTCCATATCCCACGAGAGGAGAACGTCCCAAAGAATGAACTTGACAATCTCGGCAGGATGTACGAGTCAAGTCTGAAGCCGAGAGGCGGGATGGGTTGGCAGCCCGAAAGGGGCATGCGAAGGCCAGACCTAGAAGAAGGAAAAGGGTGGATTTAACATCCCTAGTGGGATGTATAAGTCAAACCCGAAAGTCGATAGGCAAGGGATGAGTTGGCAGCCCGGAAGGGACGTACATAGGCTAGACCCAGAGAACAGAATGGATTTGATAGCCCTAGTGGGACGTGAAGGTCAAACCTGAAAGTCGATAGGCGAAATGGGTTGGCAGCCCGAGAGGGTATGCTGAGGCCAGACCCAGAGGAAAGGAAAGACGGATTTTACAGCCCTAATGGGACGTGAGGGTCAAACCCGAAAGTCGATAGGCAAGATGGGTTGGCATCCCGAAAGGGACATGCAGAGGTCGAACCCGGTGGGACAAAAGAGGGTGGATTTGACAGCCCTAGTGGGACGTGAGAGTCAAACCCGAATGCCGATAGGCAAGGGATGGGTTGGCAGCTCGGAAGGGACGTACACAGGCCAGATCCAGAGAACAGAATGGATTTGACAGCCCTAGTGGGGCGTGAAGGTCAAACCCGAAAGTCGATAGGCGAAATGGGTTGGCAGCCCAAGAGGGCATACTGAGGCCAATCCCTTAGAGGGTAAAAATGAGCTGAAGGGCATTGTGGGTTGGCAGCCCGAGAGGGTTTGCTGAGGCAAGACTCAGAGGACAGGAAATACGGATTTGACAGCCCTAATGGGACGTGAGGGTCAAACCCGAAAGCCGATAGGCAAGATGGGTTGGCAGCCCGAAAGGGGCATGCAGAGGCCGAACCCGGTGAGACAAAAGAGGGGGGATTTGACAGCCCTACTGAGACGTGAGAGTCAAACCCGAATGCCGATAGGCAAGAGATGGGTCGGCTGCCCGAGAGGGGCATGCATAGGCCGAGCTCGGCAGGACTAGAGGGGCGGATTGGATAGCTCGAAAAGGCATAAGATCCAGACCCCTGGGATGCCCGAAAGATGAGTGGAGCTGACATGCGAAGGGATGTATAAGTCAACTCTTGAAAGGAAATAGATAGATTTAACAGCCCGAAGGGACGTAAGAGTCAAATCCATTGCAAATGATGGTGTTAATGATCCCGGTGGGAAGGAGTGTAACAATGTCGGGATGCCGCGGTGGGGATGGGTGTTATAGAATGACATGGGAGGCATGGCCATGATATCAGTATGATGGGGCCACCCAGAAAGCAGACTGAGAGAGGATTTTTTTTTTTTCACATTACCAACCTCACCGCCCTTTCGGATTTTCGTCGGGCCCCCTTTAGCTTTTTCCGGTGCGCCCTTGCTGGTTTTCACACCGAGGGGTTGCCCATTTTTGCCTGAGGCGCCCTTTCGGGTTTTCACCTCAGCCGGGTCTGTGCCCTTTTTGCCCTCAGCCAACCCTTGAAGGTCAACCAAGTCTGCCAGGGTATCAGTATTTTTAACGCCTTTTTTTTTTAGCTAGGACCTTCACTAGGGATAGGTAAGTCCGGCGAGGACTGCTGGGGAAACTCTTGCGGTGGCGCATAATAGAGCTTCATGTGCTTGCCGTTGAGAGGAGGGAAGGGATTATCTCCCTTGTGGTCGACGACCGTTTTTTTCCTTCTTCTTCTTCCTTCTTCTTCTTCCACCCGTGACTGCACCCCTCTCCCTCTCTCTCTCCCATTCGACTGTGGCGAGCTCACTTCCAGCTATAGACGGCGGCGGGGTGATGACGCGACGACGTGGGTGACGGCGAGGCGATCGCGTGGGCGTGCGGTGGGCGTGGGAAGCGTGAAAGCTCAAGTTTCCTAGCAGCGTTCTTCGTGGACTGAACTCGGATTGGCGTCCCTCGACGTGGACCGAAGGTAGGGTGACAATCCCTACCTCACTACCTTTCCATTCTCGCGGTTTGTAGGCCGAGGCGAGGCCGAGAGGGGGTTCTTTCGCACCAGGAAGGGTCGAGTATGCTTTGGGGAGAGTTCCCCCGATCCGTCGTTTTAAGTCGCGATTCCACATTTTGGGGGCGTAGAATCATGCTAGGGGGCTTGGGGGTTCCTTTCCCTTCATTTCCCCCTCCATAGGGCTCTTATGGGGTCAGAATGGGCAAAATATGACGGGTTCACCGTTTTCAAGCCGGTGAGGGTTGTGCGGTCAAACCAGGGCCCGCACATCCCATGTGCGGCCCTATAGGGACCGCACTACGGCTCGGAGCACTGTGGGCTTCTACGGTCTATCGTGGGACCACACATCCCCCTGTGCGGCCCCATGTCAACTGCCCATCCTTGAGCTTTTGACCATTGTTTGTGACCGTTGCACAGTGCACTGGGGTGTACAGTTAGGGTCTGGCCGCAAGACCCTTCGTGCGGCCATGGGCTGGCCGAATGTCACCTGACACCATTGGCTCGGCGCGTAGTGAGGCATGTGCGGCCTATCTTTGACTGCATGCCCCTTGTGCAGCCCAAGGCCAACCACGTGTCCCGTAAGTTTCCAACCGTTGCCTGTTACCGTTACGCAGTGTTTTGGGGGTGAGTAGCTAGGGTCTAGCCACATGTACCCATGAGTGGCCATGGGCTGGCCCCTCATCTTCCGGTACCGTTGGCGTACGAGCGGCCCAGGTGGGATCGCCCATGCCTTGGAACGGTGGGATCCTAGCTGCCCTTCCCCTGAGCGGCTAGTGTCTGACCATTCATGTTTCTTACCGTTGGGACTGATTGACGGCCAGGTTGGATCGTCTTTCTCCCAAATGCGGCTGGGACTTAGCCGTGCGTCCTTGAGCGGCCAATGATGGGCCGTTCATCGTCTGAGGCCTAGCTGGTGATTTCTTTCGTGTCGATTCGAGTCCCGGGTGAGCAGACCTCGATCCACGTGATGACCTGTGGTCTGACTGATGCTAGGCATCATGTGGGGACTAGGTGTGGGGCGCCGTAGGGGTCCCGAGATGTGGCGTCTTTGGCTTATGTCACTATGAGTTGGCGTTGTACGAGGAGTGATCCTTGTACTCGTCTACCTCCGAAGTCATTTTTCGTGACTTGAGAGTCTGTACTTCTTGTGACCCATCCACTAGTCGTAACTTCCACGGCACGCATGTGTTGGCCCACTGGGAGCACTGGTGTGGCGCACCCGAGAGAGACGGTGAGTAGGCTAGTTACCGTAGGGCCAATGCGTACCGCCGAGTCTAGGTTGGTGGGGGAATTACCAGCTAGAGGACAGACCTAGGGCGTATGGTCTGAGTGTGCACACGAGACTGAGGGTTCAAGTCCGCTCGAGTGAAGCTACCGATCCGTGAGTTACTTGCTTGCTAGGTCCGAGGGTCATTTGGTCGGTCCCTAGGTCGTTTCACATCAGTTCTCTTCTGTGGCATCCTGGGCTGGCAATGAGCTCCGTGCTAGGAGTCTAGTTTCTTCCCCGATCATCAAAGGTGACCTTCGGGTATGGGTTTCTTCACACACTTTACGGTAAGCCATAGTCGATCTCCTCTTGAGCAACATCGTTGCTACTTTGGCCATATTTGGATATGCACAAAAGTCTTTTCTCTTCCTTGCTCGGCTAAGTGTAGGGGCAAGAGATGGACGATGAGATGACCAACCTAGGCACTCCCCAATATGCGAGAGGTCTCAAATAGGGGCAGTCTAGACCCTCAAAAATGAGCATCCATGCTTTATCTAGCCAATAAGGGACGTTATCAAAAGTAAAAAAAGTAATATGAAATCAAAGCAAAATTATGAAGAATCAAAGGCATGGCAAGAGTGGCAAAGTCCCGTGGGATGTCATGAGTCTGGTCGTATGCATGCCTAAGGGTCCTAAAATTAAAGACACAAAGTCCCGGCACAATAGACCTACTCTTTGAGGGGTAGTACCCTGGGAAGAAGTCGAGTCCTGATATTTTCCATCCTACACAAGGCTTATCTCCTAATTTTTCTTCCATTCCTCCCTCTTGGGCTTGGTTGTATCTCGAGGTTCGTTGGAGGAACAATTAAAGAGGGTCACCAGCCCATGGCCCGCTCCTCCTTCCCCTTCTTCGATCAATCCCCTTCACGTCGCTCTAAATGATATTACAAAGATGGAGAGAGAGTGGAAGGATAGGAAAGATGATTACGGCATCAGCAATGTAGGCAAGCAAGAGCCGGTAGACTTCAACGATCAAGTGGACGCCATCCACCTCCACCCATCCATGTCACTCACTCATATGGCCCTCCGCCTCCACATACACAATGCCATTACATTCCACCACCCACATATATGCCTCCACAATGGCATCCACTTGAGCTTGACAATGAAGAGCCGATAAATGAAGAATTCAAGACGGCACATGATGAAGCACTGCAGGCACCCCTTCCAAGTTTTCTTCGTTTCCCTCTCCCTCCACTACCACTAGATGAACCTCCTGCTCAGGACAAGGCCACCATCCCCAATCCAACCCCCAATTTTGAGACTTATTGGTCTTATGACGACGGGTCGATACTCCAATCACCCGCGCCGGCGCATCAGGAGTCTTCTCTAACCCCTAACACCGCTGGCCCCATTCGACGTTTCCTACGCACTAAACCTCCACCAGCTATATCATTAGCCACCACAACATCGGCTTACGTCGAACCCCCCACTATACCTCCACTAGCTATGCCATCAACCTCTACACCATTGATCACCACCGAACCTTCCTCATTTAACCTCCCATTACAGCCACCTCGGCCCTCCGCTGTCCTTATAACACCAAACCCAACTACCCTTATTCCACCACTTAACCCTTCACCTTTACCCATGGTTAATCATAAGTAGGACCCATCTATTTTTACACTCGAGCCAACCTTGACTGCCTTCGGGCAAGGGGAGAAGCTTGATGTGTTTGAACCTCCGCTTCCACTCACCCTTTCTCTAACATCTTTCATTACACCACCATCGAAGATCTCACACACGAGGTTCATCTATTATGTTTGAAAAACTTGAACAAGAATGGTTTGAATTAATATGCCCTCGCTTACTTCATGGCCGAATGTACCATACCTACTGAGGATCGCCCGAGTAGTCTTCAGGGCCCACCAGGGAACTATACGTCGATGGATCGTCCTGTGCCATGGGTAGCGGAGTAGGGCTAGTCTTACTCTCGCCAGAAGGGTTAGAACTCTAGTATGCCTTACGGTTCAACTTCCTGACTACGAATAATGTCGTCAAATATGAAGCCCTCCTCTCGGGGCCACGCATGGCGAAGCACTTGGGGGTGACCAGTGTGCGAGCATACATCGACTCAATGGTCATCGCCAACCAGGTCAGAGGAGAGTTTGAGGCCCGCGACCCCTCCATGGTCAAGTACCTAGAGAAGGCGAAGGCTGAGGCAAGTGAATTCACCCACTTCGAGGTGGTACACATCCCACGAGAAGAGAATGTCCGAGTAGATGCACTATCTCGCCTAGCGTCTGTCACCACGGTCTCCAACTCAATATCAATCTTGGTGGAAGAATTGTCAGCACCGAGCATAGAAGAACTAGCACCTCAGGTAAATGCCACCGACTACGAGCCCTCCTAGATGGATCCCTTGCTGGATTTTCTCCTACGGCAACAACTTCCAAGCAACCGACCATTTACCACCGTGAAGTGGGCTAATCGGGCGCAAGCACTCGCACGGACACTGATCCGACAAGGATATTGGTGGCCCTCCTTGCAGCAAGACTGTCTTGAGTATGTTCAAAGGTGCCCCCAGTGCCAGAAGTTCTCCCTCCTACACCACTAGACGACTACGCAGCTTCACAGGTTGATGGAGCCTCGCCCGTTCACCCAGTGGGGGGTGGGCATACTAGGCCCTTTTTCTGAAGAACGAGGGAGGAAGAAATTTCTCATAGTCACCATCGACTATTTCACCAAGTGGGTCGAGGCTGAGCCAGTAGGGAAGATTACAAGCGAAGCAACATTAAAATTTGTGCTGTAAAGCATCATTTGCCGGTTCGGGATCCAGAGAGTTCTCACAATCGTCAACGGCAGGCAATTCGCAAGCACCGCCTTCCGGAAAAAATGCTCGGAGCTGTGGATTTAGAAACACTACACGTCGGTGGGGGATCCCTAGGCTAACGGCCTGGTGGAGAATGCCAACATAATGCTCCTCCACGACATCAAGACCCAGCTAGATCAAGCAGGTGACTCATGGATAGACTCAATCCCGAGCATTTTGTGGGCCCACCGAACTACTGCTAGGGCCCCCACAAGGGAGATGCCTTTTCATCTCACTTACGGCATCGAAGCAACATTACCCGTGGAGATTTCCAAACCCTCGTTGCGAGTGGGACACTTCGATGAAGCCAGAAACAACCAAGCAATGCGGGAAAACTTAGCCTTGCTCGAAGAAGACAGAGCGAACACTCAAATAAAACTGGCGGCTTACCAATAGAAGTTGGCCTAGTAGTATAACACTCGAGTCATGAACGATACTTCTTCCTAGGAGATTTGGTATTACGTCGAGCAAGCGTAGCAGATCCCAAAGGAGCCACTGGAAAACTCACGCCCAACTGGGAAGGCCCTTATAGGGTGACTGAAGCACTCAGCAAAGGAGCTTGTGACTGAAGTTGCTGACAGTCGGGTGTCGGGGGCCCCGATGTGACTAGAGTTGCTGGCAGTCAGGTGCCAGGGGCACCGTTGTGACTGTGTGGTAGAGCAATCAGATGCCGTGGGCCCCGATGTGACTGTAGTGACTGGCAGTTGGGTGCCGGGGGCACCGTTGTGACTGAATTGTTGAGCGATCAGGTGCCGGGGGCCCCGATGTGACTGGAGTGACTGGACAGTCGGGTCCCGAGGGCACTGTTGTGACTGAAGTGGCTGGCAGTCAGGTGCCGGGGGCACTGTTGTGACTGAAGTGGCCGACAGTCAAGTGTTGGGGACGCCGTTGTGACTGAAGTGGTTGGCAGTCGGGTGCTAGGGGCACCGTTTTGACTGAAGTGGCTGGCAGTCAGGTGCTGGGGACACTGTTGTGACTGAAGTGGCTAGCAGTCAAGTGCTGGGGGCACCATTGTGACTGAAGTTGCTGGCAGTCGGGTGCCGGGGGCTCCGTTGTGACTGAAGGAGTTGAGCGATCATTTGTCGGGATCCCCGATGTGACTGGAGTGGCTGGCAGTTGGGTGCTGGGGGCACCATTGTGACTGAATTGTTGAGCAATCGTATGCTAGGCCCCCCGATGTGACTGGTGTAGCTGGCAGTCGGGTGTCGGCTGCACAGTTGTGACTGAATTGTTGAGCGATCAAGTGCCGGGGGCCCCAATGTGATTGGAGTCACTGGGCGCCATGATACGTCGATGGCCCTGCTCATGGCCCATTGACAGAGGTAGGGGCATGACACTTCATCTTGCGTCGGGACTTGTGAAGTATGCCCATTATCCAGGTAACAGCACTGAGGGCATGCTTAACGAGGTGACACCAAAATGGCACACAATTATTGCGACGGGGAACCAGGCTGGGCGCTTCGTTTGATCCATGTCTGGTGGTACACGATCATCGAAACAGAGACTGGGCAGAGTGTCCTCATCGAGAAAGTTCTGTCTCGTACACGAACGTCAAGGCAGGGACCAAGCAGGGTGCCTTGATCGAGCAACATTTGATGGTGCACGATCATCGAGGTAGAGAGTAGGTAGGGTGCTCATGAAGTGGCATCTGGGTCATGCACGAATGTCGTGGCAGGGCTGAGCAGAGTGTCCCTGTCGAGTAACGTCTGGGGGCGCATGACTATCGAGATAGGGCTCGGGCAAAGTTCTTTCACCAAGTGGCATCAGGGTCGTACATGAATATCGAGACAAGACTCGGGTAGAGTACTTTCACCAAGTAAGATCTAGGGTCATGCACGATTATCGAGAAGCCCTACGTTCATCAAAATAGGGGGCCGCCTTTTTGGAGGTCGATGTTTGGGCTAGACATCGTATGAGGGATGACCATGCAGCATGCCCTCGGCGTAAGCCTAGCAAATACACACACAAATCTCCTTAGCGCGCCTTTGTAATCCGGGGCTGAGCTCCTTGATGCTTTTTTACTTTGATGCTTCCAAAGGGGGGTTTTTATAGCGGAAGATGAAGGGTCAGAGGGGTTTAGGCGGACCATGTTGAAGGGTTGAATCTTGTCCGCGTAAATCCTAGGGAAAGTGTTGCGGAGTAGGGGAGGGAGGGTTTAGGTGGACCAGCCCAAGGGGACTAGTCTGGTCTGCCTAAACCCCGCGCTACGCGAGTGAGTCCGCTCGAGTGAAGTCACCGGTCCGTGCACTACTTGCTTGCTAGGTCCGAGGGGTCTTCGGTCTTGTGACTATCACCCCCAAGGTTGTTTCACATCACCACCACTCCATGTAGGCACGTTCCCTTTATCTCACTTACGCTCGGGTCAAGGGGAGATGCTACCGAAATTTTGTTAAAAATAATAACATGTCAAAGGCAAGAAAGGGCATCAAACAAATGGGACCACACTATGTTAAAAGATAAATGGAAGCAACAAACAAATGAAACAACTAATGACAAAGATGCGTCAACCAAGGCAAGGGAACCACGGATAAGACGAAGAGAACCAGGCCGAACAATACCTAAGTAACTTGAGCACTCATCCTACAAAGAAGAGAGAGAAGGAAACAGTTAAGAGACAAGAAGAGAAGACCCCCAAGACATTACATGAAATTAAGAAAAAAAGAAGAAAAGAAAGGTCTTAAGAGGTCGAAGAGGAGTGGGTCTTCACCGGTGTAGCCTGCCCTTGCCCTTCGCCGGCACACCCCAGCTTGCCCTTCCCTAGCACACTCTAGCCCTCGTCTTCACCGGTACACCCCAGCCCGGTACACCTTTGGGCAGCCCTCTCTGACACACCGCCTTGCCCATTTAACCCTTGCCCTTCGTCGACACACCCCTGCCTTGAAGCTTACCCGGCACACTCAACTCCACCTCTTTGAACCTTCCAGTGGCACAGCCCCTGTACCTCTTCCCCGGTACACTCCAGTCACCCTTGCCCGGCACACCCTGCCCGATGTTCCCCGGTACACCCGGCCATGGCCCTTCGCCGGCGCACTCCCCAGCCCCCTCATCGGAGCAGTCTTCCACCCTCTCAGCCCTTACCCAGTACACCATGCCATAGCCCAAGCCGGCACACTTCAGTCCAAACCCCACCTCAGCCCTGCACTAGCCTAACCCCCAAGTAACATCGACCCCAGGCAAACTAACACCGACCCTAGTCCCAACTAGCCCAGACCCCACCTCAACCTTGCACTAGCCTAACCCCCAACTCACACCGACCCCAGGCAAACTAACACTGACCCTAGTCCCAACTAGCGCAGACTTCACCCCAAACTAGCCCAGACCTTGTCCAACTAGCACAGACCCTACCCCAGACTAGCACAGACTTCACCCCAAGCTAGCTTAGACTTTGGCCTGGCACTAGCACAGACTTTGCCCAGCTAGCACAGACCTTGGCCTAAACTAGCATAGACCTCACCCCCAAACTAGCTTAGACCTTTGCCTAGCCAGCACAGATTTCTCCTAACTGACACAGACCTTGTCCAGCTAGCATAGACCCTACCCCAGACTAGCATAGACCTTAGCCCCAACTAGCTTAGACCCTAGACTAGCTAGCACAGACTTCGCCTAACTAGCACAGACCCTACCTAAACTTCGCATAGACCCTCCCCGGCACACTCGTGCCTTCTCCACTGGCATGCCCCAACTAGCTCTCCCTGGCTTGTCTGGTATGCCCCGCCTTAGTCTCCAACGGCCCACTCCTCCTCGTATGCAATAAAAAAATGTAAATAAAAAATGGGGAAATGTCGATAATGATCAAAATAAAAATAACAATAAAAAGGGGGGTATAATGATAATGGAAATAATCACTAAAAATTGCAGAACAAATGTACAAATGAACCTAAGAAAATTTAATGCAACTTAATCCAAGCTCTGAAAACACTTTGGAATTTGATCAAACACCCCTTCAGATGACCCAGGGGCCCATTAATATGATTTCTTCCCTGGAAAATCCCATTCGATGAAGCCCAATGTGAGTTAGTGGCAACGCCACTGACTCCTTCCCTCCTTTTCTGAATCGGTGGCGACGTCATCAGTTCACTCCTCTACCTACCCTATGTAGGTGGCGACGCCACCGAATCATTCGCCCACATGTGTCGACCTTCACCCTAGACATGCATCGACCCTCGCCTAGCTGCATCGACCTTCGCTCACATGCGTCGACCATCACCCTAGATATGCATCGACCCTCACCCTCATGCATCGACCCAAAGCATGCACCGACCCTAGCCTGCAATGTGCATTGACCCCAAAACCTACACTGACTGCAGCCCACAATGTGTGCCGACCCCAAAACATGCACTGACCCCAAAACCTGCACCGATCCCAGCCCACAATATGCACCGACCCCAAAACCTGCACCGACCCTAGCCCACAGCATGCATCAACCCTGATTCAAACTTGCATAGACCCCACTGCTCTGCCAACCCACATGCACAGACCTTCAACCACAGCATGCACTGACTTCAAATGTGCACAGACCTTGAACCCAAAACCTGCATCGACCCTCATACCAAAACCTGCATTGACTTCGCCCATGTGCATCGACCTCTGCCCAAACCTGCCTCGACCTTAGCCTAAACCTACCTCGACCTTAACCCGTTGCCGCATATCCCCCAGCGAAACCTGCATCGACCTTGCCCAAACCTGTGTCGATGCACGTCCCTGCACTGACCTGGCCGCTAGCATCGATGCACATCCTCGCACCGACTTGGCCGCCGCCCTCCTTTTTGCTGGAATCGAGTTCACCTTTGCCTTGCATCAACCTTATTTCTACCGTAAGTCTACCGTATTCACTCTAGGTCAACCTTTACCCCCTACATGAAAAGGTCAAATAACCTCTTAAGGAGACAAACTAATTTTGACCCAATGATAATAAATCGTGAATCTAATAAAGGATGCTCAAGTAATCAACACATGCTTGTTTGACCGAATCCCTCGGTATATCAAATGGTGTCTATCAAAAGATCGGGTTATGCCCGACTGAAAGCTCTCGCTATGCGTGATGGTGGTATTCGGACCTATGTTCTCTGCCATGTATCGACGCCCGAACATAATAAATGCTGCTTGCCACGCATGAATAAATAAATAAACAAATCTCGTGTATTATCATTTCAACCTTACTTTGCATTCATTTTGTCTCAAGCCCTGAGTGGCGTCTTATCTTGACAATTAATCAAGGGTCTTCCTCCATCTCGGAGGATGTAATTAATGCTATGACCTTTATGGAATGGGAGACTTCTAGTCCCGATATGGACTTCACATTCGTCTGACTAAGTTTGATCGAGCGCATAATAAATTTGTCACCTATGTGATTGGCATGCCTACGCATATAATAATAATAATAATAAATCAATCCCCCACACCTATGCTCTGATATCAACTTAACTGTCATGCCCCAAGCCATATCGATATAGTGGAAGACACTCGGGTAACGTGAATAGTCGGCTTAGCCAACCTAGGATGGTTTTTCGACATGGGATAGGATTGTACCATAGTCTTGCCGTGCGTGTGCCATCGGTGATTTCCATGTGACTACGTGAGTTAGAGTTCCTTCGGAGTAAAACCCCGTTAATGTAGCTCCTTGGTGTCGTGCACGCACCTGCCGCGTGGCCGAGAGCTGTAGCTTACTGAGTGTCGACACTGCTTGAACGTGTGGTCGAGATCATTTACTATGAGACAACTTGTGTTGGTAGCCGTGGGACCCCTCTCTACTACAACTTGATTCCGGGTTGAGGGGAAGTACTGGTTGTAGGAGTTTAACGGAGGGCAGTCCGTCTATGTGTGCACACTTGGTTGGGGCTATGGACTCGTACTGATGGGTACGACACCAGCTAGTCCTAGCTGTTGTCGAGTCTCATCCACACTCCACTAAGGGAGGCAGATAGGCTAAGACCCTTGTTACTTCACCACTCCTTGAGGGAGGTAGACAGGTGTGGGTTAGGGTGTACGATGTAAGACGTCGCGGGACGCATCTGACCCAGTTCTTCTGTCACACTCTTTGGGAGAAGAGGACAGGCTAGGGATAGGCGTGATGTAAGATATCAGTGGACGTATCTAGCCGGTACTAGCGAGTGGGTTCTCTTGTCACTGTGATTTTGGTTTCTCAACAACATTGTTGCGACCCTCCCAGTAGACGTGATAGTGTTTCCATGACGTCTAGGTTATGACTTTCTTCCTAGGTCGAGACCGAGGTTCCTGATGTTGAGGTCGAGGTCCTTCCGAGAGTAAAGATTGTACTCTTGACCTAGTGGTCTAGGTTGGGGCTTCTATCAGCGAGGATGGACTTTCACGACAATGATGTCGTGGTTTCTTTCCCAATAGTATAGCCATGGTTTTACTGTTGGATCGATGAATTTACTAGCATAGTCTAGATTTTTCCTGTTGGAGGGTAAGAGTAGCTTAGAGAGCTGTGGTTCTGCCGCCTGTTGTTATTACTACTGTCATTACTCTTCTTGCTACTATTGTTGTTATTGTTAATGCTATTATTGTTTACCACTGTTGTCCGTGGTGGGGTTCCGCGGGGCCCCTACTGAGTCAATGAGATAAGACTCACTCCCTACTTTTTCAGGTTCAGTGCTTCTCCTCTAGGTGGTAGGTCTCGGTCAGAGGTCTTTTAGCAGCCGGTTCGCCAGTGCCGAGGTATGCCCCGAGGCAGTATACGTTTCTTTTTCTTTTAGACTATACTAGTGGACTGGACTCTATAGTTACATTTAATTGTTATAAAATGTTAATTTTATTTCTATCAGTTAAATGTTAATTCTGTAGTTTATTTCCTGCTTGTTTAGAATTTCAATGCATAACCACACCATCTCTTTAACCCTTCCAAGCTTCCCCACTCGTGGGTGGCGACATAGGATCCGAATGGTATCAGGTTTGACCCGGTATCTGGATCTTGGGTCGTTACATGTTCTGTTGTGACATTGTGATTTTGATGATGTCAAACACTATGACTCATTTGTGCATGATATCATATGTGTTGATGTTGCATTGATGCATTGTGGATGTGATACATTGCCTTTTTAATGTCATGATTGCTCCTATGATGATCTTATTATATATGGAAGATGTGTGTTGTACTCTACAAGAATTCTCCCTAAATTAACTAAGAAGAAAAGGACATTTTGACTGGGAGGATACGTGGAAGCTGAGACTTGTGCGCATTGACCGGAGAGTGAACCCATCGTGCTGTCGCTCCATGCTTCCGCGTGTTTATTCCTCGAATTGGTACGGCACACGAACCGCATCGTAGATCCGCAAATGGGACGAACTGGAACTGAGTGGGGTCGTGGGACCTCCGGGCTGGAGGGAGGGCCCGACCCCCAAGGAGGTTCGTCCTCCCTGGGGCGCGCGGCCGTCCCTGGGGTGAACTGGCCTCGGGGGAGGTCGTAACCCCAGGGGATGGCCCCCAAGGGTCTTCTTGCGTCATTCGGGGCTGTCCTTTGATGGACTTTGATCTCTAGGAGGCTGGTACGGGCCCGTGGGGCCGCCGTTCTTTGGGTTGTCGTAGCCGCCCGCAAGGTATTTGGATGAATGCCCGACATACCCCAGACTGCCGAATGGCTTGAGTAGGTGGCCGAGGGGCAGCACGGCGAGCCTTGGGTTGATGACGGTAGCTCGTGAGAGCTAAGGGGAGGCACGTTGTGACTGTGAGCTACGCCTCGGGCTGTGTGTCACATTGTTCGGCGGGTTGGTCGAGTAGCCTCAAGTTGGCCCGAGTGCTAGAGTTAAATGGCTTGTCGCCACATGTCTGAGTGTCGGGGTTGGGCCCAACTTGCTGGGGGGTCGTTGTGGGACCCAATTGTAGTGCTGGAACCATGGGTCGCCCCATGGCTTGGTGTAGAAGGGTTGGAACATACGCGCCCACAAGGTGTTCGATGAAATGTCGAGCATGCCTGTGTGAGCTGTACGTGCACGCGACAGTCCTCCAAAGCCTATGGTTGACCTAGTTAGGCCTCCCTTTGACCTTGGAGGGTTGAAGGACATGTCTCTGGGCGGGCCCTTGGCCCCTTCTGCTGAGTGCCACGTGGCGTGGCTTGTTGTCTGGGCGCCCCCGGGTGGCTCCGGGCGACGGTGTAGGATACGGGCAAAGCCCGTACGTGAGTGGCCGGAGTTGACTCTGGGGGGTTGCTTGTGTGGCCGTGCATCACGGCAAGTCAGGCAGGGTCCTTGTAGGGACCCATGGGATTGTAGAAAGGGCTAGCTAGCCCGTGCCTGGAGGGTGTTTGGTGAAATACCCGAACCCTTATTTCTTGTGATTTTGTCGGGCAATAGTCCGCGTACAACAGCTGCAAGGGATGACCTTTCCTCTCCCCTGCCCTCTGGAGTCTTCTCGTTTGAGCAGTGGGGAGATCCCCGCCGGGAGTTATGCCTTGTCTGATGAGGTTCCGAGCATTAGGATATCCCTCAGTGAGGCGTTTGGGCTTCTCCCGAGTGGAGGGTGGCGCTGTATCGGTTATGCTCGGGTGCCATTTAGGCTTTTCTGAATGACCGATACTCAGACTTCCGGGCCAAGCGGCCACCTAGGAAGATCTGTTCCGAGGGTGTTTGGGCTTTGAGATGGGCAGGCCCGTATGTGGGGATATCGCCTTGGGGAGCTTTGGCCTGGTTGGGTCACGTTGGGCCTAATTGGGCCATTCTGGACCTGGTTTGATCGCCTTGATCCGCGCGTATAAATGGGCTACAGATTTTCCCCTCTCCACTTGCCCCCCTACTCCCGAGCCAAAATTTGGGGCTTAATATATATGTACAATAATAGAAAGGATACATATACAATATCGGTCCTTAGAGGCTCTTTTAAAAAGAGCCAAAATCTTATATATGTATATGTGTATGTATCCTACGTGAAAACCTCTTCTTTTTTTTGAGCCAAGCATTATAGAAAGAAAGGAGAGATTTTCTCTCCTTCCCCTTCCTCCCTCTTGCTCTCTCTCTCTCTCCCTAGAAGCTCTCTCTCTCTCTCTTAAAGGGGAAAGCTTAGGGAAGATCATGCTGGGAGGATACCGTCACTGTGCGAGGATCCGTGTGGATCATCTCTAGAGGCCGTACATCTGTGCGGCTCGACGTTTGTGAAAATATGTATCTGGCACTGCGGACAGCGTCGTTCCGCGCTAGGTAAAGATCTGCAACCCACAGTTAGGGGTTGGGGAATTTTAATGCGTCGGTTAGAGCACGGTTCTAGGATTCCACCAAGTCGGGTTCGGGTAAATAAATTTTATTATTCGATGCGTTGCCCGAATAGGGCTGATCGAATCCTTACAGCTGGGAGCATCACCTCCTTTCAACAACTGAATAAGAAGCTGTTCAAGGAGAACTTCATTGGCTGCCGCAAGAAAGCTAAATCACCGGTGAGCCTGCTCGCCATTAGGCAAGGGAAAGAGGAGACTCTCTGGGACTACGTGTCTCGCTTCCGAGTAGAGGTGCTCTATATCCCTCGCCTCGACATCAGCATCACCACTACCGCCCTCGCTCAGGGGACCCGGGACTCCATCCTCCTACGGTCGCTCGGAGTCGAGGCCCCAGCGACCCTAACAGACATCCTCACTTTAGCCCAGAAAGACGCCAGATGAGAGGAGAACACCCTGGCCCTAGGCCGTCTGACCAGAAATGAGCGGTCCGACCGAGAAAGATCCATCGACTCGCCCCGGGAGGGGCGGAATAAGCGGGAGCATGAGACCGGGAGTGCCGCGACCGCTCAGAAAATAAGAAGAGGGGCAGTTATCGTCACTACACGTCCTTAACAGCTCCGCCCGACCAGATCCTCATGGAGATCCGTGTGAAACCCTTCCTCCAGTGGCCGCCAAAGATGAAGTCCGGCCCGAGGACGCGAAGCTGGAGGAGATACTGCTGCTTCCACCACGACCACGACCACGATACCTCCGACTGCATCCAACTCAAGGATGTCATCAAGGACCTCGTTCAGCGAGGACTCCTTGATTAATTTGTCGCCAAGGTAGAGGTGAAGCGACAACGTGAGCGAACCCCTCCCATCGACAACCGACCCAAAGGGAAAGAGATCATGATGATCTCTGGAGGGCCGACTTAAGGAGGAGATAGTCCCAGGAGATGCCGACGGTACGCGTCAGCAATTGACACTGTGGAGTGTGGCGACAGCGGCTGACAGGAAGCTGCCGCCTGGGAAGCACCCTGAGGATCTCATCGTCTTCTCAGACGAAGACCTAGAAGGTGTAGCCACTCCCCACTCAGGCGCTCTGGTGACCTCAACCACCGACAATCAATGTACCGTTCGACGTATTCCAGTGGATAATGGAAGCGGCCCCAACGTTATTTCTTATGAGTGCCTGGTACTCATGGGTGTGGATTTATCACAAACAGCACCATTGCATACACCCTTGAATGGATTCTCTGGCACAACCTCTTTCATAAGAGTCTCAAGAGTCACCTCTTGGACTTCATTGGCCGGAGGGTCATTGTTGATCGGCTCCACATTGGTAGGGATGGTGTGATCCTCGACGGGAACCTCCTCTGCTCGTGCCGATGCCTGAGGTCGGGTAGAAGTGCCGACATGGCCAACAGGGGCCGGCTGCTGAGTCGGGTGATGAGGCCTCCTAAGGTGGGATATAGGCTGATTCAGGTCATCAGTCTGAACCTCAGGCTGGTGCCTGATGGTATAGCACATGAACACCTTGACTGCGTCACTGAGGAGTCGGACCATCCGCTTCTTCTGGGAGCGCCTCTTGGGGCAGACGGGTGTCCCTAGCCTATCAAAGACCGAGGTGCATTGCAAAGGAGTCTCTATCATGGCATCTGCTTGAGGAGAACTCAGGGTTGGAAGTTGGTGGGGCCCGAAACGAGCCCGTCTTTGCCTCCACCTATCTGAACGAGAGGCATCGAATGGTTGGGTGCCATTAGACGATGCGGCTACAGAATCAGTCGCGTCTTGCTTGGCGCGACGTCCTAGTGCCCGAAAGGGGTTACTAAGACGTGCCTTCTGGATGGCTTGAGCTTCCTCCGGGGTAACCCAGATCCTTCTCAAGTCAGACTGTTGACCTCCCTTGTCACTATCTCTTCGACGGGACTTGGGAGCTCGGACACCAACCCGGTGCTGGTGTCTCTGGGCCGCTATCGAGGCATCTACCCTTCTGAGCTCTGCTTTGTCTTCTTGCGCTTGACGCAGAAGGCTGAAGTGGTTAGTAGTAGGGACCGTAGAGACGATCCACTCTGGGGGTATAATAGGTTTGCCCCCATCCAGGCGAATTCGTAAATCCCCGACAAGGAGGGTCTTGCCAGAGTTGCTGGTGGGAGTGGCAAGTCGCTTGCCTTTACGGCCATGACGACACTTCTTCGGGGGAATCGAAGATGATTCTGCCCCAAGATGGTAGACCGAGAAGACTCGGCCTATAAATGCTGGTGACACAAGGCCGTCGACTGGGAATACCGGGGTTAGCCCCCAAGACCCGAAGTCTGTAGTAAAGGCCAGTGACTGGATGACTTGAGTGTATCACTTTGCCCGAGCCTATAATAACATTGCAAATGCTCATGATGATGTGCTTGCCCCTGGAGTTAACACTACAGGGGGTACCGATATGCCGGTGACCCGAGGCCTTGAGTCTGAACTGGGAATTAGTGGGACCGAAAGGTGAGATATAGGGCCTTCGGTCCACACCGGGGCCGCCGTGTCCCATAGAGGCAGACCCACACTAGGAGCCGGAGTCATCGAGTTGTGGTGGACGTGCTCCCATGACAGAGCCAAGGGATCCGAAACCTGACGCGGATAGCCCATGCCAGGTGCCGTCCGCGGGGAACCCCGGGGTTGTACGCTCGGTCTGCATGCTGAGCAGCCTCAAACCGAGGGTTGACGACCCAGGTGAAGCGGTTGTGCTTTAGAGGTTCGGGTCGAAAGGCCCGAACGAGATGCTGGGGAGCCCTGCCCTCGGGTTGGGAGACCCATGCGAGGAGCTGTGATGGGGGCATCTCTCACCCTTCACATTTTTCCACAGCTTCGATTGCTCATCGACATGGTTCCATTGTGTTCGTCATGTGTTTATGAATCTAGTTTACTTCCACACTATTTTAATTAATCATTGCAAACATTAACATTGTGCGCCTGTGAATTCTAATTTCTAATGCAATCCCTCAACAAACCCCACTAACCCTTCAGGGGCCTCATCAGCCTCTTGGGTGACGTCTCCAGTTCTTAGTAGCGGTAGTTCGATACTTGTATCGGGTTATCGGTACCCTGAGCTCTGGGTCGTTACAGTTGGTATTAGAGCGGCGTTGAGGAATCATATAAAGAATTGAAATTGCACGTGATTGTCCAGAACAAGTCTAGTCGAGTCATCTATTACGGGCTTAGGATGTTTTTCGTGATTATTAATGTGCTTTCCGTTGTCATATGTTTTAGATGCTACCCCATAAAAGAAGAGCACATGTTCCCCTAGAAGAGAGTGGCAGCGTTCCTCCTCCTGTCGTGCCTGCTCCTCCTCCGATTGTGCCAGTTCCTGCCCCTGCTGTTCTAGCTCCGCAAGATGACTTACCCGGTGGCCGTGGTAGAGCACTCAAGGAATTTCTGCTATTCCACCTGCCGACATAGAAGGTCAGTCAAATCTGGATGCTGCCAAGATTTGGATTGAGGCAACTGAGCGTGTGTTTCGATCGATGGAATGTACGGAGGATGAGAAGGTTATGCTTGCTACTTTTCAACTTCAGGGTGTAGCATTGATGTGGTGGAGTTCGGAGTGAGAAATTGCTTTCTGTTCCCGACCACTTCGTCAGATCACCTGGGCAGAGTTCGTGACTACCTTTAAGCGCACTTACAGTTCGGCCTGTATTCGCATGGATAAGATGCACCAATTCCTAGAATTGGTTCAGGGTGAGATGACCGTGCTGCAGTACCAGAACAAGTTCATCGAGTTTGGTCGGTATGCACCACATATTATCGCTGATGAAGCCTTAAAGACCGAGTACTTTCTCCGAGGTTTAAGAGTCAAATTGAGAGTGCCGCTGCTTGCTACCTGTGTGACTGTCATGGATGATGCATATCAGACTGCAGTCGCGGTTGAGCTCGATTTGGCGAGGTCTGCAGGGTTCTCTCAGTCTAGTGTTACTCCATCGGTTGCACCGTTTCAGCAGTCCTTTCAGCCGTCAGCGCCTGGAGTTTCGTCTGTTGTGCCTACTTCTGGTGGTCCTTCGAGGCGGATGTTTAGAAAGTCCAAGAAGTGATTTAACCATCAAGCATCTTCGGGTTTTGTGCAGCAGCAATCGGCGTCTTCTGATTCGGTCCAGCAGTCTGTTTCTCCTTTTCAGCAGTGCCGAGAGTTTCCCTTGAGTCAGCTGAGATCGTGTCTGAGGTGTGGCGGCAGCCATCCTGGTGTACCATGTTCCCTACCAATGGTCTGCTATCGCTGTGATCAGCCAGGTAATGTTGTTCGAGATTGCCCGATGAAGTCTATTCCGACACAGTTCTCGTAGGTTACCCAACCGCAACAGTCTCAATTTCGTCTTCCTGCACCACCTCTGGCTCAGCCATCGTATTTGCAAGTTCCAGCTTCTTCCTGTGGACGCACTTTTTTTCTTCTAACTATTTATTTGTTTGTTCGTTGGGAATGGAGTTTTCCCGGGGTTTTTATTGAGTGCGTGGGCGTGCCAGTCACCGAAGTGACGATTTATTCGGGCTCCGCAGAGCCCATGGTGCGCTCGTGGGTATGACCAAAGGGAGGTAGCCATGATGATGCACCGAATGACTCTAAATGCTTATGCACCCTAGGACTTGACTTCAGAGACAAGTCAATGACTTGTTCTGATACCAATTGATGTGACACGACCTTGGGCCTACTAGCAAGCACGATTCGCAACTCAAACGGGCTGTAATTGGTGACCGACTCACCTGACGCTCACCCCGAACCCGTGGGTAACTCAGTGATGCCGAGTGGAGGGTGTAAGGGCTGGTCCCTTGCTAGTAGAGGGCCAGCAAGGCTAGAGGTTCTCCCAAAGGGGTATGACAAGTCCTATCCTAGTGGCCGACCCGGTGCTGAGGGAACGAGTAACACTCACTCCCCACGGTGATCACTCGAAGTCCGGGACTTGCGAGTTTGAGCTCTCTTTCTCACCGTCCATCGGAGCTATGAGCTAATATTGAATGAAAAGCACTATAAATAGAGCAATGGAAGAGTGCTTACTTGACCGATTTGAAGAAATCGATCCCGATCGGAGATGTGGTCGCGCGGGAAAGCGTGGGACTTACCCACCCCACGGCGAGGACGCTTCGACCTATTCAAGTAAACTACAACACTATGCCTCATGCAGGAGGGGGATATTAGGGTGGGGGTTAAGAGAATTACAACCAAAACTACCTCCGCATAGGGAGGGGCCTTCAGCCAGCCAAGCGGGAAGGGGAAAGACAAAGAATAGGGCTTCACGCGATGACAGAGTCGAATCTGTCCCTCCTTTGGAATAGGGTACCGACTATCGATGTAGGAATTCTTCCGGATGCTCCCAAACTCCGATGCCAGCAAGACCAGCACCAAAATTTCATGAATTGGTCCAAGAAGATGTAGGAATTTTGGCGGGGGCCGAGGAAGCTGTTGCCGGGCACGGTGGAGTAGGAAGATGGGACTCTGTTCTCTGCCATGAACTGTCACAGCACCACAGATTCTAGAAGATGTCGTCACCACGAACAGGACCGAACTCCAATTTGGGTACGGTCAGTGGTGTTGTAACCATCGTCGACCTCTCTTCGAATCAAGACCCACGGGGGTGCCAGCCGATGTTGGAGCAGGCAACAGCAACCTGAACACTGACAGTGTGTCAATTCTGTCCCAAGGTGGACAGAACTGCACACTCAGAGGAGAAATGGGACAACAAATCACTCCGGTGGCCGAACGGAGCTCCGTTTCTTGGAGGAGGAAGAAGACTCGATGTAGAAGGCGTCAGCCAAGCCCCGTCTTCAGATCTTCATGCGGTTGGCCGTGGCAGATTCTGTAAACGGCCTCAGGTTGCTGGCCGGATCTCTTCTACGCAGTCGGGGTAGATCGCTTCTCCCGGACAGCCACGAAATCAGAAGAGGACGAGATGACTGCCGATGCAAAGAAGACTTGGAGACACTTCTAACCGTAGCTCTTGCGCTTCCTGAACTACCTGGATGACGATGATGCTCCCTCTGCAATCTTCAGGTCTTCTGGGCTGTGAACTGGTGGACAGTAGATTGAAGGTAATTGGCCAGAGCTCGGATGGATCATCATCATATACCATCATGTCCTTGGGTCATAGCATGTATTTTCATATTTTATTGGAGTCTTATCATTACAATTTTTTTTTATTTGGGTCATGTATCTAGGTTAATGGGGTTATATATAGAAAAATTTAAAAATTTAAAAAAATATGAAAAAATTACCTCTGCGATCCTCGGAAGACGCACAACGCAGTGGTACTGTTCTGGAGTCGGAGAATGCACCAGTTCACTCTGCACAGCGTTCCGAAGGCCCGACCTGTAAAAACACGTGAAAACTGCTAAACTCAATCCGAGACCCACAAAAATAATCTAAAAAATATTCAAAAAAAATCTGGGGCATTACACCACCCATCTTCCCATGTGCGGTCAGCTTCCAGCTGCCTATGTTTTCCATTGGGACGTGCGGCTAGGACTTGACCGCATATCCCTGTTGACCCTTGGTCAACATCTGTGTGTCGGTGGGGCTATGCGGCTTGGTCAAAGCCGCATTGACCGACACTATAGTAGGTCGGTTGGCTTGTGCGGTCGACCCTTAGCCGCACAATGCCTTGGGCGGCCGAGCCCTGACCGTCCTTCCTACTCTTGGGTTAGTCCGAGTAGAGCCTTGTGCGGCCCATCCCTAACTGCATGTCCTTCGTGCGGCTCGTTCCCAGCCGCACATCCCTTGAGCGGCCTAGGATGAACCACCCATGTGCCAGTCTAACCCGGTGTTTTAGCTTTGGCCGTTTCGAGTCTCGGGCGAGTGGTTCTCGATCCGCGTGTTGACCCATGGCCTGACGGGTGCTGTGCATTTCGTCAGGGCCAGGTGTTTGGATGCAGTGGAGTCCCGGGTGTTGGTGTTCTTGACTTGTGCCACAGTGTGTTGGTGTGCGTGCGGTGAGGGTTCCCCGTGCGTCGTCGATTTCTCCGGAAAGTGATTTTCGAGTGGGTCCTGTGTGAGGCCTTGGGCTGCGATCCCAGTTGTCCAGCCTGGGAGCTAGAGTTCCCTTTTGGGGGGATGATCGTGGCGATTATGAACTGCCTGTGCGTGATCGTGCCGAGGTTTCTGACCCTAGGGTTAGGTAGATTGACAGCTTAGTACCGTCTGGTACAATGGCCTTGACCCCGAGTCTTGTGACTCAAGGACCGTTGGGTTTAGTGCGTCTAGAGGACTGTCCTGAGTCAGTGTCTTAGCGTCACTTGGTTCTTCTCGACTCTTGCGTAGTGTGTGTGTGTGTGCGTGTGGTTCTTGGAGCTTACTCTCTCAGCGACCCTCCACTAGTGGTAGCCTTCGGTACGCATGTACTGGCCCACCAGGGAGTGGTGGAGGGGCTACCTTGAGGATGATTTTTAGTCTAGTTTTCATCGGGCCCTACATCGTCGGCCAGAGTCCGACTGAGGGGAAAACCAGTTAGAGGCCAGACCTAGAACGCATGGTCTGTGTGTGCACAAGTGGCCAGGGGCAGTTGGACATGCGTCGACGGGCGCGACCCCAGGTAGTCACTCACTTTGTTGTTACTTGTGTATGTCTGAGTCTCGCGCCCGGGGCATTGTAGCTAGACACTTATGACGCGGTGTGAGACGTCAGCAGACGCATCCGGTCGTTCTTCTAGGGGGACGTACTCCAGTTCTGGACAGAGAGTAGCTGTATGTTTTGGTCGTGGTGACCATTGGGTTCCGACTGTGTCGCCATGGCCCGTGTGTGTGGGTTTTCACGCCGAGAGACCGGTGTTGGAGTTGTGGGTACTCCTGTCACGTGAGACGTGACTCTCCTTCTTTGGCAGAAGTTTGTACAGGATGATCGGCGAAGAACATTTCAATCTCTGCCACCACCGTATTCAATTGGTAGAAGCCCCTGATATTAGAGCCCAGGAGCTTTTCACTAACTTCTGCCGACAAACCCCTGCGGCAGATGGTGATCGCGTCTTCGGACGTCGGAGGGTTATCGCAGCGCATGCTCACGCCCCTCCATTGCTTGATGAAGTCCAACGCTGTTTCACCTTTCTTCTGCCGGAGGAAACAGAGCTCTGCCAAGGAGATTTTGCGTTCGACCATCTGGAAACGGTCGACGAACTTCTTCTGCATATCAACCCAATCAGCTACAAAATTGGGCTTAAGTCTGGAGTACCACTAAAAGGCGGTGCCAGTCAATGACGTGGCGAAGTACCGCAGTAAATATGCCTCTTCCAGTGCCAATTCACCCATGGCCGTCATATAATAGGCCAGATGTTCATGTGGCGAGCCCTGCCCGTTGAACTTCTGAAGCTTGAGGGCTTTCTGGCAATCAGGCAGAAGCTTATTGAATTGATGGTGGAGGGAATAAGACACACTGTACAAATCAACGGTGGCCACAGCCTCCCCATGCTGAGCAAACTTCGCCTCCACAATGCGCTCAATAATCTGCTTCTACGCCATGAGGCTCTCTGCAACAGGAGTGGCAGATGACCGCGCATTGGCTTCATGCTGTGGAACTTCAAATTCCACCGCCAATGGCAATTTTGCCGTTGTGACGGAGGCATTGGCCGCGACTGGAATGGGAGAAGGCTGTTGTTCCACTCCAGTGAGTGCCGCCTAAGGTGGGACAGGAACCTCTTTTTCACGCAATAGCGCCTGTAAGAGATTCTTGAGTTCGTGATTCTCGCGCCGGAGTTCTTCCAACGCGGAGTATGTGTCTCTTCTCCCAGTTCTTCCTCGTGTTGTGAGTGACTGTCCTCATCCACACTGTGGACGTCCTCCTTGCGCTCTTCATGCCATGTAGGCCTGGGCTGGGATGTACCAGCAACTAGCGCCTGTTGTGTTTGTGCTAGGATCCGGGATACAGGCCTTGACTTCCTCAAATATTGAAGAGGTTGGTTGAGCTCCCGTGAGGTGTCCTCAGGTTGTTTGTCACCGGAGGTGGCGTAACAGATGAACACTTTGACAGTGTCGTTGGTCACCTGAACCACCCGCTTCTTCCTGGGTGGTTGTCGACCCGGCTTGGACGGCATCCCCAGTCTGTCAAAGACAGAACTCGGGATGTAGAAGCTTGAGGGGGGCCGATCCTCCTTCGTATGTGTGGAACTGGCCCACGGGGAGGTCGGCCGCACCTTCTTGCCAGTTCCTCTGCGCTTTTGCCCCTGTAGGGGCTGTGTTGTAAACCTCGGAGATGTTGAGGTCTCAATGTTTATCGGACTCCACATGTGTTGTAGATCCGACGTACAGAAGGGCTCCTTCGCCCTTGCGCACCTTATAATTCGGGCCTCCTCTTTAGTGACTCAAATTTTCTTCAAGTGGAGCTGGCGCTCCTCAATTGGATTGCCCCCTGACCACAGTTGGGGAGCGGGTGGTTTGGACCATTGTATTGGACCCTGATTTGCCACCAGAGCAGCGGGCTTCTTCTTTTTCGCTCTGTCTTCCCAGACTTGCCAGAGGAGTTCCCAGGAAGATCTTAGCCACATGTCAGAGACTGGATTAAAAGAGAATCCACGTGGCAACTTCTTTCATTCCATTCCTTTCCTCGGATCACGGGCCCTTTAACTTGGTACTTTAATTTCCACCTGGAGTATGTTCATGGGTTGTAGATTCACTGACCACATGCTCGAACAAATGACTGACCTAGTAAGCAAATGAGAGTTTTAGCATAGACTTCACGGAGCAAGGTGCAAACATGCACAGACTCTAAGCAATGCAAATGTGCATTCTTCGAAAATGTGCACGAATCTTATTTGTGCACAGACCATATATGCCGTCTAATAAGAATATGCCCGGACTATGTATGCATGTATGAGTAACGTGCACAGACTTCATGGGCTTCATATAGCACACAAGAAATATGCACAAACTCTGTCGTTCAAACTAAAAGATGCACGGACTTCGTTTGAGGAAATGTGCACGGACTTCGTTTGAAGAAATGTGCACATACTTCGTTTGAAGAATAAGTGGATGGACTAGGTTTGCCATTGCTAGAGGAATGTGCACGGACTTGGATTGATGAATGTGCAAGGACTTCGTTTCTAATGGAACAAGGAATGTGCATAGACTTCGTTTGAGGAATAAGTGGACGGACTAGGTTTGCCATTGCCAGAGGAATGTGCACGGACTTGGATTGACAAATGTGCAAGGACTTCGTTTGCAATGGAACAAGGAATGTGCACGGACTTTGGTTCGTTCCAAAGGAAAAAGATGCACAGACTTTACTTGCAGGCGTACAACTACCATGGACTTTGTTTGCCACTGGTCAATAATGCATCGAGCAGATTTTGCCTAAGGCAAGAAACCTGCACAGACTTTGTCATGCACGGTCCTATATATGTAAACCAACTGAGTATGCACTGATGTTGTGAGCTGAACAACATGGTATGCGCATACGTGAATGCATGAAACACTAAACTATGCACCGACGTTGCTTGAACCAAAGAGCACATTGCACCGACCTATATGCATGAAGCACAAACGTGCACCAACCGACCTTGTATATGCGCAAAATAGAACCTACATCGACTCTGTATGTGTGAAGGCAATCCTGCACCGACCTTTATATGTGCAAAGAAAAGTTTGCACAGACCTTGAAACCATGTATGCACCGACCCTGAAGCATAAACCAAACCTGCATCGACCTCTGGCGAGTAGGATGCAAAACTTGCACCGACTATGTGCATAGGACAATGGGGGATGCACCGACCATGCTACACATGCACCGACCTTGGGTATACACTTGCACTAACTTAGTGAGCATGTATGCATAGACCTAACTGAAAGGTGCACTGACCTTGACAGTTAAACATAAACATGCACCGACCCATATAGTGGTCCTTGAATCGCACGAAGGCAAAAATGCACCGTCCTCATGATAGCTAACATATAAATGTGCACCGACCTTGTTTCTGCTTATTGCAGATGTGCACCGACTGATGTTCTATAGAAGAGGGAATGCACCGACTTGATGTTCAAGCCAAAATATGCGCCAACTTGCAGACCCAAATGCTTTGACCTCATGAATGCTTATTGAATGAAACCTAAACATGTGTATATGCTGATAGACGAAACGTGCACCGACTCTATGTATGCAAAAGGTGCAACGGGGACTGCTTTACCGGTTCCATCTTGGGATCAATAGCCAGAATGTGTTGGGTAACTTCAGGGCTAAGACCGGGCATTTCTTTGTAGTTTTAGACAAAGTAGTCTCAGAACTCCTACAGCAGCTTCACATATTGCTCCCTCTCATGTGGGGGTATAAGGGCACTCAAAAAGGTTGGCCTGGGGTCACTTTCCGTGCCAAGGTTGATTTCAACAAGCTCGTCGATGGTAGCCCGGCCACCATCCTCAATTTCTGGCGGCGCCGACAGCAGGTCGACAAAGTCTTGATCTTCGGCATCCTCAGCTTCGAGGATGTCACACGCCTCTTCTTGTTCTGCCTCACCGGACGCAGAGGTCGTATTCACCCTGCTCTCCCCATGGATTGCGACTGGCGGGCCTGAGGGGCTCCCTGGCGTGGAGAGGCATAGGGCTGCTTCGGGTTCCACTAGGTACTCATCATAGATAGCTTCAGCGAGGGCCGAAGTGGCTGCACCTTCAGGAGCCTGGTGCTAGATTGATATCGTGTGAACTCCTTTTCCGAGGTCGCCTGTCTCATGGGGACGCGACGGGGTCACCACATAATCTCCCATTCTGAGCTCATCCTTGTCAATCAGGTCTTGAGCAATGTCTTTGAAGACGTAACAGTCTTCGATGGCGTGGCCCAGTATCTGGTGGTAAGGACAGAACAGTGAGTCGCCGCTTCTTCAGGTATCTTGGGGCCTCTTGAACTTCGGGAGGGAGACCTTGCCATAGTGGCAAGCCCAATCAAAGATGCCTCGGGTCTTCTCCCTTGGGAAAGAATAGGGTTTCTGCAGTTTCTCCTGTAATGTAAGGCCCTGCCTGGCTGGCCGTCTGGCTGAGGAGCTCACCATACTCCACGCTTCCCTCCTTGACTGGGCGGAGGTATCAGGACTGACATCCCGAGACCAAGATGCGCCTTCACCTCACGGGCGGAGAGAGCCTTGGATCAGGTCGGCCACAAGTGCAGTTACTTCGGCCAGTCGTGCCTTCAACATCTCGATCTCTTATTGCTGCCTATGATATAAGGCGAACATGACGGAGTCATGTCGGGGAGGGCCCGGGGCACGGCCCATACTGTCGCTTCTTGCTTCGTCGACAGGCGGGGGCGAGGGGATCTTGGTGTGGTGGTCCCTCGAGGTCGACCCTTCGGGAGAGGTGGAGATTTTCCCCGTAGGCTTGCGGTGGAGAGGGTTCCAAAGGAATACTTCTTCATCCTACACCTCTTCCACCAGAGACACAAGTTGCTTATTGCGGCGGGCTTCCCGCGGGGTCGCAGCTTTGATGGAGTCATCACCAGATGGAGCCAAAATCGATATCATGTCCGCCTCGTAATAATCTTCTATTGAGAAGCCCAAACTGGGGTACTTGGTGATCTGCAGTAGCCTCCGATCCAGGTTCGGGGGGTTCCACATCCTTTCAAACATTTCCTTCCAGCTGGAGGGCTGATAAAGGAGAATCCTTTATTTTCTAGCCATTCTGACTACACGGTCAGTCATGTGAGGGAGTCCCAAAATTGGGACGTGTGGGTCATGCAGTTCATCAGGGAATCGGCAATCATCATCTCCTCTGACTGGCTTCTCTCCGGCCACATAGAAGATGGTGGGCGGGCCTTCAGGATTTGGCAACCTCGCAACTAAACAGGCAAACATACATTGGCATAATTTAAACACAATTATAGTAAAGCTATAAAACTTATCTAAACAGTTTATAACAGCTAACTATATGCCAATTTAAATTAAATCTAAGCGTCAAGGGCTAAATCTACCAATAGAATAAACCTCAGCTAACTAAGTGACAGGAAGGAGGAAGATCACCAGAAAGAAGAAACCAGATGCATCCACTGACAACTTACACTGCATCTCTAGCAACTCACAAGTCTGGCTCGTGACAAGCGAGAGGCGTAACAGTACCAGAAAATAAGAACTAGTCAGGGTAACACTCCTCAGTGTCAGTCCAAGTCCTTGACCACGTGCGCACACACTGGCTCATTACCCTGAGCCAGGTCTCTAGCTAGTTTTCCCTCCAGTAGGACGCTATCGACAAGCAAGGGGACCCACGGAAACTAGCTTAAGAACCTTAAATTGGGACTACCCTGCCACCTCCCCCCCCGGTGGGCTGACTCAACGGTCGTCGGGCTACAACTAGTGGTTCCGTCACAAGGTAGGAGAAAGTAACTCTATTGGGATCTAAAAGTATGCCACAGTTATATAAAATACTTTAAACATGGCGATAATGCAGTAATTAAAGCATAAATAAACGAATGGGCTAAGAAATTCAAACTGCAGGACTCAAGCGGTTTAGACAAGCCAACTCAAGGGGTTACACGGTTTAGTCTGGGCCACTCAAGAGGCCAGAGCGGTTGGGCCTTAGCCGCTCAAATGCTAACCTCAACAGGTTCTACGGTTATGGGCAGTTGAGAACTAGCCGCTCATGTAGTTAGGTGGCTAGGGACTGCCCGCTCGAGGGACGCAGGGGTCCATTGGGCGGTCAGTCAATGCACCGTTCAATATGCTTGAACAGATTAATGGGGGCCGCTCTAGTGTTCGCCGCCTTACTTTTCAAAGGGGTATGAACGGTAGAGGGTATACCATTCGCAGTCTCGAGCGGTTCGAGTTGAACCACTCAAAGGGATTGCGTGGTCTGGAGTGGACCGTGAGATGATGGACAGTCTCCTAGTGGACCGTTCTTCCACCGCCACGGTGAGAACGGGGTCTCCACCGTGGGAACCCCTCCCGGTCAGCTCGAAACGAGGGGATTCAAAAAAAACAAACCATCCTGCCAAGCCCACATAGCAATTCTAAAGCTAAACATGCCATTAAAATATAAAGACAATGTCCATGGAGTCAATTTCATAAAAATAGACTAAAATACAATAATATGGAACATTGCACAGAAAATGATAAAAATGGCGTCGAACGGCGATGCATGTGACGTCAAAATGCTCCTAACAAGGTGAGGAGTCCATCCCCCTACCTATTACGTGACGAGGTTGACGATCCGGTGTCGAACCTTCGAAGGAAGCTGCCCCATCCTCACGTCCGCCCATGCCTCCACACCCCACGGATCGAGGCGAGGTTAGCGTCCACGCGATCCTCAAGTCGAGCCCTTTCCAGCGGCACCTCCCTTGCCTCCGTCTGCAGCCGTTTCGACCGAAATCGAGAGAGAGGGAGAGTGAGTGGCGTGAGAGGGAGAGAGGTAGTGAGAGAAAGTGAGAGAAAGAGTGAGGGGAGAGAGAGAGTGTCGACGGGGGTGAGGGTTAAAATTTTAAAGAGTTGGCATCCTCCAAAGAGTGAAAGAAGTCAGTAGAAAAATAGAAGAGAGAGAAAGAATAACCACTCCCTAGAAGGGAGTGGGAAAGGGGGAGCGGGGATGAAAGGAAAAAGGAGCAATGACTCCTCCCCTCCCCTCTCCCCGGTGGGATGGCGGCCCGGAGGTCGGAAGGGAGCCCATCGCTATGCGTGAACCCTTCTTGTACACCGATCACCCATCGTTGACCGTTCTTCTATGCCGAAGCAGTACGAATGCCCCAGCTACTGCCATACTCATCATCTTCAGAATCATCCTCCATGCTTCGCCTAAAGACGATCAAAGAGGAAGAAGATGACCGCTTCACAAGAGCGGGAGGAGGAAGCTAGAGATTGCAAGAGAAGCCTTAAAGCAGTGTGAAGAGGGAGAGACATCCTTCGGGACCTTTTATAGGCCGAAGAGGGAGACCTTCACCTTAATTGAATCTCCCCTCGAAAAGACGCAAGTGGCAGATGTACTTCCCTAGAAGCAGTTATGCTACCTCCTCCACAAACTCCGATGGAAATACGTAAAAATGAAAAGTCATTTAAAGCATATAAGGATGATAAGATGCCAGCCCCGTGCTCGATCGACAGGCAAGCCTGATTTTTTGGGTACGAATCATACGAGATCTCCGAATCTCTGGCAACTACGGATATGCTAAATCCTACCCAGTCAAAGGCGATAACGTGCAATCAATCGCATCTTGAATACTGCTCCCATTATATGGAAAGGAAATCATTACATTGCTAAGTCCAGAGAGAAATTAAAAAAAAGGAAGAGGAAATGAACTAACAAGGTAGGTACAAATTCCCTAATCTATGGAAATAGGGGAACTCTGGGAAGTTTGTGGCCCCTCCTGAAGCTCAATAGGCGGTGGACCCTCAGTGCTCAGAGATCTGCCCTCGGTACCCCCAGTGATGATTGGCCCGGGCACTGACCCCATTTGTATGGGAACTGCCCCATTCGCATGCCCTCCCGAGGCACCCAGAGTTAGTGATCTCTCCCCCATTGAGGCAGAAGCACCCTCGCTTTGCTCGTCATCGCTCGACGTCGATGAGGGAGAATCTGAGCCATCATCATCAGAATCGTAGCACTGTCTAGAGGGGAAGAGGAGCTCATCGAGGACCTATTCCTGGGCCATACTGGCTGCCCGCTTGAAGCCTTGGGCAAAACCCTTTCGCAACCCTCGCTGGTAGCCCGGCTCGTAACATGCAAAGGCAGCCTGCTTTAGGGCTTCCTATGTTGGATTATGGGGTCCAGCATCTCCCTTAGGGATTTGTTATCCCACATGGATTATGGGGTCCATGTGAGACATCGATGCTTGGCAACCCAGCCCGCCGCATAGATTATGGGGTCCATGTATGAAGCCCCTCATGCTCGCCCACAGCATGTCATAAATGTGGGGCTCTACGCTGCCATAAGGAAATACGGTTCCGCCTTCGCTACCACCTCGAGCTTTTAGCGCAATGGTAGGGGCTTGATCCTGTAAACTGGTATTAGAGCGTGGTCACAGGTTCAAATCCCCCGGGTGGCACTAGGGGGGAGATTGATGGATTATGGGGTCCAACGTCTCCCTTAGGGATTTACTGTCCCACATGGATTATGGGTTCCATGTGGGACGGAGGTGAAGGGGTGGGATGAGGTGGAGGATGAGGTGGCAAGAGGAGGAGAGAGAGAGGGGGCCGCCCCCTAGAGAGGGAGGACACTTGCTCCTCGCACTCAGCCTGGCTGACCTCCATAGAGGCAGTATCACTCACAAGGGCCAAGGCCCTGAAAGCCCCGGCTTCTCTTTTAATGATTTCCCCCGCTTCTATCTCCGAAGGACTACTCTTCTCCGGGGGCGGCTCTTTGACGACATCAAGCGGCTGAGATTCCACGACTTCCCTCGATTCATCAGCCCCTGTAATTACGCCAGGTCCCCCCAGGCCTGCTACCGTCGTATAATCTCTAGGATATCACAGAGTGATAGGCCACAAGACTGATGGAAAGGTTGGTTGACCCGCACCTAAAGTCGGGAGAGGTATCTATACTGTTATGGTTGGCAATATCACTTCAGTCTACACCTTGAACATATATGTCAACCAGCTGATATAAAAATGATCAGAAGAGCTGTAAAGTGAAGATGGTGGAAGATTTCCTACCTCGACTGGCACTAAGCTCAAACCTCCAGGGGCAGCCTCCGTGGATCTAGCCCCTTCACCTACAGGTGGACTTGACGGCCCAAGCCCGCTCCATGGGGTGGACTGAAGGTTGTGTAATCACTTTCATAGGCCGAAGACACCCTGGCATCCTCGGTCTTTGTTTCAACAGGTGGGAACCCCTCGTCACTGGAGTCACCACCGTAATCAACCTGTTCGGAGGAGGAAGGGCTCTCTGCTTGCTCCTGACCCTCCACTATCGGATCAGACACCTCACTGATAGGAACACCTCCCTCAGCAGGAACTTCCTCAGCCGACCCCACACTAGGAGCGTCGGCTGAATGAATCTCTAGAGCAGTCTCACCCCCTGAAATGGCTTTCTCTCCAGCGCCAGGCCCCTCCACAGCCCTAGCTTCGTGGAGCAATGTCGATTGCATTTCAACTGAGATTTGAGAGCAAGACGCAGTCAAGCCGACTAAAAGCATGATGAGTCTTGGAAGCCCTATGAACAAATTGCAAGTTACCTTCCATTTCCTGGTTGGGCGTCGGGGAAGGTAGATCTCCCTCCACAGGGGCTACGAGAACTTCCTCTGCCCTCTCTCTGGTCACGGCACCCACTACTGCCTCCAGTCCGACGACTACAGCAACGGTGCCGGCAACTGTAAAGAAGAATTAGCCAAAGCGGCCAGAATAAGCAAATAAATCATAGAAGAGTGGAGAATATACCTTCAACTTCAGGCTCCTGCACATGAGAAGCCTCAAATTCTTCGAAAGACACAACCGAAGGAGGGATGATTGTTGGTCCCTGTTCCGTAGTCTTCCTCCGGCGTGCCCGTGTCACTCGGGTCACTGCCTGTCTGGCCTTGCTAACGGCCTCTTTCACTTGGGACCTGGTCTGCTTCCGCGAGTCACCAGGAGGCAATGGTGTCATAGTCAGGGCCGACTCGGGGATCCCAAAGTATGTTGGCTTCTGAGCCTTAATTATCAACTCCCTGAAATGTCGAGTCTCCTCTGAAGAGTGTCAGACTGCACAAGTACAAGGGTGAGAATGACACATGCTAAAATGTGAAAGAAACAGCTCAAAGTTGAAATTAAAGAAATGAAATATACCTACCGGCCCAGTAGGGGAAAGATCTATTCACCCCCCCTCTAGATCTATTCTATCCTCACACAACATTTTCGTGCTGATCTCTCTCCAACTCAACCAGAGAGTTTCGGGGTATATAAAAAGAACCCTTGGCTTCATGGCTTTGGGAGGAGATTTTTGAAGTTTGTGCCAAAGTGCTATTGCATTCTGGGACGAGTACCAACCAGGGAGAAGTCATTTTCTGCATCCTTAAGTCGTCTGGTCCAGGGAGTATCAAGTTTCATTAGTGATTTTGTGTCTCTTCTTCTCTTGCTTTTAGTTTTCTTTCGCATCATCATAGCATCTTCCTCCTTTCTTCTTTCACGTTCTTCTACATCCATCCCACGTTTTAAAACATCCTCCAACTATTTTCACACCCCATAGGGGTTAAAAAACCACCAACCCTCAGGTATTCACCCCTTCCTTTCATGCATACTAGCTTAATAGCACTATAGATACTACACTTGTCCAAGGGCTAATCGGGTTGCTTTTTCTTTGTGTCTACACTCTTTTGTAGGTTCACAGGACTCACTACATGAGGCCCAGCTCTTCTGGCCAGCTAGGAGGGGTGGAGATCCAAGTTCCACGTTGCTGTTCTGGGTGCACTTAGTAGCTGTTTGCTAGACCATTTGTGATTCGTTAGCAGTCTATCGTGCGACCATTTATCTTTGCTTGGTGGTCATCTGGAGACCATTTTGCCTCTGCTACACCTGGGTTGTTCCTCCCACGGGCAGGTGTTTTCACTTGATTTTTTCCAAGGTACGTAGTGTAGTTTTACTACATTATTTACTTTGGTGGCGATCACATCTTTCCTATCTGGGTCCTTGTCATCTTTTTCCATCATCTTTTATTATTTTATTGCTTTCCTTTAGTTGCTCTACACCCATAGTGTGTGTTTACTTTTTATTCCTTTCTTCCACGCCCACAGCGTGTGTTTAGTTCTTATTTTGCTTTAGTTTACTCTGTTAAGATGGCATGCCCATATGCTCCATATTTGATGTTGTTGATTGCATGACTTAGTGCACATCACCCACTCACAGCATATCTATCTCTCACATCACACTCACACCACCACCACCATCATAAAATATCTACAACCCTAATTTTTTGGCGATCACGGTGGGACATCTAGTGCCAATTGTGTTAAGTAATTGTTTGACCTACTCATCTTTGTTTCTTCCAGTTTGCCTTGTGTTTTCCCCAATTTTTCTATTTTATTCCCAGTTTGTTTCTACTCTTTGGTTCCCTGGCGGTCTCCTATCGGCCATTTCTAGCCTAAAAGTAGTCTAGCGATAGACCGTGTTATCTTCTTAGTGGTCTCTAGTTATAGGTACGCATCCCTAGGATTGTGGTTATTTCTACATTTTTGCTGATTGCTATTATTCATGGGTGTTATTTGGCCTCCTCCTTAGTTGTTGTGCATATTTATATCATTGTTGGCATATCGTTTGTTAGTTTTTAGGTTAGAAATTGCATGCACTCTGGTGCACATAGGATCATTCATCTTTCATATCATAGTTGCATTCCTACCTTAGTGTATGATCCTCTCACCTCCATATTCCTTGGGGTCGACTAGGTGACTACATCAGGGACCTTCGTAAGTCTTCGTGAGTGGTGAATTCCCACACGGATGTCGGGTTGACAGCTCCCAAACAACAGAGAAATAGAAATGCAGTTGCTCCAATGGAAACAAAAACACCCTCCTCGACCCTTCCTCCACCTATTCCTTAGCCTGCTCCGTCCCTCCTTTCCTACTTGCCGCTTCAACCTTCACCTTCCTCACTATATCTGCCAGCCATCTACGTTTGATCAAGCATAACGTGGACCTCAAGCCTTTATCCACGCCCGCGTTGGATACACCAATCAGCCTAGCAATCTCACTCGCCTGAGTTTTCATATAACTCCCCACTTTTGCTAGGATATCTTTGACCTCCTCCTTGATGAGACTCTCATTATCCACATTTTCTAAATCCTCTCCTCGATAGGCTTCCTCGACTTACTCCAACGCACAAATCTTCCGACTCCTTGGGTGGGGGAGGCAGGGCTAAGACCTCTTGCTAGCCACATCCTTCCAGAAGAGCGACGTCTGCCTCCCCCCCGGGGTCCTCTCCCTTCGCTTGCGTGGTGATTACCTTGACTTGGTCCGCCTCCTCCGCTGACCTGCTGACCACATCCTTTTAGAAGAGCGACGTCTGTCTCCCCCCCCCCGCCAGGGTCCTCTCCATTCACTTGGGTGGTGATTACCTTGACTTGGTTCGCCTCCTCCGCTGACCAGGTTGGGGGTCTAGGGCTAACACCGCCTGTTGGTCATCCCCTACCAAGAGCGCGATGGCTGCTTCCGCCTCTGCCACTAGGACTCCATTCACAGAGCGGGGTACCTCCAAGCCTCTGGTCCCACCGGAAGGCAGTTCCAGTATCAGAAGGCATCTTAATGCCCCTCCTTCCACCTGGGGAACTTGCCCGAAATGCTCTTCGAATAGGAATGAGAGAGAAGGCAGGGATTGAAGGTCTCCCCCCCTCACTGTAGCCCCCACCTCCTGGAATTGCAGTCGCGGTAAGGTCCTCAACTAGCAGATCTCTCCTTGGAGTAGGCCCATTCTTGACGAGTCTGTCAATACTCGGTTGTCCGAGGCTGACTACAACAGCCTCTGTCTCAGCCTCGTCCTTGCCTTCCTTAGACGCGCCAAGCAGCACCTGCACCTAGGCCTGGTGATGGTCTAGTGAAGTGGCCCTTGACGGACCTACGTTGGCTGGGATGCTGGCACGACGAGATCTTCGCCCTCCCCACCTTGCCCTACCACCCTGGAGGTAGGGGAGGGCGTGTAGGATAGGGGCTGCTTGGGGCCATCCCTATTCCCACCGCCAGCATGCTCCGCCTGGCCACTGCCAGGCTGTCCCCCAGCGGAGACCTCCTGAAGGCCCTGTGACAAAGGGGCCGCACCTTGACCCCCCTCCATCCTCCAGCAAGAATGCTTGTGGAAGAAGGTCTGTCGGCACTGCGAACATCAAAGGATCGTTCCTCTGGAGGGACTAGAGTGGCGATGGATATATCTGGGCCTTCCCCTTAGTGCTCACCACGACTACGGCCTACATTGGAGTAGATAGTCGCTCCCCCGCCCGAAGCACTGTCGGCCACAGTTGGGTGTGGTGGTCGGAGACCGCTAGCGCGGTGGCCACCGTTGTAGCTGGCTCTCCATCAAGTTGTGCTGACTCTGCCAGGATGAGCCCAACAGGGTCATCAATCGGATGGGGAAGACGACCAAGCCCGGCTCTTTGAGACCCGTTAGCCCCGCCCTGTCCGGCTCCAATGAGTAAGTTGCGGGTAGGTACTAGGCTATTAGAGCACCCACCCTTCTTTAGGCGGCCCATCGGCCTCATCATCAAACCAGCCTGGCCCACTTCGCGAATCTAGCCCACCGGCCTCTCCGTTGAGAAACCGCCCACCTCGGCCGGCCCAAGAGGCCGAACCCACTCCGTTGGGCCAGGAGAGAGTTGATCCGGCCTATTGTTGGTGGGTGGGTGGTTCGAATTTGAACTCCCGCCCACTGACCACCCTTCTTCTCCGGTGTCGGTGGCCCCTCCATCTGTACTCAAAACCGCCTGTCTGAGCTTAGTCCGCACCGGGAAGTGGCTGTCGGCGACATCAATGGTAACTACGGTTCAGATCTCCCTCACGCTGCCAACCTAGACTACAACCTCCAGGCCGAGCTTGTTCCCGCTCTGACCGCCCCCTCTACAGCTGCTCTGAAACTGCTGACGATGAATCCAACTCTCATCTCATCGCAAAGGATGACTGGGACACTGGACATGCGTAACCGGGCTTTAACCGGTTGAGGGTCAGGGAACATCCCCCTAGACATCTCCCATTTGTTCGACCGGAGGACCACTCCATCCACCATGACTGTCCCCACCTTAGCCAACTCCTTTGTTGCCTCCTCATCACCCCTGACTGCTAGGAACTCATTCCTGGTCACCCTAATGATCGCCCAGCCTCCCCTTTCCCTGCCCCCTTTAGTCAGGAGCGACCTCACCATTTCAGCGTTCGCAGCCCCCTTCACCACTGTCAGACAAACATTGGAGCCTCTCTTGGACGACGGACGACAGAGCGGAGCCAACATCCGAACAACCCTTGCCCTGCAGCGCCTCCTAAACTCCACTCTACTTGGCCCTAATGTCCACCGCGTCGGGCCTCACTATACTGCCATCGGTCATCGACGACACTGGTCTCCCCCTGAGCAGCGGCACCCTGCATTACTCTGGGCATGGCCCTAGAAGCCACAACGAGGGCAGAGCAGTCCCCTCTGGAGCCCGGCACGATTATTCGGCCTCCTTTGGAACTGGACTCGCGGGCTTCACAGCGTCCGCAAAGGAGACCTTCTGTTGCCCCCAACGGTCTTCTCCACCACCACCCTGCTTCCCCTCTCCTGCATACACGGCACAGGTGACCTCTTCACCCGCAACAGAAACAAGCTGGGCCTAGAGATCCCCGGCGACCTGCTGGAGGCATCTTGAGCCCCGAGTCGCGAAACCACCAAGATCGGGCCTTTGTCTCAGAGCTTCTCTCTCTAGAATCAGCTAGAGAGAGAGAGACCTGAAATTTTAGAACCAAGGGTTATATTTTCTTCAGAAGCACAGGAGGATTTTCAGATTTGAACAGGTTTGGGCCTGATGGAAAGGGCTTAAGGAATTAGTCAGTCAATGGTGGGCAGAGGTTCAGAATGAAAATTTGCTGGAATCACCTTTCGCATTCCCTGGTTCATGGTTGTTTTACGTATACATGTAGCATTGAATTCATGTGTATATGCAGTAATTAAATGTTGTTTTGGGGTGAGTTTTGTTTCGACCATTCTTGTTATTTCGCTTCCTACTTTATTGTAAACAGTGATATCATTTACTTAGAAAGAATAGGACTGCACAATCATGAATGAATGCCGAGTTTTCTTCTCTTACCTCATGGTTTTCTAGTGGCAGATAGCATAGTTGTTGCCTTACTCTGTGTGGCGTTCTTTGCAAAATTGTTTATATGACTTATTTCTGAATTGTTTTCTGGCAAAGGATCTCATGATCCTGCTGCTGCCTTTTTTGGGTTTCTCTGCACCCACTTGAGTGATTATTTAGTTGCCAAGAATTTTGAGAAGAATTTTGCTCCCCCTTTCCCCTCTCTCCTTCCCATCCCCTTTTCCCTGGGGAGCTCTACCCATGTGCATGTATAATTTAAATATCTGTAGCAGTTTCTTGCACATGATAGTCTCTGGGAAAAGCGACCTACTTTCTGTATAACTATTTTTTATAATCCAGGACCCATGTATGTTAGATTAGATCAGCTTAGCTTTTGTGCAAACTGATTCATTTGAATTTATGCTGTGCTGGTAGACGTATAAACAGTGGAACCAGGTATGGACAGCAGTAGTTGGAGTATTTTTGTTTAGAGATTTTTACAACTGTACCCTATGAAAGTCCGTATTTGCATATATCCCCCTACTTTTGTCGTATTATCACATGTATCCCTGATGTACTCTATATTGTTGCTGTGTGAGTTAAGAGAGATAATTACTAACCTACCTTCAGGTTAGCATCCTCTCTCTCTCCCATCCATGGTAGGCGCCAACGACAGTAGAGGGCCGCCGTCATGCCCACCTCCCTCCTGCTCTTCCTCTCTCCTTGGGGATCGATGGAGAAGTGGTGCCAAAATGAGGGGAGGGAGGGGGTTTGGGGGCGGTTTCCCCCGTCACCCCTTTCTGCTAGCTTCATGTCTATCATTTGTTCCAGCATCAACCGACTGACTACTGCTGGGTCGACCGGGCTTGGATAGAAATGGGCGGGCTGCACAGCCGGGGTGGTCAGCATAGTCACCTGAGGGGCCATGGGAGACCCCTGGGAAGGTGAGATTTACGGCGGGGCCAGTGCCGGGTACTGTGCTTGTTGCAGGGGCATGCCCCCAGGGAAGTTGGGGGTTGATGGGAATGCCGCAGCCTGCAGAGTCACTTCAGAAGATTGCCTGTTGCCCCTGGGTGCTTCCAGTAGAGCCTCAGTCTGCCCGGACATCGAGGGCTATGTATTCCTCTCATTCAGTTGTCTCTTCAGTGACTCGATCTCCCACTGGAATTGTTGTATCATGTGCAACATAGCAGGGTCATTCGTGGGGAGACTGGACATGCCCCCTGTCTCTTCGGCTGGGGCATCCTCGGATGATGTAGAGGGTCCGCCACTCGTGCCTCCAGTGGTGATGACATTGGCCGTCAGAGCCGCGGAAGGTTCTTCTAGGGAGGTCTCCTTGGCGCTTGTTTGTGCCACTTCGCCTACCGCTCTTCCTCTTCTAGTGAGAGGCCCGGGCCTAGCAGCAAGTTTGGCCACCTCTTGAGGGTCGGTAGGTAGAGCTCCATACCAGCCAAGAACTCCTGTCATGTTGCAGGTGAAAATTCACCAGTTCTTGTTTTTCTTCACCATCCTCCTCGACGGCTTATTTGGGAACACCAGTCTGTCGAAAACTGACCGCCGGGGCGGCGTTTCCTCCCACACAGGGGACTAGCGTCGTTCCTCCGACTGGTTCCTTGATTCTGCGCTAGGCACAGGTTGGATTTCTTCTTCTTCTCAAAATGCGGAGGCCACTGCCCCCAGCAGTCTCTGACGACCCATAGGGGTGCTACCCAGGCCCTGGAGGTAGTTTCTCATGGCTTGCTCGATCACTTCCCACTCCTGGTCGGGGAGAGCAGTCGATAGTTGCGTGTCGACGGTGACAGCAGGATGAGTGTAAGTCACGAATATTGGGCGAGCAGCATGGTGATGATGCCTGCGACATTGGCGGCGGGCATTTTCGGGCAGCACTGGTACAACAACTGCCAGTTGGTAGGTCGGGGTCGCCATCTCGCCCCTTTCGTCTCCTCGGGCCCTCCTCAGGCAAGTGTTGCTTGGCCTTGCGTGGGCCAGTGCAGTGGGTTAGGCTTGCTTCGGAACTCAAGCTTGTTTCAAGTTGGCCGGCCTGTGAGCCGGTACATTCCTTGGTGCCACAGCCAGAATGGTGGGTGCCTTCTTCTTCAACTTCTCCAGTCCTTGGAAATATTTGTGGACTGGGACGGCTGGTATTATGCGGTCCAGAATCACCTTGGACCTTTGCCCGTTCAGATGGACTCGGATGGTCCCAATAGTCATGGACTTCCCCGAGGTGGATATGTGGCGCCCCGGGGCAGCACCGGTGTTGTTCCTCTGGAGCCTCCTCCGGTGAGACGCCGATCCTTGGTGAGACGGGCTGGTGGTTTGGTGCACATGGTGCACGTTGCAACTTAGCATCTATGATGGGACGCCGTTGTTGTTCTTGGCCACAACTTGGCCAGCAGTAGCTTCAGTGGCCCCCTGGGCGAGGGCGTCACACCTCCAGCATTCCGCAGCATAGCCCCTTGGAGATGGGGTAGTCGTACCGGGAGGCGTAGACGCTATGGTACACATCGGCCCGGATGAGAATGGGAGTATAGTTGAACAACACGTACTCGACAAACTCCACTGCTCTCTCTCTGAAGCTGTGCACTGTCTGAAGCTTCAGCTCCCCAAACCAGCCTAGCGAAACCCCCTGCTTGACCAAGATCGCTAAGCAATCAAGAATAAAGGGCTCCTCTCTGTAGCCCCACTTCAATGGAGCCAGGAATAGGCTGTAGCGGTGCTGCTCACCCTGGACGCGCCCCGCAGCGTTGTCCCACTTGGCGGGAGTGAAGCCTAGGGTCCTCACCAGCTTGTCTTCCACTGGCAGCACTGCCTCTAGCCCCAGCACGGGCTCCCACTCGCGAGCCTCCCCCACCAGATACATAGGGACGCTCCTCAGGATGACATGTGACAAGCTGTCCCGACCCTGCAAGATGGCCCGCTCCACTTCCCTCACGGTCCACCATTCCCGCCGGCCATGCTTCCGAAGGTGCTTTAGATGGCGCATAAGATGCCTATCCTTCGGGAAGTCCGCAGGGTAGTCTCTCGTGGCACGATCAAAGCTGAATCCCTTCTCGGCCTTGGCCAGCCTCCGAATATCCAGGCTTTCGCTGTCCGAGCCTGAAGAATCAGCCAATGCTGCGGTCTCCGCATGGTCTCGGTCCAAGTCTTCTACATTGAGCCACGTGACGACCGGCACTGGAGGCAGTTGAGTACAGCGGGCACCGGTAGCGGGAGTGGAGGAACCATTGGGAGCAGCCATTTGTCTGCGAAGTTACAACAAACAGAGGTCAAACCAAGCCCAATACAGAATAAGAAATGGAAGCCATTAAGCAAAAATAATAATAATAATAAACTCTCCATTGGAGAAAAGGAAGAGGAACATCCCACTACAAGCAAAAGGAAGAGAAGGAAGAAGAGAAAGGAAAAGAGGGGGGTAAGTCAAGCCCCCCCTAGCGTCACTCTCCCCAGGATGCCCGCGAAGCCCCTAACTACATGGCCTTAGTGGGGGGGTTTCACTGCGTGATACGAGCCCAAGAAATAGATGGTGGAGTCGACGAGGGAACCACTGTCATAATAATTAAGACTGCCAATTTCTGACGAAATTTCGACAGAGTTTTTCCTAGGTCAGAGGCGTAAGGGGAAACACGGGTGCGCGCCCACAAGGAGTGACAGCAACAGCAAAGTGGTGGTGAGCCCCGCAGGGCAACACCATAAGTCCTCTACTCAAAGGAATATCCTGTAACCCTTCGGCGGCACGCTGGGCGCGAAAGCTTCGCCGGCACACCCGTTGAAAGCTTCACTGACACGCTTGAAGCGAAGGCTTCGCCGGCACACTCATTGAAGCTTCGCCGGCACGCCCGCTCGAAGCCTTCGCCGGCACACCCAGTGAAGCCTTCGCCGGCACGCTCGTTCGAAGCCTTCACCGGTACACCCGGCGAAGCATTCGCCGGCACACCCCTTGCCACTTGCTTCACCGGCACGCTAGTGCCCGTCCGCCCCACCGGCACACTCGTGCCCACTCCTTCGCCGGCACACCTCCTACCAAACCTTCGCCGGCACACTACTTATTGTGCCCTTCGCCGGCACACCCATCCTCGGGCTCCGGTGTGTCCTCGTCCACTGGCGTGTACTACGGCGTGTGTCCGCACCAATTCTCCCTGGGTGGGAGCAACTCGACCCCATCGAGTAAGGGTCCCAAAGCTCGAGCTCTCCGTGTGTGATAAGGCATCATTTGGTATGGGGCATCCTCTCCAACGCACTAAGAAGTGTTGGTAGGCTATGTTCCTGGTGGTGGTCACCTGCTCATCCAGTATACAATCTATATGCGTGTGTTGAGGTTGGAAGAGGTGGACGCTCGGGTGGTGTGTCACTCACAACAGCAGGAGAAGGCCCAAAACTCACTTGGGATCACCGCGGGGTTTCGATATGCTACTAGAGTTGAAACATTAAACATCGAACTGACACCATAGTCGTCTGGTAGTTTAATAATGTACACATTTGAACCCACTTGTTTCTTGACTCGGAAAGGGTTGGCATCGCGGGCCTAGAGTTTCTCGAGGATCCCCAAGGGGAAACCACTCAGGTATGACCCTGATCATGACGTACTCTCCCTTTTGAAACTCGCAGGTATGTCGGCGTGCATCGGCTAACACCTTATACGTGCATTACTGGCCTTTTGTTTGGACGACTTTATTCAAACCCCATATGCATGACAAACAAACTGTATACGCAAATAGACATACATGGCCTTAGACAAACATAGACACCCATAAGTAATACTCACATACAAACAACGCAATCCAATGTTGGGAACTCCTAGACACCCTAACATGTTCCTACTGACTTTTTAGTGGGGGTTCAGAGGTTTGGGAGGATCACTCCCAATTGCACATTATCCTAGGGTTGAGTACCTAGGACGACAGCGTGCTCTTCTAAAAGCTCATCAAAGAACTCCTCCGCGAGTTCTGGATCTAGCTCATAACTGACTGACACTAACTCCGGTGTGGGTTGGAGTGTCCAAAATAGCCAATGTTTCCTGAGTGGGACACTTAGCCGCAAAGTGGCCAATCCCACCGCACCTATAGGACTGGTCACATGGCCATGTGCTAGAAGATGCTCCACCAGTCATCGGCCCCTTTCCTTCGTCTTCTCGACGGGCCGGGGGTGGTGGTAGCTAGGGTCGGGCAAGCAACGTAGGTTGTTGGGGGCCCGGGGTGGGGAATGGCGTCTGTTAGCGAGGGGAAGGATCCCTTGGAGTGAAAGTGCGAGGCATGAGAGCAGTAGGGTCCTGGCGAGGAGGTTCCGGGGGACGAGCAATCGGAAACTGACTATAAGAACTGGGCATGGTACGAGGGTCGGACCCACGCTGATAGATGATCCCTGGTCGTTGGACGAGAGTGAACTCTGACTCAAACTATTCTAACTTGAGAGCGACCTGATATGCAGCCTCCAGGGTGGTTACATTGCGGTAAAAAAGTTCATATTTAAAGTGGGGCCACAGACTACGACGGAAGCGGGAAACAGGCATCGAGCTCTCTTTCGAGACATCACATCGTAAAAAATATTCATCAAACTCTGTGATGTACTCAGACACAGATCGACCCCCTTGGTTGAGATTCTGCCATCTATCAATAAGTCTCTGACGGTACGAGGCAAGAAGATACTTAGTTCTAAGTCTATCCTTCATCTCATCCCAAGACTCGACCTGGGGCTCCCGACGCTGATATAGCAAGTGTATCGAGTTTGAATAGTATTGTAAGTCCTTGAAGGATGTTTGTTGGAAATGTCAGATTATGAAATAAAGATTTGACCTTGTCTATTTGTTGTTCGTACTCATCATCTGAGTCTCTTGATCGACCCGCTTATATAACTATTCACGTCTTGATATTTCTGCCTTGTTCGGGATGTGACAACTTCAACTATTGGCTCCGAAAATCCATGGGTGTATGAAGCTGACACCGACAATGAAGACTTCATCGACTTTCAGCCTGCACCTCCTGAGCTAGAGGTTGGTGGCCAGGCAACCGTCGACGAACTTGTTGAAATCAATCTGGGCGAAGATGGAGCCCCTCAGCCAACATTCCTCAGTGCTCTCCTCACCGGAGCAGAGAGGCAGGCCTACAAGCAACTCCTGCTCGAATACAAAGACTGCTTCGCCTAGACGTACAAAGAGATGCCAAGGTAAGATCCCTCTATAGCAGAGCATGACCTAGCTGTATCTCCCACAGCCACACTAGTCAAACAACCCCAGCGTCGCATGTGCCATGAGCTGGAACTCCAAGTTGTGGCCAAGGTCAATAAAATGGCGGAGGTAGACTTCATCGAGCCATGCATCTACCTGATCTGGCTCACCAACATAGTCCCATTCAAAAAGAAAAATGGTCAAGTCCGCGTCTACGTCAACTTTCAGGATCTCAACAAAGCCTATCCGAAAGATGACTTCCATGTTCCAATCATAGAAACAATGGTTGATGTGACCACCGGACATGAAGCTCTATCTTTCATGGATGGGTCATCGGGTTACAACCAGATCTGGATGTCCCTGAAAGACAAGAATCACACCGCCTTCAGATCTCCCAAAGGGATCTTCATATGTCGGTCGCAGGCAGCATTGGATCTGTTCTCCATGTTGATCATGACACCTTATTTTTATCAAGGACAAATGCTGCCTGTGTCTGTGTCCTTATGGACGTGTCTCAAAAATTCCCTGAGTGGATTTGGGTTGGTCTTGGCTCGGGTGGCTTCTAGCAGCCCGTTGTTTGCCCCCACTGGCCTATTCTGTGTTCTTCTTGCTCATGGTTGGGTCACTCCTCTGTTAATTGCAAGAAGGCTGGTGCTCTCCGTGATCTTATTCATGGGCCCTCCGGCGGTGTTCCTCCAGTTGCTGGCAAGAGAGCTCCTCCGCGTACGGCGTCTCATGTCTGGCGGGCCGTTTCCAAGCCTCCTCACATTCCCCTTAATGTTTAGGATGGCCCAGCTACCTGTTTGTCTCAAGGTGCCTCGACAGATGCTACCACTCACGCAGTGCCTTCTCCATTGATGGCTCCACCTGGCCCTTCGGTGCTTTTGAGGCCGTCCATTGCTGATCAGCACTTCGAATAGGTGCCAGTCCATGCGAAGGGTTGCGTTGTGGACCCTTCCTTGCCAACTCCAATCAATGGTTGTCTTAATGTACCTAGTGCCCATTCTATTACTACTTTGGCTGACGATAATGACACCATTATTGGCACCGGTGCTTCCTCCTCAACTGGCGTTCCTATCACTGTTGCTGGAGCCCTCTGTCATCAATTTGATGTTGGTGTGATGAATGGGGTCGTTCAAGTTTCTCCCTCTCATGGAGATTATACTTCTACGGGCCCCTCCATTCAATATGCTAATAGGGGGGATATTTTATTCCCCACCACATTTTCCCCCTCTTATTCTTCCTCTTCCTTTTCCCCCACCGTGAGTGCCCATCTCCCCCTCTCTCTCTCGTTCGATCGCACGGCGCGTCCCCTCCGGCTACAGATGGCATGGGGCAACGGCGTGGCGACGACAGCGACGGCGAGGCGGTCGTGGCGGCATAGAGCTCGTGAGATTTCGTGGAGGAACGAGAGTTTTTAAAAACGTTCTTCATGATTTCGATATCGATTCGGCGGAGCATTCGCTCCATTGAGGTTGGGTGACGATCCTTACGCTCTAGCGTTCCATTCCCGTGATTTCTAGCCCGTCGTGAGGTCGAGAGGGGCATTCTTGAGCGGGTTAGGGTAAAATCATACTTTGGGAAGTGATCGCCCGATCTAGCGATCCCCCGTGTTTTTGGCCGATCCGAGACTGTAGAATCATGCTAGGGGTTATTGGGGAGCTTCTCCCTTGATTTTCCCGCTCCTATGGAGGTATAGGGGTGTGGTCGGCGTTTTTAGGTTGAATTCGTCGTTTCGTCACCGGAACGCTGTGGCGATCGTACCAGAGACTGCCACAGGGCGTAACGTGCCCAGGGAGGTGTGTTATGCTTCGTTGGTTTTGAGCTTGGACTTTCGTGGGCGTAACGGTCCCACGATAGAACGCCACGTGACTGTGACGCCCCTGGGCTGGTCCGCCACAGTGTTTCCGACCGTTGAAATTTGACCGTTGGGGGTCATTGTAGCCTGACGCACCAGTGTTGGTCCGTCAGGGAATGTGACGCTCCTGGGAAGCCGCGTTATGCCTTCCACCTAACGCACCTGTGCTGGTCCGTTAGGGACTATAACGCCCCTAGGGGAGTGCGTTACAGCCAGTTTGGTCCCGTGACCTAACGCACCTGAGTTGGTCCATTAGGGACTATAACGCCCCTAGGGGAGTGCGTTACAGCCAGTTTGGTCCCGTGACCTAACGCACCTGAGTTGGTCCGTTAGGTGACGTAATGCCCCTGGAGGAGCGCGCTACGTTCTCTATTTTGGCTCGTGCCCTGACGTACCTGTCCCAGTCCGTCAGGTACTGTGACGCCCATGGGTAGGCGCGTCACAGTGGTTTTTGCACAGAGTGCCCTGACACACCCTTGTCAGTCCGTCAAGTTCTGTAACGCACCTGTGCAGGCGCGTTATGGTCCATTTTACACTGGATTCCTGACGCACCTGAGGTGGTCCGTCAGATGACCGTGGTGCACATGTGCTGGTCCGTCACTGCCTGTAGCACACCAGTGTTGGTCTGCCAGGCTCTGGGCTATTCCGCGTGGCGCGTAGTCCCGTTTCTTTTCTGACTATGGTCACCGTGCGACAGTGCTGGTACGTGGGACGGTCCCCGTACTCTGCCGGGTTTGGACGTTATTTTTCGCGGCTTGAGAGTCCACTCCTTTAGAGACACTCCACTAGTCGTAGCCCGCCAATATGCGTGTGCTGGTATCCACCTGGGAGTGGTGGGACGGCTACCTTGAGGATGATATTTAGACTGATTTCCGTCGGGCCCCCCGTCGTCGGCCAGAGTCCGGCTGAGGGGAAAACCAGTTAGAGGCCAGACCTAGGACGTATGGTCGGTGTGTGCACACGTGGTTGGGGGCAGTTGAAATAAAATTTTATTATTGCTCCAAATTATTTGGTCTCATGCCTTTGCTCTTGATCGTTCACGACTGTTTAACTGCCACGTTCCGAGCAAATGACACGTTCCGTTGCTATCGGTTCGGGGCGTGACACCATAAGCCCTAAAACCTCACTGTTCCTCCATCCGCACAACCTCCGTCGGATTCGTCACCATCTCGGGACGCGATCTCCACGGTTGTTCGTGCTGTCACCAAGCTGCCACCTAGATTCCAGAGTGTGGAGAAAGGTTTTCCAAGCCTCCAGAAGTATTCTTTAGTCCACTTCCACCTCAAGGGTAGAGTCCAATCTCTTTGGAGGTTTTCACATTGGGTTTACTTGTCTACGATGCCGCCTAGACGGAGCTCTCGGCATTCTACTCAAGGGGAAGCCAGCGGCCCAAGAAGAGACGCCTCGGCTCATCCACAGCAGGCACCGGCACCTCATCGTGCCCCTCGTAGGCCTCCATGTCCTATTATCAACCCCCAACTGGTTGACTACCATGAGGTGAATGAAATTTTACCCGATCTGTGTACATTATTTGAGATTCAAGAGGGTTGGATGGACTTCGTCAGCAGATACACTAGGTATTATCCAAACCTAGTTCAATAATTTTATGGGAATCTAGTGGAGAGAAATGAAAATTTGTCCATGACTATTCAAGACATTGAGATTATTGTAGGACCTGATCTCTTTTGGCGTGCCTTAAGAGTTTCAGCTTGGGGTGCTACAATGGATTTTGGACATGGTCTAGTGGAGGATACATACATTGCTATGACCGGCTGTGATTACATTTGTGGTGTGAGTGACTTAATCCGGTTAAACTCCAATTACTTTCCACCACTTCAGTGGCTTTACACCACATGTTCACTACTTTGATTTACCCAAAGGGTGGGAGTAGAAATGAAGTGACTGAGGTTCATAGGTTTCTCTTTTACCACGTCATGAATGGGAATTCAGTGAATATGGGTCGGCTCATGACCAATTTGATTGATTCATGTCGAACCCAATTAGGGAGATCTCTACCTTATGCATCATAGTTGACAGGAGTATTTATCTATGCTGGGCATGTTTAATCAATTTTTTTAAAATGCCTGTTGCACTTAAAACATATCTAATCAGATTAACCAGGTATTCAGTTTATTTAAAATGTTAAAAGAACTGACCAGACACTGCATCATTAGTGAGGCACCAGCTATGTCAAGGAATATTTCGGAATATTCTTTCTTTTTTTTTAAAAAAAGAAAGAACTTGGATCCATAATTTTCTCACTGGGCCTTTGAAGAAAAAGGAGAAATTTATGAAGATGTACATAGAGGGTATAGATATCCTGTGCAAGGTTTATTCCGTGGGTGCACATCATATCAGACGATTTGGGTTTGAATGCTGGATCTTTCCCCACTGACCGCAGTCAGCGTTGATTTACATCGACATAACGTCCGAACACCCTTGTTTAACTATTAGAGAAATCCAAAAGTCCTCTATAAGGGTCCTGATATCGAGGGCAAGCTTGCGTGCTTGGCTCAAAGCTAATTCTCACTCACCACCGAAGTATTAATAGAATTAGGGTTTCATCAAAGGCTGCTAGGTTAGTGAAGAAACCCTATAATTTGAGGATATGATTGTAATTGAGGATGATCAACTTAGCACATCCTATGACCCTCAATTTTATAATCCTCACCACAATTTTTCTAAGGGACCACATCTTCATTCTCATGGTTTTGCCCGACCTATGGGCAATTTCCAATCTCATGGCTCTTTGCATCAACTGCAAGCCACTATTCCCCCAGAACTGGCTCCTCAACATGACAAGAAGGTTTCTCAAATCCTACATGCATTAGATCATCTTACCCCACAACAAATCTAAGCCCTTACGGCTATTGTTGAGGGTGCATCTTCTCCGCCTCCTCCTTCCATTCCTACTCGGGTGGCCCATCACCCACCTTCTATTCACATTCCTACTCGGGTGGCCCATCACCCACCTTCTATTCACATTCCTACTCGACTGGTCCATCACCCATCTCCGCCTCCTACACATACTCCTCCCCAGGTGATTTATCACTTGCCGCCTGCTATTCAATCTCCTCCTTCACGGCCCCAAAGCCCCTACATTCCTTGCAACCCGACCCGACCGAGTCCTTTTGTGGGCTGCCCCACTAATCCTCCTCCACGGCCTTCATATGCCGCCTCTCCAAGGTCATCATGCCAACCCTCTACTTTGCATGTTACACCCCTCCAACAAACTCTTCTTGATAAAATCGCTTCAATGGAGGAACAACTCAAGAGGGTCACAAGCCCGCGGCCCGCTCCTCCTCCTTCTCCAGTCAATCCTCTTCATGCCTTTATGAATAAGATCACTAAGATGGAACAAGATTGGAAGGAGAGGAGAGATAATGACATCATAGATCCAAGTGAGCAAGATGAGCTGGCAATTTTCAATGACCAAGTGAACGCCGTTCACCCTCCACCTATTCATCATATTCATCCATATGGCCCTCCGCCTCCGCCTTTGCCTCCACATACATATAGTCCTCCACAAAATCCTTCACATTACATTCCTCCATCACCCATTATTACGCCTCCACCATGGTGTCCACTTGAGTTTAATAATGATGATGAATTGGAAGTTCTTTATGAAGAGTTTGAACCGGCACAAGACGATGAGGTCTTTCAAAAGGCACCCACTCTGAGTTTTCTCCGTTTTCCACTCCCTCCATTACCTGATGAATCCCTTGCTCAGGACGATGCTACCGTCCCTAACCCCATTCACCAAATCAATTGGTGTTACGATGATGGGTCGACACTCCAATCACCCACGTCGGCGCATCATGATCCTTCCACTACCTTTCAAACCTCTCGCCCCACCAAAATCTGACATTTCTTGCGCACTAAACCTCCCTCTGCTACACCTCCAAATGCCACATTATTAACCCCCGCTAAGCCATCCGAGTCTACATCCACACCATCGGCCTCCGCCGAACCTCCCGCCAAACCTTTTCATAAACCAATTAACCCTTCAAACCCGCCACTTAAGGCCTCCGCTATCCCCATCATCCCAAAGCTAGTTATGCCAAACCTCAATTTGCCTATCCATCCACCAAACCCTTCGCCCAAGCCCGTGGCTAATCCTAGCAAGATTCACCTATTGTTGCACTCGAGCCAACCCCATCCGCTTCCGAGCAAGGGGAGAAGCCCGACGTGCTTGAACCTCCACTTCCACATATCTTTCTGTTAATACCCTCCGTTAAACCACCATCACTCTAAGCCTACCAGAGTAGATCACAGAGAGACAGTGAGAGAGATCTGAGAAGTGAACGGAATCCCAAAAAGCTGCTAAGAAAGGAAAAGAGAGAGTTTCCTCTGAAGACTTGTTTTGAAATTGCTCTTCGGAGCTGCAGTTGGTTCTTTCCTTTTGTTCATGTATTCTTGTTTGTTCTTTCCACCTACTCAGTGTGCTCTTCTGATCCTCTGGTTTGAGGTCGGGGTTCCTCCTGTGGACTCAGGAGAAGGGAGACTATGTCTTCGGTTTGTAAGTGGTGGGTTATCACTTATGGTTTCCCTCTGGGTTTCAGAGGAAGGGAGACTTGGGTCTCCGGTTGTGAGTGGCTACGTGTCACTCACGGTTTTACCCTCTGGTTTGGAGGAAGGGAGACTGTGTCTCCGGTTGCTAGTGACTGGGTGTCATTAGTGTCTTCCCTTCGGGTTGGAGGAAGAGAGGAGAGTGTTCCTTTAGTTCAAGCTGTTACGCAGTGGTCTATAGGCAAGCTGTGAGGCCCTGCGTTTCAAGCTGTTTGGTAGTAGAATCTACACTCTGGTTTGAGTGTGGGGTGGATGTAGGTCTGAGTACCGAACCACCTAAAAATCTCCTGTGTGCATTAGTTTGATTGCTTGCTTTATATTCGGTAGATGTATGACTAGGATCAGTCATCAAATTTGTTCAGATTTTGTTGAAGTCGCAGAGTGGTTAAGTGGTCAAGCTAATAGCGCTAGCTAAGTGTTTGAGTGTGTGCCTACTTAGATCAACGATTTAATCCGAGCCTATCAGACATTTAATTCCGCAACGTTTGAAGTAAAGTTTTTAATTGGACAATATTTTTAAGGGGAGATTCATTCACCCCCCCTCTAAATCTGGTTTGCACCATCATATCGTCACAACACAGCCTTCGTTCTGAGCGTGCACTGACCTTATCCCTATATGCACCGACCTTAGCCTCATGTGCACCGACCTGCTATTGTAGCTGCACTGACCTTGGCATGCATAGTTACCCATGTGCACAAACTTTGGCCCTCACTTGTATGGACCTACACTGACCTTAGTGCAGACCTGCACCAACCTTGCCTTAGCCCAGCTGAGACCTGCACCAACCTTGGTTTAGCCCAGCTGTAACCTACACCGACCTTGGGGCAGACCTGCACCGACCTTGCCTTAGCCTAGTTGAGACCTGCACCGACCTTGGTTTAGCCCAGTTGAGACCTGCACCAACCTTGGGGCAGACCTGCACTGACCTTGCCTTAGCCCGGCTGAGACCTGCACCGACCTTGGTTTAGCCCAGCTGCAACCTGCGCCGACCTTGGGGCAGACCTGCACCGACCTTGCCTTAGCCCAGCTGCAACCTGCACCGACTTTGGGGCAGACCTGCACCAACCTTGTCTTAACCTAGCTGAGACTTCCACCAACCTTCCCTTAGCCCAGGTAGAACCTACACGGACCTTGCCTAGCCTAGGCAGAATATGCACCGACCGTCCCCTAGCCCAGGCGAAATGTGCACCGACATTCCCTGTCACGTCCCGAGCGCGGAAGATTACTCAGAAATGACGTGACAGGTCTATAATGTTCATGTCAATCAGAGCGTAGTGCATTCAACACATACAAACAGAGTGTGCAATATAATAATAACCCAATCCTTATTTATCACCTTGGTGTGTGATCCTCTCGCCTCCATATTCCTTGGGGTCGACTAGGTGACCACATCAGGGACCTCCATAAGTCTCCGCGAGCCGTGGATTCCCACACGGATGCTGGGCCGGTTGTACCTTTACCACCCCGTGTCTAGGTTGCATAAGTAAGGGAGAGTTTAACTTAGAGTTACCCACGTTCCTCATATCTTTTCCTATTAAGAACTTATTATTGGACAGAACATTTTAATTGAAATCACTGAGGTTCTAAAGGAGAAACAAGTAAAAATTTGTGCATCATCATAACTTGGTTGGCTTTGGTTGCCTCTCATCCCTTACTTGTCTTCATAAGAGTCATTTTTTGTCTAGTTACTTATTTGGTGCTTGTTTGTGTTGTTTGCATTATTGTAAGGAACCAGAGTGCATGTGGAGTTGCTTCCGGTCCATAGGTTCATCTCCTAGGGGCAATTCCTCTTTCACCTATTACTCCAATCCATTGTTTGAGTCTAGCATGTCTTCCTACGATCTTCTCCGTTCCCACGAGGAATCTCTTCCTCAAGGACTTCTGGAGGACCCACCCCGGGTCATTCCTCTTCAACCTGGAGAAGGGTCTGTCCCTCCTCCATCCTCTATCCCTATGGAGGGCGCGCAACCCTCCCCTTCCTTTGCTACTACCACCAGTTATATTCTCCAGATGATGGCCCAGTTGGATCCGGCCCAACTTCAGGCCGTTTATTAGACCTTGTAGGGGTCAGGTGCCCCATCTCCCACGATTGCCCAAGGTCTGTCCACTGCTTCAATTGCTCAACCTAGAGTTGATGGGCCCGGGGTCCCGCCCATTCCAATCGATCTTACCCCGGTCCAGCCTAGGATCCTCCGCTTTTCTAATCTAGAGGCGGGCCAGTCTTCTGGTTCGACCCATCAAGGTCTTGATAAAGGGAAGACCATCCTTCCCCCATCCACCCAAACTGATTCTTACAGGTCTATTCCATCGGTGCCACAAGTTCTTGTTGGCCCGGTCGATTTCACTCACCCTCAACCAGGGGCGGCCCAGGTCCACTCTAATTTGGGTCATCCTTCAGCCCAATATCCTTTTTATGGCCCCCCCTCCTTCTATCTATCCCTCAGCTCCTCGTCTTGAGCCTACTCCTTTCATTCCACCTACTCCATCTCGGGAGCCAAAGCTACTTGATAAATGGACCACCATACAACAACAACTTGATTTCCTTCAGAAGCGGGTTGGCCCACAATCCTTAGCAGATGTTCCGATTCCTAGTTTTCATAACATCCGATTCCCTCCACAGTCTGAGCTCCCCACATACCGCAAGTATGACGGGAATAGCAATCCTTTCATTCATATGAGGGATTTTATGTATGAGTCGGCGCAATTTCAGTATGATGATCGCCTTATGGCGTATCTATTTCGTCGATCGCTAGATGGAATTGCACTTGAATGGTTCTATGCTCTGCCATTAGAAGTCACCAAAAGCTTCAAGGTGGTTAAAGAGAAATTTATTCAGAGGTTCCAAGACCGGGTCGGCCCAGAATATTCATTCACAGATTTAGTGACTGAGAAAATGAAAGTCGATGAAGACTTTGCAACATATGCCGACAGATGGAGGCAGATGGCCGCCTGCGTGTCGGGTCACATTCCGGAGGAGGAGAAAGTCAAGTTGCTGATTTCTAATGCCACCCCTACTTTTCGCAACATATTGGCCATGAATGATATTGCCAACATGCATCAACTCTATAGCCGAGCGAGATTCATTCAAACCTAATTTAAGGACTCTCCCATCCACTCTTTGTTCGAGGTCCAAAAGCCCAAATATAATAGAAAACCTTAATGGCCTATTACCGAAGGAGTCCAGACCAATGAATAGGTACAAGTCGTTGCCTTTCCTTTCCCTATCTAGTCCAATCAGATTTGCTTTCCACAAAACCCACGCAATCCTCAATCCCCCGCTCCACAAAATCCTCCGCCCATTTTCTCCACTCCATAGAACACCCAGCCTACTTTCCCCGCTCCGCAACAGCTTCAGCAGCCCCCGCAATACCATAATGTCCCTCCACCCAACGGCTATACCAATAAGCACCTGGCTCCGAGAAGAGCACAATATCCTCCCCTGCCCGAATCCCTCACAGACATCTTCTCAGCCCTAATGTCCATCAGTGCAATCCAACTCCCTCCTGAACGGCCTAATTGGAATCCGGTCGTTGATCAGACAAAATATTGCATGTTCCATAGGCAGCCCGGGCACACCATCGAAGGTTATTTTCAATTCAGAGACTTGGTTTATGATTTACACGATGGGCACTGGATAGATTGGGCCAAAATGCACAAGGCCATTGTAGAGATCAAAGAGAAGAGAAGACAAGCGCCTAGGCAGCAAGTGTAGCAATAACAAGCACCTCCGCCACAGTAGTAGCCACCACAGCAGCAGCAACCTATTCAAGACTTGGGGATCCATCAAAATCCCATGTCTAATCATCCTCCCGCTCCGCAGCCTCAGCCGTCGGCACCGGCTCAGGTCAATGTTGTTCAACCCCCGGCTCCTAACACCGGGTGGTCTTATGATGATGATGGTTCAGTTCAGCGGCTCATGGCCCTCCACCACAACTACCGCAACCCTTCCACATCCTCTACCCCCATCATTCTCCCACCTAACCATTAAACCCTTCTAGCTTCTGCTAGACCTCTCATCCTATCGTCCACCGCCCCCACTATCCCACTTACCTTCGCTTCATCACCAGCACCTACCCCCATTGTTTCCATACCTCCACCTAGCCCTGCACCCATCATTCCCATGACTCTCATCACTTCACCTCTATCCAACCATTCGCCTGTCATCCTCCCCCCACCTACTCTTACTCCTCCACCAGTGCCCGCACCCATCATTACCACGCCTCCATCTAACCCTTCACCCATTACCTCCACCACTACTCCTGTTACCCCAACTCCCTCCGCTACACCCTCCATCACGCCATTTATCTACCCCGTTGGGCCCATTAAGTTGCCATCTGATGCCCTGCCAGCATAAAACATTACCCTACGGAGTCGGCATTTGTTCCACAGGAACTATCCTTCCACTGGTGCACCCGCACCTAACCCCTAGTCTTCGCAACCGGCTGCTGATCAGGAAGAGGCAGATCCACTGCCGGGTGCCCAGTATGATCTGCTACATCACTTGGACAGGGTGCCCGCCAAAATTTTTGTGCTGGAATTGATCAAAAGGTCTACACTTCACCAAGATGCACTCCATAATTTTCTCCAGAAAGTGATGGTTAATGAAGACATGGCAGTAGATAGTCTCCCCACAGCCCTGGCAACTGTCTCCAAGGGGCTTGCAATTACTTTCTCCGAGATCGAGCTAGCACCTCCTGAAGCTCGACAGATGCCACTATGTATTTCTATTATTTTAAATAAAGTCAACATTGATGCGGCATTAGTAGACACAGGGGCATCCATCAATGTTTGTCCCCTCAACACTCTCAGGTCTTGTAACTTGTCAGAAAATCTGCTACGGCCAACCTCGACTACCATTGTAGCATATGATAATTCGAGAAGGGCATGTCATGGGGTAGTCACCATCCAGGCCGAGCTTGGGCCTCTCACAATGCCAATCGAATTTTATGTACTGGACATCAACCCTATGTTCAAGGCTATCTTGGGTCATCCACGGATCGATAATCTAAATGTCGTACCATCCACCACTCATCAGTGTCTCAAATTTCATTTCCAAGAGAGGGTGGTCAAGGTGAAAAGTATGTCCATGGTCCAGTCTGTCAAGGCTATCTTAGAGAAAATTCTACCAACATTATGGCCCAGCAGTCGGCCAGTTATCTCAGTGCTGGATCTAGACTTTCCATGGACTTATGCGCCATGCAAGCCCGCCATTGCACCAGTCAGCATCAAAGAGAAGCCAAAGATCCGAGATTCAAAGGGGTGGTCTGTTATATTAAAATTTTTGCTATCAACCGGGGAGAGGCCTCGGTGCACAGTGATAGCAACAAATCTGTCGTTGAAAAGTCGTGCCACAATTTCAAAAATAATCGAACTTACTCACTAAAAAGATATAAAATCTAAGTAGAGTGGTAAGTATGATTGGGGGACGCCCCCCTCGCTGGGCCGTTAGCAGTCATTTTAGTGACCGCTACAGTCTGAGACGGTCCAACCCTGGACTGCTAGAGAATTCTGATGGTCCATACTTGGGCCGCCAGAGGAACCAGAGACCAAATGTGATATTTTTGTATTTTTGCCATGTTTGATTTTTTTGTTGTTTTGTATATATTAAATGCAATGAAATTAAAATGCAATGACTGACCGGATGTTCTAAATCTGTGCAGGGGAAAAGACAGACCCGGATCTCATGGCTGTATGTTCGGGCGGTGTACCAGGCACTGCCCGACTACCAGAGAGTGCAGCTAGCTGCCATGGGGTTTGGGGAGGTGCTGAGCATAGAGGTGACCTGGATCGACACGGATCTACTGTACGTACTGCATGAGAGATGGGACCCGATCAGTCGGGCATTTATCTTCCCATGGGGCCATATGATCCTGACATTGGAAGACATAGCGAGGATCACGGGATTGAGAATGCACGGAGCAGCAATGACGGGCTTCACTTACACGGACTACCGCGAGCTGGCGCAGGAGTTGCTCGGGTTAGATTTGATGAGGTCGGGACACCACTCGTCCCAGCTAGCACGGGCGACGCTCCAGGAGAGCCCGGGGCTGAGAGGGGCGGCGATCTCGGTGGGAGAGCTGCCCGAGTAGCATATAGGCAGGGTGATAGAGCAGGTCCGCCCGAGAGTGGTAGCGGGACCAGGACCAGAGGGAGATGTGATCCTACGACACTTCCTGATCCTACTGTTCGGGAAGCTACTGTTCATGACACGAGCCGATGGAGTGAGCTGAAGGCTCCTTCCATTACTGCAGGATCTTGACAGAGTTGGACGTTATGCGTGGGGACCAGCAGTGCTAGCCTTCTTGTTCGAGTTGCTCAGTACGACCGATCGACAGACGATGCTGGGCGGCTTCTCGCCTTTTCTTCAGGTAAACTCCTTAGACTCTAAATGCTTCCAATTCATTGTTTATGATTATGCTTGTGATTCATGCGATACGCTGATGCTTTGACTTTGACTTTATGCAGATCTAGAGCTTCCTCTATTTCCTGGGCATCGGGCGAGGGACAGAGTTACATCCGGAGAGGATCCCTATCGCGCGGCGATGGGTAGTTGCCCTGGACATGGGGTCGATCAAGAGGCTGACCCGGTCGATCCAGGACAACATTGATTCGTTCCCGTATGCATCGATAAATTTCTAAACTTAAACCCTTCTATATGCCTTAAGTGCTTCTAACTATCTATATGTTGACTTAGACTCGACTGCCCTTTTCAGGTGCGTTGGACACCATACCGGGATGAGACACACGATGGACAGCCGTGGGTTGAGGCGGCCCTAGCGTGCAGAGGACGAGATATCTAGTTGCATTGCATCAATGTGATCGAGTCCCTTCACTATCACCTAATCATGAGGACGCGGGGAGTGCACCAGCCTGAGGTGGAGTTCCCAGGCCGAGATGACGAGCGCCATGGGAGATCCTCGAAAGGACTCAACGGCGACGTCGATTGGAGCGTTCGAGCAGTCGAGCAGGTGCAGGACTGGATGCGGAGGGGTCGGGTGGTGGGATTGCTTAGGGCCGTGCTTAGTCTGTTGTGTTTAGCTTCTAATTTGGGGGAACTACAACAATTTTCTCTTTTCCTTTTAATTATTTTTGAACAACATCTTTCAAACTTTTCAATTCAACATGCATGGTTTCGAAGTTGGTTTTCAACTCTTTCTTTGATTTCTCACATTCACTCAATCTCAATTTCAAATCATCCAACTCCTTAGCCAATTGATCTTTCTCATTTTTTGATTTTTCAGCATTTTCATATGCATGATATTTTTCTGCCTCCAAGCACTCTAGTTCATCCATATACAATGTTAGCTTAGATTAAAACTCTACTTTTTCTTCCTTGAATTTTTCAATTTATATTTCATAAAAGCTACACCTATCACATAGATTAGTAGAGTTAAACAAGTCACAAAATCTCTTCTTCATTTTCTTAACATCATGTTTTGATTTCTTGTACTTCTGAAACAAATCCACATAAGCTAAATGCCATTGTTCAGGAGTAAAGTTTTCATAATCGGAGTTTACCTCATAATTATCTTCATTCGCCATAAAGTAAAGATTTTGGAATTGCTCGCCCAATCCTTTCTTGTCACTTTCAGATCTTGAGCTATCCGAGTCCTCGTCACTCCATGTTACCTTCATTGCTTTGCCTTTCTTTTGCTTGTCCTTGTTCAGCTTCTTTTGGAGCTCGGGGCATTGACCTCTCATATGCCCAACCTTCTTACACTCATAACAAATGATTTCTTCCTTCTTGCTCGATTCTCCTTTCTTGTTGAAGTTTCTCCTCATGAATTTTCTGGGAAGATTTCCATCTCTTCTAGCTCTTCTGAAATACTTTCAGACATTCCTTGTCACAAGAGCCATCAATTCTTCCTCATCGCTGTCCATAGATGAGCCTTCATCACTATCTTGCGACGATTTTGGGTATGCCTTCAATGCAATGGATTTCTTCTTCTTTCTCTCCTCCTCAGCTGGCTTCATGATGTTGATTTCATATGTCATCAATGATCCGATGAGTTGATCCACCGTGAGTGTGGTGAGATCCTTCAAATCTTCGATGACAGTCATCTTGGTGTGCCATGGAGGTGTGAGGGAAACCAACACCTTTCTCACCAAATCTTGATTAGAATACTCCTTTCCCAAAGCCTTTAAGTTATTTGTTATCTCACTCAGCCTTGCATACATTTCCGAGATGTTTTCCTTGGGCTTCATAGCAAACAGCTCATATTCTCACACCAATATATTTGCTTTTCTTTCCCGAACTTCTCAAGCACCTTCATAGATGACCGTGAGCTTGTTCCACATTTCCTCCGCAGATGAACACATAGAGATGCGTGAGTACTCATTAGGATGTATTGCGTGCTAAATAATATTCATAGCTCTATAATTAGGACATGATTTCTCAATATGCTCTTCCTCCCATCCATCCTCATTGGAAGGTAACATATAAGGATCTTTGTGAATGACCTTCCAACTATCATAGTCCTGTGCTCGCATGAACACAATCATCTGATTTTTTCAATAGGGATAATTATTCCCATCAAAGAAAGGAGGTCTATGAATCGAATGTCCCTCAGGGAGCATTCCCCTGTTGGCCATACTAAGGGATCTTTTCTTTACAATCGTGAGGTTGTCCTAAATCAGAGACCTCGCTCTAATACCAGATTGTTGTCCCTAAGTTTCTCGTATGGACAAGAAGGGGGGGTTATGTCACTCACAACATAAACACATATCACTCATTTTGGCATACAAACTCAAGATGACTTGTAGTGTATAACATCATCAAATGAGTCATAGTATTTGACATCATCAAAATCACAGGGTCACAACACAAAACTGGTCTCGCTCCATTCCGATCACCTACCTGAGTGTATCACCCCCGACAAGTTGACTCTGTCCAAAAGGCAGACCTGACTGCAGCCCCAGCAAATCGGTCGACCATAGAAACCTCAACATCTCCATTCGACGTCCCCAGCTCTAGCCCTCTGGTGGAGATGGACGTCTGGCTCCCCTCTTCACATTGGCACCAGTTTCAGCTCGTTCTGGCATCGTGGCTGACAGTTTCAACCCCAGTAAAGCACCACAGTCTAGCAGGTAGCTCCGATAGCATGACCTCACAAGAACGAATGGCTTCGGCGCCCCCTTTATCAGAACTAGGCCATTCTAGCTCTGGCTCATCCCCAAGGCGCCCCTGTTCGCTTCGACACCCGACTCAGCCCGATTTGACAGTGGATCTGCGAGCTACCGCTCTGGTAAGTCGGGTCTACAATTCTATCTCTACGCCCAGTTCTACCCTACCGGTGTTTAGAAGCTGCCGTTCCGCCATACGGATGGGTTTCGCGGAGATTTTTGGTGGAGTTGTACTAGGGCCAACCCTCTCTCAAACGAACCTTGTCCTAGCTCGTTTTGACACCATAGTTGGAAGTACTGCGCCAAACAAAGAGATCTCTGGTCTGTAGAAAGTGGCACCTACACAGTTTCGCGGGAATCAATGGCCCCGACACGATTGACCTCCGAACAGGGTAGTTCTTCTTCCTAGTTCATCCCAAGGCGAGCGGCTTCCCAGCAGCACTAACCTCATCTCCATCAGGCATCCCAGCAAGGAAAACCACTGCTAGCAAATTACTGGTGACAAACTGTGCAGACAGTGAGCATGACTGTGCAGGCAGAAAGTAGGTCCTCTTCGACCCCCTCATTCCCCTCGCCTGGCCTGCTGAAAGCCCCTCCCTGCGTGGAGGTAATCTTTGGTTGTAATATTTTAATTATCCCACCCCTGAGCCAACCCTCTTGCGTGAGGTGTAGTGGTGTAACAGCTAATTTCAGGTCAAGCAGCATCGATGCAGCGTGCGGGTTGCGAGCCCACGCTTCCCCGCTCGTCCACGTCTCCGATCATGGTTGTTTTCTTACCGGCTAGGTAATCACTCAACCTTGCTCTAAAATTACTTTGTTCATCTCGTATTCTATGTTTGCTCCGCCGATAAGGGAGAGAGTGTCAGGCCCTGAGGTTCCACCTCATCGAGTGGCCACCGCAAAGAGTGAATGGAGTGTTACGCGTGCCAACTCGGCGCGAGGTCTGCCCATTAAATTGGGCTTCTGTACCTAGGGGGGTTGACCTTAGCCCTGCTAGCCCACTATCAGCAAGGGATCAATTCCACATCCTCGAATCGGTATCCCCGAGTCACCTCAGGTTGGGTTTCGTCGCGCGAGTCTGCCCGCTGATTTCGATTTCTAGTTTGAATTGTTGTGCTTGCAACTATAGGTCCAAGGTGCATCGTGTCATCCCATGGCATACTTGGCCGAGCCACATCAAGTGGCATCAGAGCAAGTTCTTGACTTATTCCCACAAGTCCTTCTCTTCCCTCTTCTTCTCTTCCTCCTCCCTTCCTTCCTCTTTTCTCCCCTCTCTTCCTCTTCTTCTCCGGTGCCGAGGAATGTCGCTTCGGGTATCGCCAGTGGTGCCGGTGAAGGAGGTGTGCCGGGGAACGCCTGTCGGAGTGTGCCGGGGGGAATGGTTAGGGTAGCATGCCAGGGAAGGGCAACTCAGGGGTGTGTCGGTGAAGGCCAACCAGGTGGAGTGGTTAGGGTGTGTCGGGGAACGACACCAGGGGTGTACCGGGGAAGTCCACAGGGGGTGTATCGGGGAAGGATACCCCATGGTGTGTCCGCGAAGGGCCTGGGTAGTGTACCAGGGAAGTCCACAGGGGTGTACCGGGGAAGGACACCCCGTGGTGTGTCGACGAAGGGCCTGGGTAGTGTACCCGGAAGGGCGTCCCTGAGGGTGTGTCGACGAAGCCCATAGTAGAACGTGTCGGGGAAGGGATGCCATAGAGTGTGCCGGTGAAGCCCCCTCAGGGTGTGCAGGTGAAGGATGATCACGGCGTGCCGGTGAAAAGGGGGGAAGGACATTTCAGCCGGAGGACTTCTGGTGTTGCCCTGCGGGACCCACCACCACTTTGTTGGGGTCGTCACTCCTTGTGGGCGTGCACCCGTGTTTCCCCTTATGCCTTTGGCCTAGGGAAAACTCTGCCAAAATTTTGTCAGAAATTGACGGAGCCTTGGTCATTTCAACAGTAGTCCCCTTATAGCCTTCACCCTTCATCATCTCATTCATCACCTCCCTTTCACTCTTCATTTATTTTTGTTCTTGGGTTTATGGCACTTAGTGGACTTCTGCCAAGGCCATGTAGTTAGGGCCCTTGCAAGCATATCGGGGAATGACGCTAGGGAGCGTACCGGCGAAGGCCTCTAGTGGGTGTGCCGGTGGAGGTCACCCCGTGGCGTGCCAGGAAGCGATGCTAAGGAGCATGCCGACGAAGCCCTTCAAGGGGCGTGTCGGTGGAGATTGCCCTGTGGTGTGCCGGTGAAGGCCACGCCAGGGCATGCCGGGGAAGACCGCTGGGGGTGTACCGGTGAAGGCCACTCCCGGGGTGTGCCGGTGAGGAGTCTCAAGTTGCTTCTCTTTTCTTCTTTTTCCTCTCCCCTTTTGCTTGCAATGCAACCTTCTCCACCTTTCATAGCCCTTGATTTCTTATTGCCTACAGTTCATTCCAATCTTTGTTCGTTGCACTTTGCAGATCAATGGCTACCCCGAGTGGTTCCTCTGCTTCTGCCATGGCTGGTGCCCGACGTGTTCCTTCGCCCCCAATGCCGACCGTCACCTGGTTCAACGTGGAGGACTTGGACCGGGACCATGCAGAAATAGCGACGTTGGCCAACTCCTCAGGCTCGGGCACTGAGATCATAGATGTCTGAAGACTTGCCAGGGCTGAAAAGGGGTTCACCTTTGATCGTGCCATAGGGGACTACCCAGTAGATTTCCCAAAGGACAAGCACCTCATCCGTCACCTCAAGTATCTGCGGACTCATGACAGGCGGGAGCTGTGGACTGTGAAGGAGGTAGAGTGGGCAATCCTACAGGCTCGAGACAACCTATCACACATCGTCCCCAGAAGCATTCTGATGTACCTGGTGGGCGAGGCCCATGAATGGGACAAGGTCAATGCATGTACAGGCAAGGTCAGTGCACATATGAGCAAGGTCAGTGCACATGCGAGCAATGTCAGTGCACATGCAAGCAAGGTCAGTGCACGTACAAGCGAGGTCAGTGCACATGCAGAAAGTGCAAAGGGCAAGGTCAGTGCACGTATAGGCAAGGTCGGTGCACATACGAGCAAGGTCAGTGCACATGCGAGCAAGGTCAGTGCACGTACGAGCGAGGTTAGTGCACATGTAAAAAGTGCAAAGGGCAATGTCAGTGCACGTGCGAGCAAGGTCAGTGCACATGCGAGCGAGGTGAGTGCACATACAGAAGGGGAAAAGGGCAAGGTAAGTACACATGTGAGTGAGGTCAGTGCACATGCAAGCAAGGTCAGTGCAAATGGGATGAGGTCCATGCAAGCTAGGCGAAGTCCATGCACATGTTGGGGTTACGGTCCAAGCATGCTAGGCGACCTCTGTGCAGGTTTTGGGGAAAGTCCATGCAGGTTGTTCATGCAAAGTCCGTGCAACATGTATGGGATTAAGTCCGTGTAGGGGGGGGTGAAGTCCGTGCAGGTTGTTCACGTAAAGTCTGTGTGTGTCGGGCAAAGTCCGTGCAGGTTGTTCATGCAAAGTCTGTGCAGAATGTATGGGGTTAACTCCATGCAGGGGGGGTGAAGTCTGTGCAGCATGTATAGGGTTAAGTCCATGCATTTTTGGCGAAGTCCGTGCAGCATGTATGGGGTTAAGTCCATGCGTCTTTGGCGGAGTCCGTGCAGCATGTATGGGGTTAAGTCCATGCAGGGGGGTGAAGTCCGTGCAGCATGTATGGGGCTAAGTCCATGCATTTTTGGTGAAGTCTGTGCAGCATGTATGGGGTTAAGTCCATGCGTCTTTGGCGAAGTCCGCAGGCAAAGTCCATGCAGTGCAGGCGAAGTTCGTGCAGGTTGTTCATGCAAAGTCTGTGCAGCATGTGTAGGCAAGGTCCGTGCAGCATGTTCAGGGAAAGTCTGTACAGGTTGTTCATGCAAAGTCTGTGCATGCTGGGGTGAAGTCTATGCGAGTTAGGAATAAAGTCCATGCAAGGTTTGTACGGGCTAGGAACAAAGTCCATGTAGATTCGTGGTTAGGGTCTGTGCATGCTTGGAGCTGGATGTACCGGGGAAGGGTGTGTATCGGGGGAAGCGCGAGCGGGCTGTACCAGACTAGGATGCCAAGGGATGGCTAGGTTGGGACGTGTTGGCCAAGGACAGCTGAAGTGTATTGGTGGAGGTTGGGATGGGGAGCGTACCGGTGAAGGGAGCGGCAGGCGTGCTAAAGAGTGTACCGGCGAAGGGTAAAGGGGAGAAGAAGGGCGTGCCGGCTAAGGGGCTCAGCTAGGGGTGTGCCGGGGAAGACCTTGTTGATAGGTGTACCGGCGAAGGGCAAGTTTGGGGGGTTGCCGGTAGAGGCCCAGGGGAGAAGGGTGTACCGGCCAGGGAGTGCACCGGTGAAGGGCCCAGTGGTAGGTGTACCAGGCAAGGGCTGTGAGGGGCCCACTCCTCTTCTATTTTCCTTAAGGCCTTTTTGCCTTCTTTTTCTTAGTTCTGCGCAGTCGGTATAAGTTTTCCCCCCTACAGAGTGAATGTTCAAGTTGCTTAGTTGAGATTCGGTCCGGTCGACGGAGCTTCCTTCGGACGAACTAAACCTCTAAGAGAGCCAGAGAGAGAGAGAAAGAGAACTTCAGACTTTTTCTTCTCACCAACCAACTGAGAGCCCCATTCATAGCCTTTGGCTTGCCTTTTTATAGAATGGCCAGTGGGGGAGGGTTCCTGCCACCTCCACCTCATCCGCAACGTTGTTTGGAGTTGACATGATGCGCTGGCTGCTGCTAGTTCCTGACGTACTCTGTCATTCATCCGAGGACAGGATGTTCACAGATTTACTGGGGGTCTGTCGCTGCTACTACCATCACTGTTTGCTTCGCCGTCGCTGCCGCTGTGCTATCGAACGGAGATGGAGACAGGGCTTCAAGCGCATTGAATGTTCTGTTGCTTGAACCTTGAGCATGAGACTGATGCGAAAATTAGGTGTCGGTTCATGGATGGGATGTCTTTGGGTTAAACTGGCACGGCCAGGGGGCACGCCAGTTAAAACCCACATGTGTTAGCGCGTCGGTTTAGCTTCAAGAGGGGAGTGCGCTAGTGTAAGAGCCCCCAATGGGCACACCGATTTAAGGGCAAGGCATACGGGGCCGTGCCAATTTAAGGGTCAAGAGATTTCATCCCAGCTTCGCGACAATTCAGATGAATGCTTGCCCTCCCGTAATGCTTTAGTTGTAATGCACCACCTCCGAGGTGTTTAGTTCGAATCCTCCAAGTCCCAATTTAGGACTTTGAGTAGTTTCTAGCGTGTGCTGAACACGTATCTGAATACCTGGGTTTTTCTTGATTCGGCCATCGGCCTCACTAATTAGGGAGCCGGGGCCATCTATTCTACTTGAGGGGCTTCCTTGTTGTGTGGTGGAACACCTGGTATGCATTCGTCCTGCTTGGGGGAGGTATAGGGTTTGTTCGGCCCTTCCGTCTTTGACTTGCCCTTGGGTGCCGAAACGTACGTGCCGCATGGTAAATTTTGACATCCACAAGTTCCCCCCACCCGCAGGTGGCGCAAGTGAGGGACAAGTGCACAGGGCCCAAGGCTGTAGAGCTCTTTAGTCTCGTATCTTCCATTCCTGAGCCATCTGGTCCAGTGCAAATTCACAGGAAAGTGCTCAATCCTTCAGCGAAGGGTTGAGGGGACCGCTTCACCGCGTAGGCACGCAGATTGAGATGTCTAGCCCGAGTGAAGAGGGGTTTAGTCATCGATATAGGGTGGATACTGAAGCAAAGAAACAGAGTTAATGCGTCAGCCTAGGTGAAAGGACTAGGCCAACTAGGCGAGGCCAATCCTTGAGAGGTGGTTGGTGTCTCATGATGAATAGGGGAAGGTGGTTTGTTCTTCGACTCAGACCGGAGGTTCAGGCCGAAGGCTCCATCAAGGGCCCGATGAAATGGGAGGGGCTTAAGCGTCGATTGACATGTCCGGGTGGAAAGCTTGCAACAAAGGAGTCTCTAAATTCATCAACTTGGGCGGAAGGTCCGAGCCGAGCAAAGAGAATCTTTTAGTTCATCGACTCGGATTGAAGGTCCGAGTCCAGAAAAGGGGTATTTTAATTCATCGATTCGGACGGAAGGTCCAAGCCGAGCGAAGGGGTCTTTTACTTCATCGACTCGGACGGAAGGTCTGAGCTGAGGGTCTTTTAATTCATCGACTCGGGAAGTTACTAACATACCTTCCTAAAATAATTAAAATACCCATAAAATACATATGGGAAACAACGGGACATAAAATACATGAGAAACAAGGGGACGTTTCTCATGCATTTCCCAAACGGATCGAATTTGTTTCCAGAACACGTTTCCCAGGAAACACATTTCCTACTTCCCTGAGCGTTTCCCTGCAACTAGGGTCTAAAACCCCAATTGGGGGTGGATCCGGTCCAAAGCCCCCCGTTAGGGGTTGAATCCGGTCCCAACCCCCCAATTGGGGGTGGATCTGGTCCAAACCCCCCACTTGGGGGTTGGATTCGGTCCAAACCCCTCAATTGGGAGTTGGATCCGATACAAACCCCTCAATGAGGGAAAGAAGGGGGCCATGTAGATGACATATCCAATGTTCACCCAACCCATAGTTTGGTACTTAATCCACGTGAGAAGGAGATTTCTTCAAGTTTTGCACCCCTGTTGTGAGGGAATTCCTGGACGTGGGAGTCCACTACCAAGCGGCTTCCGTTGTAATTGTTGTTGTTGTTGTAACTGTCAACATTATCATTGCAGTAATTGTCGTCGTTGTAGTCGATGCTATCATTACTGCTACAATGACGGCCGTCGTTGTTGTCGCTATCCTCATCTTCCTTTAGCACGACTGGACTTTTAGGCTAAGCTCCACCAAAGCAGGCCATGTTGTCGATGGAATAGCTCTCACTTAGAATGAACTCATTTGGCTGGGAGGCATCCGAACAGCCAACCCGGATATTACCTTCACGGCCCTGAAGAAGATGCCACATTTCCATGCCTTCACGCCACCGTGAGCTTTTTGCCGACCCACCTGGGTCGTATTCACCAATGGTTTCTCATCGAGGCATACTTATTGAAGTAACAGTCCATAATACAACCGACTGGCCTTCAACCCTCAAGTGGGGTTTAATTGGGAGCAACATGACTTTTGGAGGGTTTAACTATGGTAAAATACCCCTTGTGAAAACTTAATTAGGGCAAAATCCCATAACCCAAGGCTACATGCAGTCCAAAGGGCATGCCCTTTTGAGGGCATAACTAGGGTAGGATACCCCTTGTGAAAACTTAATTAGGGCACAATCCCATAACCCAAGGTTGCATCCAGTCCAAAGGGCCCAACCTAGGGCATTAACCGGTCAAGAGTCCCCTAAGAGAGGCTAATCCGGTCCAAACCCCCACTTGGGATTGGATCCGGTCCAAACCCCTCCCCCCACTTGGGGGTTGGATCAAGTCCAAACCCCCCATGTGGGGGTTGGATCAAGTCCAAACCCCCTCATGGAGGGAAGGGGGACGGCCTCTATTAATAGCCCCCCACTATTCATTTGCTCTACGTGGAAGAAGAGAAAACGACGTTTCCCGTGTATTTGGTGCTTTGTGTCTTGTTTGGTGGCTCCCTGCGCCATTTATTGCGTGGAAGGGCTCCATTTTCTCAAGTTTTTGCCCTCCTCACTAATTTTACTCACTATGTGAGTTGCAAAATATTAATCTCTCGCAGAATTTATTTATTTTGTAGGTACTTTGGTCATTCCGCATACCCAACAGAATTTTTGCGGAGCACGTGCGTGTCACCCAACATTGAGATGACGCAGACTTTTGTGTCTTCTCGTGTCCGTCACTAAATTTAAGAGTCCTTTTTCACATGAAAGGAGTTTTTGTTTGATGTAACTTGGATAAGAAGAATTGTATTCGTTTATTTATTTATTTTAAAGCTCCTTATTGGGCTAGCAACCTGTCTGGGGGCAAGACAATGATGGTCTTTGTTGAAAATATTTCCGTCTTTCTTTTTCTTCTTCTTTCGTCAAGAGAGTTTTGCTGCATGTCCCTGGGCGCAGTTGTCTCATGTGACAATTTGTTCACATGGGTGGTGGTGGTTGTGCTTTGTCGTGCTCGTAAAGGGTGGTACTGAATTGCATCATATGTGTAAACGACCTCTGCTTGAAGAAAACCGTCGTACTCTTCCCCAAACCAACAAAGAAGGTCTAGTCTCATTTGTACACTACCCTTCTGATGCCTCTTCACAATCCTTGTGATTCTGGCTCGAAGCTCATGAGCATAAATTATGCTGCTTGTGCGGTTTTTTTGTGACTTCAATTGATGTACTACGTGCATTCGGTGGCCTGTTTTCTTTCTTCATCATAAATCTGGGAAGTCACAACACCTATAAAACCGTCTCCTCCTTGTGTCATTGCCTTAGTTTTTAATCAACTCATTTGATGGACAACCAAAAATTTTGCAGGAAGCCGTTTTGTTGGATCTGCTGAGAGTCATCAGCCATCACCGAGCTCGACTTGCCACTCCCATCCGCACGGTCCAGAAATTTTACAGGGATGACCTCGAAAACATCCCATTTGCGGAGACCATATTCTCTCGCGCCGGAGCCGCCGACAACCAGGCGTTGCTTTTAATCGAGCACTCGTCGAGGATTAATGGCGAGGAAAAGTCCAAAGCTCGTCAAGGTTCGCGCATCAATGAAGTGCAGGCTGCGAAGGCTGGAACACCGGACTCGAAGGGAACAAGTTCCTCTTCCGAAGGCTCTTCTTCCCATGCCAACCCCGAGAACCCACCGGAGAAGAAGGTAGTCTCCGGAGGCGCGCCTCCAGATTCTGGAACGGCTGCTCAAGAAAACCCAGAAGAAAAGCAGCAGCAACAGAAGAGAGAAGACGCGCCGGGAGATGGCCGTGTGAAGGGCAGCAAGACGGACCCGGCGTCACATCCGTCGAATCCTTCCACCAAAGAAATGATGCTCGACGAGTTGGATTCAGTGCCACCGAGCTGCTCCAAGGATATTATTACCTCGTCAGGTGCGGAGGATCCTCCACTCGGCACCTCAGAACCCAACAGCGAGCAAGTGGACGGTGCTAACGCAGCTGCCATACCCTCCAAGCCTCCTGACGGTGAGAGGTCACAGGTTGCGCCGGCTCCAGTGGCGAGGCCTGCGCTGGAAGAGAATCTTGTCCTCGGTGTGGCTCTTGATGGTGCCAAAAGGACACTCCCTATCGAGGAAGGGATGGGTCCCTCGCCCAGCCCGGTGGATCCAAAGGGCCTGGCTTCCTCCCGACGTAGTACCAGTGGATCTCCGTCCTCGGCCGCCGCCTCCAGCAAGGAGAAGAAAGATGGTCACGTTCCTCCACCCGGTGGAACGGTGAGCAACCAGCGGGACCAGGAGAGATAATCTGGCTGTTCGTATGGGCCACAGCGTCTGTTTGTTTGTTTGTTTATTTTTGTAATTTTTATTTTTTCCTCGCCCATTTCTTCTTTTGGAGCGATTTTTATAAAAATCTCATGCCACTCCCTCTCTCTCTTCACTCTCATCTCACTCTCTCTCTCTTTCTCTCGAATCTCTCTCTCTCCCTCACACGTCCTCTCTCCTCTCTCCCCCTTTCGCTTGGTTCGCGGTCCAAATGGACCCCAGTCAACGCGTTGGAGGTACCGAAGGGACGGGCTTGACACGAGGATCACGTCGGTACCCTTCATCCCTTGGATCGTGGAGCGTGGAGACGCGTGCGAGTGGAAGGATGACGTGGCCCCTGTCGCCCGATCTGCACCGATTCGCGATCTTCGCCGCGCAAAAGGTAGGGGAACGGACTCCTCATCTCGCCAGGAATCCGTTGACGCCCTCCGCGTCGCCATCCGTCGCCATCTTCCTCGTTTTCTGTGTAATTTTTTTTGGGTGATTTTAAGGTTAATTTCTCGATTTGCATGGCTCTCTCGATTTATGGTCCTTACGGCCGCTGATCGAAGCCGGAGAGGTACCGTTGGATTGGTCGCGTAGCGAGGATTGCGTTTACGCCCACCTTTTCTCGATTTGCGGAGCATGGGGTCGAGCCGGGCCGGGAGGCGCCACGTCACCCTCTCGCCGGTTCGCCGTTGATTCGTCGCTTTCGTTGTCATCCAGGTAGGGGGATGGATTCCTCACCTCCTTAGGACACCGCCGGTACCACTTGCGCCGTGATCCGACGCCTGTTGCCTCGTGTTTCGTGCATATTTCTGTTTAGTTTAATTTTTAATCTTTTAGTCATTAAATCATCGTTTAATTATTAAAATTATATCCATGGGCATCGTATTTCATTTCTAGTGGCATGCGTAGGTTTGAATTGTCGGTATGGGTTGGCAAGATTGGTTGGTTTTGTATTGCGCCGCGTCCCCCGTCGATTTCAATCGATCGGGAAGGGGTTTCAATTCCGACCTCCGGAGTCACGAAACCCAGGTGACATAACGCGCCACCCCTGGTGTGTTATGGTCGTTTAACGCATCCCTATAGGTGCGTTATATCGTCTGTGTACTAAGTTTTCTGTGGATTTTCATGTTCAGGTGGCTTTAACGCGCCTTGCCTGGTGCGTTATTGTCCCTGTGTGTTGAGTTAAAGGTCTGTTGCCTTTAACGCCCCTACCCCTATGCGTTAAATTGGTATGACGCCCCTGTTGAGGTGCGTTATACTCCGTGGTTTCCTGTGGAGTTTAGTCATTCTGGTAGACATAACGGCCCATGCGAGGAGCGTTATGTCCGTTATAACGCCCCACCTCTGCTCCATTATATCCCCTTATCTGTGCGTTGTATGCGTGCAGACTTTAACGCCCTTGATCTAGTGCGTTATAGTCCTATGGCACGCCTGCCCTGGTGCGTTATAGTCCCATTTCCCTGTGGATTTTCTGAGTTCTGTGAAGCATAGTGGTCCTTCCTTGGTCCGTTATCGTGTGTAACGGGATGCTTCCAGTCCGTTATATACTTGGAGATTTCAAAAGCATGCTTCTGTAATTTCTATGCCATCCATGATTCATGTGCGCCATGTTTAAAATATTTTATACACTGTGGCATTCTTTTACATCTCATAAGAGCAGCTTTCTCTTTCCTTGTGATGGAACCACTAGTCGTAGCCCGACGACGTCCATGTCGGCCCACCCGGGAGACGCGTCTGCGGTGCCTTCCTGCCGGCAAAGCTCAAAAGAAAAGCCCGGCGCGAACCGGGCTTTTTGGTTTTAGCGCGGGTTGCGCCGCCAAGCGTATCGCCTTTCAGGATCGCGGGCGACCCATTCGCGAGCGTAGCGTTCGGCATCCTCAAGGCTACCGTTAAGTTCTCCGCTGCGGCTGCCGGCGACTAGGCCGAAGTTCTGCAAGCCACTATCGTAGCGAACGCTATAGCCGTAATTGCTCTCAACAACTTCGACACCAAGCAAACCGCGCTTCGCTTCGCGCCGTTGCATTGCGCAAACATCGGCGCTTACGTAATAGCCATCAACCTTGCGGCAAGTTGCCTCTTGTTCGGCTTCCATCGCGATAAGCAGATCGCGACCGGCAACAACAGTGAACAGTTCGGGGCGGGAAACGATTTTCATGTCAGTTACTCCGTTGCAATTTCTTTCCTGCAACCGTTGTAACTTAACTCAATAACTCGTGTCAACGTCCAATCGACAAAAAATTTGCTTCGGCCAAATTATCCGGAGTTGAACCGGCTTGCCGGCGTTGAGCGCCGCAAGTTCTTCCGGCGTCGGATACCAAAGCGAAACTTGGCAAGGGCGACCGTCTGCGCGTTCTTCCGCCATGACGTGCAATTCTGCCGGCGTATTCGGCTCATAGATCGTCAAGCGTTTCCGCTGTTCATTGTTCATTTTCACTAAGTCATAGTGTCCGGGTATCATTAGTCTGACTTTCCCCAATTTGGCCCGTTTGTCTCATCGACATAAACAGGAACGCGCAACTTGATTGTGTTTTCCATCGTGTAGCGAATGAACTTGAAAGCCTCAATCGTTCGCGGGCTTTCGTCGCGTTGACTAAAATCGTTCTCATCATGAACAGTCAAACGCGGAACGCCAACCTCATCATAAACGCCGGATCGATAGCAGGCGAGCATTCCCGATTTCATGATATCGGGTTCGGTTCCTTGGAACTTATAATTCACGGCTCGATAGCCGTAAGAGTATTTGAGCGGTGCGCCGTATCTCGACAACGCGGCGTCATAGGGCAACGGCGTATATTGAACGCCGCGCTCGCGCCTCACGGGCTCAAATAGGCGGAACCGGATGCGGCGACCAAGCTTAGTGGTGACGTACCCGCAAGACTGCATTTCCGCCTCAATAGCGGCCATTGTGGGCTTGATGTACGGGGCGGCTTTGAAATAGGCGTTGGTGAACGTTTCCGCGTCTTTACCCGATAGCCCGGACTTGAACGCAAGGCTATCAATTGATTGACCGTATAGAAGCCCGAAATTGTAATTCTTAACCGGGCGACGTTTCATCTTGATAACTGCCTCATCGGTCAATGACCAACCAAGCAGCGGCGCAACGCCTTTGTAAACGTCCATATGATAATCAGTTTTAGGATCGTTCCGGTAACGCTGGCGCAATTCTTCGGAACCCGGTCCAACGGCGTTATCCGCTAGAATACGATAATGGATTTGGGAGTAATCCAGCTTTTTCCATTTGGCATGACCGGGGTCGGGTTCAAAGCATTCCCGCACGCGCTTTCCTAGCTCCGTTCGGCTAGGAATGTTCTGCAAGTTAGGATCGGAGCTTGAGAAACGACCAAGGAACGTTCCATGCTCGCCATCAATTTTTAATTGATGGAATTGAGTATAGAGCTTTGCGTAACCGGGCGATCCAACAATCGGGATTGATTTGTCAATAATGTAACCTTGCAGGAACGTCGATATTATCTTTTCGCGTTCCCGAATATCATTGACCAATATTCCGACAGGATGAGTTAGACCGGCGAGCCATTCTTTAACAAATGACGGATTGCCGGCATCGGTGCGCGGATACTGGATACCCACATGATCGAACAGCCGCGACAGTTCTTCGCCGGAGCCAATCTTGCGGAGATTGAAACCGAATTCGTGATAAATCCGGAGTTTGATAGCCTCAATCTCGATCTTCAATTCTTCGATGAGCATTTCGGCTTTTGCGACGTTGACCGTAACGCCTTCACGCCTCATGCGTATCATCAACGGAATGATATCGCATTCCAGCCGGTAAACAGTGTCGAACGCCTCATTAGAAAGCAGCGGCTTTTGCTTGTGATAAATTTCAATAGGGTTGAGCGCGTCACCTTCACCATAGAAGCCAACAAGCCGGGGCGGCGCGCGGTATATGTCGCCGCGCCATTTGTCGTTGGGCGTGTTCGGGTAAGCCGCGCGACACCATTCGTAAAGACCGTTGGTTTCCTTACCGCGACCAAGGTATTTCTGCGAAAGGATTTCCAGCGAAACAAAGCTGTCGCTATCTAGGATCGCTTCCGCAAACTGGACTTCCTCAATTGGCCCTTGAACGTTAACGCCTTCCTCACCGAACCAACCAATGTCATAAGTGACGTTCGCGCCAACCTTCCGGACTTGGTTTTCAAGCGCATACTTGGCGTAGGAAAGGCACTGTTCGGGGTCTAGGTTGTGTTCGGGCTCAACCTCATGGCGCATGGGGAAATACCAAGCGCCGCGATTGCCTAAGCGATCCTCCGCAGCAAGCGAATAGCCGACGATATGGCCTTTACCTCGCGCCCATCCCGGCCCCTCATCGTTGAGCGATTTATCCTTGGTTTCAGTATCGAAGCTGATAAGGGTTGCCGCCGATAGGTTGGGGAATTCCTTCGGCGCAATCCAACCCGTTTCCGGAATAGGCGGCAACTCGCGAATGCGAGCGTGCCGCTTTTTAGTTAGCTCGTCATCATTCCAGAACATTTAGAATGGAATTTCCGCGTCAAGGTCTTTGCCGCCGATTGTGGGCGTTTCCATCTTCCCAAGCAAGCCGCGAACCTTGCAACCTTCGATATCAGCGGCCCGGAACAACACGGCTTTATCATCGGTTGAAAAATCAACTTCCTGCATGTAATCCGCAAGCGCGTTGGCGTGCTTGAAGTTGAGCGCCAGATTTTGCGGAGCGCCCTTGAGATAGTGAACTGCGCCCTTACCGTCTGTCGGATGCGACATGACGTTGCCGGCTCCGAAATAAACCCGGTTATCTTCGGAGAACGGGGCAACCGCGTTCATAGCGTCGAAGAAATCTTTAGGCGGCGTCTGCGCAACCATTCCATTGACTTTATCGAGGAAGGCCGAAGCATCCGGCCAATTATCGATGTAGCGTTGCGTTTTCAACCAAGCACCGTCATCGAACCAAACGGTAAAAGAATTCTCCGAAAAGCCAAACTTGACAATCGGTTTTGCGATCTTCGATAGGTGATCGAAAAACGTCTTGGGCAGGATCATTCCGGGCGGCGTTGGGCAACCGTGATACGCCTCAATAATCGCCTGATTGTTAGTACCCACAAGCGAACCGTCACGGCTCAACACGCTGGCAAGCTGCACTTGCGTTGCGCCTTCCTTGGTGAGCGCTCCGGCAATGATACCGGCTCGTTTGAAATTGTCGTTGAGCGGGTAAATCGCTTGATCCGGCATCGTCGCATTAAGCGACAAAGGATCAAGGCATTCGACCGTTGCCCGCAGCTTGTCGGACTTGAACAACAACGCTCGATTTTCAAACGTCATAGTTACCGCACCTTTAGCCGAAGCGAGCAACTGAATAAGATGAAAGGTGTTGGGCGCGCATGGCGGCACGGGCTCCGCATACGGCACGCCAGCGGCTAGAATGCCGTCGCTCGCCATGATACCGCCGTTGAGTATGTGGCAATGCCGCTGCGGCTGCGGTCCAACCTCGCGCTGCGCAATCGAGACGAAACGGAGCGCCGACAACAGCGGGCTTTCTTCCTTGGTTTTTCCTTTACGCGGAGCCATGACCGGTCCTTTCCTAGAATGGGATTTCTTCCATGTATGACGGACAACCGTAAGCGATCACGCGGGGCGGCGGAAGCGCCTTGTAGAGCCCGCATTGATTTGGGGTTAATTTGTGTTGCTCATCGTGCCAGTGTTCGCATGTCAGACACGTTCGCGTCATTCGCTCAAGCACGGGTTCGACTTCCTTTGCAACAAGCTTGGCAAGCTCGCTTAGTGCAATTTGCCGCGAAGTTTGAACAGTCATTAGTTTAAACTCCGCATCGGCTTGAAGCCGGTTTCTAGATAAAAATAATCCTTCGGCAATTCCTTGAACGAAAGGAAGGAAGCGCCACCAACGCGGCGGCTATCCGCTACCGTCAACCTCATTCCGGTATGCAACGCTTCATAGCGTTCACCGTATGCATTATACCAATCATCATACTGGCATATGCACTTAGCGCCGGGTTCCATTAGAAAAACCTCACTTCCAAGACTTCCGGATGCGCCTTGTTAAGCCAAACCTTGATACGCTTAACAACCTTAAGCTCTTGCGTTTTTGTCAACGCCTCATCAACTGTTGCCGGCGTGTCGCTCTTATGTCGCATCTTCCACCACTTAGAGCCGGTCCAACGAGTTTTAGGGTTTTCAAATCCAATCCACTCATCAAACGCCTGCATGCCGCAGAAATAGCAAACGCGCATAACCGGAATGCCGGAGCCCTTACCAATATGCTTGTAATAGAGAATGGTGTTAACATCGAACCATTCGATTTGCGGTATTTCCGATTTCATAACCGGAACGGTTGAAGCTTCCTTGAGTATCTTGGTTTTAAACTCAAAAGGCTCGCCGCAGCTAATGCACTCGCGCGCCGAAGTATGGTTGTAAGCGCCGCAATGCTCGCAAATCTTTGTCGGCGCTTCGCCAGTTCCTTCGCCCTTGCGCCGGGGTATGACAGGATCGTTGATAGGACCAAGCCGGCGCGTGTTTGCCCCGAAATCGAGAACTAGACAATTATTCTTGTATGTCTGCGGGCTAGGCCGCATTCCGCGACCGTACTTTTGAACGTGTTTCGGCGTTGACATTGTGGGTTGCAGATCAATGATGTAATCCAGCGGCGGATGATCATAACCCGTGGTGAAAATGTTGTTACCAACCATCGCCCGAACATGGCCGGCTTTATGCCAGCGAATACGCTCGTCGCGTTGATCCGGGGTTATTTTGGAGTGCACGGCAACGGACGGAATTCCGAAGCTGTTGAGCATCGCGTTGACGTTTTCGGTATGCTCGATACCCGCCGCGAAGATCAGCCATGAGCGCCGGCTATCGGCTCCGAAATGAATGGCTTCGCGCAATGCGGCATAAGTGATCTTTTCCCGGTTCGCGGCGCGCTGCAATTGCGCCTGATTATAGTCGCCGTTCGCGCCCATGTTGATTTCCGAAACGTCAATCTCAACAGACGTTTTCTTAGATATCAATTGAGCTAGATAACCTTCGCCAATAAGCTTCGCGAACCATTCCATAGACGTTAGGTTAATGCAAATATCGTTGAATATTTGCCCCTCATGTTCATCGGTAATCATACCAATGCCCATGCGATATCCCGTAGCGGTTAGGCCAATAACCTTTAGCTTTGGATTGCGTTTCTTTAGTGCCTTAATAAATAGCTGATAGCGCGCCTCATCCTCCGGACCAACTAAGTGCGCCTCATCAATAATGACGAAATCAATAAAGCCAAAAGCCTCAACGTATTTAAGCATCGATTGAATGCCGCCGAAGATAATCGGCTGCATTGTGTCGCGGGCTTTCAATGACGCGCTATGAATACCGAATGGCGCGTGCGGCCAAGCTTCGGAGAACTTCGCGGCGTTCTGCCCAATAAGCTCTTTGACGTGAGTTGCGACAATGCCCCGCGTTCGCGGGAAAGCTTGAAGCGCCCGGAAGATGAACCCGGCAATAACAATCGTCTTGCCGCTCGCAGTCGGCATCAATACCAAAGGATTGCCGGCACTCGATCCGCGCGAGACAAAATAATCCCAAATGGCATTAATAGCCATTTCTTGATAATATCGAGGCGTTATTAGCATGTTACTTGTCTAACAGCCGATTGTTAACCGCCAAATGTTTTATGCGCCGCACCGTGAGCTTTTTACAAAGCTCGCAAGTCGGACCTTGCTTGGTATTCGTCTGTTCAACGCAAACAATGCAGTTGCCATTTCGCTCCGCATAAACTTCATTATACGGAGTTGCTTCGCGCCCGCAATAAGTTGTTATCTTGCTTTCATTTGCGGTCTTGATTAAGTGAATAACGGGGCGGCTGTACTGCGGTATTTTTACTGACATGATAGACCTTACATGACCGGTTTGTGTTGAGGGCAACCTTTCGCGATAATGTCTTTTGGAATGTTGCCTTGGTTCCAATAAGTACAAGTGAAATATCCGCCTTCAACCGGCGAACAAAAGTGGCAGGATCGGCAGTTGATCGCGACGGGCTCGCCGTTGTGGCATGGCCCGGCATACTGGCAACCCTTGCATTTCCAGAACGTCGCGCTTTCCGCGATCCTTGCCGGGCGTACCTTGCTCAATGCGACAACTTCGGCAGTCTGCAAAAGCTCTTGTGCGATTTCATCATTACGTGGGTAAAAACGGTATTCGATATCATCGTCATTGCGATTACCCACAACAAACATAGTTGCCGGCAAATCAAGCAGAAACATATAAAGACAAATTTGTCCGTAATACTTTGGATCGGTAACGTTCATCGGCTTTTCTAAGTTGATGAGCGTTGAAAACCGCTTGTAATTAACAAACTTATTTTCAAACAGTATCCAAGTGTTTCCGGTATGGACAGGATGACGCGCCTTGCCGTCAATCTTTCCGTACAAGTGACCGTGCACGCCCGTAACGGCTAGCTGCTTGCCGCGCTCGTCAACGTCAACAACCTCCCAACCGGCTTTCCGCAAGAGGCGCACCACGTCTGCCTCAATCGCGGTTCCGCGCGCCATGTATCGAGCTTTGAAACCGGGTTCCTTCGCCGGGAACTTCGCCCAACGCCACGCATACCAAGTTTGCGCAACGCATTCCTCACCAAGCGTGGACGGGCTCAACCGCGTTCCAAAGCGATACTCGCGCTCCGAACTAGAAACCTCATCAACTTCCGCTTTAATGCGTTGCTGCAATGCAAGGATTGCGCCCGGCGTTTCAAAATCCAGCAATGTCTTATTTCCTGATTGAATGGACGGGCGGAAGGAATACCGCTAAACCTTCCGCCCGGCGCGCGGACCCGCCGCGCGCTCGCGCTTGGAGCTTAAGCCCCTAGCCTTGCGGCCCGCGCGATTACTGGCCCCAAGGGGCGTTACCCGGACCCGGCCCGGCGTTGCCGCCGCCCGCGCCCCAACCGCTCGCGTTCTGGTTCGGCTGCTGCGCCTGCTGCGGGTTCCCGCCGCCCCAATTGCCCGGCTGCTGCTGCGAAGGATCGGGCTGCCCCTGCCCCGGATTAGGCGACCAACCGCCGCCGTTACCTTGAGCCGGGTTCGGCTGCTGATTGGGGTTCCAACCGCCGCCTTGCTGCTGCGGGTTAGGCTGCTGTTGCTGCCCTCCCCAACCGCCGCCTGCCGCCTGATTTGGATCGGGCTGCTGCCCCTGCGCGTTGCCGCCCCAACCGCCCGGATTTGGCTGCTGCTGCGCGCCGGGGTTCGGCTGCTGCTGCTGCTGGCCCCAACCGCCCGCGTTGCCGCCGCCTTGCGGGGCAGGCTGCGCCGTCTGCGCCTGCTGTCCTGCCTTGCCGGCCTTGTTGCCGTTGATATCGCGGATACCGCCACGCGCGAGTTGCGTGTAACCTTCCGGCTTGTTCGCGTCCTGCAACTCCGAAACAACCCGGAATGGCTTGTTGAACAACTCGCGAATATCCTGCTGAATTCGCATGATGCCGGTGCAATGCAAGATCGCAGACATTTCGGAATAAGCACGCATGACCGTATCCGGCTTTTCGTGCTGCAAGTTGAGGCGCATAACGCCCTCTTTGCCGGCGTCCGGACCTTCAAGGATTTTCAGCTTGAGGGGCATAAACGCGCCGTTCTGGCCCTTGTTAACAACCATGAGGTTTCCGTTGCCGTCGCCGGCATCAATCACGGCAACAAGCGTTCCGCGCGGATCGGTTGAAACGGGAATAAACCCGCCGCCTTCGCCGGTATCCGGTGCAACTTGCGTTGCGTCAAAAGTAAAGTTCATTTCCGTTTTTCTCCGTTTCCCTTACTGCATAACCTTATTGAACAACCGGGTAAGGTCCGGGGGCTCAAATTCGTTGAGGTTGCCCGAACGATCGCGCGCAACGCAATCGAAGGCATTCGACGTTCGGAACGCTGTAACCATTCCGGCTTGACCCGGAATACTTGTCATTTCAAGATGCAAGATCAAATCGTAAAGGTGCGGAACCTTCACGTTCAACTCTTTGCCGGGAAAGTATGGGCGGCGAGTAACCGTGTTGCCAACCTCTAAAACTTCCTCTTTGCAAATAAGGTAAACGTGCTTGTTCTGCATGTAATAGAGTTGGATTGCCAGTTCCATGACGCGGCGGCTCATGTTGCCGTAAGCCGCGCGACCGTCAACCTTGTTGCCGGCCTTGGACGTGCCGCCAAGCTCGCGCGCAAGATAGATTTCCGCCATCTGCGACTTGCTGTCGATGCCGATGCTGTCAAAGTTCCGCGTTTCGTTCGATCCGGCAAGCCATGCAAAGAAATCATCAATGCGTTGCGGCGTGAAGATATCAACTGTCGGAATATTGCTCTTGCGCATGCTCAACATGCCGGGTTCGGTAATCGCCAGCAAGGGGCGCGGAGCCGTTTGGAATATCGGGGTTTTGCCAATTCCGGGCTTACCGTACACAACAGCTTTCGCGCCATAGCGCTGCGCAAACTGATAGGCCGGTTTAAAATCGCGCATCGTAATCGGCATTGTGGGCTCTTACTCACTTGGAAAGGGGAGCGCCGGGGCTCAACAGGGGGTCGGGCGAACCCCGGCGCATTGCGAGGAAGTAAAGGGGGTGGTTTACTTCCCGCGCAACTTGATTTCGAGTGACTTCGACGCCGGCTTGATCGTCAAGACCTTATCCAGCATCTTCTGTTGTGCAGCCGGCAACTGCTTATATTCCGAAATGGAAAGTTCCGGCTTCCACTTGACAACACGTTCCGCGAGGATTGACCCGCCTTCCATGCTATCTTCAATCCGCTGCAACGCGGCCTTGAGGTTGGCGCAATCGTTCGCGTTGTCAAGCTTGTAATCGAGCTTGTGCAAGATTTTCAGATCATACCCCTGCCCAATATCGATGTTCTCCGTTCCGCTGGCGCTTTCCGGAAATGCTTCGGCGTCGGAAAACGCCTGAATAACTTGGCTGCGCAAGTCGCGTTCTTCCATCTGCAACGCCCGCAGCGCGGCGGATTTTTCCTGCCAAACCGCCAACAAGTTGAGGCGGTTTGAAATCGTGGTGGCTTCGTCCTGCAAGTTCATAGCGGTTTTTCCTCATATGTTTGACCGTCCGCGAACGATGGACTAGGCCGGCGAAAGTGTCAAGCGATAAAATACCCTATCAGAACTATTGCATTCCCAAAGCGGCCCGCCTATCGTCTCGCAAATCGGTCAACAGGACAAATCCCACATGCTGTTACAGCTTCATACCAAGACACTAGAACTAGTGGATAACCGCCCGCGCAAGATGACTTATGCAGTTATTGCGGAAGCAACGGGGCTTGAATATCAGTGGATTAAAAAGTTTGCGAACCGGATCAATAAAGACCCCGGCGTAAACAAGGTTGAAAGGCTTTACGCTTTTCTTTCCGGCAAGCAGCTAGAACTATAATAACCGCGCAAAGCGGTCGGGGCGGTAATGGCATTTTCTGACATTCCACAAGAGTTGCAACGCGTTGTTAATTGGTGCATCTGGCGATTTGAAACGCTAGATGGCGCGTTGAAGCCGACTAAAGTTCCCTATCATCCGGGCGGCAAGCATGCTAGCTCGACAAACCCGCAAACTTGGTGTTCTTTTGCGGAAGCTGTTGCTGCGGCTCCGGCATCGGACAAAGGCGGCATCGGGTTTTTCTTTTCTCCGGAAGATGATTATTGCGGAATTGATTTGGATGATCCGTTCGCGCTCAAGCCGAATGGCGATCCGGTCAATAAGGACCCGAACGCGGTCTATGCTCGACAACACGCGATCTTTGAGGCGTTCGACACATATGCAGAACTGTCGCCGTCCGGTAAGGGCTTGCATCTGATTTGCAAGGCGGCTGTTCCTAGCGGTCGGCGTCGGGATAGCGTTGAGATTTATTCCGAAGCTCGTTTCTTTACGATGACGGGAAATGTTATCGCGGCTAAACCCATAGCGCCGCGCCAAGAGCTTGCAACAAAGCTTTGGGGCGAAATGGGAACGATTAATCAGAACGTCGCGCAATACTTTGGCGACATGCATCAATCGCAAGATGATGAGGCAGTTTACAACGCCGCAATCAGCGCGAAGAACGGGCAATTATTTGAACGGCTTTGGAATGGTGATTGGAGCGGATACGCCCCGAACCAATCCGGCGATGCTAGTTCGGAAGCGGACTTTGCGCTTATTGATATTCTGGCGTTCTATACCCAAAATCGCCAGCAAATCGAGCGCATGTTTTTGGCGTCTGCATTGGGCAAGCGCGAGAAATATAAGCGCCGGCAACTGATTGGCTACATGATATCGAAATCGTTCGATTTGATGCCGCCGCCCGTTGACTTATCCGGCGTTCAAAACCTTGTTAGCGATGCCCTCGCGCGCATTCCTCATAGTGCTGTTGCGAGCGCATTGCCGGCTAGTAGCAGCGGCCCAAGCTCCGCAGCGAATACCGGTGAGCGGGCGGAGGTTTTGACCGGGCTTCCGCCCGCGTCCAAGTCGGCGGCTTCCCTTGGTTCGCTCGATCTTGATTACTGGCGCAAAAACCGCCCGCCCGGCATCCTCAACGAGATAATTGAATACTATCTTAAATCGTCGCCGCTACCGGTTTACGAAATGGCCTTGGCCGGCGCATTGGGGATTTTCGCCGGTATTGTGGGCAGGCAGTATAACGCCGGCTCAACCGGGCTCAACATTTACCTCATGCTCATAGCCGATACCGGCAAGGGTAAGGACGCAATCGCGTCGGGTTTCTCACGTATCATCAACGCCGCAGCCGGAAAGATTTTACCCGGCGCAAATCCGCCCCGGCATGAATTTGAGATTGCGAAATATGTTCGCGGTCCAGCCGAAATTGCATCCGGTCAAGCGTTGCTCAAATATATCGGCGCAATAAACATACCGTGCTTTTGCTCGATAACTGGCGAATTCGGAATTAAGCTCAAGCAGATCACAAGCAAGAATGCGAGCCCGGCAGACGCCACGCTGAAAAAGGTCATGCTCGATCTTTACAACCGCTCCGGAGCCGGCAACACGGTTGAACCCTCGATCTATGCCGACAGGCAGAATAACACGTCCGTAATCCACTCGCCGGCATTCTCGATGATCGGTGAAAGCACGGGGCAAAACTTCTATGCCGCGCTCGATGAGGATAACGTGACGGAGGGATTAATCCCGCGCTTCACGATTATCGAGTACAACGGCCCTCGCGTCGATTTCAATTTTGATGCCGATCCATCGATGGAGGGTCTGTGCAGGGTCGGTGCACATTAGGATAGGGTCTGTGCAGCCTGCAGGCCAGGTCAGTGCACATGGGGCTGGAGGTCGGTGCAGTGAGGGCTAAGGTCGGTGCGGCAAGGACTAAGGTCGGTGCATGTATGGCCTGAGGTCAGTGCACATGGGCTAGAGGCTGAACGAAGGTCGGTGCAGGTTCACCTTGAGGTCGGTGAACATGGGTAGGGTCTGTGCAGGTTTGGGGTAAGGTCAGTGCAGGTTTGCCCTAAGGTCGGTGCAGGTTCACCCTGAGGTCGGTGCACATGGGCAAGGTCTGTGCAGGTTTGGGGCAAGGTCGGTGCAAGTTCGCCCTGAGGTCGGTGCACATGGGCAGAGTCTGTGCAAGTTTGGGGCAAGGTCAGTGCAGGTTTGCCCAGACTAAGGTGAGGTCGGTGCAGGTTTACCCTAAGGTCGGTGCAGGTTTGCCCAGACTAAGGTGAGGTCAGTGCAGGTTTGAATGAGCAAGGGGCAAGGTCAGTGCACATGCTGGCAAGGTCAGTGCATACGCTGGCAAGGTCAATGCATGCTTGGGTAAGGTCTGTGCACCTTCGAAGGCTGGGCTGCTAGGGTCTGTATAGGTTTTGGCCAAGGTTGGTGCAAGCCTGCCCAGGCTAAGGAAAGGCCAGTGCACATGTGGAGTGTACACAGGACAAGGTCGGTGCACAAGAGAACAAAGGTCGGTGCAAAGGGAGCTGAGGTCGACGCACAAGGAGTTGTTTGCTTAAGGACATTAGGTTTATTCATGAGACGTATGCATGAGGATCGATTCGCCTAGGCCAGATGTAAAAACACACACACGAGCTCGAACATGTAGCTTTGTTGGGTTTACGGATTAATTCACAGTGCGAGGCGGAGTGTCCTGCTCACACATAGTGGCAGCTGTCAGCCGGGGGTGACCCGATCTTCCGCACGTCACCATGTCATATACCGCGGGGTGATGGCACGCGAGCACAGGTGAAATACAATGCGGTGATTAATTGCATGAGAGGTAATCTCTTTTGTTTGTGAAATGCTCATGGGGAGCCTTGGTCGGTTTCCTTCCTTCTTTTTTTTATGTAATTAATTAAGTTCGTAGTCATCTTCAGCGATCCGCTATGGCGGTGCTCAGTTCAGTTCTTCATATCTTCCACATTTCTCTTGTCTTGGTTGGAGTGTTTTATCATTGTTCATTCTATTTGTTTGTTGCTTCCCTTTGTCTTTTAATGTGCTGTTTATTCCTGGTGAAAATTCGACAGCATCTCCCCTTGACCTAGACGCTAAGGGAGTGTAAGGGGAACGCGCCCACAAGGAGTGGTGTGACCCAACAAATCAAGGTGCACGCCGAGGCAGCAACACCTTTGAGGTGACCCCGGACAGCTCAAAAATTGATGAACGAGAAACACCGGATAAGCCCTGACACTAGCAGTCAAGACGCGAGACAGAGCCCTCACCCGTTCAGGGTGGGGACAGTCATTGGACGGGTGAGAGAGGAGCCCACTGGACCACGGGTGAAGGGGCAGGTTGGGTGTGCCAGGTGGAGGCAAGCCAAGAGTGTGTCGGGTAAAGGGGCAAGTTGGGGCGCACCAGATGAGGGCTGGTTGGAGTGCGCCGGGTAAAGGGGCAAATTAGGTGTGCCAGATAAGGGCTGGCTGGAGTGTGCCAGGTAAAGGGGCAGATTAGGTGTGCCGAATAAGGGCTGGTTGGAGTGTGCCGGGTAGAGGGGCAGATTTGGGGTGCCGGATAAGGGTTGGTTGGAGTGTGCCGGGTAGAGGGGCAGATTAGGTGTGCCGGATAAGGGCTGGTTGGAGTGTGCCAGGTAGAGGGGGAGATTAGGGAAAGTCTGCCCTTGAGCAGGGGGATCCTCTTCTTTCCTGACAGGAAATCTGGAACTCAACCACGAACTAGCAGGACCTGGAGGCTAAAGCTCATACGATCAACACCATGAAGGGAAGAACGGTGGAGAAGGGACGATGGGAGAGATAGCAGGGGCAACCCCTTTTGAGGTTCAGGGTAGCATCTTCATCTGTGAAGCCTGAGGCCCTGGACCCCAAAACTCCATAGGAGGATGGACCAACCAGGAAAAGCACGATGAGGAAATAAGGAGAAGATCCAAAAAAAATAACTGAAAGAAGTCGCAAGAAACATAGACATTTGCAAATCCTTTCTTTATTCCTCAGAACGAGACTAATACAGAGCTAATACATCACAAAAGAAAGAGAAAGGGGAGTGAAGAGTAGAAAACACAGTGGGGAGGGGGATGGACCATTGGCTCTTCCCCTCCCGAACTTCACTCTCTTCCTCGCTCACCCTCCTTCTTCTCTTCCTCTCTTCTCTCTTGACTCCTCTCTTCGCGCGGGCGATGGCAAGCAGCTGGCCGAGGGGAAGGGACCGTCTTCTCTCTCTGGGCTTCTGTCTGTTGCTGTCTGTGTCCTCTCTTCTCTGGAGCGAGGGGTTTTTTATACCTCCCCGGCGCTGACGTTCGATGACGGCTGGAGTTAATGCGGGTTGACCCCAGGCCTTGTCTTCGAGCATGGGCGTGCTTGCGTGCTCACCCCAGAGGGCGACAACTGAGCAAGGTCCATGCTGGATGGCCACGACGTTGCTGCGCGCCAAGGGCCATGTTGGACGCACTCTAATTCTGGGGTGATCATATTATCTTTTATCGTTTTATCAGTTTAGCATTTTATCAGATTATCAAGTGCGAAAGGCGTGCCAGTCACCGAAGTGACAATTTGTTCGGGCTTCGAGACTGGAGTGGTTCGAAGCCCGCAGTGCGCTCCGTCTGGCTAATCAAACGATTGTGGGTATCGGGTCGGGACTGAAGACCCGCCATGTCATAAAAGTCACGGCGTTAATTACATCCCCTCGAAGAGGGGAAAACCTCTAATTAATCGCCAAGAAAAGGGGCCTCATGGCCTAAATATCAATTTTAATGAAAGGAATAAATAGGATATTGAAAAGCATCAAAATTCCCCACACTAGGGTGAAGAAGGGCATTTGGAATCATTTCGGTCGTGGATTGACCTATTTTATATTCGGACGAATGTCCGGTTTGAAAACATCACAATCATCGCGATAAAGCTGGAGCATATGTATGTCGGGACACGGCAAGTTTACTGTTGAAGAGATGGAGCATTCGGTTAAATCCCGGTCGAGTCGGTTCAAAACAACGGGATATCGGCCCGAGTGCGAGACGAGCCATGGCCATAATGGGGTGACACCGCGGGGAGGGGCCAAGGATGCCTTTGCAAAGGCACGTTTGATGTTCCTCCCCATACGGGGTCAAAAGTGAGATAAGCCGGATGGATGCCGTTGGATTATTTAATGAGTGCATTGTTTTTTCATCATCATTTTTGTTTTATGTTATTTTCATAATTACATGATTTATCTTTCCTTATTATCATCACCCCTTTTTAAAGTTTTTGTTGTTTTTTTGTTTGCATGTTTTTGTTGTTGTTCTCTCCCTCTTTTTTTGATGGAAACGGGGGATTCGGTCGACCGAACCCAGTGGCAGATGCGGTTTCAGAGATCTATTTTTGATCTTGGTCCATTCCCCCCTTTTGTTTGTATGCTTCAGTTTGATGGAATGTTCTGCCCTAGATTTTGCAACATTCCCAATGACTAAACCTCCATCCTGTAGGCTTTCAACAATATAAGAGAAGCCGTCGTCGTCCAAAGAAACTGCACGGCCAATTCTACCTTCCACTTTACCAAAGTCCACCCTGTCTTTTGACCTCAGACATTTTGTCAATTCTTTGTTATCCACCACAGATTTATAGCACCTAAAGTCTCTCTTTGGTATGAAGTTATCTCGGGGTTAGCTCTAAGTTAACTCCGGGATAAATTTTTTTTTACTTTGTTAGAGAGTTAGTGTTAGTCGGGTTAGATTAAGGACTAACTCAGGGATATCTCGGGATTTTGAAACCCACACCCAGGGGTGAGTTAAGGTGGGTTAACCTCCTACCTCATTAAATGTTCCATTCAATGTGTCTATTTCTCTCATAATAAATACTATTTCTCTCTCTCATTATTAATGGGTTAACCTAATATTTACCAAATCATACTAGATTAAAATTTCATACGACGACAGTTTAAAAATCATCGTATGAAGAATAGCCGATGCAATATTAACCGATAGTAAAAAAAATTGACAATTAGATCGTCAGCTACACTTTAAACGATGATAGACAGTCGACTATTTAAGAAGTGTCGATGATTTTAACCGTCGGTGGTAACTCACTTTACACTAGCTAGTTTACATCGTGAAAATCCAATGCAATTGTGGATACATAGGAGGTTCGCCTCCGAACCGTAGAAAAATCCCACGTGTTCTTGTGCCACTGCTCTATTATTTTCTTCGATTGCTTATTCTTTCTCAACGTGAGGTCACGAAAGAGGGCCACATTCCTAGCACCACTGTCCTCTTGTGAATTCATTTCATGGAAAACATCAAGAATCCTCAAGATCTTTCATGCCTCAACTACTGAAACCAGATATATGGTCTGACTGATTACACATCATGGTTTTATCTGTTGTCTTGTTGTCCTATTTATACTAGGTTAAGAAGCGGAAATTTGGTTTGACTAGAAGAATAGGAAGCTTCATGTCCACCCAGACTGCAGATGGTTCTCAACATGACTTTTCTCTCTTTGATGCGTAGTTTCGCCTATTAACATGCAGCAGTTCACAACTTCACATCCCACTTTTCGACCCCTGATTATGCCCACTCTGCATCCTCCACCCAAGCAAGGAAACAACTACCCCCAATTACCAACCTGTTCCACGCGCCCTGTCGTCTTCTTCTTCTTTCTTCTTCTTCTTCTAGTGCCCATCAGTTTCTCCACCGTGAGATCATTATCGCCGGCAGCATTACCCTTCATAAAACCCCACACCTCTGAACAGCTCCTGCCTCAGACCAGCACGCGGCTACATCATCCCACCATCTCCTGCATCTCACGGAGATTATTAAAACGTTCCCATCCATCCGGCCAAGAACATCGATTGTTCCCACCAGCTGTGTTTCGCCGCCATGCATATTCTCTTGCACGGTCTGTATTAGTTTTCTACGAACGCGTACGGACGTCTTTAATTACGACAAAGCCCACAGGTACCTCCCCTGTAATAAAAGATCATACAAGTCGGCACCAGTTGTTAATTTCATGGCCTTCCTTGTAAGAGGCCGAGGACAACGACGAAATGAGTACGACGCTTCGCCTTCCTCTGGTAAGCATATCAATTAAAAAGAAGAAGAGATCCGATACGTGCTCCACTATCCTCCCGTGCCCATCGTCGTCTCCTTATAATATGAAGCTGGGACATCTTTAAAATATATTTTATCTGGGGGGACCTACATGTGCTCTAAATGGTGGCTTTGCCGGGGGAGACGCCGCGGTCGGAGAAGACGACATGGCGGACCTCGTGACCTGCCGCGATCCCTTTCACGCAGATATCCCGGTCGGCTCTCCCGAAGTAGGGCGATCAGGAAAAAACTCTCGCTCGATGGAGACCTGACATAACCGACGACTGAGCGGGTCGTTTTCTGGTCGCGTCGCCCTCGTTGGCAGGGGCCGGGTAGCCGTCGCTGCCGCCACTGTTGAGTGGGAGACAGGATGTGATGAATGGGCAAGTGTGTGGCGGTGGCGGTGGTGGTGTGTACCTCCCTGTCTTCCATTCCATGACTTGAGATCGGCTTGCGCGAATCGGCAAACGCAATTGGACCATTGATAGTAAAAGCCCCAAATGTTATTGGGTATTCAGGGAGCAATCGAGTAATCTTTGGGGAGTATACTTAAGGGTATTTGTCAACCTTACTAGGTATTTTTCACCCTTAACGTCTATTTGTCTGCCTTAGCCAGTCATTTGTCACTCTTAGCTTCAAGAGCCATCACCTTTGATATTTTCTTCACTACCTTGAGCCATCGCCTTTATCTATTTGTTACCACTACCTACCCATTTGTTACTTGTGTTGGCCATTTTTCACTATTTTTGGTTATTTGTCAGCCTATGTACCCATTTGTTTCCCTTGTTTGATATTCTTCAGCCTTGAATGACATTTTTCACCGTTGAGCCTCATTTGTCACCTTTAATTGTCTTTTGTTAGCCTTGGTCAGATATTTGTCACTGATATCGCTCATTTGTCTCCCTTATCTTCTTTACATGGCAAAGTCTTCTAGTGAACCCTGGTGTCGACTCCATCTCCTTATGGCATCGACTCTACTGCCTCATTTCCATGCTTTTTAGGTCTGCTATCCATTTGTCATCTTGACTGAGCCAACTTTGACTGGAGTTGACTCTACTTCACTTGAATGAATTGGGCTTCTGTTCGAACCTTCTGTCTCTGAGCGTGCTCAGAAGTGCTCGGAAGTGCTCAGAAGTGCTAATGTGCTCGAAAGTGCTCAGAAGTACTGAAGTATCTGGAAGTGCTCGAAAGTGCTCAGAAGTGATCAATAGTGCTCGAAAGTGCTGAAGTTTAGCTCAGTGTTCTTCATTTATCATCCCAATCGAGCTATTTCTCACCCTTGTCCAACATTTGTCATCCTTGTAGGCTATTTTCACCGTTGAAGGACATTCTTCACTGATGCTAGACATATGTTACCCTTGAAAATAGTTCTTCCTCTTTGCTTAATATTCTTCAACCTTGGAGTCTATTCGTTGTCATCGTGACCCATTTGTTAGCCTTGTGATCAATTTATCGCCTAGAATCTTCATTTGACACTTTATTTCTTTATTTATCGGCTTGTTTGATTCATTTGTCAACTTTTTAATGTTGGCCATTGGACTGTGTTGACTCTATTTGAGCACTGCATTGACTCTGCTTCTTCACGTCCAAGCTTTTAGCCTTATTGCCCATTTTTCACCCTTACGGAGCTATTTGTTACCTCTATTGCCTATTTTTCACCAATGTTTTCCTATTTGTCACCCCTATTTGCCTTTAGCCATCGCCTTTGTTGCTTTGGCTAGCGGGTGGCTTCTGGCTGACCTCGAGTCGACACAATGGGCTTCTAGAGTCGACTTCGTCAACATGAAAACTTCATCTTTGGTCATTCTTCAACGTGCAGAGCTATTTGACACAAGTATCCAGCTATTTGCCACCCTTAACGGGTATTTGTGATTCGTAAGAACCATTATTCACCCTTAGCTACAGGGCTCTTCCTGGTGACTCGATTAACTAAAACCTTGGCATTTAGGTGGCCTTTTGAACTACTGGCTTCCTACTGAAGTTGTCTCATGCTACAGAGCTTCATAAACACTTTCAACATGAACTTTCATCATCAAGGACATGAAAACTTATTAACCAAAAGCTCGATCTTGTATTGCTGAAACAACTTTACTGTCCAACTTGTTCTTCATTTCTTTACACAAGACGTAAGGACCCATACCTATGAACTAAGGAAGAAATTTTCCACCCATGTGAGAATTGGGTAGAGCTTGGGGTGAGATAGTAAAATAGCTCTAGATAAATCCCTCTAAAAATTCCATGGTGAATTGATGAATTGTTATTTTTCTCAGGTACTTTATTTTTACAATGGCTCACCATGTGGATTGGGACGGCATGCAGCAGACCGTTGTAGGTCTCACTCAGGCATTACAGACTATGGCGCAAGCAAGCGCTAGGACAGGCACCGGAGATTTACATCGTAATTTCTGGTGTTTAAACCCTCCGCGATTCTATGGTTCCTCGAATCCAGACGAAGCTGAAAATTGGATTGATGAGATGAACCGTATCTTTGAGGTCATGCAATGTGCTGACCAAGAGAAGGTTCGTTTAGCCACATTCCAACTAAATAAAGATGTCCGTACATGGTGGAAGACGGTTCCGGTACCGCCAGCTGATGCACCACATACATGGGAAGGTTATCTTGCATTATTCCATGCCAAGTATTTTTTCGAGTATGTCAAGGAGCGGAAGACTGTGGAGTTTGCTTCTTTGTGTCAGGGTATGATGATGGTGGCGGAATACGAGTTACAGTTTTCTAGGCTGGCGCCGTATGCACCTCATTTGGTCAGTACCGACTTATTGAAAGCCTATCAATTTATGGACGGGTTATGGCCCAATTTTATTCAGCAGCTCTGGACCCAAAATATCCGTACTTATGCGGAGATGGTCCAACGAGCGTATTTGTGTGAAAGGACCTAAGAGAAGGTCGAAAGTTAAAGGGAAAAGGAGAGGAGTCAAGCCAAAGGTTTGATCGGCGGAATAAGAAGGAAAAGTTTAGCATCACGGAGCCCTACAAATCCCGTGATAGGAAGAGATCCAGGAACGGGAGTGGTAGTAGTTCCCAGAAAAATAAGAAGGCTAAGGAAGAAGACAAGCAAGTCATGACGGCTTGCTCCTTTTGTGAGAAGTTCAACCATTCAGCTGAAGAGTGCTGGAAGTGCCTCGACGCTTGTTTACGATGTGGCAGCAGGGAGCATCGCATGCCAGACTGCCCTCTTATGAAGGATCAGCCTACCGGTGGTGGACGCAAGAGATAAGCTCATCTCAATGCTGTTCTAGATGATGATGAAGCACCTAGGGATGATGGGCTTATTGAAGGTACCATCTACATTTGTTCCCATCCTACATTTGTACTATTTGATACCAGTGCTTCTCATTCCTTTATATCCGCCGCTTTTGTAAAAACCTTGCCAGTTTCATCAGTTCCCTTACCATCAGACCTTACTATTACTACACCTTTAGGCTCTGGAACCAAACTTACAAATGACTACCCTGATAGTAAGGTAATGGTAGAAGGACATAATCTCCCTACAAACCTTGTATACCTAGACATGGAAGGATATGATGCAATTTTAGGTGTGGATTGGCTAGTAGACCATGACGCCTACATCAATTGCCGAAATAAGATAATATCCTTTCGCAAACCCGGTCTTCCAAGGTTTTCCTTCCTTGGTATCAAATATAGGAAACATCCAACCATCATTTCCTCCATTCATGCTTGCAAACTTATATCCCAAGGTTGTGAAGTTTTTCTTGCTTCCGTGACCATTACCGAATCCAAGGACAATGTATGCAAATGCAAGCCTAAGGGGTGGAAAGGTACAACTGACCCGACATCCGTGTGGGAATCCATGGCTCACGGGGAATTACGGAGGTCCCGGATAAGATCACCTAGTCGAGCCCAAGGAATATGGGAGCAAGAGGATCACTTACCAAGGGAGAATGTAACTACAATATGCAAATATGGATGACCCTATGTGCACCGGAGTGCATGCAATTTCTATCCTAAGTCTAGCACATCAAGACAATAATAAAATTATGCAAACATCACAAAGTGCATGAAAAATGCAAGACAATATGAATAACAATGATGCAAGATCACAAACAGGGACAATTAGGCACTAAAAGATAGGAAAAATCACAAAAGAACAATGTATCTTTGTGTTTCCCCTTGGACTTACAAGTTAATTTTTTGCATAAAGTGTAAAAATGAAGGTAATATTTAAGTGGGCAAATGAAGTCCAATGAATGTAAATAACATTTGGATGAGAATATAATACAAAAGACTATGCAATGGAACCAAGAAACAGTCAAAACAGACCCTGGAACGTAATTTAAATCGGCAAACAAAACGACCCTGTGAATCTGTCTCGAATCTGCCTACAAACTAGATGCAGAAAATGTAAAAATAAAGGTAATTTTTAAATATGAAAATGATGTCCAAATGATGCAAACTCTATATGGATGAGTAGACAATACAAAGGACAACACAATGTCACAAAAATCAGCCCAATCTGACGTCAGGAGATAAAGTTATGCCCGAATGAATAAGGTCCCTGTGAGCAGTGCGCCTGCCTGGCCAGAACCAAGAAAAAGTCACTGGATGACCGTTTTTGGCAGCCTTGTGGTCTACTAGTAGACTGCCTAGGTCTTCGGCGGCCCTGGGAGGACCGTTTACAACACCAGAGGGCTGGGGTGGTCCTGTAATGGCTGTTAAAGGTGCTAGGCGGCCCTGTGATAGACCGTGTACTCCTGACAGACCCGGGAATAGACAAAATAATGGAAAAATGTGGAGAAGACTACCCAATCATGCATGAACACCCACCCAACCTGCAAGAGACTAGTAATACAATGTGATGGGCACTAGATGTCCCACCGTGATCGCCAAAAAACTGTAGATAGTAAATGTTATCTACCCCGCCCCAAGTACTATGAACATATAAACATGAACAAGTAAACATGAGATATAGACAATGAAAAGCAAAGGGACGAGGAAGAATAGAGAACTAACCGTGATCGCCACCAAGGTTTTACAGCACTAAAAAGATGGAGAATGGATGAAGACGGTGTCATGTACCTTGGAAATAGGGAGGGAGACGCGGATTGAAGGGAAGCAGCTACACGTGATCGTGCTTGAAATGAGATGCGGGGAACCGATGTGGGTGCACCTCCTCACCTCCTAGCCGGATAGAAAGCAAGTGCCTCACGTTCTATCAGTAATCTCCTGCAAAACAAAGCTACAAAATTGAAAGCAAACCCATTAGATCATGAAGTGTAGCACATGCCCTGAAGTGATGAAATAGCATGAAAGAAAGGGAGAGAACGCACCGGGGGAGGGTTTTCAACCCCTATAAACGGGTGCAAATGAAAGGTGGGAATGTTGTGCATGCATGAGATTTGAAATCACAGAATTTGATAGAGAGAACCCGGGCGCGGGTCTGCGGGGGCCTGCCCGCATCCGCGCGGACCCATCCGGGGGTGGGCGACCCCGTACGGGTCCCGTCGGCTCCGGACGGGTCTCTCCCACGTACGATTCCAATAAATAGGGGCCTTGGGGAGCTTTTACAGCCTCGTTCGCTCGCCGGAGAAGGGAAGACGCGCTCCTCCTTGTTCGTTTATTGTTTTCCTCGTGCCGTAGGCCACGAGGGGAAGACTTGTCGTTGTCCGTGCTCCGTGATACACGTGTAAGGGACTTCGTTGTTGGTGCGTAGACCTCTTTTTGTGTTGCTTTTTCTCTCGTAGGAGCTTTACTTGCCCGGAGCCACACGTTCCACGGAGGGAGACTTCACGTCTTAGGGATTTTACTGGAACTACGCGATCCTGACAATCGTCGTAGATTGGACCCGGCTCTCGATCGTCTCGATTGCCGTGAGGGTCTGTGATTGCAGCAATATGTAGGCTATGAAGCCCTGAGTGTGGAGATATCCTTACGGGGCGGCGATACACCAAATTTAGGATCCCATGTAGGAATATTCTCCAAAATGGTGGTACGCCAAATATAGGCCTTGTCCGATGCGAGGATAATATCTCGACATGTTGCAGGATAAATTATGGGTGCAACAGTTAGATAACAAAAGAAAGTGTCATCATTTTAAGAGATCCTTGGGAGCTGAATAAAGAGCATATGAAGCTTTGGATATAGGTGATTGAGGAAATTATTGACCTGAATAACATCATTTGGTTGTATACTTGTCCAATATTCTCCAATAATTTCCATATTTAGAAGGTTGTTCAACCTATGCATCATACTTCATCCTCATAGAGAGAGGCCTGTCCTCAGTCCTCTACAGTATTGTGTATGCATACGAGTTTGCTCTTCCAAGGAGGGGAAATTAGATTCTGGGAGAAACCGACAAACTCCAGGACTTTAAGCACCCTTTCTATCAGCTGTTTGAAACCTTTAACAGGTTGCTGCTCAAAAGCAGATGCAGATGGTAGATTTCCAAATTGTTAATGGGAACCTAGCACGAAACATCACACCCGGATGTAGTTTTTTTGGACAGTGAAGTCAGTAAATTTACAGGTTTGTTAGCAGAACTACAATGAGATGACCCAATTTAGAGGAGGATGCCTGCAGTTCTAGATGGGAGAAAAGAAATGTAATTTTCAATTGCATCAGTTTTCTGCATGCTGAATGATGGAAGGACTGGAATGGGCTTGCAAAATGGGGTGTTGCCTCCTCCTGTCTCACCATATGAGTTCTGTAGCTGGACTGTGTCATAATGTCCATAGGCTTTGTTCCTTGACCTGTCTATGCTAGTTTCTGGACAGGGGTATCTGTTCGGTGGTAAATGTGGCATTGTTTTTTTGCCATTGAAGCTGACTGTTTTAGATCTCATTGGAGGTAATAAGATGTTGGAAAGATGCCAGACCTACCTATCTGTGCCAAAGAGGCTTCACCTACAGTTGATGGAACTCATGGATTAACAGAATGCAAGTATTTATCAACTGTCGACTGTATTATTGTGTCGCCACTGAGAGAAATAGTATTTAGAATTGTTGGAGAATGAACGTGAACTGCTAGAATTTAAATACTATGACTTGAACAAGTTGAAGAACCTTCTCGGAGATTTGGCACTGCTGGCCGAGAAGAGCGAGAAGATAGGAGATATTTGCTGGCTTATTCGTGAGGCGGCTTCTCGAGCCAAGGCACCTTCACTGCTGTATTGGCCGCTTACTCCCTTATATATGGGGCCGCCAGGTACGCTTGTTCTTCGTTCCAGCCTCAAACTGATTCTTTCATATTCAACATGTATCTTTCTCACCCATACGCCCTTGCAGCTCACCTTACACTGGAGGTGACCCGGCATTATAGGGAGTTGATTTCTAAGGCGCCGAAGCCTTCATATTTTGACATCCCCAAGCCGGCCCCGACCACGATGCTGCTGCCTCCTGGCGACTCGTGGAAGCGAACCAGGTCTCAAGTTGGGGAGGCTATTAGCAAGGCCAAGAAGGCCAAGAAGGCGGAGACCTTGGCTGAATGAGCGCATCGGAGGAGGGCTACGGAACAAGAACCAGATGTTGCTCCTCCTCCGGTGCCTTCTTTTGCTGAGTTTGAGGCTACCTAGACACAAGGGCCCGGAGATGAAGGTAACTCTCCTCATCGTTCCATGGCTTGTTTGTTTATTTCTGCCACTTTGGCTGATCATCCTTTTTGCAGCAGTTGGCACTGTTTCCGCCATTGTTGGGCTGGAGGTGGTGATGGGTGTCGCGGCCAGAGAGAGAGAGAGGAGGAAGTTGCTCTAGCCTCTATTGAAAGATATCTACCTTCACCAACACCCCAGCAGGAGATGAAAGGTAACTTGCAGTTTAACTGTAAAGCTCTATGGCCCACCATGTCTTTAGTCGAGTCTTGACTGTTTATTTCTTCTATTTCCAGTTAGTATTCAGCCCATGATGCTCCATGCAGTTGAAGCCGTGGGAGTAGCTGCCGTCGATGAGCAAGTGGTTTCAAGGGAAGAGCCCCAAGATGTTCATCATGCCGACGTTTCTGGAGTAGAAATCGTGCAAGAGACTCTTGCGAAAATAGTTGCTCCTTTCAGCAAGGTGCCTGCCCACACACTTGAAATCTGAGAGTAGGCGGAAAAGCCTTCCTCTTCTGAGTTGGTTGATTACGGCGATGGCTCTAGTGACAATGAGCTTCCACCGGTTGACACGAAAATTGAAGATGCTGGGGCTTCTTCAGCTTATGAGAGTGACTTCCTGACATTTAGCCCTCTGAGACTGCCAGTCATTGAGCAAGGGCCATCATACCCTATTGCAGGAGGGTTGGAGTCATCAGAGGCCACTCTTGGAGGCCTAAGTATAGTGCCGACCGAGGTATGGAGTGCTCCACCACCTGTCTGCAGCTTCTCTTGTCATTTTCAACTTGGCTGGTTGACTTATATATATATGATGCAGGCTGAGGTGGCACTGCCGACTATAACGGTGTGGATACCCCCTTCGGATTTAAGCATCGGCCAACCGACCTTTTTGCCAGTGCTACGGCCCATCGCCTTACGGCTTCCACAGACTTATGCCGTGGCAACAGCTTCTGGAGGTCTAGGAGCGATTGGAGAAGTTGGCGGCCCAACGGAAGTTGCAGAACCTCAACCTCCGGCAGCCGACAAAGAGTTGTTGTTGGAGCAAGGGAGCCTCCCGGAGATGGAGGCGGGAGAGATTATTGGAGAAGAGGCCGATGCTTCTAAAGCCCTGGCTGTCATTGAGGAAAAGAAGAAGCCACGGAGATCATCTTCCACGAGCCTATCCCTTGATCTGGAGGCTGCGGTTGCTGCTCTCCACGGTCTACGGGTTTGGCCATCTTCATATCTAGCCGGCTGCTTCCACTCTAGTTCAACATTCCCACTGTAATCTCACTTGAGGTTCAGTTAATCAAAGTAGCTAATTCTATATCCGTTGTAATCTGTTAAGAAAGTTTTAAAATTCCACCATCTCGACAAGGGGACAATTCAACCCCCCTTCTTGTTTGCCATCTCTCTGGGCCAACAGTCACCACGTTGGCAGTTAACGTGATGATTGCTTCTTCAGCGGCTCTGCTCTATCTTGTTATCGGCCCAGGCCTTTCGGCTAACTTGGCCAATTCTTCAAGCTCATTGGGTAGAGCCCCATATCTGTTGGTTATCCCTGCCACATTACAGGTGAAAACTTGCATTTTTCTTCCTTTCCTTCGGACCTCCCTTTTGGCCTGACCTGGGAAGGTCAACCTCTCATAAACTAAAATTCTCCTTCTTTCTTCCCGTTGTGGGGGAGCTTTGGAGAATTTGGCTTCCAAGCCATCTTCGTACTCATCGATGTCCATAAATGATGCCTCGCTTCTTTTTTCTTCTTCTTCTTTCCCTTCTTCGGTGCCGATGGCGCGGAGCAGCCTTTGTTGGCCCAGGGAAGAACTCCCCAAGCTGTGGAAGTAGTCTCTGAACACTTTAGTCATATCATCCTGACTGCACCCCGGGGAAAGGGTAGGGGGCAACGGCTGGTCTTGGACTGGCGGCATGCAAGACAGTCGCGACAGTCGAGGATCTTTATTTGACCTCCTCAAATGTTGGACAACATCAGTCTGCTTGATGCAGACTCTGTGGGTGGGAGGAGAAGTCACCGGCATGATGTCTTCCTTCCTTAGAGTAGCTCTCTAGCCCCCTCTCCAGGGGCCTTTCACAAGATGGTTCGATTCTTGCGGGGCCGGAGTTGGGCCCCGGGTCCTCTTGGGAACCCACACCTGTTTGAACTTTGCTGGTTTAGGGGCCAGCATCCCTTGCCTGTCTTGGTCCCAATTTGCCTTCTAGCTTGCCAGCACGAGGAAGGTGTTGTGCGTGGGCACTGCCAGGATGATGCGGTCCGGTGGGACTTCGACATTGCGGCCGTTCAGGTACACCCGAACGTCGTCGATCATAATAGACTTTTTAGAGGCCGAGAGCCAACCCTGGGGAGCAGCAGTAGTTCTTCTTCTTCTTTGATTCCTCGTCTTCTTTCCCCCAGATGCCTTATCTCTGACGGGGACAGCTTGATAGTCCACATGGTGGATGAAGCAAGAGATGGTGCAGCGAGGCGAAGTATCCCTCTGGGGAAGGCTTGCTTTCGAAGGAGTCATGGCCTTGGCCATGACGGTCTTATTAACTTCACCCTCCTCAACCTACAGTAGGTCGACGAAGGCGATGCCTAGGAAATTGGGGAACCCCACCACTGGTGGCAGAGTCCCAATCGTGGTGGGTACCACTAGGTACCTGTGCTCAGCATGAGCGGCAACCACTTGCAGGCCGAAGGTGAGTCCCGCCAATCTGCTTGCCATTTGTAGTTCCTTCAAAACAGAATGAGCAAACAATCAGTATTTTTGGGGAAGGCCCTGGGGCCTTCTACCTTTGAGTGATTTCAGGTTGCTATTCATCTTCTTTAGTTTCTATCCTCTGGAGCTTCCACGGTTTCCTCATAACCATTCGCGCTAGTGAGCAGCCATGAATCAGCTGTTTTGTTCCGACCACCAATGCTTATAACCCTGCGAGCCTATTGCTATAAGCGGCCTCTCGCAGACCGTTCTCTGTTTCTCACGGTTTGATATAGGTCGTGCACCTCCGCTGGCTCAGGTACGTTTCTGTCTTTCCACTGGTGGTTTTATTGACATTCTGCGGTTGATTCAGGTCTGTTCCAGTGATTGAACGATTTGTTTAAGACCGTTCATCCAGGTACGTCCTCGTCTCCCTGTTCTCGTTCATGCCACTGATTTGTGATTTCTATCGATTTTCTATCATTACTCCCTGCTGTTGAACGGTCCACCCAGGACCGTTGCCCTCCCTTAGCGGTCGTCCATAGGCCGTCTATTTGTGCTACAGTGCACCCGAGCCTCCATTTTATTACTATCTCATATCAGTTTATGCTATTTTGATGCTATTAGTGATCTCTCCTTTGCTATTTTTATATTTTTGCATGCTTGTTTTCGTACTTTTCACATTTGTTTACTAGTTTTTAGGCTAGATTTTACATGCACTCTGGTGCACTTAGGTGCATGCATTATTATCATATTTAGCTGCACTCCTACCTAGGTAGGGGATCCTCTCATCTCCATATTCCTTGGAGCCGACTAGGTGACCATACTCGGGACCTCCGTAAGTCCCCGTGAGCTATGGATTCCCACACGGAGGCTGGGCTGGTTGTACCTTCCCACCCCATAGCCTTACAGGTTGCATACATTGTGAGAGAGAGATAGCCATATATTAAACACAAACTTTGGACCTCATTCCCTATAGGCTTCCTATCTCGAGGGAACCGCTCTTCAATTAAAATCACTAAAAGGCCCACCAAACTTTGAAAAAATAAAATTTAACGATCATATTAACTTGATTGATCTTAGTTGCGCCCTCTCATGCCCACATTATTTGTTTGGGCTTCCTTAGGCCCGTTTGTGTTATTTTGTGTCACATCACCATTAGTAGCAGTCTTGTCAATTAGGCCCATTTAGGCTAGTTCATCGTTGTGTGTCTGTCCATTTAATCACATTGTCCTAGGTTTCTTGCCCTCCTTGTGCTTCTCTTATCTTTAGTTGTATAAAGTCTCCATTCGCCCTCATGGAGTGCCACTTTTCCCCTGTATACTACCATTCTTCTTCCCCGTCCTCTTATCCTCGCGTGGATTCCTCTTCCCACGCGGGCCCATCACCCCATTCATCCAATGAGCCTTATCCTTTTAATGGGCCCCCTTCCTTCAATGGGCTTGCCCCCTCTAGCAGGCCCTTCTCTTCTATCCATGTTGCTGCTGGCCCAATTGGCCCTCATTCCCACCTTCATGATCCTTCCAGACCCATGCATATTTCCATCCCCGGAATGGGCTTCTCTTCTCCTCGGTCCGGATCCCCTTACTTGGCCCAATACCATAATCTTAGTCCAAGTTTACACTCTTTTGCTCAGGCTGGCCCACATCCTTCTCGGTCTCTCCCCACCGAGGAGATAATCACTCAAGCCCAATGCCAACTTGAGGAACTGCAACGCCGAATCAATCCTCAAACCTCTGCACAGTCCTACAGATTTAAGTCTCATAGTACATCGCTCCCCATGCCCAAAACCTCCTCTACGTGCTACCCTGCCGCTCACCCTCCATCTTCCCACATCCATCACCCATCCTCTAGGGAAAACTCAGCCCTAGAATCCACCCGAAAGCATCGTTGCCGCGTTGTTCTTTCCCTATCTATCCTACTACCTGCAGATAGACCAGATTGCACAGGGAGATGCTTGTTGAGCATTCAATGACATATTCGCCTCTCTCCTGGTTCCCGTTTCCCTCCTCCCGCTCCTATTTTGCGCTGCTTTCCCGCCCGTGGCCTCCGGCCATGGCCGGTGGTGGGAGAGGAAAGGCCCTTCCCCACCAGCCTGGTCTAGCCCGCCCTGTTCCTTCGTAGGTCTCCGCCGTCAGCGCTCCACCAACCGCGGTCGCCAGCAACAGCCAGGATGTCCTCACGGTTAGCCACGTTAGTACAAACCCTGCCACTTCCGGACCGCCATCGTCCTCGGCTACCTTCTTGGTGATGGAAGTGGCATTCCCTCCTCTTCCCGTCGCGGGCCTTCCTCCCTCCATCCCTCTGGTTGCGAGGGGCCCTGCTCCGCCGTCTCCAAGCCGACAGCCACTGCCGCGGTCCCTCCATTGGAGCACGCCGCTGGCCCCCATGTCTCTATAGGGTTGGTCCTCTCCTCTACTTCCTGCGCAGGAGTGGATCCCGCCACCACTGCTTCTGAGGTTCCCCCTCACATCGTGTCTGCAACCGGCCCTCTTGGAGACATCGATGGCGCGGCGGTGGACCCTGCCTGCCCACTGCTGGGCCATGCTCCACCATCGGATCCCGCCAGCCCTCGTGCTGCACAGGGTTTGCTTGGAGGGAAAGCAGCAGGTTCGTCGTCCACCGCCCCAACGACCAGACCCCCACTAGTCTCTACGGCACCCACCCCCTCACCCTGGGCACGTGTACCAGGAGGTTCCATCGCTGGTGGTTCCACCTCCATGCCGACCCCTTCCTTCGCTCAAGTTGTCAGCCACTCAGTTGGCCTGCCAAAGCTCAATATGGATGTGCATGCCCCGACCTTCTCTGACTCTGGAGAACCATCTGCTTTCTTCTCCAACGACAAGGTTCATCAATCCTACATTGCTCTACAGTTCGCCGTCATCGATCGCCCGCACTACCCGGGGCCGACCTACCTTCGACATCATCCGCTACCACCTAGCACAGAGGTTTAAGTTCAGCCAAGATTTTGTCATCAGCTCCTTGGACACCCGGCACCTCCTTCTGCGGTTCCAAAACCAACATGACTATCTACAAGTGCTACTCAAAGATAGCCTGTACATCCAAGGGAAGCCTTTTCACTTCATCAAATGGACACTTGACTTCTCTAGAACAGTCGACTCCCCCCTTGTTCCTGTCTGGCTAGAGCTGCCGGATCTACCAGTCAACTTCTACCATGAGGAGATGCTGCTCTCCATCGCAGGTAGCATCGGTCCCACCCTGCAAGTCGACCGAAACACTAGGTGCCTCACACACTCTCTAGCTGCTCGTGTTTGTGTGCAGTTGGATGTGTCCAAGCCGCTCCCTAAGAGGGTTCTCATTAGCTACGGCTCCTACAGCTACTGGCAACCCATTTCTTACAAGAATCCTCCCCTGTATTGCTCGTCCTGCAAGCGCCTAGGGCACCCTGCTGCTCAATGCAAGAAATTGCCCGAAGATCATGCTAAACCCCCTGCCCCACGATCGGTCCGTGTTGGCTGCCACACCACCCTGCCATCTGTCGCTGGCCCTCTGTCGCCTGCTGAAGTCCAGGCCCCTGCTGCTGTCAATATTAATGGTTCTTGTCCTCCTGTTCAAGGAGCCCCTGCTCTGCATGTCGTCGCTCCCACCCAGACGTCAACCTCGGCAGCCTGTGTCGACGCTCCAGCCAGCACCTCAGAGGCCCGCGTCGACGCCCCCACGTACCCCTCAGCGGCCAGCGTCGACGCACATGCCAACCCCGTAGTGGCACGCATCGACTCCCCCGCGAACCCTACGGCCAGCGTCGACACACCTACCAACCCCACGGTGGCCCGCGTCGACACACAAGCCTACTCCTCGGAGGACCGCGTGGACGCCCTGGCGAACCCCTCGGCGGCCAGCGTCGACGCACCAGCCTACACCTCGGAGGGCTGCATCGACACCCCCGCGCTCCCCTCGGTGGCCAGCGTCGACGCACCTGCCAGCCACGCAGTGGCCCGCGTCAACGCCCCAGCGAACTCTTCGGCGGCTAGCGTCGACGCACCTGCCAACCCCGCGGTGGCTCGTGTCGACGCACCAGCCCTCACCTCGAAGGCCCACGTCGACGCTCCTACGAACCCTTCTCAGGCCCGCGTTGACACACCAGTCTTCACTTCGGAGGCCCGCGTCGATGCCCCAGCTAACCCGGCGGTGGCCTGCGTTGACGCACCTGCCAACCCGGCGGCGGCCAGCGTCCACGCACGAGCCAACTCCTCGGCGGGCTGCGTCGACGCACCCGCCTTCTCTTCGGCGGCCCGCGTCGACACACCAACCATCTACCCCACCGGTTCTGACATTTCGGTGGACCCTGCAGCTATTCCCCAAGTGCACTGCCATTCGGAGGAAGGGGACTCTTCTTCCACTCAACCTAGTGGGTCATCCTTTTCCCTCCCGCGCCCTACCTTGCAAGTGCTGACTGACCCGGGGCTAGCACCAACCTCCACTGTTGAGGACATCCATGCTTCCCACCTGCACTTTGTGGGTAAGGACATGGACTCTCAGGCTGGGGTCATTGGCGTTCGGACAAGGTAGGGCTCTCGCAAGGGTGCCTCGACTGGTTGCTCCAACACCCGTGCTTCATGAAGATGCTCCTGTGGAACATCCGCGGATTGGCCAATCGTCAATCCCTCAGCCGTCTCAAATTCCTCATTAGGGAGCATGACATCAAATTGGTTGCGGTTATTGAGCCCAAGCTCCACTCTTCTGTGCTAGAGAAATACAGAGTGAAACTCCACATGGCCCACTGTGTTGCCAACTCTACCTTCAAAGGTCGGCTCTGGGTCTTCTGGCAGGATCCCATTACCTCCTCTGTGGTCTCCTTTTCGGATCAGCACCTCACCATGAGGATTGGTTCGATACTGGCCGACGACTTCTTCATGACGGTCGTCCACGCTTGCTGTTCTATTCCAGAACGTCGGAATCTATGGGATCACCTGGTGGACTTCTCATCCTCATGTGACCGGCCGTGGATTGTTGGCGGGGATTTTAACAGTATTCTCCACCCCTCCGAAAAAAGGGGGGGAGACGGGCCTTCTCTCTCTCTATGTCAGATTTCCAGGCTTGTGTCTCTGCTGCCGGTCTTGAGGATGCGGGATTTATTGGTGGGAACTTTACTTGGTATAATGGTCAGCCAGCCAATGGTATTTGGGCGAGACTTGACAGGGTCCTCTTCAATGGGCTTTGGACCATTTCCGGTCCCACTCTTTCTGTGCAACACTTGTCCCGTGCATGCAGCGACCACAGGCCGTTACTCATTTCGGTTGCCTCTTCCCCCGACCGGCGGCCATCCAGGTTCAGGTTCCATCATATGTGGACTGCTCATACCACTTTCTTGCAAGCTTCTCAAGCTGCCTGGGCTTCCTCTCCCTCGGCTTCTCTCCCTCTGGTGGCCTTGGCACTCAAGCTCAAGCATATGAAGGGTTTCTACAGGGAATGGAATTCTAATGTTTTCAAGAATGTATTTAGCAATGTCAAAGCTGCTGAAGCCACCTTCCTCTCTACCCAAGAGGCTTTTGATCAACATCCTTCCGATGCACACCGAGATGCTTACATGGCTGCCAAGGATGACCTTGACAGGGTACTCTCTCATGAAGAGATGTTCTGGCGAGAGAAATCAAGAATTAAGTGGTTAAAGGAAGGTGACCGTAACACAAAATTCTTCCATGCTTATGCTTTATCACATCGGAGGCGAGCTACCATATCCTTACTTCATGGAGAGGACGGCTCTATTGCGGACAATGACTCTTCTATGGCAGATTTGATGGTGTCTCACCTATCCTCGGCTTTCAACTCCAACCCGCATCTTATGCACCCGGAAGTCCTCTCTTCTGCCGATCTTGGGCTGCTTTCAATCTTTGCTGAATTTGCTGAATCTTCTCAGATGTTCCTTGCACCACTTCGGGCCTGATCAATTGCCTGTCACCAACCTCTTCCCAACATAGAGGAGATCTACATGGCCTCCCATACAAAGCCTCAAATGGAGCCATACCCATATTTGCATGGTAATTATTATTGTAGGCAAATTCTACCAACAGTAGATGTCGCTCCCAATCTCTTCTCTAATCAAGAATACAGGCTCTCAACATATCCTCTAAAGTGCGGATGGTCGTTTCAGACTGACCATCTATCTGGGGGTGATATGCTGAGCTGAGCTTCAACTGGGGCCCAAAAGCATTCTATAATCCTTGCCAAAGTCTTAACGTGAAGCGAGGATTCCGATCTGAAATAATGGGCTTCGAAACTCCATGCAATTTGATGATGTTCTCAATATAAAGACATGCCAAGCTCTCCACAGATTGCTTCTTCTACATGGCTAGAAAATGTGCAGTCTTCGAGAATCGATCCACAATCACCCAAATAGAATCATTGCCCTTTGATGATCGAGGCAAGCCTGTAACAAAATCCATGATGATATCCTCCCATTTCCATTATGGTATCTCGATCCTTTGCATCAACCCAGATGGACTTTGATTTTTAGCCTTAACCTGCTGACAAACCAAACATCTAGACACAAATTCTGCTACATCCTTCTTCATGTCGGGCCACCAAAAGGACTGCTTCAAATCTTGATACATCTTGCTACCACCAGGATGAATGGAGAATTTCGATCTGTGAGCTTCCTCCATCACTTCATTCTTCAATTCAATCACATCAGGCATGCAAATTCTATGCTGAAATCTGACCACACCATCTTCATCTCAAGCAATTCCAGTCTTACCAATCATGCCTTGCAACCGAGGGTCATCTTGCTGAACTTCTATTACTCGATCCATAACTGTTGACTTGATGCATAGCTGAGTAATGAACGCCTGGCAAAGTTGAGGCTCAATTGATCTCATGGAACACACAGCATCCTCAATGATCTTCCAGTCTTGCTACATCAAGGTCCGCTCCCGACTAAGGGCATCGGTCACAACATTAGCCTTTCCAGGATGATATTGCAGTTCAAAATCATAGTCCTTCAAGAATTCAACCCATCGCCTCTGGCGTAAATTCAGCTCCTTCTGAGAAAATAAATACTTAAGACTCTTGTGGTCCGTGAAGACTGACTTGACTCCATACAAGTAATGTCTCCAGATCTTCAATGCATGGACAACAGCGGCCAACTCCAAGTCATGCGTAGAGTAATTCTTCTCGTGCTCCTTCAGTTGCCTAGAGGCATACACAACAACCCTACCATTTTGCATCAGAACACAACCAATCCCGATCCCTGAAGCATCAATGTAGAGGGTAAACATGTCAATACTATTGGGTAGGATCAAGAGTGGTACTGATGTCAGTCGATCCTTCAATTCTTGGAAACTTCGCTCACACTCCTCGGACCACATGAACTTCACTCCTTTCCTTGTAAGCCTCGTCAAAGGTGCCGCAATAGAAGCAAAACCCTTAATAAACTTCCTGTAGTAACTGGCCAACCCGAGAAAACTTCAAAATTCAGTGGGAGATTTCGGAGCCTCTCATTCTATTGCATACATCAACTTGTGCGTCTTCAAGCCCTCTTTCTTTTGATCTAAAAAGCCCTAAATTCCATGTTGTATCTTGGGAGAATTTTTGATTTTAGTGGAAGCATGTCACAATTAGGGTTAACCATGTTTTACTTCGTTTTAAGTAGGGATGTCAAGCACTAAACATTTAATTGATCATGCTATATTGCATAGAATTTCGTGCTCTTTCTATTGATAGCAAAAGCCTAAATTTCATACTTCCTGTAGTGGGTATTTAGTCATTTTAGCTAACCCTAGTCGAACTCACCGGAGGCGGGCAAAGTGAAGGTAGCAGAACTGTTCTGACTTGGGCGGCCACAGGATAGACCGCATGTCCATATGCGCGGCCAGTAGCTGACCGCCTATGATCACATCTGTGGCCACATGGTAGACTACCCATCCTAGATAAGCAGCAGAACACGGACCGTTCATGTATTTATCTCTGTTACGTTTCATGCTATGTTTCCTGGGAGGAGCGGCAAACCCTCAACCGCCCTTCCTCCAAGCGGCCAGTCACAGACCGCTCATCCACCCCAGCGGCACTCTTCAGACCGCCCATCCCTAGCAGGCCTTCAGACTTGAGAGGGGATGAATAGCCTGTAGTGCGACTACCGAGGTTGAGGAAAGGTCTTGAGTAGACTGTCCATCTGTCCAGAACTAATTATTGTCATTTTAACATGATTTACTTTAGTATATTAGTGTTTAAATGGTAAATTAGCAATGCACATAATAACCAGGAATTCATGATAGTAAATAATTATAAATTCATGCTGATTTATTTACTTTGATCTTGATTCATCTTTTCAAATGAATGTTAATCTTAATTATGATTCATTAAGACTTGACATTTGCTATTAGGATTGTTTGACAGTTATTCTACTCTGGTAGGAATGACTGACCGTTACACTTGTTTCTCGATGTTTTACTAGCCTCTATTCCTTGTAACGGTTGGGAGTCTCCATCGGTTACTCTTTCTGTCGGACTAGGACCATCATTACAGGACCTCCGTAAGTCCCTGCGAGCTTGGGATTCTCACTAGGACGCTGGGCAGGTTGTACCACCAAGACCTGAACCTGTTCACGTGATCGGACTGCTTAGAATTTTGTGTTGTGGGTCACGGATCACCTTGGACCAACTGAGGCTTGGATGGCCCAGAATGGACCATTTAACTCAGTGGGCTGCCCATTATGAACCGTGCATCCCTGGCCCAGTGCCACTTACTTTGGTCGATTAATCTTATTCTACCATCGACCAAACTATGTTTTGATGGGCCCAATAAGCCCTAGGCTGACCAGTGGATAGTGGGCTAGACCCTGGTTCAGTTCTGCCCCACTTATGGCAACCCGGAGTCCATTTGGGTGGAATTCTAGTTAATTGAGTTAAGTCATGTTGAACAGACCATCTAGGCCCATCCATGTTCTCGAACGGATCTTACTGGACCGTTCACCCTATGAGCGGCCCTATAAGGACCGTTTATCTTGTTCTTGGGCTGTAAGTCCTTCTGGTCATGTGTGGCCCAGTTTAGACCGTACATAGCTTAAGCGGCCCAGTAGTGACCGTGTATCTTCTAGTTTCCAAAAATTGGTAATTTTATGGTTTTGATTGTTGTGTGAGCTCTAGCCTCAAGAGCCCTCTTCATGGTGATTTGGGGAGGTCTGACAAGGTTTTCAATGCCTAGAAGAGAGGTGTTGTGTGAAAAACGAGCTTGGGGTGCCCTCCTACTTATAGAGCCCAATTTGTGGCCTAATCCCACTAGGATTGAGGTAGGATAACTCTAAATCAGGTTACGATAGGCTTTGACTCAGTTTAGGACTCTTTACCCTCACGTTGGGACTCTCCAAGAGAGTCCCGATCGAACCACCAGAGTTTCCTCATACGCGGTCTATCGAGAGACCGTGGGCACTTAATAACAGTCATCATTGGACAGTTTAGGTTCCTTTTACGCACTTCGTCTCCCTGACAGCCCAAATGGTCTTGGGGAGGCCATTTTTCAAAACCTACGGTCAAGGAAGAACCGTGTTTATATTATCTGCGGTTCAATGGGGACCGTGTATCGCCTTCTTTGTTGTCTTGGCTGAACAATTCTTCGCGGTCCACCATGAGACCGTCTAGACCAATGAGCGGTCGTTTGGATGATCATTTATCTCCCTGCTACCTTAATTTTATCCTCTTTGCATCATTCCGCTTGAGTCTCCTCGTCTCTCTCTCTCACTCTCCTGTGTCAGTCTAGGATTCATGGATTAGCATCAAGCATACACACATCTATTCATACATTCATTTGCAGAACCAAAAGCATGTCATATCATAACATCCATAAACATCCATATGTACATGAGTCACATAATACATTAGGCCTGTCCCTCTGAGCCTCCGTTGTCACTTGTCCCTTCGTACCTCTTCGATGGTGGGGCAATTGCTGAGCTCGCCTCCTCGCGGTGATGTCGGTGTCGCCCCCCTCCTCCTCATTCCTCCGGCGGTCAGAGGAGCTCGTGAAGTACCCTCGGTAGGAGCTATGTGTACCACTCGGGGCCCCGCTACACTCCGGCCTCCGGCTCATCCGCTCATACGCCCGCACCTCTCCTCTCAGCTCTACCGCCTCTATGCGAGCATGCTCAGCCTCGGCTCGTTAGCAGTCCACCGCTGCTACCTCCGCATGCCAACACTCTGCCTCGGCTCAGGCACACTCAACCTTAGTCCAAAAGCTGCTCACCTTAGCTGCCTCTATCCGATGGTGCTCCGCCTCAGCTCGAGAATGCTCTGCCTCCTCCCTCGGCTGAGTAACCTCGCTCAGCGCTGCTGTCAGCTTGCTCGTCTACATATACATACATCATAATTAGCTGGTTGCATTCATAATCATAATCAAAAGGGGAGCTGCAATTGTTTACTTACCCTCTCGGCAAGTGCGGCCTCCGCCTCCTCGACTTGTACGACCATCTAGGCAAACTCCGCATCTCACTCGACACGATCCGCAGATGGCTTGGAGGAGGAAGACGGTGCATCAGCTCCCTAACATTGGGCCCCCTTAGCACACTGCATTTAGAAGTGTAGGCTGGTCAGTTTATAAGCATATTATAAACATTCTAAGTCTGAGGTTGAGTAGCACTTACCAGGAGATCTAGGGAACGCCAGAGCTCGTCCCGCTCCTGGACAGTTGACAGCGCGAAGAACGCACGTCGTTAATACGCCCACGTATCAAATTTACAATATACCGAACTCACACACTTGAAAAGATTGAACTTCGAGTAAAGTGGTGAAGACGGGTCGAGGTCCCTATAGGTGACTTGATCTGATACACGGTAGGAGGAGCTGATCCCCTAATCATCAAGCAAGTCCACAACATGCAGGTCAATTTCGACTTGCCTTACACCTGAAAGGGACTGACACCGTGAGCTTGCGACTGACTCGACATAATGCATGCAGACTCTGAACAAACTGTATAAATAAAGAAAAAATAGCACACCCTATATCCTAGTCAGCCCTAATGCTATGAAGACCCATGCAAAGGTGGACCAGGACATCCGAATGTGTGACTTGCATGCATTTGGCATAACCTGAGGTTGATAGAGTGGGGGACTCCTAGACATCCTAGTATGAACCAGTCATGCATGGATGGCCCTTTGGAGTGGGGGGGTTTGGATGGTTTGGATGGTTTGGGTGGGCCAGGAGAGCCAAATTCACCTTTTTCATCACCCCTATATGTGTGTAGCTCGTGCCAATGAACGGGCTCCTGGCTGAGTGTAAGTGGACTGGCCCATGTGAGAGGGGTGTGATAATGGACTCCCCTGACAAGGGGGGATGGAGGTTGTGGGTCAAGAGGCCCGCTAAGGAAGGGATCGAAGGGATCAAAGAATGTGTGACCCATCGATATGGATTCCCTCATCTCCTGGTCCCATGTGTGGAGTTCTAGAAGGTGTTGATGGTCACCTTCATCCGTTGTGGCTAAGGGGACAACGGCCTCGTATAGCAGATAAGGGTCCTCCCTCGAGACAAATGAAATGAAGGTAGGCTCGACCGGCATGGGGAGGAATAAGAGAACCTCCGTGGTGTCATGACCCACGGTGTATACAGAGGTGATGGACCCGAATGCGAGATGCGTTAAGCAATGACTCGTGGACTGGTCGAAGCCTGGGGCCAACATATGCGTCTACTTCCATTGGCAATATAATCCCTTAATAAGGTCATCCAATATATCAACATGGTGACTAGACCGGAACATGGTGTGGAATGAGTTGACTAGCACTAATGGTAGTGTGGGGTCCATGGGTGGATAGCAGGGTGTCCCAGTGACCAAGCCTGTCCTAAGCCAGCTAAGAAGTGGCTCGTCGATGAGTAGCTTCCCCATTAGAAGTACGAGTGGCTCTAAATGAGGTTGCTCCAGGTAAAGATTGGAAGGCAAGGTAGGTGGCAAAGGAGCTCTAGGGAAAGGGTTCCTTGGCTGGAGTGAGTGAGGCCGTGGGGCAGGAGCATCCTGCCTCGTGGGCTCATGTGGCCATTTGATCGGCTCGGCAATCTATTGAGCGGTAGATGCTTGCCGAAGGGCCGCATCAAACATTTACTCGAAAGGCTCAACCTCAAGAGTGACCTGGCAAGAATGCTCTAGAGTGGTCACGTCGCGGCAAAGCAATTCGAACTGGTAGTGAAGCCGCAAACCTCTCCGGAACTCAAATGCGGTCGTGGTGCTCTTCTATCCAACTCCATATCCCAACCGATACTCTTCAAAGTCCCTAATGTACTCAGACACAGATTTTTTGCCGTGGATGGGCCTGATCGGGGCATTCTCTAGGGTGGAGACTCATCTAACCAGACTGTGGAGAGATCGGTCGGTAGCATCTATCCTATCATCTATGGCATTAAGCCTAGCCTTAGCATGGTAAAAATATTCTCGTCTGTCCCCGTCAGATTTGTCCGGGTGTGCTCTTCATGGCTTCTATGCCCCCAGGCGGGGTATGCTCCTTCTTCAGATGCCCCTAAGTCGGGGTGTAACTTTGTCTCATATGCTCCCCCATGTGGGGTGAACTTCTCTTCATACGCCCCTGAGCCGGGGTGCAGCTGTGTCTCATATGCCCCCCCATACGGGGTGAACTTCTCTTCATACGCCCCTGAGCCGGGGTGCAGCTGTGTCTCATATGCCCCCCCATGCGGGGTGTGCTGGGCTTCTTATGCACCCGAAGCAGGGTATGCTCTTCTTCACATCTCCCTATGTCAGGGTATCACTTATTGCTTCTCATGCCCCCAAATCGGGGTAAATTCTTCTTCTTCTACCCCCCCTCCCCCGAGACTGGGGTATATTTAGTTCTTGTGCACCCGAGATGGGGTGTGTTCCCTTCTTTGTATGCCCCCAGGTTGGGATGTATGTCTCTTTGCTTCTGTGCCCCAAGACAGTGGGTGGATTCTGCTTCTAGTGCCCTGAAGAGGGGTGCATTCTTTATGGTTTCCATGCCCTCTGGCGGGGTGCAACTTCAGGCCCCTCACGCCCCCAGGCCGGGTTGGAGCTTCACTCTTTGTGTGCCCCCAGATGGGGTATATTTTTTCCCCTTTTTTTATTCCCCATGGCAGGGTGTATGCGTGCTCTCTTCGGGAGTGGTGGCCGTGCTTGGCCTCATTGCTATAAGGCATTCCCGACAACAAATAGGGATTCATCAAGCTACAATTGTGGCCTACTGTATCTTCTAATAGCCACTCGAGGGGACATCTTATGCTGGATGGGGGCAGTAGGAGGGCGGAATGGGCTGGGGCATTGCACCGCGGGCTTGGACCCTCCTAGAGTCGGGCGGGATGTCGGCCTTCTTCTCGTTCTTTTAGTCAACAATGCCTGTCGACTTTCTTTTTGCTCTTTCTTTTCTTCTCTTCTTCCTCTTTTGCGTAATAGATCACGGTGGGTGTGCAGGAGAGTGCTCACCCCCTCAGGGAGGGGATGAGTGGTCTGCTCCACCGCATCAACCCCACCGTGGTAATCTTTGTTCAGCACGGGTCTTGACGGATACTACCGTACAACTCTCTCTCGCCAATTCTTTCTCTTCTTTTGTTTCTTTCCTTTCTTCTTTTCTTCTTTTCTTCTTTTCTTTCTTTTTCTTCTTAGGGAAAGGGGGTTTGATTTCCCCTCCCTTCTTCTCTCTTTCCTCTTCTCTCTCTTTTTTTTAAACGACCTTCATAATTCCTGGAAGTTGCAGGTGCCTCGGAGCAGCACCTCTGAGGCAGCAAAAATTGTTGCGCCAAGTCTGACTTTTCTTCCCACAAGGCTGGCGGAGACAGCACCTGCAATTCATCAAAGCAGGCAAACATCATTTATTAAGGGGCCATGAGGCCCTTAGTCCCGGTGAAGAGATGAAGGGTGATTTTAGTCCCACCGGCCGTGCCAGACTTGTGGACGCACTTTTTTGATATTATTCGATTTATTAAGTGCGTGGGAGTGTCAGTCACAGAGTGACGATTTATTTGAACTTCGTGGAAGCCCATGGTGCGCTCGATCTGACTCGGTCAGATGATTGTGTGATTTAGGTCGAGACTAAAACCCGCCGCGCCATAAAGGTCGCGACGTTATTTACATCCATTTTCATTGGTTGGCATACAGATAGGACCTTCTTATGTCCTAGAAGATTTTCTAGATTTGAATTTGATTGGCTGGAGGTGAAAAGAAGGTTACCTTGAAAGGTGATTTTTCCCACATTTGTAAACTGCCAAATCTTTTGCTCAAAAGGACTAATCCGGTAGCCTCATGATGACAAGGACACTGGTCAGTCCTAGGAACCTCCTTCAAAGCTCAAAAGATGTGTTTTTGTAGGTTTATGGTCCATATTTTAATCTCCTGGATGACCTTCGAAAGTTGTAAAGGTTGGCCAGTTGTTTTCTTCATGTATTCCTTCTATGAGCTATTTGTCAGCCTTACGAGGCATTTTTCACCCGTAGAGCCCATTTGTCTACCTTAACCATCTATTTGTCACCCTTATTCCTCAATAGTCGTCACCTTTGGGGATTTCCTTCTCTACCTTGGCCTTAATATATTTGAGCTTGTTGTCACGGCTTGACTCCCGAGCATGATTTCATGAATTCGAGCTTGCTATAGTTGCTTGGAATGCTAGCCACAAGTGCTCGGAGTGGTAACTATTTATGCTTGGAGTGCTCACTACAGTTGCTTGGAATGCTACCTATAGGTGCTCGGAGTGCTCGCTACAGTTGCTTGGAGTGCTCAGAGTGCTAGCTATAGTTCCTTAGAGTGCTCGCCACAGGTGCTCGGAGTGCTTGCTACAATTGCTTGGAGTGCTCAGAGTGCTAGCTACATGTGCTCAGAGTGCTTACTATAGCTGCTTCAAGTGCTCGCTACTGGTGCTTTGGAGTGCAAGCTATTTGTGCTCAGAGTGCTCGCTATAGTTGCTTTGGAGTACTCAGAGTGCTAGCTATAGGTGCTTGGAGTGCTAGCTACAGTTGCTCAGAGTGCTCCCTACAGGTGCTTGGAGTGCTCGCCATAGTTGCTTGTTATTCTTCTGCTAGCTATTTTTCATCTTTGATCACATTGGCTTGGCGATTGACTTGAACTTAACTCAACTGGGTGTGACTGGAGTTGAGCTTTGATTATAGTCAACTTTGTCTGGAGTTGACTTGGTTGGAGGCAACTTGACTTGAGTCATCTTTGATTGAAGTCAATTGGGTCAACTTGACTGGAGTTAACTCCATCTCCAAATGGAGTTGGCTCTTGTTCAACGTTTTCACACTTCATAGCCTTGTTTCTCCCAAGCTAGCCATTTGTTAGTGCTATTCATGTATTTGTCACCATTATTCTGCATTTGTCAGCCTGAATCGTGTATTTGTCACCGCAAGCCTTATTGAGCCGTCGCCTTAATGCTTCTATGTCTCTTGCTTGAGAACTGTCACCTTTGTTTGCCTGGCAACCTATTTGTCACCCTTATCTATCCATTTTTCATCTGTAAAGTGCGTTTGTCACTGCTACTAGCCATTTATCACCTCTATTCAAACATTGCTGCCCTACCTTGCGGAACAATAGTTGAGTCGACTCAAGAAACTTTTTGAGTCGACTCTAGTTCTTCCAAATTCTTCTTCTTATCTATTTTTCACCTCTGTCAACCTATTTATCACCCTTAATCTCTATTTGTTAGCACTATCAAGCTATTTGTCAACTCTGTTTCCATCAGCTGGTAGGTGGCTTAAGGTATACCTGTGTCGACTCCATTTGCATACATCTTGGTAAGTTTATGCAATGCTTTTTTGTTTTTTTTTATTTTTGTTTTTTTTCATCTGGATTATTGATGCTAACACCTAGACCATGGCCACCAAGAGCCACATGTCTACACTATGGACACAGGTCCATCCAATGAGCCCTCGCATGAGGTGCAAACCACTGCTGGGGAAGCATCCCCTTCCCAGTGTAGATATATGAAACGTGGCTCCACAAGTCACTTGAATAGGATATGCATATATGAAAACATGATGTGCCTCAATCAAGTAAATAGCATGAGCATGTAATCATATGCAAACATGATCATATAACGAATAAAAGGATGATAAAAGATGTAGAAGAATATCGTGATCACCACTAAGGAATGACAACGCCGAAGATGTGTAGAAAGGGAGATGGGTGTGTGTTATGTACCTTGGAAAAGAGAAGATGATCGCACTTAATATGGGATGTACGGACTTTGTGGGTTAGCCTCTCCTCGCCTTCCAACAGTCTAGAAGGTAAGGGCCTCAATTTTCATATTTTCTTACGAATCAAAACCAAACCAAGAGGAAAAATCCATTAGAATATGCAAGTGTAGTGTCTATCCCGGATGCATAAAAGAGCATGAACGAATTGAGGGAAAAACCCACCGAGGAGATTTTTTATAACGACCCAGTTTCCTAGATATCGGAGACTCGATACCCTAAGACTCGGGGATGCCACCCAAGAGCTGATGAGGCTCCGAAAGGGTTGAAAAAGAGGCTATAGTGTACAAAGATCTACAATCACACGTGTAATTTTTAACAAATATTACGTTAAGCAGAAGTAAAAATTTACATTACCAGAGTGTTATATTTACACAGTAGTCCATAAGTACAGAGTAGAAGCCCAAAATTATACAATAACCAAAGAGTACAACTACACGGGGCATACCCCGGAGTGGACCACATTGGCAATACGACTTGCAGCCAAAACCACGTGGAAAACCTAATGACTGCTGCACCTCACCTGAAAGTCAAAGGGTGAGTCTCATTTCATTGACTCAGTAGGGGTCCCGCAGATCCCTACCTCGTAGCTAAAAGTGAAAGAGAAGTAGTTAAACAAGAATAACTGTAATGAACTAGAGTTCAGGGTACCGATAACCCGATACAAGTATCGAATTACCACCACCAAGAACTGGAGACGCCACCCAAGAGGCTGATGAGGCCCCTGAAGGGTTAGCAAGGTTTGTTGAGGGAGCATATAAACAATTGGAATTACACTGCGCATACTGAAATTTATTTGAGCAAGAAGATAAATTAAAGTGCGGAAGTAATTAAAAGAAATATATCAGAGTGATAATTATAAAGATAGTCCAGAATTTACAAATGCCACAAGTCCAACATAACGACCACAACAACGACAACAGTCCCACTGTATAACTACACGAGGCATACCCCGGCCAAAAGCACATTGGGACGACGAACGACAGCTGGCGCTCTAGACTCGGTCTGGAAAAGGAGGAGGAAGAGCGGCGGGAGGCTGGGATAGCTCACCTGCAAGAAGGAATGGTGAGTCACAGCCAGACTCAGTAGGGGTCACGTGGATCCCTACCACACACTAAACACGCAAGCATTCATTAATAAGGTAATTAGAGCATGCATTTAAAGCAATAAACATGGTTTTTACTTATTCCATTGTGATTAGTTAAGAAAGTTTTTAAAATCTGCCATCTCGGCAAAGGGACAATTCAACCTCCCTTCTTGTCCATCTCTTTGGGCCAACACATTTAGTGGGCGGTCCTTTTATAGCTGTTCAGTGGTACAGATGGCCCGTTGAGGACCATTTTGTTCATCATGCCCCATCCCAGTAACGATAATTCTCTGACTGCTTGGGATACCCACGGTCCACATATGACCATTTTCCAGTCACCTCCAAGCCCCGTTTATCTGAAACTCTACGGTCACTCACTGACTGTTTGAAGTATGGACGGTCTTTTGTAGACCGTTCGGTTATTAACGATTCATCTTCTGAACGGTCCGAGGAGGACCGTCCAAATTCCACATGGTCTACCTTAGACCGTGTATGCTCCCCAGCTCAAAATCGGTTCAACTCCCTTTGAACAGTCCCCATGGACCGTTCTGGCCTTTGGGGCGGTTCAGATCTGGCCGTTTGAGGTGTAAACGGTTCTATGTAAACCGTGAAGTTCTTCTACACAGTCCTTGTGGGACCGTGTTTTACTCGCCTTCCCCGACGGTGATCAACCCCCTTCCCCGCCGGTGGGCAACAGCCAGAGTGGCCTCCCAACCGATCCTGAGGGGTCGTATGCCCCTTCCCACCCCCCTAGGACTACATGCATGCTCTAAAAATGAAAGTGGGAGAGGGTTGGCCGTGACCTACCTTAGAGGGGCGTGGCTCCTTGGCTGGTGATCGCATCACCACCGTGGCCTCCTCTGCCTATGGGGCAACCTCCATCTCCTCAGTGGTCGTGGGAGGGGCTTCTCCTTCCGCTTTGATCAGTCTTGGAGCGGTTTCCTCCGTGGACTGTGGCGCCGGAGCCTCCACTGGTGGGTTCAACGATGGTGGCATCGTCTCGTCCGTGGCGGTCGCCGACGGTGGTGATTGGGCGTCTCCGGCCATCCTTCGCGCTTGGTGCTTGAAGCGCATAGACTAGGGGAGAGTGGGAGAGAATGGAGAAAATGGGAAATGGGGAGAAGAGAGGGCGACGGTGGTGGAGTTGGAGGATGTGGGGAGGTGCCTCCTCCGTCGGTTATGGAGGAGGGAGATGGAGTGGCTCGATTTTATTTTTTGAAACTGATAGTACAGATACGGTCTATCGATAGACCGTTTAGGTTTTGGAATGGTCATCATCAGACCGTTTGTGTAAAATGCTCCATGCACGCCTACGAGGTCTGACCTAGACCGTGTACCAAATTGAACGGTCTCTCATAGGGCCGTGTTACTGCCGCAATGAGATTTGAAATAGCAATGCCCTCACGGCCCTATCCAGACCGTTTATATCATTGGGCGGTCTCTAAGTAGACTATATAGTGACTGAAATGCTAAATGACATTCTTTGAGCTTTATTTTTGTGGCATTATATGCTTCATTGATAATTTTTTGGCCTGAATAATATTGTTTCATATCATTGCAAGTCTTGTTCATGATCTCTCTTGCAGCATTGTTCCACTTTCAGCTCCACGACCACCACCGTCAGGTAATTCAGGTAAGTATTTCAATCCCTAATCCCTTACTGCATTACTATATGGTATCTATGCTATAATATCTCGAGAACCGGTTGGCCATTCACGTGTTCCAGGATCAGCCCAAAGGGCATAACCAACCACTCATAAAGACCATCTTTGGTCTTGAATGCCGTCTTCCATTCATCCCCAGGCCTAATCCGCACCTGGTGATAGCCACTACGAAGATCTATCTTTGAAAAGATAGTGGCTCCTGACATCATGTCTAATAGGTCATCCAATCAGGGAATGGGAAAATGATACTTTACTGTACTCTTGTTGATTGCACAGCTATCAACGCACATCCTCTATGTGCCATCCTTCTTTGGGGCCAATAAAGCGGGAACGGCGCAAATGCTCTTGTTGTCCCTAAGGGATCCCCGACTCATCAACTCTTCGACCTGCCACTGAAGCTCGGCATGGTCCGTGGGACTCATCCTACAATGGGGAAGGTTGGGCAAAGATGAGCAAAGGACGAGATCGATCTCGTGCTGGATATCCCTCATAGGTGGAAGGCCTCCAGGGAGGTCTTCTGGGAAGACATCGGAAAATTCTTGTAATATTGTGGCTATCTCTGGGGGATGCTCATCCTCAGACCTAGGGGCAACATCCTCTACGCCCCGGACAACAACAGCTAGAATGGGGTTACTCCTAGTCACCTCCTACTCCATCTCTTTCGGACTGATCATCATCAACCTCCTGGGTGGAGGATCCACTCTGCTACGAGTAGTCAAAGAGGTGGTGGCCCATGCCAAGGACAAAGTGGGTGGACCGGCCTTCCCCTGACTAGGAGAGGTCGCAGTGTTGGGGCCAACTGGTCCTCGGATAGATGGGTCCTTCGACTGGACAGGGTGGAGGGTAATCCTATGGCCATCGTGGTCGAATGTGCATGTGTTCGACCTGCCATGAAGGGTGGCGTCCCGATCAAAGAGCCAAGGTCTACCAAGGATGATGCTACCCACCTCCATAGGTAGCACATAGCACCAGATCGCATCGTGGTATGCCTGGAACTGCAGTGACACCAGACACCGTAGTCTGACCGGGATGGAAGTGGAATCCACCCAAGAAACTCTATAGGGTGCGGGGTAATCCACGGGCGTCAAACCAAGGCGCTTGACGATGCCTGTGGAGATAGAGTTGATGCAACTCCTGCTATCTATAATCACCTTGCAGGCCTTCCCTTCCAGCCTACAAAATGTATGGAAGATGGTGGTACGACGCCAGTCATCACTCACCTGAGGTTGGGTCAGGATGCACTTGACTACACCCAAATGTACGTCCTCCTGATACGAGGTACCAGGGACGTCAACATGCTCGCCCTCCAATAGCTCATCAAAGAATTCCTCAGCCAATTCTTGGTCCAACTCATAACTGACTGGCACCAACTCGGGGGTGGGGTCACAGACCGACGCGTCGGCAATAACAAGTGCTCCTCGAGTGGGACACTTGTTGGCAAAGTGGCCGACTCCACCACAAGTGTAGCAACGGTCTCGTGTCCCAGTGCCCTGAGGTGTCCCACCAATCATTGGCCCCTTACCCTTGTCCTCTCGATGGACTGGGGGTGTGGGAGGAAGAGGCCGAGTCAGCACGGCGGGCGAGTAAGGCTGAGGGGTAGGGAAGGGTGCCTGCTAGCGAGGGGGAGGATCCCTTGGAGGGAAAGTGTGGGGTCTAGGAGCAGTAGAGGGGTCTAGCGGAGAGGGTTCCGGGGGCCGAGCCACTGGAAATTGGCTATAGGAGGTAGGCATGGCACGAGGGTCGGGCCCACGCTGAGAAGTAACCCCTGGACGCTGGACGGGAGCGAACTCTGCCTCGAACTGCTCCAACTCGAGAGCGACATGGTATGTGTCTTCCAAGGTGGTGACATTACGGTGAAATAGTTCGTATTGATAGTGGGGCCGTAAGCCATGACGGAAGCACGAGACAGGCATGGCGCTCTCTTCCGTAACTCCACATCGTAAAAAGTACTCATCAAACTCCATGATGTAGTCAGACACGGATCAGTCCCCTTGGGTGAGACTTTGTCACCTATCAATAAGACGCTAACGGTACGTGGCAGGAAGGTACTTATGCCTAAGCCTCTCCTTCATCTCATCCCAAGAACCTACCTGAGACTCATGACGTTGAAAGAGGAAGCTCTCCACATTGCTCCAGTAAGTCTGTGCTTACCCCCAACAACTTCATCTTGCCATACCTAACCTTCCGGTGGTCTGTCATCTCGAACCACTCAAAATACCGATCCATGATGGCCTCCCAATCAAGATAGATCTTGGGTTCCAAAGATTTAGACCCATCAAATGTGGGAGGGTCCTCACGAACGGTCTTGAGGATCTGCTCATCCTCATCATCCCTTTGTGGTCGGTGACCACGCCAGTGTCGACCATGTCCCTCATAGTCATTGTCAGACTCGTAGTCCTCAAAATGGAGGGCACGTGGCCATTGCTCCTCAGCCCTAGGTGGTACGGGCTGGGTAGCAGGCGCGGGCGGGGCGGTAGGTGCTTGAGGGGCCGGAAGAATGCCGGGTAGGTCCCGGCGAGGGGCTCTCTCAACACTATCTAGCCTTCCAACCAGACCTTGGATGGATCGATCGAAAGCCTCGGTGAGGTCCTCCATGGCCTTGAATCAGCTCTCCATACGCTCAGTATGCTCCTTAAGAGTTTGCTCGGACCTATCCATGCACGCCATGAGTTAGAGCATTAGGTCCTCCAGAGAGCGGCCTCCTAGGTTGGCACCTCGGGATTCACCTATAGTGTCAGGGCGATGGTAATAGGCACCTCCACGGGTGGTCATACAAGGGGCCTAAGAGAGCTAAGGGGTGACTCTCTAGACCTATATGGATGGACCGATGTAAGCCTAAGACAAGACACTCTAGACTTAGACCCTAGACTTAACCCAATTTTCGGTACGTGGCAGAGAAACCAATCCGAAGACCTTCTCGACGTAAGGAGGCTACCTTCCAAATAGGCTTAACCTAGATGTCCGGTAACGCCTTTTGATATAGCGAGTAATTGGGGATGCAATGCAATTCTTTTTTTTTCTTGAAAATGACTACCCTAGACTCAAACTGGCTCTGATACCAATTTGATGCGGGACGACAATGAGACTCGATGTTGTGGACGCGATCCTTGGACTTCTACTAGATGACACGACTTGTTGGTCGACGCGACCAGCAACAACACGACCAAGTCAGGACCTAACGTGGCTCCTGAGGAGACAAACATGCCCCAAACAAGAAGGACTCGCTCACGGTCGTCCCCGACGAGGGAAACGAGTCGATCTGCACGGTTGAGAAATCGATATTGAGTCTTGGGTGGTCGACTCACTCTCGTGCTTAGACCGAGTCACAAGACAGGTCTCGCACTCTCAACTCACAGCAGTGACTAACTCAAGCTCGCTAGAGGCCTAACATGCTCACGAGTAGTGGCGTCAAGAGCCTATACTAGGAAAGCAAGTAACTAAAGTGGGGGGGGGTGCGAGTGTACCTCTACGCTCTAGGCGTGGGGAAGATGACCCCGGCTGAACTCATACTTTTGGTACAACAAATAATATTAATTACAGACGTGATTATTTCTGCCCACTCCACGCAGGGAGGTAAAGGGCTACATGCGGGACCTGGGAGTAACGCGCTCGGGTTGACGGGCAGCACTCGGGGCCACTTTCACGGTGGCAAGCTCTAGTACTCGTGGGGCCCACATCTTGGTCGGCAGGCCGGGGAAGCTGGGACAGATGCTGCTGCGGTGGTGACTCCTGGAAGGGCGATCTCCAGGGTGGAGGCGTGCTGGTTGGCCTCGCGGAAGGAGAGACGGCCGCCTCGGGGTGGGTCGTCAGGTGCTGTCCACGAGCCGGCCTTACTGTTCTGTTGCGCACGACCCGGCGAGAACAGACGCTGCGATCAGCCCCGATGTTGAAATGACGCGAGACTAGCGGCGTTGGAAAGCTCTCTCAAAGAGCTATGATCCCAGGCTAGTCCTGGAAATTTAAATGATCTAAGCTGGCCGCTGATGAACTTGGAGTGTGCTGGTTCACAAATCTAGGACTGACAGGGTGGAGAGGGGAGTTTCCTAAGAATATGGGTTAACCGTGGGGTTAATGGTGGATCTGGGTGAAGTGATCCAAAGAAAGTTGTAGATCCGGAAGTCTTGAAAACGGGGGTATTTTTTATGAGAATAGAAGTTGCACTTGATTTCTGCCTTTTATTTTCTGCCTTATATAGATAAATTTTTAATAGTGTGCTCCTCCATTTCCTAAGCACGGAGCCCCATGGTCTTGACCTGCATCCCCAGCTTGGATGCATGGGCCTCAGTCGTCTCAGCCCGGGCCCAAAGAAAGTCATGGTCCCATTCCATCTTGGCGAGGTCTAGCTCCCTCCGCTCCAACTGCTCCACGAGCCTTGCAAGGTTGGCCTCAGATGTCACCAGGCGTCCCTCCAACTCTTGGCACTTGGTCGTCAACATAGCCTGGCCAGCTCGGTTGGCCTCCAAGTCCTGTGCGACACCACTAAAGTAGTACTGCCATAGGCTGAACACTCTGGCGAGCGTGATGAAGTTCTTCGCTGCCAAGTCTATCAATTCGCCTGGGGCCCCAAGGCCCAACTCCCCAGCCTTGTCTTGGGGGCGGAGAACCTTGTTGATGAGGGCCTTCGCCTCCATCTGGAGGTGCGATTCGTGGGTAGGCCCCTCAAGCGGTGAGGAGCAAGGACCCGTAAAGGTACCCTGTGGCAAGAACTGAGCCCCCTCCTCTAGGCTGAGTGAGTCATCGCCAAGGGTAGGAGCCTTGCCCTTCTCCGAAACCTCCCTCCCTGGAGTAGGAGCGGAAGGGGCAACTGCTAGCTGTACGACTGTCGGCGGAGGAGGAACCTCGGGAGGAGGAGGGGGGAGCCTTAGACGGTGACGATGATGTGGTCCGGCCCCGGATAGGGGCAGAAGCCCTACTTCTCTTCTTGGGGCGATGTTGGCTGTCCAACGGCACCAACTTGTCCACGTCCAGCAGAATACGACTACCACCAGGCATAGCGGACTCCGCTTCAGCAAGACTAGCAGTCTCCTCAGAGATTTCCCTCCGAGCACTCGACTCACCGCTGACCGCGGGCATTGCTGTGGAACTCTCCACTGAGACAGCCACAGGAAGTGGATATTGGAGCCACCCAGGAGTGAAGACAACTGTGACTTGGGGGGTGGCGACGGTTACCTAGTGTTGACACCTAAAATATGCAAGAGGGAAAAGAATAAGTCAAAGGAAACTTGGGGTCTTGAACATCAATCAAAGATGAGGCTCTGATGTCATCCCTAGAAGTTCAGCAAACTAGGATAGAAGGAGATCCACTACCTCTGACACTCTGTCTGACTGAAGCCATTTCTGACCAAGGTACTGCTCAGTACGACCCGTCCATACGGTCAGGCTGATTAAAACTATGTCAAGCTCCAGGTAATCTTTTGCCTACTGAAAAGGGTCTTCCTAATGTCCTGATACTTATAAGAAAGGGATCCACATTATCTACCTAAACAAATATGATTAATAGACTAAGATGTTCAAAAGCCAATTGCTCAAGGCCCATGGATGACACCAGTCCGTGGGGTGAATGGGCCAAAGCCCAGCATAGCAGCAGGCGTGTTGAGACCCACTCACGTCGAGAAGATTGCTTCAAAGGAGCGCGTCGATGCAACTCCGCCCTGGGAAGGCACCGCGCCGAGTGGAGGAGGCCGTCCCTTCTATAAAACCCCTGATTCTTGTCCAGAAAAAGAAGGAAGGCGAGAGGACATCGAGAGACACCCAGAAAAAAGGAGAGAGCATACAGAGACACAGAGACAGAAAATACGTAAAAATAGTCGAAATGATCCTCTCAAAGAGTACATCGCAGCTGTAACGTCCTCGAATCGATGAATTGAGAAACAAACTCACCGCAGGGTTCCGTAACTTATACGGGAGTAAAATCCACATGGATCGTAAAACTCAACTTAGGACCTACAAAAGTGATTTGAAACTCTCCAAAAAGGATCCAAAAAACCTAATAAGAATCTAATAAGGATCCAGGGTATTACAGCCTCCTGTCCTTCAAGAAATTTCATCCTCGAAATTTAAGGCGCAATCAAGAAGAAGTAGGGAAGAGAACCCAACAACACAACTTGAAACAGCATGAATCTCGAAAAATACAGCTCAGAGGAACACAGTCAGACCATAAGCACTAGCACACGCTCTGAGTCGAGTACGATACAAGTGAACATAAGTCTGACACCTCTGAACAAGGCAACGTCACTTACAACTCATAGGAAAGGAGACACAACACATGCCACGACAACAGATCTCGAGAAAACGAAGCGACAGACACGACAAGCATCAGCTTAAACAAGGAAACATAGTCCTCACAGCTGACAGCCCGACATCATCGGCTCCAGTGCCAAAGGCAACAAGGAACACCTGAGACATAGGACGCCAATGACAACAGCGCTGGACCGCAAACACAATCAAGTCAGTCCTCACTCAGACATTACATCTGATCGAGTCGTAAGCTAACACTACCAGGGAAGAAGAGTACAACAACGCTAACTGACAAGACCTGGTCCACATAGTGCCAAGACAGATGCACAGAGAAACAACGGCAAAACGACAGTAATAGCACTTGCAGGATCCCAACTCCACACAGAACATAGAACCACGGAATACAACTGCAAGCTGGGTCACATCAAGACACAATGGTAGCTAAACGCACGACCACAGGAACTAGCCATGCATCGAGCAGTTCACCAAGAAAAGACCCACAACAGCAAGGAAACAACAATCTCGGGGAAATGCATCTCAAGGACCACGATCACGCCCTGAGAACACAACACCCAAGAGAAGAATACGAGGGAGCAGAGGGTACTCAACCAGCAGAAATACCAACAGATTCCCCAATACTCACCAATGCCGATGCCAACACCAGAATGGCTCCAGCAACGACACGACAAAAGATCACATCAAGGCACATAAAGCCAAGATACAATCACATCAAGAAAAATAATTCTCTCGACCGGCCAGAATCTTACAACAACGATCCTCGGCCTGTGGGTGACCAGCCCACACGCTTCCGCTGCGCACTCAAACCCGCACACAGGCATCAGAAATACCTCGGTATCCGCATCTCAGCACACACACGACGCTACCGCAATTCACGAAACTGTAATATAACTCGCCTCGAGTACCGATCCTCCTAATAACCTATCACAAGTTACCTACGTGCAAACCAAAGAGAGTACCAGCTTCAGCACAAAGCGCAAAGAAGATGCTAATCTCAGCTTATCCTTATGTCCTGGAACAATTACTGAACCTTCACAACACATCAGCTGCCAAACACGGCACGATGAACACGGTGCAGAACGGCTCCCAACACAAAACTGGGTCCAAAGCCAAGCAACTGTCGAACAAGGAGCAGATCAGGCTCAGAACTAACACAGTCCACGCTTAAGCAGACACAGCAATGCACTGCCAGTGTTCATCATACCCCATGGTTTATAGTATATCTCCAGCAATCAGTCGAGGGGGCTAGCATCGAGCCCTTGGACATCGTCCATGCCCGCTCTACATCTTCACGTTATAAATCAAGCTACTTCCACGAGATATAACAATAAAGTATGGCCAGTAATGTAACAATTCAAATAATAAGGTCATGATAACAAATATCAAGGTAAGAACGTACCAATTGTGAACATGTGAATTTCAAGGGTGAATCAAGAACAAGGTCATGCTACGGGAGGAATCCGGCAGCATAATGGTACTTTCTTTAACTTTTACAATTCATTAATAACTTATTGAACAAGGTGTTAGGTTCTAGACAATCAATAGACCATCTAGGAACATAAGAAAGTCAACACTTAGGTCAAACCCCAGGTTAAGCACACTGGGATAGAATGCGGTCAAGTATGGACCTTTTCTTGGAGTGGCGGTCATCTCTGGACCATTTTATACAGTATAGCAGTCAAGTCTAGACCGCTACTTTGTGGAGTCAACACCAGAGAGAAGGAAGGGTCGACGCAGTAGGTAAACTGGCATATTGCGGTCACGGGAGGGCCACTACTAGCCAGGGCACAGAAAACTTTGGTCAAGTGAGTGCTTTCTAGACAAATGGGCTTTGAGGGCACAACCAGCTCGGCGTCCTAGTGAGAATCTCAAGCTCGCGAAGACTTGTAGAGACCTTGAAACATGATCCCCTAGTCCGACAGAAGAAATATTTGGCGGAGAGGTTCACAAGTCCAAGAGGTGTTCCTATAATGTGCAAGTGTAACTAATAGTCACATACCGGGATATGCGCTATATACTTAACTAGAAAAATAGTAGATAAGAGTGAGACGTATGAAACCACGTTCAAAGAACTCATGAAACAAACATTACAAGAAGATGTTTAAATACAATACTATATGATTTTGGTCATGAAATTATCATTATGAAAGTAAAGTTAAAGCATGCCAATCAGAAATCTAACATAATAGAAATCATAAACACCATGTAGTAACTTCTAACTACAAGAGAGTCTCAGAAATAATAGCGTTAGGGCATGATTGCTATCATGTATGCTAGGGATTACATATAAATATAAGCAAGATACAGAAAGCAGATAGCAGTCCAGGAATAGCCACTACACTCAATAAGCGATTTATCAGGTGGCTGATATATATAAATAGCGGTCTTTTGTAGACCGCCTTCTACCTCTCAGACAAAAGGTAAAAGCCGTGCGTGCAGGCCAATTCTAGGGTAATAATTAGATGGAAATCATGCTAAAAAGAGGGATAAAACATGATAGATCATAAGAAATGCATGGGGATGCATGGGTTACATGTTTTAAGCTAAAAATATTAACTTCTCGTATTAAGTGGCATGGTTCATGCATGCAGAAGTAAGTGGTTGTGTAGTCTCAATAAAACATAAAATTCGACATGTAGGGAGCATGAAAGCACATGGAAATAGAGGACTTTTAATCCTAACTTTATGTTTAAGCCGTTAATGAGATAACATACCTCCGTAACAGGCTTGAAACTCCAAATTTCTAACTGGAAGAAGACCCTAGTGTAGATCCAAAGAAATCCACTTAGAATAATAAGAAAGAAATATGAATAAACAAGCTCCACAGTGCGAATGGTCCTTTCAGACTGATCATCTGTCTGGGGGTGATATGCCGAGCTGAGCTTCAACTGGGACGCAAAAGCATTCTGCAATCCTTGCCAAAGTCTCGACGTGAAGCGAGGATCACGATCTGAAATAATGGACTTCGGAACTTCATGCAATTTGACGATGTTCTCAATATAGAGACCTGCCAAGCTCTCCACAGATTGCTTCTTCTTCATGGCCAGAAAATGTGTAGTCTTCGAGAATCGATCCACAATCACCCAAATAGAATCATTACCCTTTGAAGATCGGGACAAGTCTGTAACAAAATCCATGTGATATCTTCCCATTTTCATTGTGGTATCTCGATCCTTTGCATCAACCCAGATGGTCTTTGGTTTTTAGCTTTAACCTACTGGCAAACCAAACATCTGGACACAAATTCTGCTACATCCTTCTTCATACCTAGCCACCAAAAGGACCGTTTCAAATCTTGATACATCCTTTTACTACCAACATGAATGGAGAACTTTGATCTGTGATCTTCCTTCATAACTTCATTCTTCAATTCGATCACATCAGGCACACAAATTCTATGTGGAAATCTGACCACACCATCTTCATCTTGGGCAACTCCAGCCTTACCAATCATACCTTATAACTGAGGGTCATCCCGCTGAACTTCTATTGCTTGATCCATAACTGTTGACTTGAGGCATAGCTGAGCAACGAATGCCTGGCAAAGTTGAGGCTCAATTGATGTCATGGAACACACAACATCCTCAATCATCTTCCAGTCTCACTGTAACAAAGTCCTCTTCTGACTAAGGGCATCAGCCACTACATTAGCCTTTTCAAGATGATATTGTAGTTCAAAATCATAGTCATTCAAGAATTCGACCCATCGTCTTTGGCGTAAATTCAGCTCCTTCTGAGGAAACAAATACTTAAGACTCTTGTGGTCTATGAAGACTTCAAACTTGACCCCATACAAGTAATGTCTCTAGATCTTCAATGCATAGACAATAGTAGCCAACTCCAAGTCATGCTAGGGTAATTCTTCTCAGGCTCCCTCAATTGCCTGGAGGCATATGCGACAACCCTACCATTTTACATTAGAACACAACCGATCATGATCCTTGAAGCATTAGTCTAGAGAGTGAACATGTCAATGCTATTGGATAGGACCAAGAGTGGTGCTGACGTCAAACAATCCTTTAGTTCCTAGAAACTTCGCTCACATTCTTCGAACCATATGAACTTCACTCCTTTCCTTATCAGCCTCGTCAAAGGCACTACAATAGCAGCAAAACCCTTAATGAACCTCCTATAGTAATCGACCAAACCCAAAAAACTCCAAATTTTAGTGGCAGATTTTAGAGTCTCCCATTCCAATATCGCTTGAATTTTGACCGAGTCTACTGCCATGCCACTCCCTGATATTACATGGCCAAGAAAATGAACCTCTTTTATCTAGAAGTTGCACTTGCTGAACTTTGCGTATAGCTTGTGTGCTCGAAGAATCTCCAAAATAATCCTTAAATGTTCCTTGCGAGACGCTTCATCTGGGGAGTATATCAAAACATCATCTATGAACGCAACTGCAAAACTATCCAGGTAAGGCCTAAACACCCGATTCATTAGGTACATAAATGCTACACAATCGATAGAAAAGAATGACGTACGCTGAGGTCGGGGGAAGCCCGACGCAGGTACAGCTGGCAGCTACGAACACGTCACACCAGGAACTGTGGAAGCAGGTGCCGCGTAGGCCCAGCGGGACCCCCACCCTTTCTCCCATTGGGCCACCTAGACTCTCTAGGGCCCATGTGGGGTTGGTCAATGGTCCAAGGTGAAATCTTGGACTAGCCCCTCTCTTTGACCCCAAGGGGAGGGCGCCTCCTCCCTTGTCCTTACATGGGAATAAATAATTCCCACCCCCTTTTTAAGTTGTTTATTATTGTTGTATTTGACCACATGGGAGAAAATTCTTCTCTCCCCTAATTACCCCTCCCAAACCCTAGATCTGAGGTTAGTTTAGGTCATTTAGGTGTGATTATATAAACCATGTATTTTCTATTTTATAAGAATTAATGAAGAAGATTTCAACATTATTGCAAGAGAACCACAGGGCGCCCCCTCCTCTCTCTCCTCTCTCCCCCTTGGAGCTATGAAAGCTCAGATCTTCTAAGGTGTGAAGCCTCCCTTCTACCCCCTTCCTGAGTGAGAAGCTCAACACTGCTGCCGCCACCGCCATCGAGCCGCCATCGCACCACCACCGTCGCCTCATCGGAGTTCTATCTACCCCTGGACAGAGAGCAATTGTCTGAATTTCATCTCCAAATCAGGAGATCTGTTCGAGCTCAAATTTTGAGGGTTTTCTCGTCTTATCATCCCCCAACCCCAGTTCAAATTTTGTGTCATTTCATCTTCGTTTAGTATTTTTCCCGTAATTAAGTTTTCCCCACTAGTAATCTGCCAGTTTACAGATCTGCGGGACAGTGTCCTGTTGTTGTACTTTTCCCCCACCCTTATCCATCTCTAAAAATTCCCAAAAAATCATACGTGTTCCTCACATACCCTTCTTCCACCCATAATTTTTACAGAGTCTAGATCTACCTTTTTCTTTTTGGTCAAAGTCCATTTGCAGGCAGATCCTTTTCTGTCCTGTATGTCTGTAATTTTGAGTTAGAAACAACAGAAAACCACAGTAGTTTTCATTTTCAATCCGCTTGTTGGATGGATCTGAAATAATTATATGTTGTATCCCTTCAAGTCAGCTTTCCAACGGCGCTGATCTTGCCTCAATCCGACATCGGATCTGGGCGCTAAAATTATTTTGGTGAAGGCGCATAGATCTAACTTGAGTCAGGCTAGTAGGAGTAGCCCAAGACTTAATTCCACCAAAAATAAAACAGAGGCAGGAAAATTCCTGTAACACTAGGTGGTTGTAGGCCTCGAAGCTAGCTTCGCAACGGCACTGGTTTTGTGTCGATCCGACGTCCGTGCTGATCGCAGGAAATTTTCTCGCCGAGTCGCGCAGTGCTGAAACAGCAGAACCAGCTCGGGACAGCAAGCAGTACGGCCACCGGTCGGCACCGACGGAGTGGTCCAACACGCTGCCCGTCAACCCAAGATCGGTCCTCCCGGACCCCACTTGTATCCTGTTATCTCCCTACGTGGAGTGGGCCAAATTTTACTGCTGTAATTAAATTTTACTGTACCCGGAGTTACGGTCTTGGCTGGGATCGTCTTCCCCACGCCCGGAGCGTGGAGGTACACTCGCCACCCTCTCATTATCCTTCTATGGGGCCAACTGTCAGTAAACAAATAAGGACTCCCCAGTATAAATCATCATTGCCAGCATCATTGCTCCGCGCAGGCAAGGACGGTCCAAACCCAGCAGGGGTGGACCCCGTTACTCATTGTGCCGCCTACTTGACATTTTGGCTGTGCACATTTGCTCTCCCCCAGGGGGATGAAACAATTATCAGACCGGAAGCCATATATCCGGCCTGTCAGATGGCCTGGGGGATGAGGTTATCACTCTACCCAGTGGCTCTTTGTCTGATCTATAAATCTTTGGGGGACCTGTACAAGCACCGAGTTCCCCACTCTTCAAGGACCGTGGGTCTTTTTCATTTCTTTAATGCCTGGGTGTGCAGTCTGTTTCCCGAGCTGACCCCGAGAACTTTGCAGGCGGACACACTGTTCCCCAGGATGATCAAATTTGTGAGTGTTGAGCCCGGCTCCTTCTCTAATCAGCTGTTCAAGATGAGGGGCAGACTGATAAAAGTACCCGTAGATGCAGCTGGTAGTATTCATTTCTGGAGCTTGGCAGCAGGTTCAGCTCCTTTAGTCCATCCGCAGAGGGAGAGCTAAATGGAAGAGACAGAGACCTATGTGCATCCCATCTCTGGAACTAATGCTATTTGGTCTATTTTAGAACCCGAGCTAGTCCGGTGGGCCATGGCTATCCGGCCCAGTGTTTTAGTTTACAGGAAGGGTGGCCTTCGTAACCTGGAGCCCTATTACCCATTCTGCTTTGGGAGGAAGTTTGGCTATGACCAACATATTCCTACGTCAGTTGCTCAGTTCCCCTTAGACAGTCGAGCCAAACATGGGTCCACAATTGTTGGTGACGGGCGGTTATGGTGGGACTTCTTGCATCGCCAAGATGGCGCAGCTTTCAGGATCCCGACCATTTCCAATCGTGTTCCCCGTGTCACATCAGAATATGTTAAATGGTGGAACACTCGCACCAGCTTTTACAGGGGTGGTAGGAGCGCCTTCTGGGATGTAGCCGAGCGTTCCTTTTTAAAGCAGCAGCCAGGGCCTGTATTTGACATCGACGAGGCCCATCTGAAAAAGATTTATTCTCAGCATCCCAAGGAAGCGGAAACTTATCTGGCCAAGCGTCGGGCCCTGAAGGAAGAAGGCTTTGAGCTGCCCACTCCTGTCTTTGCAGCCATCAATGAAGGAGCCTTCATGAAGGACCTGAGGCAGCTATGCCATGTGGGGAGCGCTCGCTTGGAGACGCAGCAGTATCCATTCCTTCCTAAAGAGCCACTCCCAACAGTAGTCCCTTGGAAGGGCCCGACAGATAGATTCCATCCTTACAAGACATTCGTGCGTAAGGCAGACCACACGCAGACATATTATCAGCACACGTCCTGGCTTTTTATTTTGTTAAACATTCATGGCATATCTGCAGAAAGCCCAGCAGTCGGGATCTTGAGCAAACCCAGTTTACTTCCTTTCATTATGTAGATGGCTGGGGTATGGACCACCTAAGTTTGTTTCATTGTTTGGACTTCCATGGCCACACAGACTTAGCTTCTCTGGCAGAAAAATGTCAGACTGTCAGAGACGTTTGCTGGCTTGTTAAGGAAGCTGCCTCTCGTTCAGAGGAGGCGGCTTATTTATATTGGCCATTGTCTACCTCATTAATTGAATAAATCAGGGAAAAGGAAAAGAAAATGTGGTTCAATAAAATAAATGGTCACATATGGGCCATTTTCCTCCTTTAATGGTCTGATCCCAACCATTCCGAACATCACTCTTTTGGAGGTCCACGGTCACCCATGGACCTCTCTACATAATGGATAGCCCAATGCGGACCGTGTAGTTTTCCTATGTCCAACCCATTAATGGCCATTCCCTAGCCGTTCAGTGACCCATGGTCCCCAGCCGACCGTGTCATTCCCTTCCCAAGCTCCTCAACTTCTGGACTTACACGGCCTTTTTTGAAACCACGTTGTAGCCTACGGTCTGATGAGGACTATTCTGTTCTTAACATTTAACATTCTGAGCGGATAAAAAATTGCCCATCCTACTCTCTCACGATTTTTCTCATACCGTGCTAGGTCCCTCACTCCAGTCGGTTCGAATACCCCAAGACGGCTACCCATGTGCCGTGCAGGTCATGAACTGCTCTATATGAGACATGTAGTTTTTGGGAGTGGTCCCTGTCGAACCATTCATTGATCGTCGTCCCCGATGATGTAAAGGCCCTCCCCGCTGACAGTGAGAACCCATGAGGCCTCCCAACCAACCCTAACGCAGTCGCATACCCCTATCCCTTACCCTAACATAGCATGCATGAGATGAAATGAAAATGGGGAAGGGTTTAGATGGCCAACCTTGGAGCTCCGTAGGGGTTTCTCCTTCGCCGCCATACCCACCTCCGGCGGCACTTAGGTTTCTTCTTCACGAATGACGACCTTCGTCGCTTCTTCCTCGACCGTGGGTGCCACTCCCTCGGCCACAGGCGGTGGCACCGCCGCTTCCTCTGCGGTGGCCACCGGCAGCGGCACACGATCCTCCTCGCCGGCCATCCATCGTGTTAGGTGGTTTAGGGCTTGGTGCTTAGTGCGCATAGCTGAGTGGCGGGGGTGATTGAGAGAGTGAGATTGAGAGGGTGAGTGAGGGGGAGCTTAAGAGGGGCGAGAGATGGAGGAGTGGGGGCATTTTCCTTCCCTCCCCCTGTCAGTTACGGTGGAGAGGGAGGAGGAAGAGGAAAGGTTTATTTTTTTTCAAATCGCCAGTAATGGCGCGGTCTAGTGATAGACCGCTCCGAGTCCGGACAGTCTAAAGGCAGACCATGCTATCTTTTACAATGCATTCCCATCCAATGGCTATGGCGTGGCCGTTCAGTTTTCTGGGTGGTCCATTGTCCGGCCATTCATATTCGCGATCGTGTTCAAGCTAATAGCATCTGAACGGCCCAATATGGACCATGGATTTTGTTGAGCGGCCTTCTCTTGACCGTTCACGTACTAAAAAAATGTTTTTGAGCCCTTTTGGCTACATTATGTGATTAAATGATGAATATGATTTCATGATATATATTTCAAACCTTGTGCATGAGTTCTTTGTAGCATCATTCCAACTTGCCTTTCGGTGCCGTCAGGTAAGTCAGGTAAGTATCTCGATCCCTATATCCCTTATTGCATTACTATATGGTACCTAAGCTTATTACCTTGAGAACCAGTTGGTTGCTCACGTGTTCCACGATCTGACATTCCCTTTTAACAAAAACAATGATGATCCAGGTGCACGCGTTTAACCTTCGGATAGGCCGTTGCACGAGTGTGCGCTTAGCGGGTGAGTCCGCTCGAGTGAAGCTATCGGTCCATGAGTTGCTTGCTTGCTAGGTCCGACGGTCATTTGGTCAGTTCTAACTCATCCCTAGGTTGTTTCACATCACGATCTGCATGGTTGAGTAATCGGCTTTGAGTCTCAGGTGATTGGCTCACTCTCGAGCTCGGAACGAGTCGCGGGATAGGTCTCAGACTCACAACTCACAGCGGTGATAAATATGTAGCAAGCTAATAAAATATCGTACTCACATGCAGTGGCATCTAGAATGTATACTAGCTAAGCAAATACGATAAAAAAGGGTGGCGGCGAATGTACCTCCACGCTCAGGGCATGTGGAAGACTTTCTGGCAGAAAAAATGTCACTGCCAGTACAATAATTAAATAAATTATGGCAAGTAAATGACAGTGCACTCCATGCAGGGAGGTAAAAGGCCACAACAGCGGTCCGGGAGCATTGCTCTCAGGTTGACGGGCAGCAATTGGTGGCACCTGGGTGGACGCGATCGGCCAATTCTGCACGGTTCACTCGGGCCCACAGGACAGCGCGTGGGACCCGCTACTAGTACGGCGACGTCTGGGTAGCTCCTGGCTGCAGAGGCTGGTGGGGGCACTCCTGGAATGTCCCCGGTTGATCCCCGGGAGTGGCGGTCACCGGAGTGGACGTGGGCGATTTCTTGGGATTTATTTCCCAAGGCTATCCCGCAGCTGAGTTTCTGGCCAGAACTGCGCACTCCAACGAGATCAGCCGCCAAGACCAGCCACAATGTCGGATCGAGACACAAGAGGTAACTTTGGAAAGAGGACTCAAAATCCTACGACATAGTGGAATTACAGACTCGTCCAATGGTTGGAGTGAAAATGGGAGTGACTACAAACTGACTGTGCACACTATCCCGAAATGCAGAACAGGCTGGGCAGAAACTGAACACCCTGATCAAGGGCTTTAACCGAGGATCAAATGAACTAATTAGGACCTGGGATTTTTATGGTGGATAGAAGGGAGGGATGAGATCACGCACATAGGTCTTTTGAATCAACCTGACATCATTTTTGGGGTAAGAAAATTCGTCTCCTAAGATCTATCCCGTTGGCCTGCTCGTAGGTAGACTTTGAGAAGGGAGAACAACGGGCTGGGAGGAGGCCTAAACGGTCTCTGATTGGGGTGAAAATTGAACTGGGATTGCCCTATATGTGAGGAACCTACCCTCAAAGTTTTGTCATGATCCAACGGTCAGATCTCCCGTACCAGCCCTTTCACCGAGCTGCTGTCCTGTAACTCTGAGTTTTGGGGCAGCAGGGTGAAGACCGGCTTGTGGTGGCTCAACGGTGGCACGAATGGCGGCGGCGGCGGCGGTGAACATTCACAATAGATAGAGGAAGATGGGAAGAGGAAGAGATTTAAGGGAAATAGAGACTTTAGGAGTAGATTTAGAGGAGATTGGAGGAGGAAGAGGGAAGAACACCAAGAACAAGAGAGAGAGAGAGGGGAGGGCACACCAAGCACTATGCTCTAATTTTTTCTTCATTAATTTTCTCCAAAATACAACAAGAGACTATATATAATCAAACCCTAGGTCTAGAACAAAGAACATCCACTAACATTGGTCAAGGATAGGTGGGGGACGATCCTCGAAAAGAGCACAATGCACCTGCAGCGTCCCGGAGTCTCAGAACTCAACGGTTCACTCTCCACAGGATTCTGCAGCTTATACAGTAGAAAAACTCGAGTGGATCGTAAAACACGATTCGAGACCCACGAAAGCGCTCTGATTCCGATCCGAAGGATCTAGGACATTACAGTTGCCTAGTAGGTATCTTCATATCAACATGAAGGCATAGTCTAAGTAATTAACAATTTAGCTCTAGAATACGAAGTAAAAGAAATGCAGTAAATGATACGATATAAAGCCAAAGTAACAACGCAAGTATCAAGACATAAAAGATATGAGTATCCATGTAGAATGAGAGCATGATCGAGAAGAAATATAACATGAATGTAACTTGGCCTTTCATGAACAAGAATGTACTTTTCATAACCATGTAGGTTACGCACTAAAAAGTCATGTAACAAGAATGTACTAGGAAGCATGTAATTTTACAAGATGGTCTCATGGATTTTCACCCGTTTATAAAAAAAGTACACTCGGCGCAATGCGACGCCAGTGTTCATCATACCCCATGGTTTATAGTATGTTTCTGGCTATTTGTCGAGGGGGTTAGCGTCGTGCCCTTGGACATTGTTCGTCCCCGCTCTTGCATCTTCAAGTTATAAATCAAGCTACTTTCACGAGATATAAATACAGTTTCAGGTAATAGAACACAATTCAAACAACAGTTTCATGATAGTAATATCAAGGTAAGAATGCAGCAAATAGGAAACACAAGATCAATGATGATTTAATGACAATGTTTTGCCACGGAAGGAATCCAGCAACATAACGACACATTCTTTAAATTTAGATAATTCATTATATAACTTATTGAATAAGGTGTTAGGTTCTAGATAATCAATAGACTAGCTAGGAACATAGGAAAATCAACCCTTAGGTCAAACCCCGGGTTAATAACACTTGAGACAGGAAATGATCATGCCTAGGCTGTTTCTTGAAGTAACGGTCACAGCCTGGCCGCAACCCGAAGGTGGCGGTCAAGGGATGGCCGCAATCAAGTAGAGTCGATGCCAGAGAAGGAAAGGGTCAATAGAATAGTGAAATTTGGCAGAACGTAGTCACGGGAGGGCCGCTACTTGACAGTGGTGGTCTCCTGATGGCTGCTATGTATTTAGAGCATAGAAAAATGTCAGTCAAGTGAGTACTTTCTAGACCAATGGACTTTGAGGGTACAACCAGCTCGACATCCTAGTGAGAATCCCAGGCTCACGGAGACTTACGGAGGCCTTGAAATAAGATTTCCTAGTCCATTAGAAAGAATATCTAATGGAGAGGTCCTCAAGTTCAAGAATGTGTTCCTATAGTGCAAAAGTGTAACTAGTGGACACATACCGGAGTATACGCCACGTACTTAAAGAAAATGACTCTACAGATGAGAAAGAATGTGTAGCGATGTGAATCATGGTAAAACATCATCAATACATTAATTAAAATCATGGAGTTAATACAAACTATAGAGCTTTGGTCATGAAATTAGCATATACTTTCAAAATAACTCATAAAGCATGCAATTCTAATCATAAATCAATACTTAACTCCCAACGCGCACATGCTCTTACATGAGAATCGAAGCAGAAAATGAATACAAAACTCTATAGGATAATGATTTTAATTCAATTAAAATCAATCAAATCGGAACCTCTTAATCAGGGGAAAGATCCCCATCGGAAACAGATGTCTGTCTTGATCATGTTGTATTTGGTAGTGTTCGCTGAAAGGCTCGAATCTACGGTACTTTGTTCGAGGTTTTCTAGTAATTTATTCAGGTTGTTGTTGACTTTCAGCGTTGGTTAGATGGCCATTCATGTTCTTACATTATTTTGGTCGTCCCAGCTTGAGTCTGTGCAGCTCCTAATGTGTCTCGCTTCTGATAAAGTGCTTGATTAGATTCCGTGATTGAGAAGGTGCTCGGGCGAACCTAGGATTTTCCCTTCCTAGTGAGCTTTTGTTGATCGAGCTTGATGTTACTCATCCAGTCTGGTGGAGTCTTTTTGAGGTTAGCCTGAGAATTGCTACCTTAGTGATGCCTTTGTCTTGTGTCTACTTAAGTGTGGACAGCATTTATTCTGAGCCTGCTCTACTTCCTTGCTTTACGGTTGCATGGCTTTGGACGCATTCTTGTGTTAAGAGCTGTTGTGTGCCATATTTGTCGTGCCGTGTCCAATGGCTGATGTGTCGTGAGGGCTCATCTCTTGTTTTAGGACATGAGGGTAAGCTGAGATTAGCATCTTTCCTTGTGCTTTGTGCTGAAGCTAGTACTCATCTCTGTTGCACTTAGGCTTCTGGTGATTGGCCGTTCACTAGATCAGTACTCGTGGCATGTTAAGTTACGATTTTCATTAATTGCGATGGTACCGAGTGTGTATTGAGATGCGAGTACTGAGATATCTTCTGTTGCCTGTGTGCGTTGTTTGAGTGCGCAGCGGAAGCATGTGGGTTGATTACCCATGGGTCGAGGATCTTTTTCGTGAGATTCTGGCTTGTCGAGAGGTACTTCTTCTCGATGTGATGTCATCTTGGCTTCCTGTGCCTTGATGTCATCTGTTGCCGTGCTATTGCTAGTAATTTTTCTGGTGTTGGCATCAGCGTTTGCGAGTGTTGGGGAATTGGTCGGCATTCCTACTGATTGAGTACCCCTTGCTCTGCATTTTGTCTCTTGGGTGTTGTGTTCTCGAGGCGTGCTTGTAGTCCTTGAGGTGTGTCCCTTGAGATTGTCGATTTCCTGTTGTTTCTTATTGTCATGGGTCGTTCTCGGTGAGCTGCTTGATGCATGACTCGTTCCCTGTAGTCATGTGATCAGTTATTGTTGTGCCTTGATGTGACCCTACTTGCAGTTGTGTTCTGTGGTTCTGTGTGCTGTACGGAGCTAGAATCCTGTAGGTGCTGTCGTATTGCTGTTGCTCTCCGTGAATCTGTCGTTGGTGTCCTATGTGCCAGGTGTTCCCTGTTACCTTTGGCACTGGTGCCGATGATGTTGTCGAGCTGTCAGCTGAGAGGACTATATTTCCTTGCTTAAGCTAAAGCTTGATGTGTCTGTCGTTTTATTTTTTGTGATCTGTTGTTGTGGCAGTCGTGTCTGTTTCCCTGCGAGACGTAAGTGATGTTGCCTTGTTTCGGAGGTGTCGAACTTGTGTTCACTTGTGTCATGCTCGGTCCAGAGCGTGTGCTCGTGATTCTGGTCTGACGGTGTTCCTCTGAGCTTTGCCTCTCGTGATTCACGTCGTTTTGTAGTTGTGTTGTAAAAAGCAAGGGGTAGTCTGGGTACAATGTGTTATTTTTGGTAAAAGTAATAAACCTCTCGGTATAAACCTTTCCCCTCATCGAAGTTTTCATTCTTCTATTTTTTAACCTACCCTACCAAGGTAAACCCGTACACCCCTTGCCGTGACGTTCTCTTCCCCGTCCGTGCTGCCCCACTTCCAAACCTTGATCCTGTTTAGCCTGCTCCCTCTCTCTGTATTGCTTCTTGTCTCTCCTCATGTGTTCAACCTTCATTCCACCACTACACTCCTGCCATGTCGTCTCCGGACACCAAGAGCAAGGGAAAGAGGAAGGAATCAGCGGAACCACAGCAAAAAGGTGCTTTGTGAGAAACTAGGGCGGGAATTCCTCATGAGAAGAAGAGAAAAGGAAAAGAAAAGGTCAGCGGGACCCCCTCCAAGCGGCAATGATCACATTCAACGGAGACAGCCCTAGAAGTTTACGGAGAAAGAGGTACATCTTCTCAGTCATCTCTCCAGGTAGTTTTGGCTTTGGAAGCTGGAAAAATTATCCCACCACGTTTTGTGGACTTCCATGATGTTGACTTGCTCACAAGATTTCCAGAGATGGTGGAAATGTTTAGATTTCAGAAATGGAAGAAATTTCTCAAAAAACACAGAGTATTCTACCCTCGACTTGTTGCAGAATTTTACAACAACCTGGTATATGATTTTGATAAGTCACTACTGATGTCCAGTGTCAAAGGAGTTAGGATTGAACTCTCAAGGCATTTTCTCCCCAGGGTGTTTAGAATTTCTGAAGATGGAGAGGTTGAGCATGGATTCAGATTCAGTCTTCATGATGCATTTTCTGTCATCACTGATATGCCTAACAATCCTAGCGAGAAGAATCAAACAAAACTGAGGGTGTTTAATGCAGCCAATTTTTCACCCCTCAAAAGATTGTTGCATCATATTCTTACCTCTATGATAACACCTCAGACAGGAGGGAGAGGGAGATTGACTGATTCACAAAGATTTATTTTGTATTATTTGATAAAGCATGTTAGAATCTGTTTGCCAGAAATCATGATTCAAATCATGAAAAGCTACAAGGAATCCAGAAGACATTTTCCTTATGCAGCACAACTAACTGCAGTTTTCATGAAGGTAGGTATCTCCATGGATGATGAGATCCCCAAGGACATTCCAAAAGTAAACATTTATAACATGGATTTTATATCCAAATACATGAAACTAGAACCTGCATCTTCAAGTCAAGTGAAGAAAATAGCTCATAAGGAAGCACAAAGTCAGGGGGAGGGTCTACCTCCAATAGAGGAACCAGCTGAACAACAATTTGTTGTACAACAAGAAGAAGCTGAGAAAAAAATTGAACAGGAAGCTGCTGAGGAGCCAGCAGAGAAACATTTGTTAGAACAAGAAGTTGAAGAGATAGGGTTACCAGAAGAACAAGCTTTGGAACATCTTGATCAGAATATCTGTGAACTGTTTGACAAATTTGGAATGGAACCTGATGTAGCACAGTGGCACATGGACCAACCTGAGCAGGTAGAGCAGGAAGAGATGACAGAATCAGTTGAGGAACTTGGTTTCAATGATGCTTCTATTGCTGACTTCACTGCTGGCATCTTGAGAGAAGATATGGAAAAAACTCTGGAAGAAATTGCTGACCTAGTTGTTGAGGAACAAGAAGTTGAACAACAGGACGTTCAACAAAGTGGTGATGTAGCCTATCAAGAACAACCTCAGGCAGTTCAAGAGGTTGTTGAAACTGCTCCAGTGGCAACCAAGGAAGACTCACAGGATTATGTCATGGGTCCTACACCTCATTTCCGAATGTTTCCAAGAATGTCTTTTACACCGGCTCCTTCATATGGACCTCATATGGGAGGATTGGTTGGGCTTGGCATACCACCTCCACTGTCACCTGAACAACAACCCGCACCAGTAGAACAACATGATACAGAATAATCTACATCTGGTGAGGAAGCTGAACTTGTAGAGCAACCTACACCTGAAGGGCAAGCTGCACCTGAGCCCACCATAACTGAAATGTTGACTAATTTGATGACTATGGTGATGAATCAGAATGAGTTGATGCATGCTCATTTCCTATACACAAATTTCAATATCAACCACGTGAATACTAGGTTGCAGCAGTTGGAAAACTCTATGATGACACAGTGGTTGCAGTTTTTAATTGATAAACAAAGATCAGATGCAGCATCTCACAAGCTCTTGGAATCTCTTCTAGGTGTATGCCACAGGGTTGCAGACATGGTCAGCAGCATCCAAGATACCCAAGCTACATCCTTCAGCTTAATTACCAAAATTATTGATCATACTTTTGACATCAGAATAGAGCTTGAAAAGATGAAGGGTGTAGTGAATGCACTTCTTCCAAGTCAGCAAGCACTTATTGGTCATATCGACACTGTTCAAACTGAAGTGACTACTATCACTGACAGACTTCAGAATATTATTTCAGAACATGCAGATCTCTCCTCCCTAGTGGCTAATGTGAGAAGCACAGTCCAGTACTAGTTTGAAGAGCTATCCAACTCCATTCAAGGACTACAGACTTCCATCATCAACAACATTGCCACTCAAGGTTCTACAAGCACCGGACCATGGGGCTATGGACCACCCAGGGACTGAAGAGGCCACAGAGGCTAATTCCTATCTGATAACTAGTGCCTCATTGGAGAAGCTTGGCTACTGATGATTTTTCTAATTCTGCTGCTCGCTGCTTAGTTTGCTGATAGTTGCTGATTCCTTTTGACAAATTGTTTTGAATTTTTATTGTGCGCAGAGAGATTTATCCAACCTCAATTTGAATTTTCTTTTTGTACACAGCCATGCCTCATTGCATACGTATTCTTTTACTGCATCTCTGCCTCCCCTTCCTCTTGTTTTTGCTGATGTCAAAGGGGGAGAGTTTGTCCTTCTTGGCAGGAAGATTGGCAGGAAGAGCTCATGTGTTATGCTACACATATGTTTGAGTTGACTGTGATTAACTCATAGTGTTGCCATCATCAAAAAGGGGGAGACTATTGCATCCCTATGATTTTGATGATGTCACACACTATAAGTCAATCAAGTTAAGTTTCAGTCATGGTTCTTGATCTCAATGTCTCCTCATGGTTTCTGTGTTTAATTAAAGATTGGAGCTTGTCTTCTTGATGCAAGCCTTGTTAAACTCCATGCGTGTTTCAATGTTCGTGCATATCCTTTCTCTGTGTCCTCTCAAGTCCATGCACACTTTGGTAAAGTCTGTGCTTGTTGCACGCTACTTATAGAAGGTGCGTGGAAGTTTTCTCATAGGCATACATAGTCCGTGCATATTTCTGTTAGAAGGAAAACATAGTACATGTAGTTTTTGCAAAGTCCTTGCACGTTTACATGTCAGGTACATATTGTGAGTCCGTGCATATGAGAGTCCATGCACGTTTTGCATTTCTCACCTAAAGCCCGTGCATGTTTCCTTTGAGTTGTAGCATATACCAGGACCGTGCACGTCTCAAGTCTGTGCAGGTTTCTTGCCTTAGGTAAAATCTGCTCGATGCATTGTTGACCTGCGGCAAACAAATTCTGTGCTAGTTGCATGCCTGCAAGCGAAGTCCTTGCATGTTCTCACCCCTAGCAATTCCAAAGTCCTTGCATATCAAAGTCCGTGCACCTTTCTTCTTTAGAACGAACCAAAGTCCTTGCATAGCTTTGTATAAGCATACTTTGAGTCCGTGCATGGTTTGGTATAAACATCAAGTCCGTCAATGTTTTTGGTGTGAACACCAAGTCCGTGCACATTTCTCAAACCAAGTCCGTGCACATTTCCTCAATCCAACTCCATGCACATTCTTTCAAATCAAGTCCGTGCAAACTTCCTCAAACGAAGTCCGTGCACATTTCTTCAAACGAAGTCCGTGCACATTTTCTCGAATGAAGTCCGTGCACATTTTCTCGAATGAAGTTCATGCATATAAAGTCTGTGCACATAAAGTCCGTGCATTCAAATCCATGCATATATATCCAGATGGTCTTTTTAGTCTGTGCACTTTTATTCTAACAATGTATATAAACTCTATGTAAACTTTCCTAAACCATGCCGATGAACAAAACTTACCATCGAATATCATCACCATCGATGAAATCGATGGATCAGCCTTTGACTCAGACCCTCCGTCCCTGTCTAGAAATAAACCTCCTATTTTTTTACTCTGACGTCTAGCGCGTCAATAGCCATGCCAATCCAAATCTCGTCATCATTGGCGAGATCGATGAACAAACTACAAACCCATCATTTCGGCCCTACCAACAAGTAAATCTCCTCTATCCTTTGGCATGCAGTCGGCGATATTTCCTACCCATGCTAATCAAATCTTGTCCTCGGAAAAGTCTGCACCGCAGTGGAGTGAACCCCTCATACCTTCCCTTAAGACGTGAGCACTCTCCTACCCTAGCAACTAACATATCCAGGGCTTGATGGATTAGCAATGTGCCTCTATCCAAATTGGCCAAAAAAAAGAGAAAAAATGAAGGAAAGCTGTAACTTAGCAGCAAGTGTGCAAAGCAAAAGTTGAAGAAATTTCAATGCACAAAAAGAAGAGTACATAGTACAGCGGGACATTCCCCGAAATACATGAAGATTCACAAAAAAAGTAGGAAACAAAAGAACTACTAGGGTGGACGACGAAAGATGTCCTCAAACTCCAAAATCCCCAGAGAGGGATGATGGCTCAGCTCCTGTAGGTGAGACTCTTCAGCCTGCAGCTACGTCAATTTTTCTCGAGGGATGTGACTTGCCCTTCCACCAGCTCATCCTCCTCAATATTTTGGAGCCTTAGTTGGTCCATCAACTCCAGTTCTGCTTCGGCCTGGGCAAGCTCAGCCCGTAACTCAGATATTCGAGTCTTCAAGGAGGTGTTGTGCTGAGTAGTAGCATCAGCAATGCCCCGCATTTGTCGGGTAGTTACCCGCAGTGATTCAAGTGTAGTTTGACACTCTAGCCGCTCAAATTTTAAGGTCATTAGTTGGTCTGCCAGGCCATGGCCGATGAACTCCCTCCAGTTCACATACTTCAGTAGTAGAGCTACCCGCTACATCCAATCTTCCATAGGGCATCCAAAAGCCAAAAGTGTATGGGAGAGGTGTGCTACTAGTCTCCGCAGTTGCGCATATGACAAGTCGCTACAGGTCATTACAGTTTGCCTCAACGTCTCCAGATTTTGCCATACCAGTTCACTCGACGACTGTAGACTGAGTGATGGCGTATCTAGGAGATGGAATTCCACATGACTATCAATAGTAGTCCAAATTTCATTGCTTGGCTCTGAAGACGACGATGACATGCCCTGCATGGCACCCGCACTATGACCAGCCCCTGTGGTTGGCGCAATAGAGGGAGTATCAATGGCAGTAGTCTCCCTCCCGACCTCTGGCGAAAGTGTCATAGCAAAAACCTCAGCAGTAGGAAGTGTTTGTTCACTATCTTCGGCTCGTCCAGCCTCTGCTGATGCCACTTCAACAGCCAACGCTAGAGTTGTGGAAACATTAGTAGCTTTTTCTATAATGTTTCCCGATTCTATTGTGGGAATGTCTTCTTCGCCTTAGAATGGCTCATCACCAATGGCAAGCTGTGACTGCTCCAGAACCATTAATTGGTCAGATCCTGTGACCATTCCTGGCACTTCAAAGCCCACTGTCATAATATAATCCTTTGGATATCTCAAAGCAATGGGTGCATCCCAACATTGTAATGTAGAGTGTCTAGGTGCTTGCATTAGTTTTGTATATAAAAAAAAAGAAAAAAGAAAAAAAGTGCTCCAATGCATGCCCACTCCTAGGGAACCTAATCCCATCTTTTTGCAATTATGGCCAACCCGTCCAAGACAACAAGTCCGTGATTGAGTACATTAGGGACTTCGATGAGTATCGGTTGCGATTTGGAGTTGGGGAGGATCGGTTGCGATATGGAATTGGAGAGAAGAGCGCCATGATCGCACTTGAGTTCCGGAGAGGTTTGCGGCTTCACTATCGGTTTGAACTACTTTGCCGCAACGTGACCACTCTGGCGCATTCTTATATGGTCACTCTAGAGGTTGAGCCTTTCGAGTCAAGATTTGATGCTGCCCTTCGGCAAGCATCTACCTATCAGTCGAGCCCCGAGTCGGTCGAACGGCCACATGAGTTCACGGGGCAAGACGCTTCTACCTCAAAGCCTCACCCACCCCTACAATCCACTCACGATCCTCCTCAGGCCCCCATCCTGAGATGTTCCTACCACTTGAGGGCCATTTGGTCATTAGGGAACCCTTAGCCAACTGGTTAAGGAAGGGCCTAAGTCTAGAAGCTTTAATCCCTTACTACCCAACCTTAGAGCCAACACTCCCCATAGTCTCCATTACATCCTTTCACACCACTTTCAAATCCTTTTGCTTCGTAGAAAGTGTAAAGGATCTACTAAGGGGTTTAGAATGTTAATGGGAGCTGACATATATATTGGCCTTAGGGTCTGACCTACCCTATACTCATAGCTTCATGCTCCCAGCTTTGGGGTCTGTTATCTCGGTGTACACCTTGGGTCATATCACCACCGAGGTCCTATTATTTTTTCTAGTTCCCAATGAGCTCGACTTTGCCCCCTCTTACAGTATTGTCGTCCCGAGGGAGGACCCATATCTTCTCCATGAGCTCACCATCCCTCTTACCATGATCGATGAAGGTGACCAGTCACACCTTCATGAATCCTAAACATGGGACCGTGCCCTATGGGAACCCAGTCCAAGGGGTCACACCTTCTTTGATCCCTTCGATCCTTTCCCTAGGGAACCTTATGACCCACCTTACATACTCCCCTTCTTTAAGGGAGTCCACTACCACACCCCTTCCCTACAGGCCAGTCCACTTACACTTAGTCAGGGGCCCGTTCCTTGGTCATCATATAGGGGTGATGAAAAAGGTGTATTCAGCTCTCCTAGCCCTCCCCAACCTCCCCAGTCTGATGGGACGTCATTACACACATGGTACATTTTAGGATGTCTAGGAGTCCATGATTCTACCGACATCTGGTTGCGTCTTGTGTATGCATGGCATACCTTCGGATGTCCTGGTCCACCATTGTATATGTCTGGGTCAGACTAACAGTAGGTTTATCTAGGGTCATGTGTGAGTCTTTGTTTCGTACAGTTTGTGAGAGTCTACATGTGTTGAGTCCAGTCAGTCTAAAGTCAGCTCGCGGTGTTAGTCCCTTTCGAGTGCGAGGCAAGTTGGATCGAATGCGTACGTTGTGGACTTGCCAGAATTCGGGATCAGCTCTACATTCAAGTCTCGGATCTAGTCACATATAGGGACCAGCGGTGATTCCTAGTGAGTCATTGAGCCACATTGAAGCTATGACTACTTTGCTGCTGCTAAAGTTGTTGCCTTGAAAAGAAAAAGGTCACATCCTCCTTGAGCCTTCAATAGAAACCTGTGAGAAATAAAAGAAAAGAGTCTAGAGAGTAGCCCAGTCCTGGTTGGAGTCAAACCAGTAGTGAGAAGGGAAGAAGAAGTTGAAAGGAGCGTAGCCCCTCCTTCAGCCAGTCTGAGTATTCAAGACCTCGATCTGAAGACGCCGTTGCCTTTCCCCTGTATTGTCCTTTCTATTTTTACTTTTGTATTTGTAATCTTTAAACTGCGGGTGTCCGGTGCTCTTGTTAGAGAACAGAAGTGTAGTTGCTGCACTTGCAGCTTGTTGTTTTGTTTTGTGCGTGTGTGTGTGTGTTGTGGATCTCATCCCTCTATGTGTATGTGTGTTGTGGGGCTCGTCCCCGTGTGTGTGTGTGTGTGTGTATGTGGAGGATTTCATCCTCGTGTGTGGGTTGAGGACTTCGTCCTCGTGTGGACAAAACCTCACTGGATTTGGTGAGGGGTGGACGTAGGTTGTGGGTTTACAACCGAGCCACCTTAAAAATTCCTTGTGCGATGGGGTGTGCTTTGTGTGATTGATCCATTTCTTCTTTCCCCCATTCACAGGACGACAAGCATAACATATTTTCACTAGGACTGATTTATCTATACACCGCTTGCCTCTCACTCTACACTTGCATTTCCTTAGTTGCCTATTGCACCCTTGCACACAGGTACTAGGGAGCCCACCCAGGCCAGGGGCAAGTTACTTTGTCTATACACACACTAGGCATTTGATGAGCTTCGAATCTGTTGAATAGCCAAACTCATAGATAGGCTGCATCGACCTCTCTACTCTGATGTGTCGACCATAGCCCTCTCCATATAGCTATATGTTGGCTCTTTGTGTGTGGCTGTCTTATTTTATTGCCTTAAACAACTCATGCTAAATCCATTGTGATTTATGTCCAAGTGTTTTATTTGCTTCTAGAAGTAGCTTGGGTTCTTATCAGTTAAGATTTTAATTAGGCCAAATTTTTAGTAGGGATCTATTCAACCCCCCCTTCTAGATCCGATTGCACCCCAGGGGACCTAACAATTGATATTAGAGGTAAGCTCTATTTTCCTCAGATCCAACGATCTTCAGAGAGAGATCCTAGGGCATTTGATCTATTGGAGTTCTTCGTTGGTCAAGTTTCAATGATTTCCCCGCCCATATTTGATGGTTCTGATTTTACCATGTGGCTAGGGAAGATGTGCACTTTTGTTAGCTCCATTGATCCCAAGTTATGGAATCTCATATACCATGGTCTGCACAAGCTGCCATTAGATACATCTGAATGGTCTGCTGAACAAAGGACTAAAATGTTGACAACCATGTTGGTCTTAAACTGATAAAAGTTACAGTTGATGCTTCCAAGTTTCCTTTTGTTTCCAACTATAGTACTACTAAGGAGATGCTAGATGGACTGGCCTGGATCCATGAAGAAAGAAAAAGGCATGGCTACCTCATGGCCGACAGCCCAAACCAGCCAAGTGACCCTTTGTCATCTCAGGTAAGCTCTGAATCTGAAGATTTTACATTTGAAGAGCTGATGGATGCATATGGTGAGTTGGCTAAGCAACACAAGAAGCTTTATTCCAAATAGGATTCTTACCGTTTTATCCGGATCAATTGACGCCAGTTTCGAAGGGCGTCTATTATTTAATTGGTGACTTTCAATAAGTCACTATTTAATATTTTGATAAGATTTTTATGTTTTGAAAATTCAGGGTTGCTACATGAGCATCTCTCTGTCCTTACCCACTATCCCTTTTGGTCTCTGAACTTCGATGGTGCGCTCAATTCCTAAGGTCGAGGGATAGGTGCCATTCTTCTCACTCCAGAAGGGATGACGATTCCTTTTGCTTATCAGCTCCGCTTTCCTACTACCAACAACATCACTGAGTACGAAGCTCTCCTGGCTAGATTGAAGCACGCCTACCTCTCAGGCACGCGCTACTTGAACATTGTGGGAGACTCTCAGCTTGTTTTACTGCATGTTCTATCCACTTACCGCACTCGTGACCCGAAGCTCAAGCCATTTCAAGATTTGGCCACTCTCTTGGCTAGGTAATTCCGCAAATTGATCTATATTCACACTCATTGATCTCAGAATATCCTTGCCGATGCGTTAGCGTCACTTGCTTCCTCCTTATCTTTCCCTCTCAGTCGGAGCACTGAAACCATCGTCGTCTAGAGACTGGATGCCCCCTCTCTTCAGAATCCTTAGTACGACAACCTCAGGAAAACTGTAGAGGCAAGGGCTGAGAAGAAAGATTTGAAGGAAGTATCTTTGACAGAATTGGAAGAGATCTTGGAAGAAGAAGAATTGCCATGGTATCATGAAATTGAGTTTTATTGCAAGGATGGATTGTTCTCAGAAAGGTCAAGCGCCGAGCAACGTAAGGCTATTAGAAGAGCTGCCTCAAAATACACTATCATTGTTGGAGAATTATACAGGCGCACTCTCAATGGAATGCTCGTGAGATGTCTAGACGATGATGAAGCTTGGAAGGTGGCCGAAGTGGCCCATTCGAGTGAGTGTGGAGGTCATGTCAATGACCAGGCTTTAGCGAAGAAAATCCTTAGGCAGGGTCATTATTGGTCCACCCTAGAGGAAGATTGCTCCCTCTATGTTAAGAAGTGTCTTAAATGCCAACTCCACGCTGACGAATTCCATGCTCCTACTTCATCTCTTCATCCTCTCTCTGCTCCTTAGTCTTTCTCTATGTGGGCTTTCGACATTGTTGGCCTACTCGGTGATCCCAACTCTTAGACCAAGTAAAGATCTTTCATCCTTACCGCCACTGAGCACTTCACCAAGTCGGCCGAAGCAAAGGCGTACACAGAGATCAAAGCTACCACGGTGTGCCACTTTATCATGAAGAATATCATCTCGCACTTCGGAGTACCAAGTAGCATCGCCACTGACAATGGACCCTAGTTCGTCTCTCAAGAGCTCTAGGACCTGTGTAAGAAGTTCAATATTTCATTGCATCATTCATCTCCATATTACCATCAAGGCAACGGCCAAGCTGAAGCCACTAATAGAACCCTTCTTAAAATCATAAAGAAAACATGCAAGTCTCACAAATTCTCTGATTGGCCTGAATGGTTGGTGGAGACTCTCTGGGCTTACAGCACCTCCGTCTGTACTCCTACGGGGAAAACCCCCTATGCTCTCACTTACAGGATGGAGGCGGTGCTCCCATATGAGATATTGATCCCTTCCCTAATTTAGTATTTTTACCATATTTTTTTTCTTCCCTCCTGTAATCTGCTAATTTGCAGATCCACGGGATAGTGTCCTCTTTTCATATTTTTTCACCCCCCTTATTAATCTCCAAGAAAATCACAAAAATTACCCAGTGTTTCTCACGTCCGCCCCTTCCACCCATAATTTTTCTAGAACCCAAAAAATTCATTTCACCACCGGTCAAAAATCATTTTCAGGCAGATCCCTGTCTGTCCTGAGAGTCTGTACATAGATCCACAGAAAAAAACGTAGTTTGTAGAGCCTCTCATTTTCAAATCTCTCCTTTGATGGCTCTAGAAACAATATATATTGTATATCTGTGAGTCCTCTTTCCAACAGTACTAGTCACGCCTCGATCCGCCTCCGGATCTGAGCACAATAGTTCTTGCCACTGAGGCACGCAATTCTATTACCTGTGCAAGCAAGAAAGAGCAGTCCGTGGAGAATTCTTACAAAATTACCAAAAATCAACCTCAACTACCTCCGCTCCCAGGAGACGATCAGGGACGTCCTGCCATCGTCCCAGCCAAGCATCACCTTCAGAAGATCTCAAGAGGATGGCGTCTCTTTGGAAGCCATTGCTTGATGTCCTGCAACTCAGAACTGAGTCGGCATAGCACCGAGTCAGTGCAGTACCAAGTCGGACCAGCAGGCCGAGTTCACCCCGAGAGCCCTTCCGACTTGCTGCCCATCAACCCAGGGTTGGTCCTCTCGGGCCCTTCTTGTAGCCTTTTACCTTTCTGCGTAGAGTGGGCAAGAATTCACTGTTGCAATTGTTTTAACTGGGAGTTACCGTACTTGGCCGGGGAGGCATTTGCTATTCTTGTATATGCTTTTATATGCTGCTGCTAGAGTGATAGGTTAACTTAGCTCCCCAAATACTTTATTCACCACTGTGAGAGAGAGAGCGAGACCCGTCCCGTGATCTGATCCAGGCACGAAAGTGAGAGTTGACCACCCTAGCTCACTGCCGGTTCCTCAGCCATGCTGGTCAACACATTTCCCTCGTCGGGGATGACTGTGATCGAGTGCTTCTTGTTTGGGACACATTCGCCTATTCAGGAGTCACGTTAGGTGCTGAGTTGTTCATGTTGTTGCTGGTCGCGTCATCCAACAAGTCGCGTCGTCTATTAGTAGTCCAAGGATCGCACCAACAGTGTCGAGTCTCATTGTCGTCCTGCATCAAATTGGTATCAGAGCTAGTCGAGTCTAGGGTATGTTGAGCTTCTCTATTGTTTTAATGATGCTGGCACCATATAAATCACTGTGTATTTATTTTCTATTGGATAAAGTTTCCTCATGAATTTCCTATCCTCGTGCACAAAAATTTCCACTTGAAGTATCTGTTCTTCGTGCACATTTTTACTGAATATTTCTTGACTGAAAAACCATTCCTCATGCTATTTTTTCAAGACTCTGCTTCGTGCATAAAATTTAGTTTGGAACATCTTTCACTTCGTGCAGCTTTGCTTAGTCTACTTCGTGTAGGTTTCACCTAACGAAGTTGTTCGTCATGCACACTTCTTCAAGAGTCAAAATAACTATAGCAGCTCGTGCAGTTTTTGTTGAAGCAAACCTCGTGCAGGGTTAGCCTTCCGAAAACGTAGCTCGTGTCGTTTTCCCACAGTTTAAGACCAGTAGACCACATCCCACCAGACCAAGATGAGTTCCCGACACCAAGTGTCCTTCAAACACCAAACCCTGCCCTCATCCAAAACTTTCAAGGGGGGAGAGGCGACCCTCGCAGGACACGTACGAAGAAGGTGACAACACAGACAAACGGGTGCTGGGCTTCCTGCTGAAGCCTGTCGGAATTATAAAGAGAAGCAAACAGTACAAGCTCACCCAGAGAAGAAGCGGCCCTCGACGACGACGACGACGACGACCACCACCACCACCTAACAAGTTTCCGCCGGTGGACGGATGAGAAATGAAAAAATATATATATAGGAAGAATGGAAGAAAGTGCAGGACAGACAACTCGACCCAGGACTCTGTGAGTGCTCTTTGCACGCGTGCGCAGAGCCCTGCAAAGCAAAGAAGGCTTCGAAGAGAATGACGAGAGGGCAGGGGAACCCTCCTCCTTTCCCGGTCCTGACTCCACCTCCTCCTGCTCTTCTTCTTCTTCTTCTACTTCTTCCTCGTGTGCCCTCCTGGGAGACGTCGCCAGCCCGTGGAGATCCCTCTTTATCTGCCCATCCCCGCCGAAACAACTGGTCGCAGCTGGAAGCCGCCACCAATCCCCCAGCGACGCGCTCCGCTGACCGGCTGTTGGCAGTCCCAGCTCCCTGCCGCTTCTTCCGAAGCGTTGGCGTTCATAAATACCTACGGTGACGTATCAGAGTGTCCCGGGCAACTGACGTGGACGCATTGCCTTCTCCTCCCGTTTGCACTGCATTTGGACAGGCGGGGGGTTCGTGTCGCGTCACCGGTGACGCACCCGCCCGCTCCGGAAGACCTCGGATGCAAACCCCACCTACCAACTCACTGGCAGAGCGTAGGTGTAATGATCTCTCTCCCCAGTTTTGAAGGACTCGGGAGGACCGAACAGAAGAGCACCTTCCATCATCTCCCTCCTCGGGAATTGTTGCAAGAGGAAAAGCCAGACACAGCCGGGGACGTGCGTAACAATTAAATATTGTCCGATTCCAAATGTTGGGAATGCCAGCTCAACGCAACACCGAACGCCACCTAAAACATGTCATGCAGGATCCAAGTTGCCACGCTGCATTAGATTAGACGTCCGTTTTGTTTTATGTAAATAAGATTGAAGTTGCAGGAGTAGGGATAATTTATTCTGTAACTTTGTGGTTGCCGCTTGCGTATGTTTTCTTTGTGAGTAGCATGCTGGCTGCGGTGAGATCTTTGAACGTTGGATTTTGATCTACAGTAGCTAGACGGAAGCATCGTGGTTATACCAAAACAGACATTGGTTAATAAACCTTTTAAAGAACATAATTTAAACGATTTATATGTATATACATACTTTAAGTTGTTTATCAAATAAAAGTTTATTTTAGATTCATATTTATTGATGTATCCTTATTTAGACGAATATATTGCCCTGTGAAACTTTGTCACAGGTATCCATTCCCTGTGCCCCAACTGTAACAACTTAACATCCGGATACCGAGAAATATCCGATACCATTCGAAGTCTGTCCCGCCACCCACGAGTCGGAGGGCTCGGAAAGGTTATTAAGTGTGTGGAGGTACATCAAAATTTAAGACAACGTAGGAAATAACTATAAAATTAACTATTTACCTCCACCCCTTGGAGACCACTCTCACACCCCTCCCAGCCTCTACACCCTCCCCTGGTTGCACACCCCACCTCCCACGCATCCTCCTTGCTGCCCATCCCCACCACCACACCCATCTTCATCCACAAACTAATCTCAATTTGTAGGCAGTAGTGTACCAGCAGTTTGTAGGCAGTAGTTTGCCGAGGCTGTAGCATCATCATCGTGAGTCTTCTGGGGGCGTACCATATTCTGATGGATTCTTCTTCTTGTCAGCTTCACAATGAGAGTAGTCCCGCCTTCTTCTGATCTTAGGGCTATCCGCAGAAGCGATTCTCAGTGACCTGCGCAGTTTCTCCCAGGTAGACAACCAGAGGCTTAGGACAGAAGCTCCCCCGGCCTCCCCCTTGTGATTCCTAGAGTGAAACTTGGCTGAGATGTACTTCTACAAGTCCCCCATCACCTCCGGGAAGAAGGAGGTCAATCGCCCTCCGGAGCACCCGATTTCAACCGACGGCGTCAAAGCGGGCAGACTGGTCCAGCCAGGCCCAGGTTGGATAGGGCCTCACTCTTCTGATCAAAGATTTCTCCTCTGACCTCTGTTCGTGGTACCATTTGTTCTGCATCGAATCTGCCTTGACCACGGTTGTGTCAACGCCAACCCCACCTCGATCGAAGTCCGGTAGCACCCAGAGCAGCATCTACAACAGCCATCCATGACTCTATTCCAGATAGGGGTAGTCTGGACCAGGCCTGAACTCTGAGCTTCTGTGAACCCCGTTGACCACCGAGCGGTGTCGGACTTCTAAGGTCCGATCCCTGGTCAGCCCCGGATGATCCAGAGCTGGTCCCGCCTCTGGCAACCTTCGTAAGAGCTCATGGCTGTCCTGACACCGACACTCTATCATGTAGTCCTAGACAGGGTAGAACCGAACAGCTTGAGAAGACGAAGGTGCAGCACCTCAGCTCGGCCTCTAGATGACCACCAGCTCCTTTGGGCAACTACTACCTTGCCCCTAGGTGGCTCAGCATTGGTCCCGCCTTCCATCAGCACCGGGTGATGCCCGCAGCAGCCCTACTTCTAGTTTCTGCCTTTGCTGGTCACACGGGGACAGAACCGGCCTCTTCGGTTATTCCCCTCGCTTGGCCAGCTAAAGGCCCCTCCCTGCGTGGAGGTAGTTTTGACTGTAAATCACTTTACCCCCACCCCGAGAATCCCCTCCTGCGTGAGGTGTAGTGGTGTAACATTTTAAATTTTAGGTCAAAGCGACACTAATGCAGCGTGTGGATGCGTACCCACACCTCTCCGCTCGCCCTCATCTTCGGCCGGGATCGGTGTCTTCACACCGATCAGGTGAGCGTCCGGTTGCCCTCCTTGCTAGTTTTTACTTTGTTGGTTTAGTATCGCTTTAGTGCCATCAGATGGTGAGGTGAGCACCCGATCTAAAATTCTATCGAATTGAGCGACCATCGCGGAGTGAGTTGAGAGAGCGACCCTAGAACCCACGCCCTTGGCGTGCTGGCCGCCCATGGAGTTGGGTATCCTAGCCCCTTAGGGGTTCAATCTTAGGCTAGCCAACCCCCCCCCCCCCCGGCGCAGCCCGGGTATGGGCCCGTCCCCCACCCCCAACACCCGGATACCAATGAATACACGTGTGGCGGTGAAATTTTCCACAACTTTTTAAAGGGGACAATTCAACCCCCCTTCTTGTCCAAGTATACGCTTAGGGTCAACAAATGTGACATCTCTGCCTAATCCTGTCTCAAAATTTATGAAAAATAATCAAGACTGACACGTCATTTCTGACAGCATAGAGCACGATGAGGACATCAGGCTCGACAATCAACAGATCACCAGAAGATCCTACGCTCGCCTGGGCACATCTCTCGATCACAACATCCACTCTGCCACCTTAAACCACAATCTTAACACCTCAGGGGTTGGGAAATCCTCAAGCAGGGGTGGCCAAAACGATAATAATTCCCTCAGAGCACACCCATGGCCACCTAACCACAAACAATCCTCGCCAGTCGCCATAACTCGCTATAAATTCCTCGAACACTACACTGTAGCGACACACCTACCAGCAACCTCTGCCCAATGCAGCACAACCAGGGCCATCACCAATAGGGAAGATAGCGCTCTAACTCATTCTTCTAGGTCCCATGTCGGCACTCCACGAAACAAGAACCGCCTTCACAGTGCCAACTCAGTGCACTCTAGCTCTCTCATGAGAAACGAAGCAGGAAAAGAGACACAAAAGCCTCTGCTAGCTACCGACTGTACTGGATTTTATGGACTCTGATCATTACAATATCTTGAATTCCCATGTACATCCACAACAATCACTCTGATACCATCTGTAATGACCCAAGATCTAGATATCGGGAATGACCCGATACCATTCGAACGCTAGCCTGACGCCCACGATCCGGAGGGCTAGGAAGGGCTAAAAGGTGTGTGTGGAGGTACAAGAAAATATGAAATAAAGTCGAAACAACAATTATAATACCAATTAAACAATCTAACTACAAAGTCCAGTCCAAAATAAACTATAGTCTGCAGGGAAAGGAATATACCTAACTTCGAGTGAACACTCGGGCCGGTGAATTGACAGTTAAAAACCTCCATGTTGCACCACCAAATCTCGAGGAGGAACCGCTACACTTGAAAAATAGGGGTGAGCCTTCTATCACTGGCTCAGTAGAGGTCCCGCGGAACCCCAACCATAAACGTGGGTAAACAGCACTAGCAAGAATAGTAACAACAACAATAGGAGTAACAACAGCAATGACACGGCGAGGGGGAACAGCCATAAAAGAAAGCATGGTAGCTTATATAACCTCCGCTCTAAAGCTACTCCTATAGACACCAGGAAACATGCCCCGATCTCACAATCAGGGGATCATCGGATTGATTGGAAAACCCTGGCTATGTCGCCAGAAGAAAGCATCATGACAATGCTATCGTGGAGGCTCATCCTTACTGACAAATGCCCAGCCCAGGACCACGTGGTCTAGGAACATGGTCACGACCCTGTCGTCTTGGACCCTACACCGTCTAGGGAAAACCCTCGATAATGCTTACCGAAAACCCTAGACGTCTGCATCGAAAAAAAACATGGGAATTACTCATGAAACCACATCTCGTAAACGATAAGGCACGCTAAAGTGATCGAGTCTGAGCTCACTAACCCTACACTGGAGAACCGTAGCTCAAGGTCATAAACTAACCCCACGGTGACGGGAGCACTCCATCACTAGCAAATGGCTAGATGCATCCCAGACGCCTTACACCATGCCTACTCTCCCAAACCTAGCCACCTCTCCCAGAGAGTGAGCCAAGGGACTGGGTCAGATGCATCCTTGATGCCTTACACCACCCACCCCACTCACGCCTATCCACCTCTCCCAGAGAGTGAGGCAGAGTCACAACGACACAAGAACTAGCTAGGGTCACGCTTGTCAGCGTGAGTCCACTGCCCCCAATCACATGTGCATACATAGACCATGCCCTCAAGGGTGGGTCCTCTAATTGATTTTTCCCTCAGCTGGACTCAAGATGCTAAGGTGAGGGGCCCTACGGTAACTAGTGTAAAAACTATCACATCGGGTATAACTCTCGACTGCACAGTCAAAACATGTTGGCACTTAGTAAGTAGCCACTCTCGACCCTGCCAATACGTGCTCAATACCAAGAAGCTAAGGCTAGTGGAGTACTATTCTAGAAGAAGGCCCAACTCACACACCCGTCATAAGTAACACGGAGTACCAGGTGGCTCGATCCACCAAACTCAGGATAGTCAACTAGACTTATAAATCAATAGTCCTTGAATCACACGACTCAGGTCAAGATCTTTGTACAAGACAGCTCCATGCTATCAATCTGGCCTATCCCTAGGTCAGAAACCATGGTAATATAATTATCAGGGTGGCTCACAAGCCACCGAGTTCATTCCTCTTCCAAGGGAAACTCGAGAAACCTCCAGCCCAAGCTGGATGACTAAATTCATGGCTCAAAGGCCATATGCATGGCCCATATGGAAACCACTTTCCTATAGAGCTGACATCATGTGTGAATAGCACTCCACACTCATGCCGGTACACGATGACTTGATTAAGCGAAACACGAAAGTCTGAAACACAAGAGGGTCACTCAGACCCTTAAAACCCATGGGCAAGCTAATCGAGGTAACATGGTACCTCCGGACACCCAAAAATATGGTCACGGTCCCCACAGGATTTCTGGGACAACCACGGGACCATAAGTCGACCATTGGGTCTCAACTGAGTCTACTGGGGGCCAAATGAGGGAAGAAAGGGCAGATCGGTAGACCAAAACTCATGGGTCGGTCGACCAACAGGGGGTTGGTCAACCAGCCCCAAATGGGTGGTCGACCGTGTTAGTTTGGGTGCACCGGATTCCACCATCGGGGCTTCACATCGACAGATATTCAGCCATCGGGGCTTCAAGCTGATAAATATTCAATCATTGGGGCTTCAAGCTGACAAACATTTAGCCATCAGGGCTTCAAACTGACAGATGTACAGCCATCAGGGCTTCAGCCTACAGATGTCGAGCCAACAAGCAACTTCACCTTTGGCCTTTAGCCACCCAACAAAATCAAGAGACATTTCCTATAGTTGACAGCATGACCTTCCTTCTAGGCTGATGCATCAACCCATTGCCAGCATCAGGACTCCTTTGTTTAGGCTGGTGCATAAACCTATTTTCGACATCATGACCTTCCATCTAGGCCGCCGCATAAACTTATTGTCGGCATCATGACCTTCCGTCTAGGCCGATGCATCAACCTATTGTCGGCATCATGACTCCTTCGTCTAGGCCGACGTATAAACCTATTGTCAGCATCATGACCTTCCATCTAGGCCGATGCATCAACCCATTGTCAGTATCATGACTCCATCTAGGCCGGCACATAAGCCCATTATCGGTAGCACTCTTGCCATCTAAGCCAACAAATATCTCACCTTCGGCCTTTGGGCCGCTAAAAAAAAGAAAAAGAAAAAAAGAAAAGGCTATTTGGGACCTCTTCTTGTTAGGGTGTCTAGGTTGGTCCTCGCCCCCTTATTCACCTCTCGCCCCTGGATTCGGTCGAGAAAAGAAATGTACAGGGACCTTGATGTTCCCCAAGCATGGCCAAGGAGAAACGGTGTCTACAAAGTAGGAAACCAACCAGGGATGTCCTGTGGTGTGTGATATGCCATGCTCGGGGTCCTCTTTTCGACGAAAAAGGAAGATACCTTGCTACCGGGGTGGCACTGATTTGACTCTAAGGAAAGAAACGCTTAAGGTATAACCCGTTCCAAGCGTGAGCGAGCTCCTCACCATCTGCGTTCACTAAGCGGTAAGCATTACCTGGATAAGCCTCTTTAACAACGAACGGCCCTTCCCAGTTTGGTTGTAATTTGGACCTGGGACCTGCAGACCGAATGAATTTGCATTTCAAAACCATATCTCCTTGTTGAAATTTGCGTTCTATTACCTTCTTTCAGAAATATCGCGAAACTCTCTTTTGGTAAACGGACACGTGATCGGCCGCATTCATCCTCTTCTCATCTAAGAGTTCCAACTGGACGAGCAATGCCTCTCGACGTTCATCGAGATTAAGTTCCTTATCAAGTTGCACCCTTAGGGAAGGGATTAGGATCTCATATGGGAGCACCGCCTCCATTCCGTAGGTGAGTGTATAGGGGGTTTGCCCCGTAGGAGTACGAACAGAGGAAAATTTATAAACACCCAATTCACCCCCCTCTTGGGTGTCATTGATCGCGGGACTTCAACCTCTATCATGGAGGCATGTCCTTTCAGATGAAGGCCCAGCCCAAAACCACGTGGTCTGGGAACACGGTCATGACCTTGCCATCATGAACCTTACACAGTCTGGGGAAAACCCTTAGTAACCTCTACCAGAAACCCGAGGCTTCGGTGTCAGAAAGACACTCCGAAAGCACTCGAAGAAACACGAAGGAACTCGTCTCATGTGACAGGAGTACTGCCCACTAGAGGCAAGGTCAAATGCATCCCCTGACAAGTTAGTTCGCGCCTCAGTTGTCTCCCTCGGCCCTAACAAAAATGAGACACTGTACCAGTAACCACAGAACAAGTGTCTAGTCGGGGCTGTGCTCGTCAGCACGCATCTGTAGTCCCCAACAATGTGTGCACACACTGACTGACTGCACTACGTCAGGCCCTCTAGCTAGTTTTCCTCCCGGCCCAAAGTCGAGCCGCTACAGTGGGAGGCCCAACGGCAACCAGCCTAAAAATTATCTCTCTCAGGTGTAGCTCTCCACCTACTACCAGGTGGGTAAGCACAAATGTGCCCAGGCAAGCTGTGACTAGTGGGGGGTCACTAAATAGACAACTCTCGAATGAAACCATCGAAATACAGATAGAATACGCACAAGCCCGTCATAATTTAGCTCAAAAAATGGGTGGCACGATGCCACCAGACTCTGGGAAGTGCACTAGACCTATTAAACCCAATGGCCTTTGAGTCACAGGACTCAGGGTCAAGTTCGTTGCACAGGATAGCTCCATGCTGTTAATCTGGCCTATCCCTAGGTCAACACCACAGTAACATAATTATTAGGGCGGCTCACGACCGCCAACCCAAATCCCTTCCAAAGGGAGAGAAGAAACCCTCCAGCCCTAGGCTAGGTGAATGAACTCATAGTCCATAGGCCATACGCATGGCCCACACAGAAATCACTTTCTGAGAAAGCTATAGGTGTGCGGGAATGGCCCTCTACACAGACTGATGCACGTAGACTCGATTAACCTTTACATGAAAGCCCGAAACATAAGAGGGTCACTCAGACCCTTAAAACCTATGTGCACACTAATCGAGATAATACGGTACCTCTGGACACCCAAAAATATGGTCACAGTCCTCACGGGGTGTCCAGGACAACCACTGAGCCAAAGGTCGACCATTGGGTCTCAACCGGGTCGACCGGGGGCCAAATGGGTTGAAACAGGGTTGCTTGGTCGACCAAAACCCCCAGGTCAGTCCACCAACGGGGTGGCATCGACTCCACCTTGTGTAGGGGCGACGCAGCACTCAAAAGGGGCATGCAGTGCTGGTCAGTCGTTCAGACCAGCTCGGTTGGTCAACCAGCCTGGTTCAGCCGGTCGACTAGCCAGCCGGAGGCATCGACGCAGCACAAGCCGCGTTGACCTCCCTAGCAGGGATCGATTGACCGACCCTCCTGGTTCGGTCGACTGAACCCTGCTGGGTTTCGCTGTAGCAACTCTGAATTTTGAAACATAAAAATCTCAACAAAATGTTAAATAGTGACTTATTGAAAGTCGTCAATTCAATAAATGACGGACTTCAAAAGTGGCGTCAATTGATCCGGATAAAAGTGAGAGGCCCGAGCTCGACCTGAATAGTTACCACCCTATGGCATGCTCTCCTGGAGTTATCATAGGCAGCAATAGTTGTCGGAGTTTGCCTTAACATATCTTCAAAAATATTGCAGGCTCGTAGAGTGCTCAAGGGACAAATATTTATATAAGCTCCCATGTCCACTAGAGCCACATCGATGGCCACTTTGTTTAGTGTAATTGAAATGCATAGTGGCATCTAGCATGCCTTAGGAGGTGCTAATTCTAATTCTGAAAATGAAATGGATGGCCCCATTGTAATTATGGCGAATGCTGACGGCAAACTATCCACCGCCATAACTTCACTAACCATAACTTTCTGTAGAAAAGCCCTTAGGGCATCTTGGTGTAGCGTGGAACTTTTGATTAACTCCAACACATAAATCTTGGCCGACATCCAGTCCAAGCGCTGCAACAAATCGTACTTCGTGCCAGGCAGGGGGTCGGCTTCTTCTGCTTCAACCGTTGAGGAAGGAATTGGAGGGTTGGGTGCAGGTGCACCAGTAGAGGGGTAATTTCTCTGAAACAAGTGTCCGCTCTAGAAGGTAAGGTTTTACGCCAGCACGACACTAGATAGACTCCTGACTGGCCCAATGGGGTGAGTGGAGGGGGTAGAAGCGGGGGTGACGATAGCGAAGGTGGGTCTGACGGGCCCTGGTGGTAAGATGATAGGTGGAGGGTTGCATGGAGGGGTGACAACGGAGGGAATGAAGGGTGAAGGTGCAAAGACTGGTGGAATGGTAGGTAATGTGGAAGGTGGAATGAGGGGACTGGAGGGAATGGTGGGTGTAACGGAGGTTAGGATGGTGGGCCGAATGATGGCGGGGGTAGAGGGTGAAGGGGAGTTGGTATATGTGTGGTGGAGGGCCAGGAGATGAGTGGGGGTCTCATCGTCATAAGACCACCTAACGTTAGGAGCTGGGCGGTGAACCATATTTACTTGAGCCGGTGCCGTCAGTTGTTGTTGTGAAGTGGGTGGGTGGTTTGGCATGGGATTTTGGTGAATCCCAAGTTCTGGTGTAGGCTGCTACTATTGCTATTGGGGTTATACTTGCTGGGGTTGCTGCTGCTACGGCACCAGCTATTGTAGCCTCGACACCTATCTTCTCCTTTCTCTGATGTCTTCGATCAACTTATGCATCTGTGCCCAATCAATTCTTTATCCTTCATGTAAATCATACACTAAATCACAGAACTGATAGCACCATTCAATAGTGTGCCCGGGCTGCCGATGATATATGCAATATCTAGACTGATCGACGGCCGGATTCCAATTTGGGCATTCCGGGGGGAGCTAAAGGTCACCAGTGTACATGAGAGCTGAGAAAATGTCAGGAAGGGTTTCAGGAAGTGGAGGGTAATGGGCTCTCTTAGGACCCGGTCGAGCAGGTGCATAACCATTCGGTGGCAGAACATTGTGGTACTATAGTGGATGTTGCGGCGGTAGAGGAGGTGGTGGTGGCTGTTGAGGCTATAGAGGAGCAGAGAAGGATTGATGGGAATCGACTCCAGACATTACTACTTTTATTTACCTTTATGTCCTTTAGGTTTGCATTTATGTCCTTGCATAAATATGTATGCAATTATAAGGCTTTGTAAGCCAAGTTGTCAATCCATAGGGAACATTTTGATGAGAATGGGGTATAAGTCTGACAAAGGTTTGGGCATTAATCTCCAGGGTGGAGTGAAGCCTGTTAAGAATTGTAATTTAATTCCACAAGGCGGCCTGGGATATAAGGGGCTGAACAAAGAAGGAACTGATGGAAATAGTGAAGAACCAAGGGCTACTATGACCTCCACTCTCAAGACAAATAGGCAGCCGCTCACATCGTCTTTATACACTCATTTTATGAAAGGGCCTGATCAGCAGAATGATGAGCAAACCACTGTAATTACTTCCTTGCTAGATCATCAGGACGTGCACACACGACAATTTGCTCATCATTTAGCACCACTGGTCACCTATAAAGCCTTGGAGTCATTAAGGCCACTCAAAAGAAGAAAGATGGATGATCCAGAATGTGAGTGGTATAGGTGGTTTGATATGGATGATATTGCTATTTCTTTGAGCTGACTGTTTATGCCTACTGACCTGGAATGGCCGCCACTGATTCATGAGTTGATAGAGAAACCAGCCATAATCACCAATAAGAGGCAACTGCTCAACAACTACACTTATACAGGGGAGCCGGATGTGCCATTTGAAGAGGGTTTCACTGTTGATAGGCTATGGGCCGACCTCTTTTCCCTTAATTCCATTCATCTGTCATTTATTATCCGTGTGTTTGATAAAGTGCTTACCTTCGACGTTCCCAGACCACCCGCGGTCTTGATTTATTTCTCCCCCAATTTGCTCCAGAATCCGTCAATTCTGCCCTTGCTCCTCGAGCAATTCTCTCAGCATTCCATCATGCCCTCGCATGGGCATTCTTATAAGCAATCTTCTTCCAATCCTTTGATCACAACCATATCTTCTACTCCTCCTCTTCATTGTCTGACTATTCTTGAAAACGAAAAAAAAATGCCAAAATTTTAACTTTTCAATCCTCCATCTCTGTTGAGGAGACCTCCTATCTTCTTCCTAAGTGTACCCTGACCCAAGGGCTGCTCATTCAAGGTTCGTTAGTGGACCTCTTCTACCCCTCCGACGAGGGAACCTCTTCTGTACTCCCTTCTGTACCCACTTCCCTTCTTTCTCCGCCTGACTCTAGGAATCATGCTAGTTATTCTTCTTCATCTTTTAGTGTTAAAAGCCCAGGGGTCGATACTACCAGGAAAGCCAGGGGTAAGCAGATTCCTCGTAGGTTCTTAAAAGAGTTAGCCATGAGATGTCAGGCATGTTTAGCCATTCCACAATTTATTGAAGATCCGATACTCCTGCCAGATGTAGGATGTGAGGGTGAGGGTATTTTTGATGAAGGGTTCGGTGTCTACGAGATTATAAATGATGAAGACCCTATTGAAGAGGGGGATGAAGAGTATGAAGAATATGAGGATGAGGTTGACGCTTTTGCCAGTGGCATGAGAAGATTCGATGAGTCGTCAGCCTCAGTAGAAGAACCTACCAAAGAAATCAATTTGGGTACTGAAGAAAACCCTAGGATTGTCCTCATCAGCCAAAATTTGTCGCCCTCTGAAGAAAAGACGCTTATTCAAGTTCTTCAAGAATACAAGGACGCATTTGCATGGAGTTATGAAGATATGCCGGGATTGGACCCTACACTCGTAGAACATCGATTAACACTCAAGCTAGGATCCATCTTCTTATGGGGTTTTGAGGGGATTCATTCATATTATTTCATTTTTTTGCATACCCATCTTTAGTTTCAATCATTTTCCTTACAAATCACTTTTATTTAGATTCATTCATTTTTTCCTGAAGGGGTGTTTCACCGTCGGGGGAACGTGCCTTGGGACGACTGCGATCGGCGTGGTGAAATTGGGGATCGATGACCACAATGAGAGGGAATAGAGCAATAAAGGAAAATAAGGGAGTTGGTATTATCTCAGGGCTAGTCTCCTCTATAGTCGTTTGCTCCTCATGGCAGCACCGTGCACTAGCCTTTTACGGAAGGTCGAGGGGAGGTCAACTTGCATGAGAGGTTTCCGGGGGCTAGGATGACTAGACCAGGGTGCAGGGGTGCCAGTCAATTTCTCGACAATCACCTATGGAACCAAAGGTTGACTAGGGGAGCATCGCCAGGATGCGGCACGTGGGCTCGGGATTTCGGGTAGCACATGGAGAGAGGAAAGGTTCCACGGGTGCGAGTGCACAGGTGATTGTGGGGATTCGTGTATGGGACATCTTTCCCCACCGATCGTAAGCAGTCAGTATTTTTTTACATCGGATTGAATCCGAACACCTTTGTTCTATGCTGAAGAAGAGCTTGGATATTTCTTAAGCCATGGGCAGAGGACTGGATGCCACTGTAGCTATGAGGTGACTGTTATGCTCGTCAGGGAGGTTTGATCGACTGGAGATAGGGAACTGGACCTACACTGGGTGATGTGGAGGTGGGGCTGCGACCCGGGCATGGGTATATGTATTCAACTAGTTTCATGTTTTATGAGAGCCACGTGGGCTTTACAAATGGGCCGAGGAGGCCAAAATACAACTGGTGCAAGCCACGGGACAATTCCAACGCATGGGTCGGTCCCCGGGTCAATGCGTAACAAGGCGGATATCCGCATGTTTTTACAGAGGCTCTCCATGGGGAGACTGAGACGGGCCCAAATTGTCGAGAGAGGGCTAGACTAGATGGCAGGGGCGGCCATTGGCTGGCGCCTGAAGGAGGCCGGACACAGCTCGAGATGAGCAGTAAGGTACTGTTCTTGGAGGGTGAGTGTCTTCATGCTAGGGAGTCGGAGCTGGTCTCGGGAATATTAATTTTGGGGTAGGGTCCGGCTAACTCGATTTTGTGGTTAGGGTGATCGGTGGCCAGCTCGGGGCGAGCGGTGGGTACGCGGTTCCATGATGGAGATAAGTGTAGCATTATGGCGTATGCGTAGTTGTCATAAGGTGCCATACCCGGTGGACCCGAGATGCGGGTGTGATCACCGTTATCATAACGCCTTATGTGCGATGGAAATGGACTTGTATGAGATGACTAGATGCCATGTGAGGGGAGTACGTATGACATACCCTCGGTGTACACAAGCCGATCAACAAGCCAACCGCACGCACTTAGCTCCTTGCGTCCTTGCTCCTTGCTGGGTGCCTGCGGAGGCCAAGTGTTCGTCTCCTCATATTCTACCTTGTATCTTGTCCCTTGAGCTTCTAAGGGGGTTTTTAAAGAAGAATTTGAAGGGTCAGGGGGGCTTTACATGGATTAGATTGAGGGTGGAACCTGGTCCACGTAAACCCTTGAAAAAGTACTTTTTTTATTTTTCAGAGTGGGGGAGGTTTTGTGGTGGATTTATGGCTATTACAAATTAGGGTAGTAAATGAGCTGGGTCAGCCCGACAGGCCGACGATCCTAGCTCAATTTTGGGCTGAGCGTCAAGGCCCTTTTCGGCCTATGGGCCCTTGGTCGAGCCTTAAAGTCTGGCACAATCTTGGCCTGATTTCGAACTCAGGTTATCATGCCCTAAACTAGTAGCAACAGAAACTATTTGGAATGTGATAGCGAATGGTCATGTCAATCAGAGCATTAGGAGACAACAACCACAAGAGAAAACTCAAACAAGGCCAAAGAACAAGTATAATCTTATTAATAAACCAAGATCCCTAATACATCAGACTCTGAGACTTAACAACATCAAGACTCAAATCACAAATTCCAAATTTCAAAGTAAAGGACACAAATACAAGACTCTAAACTTCTAATCTAGAGTAAAGAAGAATAAAAAAGACACATGTTCTGACAACTGCAAGGGCACTCGTTCGCACATTGATGTTCAAAGGCTTTCAGATCAACAATGTTGGCTTCTTTTGGCGTGGGTCGCCGATCGTCAGTCTTGCCTTTCTAACTTGTTTTGATGCCGGCTATAGAGTGCTTTGTCAAGAAGGATTCGATTTCAGCTACCACACTATTGAGGTGGTAAAAAGACCGAATATCAATACCAATAATCTTTTCCAACACTTCCTTTCTCAGGTTCTGTTTGCATATCTGTAGGGCATCCTCCTAGTGCGGCGGTCGCTTGCACCTCATGCTGAGGTTCCTCCACATTTTGATGTATTCCAAGAAAGTCTCATAATGCTTCTACTTGGTAGAGTATGTTGGGTCCGAGGCAACGGCAATCAAGAGGGGGGGTGAATTGATTGGCCCTCTAAAAAATTAATTCCAAATAATTTAGACCACTTTTCAAGTTCGATAGAAAGATGGGCAATTAACTCTTAAATGACTTGACAAATAAAGAACAAGAGGTAGCAAATTAGATTACGCTCTCACAGTCCACTCGTGTGTGATTAGAATTGATGTGAATGTATGTGTGTATGTAACGATGTGCCAAGACTATGAATGGCAAATAACTAAAATAGATGAAATGCAAACCACAATCAAGCCACAATCAAACCACAAGGAACATCGATTTTTAAGGTGGTTTGGGACCACGATGGGCTCCCTACGTCCACCCCTCACTCAACTGAGTGAGGCTTCACTACTGTTAAAATAGCCCGGGGATAAATCCCCACACACACATGGAGCCAAGCTCCAACACACACACGCAGGGTGACACCTACACAATCACACGGGAGTAAACTCTCAACCACACACGGGGAACACACCCCAAGTTATGCTCAAGCACACACGTGGATATGCTCCATATAAAATGACACACACACATCAATCCGAACCACTCAGAGATCAAATCTTCGAACACCCACACAAAAAATCCATCCAGAAATCTATGAAATGTAGACAAATAGATACAATGAACCCCAATATATAATCTAAAGACTGAAATGACAAAGATATAGCATGTATAGTGCTCCTCCTTCTCCGATTCTTCCGGTTCTTCTAGGCCCATTGTCGGATGATCATGAAGTCACCATCATCTTACTCCTCTTATCATTCTGCTCCCTTTTCTCTTCCATCACGAGCTCCCATGTTCACTGAAGAAGAAGCATATGAAGCCATGACCGGTGAACATATGATAGAGGGTAGCTTACCTAAATTAAATGCCAACAACTTTCCACCTCTACAAAGGATTTTACATCACATGATGACCACCATCTTATTGCCCAGATCAGGAGGAAGCGAACAAGTGACGGATCATCAAAAATTCTTACTTGTCTATATTATGAGTGGCAATCAAATAAATTTTCCTACTGTTATCATGGAATACATCACAAGCTGTCAGAAGTTAAAGAATAGGAATCTTCCGTATGGTGCTGCTCTAACACCTATATTTCAATATCTTCACATCAATCTGGACAAGCAGATCAGTCACACTATCAGAGATGCAGATATCTACACAATTCCTTCAATCTGTAACAACATGGGCTATGAGCTTCAAAATGGACGTCTAGTCCGCACACTTAAATCTCAAAAGGGAAAAGCCCCTGCAGTGGAATCTGATCAGTGTGAAGATGATGAGCAAGCAGATCTAGTTAGAAGAACTCAAGTCACTCAACCTGCTACTTCGGATACCATGGCATTGGACATGAAGATTGACAGCTTAGGAGGTGAACTTAATAAGGTCAAGGAGATAGTGGACGGTCTTACTAAGGATGTTTTTGAGTTGAAGCTGCACCACGATACTTATCTCAAGAAATTTACAGCCATGGCCAACTCCATAGATTCATTGCATACTGCCTTGGGTATTCAAATCTCCAATATTAATGACTTATCTGATTTCCTTCGTCGTCCACCAGCTTCCCCTTAACTTACAATGGAGACCTCATTTCAATTGCTTCTAGCACTTAGCACTTGTGCTTAACTCTATTTTCCCCTTTTCTCCTTTTTGTTGGTGCCAAAGGGGGAGATATGTTATGTGTTAATTTTTGTTGTTTGTTTGGTTGTGGAACGCTTGTCGATATGCATCTTGGTGGATATGACCTCAATGGAATGTTTGTGGAATGCATCTTTGTGGATATGCTTTGTTGCTTGGAATGCACCTTGTGGATTGAAATGTTATGAAACAACATTCTTATTGAATCAAAGCAACCCTGCTTTTAGTCTTCATTGCTTCAATGCACATAGTATTTCGTCATCATCAAAAGTGAGAGATTGTTAAACCCCGTGCGTAACTTCGCTTCAAGAAATTTTGATGATGATCAAATATAATGTAACGATGTTTCATGTAAATAGATGAATGAGTAGATTATGGATTTGACAGGCTTTGGTTTCTTTTTAAGTGGGTGATTAATGCACATAGGCTTATCCTTGTTAATACTTGAATGGGATCCCTTACTTCAATGCCTTCTTACTAAACAAGACTAACATGAAGATAGCTATGTGTGCAGGATTAATCTGAAAATAGATGGATGTAAATTCACATTTGCTGGACTTAACTTAATATGATGTTGTTGATTCACATGGATGACAGGGATTTTAATTGGCTATCTTTAATGAAGGCCAAATTTGAAGAATATTCTGGTTGGGTTACATCACACAAATGTGGTTTGTAAACTTTCAATGATGCCCTTGTTGAAATGTCCAACATGATCTGGGTGGACTGACTCCTAGTATTCAGCTGAACTGGGATGGTGTCCTAAAGGATACATAATGCAAAGGTAACATTTGTAGTGTTTTGGGACCCCGAGGATGGTCCCCCATATGTGCCCCCTCGACTGGGGTCAAATGGGAGTGGAAATCGAGCCCCAGGAGTAGGCTTGGATGGGGTGGTTGCCATTTTCGATCGACCAATCGGTTGTGGTTGGTCGACCGAATGGCCCACTGTGAATAGGGGCGTTCTACAGATTTCGGTCGACCGACCCCTGCGTCTACTTCGTTCACTGCGCCGGTCGACCGACCGGCACAGGGTGCTTTTGTCCACCTACCCAACTGGGCTAGTCGATCGAACTACATGAGACTCACCCATTTTAGCCCCCGGTCGACTCTGTTGAGACCCAATGGTCTACCCTTGGCCCCGTGGTTGTCCGGGACACCTCGTGGGGACTGTGATCGTGTTTTTGGATCTCTAGAGGACTGTGTTACCTCAATTAGCATGACCGTGAGTTTTAAGGGTCGAAGTGACCCTCTTGTGTTTCAGACTTTCGTGCTATGCTTAATCGAGTCCCCGTGCATCAGCCTGAGTTCAGAGCGCCATTCCCGTATGTCGATAGCTTCTTCAGAAAGTGGTTTCTGAGTGGGCCATCCATATGGCCCTTGGACTATGAGTTCAGTCACCCAGCGTGGGGCTGGAGGGTTTCTTAGCTTCCCTTTGGAAGGGATTATGGTTGGCGGTCATAAGCCCCCCTAATAAATATATTATCATGATTTTTGACCTAGAGATAGGCCAGATTGATAGCATGGAGCTGTCCTGTGCAACGACCTTGACCCTAAATCCTGTGACTCAAAGGCCATTGGGTTGAATAGGTCTAGTGGACTACCCAGAGTCTGGTGGCATCATGCCACCTATTTTTCGAGCTAATTATGATGGGCTTGTGCATGAACTGTCCATAATTCGATGGTTTTCTTTGAGAGTCGTCTGTTTAGTGGCCCCCACTAGTCGTAGCTTACCTAGGCATGCGTGGGCTGACCCGCCTAGGAGTAGGCATAGAGCTACACTTGAGAGAGATGATTTTTAGGTTGGTGGTTGTAGGGCCTCCCTTGTAATAGCTTGAGTCCAGACTGAGAGAAAAACTAGTTAGAAGGCTTGACTTTGTACAGTCAGTCAGTGTGTGCACACATGGTCGGGGACTATGGACGAGTGCTGACGAGCACGGCCCCGACTAGACCCTTGTTTTGTGGTTACTGTTACGGTGTCTTATTTTCCGCCTGGGGAGAGTAGGGATACACCTGACACGCAGACTAAGACATCAGGGGATGCATCTGGCCTTACTTCTAGTGGGCTATACTCCCTTCACGTGACACCTGACTCTTGTGACCCGAGTTTTGGTCCCCTGTCGGTGGGATGTGGTTTCCCATGTAATTCCTGCATGTTTTTCGATATATAGGTCTAGGGATTTCAGTATGTGTTGGCCCAGAGAGATGACAGACAAGAAGGGGGGTTGAATTGTCCCCTTGTTGAGATGGCAAAATTTAAAAACTTTCTTAGCAGATTATCACGGATATAGAATTGACTACGTTGATTAACTAAACCTCAAGTGAAATTACGGCGTTCTCTCAAGCTTTCCGATCTCACTTGAGTTAACAAGGCAATCAATCAAGCAATTCAAGCTCAACACAAATAGATTTATGCTAAACACGGATAGCGGAGGTAGGTCCTATCAACCAAGCAAGATGAATGTAGTGGCAGATGCTTTGAGCAAAAAGGTGGTGGTCAGCCATATGATGTTGAGGAAATGGAGGCTATGGGAGCAGATGCCAGCTGTAACCTTCAGGCTCAAGGTCCCACGAGACCAAGGGTTAGCCATTCTTGCCAGTTTGATTGTCATGCTAGCCATTCGTCGCCAGGTGATAAAGGTTCAGAGGGTGGACCCGAGCTACCTCGCATTCTGTCGATGCCTGAGGTGGAGTTTGGCAAGGATGAGGTAGTGAGATTCAGAGGCAGATTATATGTTCCTACTGAGGAGCAGGTGAGAAGAGCTATTTTACAGGAGGCACAAGGCACTCGGTACACTGTACATCCAGGAGCAACATAGATGTATCGAAATCTAAAGAGACAGTTTTAGTGGCCAAGTATGAAGAGGGATGTAGCAACATTTGTGACTAGATGTTTGACATGTCAACAGGTGAAGACAGAGCATCAACAACCAGGTGGTACACTACAGCCGTTGGAGGTTCCTGCTTAGAAGTGGGACCACGTGACTACAGATTTTGTGATTGGTTTGCCGAGGACTTCGAGTGGGCATGATAGTATTTGGTTGATGGTTGATAGATTGATGAAGATAGCTCGATTATTGCCGACCAAGGTTAGTTGGAGTGTTCACATATTAGCTCGATTATATATGAAGTGGATTGTTCCCTTGCATGGGATCCCTATTTTCATTATATCAAATCGAAATCCCCGCTTCACTTCTGGTTTCTGAAGGAGCTTTCAGAGGGCTTTGGCCACAAAGTTAGCATTCAACTCAGCTTACCACCCTCAGTCAGACGGTCAGTCAGAGAGGACTATCCAAACCTTGGAGGACATGTTGAGATCTTGTTGCCTAAAGTGGCAGGGTTCTTGGACTAATCATTTGCCATTGGTGGAGTTCGCTTATAACAGTAGTTATCATTCCAACATTGACACAGCACCTTATAAGGCATTGTATGGATGACCGTGTCAGACTCCACTTGATTAGTTCAAGGTCGGTAAGTAAGTTATGATAGGACCGGAGTTGGTGCAATAGTGTGTTGAGGTGGTGCAGCTGGTTAAATAGAGATTACAAGAGGTGCAGAGCTGGTAGAAGAGTTATGCAGATCGACAGAGGCGACCTCTCAACTTTGAAGTGGGAGACCTAGTGTTTTTGAGAGTCTCCCCTATGAAGGGGATGATAAGCTTCGACATAAGCTAAGCCCCCGCTATATTGGCCCTTTCCCTATTGTGGAGTGCGTTGGTGAGGTGGCTTATAGATTGCAGTCACCCCTAGAGTTGGAGTATGTGCTAGATGTGTTCCATGTTTGGATGCTACAAAAGTACATGCCAAATGTTTCTCATGTTCTAGAGGATTCTGTGTGGCCTGAGGTGATGCCAGATGTGTCTATTCTGGAGTATCCCATCCGCATCGAGGATCAACGTGAGCAACGACAGAGAAATAAAGTTATCCCTCTGGTTAAAATAATTTGACAGCGTCACTCAGGAGGTGAGGTGTCTTAGGAATGAGAAGATGAGATGTGGCAGTAGCTCCCTTACCCATTTGAGTAAGTTCTTTCTGTTGGGAGACTCAGAGATTAAGGGCGATGGAGCGTGCGAGGATACAGATACATGTATTGGTTCGGGCTTTGTGGACTTGAGGTCATAGGTTTATATATATACAGATTTTTGTTTGCAGGCCCATGTAAGTGAAGTTTATAAAATTAGCATACAAAGGTTCAGTTTTAAGACCATTAGTAACAGTGGGTGGCATTTGACAGGGTTTGAGTTTGCTTATTGGGTTGAGTTTTTTTTTATATATACGGGTAGTTATTTGGGTTGGGGTTGGCCCATTGGTGATATCACTAATTATTTATATTCACCCTTTTATTTATTTAGAGTACATTTATTCTTTATTATTTATCCGGGGTGTTACACCCTCCCTCACTTAAAAGAATTTAGTCCTCAAATTCAATTGTACATGGAGAGTGCAAGTTACTTACAGTCTAGAATAGCTTCGGATGTCTTCTTTGCATAGACTCTTTAGTTTTCCATGTGGCTTCTTGCTCTAAGCATTTGTTCCATTGCACTTTTACCATAGGTATGGTGTTGTTTCTCAGGACTCAGACCTCTCGATCAAGAATCTTCATTGACTTTTGTTCAAAGGTGATGTCCTTTTGAATCACCAAGTCATTATGATTAATGACGTGGAAAGGGTCGTGCACATACCTTTTCAGCATAGAGACATGGAATACATTGTGCACTTCCGACAGTTGTAGAGGCAAAGCAATGCGATAAGCTACCTCGCCAACTATTTCTAGCACTTCGAACAGACCAATAAATCTCGGTGTAAGCTTGCCCTTAACACCGAATCTGTTAATGCCACGACCAGGAGAAACCTTGAGGAAAATATGGTCTCTAAATTGGAACTCCACTTCTCTTCTTCTGTTATCAGCATAGGACTTCTGCCTAGACTGAGCTATCTTGAGTCTATCCCTGATGAGGTTGACCTTCTCATTTGTATCTCTGACCATATCTAGGCCTAGTATTTGTCTTTCACCAACTTCTTCCTAGCATATTGGTGATCGGCAACTCCTGCCATAAAATGCTTCGAATGGAGCCATCTGAATACTGGCTTGGTAGCTGTTGTTGTAAGCAAACTCGGCCAGGGGCAAGTGGTTATGCCAGCTTCCACCGAAGTCAATGACACATGCTCTCACCATGTCCTCAACAATCAGGTTTGTCCTTTCTGTCTGACCATCTATTTACGGATGAAAGGCAATGTTGAAGTTAAGCTTTGTCCCCAAGGAGTGTTGTAGACCCTTCCAGAAGTGAGAGGTGAAACACGGGTCTCGGTTAGACACGATCGACACAGGAACTCCATGTAATCTCACGATCTCCTTGATATATAATGTGGCTAGGACATCAACCGACCAACGGCTCTTGATAGGTAGAAAGTAAGCCGATTTGGTGAGACGGTCGATTATTACCCAGATACCATCATGTTCGCCCTTAGACTTAGGTAAGCCCATGATGAAATCCATACCAATGTCTTCCCATTTCCACTTGGGAATGTCAAGAGGATGTAATTTTTCGACAGGTTTTTGGTGTTCCGCCTTCACTTGCTGGCACGTGAGAGAGCGAGATACGAAGTCCGCAACCTCCCTCTTCATGTTAGGCCACTAAAAAGTTCAAGTCCTTGTACATCTTGGTCGCTCCAAGATGAATAGTGTACCTAGAGCGGTGAGCTTCTTCTAGAATCTTCTTCTTATGGTCTTTATTTTGGCGATTAATCAAGGGTTCTCCCTCTTTCGGAGGGACGTAATTAACGTCGTAGCTTTTATGGTACGACGGATTTTGGGTCCCGACACGATCACCCATAATTGTCTGATCAGTCAGATAAGCGCATAATAAATTGTCACGGCAGTGATTGGCACGCCTAATTAATAAATGAATAAACCAGATAGGAAGATAAATAATTTAATAAAATCAAATAAAGATCGTTCCACCAAGTACATGAAGGATTATGATTTTACTCTATCTTATCAGCCTGGCAGGATGAATGTCGTGGCTGATACTCTGAGCAGGTGAGTAGCGGTCAATCAGATGTTGTTGAGGAAGTGGAGGCTTTGGGAGCAGTTTCCAGCCATGACTTTTAGGCTCAAGATCCCTCAGGATCAGGGTTTGGCTGTCCTTGCAAGTCTGATTGTCATGCCAGCTATTCGTCAACAGGTGACTGAGGCCCAGCGAGCGGACCCCGAGCTACCTCGTATTTTATCGATAGCCGAGGTGGAGTTTGGTGAGGATGGAGCTGTGAGGTTCAGAGGTAGGTTGTACGTCCTAGCTGAGGAGCAGGTGAGGCATACAGTGCTATGTGAAGCTCATGGGAGTTGGTATGTCGTGCACCCTGGATCGGCTAAGATGTACCAGAACCTGAAGAGGCAATTTTGGTGGCCTGGCATGAAGAGAGATGTAGTAGAATTTGTGGCCAGGTGTCTAACCTGTCAGCAGGTGAAGGCTGAGCACCAACGACCAGGAGGCACACTTCAGCCCTTGGAGATACCTGTGTAGAAGTGGGACCACGTGACCACTGATTTCGTGGTTAGGTTACCAAGGACGTCCAGTGGTCATGATTGTATTTGGTTACTGATGGATAGACTGATGAAGACAACTCAGTTGTTGCTGATCAAAGTTAGTTGGAGCATGCAGAAGTTGGCCTGTTTATATGTGGAGCGGATCGTTCCGTTGCATGGACTCCCTATCTCCATCGTGTCTGACCGTGATCCACGCTTCACATTGAGATTATGGAGGAGTTTCCAGCGAGCTCTAGGCACCGAGTTGGGATTCAGCTCGGCCTATCATCCTCAGCTGGACTGTCAGTCTGAGCGGACCATCCAGACTTTGGAGGAAATGTTGAGGTCATGTTGCCTAGAGTGACAGGGGAGTTGGACCCATCATTTGCCGTTAGTGGAGTTTGCCTACAACAATAGCTATCATTCGAGTATTGGCATGGCTCCTTATGAGGCGTTGTATGGGCGACCTTGTCGGACTCCGCTTGATTGGTTCGAGGTGGGTGAGTGTGTCCTGATCGAACCTGATTTGGTGCAGCAATGCGTTGAGGTGGTGCATTCCGTTCGGCAGAAGATGTTGGCAGCGCAGAGTTGGCAGAAGAGTTATGCCGATCGGAGGAGGCGACCTCTCAACTTTGCTATGGGAGATCGAGTTTTCCTGAGAGTTTCTCCCATGAAGGGTGTAATGCTCTTCGGCAAGCGTGGGAAGCTGAGTCCCCGCTATATTGGTCCCTTCCTCATTGTCGAGCGTGTTGGGGAAGTTGTCTATCGGTTGCAGTTACCTCCGGAGCTATCTGCTGTGCATGATGTGTTTCATGTGTCAATGCTTCGGAAGTATATGCCGAACGACTAGGGTAGGTGACTGAGGGGCCGCACGGTGGGCCTTGGGTTGAAGATAGGAGCTCGTGGGAGCTAAGAGGAGGCATTTTGTGGACGTGGGTCATGCCTCAGGCTGTGTGCTGTGTTGCACGGTGGCTTGGCAGGATAGCCTCGGGTTGGCTCGAGTGCTAAAATTAAGTGGCCTATTGCCGCATGTCTGAGTGTCAGGGTTAGCCCTGACTTGTCGGGGGGTCATTGTAGGACCCAACTGAGATACTGGAACCACGGGACAGCCCGTGTTTTGGTGTAGAAGGCTAGAATATATACGTCCACAAGGTGTTCGACAGAATGCCGAACATACCCGTGCGAGCCGTATATGCGTGCGACAGGCCTCCAAAGCCTATGGTTGACTGTGTTAGGTCTCCCTTTGACCTTGGAGGGTTGTTAGAAGTGTTTCAGGGTGGGCCCTCGGCCCTTTCCACTGGGTGCCACGTGGTGTGGCTTAGTGTCGGGGCGCCCCAGGTTGGCCCGAGAGGCGACGTGAGATGCGGGGAAAGCCCACATGGGAGTGGCCGGGGTTGCCCCCAGGCAATTGTTAGTGTCGCCGTGTGTGACGGCAAGCTGGTCAGGACCTTTGTAGGGACCCACAGGGTTGTAGATAGGGCTAGATGGCTCCTACCCTAAAGGTGTTTGGGGAAATGCCCGAACCCTTATTTCTTGTTATTTCACTGGGAAATAGTCTGGGTACAACAATCCCCAACAATTTGTCCAGATTTTTCTTTACATCTACAAATTTGGACAGCAAGTTATTGAAGTTGAGAACTTCAGATTGAAGAGATGAAATGTGCAATTCTACATTGGCAGATTCTTCTTCATAAATAACAAGCTTGACATTCAACAATGTATTAGTGGTCTTGAGGTTATCTACTTGCTGTTTTAGTCCATCCATCTTTTCAGACTCATTTATAGTCATACTTTTTCCTTTTTCTAGAACCAACAATCTTTTTGATATGGCCGTGTTTAATTCCTTAAGTTTCTCATTTTCTCTTACAAGTTTTTCATCATGAACAAGTTCATTTATCAGAATTTGGTCATTGTCCATTGAATTTACTTTCTCTTTCGGCTCTTTATTTTCATTTCTTAAGGAGTAAATTTGATCCTTATGAAATTCAATGTCGAACACATGAGCCTCAATCAATTCCTTTAAATGTGAGTATTTTTTACAGGAGGAATCACAATTGTTTGTTCAATTACCTTTTTTAATTTTTTATTCTCAGATCTCAATTTTTTGTATTTATTTGCAAGCTTATTGTATCCAACCAATAGATCATCAAGAGATATATTTTCAGAATCTGAATTTACCTCCGAGGGTGATTCATTCTGCTGATCACTACTGTGATCACTCATACCTGCCATAAGGCATTTGTCTTCATGCTCTTCATGGAAGTCGGCTAATCCATCCAATATGTCCTTTGCAGAGCTGCAACGGGAGACAAAGGGAAAACTATTAGCATTGACTGCGGCAGTAAATAAACTTAGAACCAAGTAATTTTGATCATGTTTGAACTCAAAATCTGCAGTCCAGATTGATTCATCTTCAGGCAACTTATAAGGACCATGTGAAATAAGGTTTGATAGCTCAGGATCGTATGAGTTGACTAGACTTACCAACGGAGTTTGCTTCCTCCGGTTATAAGTGGATATTCTAATCACTGTCGGCTGGTCCAACCAAACTGGTGCTAGAGGTGGCAGAACCGATCGTGGCATTACACCATGGATGTGCACCCCTATCGTTGGGCAGGGAAGAGGCTTCTTCTTTCTTTTAGCAAGGACCTACTTCCATCCCTGTTGTCCCTTTAGAGGCGTTAGAAAACACGTCTCATAAGTATGTTGAGTGCTAGACTCTGCCACTCCCTCCGGCAGTGCCTGATATAGAGACACCATATTGGCAACTGCTCGATTCATCTGTACCTCATGAGGTTGCGGAGGATCAACTTTGTACTCCCCCATATCTAGCTCACCTTTTCTTATCATGCCTTCAATGATGTCCTTGAAGATGTAGCAGTTTTCAATCGGATGTCCCAGCATCCAGTGACAGGGACAGAACCTTGGGCTATCTTTCTTCTTTAAGTCCTCAGGTCTCTTCGGCTCGGGCAAAGCGATTTTATCATACTGGGTGACCCAATCAAACAACACTTTGTCTTTTCCTTGGGGAAGGAGTAGGCTTTCTTCATCTTGTCCCTGAGCGAGGGACCATCTTTCTTTTCTTATGTTTTGTCAGATGGAGCTGTAGTTGCCTTTTTATCCTTGTCTCTTTGCTGCTCAAATGTTTTGAAGTCGACAGTATTCACTTCTTTAGCCACTGGGCACCGCTCTATTACTTTTGCTCTTTGCATGGCAGCACTGGATGCAACTGAAGAATGCTTTACCAAGAAGGCTTCAATCTCAGCTACCACATTATTGAGACGGTCGAAAAACCTTATCTACATGCCAATCATTTTTTCTAATACCCCTCTCTGGAGGTTTTGTTTGCAAATTTGCACAGCGTCCTTCTGATGTGGGGGGCGCTTACATCTCATTCTGATGTTTCTCCACCTCTTAATATAGTCAGGAGCTATCTCATCTGGCCGCTGCCTTGTTGCATATAGTTCAGCCACAGTAACTTCTCTTTCAGTTACATGGAATCGTTCTCTGAATTTCTTCTGCATGTCTGCCCAGTCGCTGATCGACCTTGCTGGCAGGCTGGAGTACCATTTGAACGTGAGTCCCGTTAGAGAGGACCTGAAGAATTTCAGCAAGTATGACTCGTCTAATGCCAAATCGCCCATCACGGTCATGTAATAAGCTATATGTTCTTTCAGGGATCCTTTCCCGTTGAACTTGTCAAATTTTGGCGACTTAGAAATCCCAAGAGGGAGCCACTTAGCAGCATTGTGAAGTGGGTAGGGGACCTGGTAGGCATCAAAATCGACATATTCTCCTTCACCTCGCTCGGCCAGCTTTATTTCTATTATTTTCTCAACCATAAGTAGGTTCATTGCAGCCAGGTCCATGGGCTCTAGGTAGAAATGTGTCGATTGCAAGTATGGAGTAGCCAGAACGGTCGTCTGTGGTGGCGGGCGCAGTAGCGATGCTTGATGTAGCTGGGGTACCACCGGTGCTAGCAATGGCTAGGACCCCCATGGTGGAGGGGCAGCTTGGCTATGCTCTGCTGGCTGGGGTAGAGTGTACAATGGTTGAAAGTCACAGGGGTTGACACCTCCCCATGAGGATTCAGCCTGCATCTCTGGATGCTTGGGTGTGGAAGCAGTGACCACGAGTCAAGAAACTGAAAAGAACATGGGTTGAAGTGTTCTCAACTCGGGAGCTACAAAAGTAGTCTGAAACTCTTCTAAAAGGATCTAAAAACTCAATAAAGATCTAGCAGGACCCAATAAAGATCCGCCAAAGATCCAGGGTGTTACACTAAGCCCGTCCCAAGGGGCAGAAAAATGAGCAAAAGAGGCCTTGGGTACTGGGAGTCGTCACTCTCAATGTTGGGAGACTTCGGGCTGTTGACGTGGAACTACCGTCAACATTTTGTCAAGGGGCCACTACAGCTCGGTACTCTAAAGACGCCACCATGCCAAGACCAGAAAGAAAGCACTACTTGTGCCATGTCCGGACCGCCTTTGTTGCTAAAGGGGCCGGTTGATGATGCCGTTGACTATTCAGAGATTTTCACCAAGATGTTTGCTGAGAAAGAAGGTTCAAGAAGACCCGACGTGCGGGTAGTGCAGTATTCACGCGGGAAGCCAGCCCGGCATATGAAAGGGAGGGAGAGCTCGACCATTGTTTCCACTTTGCCTCCTTCTCATCTGATTTCCATCTTCCAATGGCTAGATTTTATCCCCCATTCACCCCCGGTTCTTATAAATCCGTTGATGTTCCAGTATCCACCTCGGCTTGAGAGGCCGATTAAACTTTTGATTGTCACATGCCCATGCAGGCGTTGCCTGCCAATAGATTTTTCGTCCAGGTGGTCGCCCTCTTCACCAGCTGATCTATCAAATATGTGGTTCTCCTCCTCTGACCCCTTTTTCGATGTCCTCTTTCCCTCATTCTGTCCTCGTGCACTCCCTCATCCTCCATCAGATTCTGCTTCCTACCACATGCTCTCCCCTGATCTTGAACAAAAAAAATGCCAAATTCGAAACCGAGATTTCTGTGGAGGATTATACTATGTCCTGCTCATCCTCTTCCCAGGGGCACAAGGCCCCTACTGCTTTTCCAGTAGATTTCCTGTCTTCTAGGCTAGATGTAGAGTGTGTAGAGTCCCCTAGGCTAGTAGAGTTAATTGGGGTAGAGTCTAGTTTTAGTGTGTCTAGCCCTTCCATGCCGGCGACACACCCGATGATGCGTCATTCTAGATCTATTCCAGATAGGCTTCTTCAAGATCTCGCTCAACATTGTCACGCCCTCCTAAGATGCCCTGAGTTCGTAGCAACAGCCATCATTCTAGAGGATGAGGAAGGGTTAGATGGGGTGTGGAGTAATGATGAATTGGGAGTTTACGAAATCATAGATGAGAAGGACCCGATTAATGATGAGGATAGCGACGTGGATGACACCATTGATTTGTACGCACAAGGTTTGAAGAGGTTCGATGAACCGTCGTCAGCAGTGGATGAACCCACGAAAGAAATTAATCTAGAAACCGAAGAGGATCCCGGGCTCATAATCATCTCTGTTAATCTCCCTCCTCAGGTTGAAGAGGAGTTGGTCAAGGTATTGAGGAAGTATGGAGATTCCTTTGCATGGTCTTATGAGGACATGCCGGGTCTTGACTCCGCCTTGGTAGAACATAGGCTCATCCTTAAACCAGGGGCAACACCGTGAAGCAGAAATTGAGAAGATTCCACCCTCAGATGGCCTTAAAGATGAAGGAGGAAGTTGATAAATTACACAAGTCCAGGGATCAAAACTCTATAAAAGTTACAGAGTTCGGTCGACCGATTGAGGATTTCAGTCGACCGAAAATTATAGGGATCAAGAAACTACAAGGTTTTACAGTTCGGTCAACTGACCGCACATTTCGACCGACCAAACCCCTCAAAGCCACTATAATTGACTTTGTTTTCTTCACGAGGGAAAAGCATCTATCAATGATTTTTTAATCCCAAAAGTCTCCAAACATCCTTGGAATTGTGGATCTATGTCTTGGCTTGTCCTTGACCATTCAAGACTTATAAAAACATCTCTTAGGGCCAAGAAACCCTAATGACTCAAGGAAGATCAAGGAGGCTATCAAGGGGAGAAAAGGATGCTACTGTAGCTCTGTGAATAGTGCTTCATCTAGGAACTCTTCATCCAACTCAAAGATTTTGAAGATTAATATGAAGCCAATCAAGTGAAAATCAAGCTGAGAATCAAACTTCATCAAGGATCTTCTTCATCGACTAAGGGGGAGCTTAAATCTGGAGTTTTCATTTGTGCTTCTACTTCTATTTTCAATTGAGCTTCAAGTGTTCTGTGTTTGTAAACTCTAAACATCTGTGTGTGTTTGGATCAACCTAGATTCGTGTGTGTGTGTGGTTGTGACCTTCCTTTACATTTCTTCGAGGTTTGGTGCTTGTGCACCTTCGTGGGAGTTCCGAACTCCTCACGAGTGTGTGTGTGTGTGTATTGATCTTGTAATCCTTTACAAGATAGTGTGTGAATCCTCACAGATCGTAAGGGGTGGACGTTGGTTACTGTTGTTGCATCCGAATCACCTAATAATCATTGCTCTTGTGTGGTTTGATCCTTTTCTCCTATCTCCATTCTGTGCAAGCACACACGTAGATTAAATCATTTGTATCTCTTGAGTTAGATCTAGCATAACTTATCGTTTTCACATTAGATCTCTGGTATATTAAAAGGTGGGTTCGGATCGATAAGGTAAACATTGTCAGGAAGATAACACTTTGCGTTAATAGAATCTTCGGATTCACACCTCCGCCACGGTACTAAAGATCCGTTGTGTGTGATAGGTTTTGACAGATCCATTTGTTAAGCAGCAGATCTAAGTTTCTAAAGGACGATTCTACCATATTAGTTAGGATCAGTAAAAGTTTTTAAAAAATCTGTAATCATCCAATTCACCTCCCCTTGGGTGTCATTGATCGCGGGACTTCAGTTGGTATCAGAGCCAATACTCTAACTTTCACAGATCTAACGATCTAGAGAAAGATCCAGATCAATGACCAACAAGGGGATGATGCCTGATGGTCATTCCATTAATCGTCCAAAATTATTTGATGGTTCAAATTACTCTTATTGAAAAAATAGAATGCATGTCTTTCTAAGGGCTCAGGAGTACGAGATCTGGAGGGTTGTGGACAATGGTCCTTATGAACTCTTTGATGATGAGGATAAATAGACACCCTAAGAAATTAAGAAATTAATAGTTAATTTTAATACAATGAATATCATGCAATGTGCCATTTATCCTAATGAATTCTCTCGTGTTTCCATGTGTAGTTCTGCAAAGGAAATGTGGGACAAGCTGTGGCTTATTTATGAAGGAACCTCCGAGGTCAAGAAAATCAAAGTCAATATGCTGGTTAGAGAAGAGACTGGGAAAATGGGAAGTAGACTCGTTGATACTCCAATTGAAATGAACCACAAGCTAAGTATTCTTGATGGAGAAGCTCTCTCAGAGGTTGAAAAAGACATGTATCAAAAAATGGTCAGAAAACTTATATAATTGTCCTTGACCAGGCCAGATATTATATATGCAACCAATGTGATCACCAATTGACACATGCTCCCAGAACTAAGCACATGCAAGCCGTTGACCGGATCTTGAGATGTATCAAAACCTATCCAAGAAAAGGTCTGTTATTTAGCAAGAAAGGTCAGCTGTGTTTGGAAGGGTTCTCTGATGCTGACTGGGCTGGATCACAAGATGATCGGAGGTCAACATCTGGGTATTGTATTTACTTTGGTGGGAATCTTATTACCTGAAGGAGCAAAAAATAATCTATTTGCGCAAGGTCAAGTGCAGAGGCTGAATATAGAGTCATGGCACAAGCCGTAGGAGAGTTGTTGTGGTTGAAGATTCTTCTAGCAGACATTGGAATTAAGGCAATGCTTCCCATGAAGCTCTACTATGACAGCAAGCAACAACCAACATAGCTAACAATCTTGTTCAACATGATCGTACAAAACACATAGAGTTGGACATGCACTTCATCTGGGAGAAGTTGGACTCCGGAGAGTTGTGCCTACCCTATGTCTGGTATGCTGATCAAGTTGCTGATGTACTTATTAAAAGTTTGTCAAGAGATGATTTCAAAAAAATGCTAAGCAAGCTAAGCATGTTAGATGTCTATGCTCAGCTTGAGGGGGAGTGTAAAGAAGGCGAAGGGTAGTTTGGTCATCCTCTTATTGTTTGTTATTTCTGGTCTATTAGGTGTGTGCCCTGGGTAGTCATTAGCCAATGGCATTCTGTCATGATTTGTAAGGTGGCGATTGCCCTAAGCTTAATATATATATAGGTGGGTGGCGGCTGGAGAAGAGATAATTCTCTCTGAAACCACCGCACCTCTGGTTTGGTTCTCTCGGTGCCTTCTTCTCTTCTTCTTCCCCCGTTCTCCTACATCCTGGTTGTAACATGGTATCAAAGCCAAAGGAGATCTGAAACAAGAGGAAAAACAACACCACTGATTTCCTTGGTGTTCCGCCCTAGGGTTTCCCCCTAGCACAAGCCGGCGGTGGCCATCTCCTGGAGCCGTTGCCTGTCTCCTAGGTTTTTCGGGTTCACAATTTTCCACATTAGGAAGAGGGGGAGATTCTCATGGCCAAACAACAATCTCCGTCGATCTCCAAGTCCACATCCACAAATGCTGAGGAGGTTTCTGTAGGAAAAAGGGTGTCGGTGTTTGGCCCTGTGTCGAGTCATGAACACCATGCTCTGCAGATTACTCCAGTCAAGTTGAACAAACACAATTATGTTGAATGGTCAGCAGCAGTCAAGATGTACTTTAGAGCAAAGCGGAAGTCTGGTTATATCAATGGTAAAATTGAGGGACCAGATGAGGATAGTGCTGAGTTTGAAGACTGGGTTAAACAGAATAGTGTTGTCATGTCTTGGTTAGTCAACTCCGTTGAAGATGTTCAGAGGAAACTGATTATGCGAAAGGAGACGACTAGAGACATGTGGGTGTTCTTAAAAAAGATGTATGGAGAAAAAAAAATGTTGTTGGGGTCTTTCATCGCTTTCCAAAAAGCTGAGAGTTGATGCAGGCCTGTCTCAGTGAGACCCACCAATCTAGAAGTAATGTAGGCCTACCTCGGAGAGGCACTTTGACCTGAAGTTGATGTTGACCAACCCTTAGGGTAAATTGGCCGAAGCTAATGTAGACCGCCAACTAAGACATATTGGCCTGAAATTGGATGCTGGCCAATCTTTGGTGGTGCATTAGGCAAAGTTGATGTGGACCGGTCCTTAGGGTGTATTGGTCCAAAGTTGATGCGAGCATGCCTCGGAAATGCTTGTTGGCCTGTAGTTGATGAAGACCTATCTCGACGAGGCTTGTTGGCCTGGAATGTAAGCCTGCTTCTGAGAGTCTTGTTGGCCTAGAGTTACTGTGGACCTGTCTCGGTGAGGCTTACTGGCCCGAAGTTGATGTAGGCCTGCCTCGGCGAGGCTTGTTGGCCTAGAGTTGATTGGGACCCGCCTCGACGAGACTTGTTGGCCCGGAGTTGATGTAGGCCTGTCTCGGAGAGACATATCCGCCTGAGTTGTGATAGCCGAAGATTGGCAATTGGCCGACCCTTGGGGGTGCGTTGGCCAAAAGTCGTTGTCTCAGCTGGCCGTTGAGGTGTCACTGAAGATGTGTCGGTTGACCGCTGAGGTATGTCGCCGAATGTTGATGTGCTGGCTGACCATTAGAATGTCGCTAAAGATGCGTCGGCTAACCCCTAAGGTGTGCAGCCGAAGGTTGAAGCTGGCTAACTGTTGACTTTTGATAGCCAGAGTTGAGGTGGACCAGCCCAGGGCGTGTTGGTCTGGGTTGATGTCGGCTGTACACGAGCTGAGGCGGATACCATCCAGCACAGACTCGAGTGGAGTGCCACCCTCGGAGTTTCTCGGCTCTTGGGATGAAGTGGCCGAATGGTTATCAACTTGGTGTAGTATTGCCAAATACATGCATTTGGTCTTCTTCAAGACGCCTAGATGACTGAGCTTGCGTCTTTATGGGAGGAGTTCGCCCGCCTTCATGCCATTCAGGAGCGCAGGCGGAGGATTTAACTGACGATTCAGCAGGAGGAGCAGCAGTTTTGCAAACTTCGGGCGACCCAGGCTGAGTTGGGTGCCTAGGTCGAGGCCGCTTATGAGCGCGAGCAAGTGGCCTCCCACAGAGTGGAGGAGCTTTTGTGAGAGGTCTGGGGGACCGAGGAGGAGCGCAGTCTTGCGCGTGCCGATGTAGATTCTCTGCCACATGCTTGAGGGGCTCCAGGAGCTTTTGCGAGAGGTCCGGGAGACCGAGGAGCGCAGTCTTGCGCATGCTGATGTAGACTCTTCGCCGTAGGCTTGAGAGACTCGCCTTGCTGAGCTGAGGAGGAGCGAGTCTGGAGCTTGATAAGCCTTTGGTACATTCTTGTACACATGGCTTTTGTGCTTTGCCCGTTTTTGTCTGAGTCGCCCCGGGGGCTTGTCTCGGGCTCGTTTCTTTGATGAATAAATGACAGAGCTTAGCAACATTTGCTTCCATCCTTTTGCATGTCTGCTTTTTTCTTTTTTATCACTTTACCAGCCCTACCGCCCTTTCCAGTTTTCGCCAGGACTGACCCCCTTTAGCTTTTTCCAGTGCGCCCTTGCGGGTTTTCATACTGAGGGGTACCCATTTAAGTTACTTCATTGGAGGAACAACTTAAGAAGGTTGCGAGCCCACGACTGCCGCCTCCTCCTCCTTCTCCAGCCAATCCTCTTCATGCCTTCTTGAAAAATATTACTAAGATGGAGAAAGAATGGAAGGAGAGGAGAGACGATTATGGCATCAACAATGCAAGTGAGCAAGAGCTGGGAGATTTCAACGATCAAGTGGACGCCGTCCGCCCTCCACCCATTCACCTCAATCATCAATATGGCCCTCCGCCTCCACATACACATCACACTATTCCACCACCGCCCATTAATACGCATCCGCAACGGCGTCCACTTGAATCTGACAATGAAGAGTCGGCATGCGAAGAATTCAAGACAGCACGTGAAGATGAAGCTCCGAAGGCACCCATTCCGAGTTTCTTTCGCTTTCCTCTCCCTCTACTACCATCAGATGAATCTCCTGCTCAGGACGAAGCCACCGTCCTTAACCCTACCCCTATTTTCGAGACTTATTGGTGTTACGACAATGGGTCGATACTCCAATCACCCACACTGGTGCACCAAGACACGTCTACTACCCCTAACACCTCTCGCCCCATCCGACGTTTCCTTTACACCAAACCTCCTTTATTTACACCTCCCATTATACCTTCATCAATCTCCATAAAATCGGCCTCCGTCGAACCTTCCACTAAACTTTCATCCATTATACCCCTATCAACTCCAACTCCACCAGCCTCCGCCGAGCCCACCACTGAACCTTCCTCAATTAACCTCCCATTGCCGCCACCTTGGCCCTCCATTATCCCTATAACCTCAAATCTAACTTTGCCTATCCCTCCATCTAAACCTTTACCCAAATCGGTGGCTAATCCCGAGCAGGGTCCACCCCTTTTTTCACTCGAGCCAATCCCGTCCGCTTCTGAGCAAGGGGAGAAGCTTGACGTGTTTCCTTCAACACTCCCCAATACACCACCACCCACGGAGCCTTTCACCTCCGCTTCGCCTTTTATCTCCACTCGGAGTGGGTGCGCTCCTGCAAGCACATGTGCCAAGGACGATACGCAAGAGCCAGACAAGAAGGATTTGGTCATGACAAAACCATTTAGGATGCAAGACTTTATTTGCCAGATGCTAATCCATGTTTTTGTGTCGAGCATGTTTGAAGAGGCCGAGTCCCCGCCACTGCTCACTAGAAGAAAATGTCAAGATTTGATGCCTTGTAAGTCCATGCCCAAGGGCCGGGTAGGGCACCCCTTATTTCAACTCTCCAATCTTGAACCCATTCCTCCGTGCAATGGACGAGTGCCCATTTTGTTCAAAACTCATTATACGCCGCAATCCTTGGGCAATGCAACGCTTCCCATTCTAACTAATCAACTCTCTCGCATTATTGCTCTTTGCCTTTCAAGAGAGTTGTCATTTATTATTAAAGCTTCACCATGGACTTTTGCTTTACCCATCAGGCTGATTGGCTGCATGCTCTCACCGCCATGGGGGGGCAGGAACTCTTATACTAGAGGGCCGTCCGCTACCCTATCCACCTTCATTTCAACTTCATCCATACTCCTATCTATCACCATTGATTGTTCTCCATGGGTCACTCCACGGGTGAGGAGGAGGATCTCATCCTCTCATCCCATGCATTCTTTGCACTCACCGCACCCCTTTCACCCCTCTCCCTCATTCTAAATTCTCTCCCTCTCTCCTCACATTTCTCTCTTTCTCTCCCTCTCTTCTTCAAGTGGCCGACGGAGCGAGAGGCGGTCGAGGCGGAGGTGATGCAAGGGCGGCGAGTGGCGAGGATGGAGCGAGGAATGAGGCGATGGCGTGGCATGACTTGTTCGAGAGTTTGTGATGTCGGCGTGGGTTCGAGTGGCATTTTCACGAGGAATCAGCACCCTTGATGCGATAACTCTTCGATGGAGGTAGGGGGATGGATCCCTGGCCCTTGTATTCAATTTCTCAGCATTTTGTAGGCCGAGGCGAGGTTGAGAGTGGGTTGTTCTTCATTTCGGAGTGATTTTTCCATGTTTAGGGGGAGTGACGATTTTCATCAGATCGAGCGATGCTTTGCCATTTATTTACTTGCATTTTGTGGTGTGGGACCCGTGGAATGGTCCCCATTGTTTTCTCCCTTGATCGGGATCGAGTGGGTGTGGAATCGGACCCCCAAGGTTGGGGTCGGATTAGGTTTCTGCCATTTTCGATCAACCAACTGGTTGGGTTTGATCGACTGATCGGCGCGCCACGAAGGGGCAAACCCAGGTGGGTACGGTCGACTGAACCCAAAGGGTCAGTCGATGGATCCCCTGAGGGTGGGTTGACGCACCCTACTGGATAGCTCGACCTACCCTGAGCGATCGACTGACCCCCAGCCATAGGTCGACCGACCCCGATTTTCCTAGCCTGTTTTGACCCTGGGTTGACCCGGTTGCGACCCTTTGGTCTACCCATGGCCCCATGGATGTCTCGGACACACTGTGGGGACCGTGACAATATTTTTGGATGTCTAAAGGTATCATCTTATCTCGATTAGTGTGCCTGTGTGATTTTGAGGCTCTAGGTGACCCTGTGTGTTCCTGACTTTTGTGTTATGCTACATCGAGTCATCATGTACCGATAAAAGTGCGGAGGGGTGTTCCCACATGATGTTAGCTTCTCGGATAGTGGTTTCCATGTGAACCATACGTATGGCCAAAGACCGTGAGTGTTATGACCCAGCCTGGGGCTAGAGGTTTCTTGTTCTGCCTTGGAAAGGAGATGAACTCGACGGTTATGAGCCATCTTAAGAATTATTGTGGACCGTGGTTTCTGACCCTAGGAGTTGGGTAGATTGACGACATGATACTGTGTTGTACGATAGTCTTAACTCGAGTCACGTGACTTAAGGATCGTTGGTTTAGTAGGTCTAGCTAGCCCTCCAGAGTCTGGTGGCACCGAGCCACCCGATACTTTGTGTTACTTGTGATGGGGGTGTGTGTGTGACCTTCGGTGTTTCCTCACTACGGAGAGTGTCCACATTTAGTGACTCTCCACTAGTCGTAGCCTTCATACGGTACGCGTGTGCTAACCTATCTGGGAGTGGTAGAGTGGCTTTCCCAGTGAGACAATTTTAGGCTGGTTACCGTAGGGTCCCTCATTTTTGCAGCCTGAGTCTAGGCTGGGGGGGGACTATCTAGAGGACTCGACTTAGAGCGCATAGTCTATGTGTGCACACGTGGTTGGGGGCTTCAAACTTGAGTTGAGGAGTGCAACCCTAGCTAGTCCTTGTTTAGTGGTTACTTGTACGGTGTCTCAATTTTTCACGGTATTCTTCTATATCTTTTATTGCCTTTGCCTTGCTATATGATCATGCTACCATGTTTACATAGTCACATGTTGATGATGTTCACTTGATTGGCACATTATGTCATCACTTATACACATATGCTTGTTCATGTGACTTGGGACGCCGCGTTCCACATTTCTACACCCACAATAGTGTCCATACCTACTCCTGACGCCATTTTGTGAATATCTTCCTCCTTGATCTTTAACTGATGATAATCAGATCGGAGATCAATTTTTGGAAAATATCGTGCTCTAAAAATCTGGTCAAATAGCTCATCAATCCTTAGCAATGGATATTTGTTCTTGATTGTGAGTTAGTTCAATTGCCGATAATCAATACACAATCTCATTGACCCATCCTTCTTTTTGACAAATAGGACCAGGGGTCCCTAAGGTGAAGTACTTGGTCCGCTAAATCCTTTCTCTAATAACTCCAATAGTTGTTCTTTCAACACCTTCATTTCGACAGCAGACATCTGATTCAGAGCTTTAGAAACTGGTGCAGCTCCCGGAATTAAATCAATAGAGAAGACCACATCTCTTTCCAGAGGAATACCAGGCAACTCGTCCAGAAATATATCAACATAATCCCGAATAATAGGAATATCCTCCGAACGGGTTCCTTATGCTCGGCCATAGTAATCGAAACTAAGAAAGCCAAACAATCTTTCTTTAATAATTTATCAGCTTTAAGGGACGAGCTAAAAGATAGGTGTCTAGAGTGTCTGACACCAGAAAATAAGAGGTTGGGGTAACCAATAAAAGTTACCATGCCCAACTTGCAGTTGACACTAGCACCATGTGTAACCAGTCGGCTCCCAAGATAATGGCATATCCTTCCATCTCCATGCATACTAAATCAGCAAGTAAGTTGTAACCACTAACTAGAACTTCACTAGCAGGATAGAAATATTTAATCTCTTACCCCGCTCCAATAGGGTAGTAATAACATGTTTAGATTCTAATGGAACAGGCTTCATATGTAAAATATTAGCAAAGCTTTTAGATATGAATGAATGTGTAGCTCCAGTGTCAAATAGAATAGAGGCAGGCTTTGTGCACACATAAAGAGTACCTTCCACGATGCCTCCATCCTCTGTAGGTTCCACATCCATAAGGGCTTAAAGTCTTCCTTGCTTCTTGACAGCAACTAGAAACTTTTTCGGTGGAGCTTGCTCATTGAGAAGTGGACAACTCGGGATTTTATGCTCCCAACTCCCATAGTGAAGACATGCTCCCAGTCTTCTCCAGCACTCATCTACTTTGTGTCTGGGCTTCTCACAGTATTTGCATAGTTCCTTTGATTATGCAGCAATCGGAACAATTTATTTGTCAAACGATCTCAGCCTCTTGTCTTTTTGAAAGTCACGTCCATCCTTATTGAAATTACACCCACCATTGGGTCTCTTTTTCCCGAATGAGAGCTAGAAATTATCAGACCCAGTAACTTGCTCCTTCTTGGCATCTCTTCCCCGGATGCGATCAGACAGCTCCGTTGCATCTTCCAGGAGTTGGGCTCTTCTCACCGCATCAGTATATACTTGGATATCCATCGAGGTGAGTTGAGTAATATACTGGGGCTTCAAGCCGTTTAAAAACTTCCTTACCTTCATCTTTTTGGTACCCATAAGGTGTGGCGCGTACCTGGATAATCTTGCGAATTGGGCTTCAAATTGTGCCACCATCAAACTCCTTTGCTTCAAGGAAGCGAATTCAGTGGCCTTCCTTTCTTACACTCGATCGTAGAAATATTTATTGTTGGAATGTTCTACGAACTCTACCCACCACACTTGGTTGTGTAGTAGAGTTGCTTCGACTGACTCCAACCAAGCACGGGCATCCCTTTCTAGTTGAAAAGTAGCGAGTAGGACCTTCTCCTCATCAGTGCATTACATGACTCAGAATATCCTCTCAATTTTCTTTACCCAATGTTCGGCCTCATCTGGGTTTGTGGACCCAGCGAACTTGGGAGGGTTCATGCTTTTGAAATTTCTATGTAAATCTCCGGCTCCTCGATTTGCTCCTCCCCGAGCAACCTGCTGTAGAGTTTGGGTTAAATCTTGCACCGTCCTTTGCATCTCGCGCCATTGAGATCTCTTGGCCACCATTTGTGAGAATTACGCCTACAAGCACAACTACAAAACTTAAACATTTTATTTATTTCTTGATTAATCATTCTTTAAAACTTAGCCCGTGACTCTACCCAATCTTACCGGGAAGGTTCAAGATCCTATCCAAAATTCTAGATGAACATCTAGAACCTATATCAAGGAAAACCTATGTTTTAAGAAACCTAAGCTCTGATACCACAAAGACTATCACGTCCCGACGCGGAATATCGAGGCGCAACGAGTCGTAACACCCATGTCGATCAGAGTATGTATAAGTGGGGGACCAATCACAAGGAGAGATAAGAAGAAAAAGATACTTTTATTTCATCCAAATAAGGTTTTACAACAACATTGGCCTTAAAGGTATAATACAACTTCAACTTCCAAGTACATAACTCAAGAGCAACACTCATAAACCTAGGTAACTAAGGTAAACTGATCCCTCATTCACTCTAGCCCATCCCCATGTGTCTAGGATTCATCGTCGGAACTACCTGCAATATTAACCGAAAACGTAGGGTGAGCAAAATGCTCAATAGGATTTTATATCTCTACACCAGGTAACTTAAAGTAGTTAATATTTTGGATAGTTATTGTACTATGTCGAGAAAACGTAAGTAAAACATGGACATGAATAGGGATTAGAGTAAAGAATTGCAAGTGATTGGAATAACGAGTAAACAAGATATCAAGAGTAAAGTTCAAGTAAAGAATGAACATGTAGAAAGTATTATCATGGAATTTGGCCATTTCATGCCAGTATGTACAAGTTAAGTAATTCAAGAAAGTAATTCTCGAACTGTGGAATGTCATAAATGAATCTAGCAAGTCAAGCACTTCGGTGCAATGCCACATCTGGTCAATCAACTCTCATGAACACAAGTACTTTCAGGCACTCCTCCCAAGGTCAAATCGGGCCCCATTAACATCAAGCATTGAGGTTATGGATCATAGATCCCAAGTATATTTAGATATTCACTTAATATGTATGGCCAACGAATTTCAAGGTAAAGCTCTTGTAATAAAGTACAAATCTTAGCACAAAATTCTAGTAGTTGTGAGAGAAGTTTGAAGAGGATTTAAGGCATCATGTTTAATGACATTAAGTTGATAAAAGATTGAGTTGGTGGATAAGGCATAATCAGCCCTTGCGAAAAATCTCGTAAAGCGGGTTTGGGTCAAGCTTTTTCACAGTCAGGTGTTTAAGTAAGAAAATTGAGGAATTATAGCCAGGTCAGAGGTGGGACAGTGGGAGGCTCCCCTCGCATTCGTGAGGTCCTAATTGTACAACCACTTATCCACTTAAAGTGTTTACCTATGGACATCTTTCCTTAGACACCATCCTTCCTTGAAAATCTTGCTGGTTCCATAACTTGTCAGAAATAAGGAAACGAATTTAGCAAAAATTCTATCCGTTCTTCACAGTAAGAGCTTTACTAGACCACCAAGGAATTATGGCCAGATCAGAGGTGATATAGTGGGAGGCTCTCATCTCATTTGTGAGGTCTTAATGGTATAACCACTTATCCACTTAAAGTGTTTGCCCATTGACCTATTTCCTTAGACACCAGCCTTCCTTGGAAATCTAGCAAGCTACTCGACTTATCAAAACACGATAACATGGGAAGCGTTAAACTTCTATCGATCAAGATCATGCAACTAAATTCATGTAATTTTAAAGATGATATCTACTCCATTAACAAGCTAGAAAGATAATAGAGTCATGGAGGGCAAGGATATCTTGAAGGTAACATGAACTAGAAAGGAAATATAGGCTGATAGAATAGAATTTTTATTTTCCATATCCTTAATTTAATCATGTGTGGAATTAAATGACATGCAACATAATATGATTTAGAACTTAATTTTAACAGATTTAGCATGTTGGATGATATTTTAATTTAGCTAGCACCTGAAAACATCACGATCCGCAGAGATTACGCATTTCTCTTCAGATACCCCTAAGTTGGGCTGTATTCTTGTTGCACATGCCCCCAAGTTGGGATGAAGTTTCTTGCTTCTTATGCCCCCATGACGGGGTAGATTCTTCCTCAAATATCCTTGAGCTGGGGTGTATCCTTTGTCTCATATGTCCCCCAAGTCGGGGTGTGTTTTGCTTCTTATGCCCTCGGGCGGAGTGTATTTCTTTCTTCGTATGCCCCCAGTCCAGGGTGTATTCTTCATTTGTGTGCCCCCAGGTCGGGGTGAGTTCTTCTACTTCATGCACCCCTGAGGGCGGGGTGCGTTCCTCTTCGTATGCCTCCGGTATGGGGTGTATCTTTTGCTTCTTATGCCCCTAGAGCGGGGTAGATTCTGCTTCTTCCACCCCTCCAGGCAGGGCGATCTCTCGTCGTATGCCCCCAGAGTGGGGCAGAGTCTTTGCTTCCTACACCCCCATGGCGGGGTGTATTGATGCTTCTGATGCCCCCAAGGCGGGGTATAATTCTTGCGTCTTGTGCTCCCAAGGCGAGATTCTTGTGCCCCCAGGTAGGGGTGAATTCTTCTGCTTCTTGCGCTCCCTCAGGGGCGGGGTGTGTCTCTCTTTATACGTCCCCGGCACGGGGTGTATCTTTTGCTTCTTGTGCCCCTGAGCTGGGGTACGTTTCTTCACGTGCCTTCGAGTCGGGGTGTAGCTTTGTCTCTCATATGCCCCCATACGGGGCGTGTGTGACTTCTTGTGCACCCAAGGTAGGGTGTGTTTTTCTTCATGTCTCCCTAGGTCAAGGTATGACTTCTTGCTTCTCATGCCCCCCCTGGTCGGGGTGAATTCTGCTTCTTCTCCCCCCCGACGGTGGGGTGTGTTTCTCTTCATATGCCCCTAGAACGGGGAGCAATTTCTTACCTCTTATGCCCCCCACGACGGGTTATAATCTTTGCCTCTTATGCCCCCCGTGATGGGGTATAATCTTTGCCTCTTATGCCCTCCCATGGCGGGGTAGCTGCATGCTCTCTTCGAGAGTCGTGGCCGTGCTCGGTCTCGTTGCTATAAACCATTCCCCATAGCAGGCAGGAATTCATCAAGCTACAGTTGCGGCTTGCTGGATCTTCTAACAGTCACTCGAGGGGTCGTCTTATGCTGGATAGTGGCAGCAAGAAGGAGGAATGGGCGGGGGCATTGCACCGCGGGCTTGGACCCTCCTAGAGCCGGACGGGATGCCGGCCTTCTCCTTGTTCTCTTAGTCAGCAATGCTGGCCAACTTTTCTTTTTGTCCTTTCTTTTCTTCTCTTCTTTTTTGTATGATAGACCAAGGTGGGTGTGCAAGAGAGCGCTCACTCCCTCAGGGAGGGGATGAGTGGTTTGCTCCACCGCATCAATCCCACAGTGGTAATCATTATTCAGCACGGGTCTCGACGGATATAGTCGTACAACCCTCTCTCGCCAACTCTTTCTCTTCTTTTTTGTTTCTTTCTTTTCTTCTTTTCTTCTCTTCTTCTTTTCTTTCTTCTCTTTTGTTTTAGTGGCCTTCATGATTCCTAGAAGCTGTAGGTGCCTCGGAGTAGCATCTTTCGAGGCCACGAAGATAATTGCGCCTAGTCCAACTTTTCTCCCCATAGGGCTGGCGAAGACAGCACCTGCATTTCATCATTTAAAATTTAAAAAATCCTTACATTTCATAGCATGCATCGCATTCATTTTCTTACTGTGTCTTCGCCTATTTAATAAGGCTCCACCCCTTGACCAAATATCAAGGATTAGTCGTCTCTAACTTGCTTCAGGCAAGGGGTTGACTCTAAGAATAGATCTGACTTATTTTTCTATTTTAGTGTGTGCAAAGATAGGTTGCAGTGCCCCAGAATGCAAAGCTCATGGACTTCCCTATTCTCCTTCCCTTGCAATCTTCCGGTAGACCGTTAGGTTCATTTAGCGGTCAAGTGGTGACCGCATCCCTCATCTGAGAGCAGAAGTCTCAGTTTCTCTGTTCCCTCTCCCCTGCGGTCTTCTGGTAGACCGTTAGGCTCATTTAGCGGTTAAGTGGCGACCGCATCCCTCGCTCGAGGACTAGAACTCCTAGTTTCTCTATTCCTTGGCCATTGCGGTCTTTTGTTAGATCGTTAGGCTCCTCCCGACGGTCAACAGCGACCGCATGCCTTACCCGAGAGCCAAAAAACACATAGTTTTTCTGTGCTCCTCCCTCTTGCAGTGTGTCGCCAGACCATTAGGCCATCCTAGTGGTCCTTTGATGGACCATTTTCCAAACTAGAGAACTCTGCTATGGTTTGAACATTCAACCCAAGGAACAATCTCATAGCAAATCTTTCAATCAACCCTTTTTCATTCATTCAAAGCTCAAAATACATCATTCTTTCAATAAATTTTAGTACATAATCATGAATCTCAAAGTACATTCAATTTCACATCCGCGCGAGGCCGGATCTTACGTAATGCCTTCACATAAGTTTGGTAGTCTTCCTCATCCTCTGTCACCTCTGCCTGCAAAGTACAGACTCGGCTGATCTCCCACATGGTTAGAGTGCTCTGAACCACCTGTTCGTCCTCCTCGGTCCCGATTTTTCTAGCTTAGAGTGAAGGGAAGTGAGATAGTGCTGGAACCATAGTGCGGGGAAGCCCAACTTGTAAGTAGCACCGGTGGGGGTTGTAGAGTGACAAGGTAGTGTTCCCCACTAGCTGGAGGTCCAGTCCTAATCGCCAGGGTAGTTTAAGGGCAGTACCCTGCAAGGCCCATGGTCGCATCACAAATTTATCAAGTGGCAATGTGTTGAGGTAGAGGCGCCAATCATCCCTTATCTTCTTATCCGCGGTCCAACATTCAACCTGTTTAGAAAACACGGATGCACCTCCAATGAAGAAGAGTGGGTGGCTCCCAAATATGCGGCTCACTATTAGAACATCCTCTTTGGGTAGGAAGTTCAATCTATTCCCCATCCAACATTCAAGGATTATCATAGACCTGAAGAGGGGACCCCCAAGAGAAGATGAACTAAGTCCCTTATAAAGGTAAGAATGGGTGGCTTGAGAGATAGATAAACCCCGCCACAACCTGTTGATGACACTAAGGTTGGGAATGTCCAAGAGGTGGTCGGTGGTGGAGAAGAGGAAAACCCCACACAAGCAAATAGAAGTAGCTTTGGCTATGGGCTCGTTCCATCCACACTTGTTTTTGCAATGGATGATGATCCATTGGGCCATGGGAATTAGGTGGATATGGCGGGAGCTAATCATGGTTCTAACATCCTTTGGATTGGGTATGAACTCCCCCAAGATGAGTGTTTGGCATGCAGAGAGTCCTTATCACGACTTCTTCTCCTGCTGATCTTATCTCTTGCTGGACGATCGAGCCATGCAATCTATTGGTCGACCGTTTCTTATGCCTTGCGGTCTATCGCTAGACCGTTAGTGCAGACAGAGAGTCCTGCTATAGCTGTTCTTTCTCTGCTTCGCCATGGACAAACTAGAGTCATTGTTTTGTTGATTTCTCTCTAGATAGAGATCCTCAGAAGCTTCTGTTTGTTTCTGTGAACTCTTGGGAGCATTATCTTTGAGAGTTTGATAAGTTTAGGCCTATTTTCGTGCAAGTTCCTCTCCAACTCGACCTGAGGGTTTGAGGGTCTATAAATATAACACTTGACTTCATGACTTGAGGAGGAGATTTCTGGAGCTTACGTCAAGATGCTACTACATCCTGGAGCGAGTACCGACCTGGGAGAAGTCCTTTCTATGTCCAAAAGGCTTCTGGTCCAGGGAGTATTTAGTTTCATCTTAAGTTTGAGTCTTTTCTTCTTTTAGTTCTTCCCCTCTTCCTACTTGCATCCATAGCATCTTCATCATTTTTAAACATCCTTCTATCTTTTTCACGCCCCACAGGGGTTAAAAAATCACCAACCCCCCAGGTATCCACCCTTCCTTTTATGCACTTTAGCTTAATTTCATTATAGATTCTACACTAGTCCAAGGGCTTATTTGGGTTATTTTCTTTGTGTCTACATCTTTCTGCAGGTTTACAAGGTTCATTGCACGAGGCCCAGCTCTTCTGGCCGGCCAGGAGGGGTGGAGATATCAAGTTCCACGTTGCTGTTCTAGGTGCTCTTGCGGTCTATTGGAAGGCCGTTTGTGTGTGTTACCAGTCATTGCATATTCCTGCCAGAAGGATCATTGCTAATATACACTCCTCCATTTAGTTTGCTTTGAGCACCTACACCTTCAAGCTTCCTACTTTGGATCAGGAATTCTCTTCCATTCGCTCCCATGGCTTTCACCCTATTATTAAGGTGAAAAGGCCAAAGCTGGTTTGCTGGACCCCATCGTTGAGGGGCCACTACCTTAATGTAGATGGCGCCTGCAAGGGAAACCCCGGTACCGGTGGAGGGGGAGGCTGCATCCGAGACGCTGCTGGTAATATCATCATGGCCTTCTGTTACCACTATGGCTTGGGCCGCTATTTGCTTGTTGAAACCCGAGCTCTTTGTGATGGACTCTGCTTGGCGCAAGCTCATGGCCTTCCTCTGGGGAGCATTCAATCTGACTCAGCTATCTTGGTTCAATCTCTCCATAGCAATACCCCACCATCGTGGGACACTGTTCGTTGGTGGCACATCGTTGCTGATCTCCTTAGTGGTCACACTGCCCCGGTTATTCATGTTTTTAGAGAGGCCAACAGATTAGCAGATAGTTTGTCTTCTTATGCTTGGACTACTAACCGCAATTTGGTTTTTTCGTCCAGTGCTAGCTTGCCCCGCGCCTGCAAGAGTAGCTATGCTCTTGACAAAGCCCGGCTGCCTAGTGTTAGATTGTTTTAGTCCTCACTTTTGTGGTCTTTCCAGGGGTATGCCCCGCCTGGGAGTTTTGAAATAATTTTCCATCATTAATAAAATTTGGTTGGTAGCTGGTCGCCCGGGGGAGCGATTCCCTCTCACTTCATCTTCTATTCTTCTCAAGTTTAGCTCATATGTCATAAGAGAACCAATTAGCTTATCAACAGTAGTAGTAGCTAGATTTCTAGACTCTTCAACTACGGTGACCTTTGTGTGCCAAATGGGTGTGAGAGATCTAAGGATTTTCCTAACCAACTCATATTCAGTGTAGGTTTTCCCTAGACTCTTCAAGCTATTTGTAAGTTAAGTTAGCCTAGCATACATTTCAGAAATACTTTCATCAGGTTTCATTCTAAAAGCTTCATAATCTGAAATCAACATGTTGGCATTGGTTTCTCTTACCTCTAATGTTCCTTCATATATTACCTAAAGTCTATCCCACATCTCTTTCGCTGTGGCACGTGATGATACTCTAGAAAACTCAGTGGGATGAAGCACTCACTGCATTATATTCATTGCACTCCAGTTGAGATTTGGCCGTCTTATCTGTTCTCTAGTCCAATTGTCCTCGTCTACAGGAAGTTGAAATGGACCGCGGCTCACCACCCTCCAGATTTTGTGATCTTGAGCCCTTAAAAAGACCTACATACGATTTTTCCAACAAGCATAATCATTACCATCAAAAAGTGGTGACTTATTCAGCGACTGGCCCTCAGCCATATAACCTCTGTTCTCCATTCCACTAAACCTCTCCGGGTTGTTAGACCTCTAAAGGAGAGTGCCACTCAGATACCATGTGTAGGATCGAGGGAATGGCTAATCTACGGGGGGTGAATAGATTAGCAACCTATTAAAAGGGTTCTATTAACAATTAAAATCAGTCACAAAAGAATGAGCAACCCAGATAATGAATTACCATAAAGATACAGAATGAATGCTCCTAAGCATTCATCTAGCGCGATGGAAGAGGCAACACAAGAACAAACAAACACACTGAGATAGAGATTTTTAGGTGGTTCGATCTCGATCCCGAGACCTACGTCCACCCCTCACTTAATCAAGTGAGGCTTCCTAGTGCAATGCACTAAACACAGAGGTCAAAGACTCCAGTACATCCGCTAACTTACAGCTTGCTAGAGAGGATACACCTCTCACAAAACTACTGACAAACATCTTAAGGGCGCTCAACCCAACTACCTAGATCTAACCACACCAGCTAGATCTAGCACACCTACTAACCCAGTAGGTTCTCAGTTCAAAGGATCAGGTAACAAATGAAGAAAAGAAGCATTCAAAGCAGCAAAAACCACTCAGCCTGATGAAGATATCTCAGTCTTAGAGCATTTCAGTCTGAGTGAAGATCTGACAGCAATGGCTTCGGATTTAGAAGCACGGTATGTTCTTGTGCTTCTTGACTTGATCAACTAGCTTGAACTTGCTTGCTCTTAGAGGCTTGATGTTGCAGGAAGCAAGTAGAGGACTTTCTTCAAGACCTACGTTGCTCTGTTGCAGGAAGGAGATGGCAACCACTTCAGTTCACTGGAGCTCTTCACGTATGTGCTTCAGGTTGCTCTTACGTCTCTCTCTACACTCCAGGGGCTCTTCTATTTTTCTATCTCCAGGCTCTCTCGAAGGAAAAAAGACTTTGTGGGGTCCCATAGTGCAGGAAGATGGATCTAGAGGGGGGTGAATAGATCGCGCTAAAATTTATGTCCAATTTAAACCCTCACAAGATTCACACGAGCGAGCCAGCTAGAAGGCCTCGTGGAGTCAATTCTAGATAGTTTGAGTCTAGTTGTGTTCTAGAGCTGTAATTGTCTTAGTCGGTGGTTATGTAACTATGTTAAGATTGGTGGATATTGAGTTTTCTTTAGTTCGTTAAGTGTGGATGAATGTGAAACTCATTACGGTTAATTGTTGGGAATTGATGAGACTTGGTAAGTTTAATTAATTGGATTTAATGGTTATGGTGAAAATTATTTCTTGCCATGGTATTGTGCTGGATGTATGGATTCGCTAACCCAAGTCACAGCATGTCTGGAAATGAACATATTTTAACTCTTTCTACTGTCACGTCCCGATATTCCACATCGGGGGCGTAACAAGATGTTTCCCTTTACCAAAAATGTTGATGATCTAGGTGCACAAGTTTAATCGTTAGATAGGCCGTTAGGTTGAAAAGGCTGGGGGACGATGGTTCTATCTTGCACGCCGTTGTTGCAGATGGTATCCTGACCCTGGTTCGTCCGGTCTAGCAATACTATTCTCGAGTATCTTGTTATTTTACCTTTTCTTTATATTCATTTTAATTATTTCTTTTTCCTTTAGCCCAACATGCATCATGTGTATCTTTGAGCATTCATATGCCCTCATATGTCCAAGTGTCTCGATAATGGTGGATAATTGTGTCCATGATCTCGAGTAAGGAGAGTCATTCCACTCTGAGTTGAAAGGTTGTCTTCGGTCTATTCGCTCGGTCTGGTTAGCTGAGGATTCCTGTATGGAGTTTAGTAAATCATCTCTTTCATTTCCATTAGTTCTGGCCGCCTATCAGCTGTGCGTTCTAATGAGGAGGTTTGTCGTGTTTTCTTTTCCTTTAGTTGTTAGTTCATCTAGACATCCGTCATTCAAGTTTACCATTCCTTGTGATTGGTTCGAGGTTTTTCGGAAGATTCTTATCGCTCGTTGGTTGAGGAGAGGTGTCGTTAACCTTAATGCCCACTTTTTAGTCCACTCCGCTTCACTTGCGCTTTACCTCCGCTCGCTCCCCTGCAACTAGGACGTTAAGGAGGGGCATCTATTGACACCCATTTTATGACCAAATGAGTTGGGTCATCTCCTTATTTATCTTTATGATGCTCCGAGTTGTTTACCCTTACTAGGCCATCTTGGTCGAATTTTGAGGCTTATTTGTTGGGTCATTCTCCGTGGTTGGGTCTCATTCCTCATTCTTTGTCCGTTGGATGAAGCTTAGTTGGCTTTTCATTAGTTTTGCCTCGCCTACAACCTTAGCGGTCTATAATTAAGCTGTTTAATGACGTGTGGAGGTCGATTCTTAGACCGCTTGATGATGCCAGAGTCCAGAGCCAATGTTCTTCTTTCAATCTTATCTTTTGTTATCCGTTGAGCTCTGGCGGTCTATTGTGAGGCCGTCAGAGGCTATCGGGCAGTTGAAGCTTGGAGTGTTTTTTAATAGTAGAGTCCTGTTCAAACTTTCAAATCTTATCCTTTGCTGAATGACCAACTCTGGCAGCCCATTATTGGACCATTAGTAAGTTGTGGCGGTAAGATCATTTTATCAGACAAAGAGTTCTAGCAGAACTGCTCTTTCTCTACTACATTGTGGATGAATTAGAGTCTTAATTTGATGATTTCTCTCTCAAAACAAGATCAACAAATTCAATAGACCCAATAAACCCATTGACTCAATAAACCAAATAAACCTAATAAACTCGATAAAACTAATAAATTCAATAAACTCAGCAATTCAATAAATCCAATCAATCTAAACAAACGAACCAACAAAAACCTTCTCTTGTACGGCGTCATAACAATTCGCCTAAGCCGTTTAAAAATTCTACATTGGCGTCATGACCTCCTGCCTAAGCGAAGCTGTACGACGTCATGGCAATTCACCTAAGTCATTTAAAATTCTACCTCGACGTCATGGCCTTCTGCCTAAGTCAAGCTATACGGTGTCATGACAATTCGCCTAAGCCGTTTAAATATCCTGCCATGGCGTCATGGTAATTTACCTAAACCGTTTAAATATCCTACCTCGGCGTCATGGCAATTCACCTAAACCATGTAAATATCCTGCCTTGATATCATGGTAATTTACCTAAGCCATTTAAAATTCTACCTTGGCGTCATAGCCTTCTGCCAAAGCCAAGCTATACGGCGTCATGATAATTCGCCTAAGCCATTTAGAATTCTACCTTGACGTCATGGCCTTCCGCCTAAGCCAAGCTGTACGGCGTCATGACAATTCGCCTAAGCCGTTTAAACATTCTACCTTGGCGTCATAGCCTTTCCCCTAAGCCAAGCTGTACGGCGTCATGGCAATTCGCCTAAGCCATTTACAAATTCTGACTTGGCATCATGGCCTTCCGCCTAAGTCAAGCTGTACAGTGTCATGGTAACTTTCCTAAGCCATTTAAAAATTCTATCTTGACGTCATGGCCTTCTGCCTAAGCCAAGCTATACGGCGTCATGGTAATTTACCTAAGCAGTTTAAAAATTCTAACTTGGTGTCATGGCCTTCCGCCTAAGCCAAGCTGTACAGCGTCATGGTAATTCGCCTAAGCCGTTTAAAAATTCTGACTTGACGTCATGGCCTTCCGCCTAAGCCAAGTTGTACGGCATTATGGTAATTTACCTAAGCTGTTTAAACATTCTGCATTGGCGTCATGGCCTCCTGCCTAAGCCAAGTCATACGGCGTCATGGAAATTCGCCTAAGTCATTTAAAAATTCTGACTTGGCGTCATGGCCTTCCGCCTAAGCCAAGCTGTACGACATCATGGCAATTTACCTAAGCTGTTTAAACATTCTGTCTTGGAGTCATGGCCTCCTGCCTAAGCCAAGTCATACGGTGTCATGGCAATTCACCTAAGCCATTTAAAACCCTGCCTTGGTATCATGGCTTTCTGCCTAAGCCAAGTCATACGGCGTCATGACCATACGTCTAAGCCATTAAATACCCTGCCTTGGCGTCATGGCCTTCCATCTAAGCCAAGCTGTACGGCGTCATGGCAATTTGCCTAAGCCATCTAAAAAAAAATTCTACCGTGACGTCACGACCTTTTGTCTAAGCCAAGTCATTCGACATCATAACCTTCGGTCTAAGCCAACAAACATCTTACCATTGGCTCAGAGTTATTATCCGAACCAATAAACAAAAAGACCCCTTGGTTCCACGCCAATCTCTGATCCCTCTAGGGATTCGTCACAACATGTGACACCTTCTCTCTGCCACAATGACATCAGTCACCCACCTGTAAGAGAGTCGACTGGCGGATGTACTTGGTCATAGCCCTCATAGGATATCAAAAGACATCCACGGGACAACGGGCAAACCAAAAGGGTCAAGCCAAGACATTTAGAAGTCAAAACCATGGGAACACAGCTCTCTGGTGGTAAGCGGTCTAATGGTTGACCGCTAGGCAACATAAGCGGTCGAGCAGAGGGTCGCTTACCAGCCACAGAGAACACGGACACTAGGCGGTCAAATGGAGGGCCGCAAAATGACAGGAGCGGTCACGCTATAGGCCGCTAAACTTAGTCAACTCACAACCGACTCACTAGTCAAACTGACCAAAACGGTGTATACATGGACCGCTTACGAACGCACGCAGTCTAGCTATGGACCGCGCCACTAACCGCCTTAAAAACATTGACTCTAGTCAAACAAATAGTAGCGGTCTCCACATGGGCTCTATATAATAAATGGTCGAAGTCTGGGCCGCTCACCCAAATCGACTTAAAATAGTAACTTGGTCAAACAGTCAATAATGGTCTAGCAATGGGCCATTAAAGACAAGAAACGGTATAGCAAAGGACCACTTCACCAACCGCCATACAATTATTAACTAGAGTCAACCATGCTTAGCGGTCTAGGAATGTACTGCTTGAGCAAGCTAGACAGTCTATCGTGAGACCGTTCATCTAAATCGAACGACTAAGGAATCTAAACGGCACCCAAGGGCCGTTCAGAGGATATAAACGGTCCTCCAATGGACCGTGAACCACAGAAGATAGTCTATCGTGTGACTGCGAAGACCCAAACTGACATACATATAAACGGTCACATACTGGACCGCGTAAGAAGCTAAACGGTCACTGTAACGCCTGTTAAGGCATTACGGTAGGAAAACCATGGGATCGACTGGATCTCAGCCTTTCTATGCCCCGTTTGCTCCGAAATGAAGGGGATACAACCATAATGACGTTGCCGACCTTCCACACTCTGGAAGGGCTCAAATCGGCGCATAAACGGTGAGAAATAGATTCTACCAAATTAACCCAAATCGGGTTACATGAGTTCCTGGGCTCGTATCGGTCCCAAATGACCACCAATCGCGACGAAATCAATGGGGATGGAACACTGACATTCCAGGGGTTACAATGACACTAATTTTACTAAAAATCATCGCCATTTTTTGGCGAACCTGACGCACACCCCCGATGCATGCTTTGCCCAAACTGAAGTAAAACTCACTTGTATGCGCACCGTTCGACATAAAACTACGAGGGAACATAGAAAAGAAGTAGAGCTTCCATCTCCCTACCTCTACCTAAGATTCCGTGCACCGAAGTGACTAAACCGTGTCGAAAACCACCGACCGAACAAACCACGCTGGCTTTGAATCCACCGAGGGATCGTGCCAACGTACGCTCCATCCTTCACCCCATCACGCGTCACGATCACTCCATCGTGTCCCCACCTCAGCCAGCTCGCCAACGGTGTGCACCCCACAGAGAGAGGACCATGGAGGAGAGAGAATGAGAGAGAGAAAGAAACGTGAGAAATGAGAGGGAGGAGAGTGGAAGAAGAAATAAAAAGGAAAGAAATTAGGAAATTTTCCTGATTTCCAAAATTCTGATTTTTATGCTCGAAAATCTACTAATTCATAAAAATATGAAAAAATAGCCGAAACGATCCTCGAGGTTTGATCATTCTTTTCATTCAACTGTCTCTTAAGAGATTCAATCTCTTGCTGATATCTTCTGAACATCATCATGATAGTTGGATCCATGGCTGTAGGCATAGGCATCTCCCCTTCCATCTGGCCAGAAGTCCCTTCAGTTGGGTCCATGATTGACACATCTTCTTCTTCTGAAGTCACCACATTTACAGTCAAAGTGGTGACCCTTGGTGTATTATCGATGGCCATGAGTTTTTCTTTTGTTGTCTGACTCCGCCTTGTTGTGAGGCCAGGTCTTTGAGCCAATCTGGTGAGCTCTTCAGGCTGGTTAGGTAGAGCACCATACCTTCTAGCAACTCCAGCCATATTGCAGGCAAAGATTTACAACTTTCCTCTTTGCCTCTGAACTTTCCTTCTGGCGTGACCAGGAAAGGTCAGCCGATCAAACACAGACACTCTTTCTTTTTCTTCTCCCCTCTGCGGGGCATCTTTAAAACACTCGGCCCTGCGGCCATCTTCAAGTTCATTGGAGTCCAGGGATGAGACTCCTGGTATGATCTCTTGTTTGATATCTTCTTCTTCTTCTTCGGCACCCATGGCGCGGAACAGTCTTTGCTGCCCTAGGGATGAATTCCCTAGGCAGTGGAAATAATCCTGTATGACTCTGTCCATCTCTTCTCGGCTGTGCCTCTTGGGATCAACTTGGGGCATCAGTCGTTCTTGTGTTTTCTGCTGATAAGCCAGTCTTGTCATCTGAGCAGCCTGATATATCTTCCGGGGATACCGGAACACATCCGCCTGTCTGGCACAGGCCCTTGGCTTGTAAGGAGCAGCCATTCGGGTGACTTCCCTTTCTTCTTCTTCTTTCTCCATCCAGACTCTCTTGCCCCCTCTCCTGGGGTTTGCTTCCTCTTCTTTCTCTTTCTGAACTCTTTTGCCCCCTCTCCTGGGGCACATGACAGCAATCTCTTTCTCTTCATGGACCGGTGCCAAGCCCTGAACCTTCTTGGGCACCCAGATTTGTTTGAATCTTGCTGGCTTAGGTGCCAGTGGCTTCCTCTCTTCCTTCTCCATGTTCGCCCTCCTAGTGGCCAGCACTCAGAATCTGTTGGTGGTGGGGACCACTGAGATAACGCGGTCAGGCAGTGCTTCAGCTGGGCGACCATGGAGGTGCACCCGCATCCTTCCAACCATCATAGATTTTCCTGAAGTCGAAAGATGGCCTCGGGGTGCAGCAGCCCAGCTCCTCCGGTAATTCTTCTTCTTCCTACTGGCAGCAGCAAGAACAGTGGCTCTTCTGTCCAAGTGATGGACGTAGCAGGAAACAATATTGGGTACAGTTGTCATCTTTCGTAGCTTCTTCTTCTTTGGTACATCTGTAACTTTTATCACAGCAGTCTTCTCAGCTTCATTATAGACCTTGAGCAGATCGACGAACACCAATCCCAAGCAGTTAGGCAGACCCACTACTGGGGGCATGGATCCAAATGTAGTCGGCATCGCCAGGTACCCGTCACGAATGTGGCTATCAACGACCTGCTGGCCGAAGTGAAGGGAAACCAATCCTATCTCCATTTGAAATCCTACGCACTGCCTTAACCTCGATCCAATGGTGAAGCCGATTCAACAACGAAAAAGAAGGCACGCCTCAGTAAAGCAAGAGAATTCAGATTTATTCATTTGTTATAATTTTTATTATCATTATTATTATTATCATTATCATTATATAATCTTTAAAGGGGGAGTGGGCTGCTAGGGGTTGAGGAGAGGTGCGTCGGAGAGAGCATTAGGAGGAGTGTGCCGGGTTGGGTGCTGACGAGTGCACCGGGTAAGGAGTGAGGAGTTGTGCGCCAGCCAAGGCACCAAGTATGCACCCGGGGAGGCAAGACGGGTGTGCCAGCGAAGGCCTTGTCGGGTGTACCGCTGGGGAATGGGGAGGCTGTGCTAGGCGAGGGAGCACACCGGGCAAAGGCTGGCTAGGGCTTACCAGCGGGGGAACTGGAAGAGGGTGCCGGATAAGGGACTCAGCTGGAGGCGCATCGGGGAAGAGGTTCAGCTGAGGGGCGTACCGGCCAGGGCGTAGCTGGAAGTGTGCTGGGGAGGGCTAATGTAGGTTGTACCGGTGAAGGCCCACGAAGCAGGTTTGCTGGGTGAGGTGTGGACGGGGCCCACTCCTCTTCCATTCTTATGTCTTTCCTTTTTCTCTCTTCCTTGGTTTTACTTAGTTTGTGTGGGTTTTCTCTTCCTTTCCCTTAGTCATATTACCTTTTTCTTCCTCGTGGGATGAGTGTTCAAGTTGCTTAATCATCATTTGGTCCAGTCCTCTTCATATTGTCTACAGTTCCCTTGCCTTGATTGAAGCATCTTATCGTTATTTATTTCATGTGGTTGTTGTTCCCTTTTGTCTTTTAACATGGTATTGCCCCGTTTATTTGTTGATTCCCTTCCTGACATGTTATTATTTTCCAACAAAAATTTGGCATCATCTCCCCTTGACCCGGATGGTAAGGGAGATATAGGGAACGCGCCAACATGGAGTGGCAGAACCCGACGATGTGAGGTGCGTGCCAAGGGCGACAACACCTTTAATAAAATTTCAAAAAACCCGGGAGGAACGGTGAGTGGGAAATGACTCTAGGATTGGCTGTAGGTGCCCTGGGTAGGAGACAGGGTCCAGTGACTAGTGTGCCTGCCTGGGAGCCTATAAGGGCTGGAGAGGTGCACCGGGCTGGCAAGGCAGTAGGGGGGGTGTCGAAAAGGTAGGCTGGGGGTGTACTAGGCTGGAGCCTCAAGGGCGTATCGGGCTGGGTTCTTGAGAGTATGTCGGGGAGGGCTAAGGGGTTGAAGGTGCACCGGCCAGGGGCTGTACTGGTGAGCGGGTGTACCGGTGGAGTATGGGCCCGGGTGTGTCACTGGTGGCAGGGGGAAGCTGTACCGAGCTAAGGGTGCACCCATGGGAGGCTGGGCAAGGTAAATCGCTTGAGGACTGAGGGGGCTGGTCTGGAGGCTGGCTAAGCAGGACAGAGCCAAAGGGGAGGCTTTAGTTGGGGAAAGGGAAGGTTGGTCTGGGTGTTCGGAGAGGTTGGGAAGGCAAGGGTGAAGATATGGGGCCCTGCAGAGAGGCTAGATCACCGGAGGAGAGGAGGAGAGCAAACGAATGTATGAAAAGATTCGGAACGACCAGAGACAGTGAGAAACCCAAAGAAAAGGGGATTTGCATTCATAAAAAAAGGTGGAAGCCAAAATTGACCAAGTACATCAGGAACGTCAGAGTGGAAGATACAAAGATGAGAGGAGGAAGAAAGGGTCTAGAGCTACATTTTTCGTGTGTTTCGATCGTTTGTTTTCTTCGTTTTTCTTTTGAAACTCTGTTCTTCAAGCTGTGTGTCAACGGGTAGGTTAAGTTGTAAACCTCAGCAGCAGATAAGGATCTCTCTGGACAGGTCAAGCTGTAAATCTTAGCGGTAGAGGAGGATTCCTCTGGATAGCAGAAGCTGTAAGGCTTAGCAGTTTGTAGGGACTCATTCCCCGAAGCTATGGATCAGTTGTCAAGCTGTGCGTCAGTAGTGAAGCCACACTCGATTGAGTGTGGGTTGGAGGTAGACCTCTAGATAGAGGTTGAACCACCTAAAAACTATTGTCTCCTGTGTGATTGTGTTCATATCAGTGTGGTTCACATTCCACTCTCCAATTCTCACTAGATGTATGCTTAGGATTGTTTGAGCACCAATCTACTGAAGTTGTTCTAGCCTTGTTGTGGATGAGTGTGTTTCCTGTCTGTCCTATAGTTGGTTGTTTTAATTCCGCACTAGTAGCTGTTGTAGAAAATTTTATTGGGTGATTGATCTATTCACCCCCCTCTAGATCTTACATCATGTGAGCCATTGCTCAAATAGCAAGAATGCTGGTAAACGGTGGAGGCTCATAATATGTGCAGTGTTCGGCCAACAGAAATGCAAAAATAAAACTATGAGACCCTATGAAGTGGAGATAGAGGAAATGGAAGCAATCACACAAGGACACACCACTACACAATGGGTTTTTAATGTGGTTCAGTTTGTAAGACTGCAGACCTACATCCACCCCTCACCAAACTGGTGAGGCTCTACCACACAAGGACAAAGTCCTCAACACACACACACACGCATGCACACACACACACACACACACACACACACACAAAGAACAAGCTGCAAGTGCCGCAAAAACACTTCTAATCTCTAACCAGAGCACCGGACACACACTGAAATGCAGATTAGAAATTGCAAGAGGAAAAATGCAAGACAACAATAAGCAAGACAAATGTGATTCAGAAACATTTCATGAAGCTGTTTCTGCAGAACTGTTCTTGCTTCTTCAGCTCTCATCTTCTCTTTCTCACCTCTGGACTGGGTCGGACCAGAGTTGGGGCTGCACACCTCTCTCATTTCTTCTCAGATATTTTTCATGAATAGTTTAGGGCTGCTCACTCTTTTCTTCCTCTCTTCTTCTTTTTCTTTCTCTTCTTGGGACTAGATAACAGGTTTGTCACTCAATGCTTTGCTCAGCCAACCCTTCCAAGGTGGCCATAGCTTCATATTTGTAGAAGAAGGAAGCAAGAGATTTTCCCTCCAAGGGGCTGTATTTTGATTGGCCAGAGTAAAAATATACTTCTTTGAAATGAGCCTCTTCAGTGAATGGTTCAGCATATGTGGAAGTGTAGGGACAAAAAATATTTTCATCTGATTGACCTAGTAGAGGTAAAAACATTTTTCCCTCCAAGGAATCATCCTGCAGATCATGGTGCATGCTTGTGGAGGTTTCCCATTGGCTTGGCGTCTTTTAGACTTTATTTGTTTGGTCAGAATAAACAATGGAGTTGTTTGACTAAGTACCTTTTTCCTAGTGGTCTATGATTGGTCCAGCATATAGCAGGGCAGAGCCAAGGTAGTTTTCCCTCCAAGATCTAAAGGGTAAGCAGATCCCCCATCGATTCCTTAAAGAGCTAGCCAGGAGGTGCCAGGCTTGTTTAGCCATCCCAGAGTTCTTGGAGGATCCGATTGTCCTACCAGAATTAGAATATGAGGATTCAGGTGTCTTCGATATAGGATTTGGTGTTTATGAGATCATGAATGAAGAAGACCCTATGGAAGAGGGAGACGAATATGAAGAATATGAGGATGAGACTGACGCATTTGCCAGTGGCATGAGGAGATTTGATGAACCGTCAGCCTCAGTAGAATAACCAACCAAGAAAATCAATCTGGGTACTGAGGAAGACCCTAGGATTATCCTCATCAGTAAAAACTTGCCGCCTTTTGAGGAAGAGGCGCTCATTCTAGTTCTTCAAGAGTACAAGGACACGTTTGCATGGAGTTACGAGGATATGCCGGGATTGGACCCTGTGCTCGTAGAACATCGATTAACACTTAAGCTAGGGACCATTCCGGTTAAGCAGCGGCTGAGATGTTTTCACCTACACATGACTTTAAAAATGAAAGAAGAGGTCGATAAGCTCCATAAGGCTAGATTTGTTAGAGTCATCCTCTATCCCAATTGGGTGGCTAACATTGTCCCAATTATGAAGAAAGATGGGAAAGTCAGAATTTACATAGATTTTTGGGACCATAACCGCGTATGTCCTAAGGATGATTTTTCCCTCCCTCATATTGACGTTCTGATTGATAACACGGCAGGGTATGAGACCCTATCTTTTATTGATGACTTTTCAGGATACAACCAGATCCGCTTGGCTAAAGAAGATCAGGAGAAGACTTCATTTACTACACCCTAGGGCACTTATTGTTATGTGGTCATGCCCTTTGGACTTAAGAATGTCAGAGCTACGTATCAAAGGGCTATGATGGTGATTTTTCATGATATGATCCATATTTTTATTGAGGTGTATGTTGATGATCTGGTAGTGAAATCAAGGACGAGGATTGAGCATCCTGGGGTTCTAGCTAAAGTTTTGCAGAGGTCGCGTGAATACAAGTTAAAAATGAACCCCAAGAAGTGTGTATTTGATGTTTCATCAGGAAAATTGTTAGGATTCATTGTCAGTAAGAGGGGTATTGAGATTGATCCCAACAAGGCGAAGGTCATAAGAGATATGTCTCCTCCCAAGAATTTGAAAGAAGTTCGAGGATTGATCGGGAGATTGCAGTTGATACGCCGGTTTATCTCCCAGCATTCACAAAGGTGTAGGCTGTTCTACGAGCTTACTAAACCAGGAGTTAAATTTAATTGGGATGACAAATGTCAGGCAGCTTTTGATGGATTGAAGGACTATCTGGCCAGTCCTCCTGTCCTGAGGCCATCAATTCCAGGCAAACCGCTCATTCTCTACATTTCTATCCTGGATGACTCAGTGGGTGCTGTCCTAGCTCAGGCTGATGAAGAAGGCAAAGAGAGGGCAACCTACTACTTGTCTAAGCTTCTCAACCCCTGTGAGTAGAAGTATATAGTCATGGAGAAGACCTGCGCAGCCTTAGTCTGGGTAGTTCAAAAACATAAGCATTATTTCTTAGCTCACGAGGTTCATCTTATCTCACGCATGAATCCTATCAAGTTCCTTCTTGAAAAATCCATCCTTACTGGTCGATTAGCACGATGGCAAAGCTTCCTTTCTCAGTTTGACATCACTTTAATTCAACAAAAGGCAATCAAGGGCTATGCCATTGCGGAACATCTTACTCATCATCCTATTCCTTGATTTGATCCTGTTCGTTCAGAGTTCCCAGACGAAGAATTGATGTCCGTCAATCAACCTTCAGATGAGATGTGGACATTGCATTTCGATGGAGCGTTGAACTCCCATGGAAGAGGGATCGGCATGGTCCTTTTAACACCTAAAGGTATCACCATTCCATTTGCTGCTCAGCTTGCTTTCCCTATCACAAATAATATAGCTGAGTATGAGGCTCTTTTGAATGGATTGCAGACCGCTCATGAGTTTGGTGCTACCCAGTTGCGCATCGTTGGTGATAGCCAGCTTATTCTTCGCCAAGTGCTTGTCAAATGTCGCACTCTCAATCCCAAACTCAAACCCTACCAGGAACTTGCATCTGTTTATGCTAAGCTTTTTACCAAGCTAATCTTTATCCATGTCCTGCGTAGCCAGAACATTTTAGCTGACACCCTTGCTTCACTTGCTTCCGCCTTGATTTTTCTCCCCGAGCGGGACTTCCATTCCGTCCTCATTCACAAACGCCATGCTCCTGCTACCAAGGATCCTGCATTTCTTAGTGTTAAGGAGAATGTGCTTAAGAAGATCGGGGAGGGTGAAGCTCTCAAGAATAAGGAGGTCATGCTAACGAATTGAGAAGAAGAACTAGCTGACGAAGAGAAACCATGGTACTATGAGATTGCTAGGTATTGTCATGACCAGTCCTATCCCAAAGAAGCCACTGCAGAAGAAAAGAAGGCAATTAGGAGAGTGGCTCAGAGATATACTTTGGTTGGTGGTGTGCTCTACAGAAGGGGGCTCACTACAGTCTTGCTAAGGTGCCTTGATGACGATGAATCTTAGAAGATTGTGGAAGAGGCACATTCAGGAGTATGTGGCGGCCATGTTAACAGTCAGATGCTAGATAAGAAGATTCTTAGGCTAGGTTTCTATTGGCCCACTCTAGAAGAGGATAGTTCGATCTATATTTGATGGTGTGTCAAGTGCCAACTGCACGCCGACAAGATTCATTCTCCTACTTCTTCACTCCACCCTATGTCCTCCCCATGGCCTTTCTCTGTGTTGACCTTCGATATCATTGGACCTCTTGGTGATCCTAACCTCCTTGCCAAACCTAAGTCTTTCATACTGACGGCCACAGAGTACTTTACCAAGTGGGCGGAAGCGGAAGCTTACATAGAGATTAAAGCATCAACAGTCTGTAAATTCATCATGAAGAACATCATCGCAAGGTTCGACATCCCGAGTACCATCATCACCGACAACGGACCACAGTTCATCTCTCAAGAGCTTCAGGACCTCTGTAACAGGTATAACATTGCATTGCATCATTCATCTCCTTATTATCCACAGGGCAATGGACCAGCAGAGGCAATAAATAAAACTTTGATTAAAATTATCGAGAAAACCTATGAAGCTAACAAATTTACAGACTGGCCAGAGAAGTTGGTTGAAGCTCTATGGGCCTACCGTACTTCCATTCGAGCACCTACTGGATAAACCCCATTCGCCCTTACTTATGGGATGGAGGTGGTGGTTCCCTATGAGATCATTATCCCATCTCTTAGAGTACAATTGGATAATAAGTTCTCTATTGATGAACACCGTGAATCTGCCCGGTCAGTCAATGTCATTCATGATCACGTAGCTAATGCGAGCTATGAGGTGGCAGCTTTCACTTTCCCCGATCCAAGGGCAGAAGAGGCAGGCCGGGACTAAACCCAATTTATGGTATCTCGGATGGCGGCCCTGTCACCAATCCTCTTTTCCAAACAAGAACACTAAAAAGATATTTGATGTCCTCTTTGAGGAGGGTCGGATAATGGTACACGACCCGCCGCCAACTTACACAGAGGTGGAGAAAGTACATCATTAATATTGTGAATACCATGGCATGATATCTCACCCCTCCGAGGAGTGTGAGGAGGTGCAAGATTGTATTGAAACTCTCATTCAAAATGGGGAGATCGATATTCAAGGAGACAGTATGACAAGGAAAAGTCTTTGAAAAGCTGCCGAGCAAATTTTGAATCAAGGCCGTATCGAGGAATGCCCATTCCGAAGTAACCATCCTCATGAAGCGTCATTTCAATATGAGGAGCCTCGATTGATCGAGATGCTGAGAAATCTTTGCAATGTCAATTAAAGTCTTGAAAATTTTTTTCATAATGTTGAACCCACTACTTTGGAAGGTTTAAGGCGTGAGACTCAAGCATTGAGGTCTCTTTTGCAAGAACTCCTGCGAGAGCGTGAGGCTTTGCTTCAGTGCCTCGCGTCTTCGACAAGCGACTGTTGACATGCAAAATATGAACAGAGCTAAATGAGATTAAGGAAAAGATTGAGACAGAAATGAAGCCTCAAAAGCCCTAATGTACATGGTGATCTTCAGCTCCCTCTGGAACGCCCGATTTGGAACCCGGTCGCCGACCAGTCCAGATATTGCATATATCATCAGCAGCTCGGGCACACTATAGAAAGGTGCTATCAGTTCCGTGATTTAGTTTATGACTTCCATGAGGGGTAGAGGATTGATTGGGCGCAGATGCATAAGTTGATCGAAGACATCAAGGAGTGAAGAAGACAGGCGCCGAGGCCGCAGCAGCCGGCACCACAGTAGGAGCAACCTCAGCAAGTGCAACCCCAGCAGCAGTAGCCTACACCAGAACTCGGGATTCATCAAAATCCCATGCCAGACCACCCGCCTGCTCCACAACAACAGCCGTCGGCACCGGCTTAGGTGAATATTGTTCACCGCCCAGCTCCCAACGCTAGGTGGTCCTATGATGACGAGACCCCCACTCATCTTTTGGCCCTCCACCATACATACACCAACTCCCCTCTACCTTCTATCCTTGCCACCACTCGACCCACCATCCTAACCTCCGCTACACCCACCATTCCCTCCAATGCCCTCATTCCACCTTCCACATTACCTACCATTCCACCATTTTTTGTGCCTTCGCCCATTGCACCCTCCATTACCACCCTTTCACCTAACCCTTCACCTGTCATCCTCCCACCAGGGCCTGTCAGACCCGCTTCTGCCATCATCACTCCCACTCACCCCATTGGGCTGATCGGGAGTCTGTCTAGTGCCGTGTCGGTGCAGAACCTTGCCCTCTGGAGTGGACATTTATTTCAAAGAAATTACCCCTCTACTGGTGCACCCACACCCAACCCTCCAGTTCTTTCACCCCCAGTTGAGCAAGAAGAAACCGACCCCCTTCCTAGCACGAGGTGCGATTTGTTATAGCACTTAGACCGGACGTCGGCCAAGATTTCAATTTTGGAGTTGATTAAGTGCTCCACACTGCACCAGGATTCTCTAAAGACTTTTCTTCAAAAAGTCATGGTCAGTTAGGATATGGCGATGGACAACCTTCCAACGGCCCTAGCAACAGTGACGAAAGGGCCCGCCGTCACATTTTCTAAAATTGAACTGGCACCCCCAGGGTCCCGCCAGATGCCGCTCTGCACCTCCATAACCTTGAATAAGGTGCCTATAGATGTTGCTTTGGTTGATACTGGGGCCTCTATAAATGTCTGTCCACTTAGCACTCTCCATGCTTGTAATATTTCTGAAGGTCTGATAAAGCCGACTCCCATGACCATTGCTACCTATGACAACTCCAGAAGAGCATGCCACGGGGTGGTAACTATTCAGGCCGAGCTAGGGCCTCTCACCATGGCCGTGGAGTTGTATGTGTTGGATATTGATCCAATGTTCAAGGCTATTCTGGGCCTACCATGGATTGATAGTCTTCATGCTGTACCTTCGACCTCCCACCAATGCCTCAAATTCCCATTCCAGGGGCGGGTGGTCAAGGTGAAAAGTGTATCTACAGTACAAACTGTTGAAGCGATTTCCGACAAGATTCTGCCAACTCTAGGGCCGAGCAGTAGGCCGGTCCTTTCTGTGATGGACTTGAACTTTCCATGGGCATATGCGTCACGCAAGCCCACCACTGCACCAGTTGATGTTAAAATCAAGTCCAAGATTAGAGACTCCCAATCCCTCTCGATTTTGGTCGAAACGACGTTGGCCCAGGTCATGGGAGGCGCCGTTGGAATGGGCTCGACGCGTAGGTCGAGGTGGTACCCTCTATTCCGTGGTTCAGGGATCGTGGAGATGAGACGGGTCAAGAGGAGCCGCGATGCTCCGTCGTCCAATGTGCACCATTTTGCGGGTTTCATCACGATCGAGGCAGGGGAATGAGTTCCTCATCTCGCTAGGAGCGTTTTGACGCCTCATGCGTCATCGATGGTGGACATTTTTATCGTTTTACGTGCTAAACTCTATTTTTGAAAATTTTAGGCCTAATTTTGGGGTTTTTCTTCTCCTCGCTCGATTTTAGTCCAGACAATCGCTGATCGAGGCGCGGGAGGCGCCGTTGGGAAGGTCGTGTCGTGAGGATCGCGTGGACATCCTTCTTCCCTCGATCTGCGGAGCATGGAGGCACATGAAGCTGGGAGGTCGCTGTGGCCCTCGTCGTCCCTTCGGCACCAGATCGGCTTTCTCGTCGTGTCAGAGGTTGGGGGATGGACTCTCTTCCTCGCTAGGAACCCGTCGGTACCACATGCGCCATGGTCCGACGCCAATTGCATCATTTTCTGTGCATTGTTCCATGTTAGCATAATTTAGTCGTTAAATTATGAAATTACGTCCATGGACATCGTCTTTACGTTTTTTTTTTTTTTTGATGTAAATGGATGTATGGATGCATGCTTGAACAAGTTAGCAGGTTTTTGCCTGTACCCCGTCGATTTCGGTCGACCGGGAGGGAGTTCGATATCGAACTCGTCCAACCCGCAACCCAATTGACATAACGCGCCAGGCCCGGTGCGTTATAATCCTTTAACGAGCCTAAAGAGGTGCGTTATGTGCCCTTTGACGGACTCCTCCAGGTCCGTCATTTGACCATTGACCGATCGTTTGACCATTGACCTAGTAAGGCTGTTAGCATAGCAATGTAGGGTAGATGCATTATAGTCGTATAACGCCTCAAATCAGGTGGATTATATTATGCATTAAAACTGTGCATTTTCTGTTGATTCTTGGCGTTCGAGTGACTTTAACGGGCTTAGACCCGTGTGTTATATCCTCATAACGCACCAGCCTTGGTGCGTTATGTTTCTGTGATTTCTAATTGAAGATCGGATGGGTATAACGGGCCATGGGAGGCGCGTTATACTCAGCATAACGCCCCATGCTTGGCGCGTCATGCCCTGTGTTTTTGGTTGCATTGCATTGTTCGGTTAGTATAACAGTCTGTGGGAGGCGCGTTATACTGAACATAACGCCCCAGTGGTGGTCCGTTATAGTCTGCATATCTGTGTGCCTCTGTTCACGTAAGTGTTCGGGTGAGTTTAACGGAGGGAGGGAGGTGCGTTATGCTCCATATAACGCCTCTGACCTAATCGGTTATGTCAAGTAACGGTCCCAGTGTGGTCCGTTATATCCTCTGACATTCTAAAAAGGGCACGTTGAGTTCCTAATGCATTCAGTAGTGCATATTCGACATGTTTAAGTTATTTTATAAAGCTATGCCATTATTTTAGACCCCGATAGAGTAGTCTTCTCTTTCCTTGTGATGGAGCCACTAGTCGTAGTCCAACAACCTAAAGTGTCGGTCCACCTAGGGAAGGTAAATCAATAAACTAAACAAACCCAATAAACCCAATGAACTCAACCGATAGACTCAATAAACTCAATAAGCTCAACAAAGCCAATGAATCCAATAAACTCAATAAACCTAACAAGTTCGATAGACTCAACCAATCCAAAATAATAAACCAATAAAAGACCTCTTCGCTTTGTCTCAGACCTTCTGTCTGGGCAAAGTTTGGTGATCCCGTCATCTCCCTAGGTCAACATCGATATTCTATCCTAGCTTAGACCTCACGTCTCTGCCAGGTTGGTCAACTTCGATATGACGTCAGGCTGACATCCTCATATGCACGTTCTACCCTTGTTTCAGACCTTCCGTCTGAGCAAGGTTCATTGACTCTGACCTTTTGTCAGATTAACATCAATATTTAGCCATGGGTCTGGGCCTCTCATTCGTATACCATCTAGTTTACCCTCACCGTAAACCTTCTATCAGGGTAGGACCCGTTGACTTCGATAGGACATCGGATCAACATTTACACCCATTTTATATTCTGCCCTTGACTTAGGCCTCATGTCTCTGCCAAGTTCGTTGGCTTCGACAGGATGTCGAGTCGACACCTATTTTATATTCTGCCCTTGGCTTAGGCCTCATACCTCCACCAGGTTCGTTGGCTTCGATAGGATGTCGAGTCAACACTTATCCCATATTCTACCATTGGCTTAGGCCTCACGTCTCTGTCAAGTTCGTTGGCTTCGATAGGACGTCGAGTCAATACCTATCCCATGTTCTGCCCTTGGCTTAGGACTCACGTCTCTGCCAAGTTCTCGAGTCAACACCAATCCCATGTTCTGCCCTTGGCTTAGGCCTCATGCCTTCGCCAAGTTCGTTGGCGTTGACAAGACGTCGAGTCAACACCCATCTTATATTCTGCCCTTTATTTAGGCTTTACGTCTCTGGCAAGTTTGTTGACTTCGACAGGACGTCGGGTCAACATTTATATCTTATATTTCCTCCTTGGCTTAGGCCCCACGTTGTCACCAAGTTCGTTGACTTTGATAGTTAGTCAAGTCAACAACCATATTCTACCCTGGCCCAAACCCAGTGTCTCTCCCAGATTGGTCGATTTCGACATAATGTCAGATCGACAACAATGAACTATTTTTGACCCTCGTCCTAGACATACTGTCTAAGCAGGGTTTGTTGACTCCGACATTTCGTCGGGTTAATGTTCATATTCTACCTTTGGTTCGGACCTTTCGTCCGACCAGAGATCAAAAAAACCCTTCTACCTTTGGCTCGGATATTCCCTCCGACTAGAGAACAAAAAGGCTCTTTTACCTTTGGCTTAGACCTTTCATCTAGCCAGACAACACAAAGACCTGTCTTTTATCTTTGGTTCGGACCTTCCATCTGACCATAGCATAAAAAGACCATTTTACCTTTAGCTCGGACCTTCCGTCTAACCAGCTAACAAAAAGACCCTTTTTACATTCGCTATGTCCTTCCATCCAATTAAAAGAACAAAAGATCACTTTTATCGCCAGCATCTTGACCATTTGTCTAGGCTGGCACGTAAACTAATAAAAATATCCTTTTCTGACGTTATGGCTCCCTCCACCTAAGTTGATAAATATTCTATTTTGGCGTCATGGCCTTCCGCCTAAGTCAAGTTATATGGATTTAATTCTTCCATGAAGGTCAACTCCCTGGCCTTTGCCAAACCTGTACCCCATTCTCATCATGATATTCTAGCCTGAAGTATTTACCATTTTCTTCTTTTTCCTCCCCTTTTGAGGTGGGGATGGGGTTGGTGCTGGTGTGGAAGTTGTAGCTTGTGGTCTCAATATATCATGCCGCAAGTCGGGAATGTCTAGGACAGATAACAGTGGCATATTGGATGGCCAGATGGAGGGCACCGAAGTGGCCAAAAGAATGTCTACGGTTGGCAGAATGGGCACACTAGTCACCTTGACAATATGCCCCCTGTGTGGAGATTTTATACATTGGTGATTCATAGAAGGTACAGCATCAAGTGCCAAAATATATGGACGCCCCTGGATGGCATTAAAAGTGGGGTCCATATCAAGAACATGGAAATTGGCAGTGACAGATGAGGGACCCAGTCCCACCTTCAGAGTAACCATGCCCATAGGCGGCTTCTTCATGTTATCATATGTTGTCACTGTGATGGATGAGGGCCGAACCTCACTTTCTGGAATGCTACATTTTTTCAAGGTGCTAGGTGGCAAAACATTGATAGACGCACCAGTGTCCTCCAAACATTGACTGGCGGCTACTTTATTAATATCCATAGTGATGCATAAAGCAAAAGTTCTAGCTGGCTTTGGAGCTAACTCATGTTCATGAAAAATGATAGCGGGCTGATCCCCTACTGGTGTCAAAACTAATGTGATTTGCTCGACCGGAATGTCCTCGTTGACCATCACCTTTTGTAAGTATTATTTGAGAGCTTCTTGATGAGTGGTCAATCATTTTATCAATTTTAGAATGGAAATCCTGGCTGGGGTTCTATCTAAATGTTTCAATAGATCATATTGAGTCCCCGGTATGGACTCCAGCTCCTGTGACTGCTCTTCTTGCCTCTACACGGGCTCTTGCTCTTGTTGCTGTGGGAACACACGGTGGAATATCCGTCCACTGCGAAGCACCATAGTTTGAGAACCCTATGCCTCCATCAGGTTGTTGGTGGATGGAGGGTTAGTAGAAGAAGATGGAACATGAGGATTAATAGGTTGGACAGGAACATCCAGTTGGGGGACTCTGATAAGGGGCCTTTCCGACTGAGGGTTGGTGGGGACTGAGATGGCCGGTGTAGTAGTAGATTGGTTGGAAGGGATTATAGTATAAGGGGCAGGTGAAGTGATAGAAGGTGTGTGAGGATTTGGCGAAGGATGAAGTAGGAAAGACCTAGGAGGCATAGTGTATTGAGTGGATGGAGATGCTGGTGAAGGGCAAATAAGGAGTGGCCTGGATGACAAAGAGGTGGTGGAAGTAGACAGAGCTTGTGGTATGGGTAAAGAGGGGAAAGGGCGAATGAGAATGGGCCTTTGCGGCAAGGGGTTGGTGGTAGTGGAGGTCTGATTAGTCGGGCGTATGAGGGGTCATGAAGGTTGTGTGAATGGAGAAGGTTGAGGTGTTCTTAATAGACGGGGAAACTGGGTGGGATGTTGGTTTACAAAAGCGAGGGAGGCACGTTCTATATGCCACCCCTGTCCTCTCTCCACCTCGTGGAAAGTGGTGATGGGGTTTACTTGTTGATTCTGGTGCTCCGACAGAGGGTTTTGGACGATCCCCATGTAAACAGGGAAGTTTGATGGTCCTAATGGGACAAAAGTAGTCAAACCCGAAGGCCAATAGGCGGGATGGGTTAGCAGTCCGAAACATGGCGCATAGGCCAAGTCCTGGTAAGACAAAAAGGATAGGTCTGATAGTCCCGGTGGGACGTGTGAATCACACCTGGAAAATCGAAAGGCAGGATGAGTTGGTAGCCCGAAAAGGGCATACATAGGCCAAACCCACTGAAACAAAAGAAGCCGATGGGCGGGACAGGTTAGCAACCCGAAAGGAGCATGCATAGGCCAAACCCGGATAAGACAGTAGATAAGTGGATTTAATAGTCTGAAAGGGACATGCGAGTTAAACCTGAGAGCCGATAGGCGAGATGGGTTGGCAGCCCAGAAGGGGCATGCATAGGCCAAAGCCGGTAGCATGAAAAAATGGATTTGACAGCCCAAGTGAGACATATGGATCAAATACGAAGGCCGATAAGCAGATAGGATTGGCAGCCCGAAAGGAGACGCATAGGCCAAACCCGAAAAATGAAAGGGTAAATTTGACAATCCTAGTGGGACGTGCGAGTCAAACCCGAAAGTCGATAGACAGAATGGGTTGGCAGCCCGGAAGGGGACACGTAGGCCAAGCCCGGTAAGACAAAAGAATGGCTCTAACAACCCCAGTGGGACATGAGTGTCAAACCCAGAAGCCGATAGGAGGGATGGGTTAGCAGCCCAAAAAGGGCATGCATGGACAAGACCCAAAAGAAAGAAATGATAAATTTGACATTCTTAATGGGACGTGAGAGTCAAACCCGCAAGCCAATTGGCAAGATGGGTTAACAACCCGCAAGGGACATGCATAGGCCAAACCCAAAAGATGAAAGGGTGGATTTGACAGCCCTAGTGGGACATGAGAGTCAAAGAAAATAGGTTGGCAACCCGAAAGGCGCATGTATGGGCCAGACCCGATTGGAACAATAAGTGGATTTAACAATCCGAAAGGAACATATGAGTTAAACCTGGAAGACGATAGGCGAGAAGGCTCAATAGCCTGAAAGGGGCATGCATAGGCCAAGCCCAATGGAATGAAAGGGTGGATTTGACAACCCGGAGAGACAAGGGAGCCAAACCCGGGAAGTCCAAAATGTGGGTGGAGCTGACATGCCGGGGGACGTATAAGTCAACTCTAGAAAAGGAATGGGTAGATTTGACAGTCCGTAGAGACATAAGGGTTAAATCCGGAATTGAAAACATAAGTGGGGATGACTAGCTAAAAGGCATATGAATTAACCCGGCGAGAGAGAGAGAGAGAGATTTGACGCCTGGGTGGGGCATATGAATTAGATCCAAAATGCTAACGATCCCAGTGGGACGGAGTATTGCATGACAACGTGGGGATTATATCCATGGCGTCCCAGTGGGACTGGATGTTGCATGGCAACGTTGAAACTATAGCCATGGCATCATTATAATGTACTTGTCATCACAGGGTGAAGTCGCTGACTTGGGACCACCCATAAGAACATGTTGCAGAAGGGTTTTTTTTCACATTACCAACCTCACCACCGTTTCGGGTTTTCGCCGAGGCTGTCCCCCTTTAGCTTTTTTCGGTACACCCCTACGGATTTTCACGCAGAGAGGTTACTCATTTTTGCTTGAGGCGCCACCCCTATCCACTAGAAAATCTACCAAAACTCCATACCTCTATAAAAGTCCACAAAATAAATATCTTCATTTTCCTGACTCCCATAGCTACAACTTTTGTGAAGAGCTCAACACCCAGATCTGCCATTACACCCTTGGTCAGCTCGTGTTCTTAGTCAAGTCTAGTTCTGCCCTGCCAGATCTGGTTCAGTGAACCAGCATCTTGAAAATTCTTCCAAGGCCGTCTCTGAGATGTTCTGAAATTCTGAACCAACCTAAGATTGTATCTCTTCGAAAGAGCTTTTCAACGGCACTAAACTCGCATCATTCTGACGTCGGGGCTGATCGCAGCAGTAGTTTTCACTGGGTCACGCACTGCAAAATAGTAAGTTACAGCTCGTGGACAGCAAATCCAACGTTTGGAGACCAAAGCCGCCTCGCCTCCCACGAGGCGAACCAGCGTGCCTCCGTCTGAGGGAGTGTCCCTCTAGGCCTCCCCATCATAGCGGTGTCACTTCGGGCCCACTCGGCCTCACTGAGTAGCACATGGGCCCCACAACCAGCAGCAAGCGTCTTCCGGACGGCACCGACGGAGCGGACCAAAGTGCGACCCGCCAACCCAAGAACGGTCCTCCTGGGCCCACTGTAGCCCTTTACCTCCCTACGTGGAGTGGGAAAAGATTCGTTGCTGTAAATTATTGTGATTGTTGTATTAATCAGAAGTTATCGTCTTGGCCAGGATCATCTTCCCCACGCCCGGAGCGTAGAGGTACACTCGGCACCCCTCGTAGTCATAGTTATTTACTTTCTTAGTATACGCTTTTACTATCGCTACTTGTGAGTAGTTACTTCCTAGCTCGTATAATTTAACTTACCGCTGTGAGTGAGAGAGTGAGACCGTCCCGTGACCCGACCCGAGCACGAGAGAGTGAGCTGACCACCCTTGACTCGCTGCCGATTTCTCAACCGTGCAGATCCGAACGCTTCCCTCGCTAGGGACGACACGAGCTTGTCTAGAGTCCTAGGTGTGCATTCCCTATTGGAGTTGAGTCTGTGGTTCGTCTTGCATCAAATTGGTATCAGAGCGTTAGTTGAGTTTAGGGTAGTCTTTGCATGAGTCGTTGCATGGTCTAAGTCGAGTGTAGGATCATCATCGTTTTAAAACAAAAAAAAGTGTCTTAAGTCTAGGGTCTAAGTCTAGAGTGTCTTGTCCCAGTCATCATTTGCATGCGCACTCGTAGAGGCACCGAATACTCACCACCACCACCACCCATGGCTGAATCCTGAGCCCATAGTTCTGATGAAGTGGCCACAATGTTCTAAGCCATTATGGGCGAAATAAAAGGGTTGAATACATGTATGGATGTGATGACTATGCGTATGGATGGGTTGAGTACGCGCATGGACGAGTTGACCCTACGGGTAGATAGGATCGATGGGCACGCGAATGGTCTAGTCCCACACCTAGAAGGAAGGATGAAGGCCTTAGAGGATAGGGCCGAAGGGTCGGACCAGTCCGTTCAGGGGCTGACCGGGAGAGCAGCCGCCTTAGAGAGAGCCCTAGTCGAGGCACCCCCGAGAGCTCTAGTCGAGGCACCCCCCGCACCTACACATGTTCGACCGGAGCCGGTTCAACAACTTGTTGCCCCAAGGGTTCAAGGGGGAAAGATTGACAATCTGGAGTGCGAATGGTACAAATGGTTTGATATACAAGATATTTCCATCGCACTAGAGATAATGTTCTCACCTCTACATCTAGAAGGGCCGCTTGTGATCTCTACGAGATGTCAGGATAAACCATAACTATTGCCAGAGCTCCAAATCATCCTCGCCAAGAGGACTTTGTCATCGACGGATCCTCGTCTGTCATCAATATTGCCATCGACGGCTCATTAGTCGACATCTTCTCTATTCACTCCTCTCTGCCTATGTTGTTGTCTTCTTCTTGGGCCAGACGATTGTCTGAGGATCTTCCCAAGTCCCCTTCTCTCCTTACCTTCCTGCGCGGGTTTTTCAACCCACGTAAGATTTTCAATCACAATTTGCTCTATGAGTCATCCAACCCCTTTGCTATAATTCCTTTCTCTCCTCCTATAATTATTTTTAATTATTATGTTATCAAAAATAAAAATGAAAAAAATACTAATTTTTAAACTCCTCAACAGTGTATTTTCTTTGAGGAGACCTCTTACATCTCCCAAGAGTGCGCCCTGACCTACGGGCCACTCATCCAAGGTCCTCTGAGTGACCTTCTTTACCCTTCCACTAAGGGGTCTTTCCCTGTACATTCTTCAGCTTCTTCTTCTTTCGTAGGACAGGTCAGTCAGGTTAAGAATAGTGGGTCAAGGGTAGTGCCTAAAAAGAAATCCAAGGGCAAGCAAATCTCTCACTGATTCCTTCTAGGCCTAGCCAACAGGTGTCAAGCATGCCTTGTCATTCCTCATCTGCTAGAAAATCCCATCCAACTGCCAGAAATGGATTGTGAGGAGAATTACACGATTGATGAAGGGTATGGAGTTCATGAAATCACAGATAAAGAATACCCTATTGAAGAAGGGGGTGAAGAATATGAGGACACGGCTGGCACATATGCTAGTGGAATGAGGAGATTTGATGAGCTATCAACCGCTATAGAAGAGATAAACTTGGGAACTGAGGAAGGCCCTAGGATCATCCTCATAAGTGATAATTTGCCATCATCTGAAGAAGAGGCCTTAATTGAGGTACTCAAGGAGTATAAGGACACATTCGCATGGAGCTAGGAGGATATACTGGGTTTGGATTCCACCGTGGTAGAACATTGTTTAACTCTGAAACCAGGGTCCGTCTTGATAAAACAAAGGTTAAGGCGTTTGCACCCTCAAATGGCTTTGGAAATGAAGGAAGAGGTCGACAAGCTCCACAAAGTCAGGTTTATAAGAGTCGTCCTTTATCCTCAATGGGTGGCAAACATCATCTCGGTCATGAAGAAGGAAGGAAAGGTGAGAATCTGTATTGACTTCCGGGACCTTAACCACGCGTGTCCAAAGGATGACTTCCCCTTGCCTCACATTGATGTTTTGATTGATAACATGACAGGATATGAAACCCTGTCATTTATGGATGGATTTTCGGGATACAATCAAATTCACTTGGCAGAGGAGGATCAGGAGAAAACATCATTCACCACACCCTGGGGAACTTAATGTAATGTAGTCATGCCGTTTGGATTAAAGAATGTTGGAGCTACTTACCAAAGGGCTATGATGATAATATTTCATGACATGATGCATATATATTTGGAGGTGTATGTGGATGATTTATTGAGACATGGAGGGTGCAGAGTACTCACAACTTACAATAAATCTGATAATCTCTTTCGTATAGACTCTTTGGTTTCCCATGTGGCCTCATGTTCAAAACTTTGTTCCATTGAACCTTAACCATATAGGGATAGTCTTGTTCCATAGCACTTGAACTTCCCGATCTAAGATCTTTATTGGCTTTTGCTCGTATGTGAGATCCTTTTGTAATACCAGGTTGTCGTGGTCGATGATGTGGAAAGGATTGTACAAATACTTTTTCAGCATAGAAATGTGAAACACATTGTGCACTTCCAACAGTTGTGGGGGCAAGGCAATCCGATAGGTTACCTCGCCAACTCTCTCCAACACTTCAAATGGACCAATATATCTCGGTGTAAGCTTGCCCTTAACATTGAACCTACGAATGCCTCGACCGGGAGAGACCTTGAGAAAGACATGGTCTCCAACTTGGAACTCTAAATCTCTTCTTCTGATATCGGCGTAAGTCTTTTGCCTTAATTGCGCCACCTTGAGTCTTACCTTGATAAGATGTACTTTCTCAATTGTATCCCTTACCATATCTGGTCTTCGAAGTTGTCTTTCTCCGACTTCATCCCAGCATATTGGTAAGCGATAACTCCTCCCGTATAATGCCTCGAAAGGTGCCATTTGAATATTGGCCTGATAACTTTTGTTATAAGCATACTCAGCCAGGGGCAAGTGATCATGCCAGCTTCCGTCAAAATCAATGACACATGCCCTTAACCTTCAACAACTTGGTTTGTTCTCTCTGTCTGACCATCTATTTGGGGATGAAAACCAGTGCTAAAGTTGAGTCTCATCCCCAAGGAGTGTTGTAGACCCTTCCAAAAATGAGAAGTGAAGTGTGGGTCTCAGTCAGACACGATTGATATGGGAACTCTGTGAAATCTGACATCCTCCTTGATATACAATGCTACCAGAACATCAATTGACCTGTGGCTCTTTATAGGTAAAAAGTGTGCCAATTTGGTCAATCGATCTATGATCACCCAAATTTTACCATGTCTGCCCTTAAATTTAGGCAAACCCATGATGAAGTCCATGCCAATATTTTCCCACTTTCACTTGGGAATATCTAGAGGATGCAGTTTACCCGCAGGCTTTTGGTGTTTCACTTTCACTTGTTGACATGTGAGATAGCGAGACACAAAATCTGCCATCTCCCTTTTCATATTGGGCCACCAAAAGGTTCACTTTAAGTCTTGATACATCTTGGTCGCTCCAGGGTAGATGGTGTATCTAGATCGGTGAGCTTCTTCTAGGATCTTCTTCTTCAATTTGGAATAATCTGGTACACAAGTCCTTTCATGAAATAACAACCTTCCATCAGATGCCAACTTAAAGTCGGGTCACTCATCTAGCTTAACTTTAACTTCTACCAGCATGAGGTCTTCCTATTGTAGCTTCTTGATCTCGGAGAGTAAGTCCAGATGTAAACACACGTGTGATAGAGTAATACACCCTTTCTCCTTGTCTGTGCTTATATTAAGTTCGCAGAATATCTCCAACAACTTCCATTCTTGAACCATCAAGTTGGCTAGTAATGCCCTAGGCTTTCGACTAAGGGCATCAGCTACAAAATTACCCTTACCAGGGTGGTATTGTATTGTGAAGTCGAAATAATTTTTGAACAAGGATTCATTCACCCCCCCTCTGAATCTGCACCTAGCACCCCAACATATAAGCGGTATTAGAGATGAAATGACTGATGCGGGTCTAAGATGTGTAGTGTCTTACTGGCCACATCACTGCCCTGACTTGGTTCCTGTCTCACATGATAGAAAGATGCCTACCCTTCTTCCGACTCATTAAGCAAGCGAACAAAGCACTAGAGATGAGAGGACAAATCGACTGGGACCCGGAATATGAGCAGGCACTTGAAGAACTCAAGCAGTACTTGGCATCCCCTCCTGTGCTCTCCAAGCCATAGAAAGGAGAACAATTGCCCCTATACCTATCAGTGACCCCGAGCACCCTGAGCGCTGTGCTTACATGAGAGGAGGATAGTGTAATGAAGCCTATCTACCATGTAAGTCGAGCATTACAAGGACTAGAGTTTCGCTACTCGCAGACTGAGAAACTCGCTCTAGCCTTGGTTACAGCTGCACATAAGTTGCGACCATTTTCCTTGTGCATCAGATCATTGCTCTTACTAATCAGCCCTTGCGCCAAATTCTCCAGAATCCAAACACCTCAGGAAGACTTATCAAGTGGGCCATCAAGTTGGGCAAATTCAACATCAAATTCCACCCCAGAACCGCGATCAAAGCCCAAGCCCTGGTTGACTTTGTTGCTGAGTGTACGTTACCCGAGGTGGAGTCTCTCGAGCAATCCTCAGGGCCAGTATGGGAAATCTACGTCAACAGTTTAGCCTGTACTATTGGTAGCGGGGCAGGACTCATCCTACTATCACCAGACGAAATAGAACTATAATATGCCCTCCGCTTTAACTTCTTGGCCACTAATAATATGGCCAAGTATAAAGCGCTTCTCTCAAGCTTACGGATGGCAAAGCACCTCGGAGCGACCAACTTGCTTGCCTACAGTGACTCCATGCTCGTCACTAACCAGGTTAGAGGAGAATTCGAAGCCTAAGAATCGGCAATGATTAAGTACCTCGAGAAGGCCAAGGCGGCCACCTTGACTTTCACTCACTTCGACATGGTGCACATCCCAAGAGAGGAGAACATCTGAGCAGACGCTCTATCTCACCTGGCATCATTGATAACTGCCTCCAACTCAACAGCCATCTTGATAGAAGAACTATTGGTGCCAAGTATTGATGAATCGAATTCCCCGGTGAACGTCATCGACTATGAGCCTTCATGGATGGATCTGATCTTGGATTTCCTCCTACGAAAATAGTTCCCTAATGACTGTGCTGAAGCCCGCCACACGGGAGCATGAGCAGCGCACTTTGCAATCATCAATAGCCACCTATTTAGACACTCACTTTCAGCCCCACTGCTGAAATGCATGTTCCCCACGGAGGCCAAGTAGGCAATTCAAGAAGTACACGAAGGGCTCTGTGGGACCCACATTGGCGAGTGAGCACTCGCACGGAATCTCATCCGACAAGGGTACTGGTGGCCCATGTTGAGTCTCTCCATGTGATTTTGATGATAACAAAATCCCAGACATATACCTTGTCACGTGCCGTGTATTATTGACTAAGAGCGCATTCCGCATGCAATTAAGGGCTAATTTCATTATGACATATGCTTAAATTCTCACAGCCTTCAAAGTGCATAAAACAAGCTCAAATCCTCACTCGTGAGGGTATTTGGATTTCGAGCTTTTTGGTGTTTTGGGCCAAATGTGCGGAATAAAATGGTCGTTTAATATGTGAACACGTATAATATGTATTTTATACGTCTGAGGGATAAAAACATGTATGAAACTGTCTCTTTCACAGCTGGACAGCAGATGGCCATTTTTTAGTTTCATATGTACATATGCATGCTATACACGAATTCACCAACTATGGTCTGCATACGGCTCTCTCTCTTGGTATAGGTGAGAAGAATATGAAGTGGGAGGAAAAGGAGAAAGATGGGGCTGGGTTTACCGGTTTAGCCAAGCTGGGGGTATGTGAAGGTCTTCTCCCTACACTCCAACTCTCATGCACTTAAAATGCCCTGGGGTCAAGACACATGCCTGAGAGCAATCAAACAGCCAATTTATTGATTCCAAACGCCATCCGCTGGCCCATCACTTGGGGTAAGCAAGGCATGCATGGGTGGGCCTAGGCATCCATGGGAAGGCATCTACTCGAGTTGGTGCATTCTTCAAGGGCGCATGAAGAGCAGCTAATGACTTCATGAAATATGCATCAAACTCAGTTGATGAAAGTGAAACCACAGTTCTCTGCAGAAATCTATGTGCCTCGATGTGGCATCTTCATATGTGGAAGCCATGGAACACTGGAGAACAAAAACATGTGTACCTGGTCCCGGGTCCAATAAGGAATAGTCTAAACCACTTGGCATCTGCCTCAGAGGCCCAGTCAGCCCCAGGGCTGAAAAACCAGTGAACTGGGCAACACAACAAGGTTCTGGACTGGAATCATGGGGTATTACAGAAACTTTGTTAACATAATTGCAAGAATCTAGCTTCTGCAGCTTGTTTACATTTTCCCAGGATGGATTGATTGTAAAGAAACAATTTGACAAGATATGGAAGTGCCAAGAAGCTGAGGAAGACAAATTAGCCTATATGATAGGTGTAAAATTGTGTAAGCTATGAAGGATCCTTCTTTAATTTTTTATGCAAATGGCTGTGGAGGTGAGATGGTGTCCTCTTGGAGACACCCTGCCCCGGGGTGTTTCCGGCTCTCCCATATGTATATGTGAAATGGAGCGGAGGATGGATTTCCGTGGCTTGCTGAGCAAGGAGAAGCAGTTTTTCGCTGTCTGAAGAGTGGACATCGGGCTGTGGCATGCCGTAATGCAGCAGGGTGCTGAAGATGTCGTAGAATAGGGCATCACAGTGTTGTTTGCAATGGTGAGAAGCTGATGGAACTTCTTCAGATAGCCATGGAAGAGGCATAGAAGCATGGGCCTTATGCGGATATTCCGTGATTTCATCAGTACAACAGAAACCTGGAGTTCTTTAAGAACTATGTGGTTGGTCGGTGTATTCAAGGTTCTCCATTGGATGACCAAATGGAGGGAGCTCTATGCTCTGCATGGTCAGGGTTTGAGGAGTGGAGGGTGTATTGGCTCTTGGAGAGGGAGGTCTTGATTCATGCATTCTCTCCAGATGTGATGCAAGGTTTACTTAAAATGAAGAACTTTGCATTCAAGATGGGCACTTCGGCTTGCTCGCCATGGCATGTTAGTGTTGGTGCCATTACAGCAGAGAAGAACAGGGTTGTTTGGTGCAAACTTCAGGGTATCCCACTACCTTTGTGGGATGTGGAAATTCTTGGAGTTATTGTGGCACCGTTTGGCTAGCTCCTTCAGGTTGATCCGGACACTGCCCAATGGCATATCTGAAGTTTTCTCACATTCAGGTGGAGGTGGATTCCGAGGATGCTATCCCAGCATGGGTCAAGCTTCTATGGGGGACTAGTCGCTTTTGGGTCTCTGTGTCGCAGGATAGAGAGGCTGTGTCAGTGGACTAGTCTTATGCATAGGTTGTTGAAGCTTATGGCCGGTACAAGACACAACCGGAAATGTAGGTTGTTGAAGCTTATCGCCATACAAGACATGAACCAGTCGACTCGGCCAGCTCCAGTCCTGACTCAGGTCAAGAAACTGGAGTCAGGTTAGGCTGTGGTTCAGGTAAACTGCGAACCTGCCATGGGCAATTTCAGTGAAGGTTCCAGTCAACTTAACCTAGTGGATGCTATTCTGAGCATGTCTCAGCCCAATAACACAAACAGACTACTAGAATCTCGTAAACTTATGGATGGTCCTGGAAAAGACAGTACTGCCCCTATTGTTGCGGTTCATGATCCTATCCTTCAGGGGCTTTCTAGTCCCATTGGGGAGGTGTCTTGGTGCGAGGCGCTCTCAACCCTAGCCAGCAAGGGGTATCCATTGCGAGGTGAAGGCTGGCAGTGAAGGCTGCTGCAAGTCTATCGGTGCAGCAAGCTCTCTTTTTGGAAGCAATCTTCCACATATGGCGAGAAGAGTCGCGACAAATCCGGGATGCCAGCGATCTCACCGCACCAGTCCATGGTAGGTACTCCACCTCATCTTCCTGCCCGTTTAATTTTCCTCCCTTCTTTGCCATTTGCTATTGAAGACCCTGGCTGCATCGGTGAGAATCCTTTACCACTTACACTGGAGGAGGGCGACAATGGTGGCAAGAATTTCTCGGGTCAAATATGGAAGGACACATGCAGCTGGCTCTTTCATGAGGCAAACAAGAGGTGTCGAATTCTCAGCAGATCTGTGACGTTTCCCATACACGAAGGCAATGTGATCTTCTAGAGGATTGGGGGAATACAGAGCTTCTGGAAAGAATTGCCCCTTCGGGAATCTAAATCCCAAATGTGGGTCAGTTTCAGAAGCTATGGGCCGACTCGGTGGCGGTGAAAGTGGGTCCAGTCAGGAAACCAAAAGGGTCTAGGGAGGTTAATGCTTTGCTACACACCAGTCAGACACGGGGACAAAATGCGAGGTCCACTTCAAATAAGGTTCTAAAGAGCAGGGAATTGTCAAAATGATTTTTTTGACATGGAACTTCCAGGGCTTGAATGACAAGAAGCACCCAATTCTTGAGGATATGGTTTGAAGGTTGAAAATTGAAATAGTCTACATCCAGGAGACCAAGATACGGGAGTGTCAACTTCCTATGGTGCGCATGGTTTCAGGGTATCATGAGGTTGATGTTGTGTTCACGAGGGCTGGGGGACGCTCCAGAGTTATTCTTATCTTTTGGGACTCTTCCTAGTGGAATGGAACTCTGGTGGAAATTGGGAATTCTCCTTGTTTGTGCAGTTCACCTCTAAGAATTCAAGGAAGTGCTGGTGTTTTTTGGGAGTTGTATGGTTCGGCTTCCTATTTGTCCAGGCAACTATTGTGGGAAGAGCTGACGAATGTACAGAATAGGGTACAATTACTTTGGTGTTTTTCAGGAGATTTTAATGAGGTGTGAAGTTCAATAGAGAGGAACAAGCAGGCTAGATCTACTGTAGGAATGAAAGAGTTCAACAGTTGGATTGAAGATTTGCAGTTGCTTGAACTTCCTGTCCCTCTGTCCCAAATATGAGATTTACTTGGTCCGATGGTAGGTCATCTCTGACAATGTCTAGGCTGGACAGAGTATTGGTTGATGTGAGATGGAATCTTTGTACCCTCCATCCAGAGTGTCAGGGCAACGTAGAATTGGATCGGATCATTCTCCATTGGTGGTTGATTGCAGTTCTAAGGAAACAAAGAGCGGACCATTAAAGCTAGAAAGGGTGTGGCTGACTGTTGCACCCGACATTATCTCAAATTATTTTGAGAACTTTTACCATGTAACAACCGACGAAAAAGATACGGTGTAGCACCGATGTCGTCGGACCGCGGAGTACCTCCGTGATTTAGGGTCTATCGACCCGATCATATTATCACAAGTGACGTCGCAGCAATGGAAGTTAAGAGGAAGACATGCATGCATGCCTGTCAAAGTGGCCAAACAAGTGTATCACACGGCACGGACGGGCGCGAAGATTCCTCCCCACGCGGCGACGCACAACCCAACAACAAACAAGACGATCCTCCGCTCCCGCGCAAGTCTTCACCGACGAACGGCTGCCACGCGGCGAAGAACAAGCCTCCACAGGCTATGAACCCTCTACTACGGCTTCTCCTCAGCCCAGATTGACAAAAACGGAGGAAAACGGCGCGAACCCCGGAATCAGATCTGACTCTTCTCACCATTCTGGTTCTTGCGATCTACTCCGACCTTCTCCAGTAGTCCCGTTGGTCTTCGTTCGAAGAAGACTCAACCACGATCGCAACGGCTCTGGTCTCGCCCTCAACAGAGCACAGGACTGTTTGTGACGCCCCCATCTTCCAGCAGCATCACTCTGTGAGTAGCCAGAACTAGAGCAGTCCAGCCCTATTCCAGACCCTGCCCCGGCCAACGACCTCAGTAAGAAATTCCACGAAAATTTCGTCATCCTTTGGGGTCAAGTCAGAAAGTTTCAGCACCAGTTGCAGCCTCTTCTGAGCTCTGCAGAACTCGTGGGAGGGCCATCTTCGACTGTCTGTCAGGCTGTTCTAGAAGCAGGCAGAATCGATGGATCATGACACTTCAGTTTCTAGCTTAACTCCCCCTCCCCGCGTGGCCGGCTTACAGCCCCTCCCTGTGTGGAGGTAGTGTTTGGTTGTAATTGGACTTCCCCACCCCTAGTCTAACCCCTCTGCAAGAGAGTAGTGCATGTACTAGCAGGTCTTCGGCTAAAGCGTCATCGGCGCGGCGTGTGGGTGCTTACCCCCGCCTCCCCACTCGCCATCATCTCCGATCGGGATCGGCGTCTTCATGCTGATTAGGTGAGCTACTAGTTCCCTCCTCTTTGCTGGAATACTCTGCTTGATTAGTATTATTTTCAGCTCCGTTGGCGGTGAGTGAGTGCCCGGTCCCAAATTCCATCAAATTGAGTGACTGCCACGGGCTAGTTGTGAGAGAGACATTACATCCCACGCCCTTGGCGTGCTGGCCGCCCGCAAGATTGGGCATCCCAGGCCCCTTTGGGGTTCAACCTCAAGCTAGCCAAATCTCGGAACAGTAAGGTCCCATCTCGGACCCTCTCCACCATCGCCGAGTTGTCTACGGGCACTAGTGTGCGCTTAGTGGGAGAGTCCACTCGAGTGAAGTTGCCGGTCTATTGTATTTGTTTGCAAATCTAGGTCTAAGGGTCATTTGGTCAGCCCCAACTCATCCCTAGGTTGTGTCACATCGGAGTCTGCTTGTCTTTTGTAGATTTCATTATTCTTGCTGATGTGCTTGCGTATTTCCTCATGCAACTCTTGAATGTGTGGAGCAAATGACTCAGCAGTTATGGACACTCTAGCATGTTGGGGTAGAGGAATGAGATCTGAAGGCTTTCTAGGTTTATACCCATGCACAGCCTCAAATGTACTCATCCTGGAGAGGGGGAAAATCCACTACTTGAGAGCACAGCCCAACTTGGTCCAATTTGACTAAACAAGGCGTAGCTCCCCGAAGTGATAGTCCCACTCTAGGCCCACTTACTCTAAGCCCAAAACCCACTCGGACCAGTTCTTCCTAGGAGACCCCCGGGTCTGAAAGTCCAAGTGACGGATCAACCGAGAAGGCCCCTACGGGGACCCAGTGCAACCTATCCGAGATACGCATCCATCACTCGTGGGAATTCCAAGCGAGCGCCCCAAGCTCAGACCGACTGTTGGAAGCTTACCCAAGCGTCTGTTACGCATCCTCCAAGAGCAGGGAACTCCAAGAGATAAGGGAGAGCAAGAGTCCTCATGCCATAAAGAGCCTATAATGAGGACGTAACCCCTCCTGAAGAGGTCTCTGGCGGCCCATGGTTGGACCGCCTCATTCTATAGTGGTCTCTGAAATGACCGCTACGGTCCCAGCGGAGGGACGTCCCCCATTCCATTCCCCTAGGTTGTGGAAGTGGCCAAAAGGCCTTTACAACAGTTCTAATGGGCCCCTAGGCCCATTTCCACCCCTTTTACCCCACATGCACGGTTTAAAAATGATCAAAAATGGATTTTTTTTTGGGTGCGGCCTACCTCGGACGACCATCCTCCCTTCATCTTCTCTGGCATTCCCTCTGCCGCGGTGGCTTCCTCCTCGACCTCAGTAGCCTCGGTGGGGCCTTCTGCCATCGCAGGAGCCTCCTTCCCTTCCATTTGGGCCGCCGGCCCTTGTTCTCCCTCCGACGGGTTCGCCACCACCGGAGAGGATTCCTCCTCCGCGAGCTGGCATTGAAGGCACTTGATTGCATGCTTCTTTGTCATCTCCAGGGTACGAGCGTGGTGGTTGCCAGTGACTTGGGTCGCAGGAGTCGCCAGATGGATGGCGTCGCTCGATTTAGGGGTGTTTGAGCGTTCAGATGAGTGAATGAAAGGGGCAGAACGAATGGATTATTTTTTTGAATGCCCATAAAAATTAGCGATCTATCGTAAGACCATCACACTCGTTATGGTGGACCTTCATACGACTGTTTGTTATTAGGTCATCCTCCTCGAAGGATGTGAACCGATGAGATTTGGCGATCCAAGATTAGACCGTTAATTCCTTCTGGCGGTTGTATCATTGACCGTTTGTGGCTTGGAATCATTTGTGGAATTACATGCTTTATCCATCAAATTTCTTGTTTATGCAATCCACGCCTTATCTCATTATATACCATGCGTTGATGTTTATATATAATCAGGCTTATTTTTTTGATTAATTGTTGATGGATGACCCCTTTTCATTGCTCAAGTCATGTCACGCCATCCCATTCCCCATCCGCTTGCCAGGTAGGTAAGTCAGGTAAGTATCTCGATCCCTAGTCCCTTAATGCATTACTATATGGTATATATCATTATATTACCTCGAGAACCGGCCGGTCATTCATGTGTTCTGGGATCTGACGTTCCCCTTTACCAAAAATGATGATGATCTAGGTGCACATGTTTAATCGTTGGATAGGCCGTTAGGTTGGAATGGCTGGGGGACAATGGTTCTATCTTGCACGCCGTGGTTGCAGATGGTATCCCGACTTTGGTTCGTCCGGTCTAGCAATACTATTCTCGAGTATCTTGTTATTTTATCTTTTCTTGGTATTCATTTTAATGATTTCTTTTTTCTTTAGCCCAGCATGCATCATGTGCATCTTTGAGCATTCATGTGCCCTCATCTGTCCAAGTGTCTCAGTAATGGTGGATAATTGTGTCCATGGTCTCGAGTAAGGAGAGTCATTCCACTCTAAGTTGGAAGGTTTCCCTCGGTCTTTTGCTCAGTCTGGTTAGCTGGAGATTCCTGTCCGGAGTTTAGTTAATTGTCTCTTTCCTTTCCATTTGCTCCGGCCACCTATCAGCTGTGCATTCTAGTGAGGAGGATGGTCGTGTTTTCCTTTCCTTAGTTGTTAGTACCTCCAGACATGCGTCATTCAGGTTTGCCATTCCTAGTGATAGGGTCAAAGTTTTCTAAAAAGATCTGCTGTTCACAGATTCGAGGAAGAATCTAAGGCTCGGATTGCAGAGGCTACCCCAACGTCCACAGCGTGAATCAGCAAAAGTCGCCTTCCGTGGAGTTGTTATGCTCCGAGCCTGCTTCGCTCCAGAAGTGGTCCTGCCTCGATTTGACCTCGGCACAGATTGTGTCGTCCATTCTCGTACGACTGCGCCAGATTCAAGCCAGAACCTGAGGTCCATTTGGCAGAGGCTGGACCGACTTCTACGGCGTGATTCAGCCTGAACTCTCTTCTGAGAGTTTGTTCTTCTCTGAGCCCTCGACGTTCCAGATGTGGTCTCACCCCATTCCGACATCGGCACAGCCCGTGGCGTCCATTCTCCTGCAACTGCACAAAGCTGGTGTGAACCAGCCCGTCCAGAGAGTGCAGCAGGCTTGCCGATCGCGCCACGCCCTCCTCTGATGGTTTTCGGGCTGAGCCTTCTTCATCGGAGTCAGACCTCTCGACGTCCTTAAACCACACCAGGTGGTTTCGTCACGTTCTGCATTCGGTGCTGCCCGTGCTGCCTTGCGCAACCCGACTACGTCTGGATGTTCACCTAGAAACCAGAGCCTCGCCAAAGTGCCGACCACACCCAGCTTGGTGCTCTGTTGGTGTTCATTTTTTGAGGGTAAGTAGATCTGCCTGTCAGCCGTCCAACCCCACTGGTCTTGCATTGTTCGGAGTCCGGTGGAGAGCGCACCACCCTCTGCACGCTGACTACGCAGATCAATCCTGCAGGACAGATTCGCATAGGTCGTCTTCCACGGCCTGCCCCACTCTCCTGCGACCTCAGAATGATGCCGAACTTTCAGAAGTGCATCTACACTTCTCAAGATTCATCTGGGCACAAGCGGTGTCCTCTTCAGACCCCTGAGTGCAGCGTACCGCTCGGATTGCTTCAGTTCTATCCAGCAGGGTAGATATTGGGCAGCAAGCCCATCTCCCCTTCCCCATGTTCCCCCCTCCTGCATGAGGGTAGTGCTGTACCACGTTCCCCTCCCCGAGTTCCCCCTCCCTGCATGGAGATTATTCCGTTTGCTTGTCCTAGCAGGGTCGACCAAAAGCTCCACCGACGCAGCGTGTTTGCTAGGTGCACATGCTCCCCGACTCGCCCTCGTGTCCGATCGGTGCCGGTCTCTTCAGTCTCGGCAAGGTATAGATCTAACCCTTGCTCCTTGGCATTGCTTTTATAGTATCTTTTCATGCTCACGCCGAAGGTGAGGAGAGCTCGTTCCAAATTTCCCAAACATTGAGTGCTGACCGTTGCCGTGTGAGAGAGCGTCGTCATACCCACCCTCAAAAATTGGTTTTGCCTCGGATGAGTCGGGTAACCTTCAGACCTTTGGTCTGTCCTCTCCCATATAACACTTAGCAGCTCTGACCATTTAGGCTGCTCGTGGGTCACCATCCACCCCTCCATTGTCGGGTCACCACCCAAATTTGAGTGACGCGTGTGGTCAGTCCGCTATTACCTGGGTCCATGGTTCGGGTCATGCTTGCTGTCTCTTAGGTCCCAGGGAATCTCGTCATCTGTCCCGCGTCAAATTTGGTATCAGAGCAAGTCATCCGATTTGTTCTACCCATATCAGGGTCCTAGGAATCTCATGTTCACCATGTTCTATTTGATGCCCATGTCGAGAGCCATCTGAAGCCCGATGATCAGAGCTTCGTACTCAGCTTTATTGTTGGTCAGGACTTTCATGAGGGCACAAGAGTTGTACAAAACTCTGCCCTGAGGAGTCAGGAAGACGATGTTGGCACCTGCCATGATATCTGAGCTTTGATTGCTCCGCATAGTTCCTCAGGAACCGCCATCAAAGTACAGCTCCCAGCAAGGTAGATTGGCTATGAGGGCATCTTACTGCTAGTAGTGCAAGGCATCTCCACTCTGTTCGACTGGTTGTTATGGTTTAAGAGCAAGGGACTCTGCATCTAGGAACTCCGTATTGAGAGGTGAGTCATCTGGTACTAGATGGGCTGCTAAAAATTCAACCATGCCCTGTCCCTTGATTACTTTTCTGGGGACATAGGTAATGTCATACTCCATCAAAAGGAGGGCCCATTTTCCCAGTCGACCTGAGAGGACAGGCTGCCTGAGGAGATACTTGAGGGGGTCATGTTTGGATATGAGCTTGACCCGATGGGACAAGAGGTAGTGCCACAACTTCTTAACGACGAATACCAATGCCAAGCAGACCTTCTCCATGGGGGACTAGTGATACTCAGCACCAATCCGTTTTCGGCTGAGGTAATAGAGTGGCTACTCTTTACCTTCCTCGTTGACTGGTGCAAACAGAGCCCCTAATGAGGCGTCCATGGTGGCAATGTAGAGTGTGAGGGGCTTACCCTTTAATTGGTGCCCCCAGGATCAGAGGAGTAAGGAGTTACTCCTTGATTTGCTCAAAAGTCGCCTGGCACTTTGAGTCCCATATGAATGGGGTGTCTTTCTTCATCAGCTTGCTGAAAGGCGCGCATCGATCGGAGAGGTTAGAGATGAATCTCTGAATGTAGGTTAACCTTCCTTGGAGTGACCTGAGCTCAGTGAGGTTGCTGGGTGGTGGAAGGTCCCGTATCACTTTGATCTTGCTAGGGTCCACTTTGATTCCTTGGTACCAGATGATGAAACTGAGAAACTTGCCACTGGACACGCTGAAGGCACATTTCATAGGGTTCATTTTGAGCCCATATTGCCAGAGACACTCGAAAATCTAGCGTAAATCATGCAAGTGGTCCTCCCGCCTCTTAGTCTTCACGATGAGGTCATCGACATAGCATTCGATGATGTTGTGTAACATTTCGTCAAAGATTTTCGTCATGGTCCTCTGGTGTGTAGCACCGACATTCTTCAAACCAAAGGGCATACGCTTATAGTTGAAGATCCCTTTGAGGGACCTGAAGGCTGTGTGGTGCTTGTCCTTGAGGGACATCCAGATTTGGTTGTAACTAGACGACCCATCCATGAAAGACAAGGCTTCATGTCCAGTGGTCATGTCAACCATTGTCTCCGTGATTGGGACTGGGAAGTCGTCCTTCGGACAGGCTTTATTGAGGTCACGAAAGTCGATGCAAATGTGGACTTGGCCACTTTTCTTCTTGACTGGGACAATATTGGCAAGCCAATTCGGGTAGATGCATGGCTCGATGAAGTCAACCTCTGCCATTTTATTCACTTTGGCCGAGACTTGGAGCTTCAGCTCATGGCGCATGTGCTGCTGTGGTTGTTTGATTGGAGTTGCTGAGGGGGAGATGGCTAGCTCATGTTTTGTAAGAAGGACCAAGAGCACGGGATGAGTCCTCTCCATTCATTGCTATCTACCTTTCGATTCTTCCCTATGTTGATTGTTGTCTTCATGATTTGTCACTTTGAGCATCTAATTGTTATCATTTCCAAATCTTGCTAAGTAACACCTACTCTTTCCACTAGATTATTCCTGCCACTGGGCATTCCTTGATCTTGATCATCCAATCTCAATCTCATGGATAGCCAAGTTGTCATCCTCATGAGAAACAACAAACAATGATGCTTTGCATGTTTCACGCAATGCTATGCTTCAACCCATGTTATTCATGCTAGACAAGCTTCATCTTATTTTGCTATTGATACTTAATGTATGATTCATGCTTGCCATGCTATGCTTTATTACTATTCAATACTTGTTATCTTTTATATATTGTCTAATGAAATTTTGAGCGTAGGAAGAAGCTTACTTTGGTCCCACCGTCCGGACATCATCAGGTCCCATGGTGACTACACGTCACTACCCAGTTCCCTAATGCTTATTGCCTCACCATCTTCTCCCTGTATGCATTTTACTATATATTATTATGCTACAAAATTATATCAAGGACCTTGTAGCTTTGGTAAATCTTGAATTTGAGTTCCCTTTTATCAAAAATAATGATAATTTTTAGAGAAATCTTAGTCACATGGATAGGCCGTTGAACCGTCCAAGACTGGGGACGATGGTTCCCTTTTATGAGTTGGTGCGCAGATAAACGGGTTTCAGCTTAGTATCAGCTCACAAATTGGTTTGAATCAGTCTGGATAGCTTAACAATACTATCCTTGATTATATTCTATTTTCATTTATTTTAATTTTTCCTTTAAACCCAGCATGCATTTATGTAGGCCTTTGAATTAACCATGGAAATCATTCTAATAATTCATTTTGATGGCCAATTGATCATTAATTTTCAAGATAAGAGATATTCCATGTCGAATTGTGTCTGCGGTTCGTCTTGTTGTAGTTTTGGGCTGTTTCCTTGAAAACTCCTTTGTTGGGAATCCTATCCTCTTTATTCCTTTCCTTTGATCCACCTTGGTTGTAGCACGTCCACATTGGCTGGTAATGCTCTCCAATCGTGAAACCTACAGGTTTATGACCTGGGGTACTTCCACCGTGGTGAAAGTTGATCGTTCCTATTATCTCCTTCGTGCCCGTGTGCACACTCCTTCTTTATCCAAACAACCGTTGCTTTCATTGAACCTCCCCAAGATTGCTTCATCCTGAACATATGATTCAATTCTTATCAATTGATGTTGATTGCATCTCTCATCACACCTTGTCATTTACTTTTCAGTTCACTCCACTCTATTCCATTCCATTCCACTCCGTGTCACTCTCTTGCAAAGCAGACGCCAAGGCGAGGCAACTGTAGACATGCCCAAATTGACATCATTTTAAGCATATCTCCTATTACATTGTAATGCCCCAATTTGACCTTCAAGTCGAGCTATTTGAGTAGTTTTCCTCATTTTTTTCTTGAATCTCCAAATTTTTCAGATTTCCCACATATTTTCTTATTTTTTCAGATTTTTTTGAGATTTTTCTCTATTTTTCAGGGCCTTTTCTAATTAATGGCAGTTTGCCTGCCACTATTTAATGGGCGCCCAGGACAGGGGCGTCATAATCAAATGCATAATTAAGTTTAAGGGTTAAGGAAACTCACCAGAAGGGCCAATGCCTGTCGGGCCTCATCTCGCTCCCGGATGGTCGAGTGGAGGAGCCCCTGCAGCTCCACGATCCTACCCTGTGGGTCGATCTGCATGTAGGAAGTCTAAGGGTCACTGCACAATCATATAGAAAGCATAAGCTTGATTAAAGCGTGCTAGGGTTAGAAGTCGTGCCAGTCGGCAGGCACCCTGGAACACCTGGTCCCGGTAGTGTCGATCGTACGCTGTTTAGTACGCCTCCTCGCTCTCTGCTCAGGTTGACACGACCCGCCCAAGCGCTGTCCAATCTGTAATCTGCTCCGCCGCCCGCACTATCTAGTCTAGCACTATCGCTAGCCCATGGGGGTGCCACCCTACGCACTCCTCTGGCTTCTTCGGCGCCGGGAACTTGACTACTGATAGGTGGACGCCAATCATCCTCATTACCAGTCGGAAGTAGAGTGGCTCCACTACGTTCATGCAGTGAAGCCACACATCGCGCCCAGAGAAGGCGAGGGCCACCACTACCCACGGCTGACCCTCATGTCCCTCACCCGCATATGGCGTCCACTGGACCTGCAGAATAGGAAAGTCGCATCAGCATCATAAAGCATATAGATTACATTTAATCAAAGTTTGAGTCTAGAGTCTCACCGAGGTGTAAGGTAGAGTGTCCAGGTCATCCTAGATCCCGCGGACCTGTCTCTACAGGGCTCCAATTTCTTGAGGTGCGGTCCATCGTCTGGCGATCGGCAGTAGCTCGGGGTAGGTCTCGTCCCCTCATCCTAGCCCGCGTAGTCACACGTAGCCCATACTTGCATCGCATTTCATCAACTGTCAGCATATAGGACACATAGGTATCATATAACAAATTGCATAATTAGTTCAAGGGTCAAACCGTACCTGGAGAAGGAGTGAGAAGCCGCCGAGCATCGTCGGCCGGCTGGTGGAGCTGAGGGTGTCAAACAAGAACACCAGGGTTGCCACTCCCATGCATAGTCCCCTATGTGCTCCAAGTCCTCTAGCAGGGGGAGGAAGCAATAGCTGATCACGTCGGCCCTCATCGCAAACAAAAGCCGCCCTAAAAATAGCATCAGGAACCTCCGTAAGACTCGGTCTACCTCGAGTCCCGGCTCTGTCACTACCCTCGATTGAGCTCGGTCGACGAGCCTCTGCAAGTGCTGCTCGGGCAGCTCTCTAGTTGCGATCCCTGCTCCTCTCAGCCCGAGGCTATCCTGAAGTGTCATCCACGTCAATGTCGTGGACTGGCACTCTAGGTGCAGTAGCTCCAGTCCGAGTAGCTCCTGGGCCATCTCCCGATAGTCAGGGTAAGTCCTCCTGCTAACCGGGGACCCATGCATGCGTAAACCCGTGATGCGAGCCACGTCCTCCAACGTGGGGACCATGTGGCCCCACGGGAAGAGGAACGTACGGCTCACTGGGTCCCAGCGGTCATGCATAGCATAGAGCAATGGTGTGTCAAACCGACCAACCACAATGCTCAGGAACTCGACGAATCCCATCGCCACTAGTCTCTCCCGCTGGAAGTCGGGCAGTGCAAGGTACACTGCCCGGACCTACAGCCAAGAGATCTGGGTCCTACGCTTTCCCAGCCGATGTAAATAAACATTGACTGTTTGCGGTCGGTGGGGAAAGACGTCCTGTACACGACTCCCCACAATCGCCTGCGCACTCGTACCCACGGAATCATCCTCCCCTCCACGTGTCACTCACCCCCTGAGTCCACGTGCCGCGCCCTGGCGGCGCATCCCCAATTAAACGTTCGGTTCCACAAGTGATTGTCGAGAAATCGACTGGCATGCCCGCATCCCAATCACGTTTCCCCCTCTACCTGAAAACTCCCGTGCCACTCGGTCTCCCCTCGACTCTCCGTATAGGGCGAGTGCACGATGTCGCTTTGAGACGGATACGGTCACGAGAGGGGGTGCCCGAGGCCCCTTATCTTCTGGCATCTCTCCCGTAGCTATATCCTACCCCTAACTCTGGTCACCGCACACAACGCTCCATGGGCCCGTCGGCACGCATGCGCATGCTGGTGAACTCTCGGGGAGGAACATGAGGCATAAGAGGTAAGAAGCTACACCCCGCCTGAGGGCACATAAGTAAAGAGGCACACCCTCCCGACCTAGGGGGGCAGATGAAGAAAAGCTACACCCCAGTTTGGGGGTACATTAAGAGAAATGCACCCAAGTCCAAGGGCATTAATGAGAAAAGAAGTGCAGAATCAAAAGAACAGTCATGAAGCAAACGCGATCTTTACACCCACCTCTCCACACAAAAGGAAGAGAAGGAAAAAAAAGGGAGTCATGAGGTAGACGTAGTCTTTGCACCCGCCTCTCTACACAAAAGGAAGAGAAGAAAAGAAAGATTCCTCTGGAAAGGGGTGCACTCTCCTATTCAACTCTAGGCAGGGTTTTCGTAAAAAAAAAAGAAGAAGAAAAGAAAGAAAAGTCATGAGGAAGACATGGTCTTCACATCCGCCTCTTCACACAAAGGAAGAAGAGAAGAAAGGAAAGAAGGTTTTGAGGCAGACGTGGTCTTTACCTTCGGCCTTCAGCCATCCAACCAATGAACCTCTCACATGGTCGGTGTCACGACCTTTCGTCCAAGCTGATGGTTCAGTCATCGGGGCTTCAAGCTGATAAACATTTCACCATCGGGACATTAAACCGAAGATTGCTCAGCCAACGGGGCGTTAAACCGACAAGATGTCTAGCCATCAGGGCTTCAAGCCGATAAACATTTCGCCATCGGGGCATTAAACCGAAGATTGCTCTGCCAACGGGGCGTTAAACCGACAAGATCTTCAGCTATCGGGGCTTCAACCGACAGATGATTAGCCATCGGGGCTTCAAGCCGACAAGCATTCCGCCAATGGGGTGTTAAACCGACAAGATCTTTAGCCATCGGGGCTTCAGCCAACAGATGATCAGCCATCGGGGCTTCAAGCCGACAAGCATTCCGCCAACGGGGCGTTAAACCGACAAGATCTTCAGCCATCGGAGATTCAACTGAAAGATGTTCAGCCATTGGGGCTTCAAACTGACAGATATTCAGCCATCGAGGCTTCAACTGAAAAGATGTCCAATCATCAATCTCCGAGTCGACAGCTATCCCATTATCGGCCCCCGAGCCGACAGCTTCCCAATTATTGGCCTCTGAGCCAACAGCTACCTAATCATCGGCCTCTGAGCCGACAGCTTCCTAATCATTGGCGTCCCAACCGACAGCTTCCACTATTTATATGGTGAATCATTCACGGTATTTTCGGATCACAAAAGTCTAAAATACTTATTTTCTCAAAAGGAATTGCCTTCGGACTTAAGTTCTCCACCACGTACCTAGGGTTCCGATCTAATAAACCTTGCATGGTAGATTAAGACATCTGGCATGTTTGCATCACGTGCATCCTTTGCACCCTATTTCAGCCTCGACGGCCCGCTATCTCGGCAATTAATCAAAGATTTTTCCTCCTCGTGGGGGATGTAATTAACGTCATAGCCTTTATGATATGGCGGACTGTTGGTCTCGATCGAATCTCACTATCGCCCAACATGGGTCAGAACGAGCGCACAATAAACTCGTCACTCACGTGACTGGCATGCCTGTGTAATCAATCAATTGGTTAATTACCAGTTAATTAATTGGTTTATCGATGTGGAAATAAATAAATAAACCACCAATAATTTTAAATAATGAACATAAATCCCATCAAAATAGTCTGGCACGCCCAGTGGGACCAGTGTCATCTTTCATCTCTTTGCCGAGATATGCGGGCCTCGAGGCCCTCCCAAAGGCTATTGATCATGTTTTGTTTGTCTTTGCAGGCAAATGGTGACGGCGACTGGACTAACTGGCATCAACTTCAGCCCCGCGATCATCGCCGGCCATGCTGAACACGGGTACCTTGCGGTGCCCACCATCTTAGGGACATTCCCTGCTGCTATCAGCTTCCCCAACTTCTTGGGGTTGGACTTTGTCAATATGTTGGAGGTCGAGTCCTCGGAACCTACCGAGGAAGCTATGAAGAAGGTCGAGTCTTTGAAGGCTCGGTGCTGCCTGAACTCGCCCAAGAGTCCAACCCTAGTCCCCAGCTGCCTGGTGCACCCAGTTCCCGGGGCCCGCCCCGCTCCCATCAATAAGAACTTCGGAGGATGCCAACGCAAGGGCTTCCGGAAGAGCATTGTCGTGGTTACCGGATCTCACTCCCAGTCTGGTAAATTGATGCTGATTAGCAAAATTCGCATCTTCATCAATAGACGCGACACCCAGGTGGTCCCTGACTGGGTCGCACCCGCCATCCCCGTCCACAACTCCTATTAGGCCCTCGCATGGAGGAGAGCCGAAAAAGAAGAAGCTGGCCACCATGGCTGAGAGAAGATGGCCCCCAAGCCGAAGAAGTTTAAGCAGGTGTGGGTCCCCAAGCGGGTCCAGCCTACTCAGCAAGCTACACCAATCCGCTGTCGCCCTGCACGCGATGGAGCGGAAGTAAGGAAGGAAAGGGGCCTGGCCCCGAAGGAAGAAGGTGTGGTTGTGGACCCTCCATGCCACGGAAGTTTCAGGGCCTGCGCCCGCCAAGCCAACGTCCCTACTATGGGACGGAGATTCCAACAACCCACCAGCCGGGCCCGGCTTGCTTACATCTCTCCCATGGGAGGTCGACAACTATCCCTCGTACTACATCAAGAATAGGGACAAGAAGAGATGACCAATATGGTCAAAAACTACTATCGGGGGTTAGGCAATCCCTCGCTTGGACAACAACGGCTGATGCAAGCAGCCGCAGCTAATGAAGACCACTGCCCACCAATGGCAGTTGAAGAAGAAGGAAAAGAAAGAAAGATGATGTCATTAGTTGACGACAATGGTTATGAAGGTGACTTTTATGTCAAAGCTGATGACACCGCCCCTAGGCATGAAGAGAAAAGAAGAATTTCTATCTTTGAAAGGCTGACCTTTCCAGATCAAGCAGGAAGGAGGGTCCATCGACAGAAGAGAAGGATGCAGGTCTTCACCTGTAATATGGCTGGCATATTCGGTCGATATGGCGGGCTTCCCCAAGACCCTCATGAGTTGGCTCGATTGGCCACGAGGCCAGGGCCAAACACTTGGAGGATCGAAGCTGCAAGAGATCTGTTGGTGGCAGCTAAGGGAAACCAACCCCTGATCTATCACCAACAAGATGATGGATCCACTATTCTGACCGCCAATGTGGTAATGGCGGAGGAAGAAGATGACGTCCTCCTCGACATCTTGCCTGAGAATACACCCGGGGAAGGAACAGAGGCCATCCCCAGCACTGCAACCATGGACCCATCAGTCCTAATGCTACTCCAAAGATACCGACAGGAGATAGACTTGCTGAAGAAGCAGCTGATGGAGAAGACAGAGCAGTCATCAGCTTCCAAGCTGCCCGAAGTCCAGGGTGAATCATCTCGGGGAGCTGTCCATCAAGTTGACCCTCCACCACTCTACACTCTGCCTTAGCCATCAGAGCCGAGCTTGGCGACAACTCAACAACGGCCACCACAGCCGCTGATGCCGCCGGTGCTCCCCCAGGTGCACTAGACACCTCCACTACTGCGCCCCCCACAGGCGACCACTCTAGTCACCCCCTACCTGTAGTCGGCGCACTTCTACTCGGAGTTGGTTGATCCCACAGTTATGAACAAGATGATAGTGGAAAGAATGATCGAGCTGAAGCTCGCAGAAAGAAGCGAAGGTGATTATGTCATGTTTGATGCATATCGGGTGCCATACCCGCCACACCATGCTGCCAAGTGGCCTCCCCCTGGGATCAACAAGCCGCCAAAGTTTGACAAGTTCAACGGGAAGGGATCCCCGAAGGAACACGTCGCTTATTACATGACCGTCATGAGCGATTTAGCCATGGACGAGTCATATCTGCTAAAGTTTTTCAGGTCCTCGCTGACGGGACTCGCATTTGAATGGTACTCCAGCCTCTCGGCCGGGTTGATCAGCGACTGGTCGGATATGCAGAGGAAGTTCAGAGAAAGATTCCATGTCACAGAGAGGGAGGTCACAGTGGCTGAACTCTACTCAACAAAGCAGAGGACAGATGAGACAGCCCTCGATTATATCAAGAGGTGGAGGTACATCAGAATAAGGTGTAAGCGGCCCCCGCACTAGGAGGATGTTGTCTAAATATGCAAGCATAACCTCAGGAGGGAGGTTCTGGAAAAGATGAAAGAAATGGAGATACGGTCGTTCGACCGATTGAATAACATTGTGGCCAAGGTGGAAGCCTTCCTGGCCAGACCTGCCCCTACATTAGCTGCCAGCACAGCCCAGAAGGGCAAGGCAGTGGAGCGGCGCCAAGCGCCTAAAGAAGCGAACGCCCTTGATATCAAGGCGTTTGAACAAAAAAAAGACAAAGGCAAGGAGGCAGTTGCCCCACAGCCTGCCAAAGTCACGGATGGCAAAGAAGGTCCCTCATTACGGGATAAGATGAAGAAGGCCTACTCCTTTCCGAAGGACAAGACCAAAGTTCTCTTCAACTAGGTAACTGAATACAACATGGTCACCTTGCCAGAGCTAAAAAGGCCGAAGGACCTAAAGAGAAAGGATAGTCTGAGATTTTGCCCCATCACCAGATGCTGGGGCATCCAATCAAAGATTGCTATGTCTTTAAGCACATCATTGAAGGAATGGTGAAGAAAGATGAAATAAAGTGGGGGGAGTACAGGGTCGACCCTCCTCAACCGCATGAAGCCCCTCTGAGAAGGGTGGGAGTCAACATGGTCTTCATATACCAGGCATTGCCCGAGGAGATCTTTGAAGCCAGCACTCGGCACACCTATGAAGCCCACTTCCTGGGGCCCATAAAAGAACAACAGGGGTGGCAGCAAATCCCTGCAAAGAACAAGAAGAAGAGGGTGTCTCACCCGAAAGTTGGCGCACATGTGCGTGGCGTCACTCCACGACCCACTCCACTAGTAGCAGCACTAGTGTGGGCCACTCCACCTGTAGTAATTAGAATAACTACTCATAATCGGAGGAGGCAAACTCCGCTGCCAACGGTGAAAGAAGTCAGCCCCGGAGCTCGAAAGTTACAGAATTATATAGATGGGCTAGATGACTATGTACAGCCCGAACTGAAGCCCTTGTTGATGCGGGACCACGTCCCATGGCAAGAATTGGAGCAGCTCTCTCTCGAGCAGAAGGAAGAAGCTGATGCAACATCTGCCAATGATGGCAGTCTGTTCTGGGGGCAGGCGCCTGCTAAAGCGAAAATGAAGAAGAAATAAAAGAAGAAAAGAAAGGCCCCTAAGGCCAATAAGGTGCAGGTTGTCTCCGGATGGAAAGAAAAATAAGGGGCCCTCTTTTTCTATCTTTTTCACCAACCGGACCCCCGAAAAAAGACCTTCACCGCATGGGGCTTCTTATAAGGAATTTGGATCCCAGTTCGGAGAAGAACCTCCAAGATGCCTTTTCCTTGTTTCTCCCGCCGCTACTGCCACCTGTGGCTGCTGGTGCTCTTCCCAAGGCTACTGCGGCCGTAGCTTGTCCGGTAGAGGGGATTTCCATTTGTGGGGGTGGCCACGGTTCTACCTTCGTTGTTGGTGGATGAGTGCCTTTCTGGAATGCGCTGCGCACCATTGCTTCCTTGGGAGGAGTCTTGCGAGCATTGAATGCTCAGTATAGGAGGGCGTCCGTTCGAGCCGACGTGAAAGCCCGCGGGGTACTACGGCGGTCTTTGGTCAACGTCCTGCCCTGTCGGTCACCGCGGTGGTCCGCTGGACAAAGTGCAGAGGGCTCTTCGTGAGGGGAAGAAAAGGTGTGGGAGGAGGGAACACGGAGGGAGAGACAAAGACACATGGTGAACAGTACCACCCATTTTCTTTTAATTTTGCGTATGCACCCTCTTCCAATTCTCCTTTTGTTTTAGTTGGGTTTCTCTCATGTTTTGATCCTTTCCACATAACTTGGCCCATTTGGCAAATGCGCTGCCCCTTTCCTCTTCATCATTTTTCCCTCTTTCTTTCTTCTTATTCATCATTCCTTTTCATTTCATTCATTCATCATTTTTTCTCTTTTTTTTTTCTTTTTTGCCAACAAATGCCCGCCACCTATGGGTGCTACGAGTGAGAGACAAGGGAGTGAGATCCACGGGTGACAGCTCTCCTAGAAAGGTCTTCAGCTTCTCGAGTCCTGCCCTTGGCCGCGAACTGTATTGATCAGTCCTGACAAGGAATCATGCTCCAACCGAGGATAATATTGTCGATATCGGGTTTATATCGACGCAAAAAAATTTGGCTTATCTAGTCTTAGATAGATGATCTAAATTATAGGGTTGTGTCAAACATCACGGTGGGACGGGTGGATCGGTCCTTTCAGAGAGCCAGGCACCAATCAAACTAGGTTAGTTTCATGCTGACGTAAGAAGTTTGGCTTTCTTCTGACCCAGACGAAAGGTCTAAATCAGAGCCTTCGGTGATGATGCCACGTAAGTGATTCATTGATGCTGGGATTGCATCGACACAAGGATTTCAGTTTTCTTCTGACCGAGACAAAGGGCCCAAATTGGAGCATTTCGGCTGAGACCTGAAAGGGTTTTAGGTGCTGAGTTAATGTGGTTTATCGATGTTGGGATTACATCGACGCAAGAAGTTTAGGTTTCTCTGACTCAGATGATAGGTCTAGGTTAGATCGCTCAGCTGAGACCTGGGAAAGGCCTTAGGCACCTAGTTAAGGTGGTTCATCGATGCTAGGATTGCACCGACACAAGAAATTTAGGTTTCTCCAACTTAGATGAAAGGTCTAGGTCGGATCGCTTGGCTGAGACCTGGGAAAGGCCTTAGGCATCGAGTTAAGGTGGTTCATCGATGCTGGGATTGCACCGATGCAAGAATTCTGATTTTCTTCCGACCCAGACGAAGGGTTCAAATTGGAGCATTTCGGCTGAGACCTGAATGGGTCTGAGGTGCCAAGTTAAGGTATAGAAGCAAGCTGGGTTCAAGGGAGCATTCATCATCCTCTTCATCAACTCAAGGAGATTAAAGCAAGGAGATTCAAAGAAGCACAACTTGCAAGGAAGGAGAAACTGTTTGTGTTGAATCAAGAGGAGCCTTTGCAAGGATATAGAAGCCTCTATTGCTGATTCACATTAGATCTCAGACAAGGATCATTCTACTCTTAGTCTTGATCAATTCTTCATGTCTTGTCTGAACCATGATGTGAAACCACTCCTTGGACCTAGCAAGCAAGCACGAACAGAATGGCGGACTCACTCACGTAGCGCACACCCGGGTCCGTAGGTGGACCAGCAAAGGGGGATGAGGGTCCGAGGTTGGACCTTGAGATTTCAGGGCTTTGGCTAGCTTGGGGCTGAACCCTTAAGGATCTGGGATGCCCGATTCGACGGACGGCCAGCACGCCGAGGGCGTGGGGTGTAGGGCCACTCTCACAACTCGCTCCACGGTGGCACTCGATTTGCTGGATTCTAGACCGGGAACTCACTCACCGTCCGATGGGTAATTGAAAGCAATAATAAGCCAGCAAAGATAATGCTACCAGTAGAGGAGAGTGATCAAGAGCTCACCTGATCGGTGTGAAGATGCCGATCCTGGCCGGAGACAGGGTGAGCGGGGAAGCGTGGGTATTTCCCGCACGCTGCTTCGACGAAGCTTGGATCGCTAACCTACTAATACATGCACTACGCCCTCACAGAGGGGGTGGATTAAGGATAGGGAGAATCAAACAACAACTAAAACTACCTCCACACAGGGTGGGGCAGTCAGCCGGCCAGGCGAGGAGGGGAGAATGGAATTAGAAACCAAGGGGATGAAGCTCATCGGTTCTGTCCGTTCTTCGGAACAGAGGACAGATAGGTGTTGTTGTCACTGCTGCAGCCACTCATGATTTTTACCGGAGACAAAACCAGTGGGAGGGTCTTCTTAACTGGATCAGGATGACGCCTGATTTTTTCAGAATTCACTAGTTGCTGGATCCTGTCTGGGGTTGGCCGCAAGCAGGGCCCTGGGTTTATGGTTCAGTCCACAAGAGTACCTCAGTAGCAGGAAGAAGAGGCCGCCAAGAGTGCTCCTGATTTCTGAATCAAGCGTGGCTAGATTCGTTGGAACCATTGATGAGTCTTCTTTGAAACGGCACCTACGGGGACATCGGTGGAGGTCAGAGCAGTCCAGGGCAGTCTGAGAAGTGAGCGGGTGTCTATTCAGTCTAGGAACCAACAGAATGGAGCACCTGAGGGAGAAAATTTGGAAGATACTCCTCCGGATGCCTAACGGGACACCACTTTTTAGTGGTCGACTGGTGGTAGAAGCTCTCGGCTAAGCGGCGCCTCTAGAAGGTGTGGGATGTCACCGTGGGAGCTCCAGGAAGTCGCCTCAGGTCATTGGCCGGGCCTGATCTGCGCAGTCGGGGAAGAATGGGTCCTTCGGGTAGTAGCGACATCGGATGTCGACAGGACCACCATGGATGCAAAGCTGCCTTGACGGGATTTTCGACGATGTATGGCACGCCACCTGAAGATGTCCGAAGACTCCAAGGCAGGCTCTGCAACTCGTGCCTTCTCTACTGCCAGCAAACTAAGAACTACAGGTTGAAGAGGGGAGGTGGGGTGCACAGACCGTGTTAGGATGCAGAACAGGAATGCACAGACTTATACGCATGCATCAGTAAGAGTAGCACAGACCTGTATGCGCGGAGTGGTAAGAGTTGCACAGAGTTCAGTTTTGCATATGCAAAGTGTGCACTGACTCACTTCACGCATGAGCACACACTGCCATGGCTTGGTCATGAGTAGCCACAGAGATTGCACCGACTCAATGGAACAGTAAACAAATAATGCATCGAGTATGAATGTGTGAGATAAACAATGCACCAACTCACTATGAGTATAGACAAAACACCGAGGGGTTTGTGCAAGAAGAGATGCTGCATAGACTCACTACCGTGCTACACCAATGTTTGCACCGACTCGATCGAAGTGCACCACAATGCTGCAGCTACTTAAAGCATGCAAAGGCTAGAGATGCACAGTCGTTGAAAGATTCCTTAGACATGAGTTTGCACCGACTCAATGGGCCTTTGCATAGAATACATCAACCGCCACTCATGCATGATCAATAAGTACACAGACCTAATAAAGATAGAGATAGAAATAGCAAATACACTATGACCCTTGAACTTAAGAATGCACAGACTTAGGTCACTACAGAGTAGAGTATGCACAGACTTTGTGCATCCTCATGGACATATGCACCATCTTAATGCAGAACTATCATTGATGTGCACAGACTATACTGAGCGAATTACACCAAGTATGCATAGACTAATAGCAGAATGAATGTGCCAGTTATAAGTAAAATGCAATGAAACTGTAGAAGACATTTTTTATGTATTTTGATTTCAACAAGGTTCATAGATTGTCAACATCAAAACCAGGGTCCAACATCAGTAGCATTGGCTGGATGGATCCATTAACATCCTACACCACACTCCAACTATCTCCCTACTCGGCCTAGGCAGAAACTGAGACACTAAAACCAAGTAACCATGGAAGAAGGACTAGCTGGGGTCACACCTGTCGGCATAGGTCCAATTCCCCCAACCATGTGTACACACAGAGGCTATCTACTCTATGTCAGGTCCTCTAGCTGGATTTCCCTCTAGTCTGATTTAGGATGCAAAGGCAAGGGGCCCTATAGTAACCAAACTAAAAATCATCTCATCGGGAATAGCTCTCGACCACATGGTTGGAAGATGTCGGCACTCAGTGAGTAACACTCTCGGCCTCACTATCGGTGGGTGCGCGACACTCAGTAAGCTATACCAGTGGAGAACTACTCAAAAGAATGTGTAACTCAAGCATGCCTAAAACTATGGAACGACATAGCTCGATGTAAGTGAACCATCAATGGCCAGTAATAGGAATCAACGAATGTTGACTCTCTAAACTCATATAGGAATAGACTTCCATTATCTGTAATGCACACAAGAAAAAGGCTCCTTACAATACATAAGCCCCACAGGGATGGCCCTTCATAATTACACAAAAACGTCTGATCATACATAATCATGGGGCACCTCTTTTGCGAAACCATGATGAACATAGACACCTTGGGGCATGAAACGGTGAAGAACGGCGCCCCAGGGCACAAGCAGCCACATCAATGGCTGCCCACCTTGGGCACCCTCTGGGTTGGGTAGCCATCAGACTGACCACCCAAACTGAGCATGGACAGAAGGCTAGGCGGCCACCTCGACTGAACGTGGTCTGTCTGACGACCACGTTCTTGTTCTGAATGTGGTCATCTTGACCACCACGTTCTGAACGTGGTCTGTCTGACGACCACGTTCTCATCTGAATGTGGTCTGTCTAACGACCACGTTCTTGTTCAGAATGTGGTCATCCTGACGACCACGTTCTGAACGCGGTCTGTCTGACGACCACGTTCTGAACGGGGTCTGTCTGACGACCACGTTCTTGTCTGAACGTGGTCTGTCTGATGACCACGTTCTTAACGCGATGCCCATGGAAACCACGTTCTGAACGCAGTGTCCAGGGTAACCGTGCTCCGCCCAAGTCATCCCCCTTCACCCGTTTCAAAAAAGAGAGAGCAAAACATCATTATTTTATTTTCAGGCACCCTCATGAGTAACACAGGCCATGGGGATATCCATACCAATGAACATGAGTTTTTAATTGAGATTCTTAACCGTTGAAAGCTCCGTCTCGGATCATGGTGTCTTTCTAGACCGTGTTTCAGATGTGCGATCTCCGTCACGACCGTGTTATTTCTAAACCAATTGATTATTCTGCAAGCTAGATTTGCTAAATTTAAGTTCTAAATCATATTAGGTTACATGCCATTTAATTCAACACATGATTAAGTTAAGGATATGGAAGATAATAATTCTATTCCATGAGCTCATATTTCCTTCCTAGTTCTTATTACCTTCATGATATCCTTGATCTCCATGACTATATTATTTTCCTAGCATGTTAAATGGAGTAGATATTAACTGTTAAATCTGCATGAGCTTAGTTGCATAATCTTGATCAATATAAGTTTAAGGATTTTCGTGTTATCGTGTTACCGTGTTTTCGACAAGTCGTGTAGCTCTCTAGATTTTCAAGGAAGAATAGTGTCTAAGGAAAGAGGTCCACGGGCAAACACTTTAAATGGATAAGTGATTTCTTAATTAGGATCTCACGAATGCAAGGGGAGCCTCCTACTGTCCCACCTCTTACCTGGCCGTGATTCTTTAGTTTTCTAGTTAAGCTCAGGCTACAAAAAACGGGATGGAATTTTTGGTAGAATTGTTCCTTATTTCTGGCAAGTCTTGGCAATGATTTTCAAGGAAGAACACTGTCTGAGGAAAGAAGTCCACGGGCAAACACTTTAAGTGGATAAGTGGTTTACTAATTAGGAACTCGCGAATGCGAAGAAAGTCTCCCACTGTCCCACCTCTTACCTGACCATGATTTCTCAATTTTCTAGGTAAACACCCGACTGTGAAAAACTTGATCTAAACCTATTTTATGAGGTTTTCTACAAGGGCTGATTGTGCCTTATCCATTAATCCATTTCTTTTACCGAATTCATGTTGTTAAACATTATGCCTTAAATTATCTTTGAACTTTTCTTACAACTACTTGTGCTCTTGTACTACTTGTCCCTTGGATGGTAAATTTTGCTAGATCTTACTTTATTTCATGAGTTTTACCATAAAATTCTTTGGCCATCATTATTACTTTAATGTGGATGTAACACCCTGAAATTTCCTAAAAATTTTCAATTTTTTTTGGATTTAAAATATTTAATTCTCATTTAAAAAGGCTAAAATGGGCTATTTAAGAACATAAGAGTTAATTAAAATTTATTTAAAAGTCCTATATAAGAGATTTGCAGAATACAACGGCTTCTTTTATGGCCTAAGTGGATACAAGAGTTGTCTGCGAGTTGTCGACTGTACATTCCAAAGATCCGCACTAGCGCGGGAAGCAGGGGCGTAGCCCCAATTACAAAAGATTATAGGGTAGAACTGCAAATGACATGACTTTTGTTTCTCGCGATCTCGGGGAGGATATTTTTTTTGTAATTCCCCCATCATAGGGGCTGAACTACATAAGTTAGTCACCCCGGGGCGTAGAAACTTACAATCACGGTCCGCTGAGGGACATGATTACAAAAATACCCATTAGGGGCACATATACAAGACCAGGGGACTTACCTCTCACAGGCCAAGACAAACGAACAAACAAAGTCCTTGCGCTGGTTGCTTGGTGCTTCGTAGATACTCTCTATATGCTAGACTCTTGTGGAGGTGGAAGAGTTGGATGATAGACATATTGGGCGATGGGCCACTAAAACTCACTTTCGGTGCTTAAGGGACAACTTCTTTTGGGATTTCATAAGTGGACCTTTAATCTGGGGATGGAAAAAATGATCTGTGGCAACATCTTTTGGGTCACCACTTTGCTGCAAGATGGCCATGGTGTGTGACCGGTGATTTCAGTGCAGTGACCTCAGCTTCAGAGAGGTTGAGGGCTCTCCTTCATGTGTGGGGATGGAGGATTTTTGTGAGTTCATTTAGCAGGCTGCCCTTGTAGACGTTAGTTTGGTGAATGCTTAGTTCACCTTGTCCAACTTGAGGGATTCTCCGTCTTGTTGCAGGCTCGACAGATTCTTGGTGTCAGTAGACTGGGAGGACCATTTTCTTTTGTGCAAGGCTATTGTCTATCTAGGCCGAGCTCGGATTATAAGCCTATCCTCTTGAGGATCGGCATAGATCATGAGAGGAGACAGACCTTAAGATTCGAGAGATATTGGCTTAGGGGGGAGGACTTCTTAGATATAGTCAGGCGAGCGTGGGACGACCATGGGCATCACAGCTCTTGCATGGCTACTCTGATTGGTAAATTAAAGCATCCGGCTCAGGTTCTCAGTTATTAGATCTCAACTAGGAGGCTTTCTGGCAAGCAGGAGAAGGAGAGAATACTTCATCGGTTGGAGGCCCTGGACTGCTTGGAGGAAGCAGGCTTTTTGGATGTGGCTGATAGATTGAGTAGGTTTTCTCTACGAGCGCATTATGAGGAACTCCTTAGAGGGGAAATATTTTGAAAGCAGAGATAGCGGGAGAAATGGCTCAAGGGAGGGGAAAGAAACACGTCTTATTTCCACATATTGGCTTCAAAGAGAAAAAGGATGAATCACATTTCTTGTATCAAGGCCGGGGAAATATTACTTTGCAGGAAGGATGACATCAGGAGTTATGTCATGGACTTCTATACGTTACTATTTTCTGAGGAGCAGATGTCCATACTAGGGTGTGCACATGATTTACTTCTTCACCTTTTCCAGGCTCAGAGGATGGCCCTTTTGAGCCCCTTTTTTAAGGGGGAGATTAGATAGGCGGTTTTCTTGCTTGCAAGTGACAAGGCCCCAAGAGCCGATGGTTTTCTGATGATCTTCTTTTAGCATTGTTGGGACATCGTCAAAGAAGACCTCATTAGTGCAGTGAGAGAATTCTAGGAGGGCTTTATGTGAATTAACATCCATGAGCTAGACGCATATTTATAGATTCTGCACCTCTCCAAAGACACGCATATTAATATGCGTCGGCCCCTTTGACCTTATTTACTATTTAATTTTATAAAATTAGATATTTAATGGAATTAATGTCTTCTACAGTGGACGCTATTTGAAAGAAATAATGGCTACTATTCCTAACGTGCATTCTTCCAGAGAGTATGAATGAGGGTTTTCATCCAATACCGTGGATTGTTGGCACTATGGTCTCAAGGCTGAGACATAGTCCTTGTTTTATTGTTTCTTACATTATACACCTTATTTCTTACTGAAGGAAGGACCCTTCATCGGGAATCTCTCTCGTTGGATTGAAAATTCTTTCTTTAAGGCCTCCGTAAGACCTCGATATCGAAGGATTCCCTCTTCGATCATTGGGCTGGTTGTACCCTAAAAACCTAAAGCCTATTTTCACACTATCCAGACGCTATGGAATTGGCAACTGGGGTAGTCGACGCAACTTCTTGAATTAGCGTCCATGATAGTGACGTAAATTCCTCGTGCTATACTGTTCAGAGAATTAGCGACGTGAGTAGTGGTCGCGAATTCTTCAAATTCAAGATGACCTGTGTGGACGCCAATTTTCCCAAATTCTTGTGTTCCGTGGGTTTTATTGGTATTACCTTTAATTCATGTCTATATCCTTGAAGTCTCAAAATTCCTGATCCCCTAAACTATATTACTAAAAGCTTGGTTCTTGAAATTCTATTGGCCATTAATTGATGTGGAACTTGTCTAGAACTTACATGGGGCCATGGGGCCAAAATTAATGTAATATGCAGTCGTTGTAGCTATTTTCATTCTAGCTTAGTGAAGCCTCATCCTGATCAGGCGAGGGGTGGACGTAGATTACTGGATAGTAATCGAACCACCTAAAACTCTTTGGTGCCATTGTGGTTGGTCTTCCATATCTTCTATCCCCGTTCTACTGCTGACTGGGTATATCAAAAGGCATTGCTAGAAGGATAGGTCAAGCCTATCTGGATAGCTTCCCCTTGCATGAGGAAGTAGCAGTACTAGTCCTCCACCTCGTACCAGTCCAGCGCTCGCAAGGTGTTTGTGATTGTTTTTGTTTCAGTGGAATAAACTAAATCTATCTGTTCTCCATCCACTTTTTTAAGTGTTAGTTTAAATTTGTGAAATCAAGTTTTTAAAGGGGCGATCCTGTTCACCCCCCCTGTCTAAAACCATATTGCCATACACATCAGTTGGTATCAGAGCGGGTATCCCATAATGTGGTCCAACGACCCAGGAAGACCTGGAACCAGTAATGCTCGTAGCTTTCTAGCTGAGAGGCATTCAATTAATAGACCCCCATTTTTCGATGGTGCTAACTACCTATATTGGAAGAACCGGATGGAGGTGTTCTTACTGGCTCAAAGTCGTGAGTTGTGGAGAGTCATCACCAGCGGTCCATTTCAGCTCCGTGAAGATGAAAATGCTTGGACCAGGGAACAAATTCGGTTGTCAACCGTCAACTAGACAGCTATGAATATAATGTAGTGTGTGGTTCACCCAGAAGAGTACTTGTAGCAACCCTGAATTTCGAAACATAAAAATCTTAACAAAATATTAAATAGTGACTTATTGAGAGGCTCTTTTAGTCCCACCATGAAAAACAAAACAAAACAAAACAAAAAATGCATTGAGAGAGGCATGCATTCATGTAGCAAGAAGGAAACAAGGGTCGGGAGAAGGGTTTGCCAATTAACCTGTCCTGGACTCCGTCCCTCTTTTGTCAATCATCCAAGCTCCTCAATTCCATCACTTTCTTGTTGTCTACCTTATTTCACTCCGATTCGACAAGTCGAGAGTGTGTTTTGCATGTGATTGCCATGAGTATACTGAGATTCGAGGGTCATTTTCCCTTATCCTGATTTATCTCCTTACTCCTACTTTAGGTGTCTTGTATCTCCTTGAGCTGGATTGCATTCGTCCCCCCAAGTCTCGTAGCACTATGCTAGGGGGTCCCATGCGACTGCAGATGCAAGCCCTCTTAGATTAATTTTCCTTCCTCTCCTTTTGAATGACCTTTCATGTCACATTATACTTATCCGTTCATATTTGAAGCTCAATCTTTGATCAAGAATCTCCTTGAGCAAGATGTCCTTATTATGCTTGTTTCCTTACCGAAACACCCATTTATCAGTCCGCTAGGCTCCCTTGTAAAACGAGAGTTCTTGAGGGGCATTTGTAGATGCTTAATTATAGACATTCCGTGGACCATGTCCAGCCATCATAGAAGTGACTCTTTCCTTTGGATTGATTGGAAGTGTGGGGTCTTATCCTTGCTTAGATAGGCTCCACCCTGTCCCTTCGCGGTAAGTTGGCGGGGGGTTGCAAGGGGTGCAGTGCTCCCTTGCCCGTAAGGTTGGGGGTTGGGGGGCATGAGTCGTCGAGGTGAATTTTTCGAGGTTCTATACCATATTTTGCCCAAATCCCTCAGCAGCCAAGGTGTTGGCCGCCCAACTCCCAAGGCGGCCAGAGACCTAGTCGCCCAGCTCCTCAAGAACGCCACCTACCTGGCTGCCCTCATCTCCTAGAAGGCCAAAACTTTGGCCACCCAGCTTGCCAAAAGGCCAGTTTCCTGGCCGCCCTCACCCACCTGGAAGGGAATCGACCTAGCCGCCTAGGCCCTTAGAAGGCCACCTTGTTGGCCGCCTACCCCTTTGTAGAAGTCCAAGACCCTAGCAACCTTCCTGCAACTGTTGGTCAAAGAACGTGGCCAGGTCCCCTGCCATGTCTCGCACGATTTTCCCGTATCACCCACGTTCAATCCCACTACATTCGAGGCTTCTAGAGCTAGCCCCTGAATAAAAAACTCCTCTCTCGAACACAGAGAGGGGGTTGGACATTTTGGAGGGGGGGACATCCTTGGAGAGCCGGGAGAGCCTTTCTCACCTTCCTCCGTCGAAGTGCTCCGCTATAGAAGAGCCTAGTTCCAGGGGGTGGCCATCTACATGGCCGCCCACCACCTTTGAGCAGCCACACTCCTGGCCGCCTCTTATTTGTTGATGTGTAAACCCCATTCTTCTCTCCCTTAGTCTCTATATTGCTACTTTCCTTTCTATTTTACTGCATCCATGGATGATAGATGTTCCTAGATCCCATTTCAAAAAGATTTTTCCAATCCAAAACATAGGGAGGGCAGATGGTCAAAAGTCTTAGTCATCCCCCTTTCCGCCCGCCTTCCTGGTCCGGGCACCCCCAGTTGCATGTTCTTCGTTCGCTTTGTGGGTCACCGTGTTGTGTTGACGTTCCTTTGTGCAGACTGCCCAGATTCGAAGAGAGTCGGGGAGTATAGAAAGTTCATATCCCAAGCTCAAAAGCCCAGCCACTTTGAGGCTCTAGCTACTGCACCAATGACCACTCTTTTGCCTGTTAGTGGGTCAAAGAAATAGGAGTGACCTCACATCAGTACGGTGATAACCCGTGCTAAGAAAGCTCAGACGGAGGCCGTGGATTGGCGAAAGAAGCATGCGGCATCCCATCCCACAGTGTCTCTTCCACAGGTCCTGACATTCTAGGAGTTCGAAGCCTCGCGGCAGCAAGAGTAGCCTGCTCCTAGTATAATCCTTTTGCTTTATTGTCTGGTGCAAAAGTCGAGGACTGACTTTGTGATTTCTGTCCCTGCTTCTGCTTTGTTTAAGCCATGGTGCCTCAGCCAACTCCCGTCGTGGTAGATCCTATTGTAGCGGACGTAGCTGAGTCAGGGGAGGTGATGCCGCAACCATTCTTCCTGCAGAGGTGGATTTGACCTCGCTGACGCCCAGCCATGAGGGTGAAGGTATCCCATCTCTGCTGCTTGCCTTTTAGGTTGCTTGCAAGTTGCCTTAACATTGTAGGCTAATCTCCTTGGATAGATGTCGCCCCTTCCATTCCTGCTGAAGTCCACCCTCCTGATGCTCCAATGCAAGAGGAGCTGACGAGCCAGGCTCCTCTTGAAGGTTCGTAGCCGAGGAGAGTTTTCCTGAAGTGGCCCCCGATAATTTAATGTGTTTGCCAGTTCGAGATGCGACAGGCTCATCGGATAGCCTGCCTTCGGAAGAGCCAGTGGACTCTGAGACCTCGAGTGATGAGGAGCCTCAGGAGGGAGAGACAAAGGAAACTACTCAGTCGGCTTCTTACGGAAGTGACGTGATAGCTTTTAGTCCCGCGAGGCTCAAGACAAGCCTTGTTGTTGCCTCGAGCCCTTCTTTGGAGGAAGGCGAAGTCATTTCGGGGCTGACCCACCCATCGACAGAGCTCCCTGCAATGACTGAGTCGGGTCTTGTGCCTATTGAGGTGAGTCCCCGCACTTTGCTCAGCCACCTTGTCACTTGTTTTGCATTAATCGACGTGGGTTCTGACGTTGTCCCCTTTTGCACAGGAATCAGTTGTTGCCATAGAGCCGATTTTGTCATTGGAAGCTATGATACCTTCATTTCCAACTTCGCAGCTGGAGTCCTTCCTGTTCTCGCTCGGTGAGGGTGCAGTGCCCGTCTTGAGGTCGCTCATGCTACGCTTCCCGAATGGGTACCTTCAGACAAGGAGCCTTGGTGATTCAGTGAGAGTCCCCATGCTTGACCAACTTATGGAGCACCTACAACCCTCACCCCTGGCTCTTGAGTAGAGGCTAGCTGGAGACATTACTGATGACGGGGCAGCTCCCTCGGTAGTCGAAGAGATGATAGTTGAAATGGGTGACTCTCTGGCAATCACCACCGGGGCAGAGCCCGAAGAGGTTATTCAGGAAGAAGGGCATGAGGCACCTTCCCCTGCTGGTCAAGAGCCAATTTCACCTCCCGCGGAGGATTCCAGCCTCGCGATTGAAGTGAGGGCTGAGACCACGGCTATTGTCCCTGTCCTTCCCCAGCACTTGGAGGAGAGTGGAGGGGAAATGGCATCTACTTCGAGAGATATAGTGGTGGCTACGAGCCCCTCAGCAATCCTGCCGTCCTCCTCGTCCGGACCCTCTAATGTACTTTGGGCCGAGATTGACAGCAGGGTAGAATTTCATCTTCCCGAAGTAGCACCTCTGGGCCTGTAATCTTCGGATGAGATGGTGTGGCATTTCCTTCATGACCTACGACAGAACGTACTGACACGTCCCAACTTAACTTATGCGCAACTGAAGGAGATAGCCGAACGCATCTCTACAGTGCTTCAAGGTTTCGGGTGTCCCTTGGAGGAGTGGACGCAGCAGGTGACTCTGCAGCTGAAGTTTGTGAACCGACGTGAGTGTATTGATCACATCACAGCTGATTAGATGACAGCCTTAAAGTTTCAGCATGTTGAGTACTAGGCTGCCCTTCAGTCATCCGAAGAGGTGGAGCGATGCAAGAATGACGAAGCCGCGAGTGCCACTGGGCTCGTTGAATCTTTGTAGAAAAGGGCAGCGGACCTCCAAGCGGAACTGGTTCGCCTTCAGGGTGAGTTGGAGGAGGCCAAAAGGCTCTGAGCATCAAGCCTGGATGAGGCTGCATTGGCAGCGGGGGAGGCTGCGTCTTATCGGGAAAAGCTGGAGAGACTCGAGGATGAGGAGTCACGCTTGCAGGAGCTGGTTTGCTTTCCATCCCTGGGTTTGCTTGAATTCAAAGATATCTTTCGTCATCCCCCGCAATAGTTCTTTTGTTTGTTTGGCCCTTTTTGTGGGTCCTTATGTATCCCGGGGATTGCCCTGAGCACCATGTACCTTTCTCCTATTGAGCAAATGAAATTTCTTCCTTATCTACTTTACACATGAGCTGTAACTTTTCTACCTTTCTTTTCTCTCTCTTTTTTTCTTTTTTTTAACTATTTTAAGCGTAGGTGCGTTGCCAATTGATCTAGCCCGTGGTATATAGCTGCCAGGGCAGGAGAGCGCTCACGCCTTCATGGAAGGTATGAGGAGTTCGCTCCACCGCGGTGCAGCTCTTCCTAGGACTAAACTGTGATTTTCATGAGTTGAATGCCGGAGGATAGGTCATGTGTCAACCGACAGGGTCGGAAGGTGAGGTTAGTAGTTTGTTCATAGGCCTCGCCGATGGTGACAAAAAGTGACATCAGGTTTATTCATCGGCATAGGGTAAATGCCGAAGCAAAGAAGTTCATTTGTCGACGAGGACGGAAGGTCCGGGCCGATGGTTTTTTTGTCGATCTCACCGATGGTGACGAAAAGTGACATCAAGTTTATTCATCGGTGCAGATTAAGTGCCAAAGTAAAGAAGTTTATTTATTGATGGGGACAGAAGGTCCAGGCCGATGGTTTGTTTGTCGATCTTTCATATGATGATGAAAGTTGACGTTAGGTTTATTTATTAGTGTAGGTTAAGTGCCGAAGTAAAGAAGTTCATTTGTCAATGGGGACGAAAGGTCCGGGCCGATGGTTTGTTTGTCTATCTTGCCGATGGTGATGAAAGTGACATCAGGTTTATTCGTCAACACAGATTAAGTGATGTGACACAACCTAGGGGTGAGTTGGGACCGATCAAATGATCTTTGGACCCCTCGTGCGGACCGAGCTCTTAAAATCGAGTGGTCCGACGTCTTTGGTGTGAGAATCTTCCGTCTAAGGTAGGGGGATAGACCCTTTTCGTCTTTCGCATGCGATTTCTTGTTGTTTTATGTTGGTACGGGCAAGAGTGAGTAGGTTTCACTTCGATTATGGGGAAATGCCATGTTACGAGACGCGAGACGGTTTCGCCAATTCGAATGGTTATTTATAGTTTAATTGGTGTAAATTAGCATCATAGTAGCCGGGGATTGATTCCCCATGTTTTGCCACTCGTAAGGAAGCACGTTGGATGCGGTATAAAACCCACGTTAGAACCTAGTCCTGTGTAGAGCCCTCCACAGAAGGCCGCCACATCAAGTGATGCTCGAGGAGGAAGGTGGCCAGAAGGCTAGCCGCATTGCCTAGGTCTGGGCCGCCAGTCCTTTGGCCGGCTAGAGGTATGGACGGCCACTGAGATGTGACTGCCCAGGGGTGCCCTGTTGGGCGGCCAGGGTGATGGCCACCCATGCCACTATTGAAGGCGGCCACTAATGTGGCCTCCTAGGTCTGAGAAGCCAGTAACCCATGTTTTTAGTATCTCGTGCTAGTAGCCAATCCCGCTCGAGCCGTGTGAGTCGACTGTTGATGGACCTGCTATGTAGATGATTCTACTTGGTTTCTACCTGTTCTAAGCCGTGCCTGATGTATTAGGTATATATGATGGATTAGTATGAACCGATGGTACTCTGATGGTTTCCGCTTTTACAGCGAGTTCTCACCTTCAGTGACCTTCCCCACTAGTCGTTGTTTTCCTGCTCACGCGAGTGCAGACCCACTTGAGAGTGATGGAGAGCTAGTCCGGATCTTCCCTTGCTCGAGCCGCCGTTCTTGGCTGCCCCCCCCCCGCGGTCCCCGCCTCCGCCCGGCCATTGGCGACCAGGTGTGGTGTACCGCATGCATACCATGTGCCGGCCATGCCAGTCACGGCCTGGTACAATCTAGTGCGCCCTGTACCACACGTACCGGATCGATCCGGCAAACCTGGCATGTGTTGCCCCTAGGCAATCTCGTTCTGTTTCAGTGTAGTCTTTAGTGGGTCTATCGGTGGGGAGTCTAGTTGTTCCAGTCCAGGTGTTGTCTTTCATCCTCTCTTTGTTTGTGAGGAACTTCTCCATTTTCTATTGTACTACCTCTGTTTATCTTGAGTGAAATCGGTGGTATAATCTTTTTAGCAGAAGTCATTTACTCCCACACTAGGTGTCCATGAGCCATTCTATGCCTATATTGGTTCTAGGTGGCTCACTACCTCAAGTTTTGGGCTGGCAGTTCAGTTCAGGAACATGGCTTCGGAGCTGGTCCTCTCACTGGGTTTGGCCTTACAGTTTCAGGGAATATTGTTTGCCATAGGACTCCATGTAAGTTTGTCATAGATGGGGTTGTCAAAAGTTGCTCAGAAGTTAGAACCACATCGGGTATTCATCAGCCACTCCTTGCATACATTAGTTTTGAGCCCCTCCATTGACTAATTTGAGTTTTGTGTTCGCAGTTTGGTTCAGTAACAAATCAAAATTACAATCATAAAAGACATCAAACATTCTTCATTGCTTATTTTTCTGCAAGTATTCATTTTCCTCATTAAGTTCACTGTTCACACTTGTTGCACAATAGCCCACTCTTGCTACTTCATGAGCATTATTCATTTTGTTGGGGATGGGAACATGTATGAGCATTATTCATTTTGTTGGGGTTGGGGTTACATGTCATACATGTCTTTGTTCTCATTGCCTTTGTGACATGGATGGGAGTTTCGGCCGAAACATTTCGGTTTCGGACCGAAACGATCCGATACTACCCGGCCAAAACCGGGCCGAAACCAAAACCCTGCACTTTGGCAAAAAATAATAATTTAATTGGTTTCGGACCGAAATTGAAATCGAAACTGAAGCGGTTTCGGTTTCGGACCCGGCCGAAACTGACTTCAAAACCGACACTGCCTTCCCACTAATCTGTTGCACTTAGTGGGAAGCCAGAGGTAAGACACCTTCAACAAAGAGGAGTGACCATAAAATGTATGACTTTTAATGCTCATTTGCAACATACAATTCTGTATTCTGTGATTGTCTCTTATTCAAGTGGACTCTCATAGCCTGAGTGGAAGATAATCTTCAAAAATTAGAAGTATGGGCAACAAAATTTACATAAGCTTGGAGCAATACAGGTAAGAGACAGAAGCTTGTGAGATAGAGAACTCATGAAGGGAGGAAATTAGTTCTAGATATCTAGATCAGTTTTGAGACAGGTAAAGATTGAAACTGGCTTTACAGCATTCAACTCAAAGATCTAGCCCTCTAAAATTGTGTCAACATTCGCCAAAACGCTACTTGTGGATGGTGTACAAGGTCTGGGCTATAAGATCATTATGTACCTTGTTATTTACCACTATTTTTTGAACAAAGGATGTGATTGTGTCACCATTAAATGATGTGTAATATTTGTTGGATAAGATATCGATGAGTACATCCCGTACCTGCGTGCGGGCCGGGTGTTCGCCGACCTGTGGCGGTCGTTCCCGCTGCCCAGCGGCACCGACTCGATCAACATCCCGCGGATCACGACCGGCACCGCGACCGGCCCGCAGGTGTCCGACGGCGGCGCCGTGCCCGGCCGCGATATGGCCGACAACTTCGTGAACGCGCTGGTGCGCACGATCGCCGGCCAGCAGGACGCCGCGATCCAGCTGCTCGACCAGTCGCCCGTCGCGTTCGATGAGATCATCTTCGGCGACCTGATGGCTGACTACGCCATGCAGCTGTCGGCCCAGCTGATGCTGGGATCCGGGACGAACGGGCAGCTGACCGGCCTGTACACGGCGGGCACCCTCGGCAGCTCGACCGGGGCCACCACCGCCACGGTCTGGATGACCGCAGCCAGCAGCACTTACGGCGTCGTCCTGCCCCCCTCGGTCACGATCTCCTGGCGCAACGCCAGCGGCGTGTGGCAGGCGCGGGCACCGGTGGCGACGATATCCCGATAGAGCCTGTTCGACACCCGCCGTACGCCCTCGAAGTTGATGAAGAACTCTTCGTTGAGGCGATCGGCAGCCTTAGATCCGCGCTCGAACATCATAATGTTGGACGGTCCCCCACAATTCTGGAACAACAGATAGCGCCAACTGGGATCAGTTTGTCCGCTTTCCGGCACCGCTTCGTAGGAGAAGGTAAGATCGCCGCCATGTGATAGTTCTTCATAAATACTGCGCGCGGCGTGGACGTTCTTGGCGACCAGAACGCAAGGACCGGATGCTTCATAATAGTCTCGCTCTAGCCGTTCGATGCCCAGCACCGACAAAAGTTCGAAAAGGGTGCTTCCGCCGAGGCGAGCTTTGCCATCGAGGAACCATTTCAGATCGCGCGCGGTAGTATCGATGCATCGGGCTATCTCGGCAGTGCTGTTGGGCCAGCAACTGACCATATCCTTGGCCAAATTCACCATGTTCGGGTCATCATCACCTGCCCACACCTGGTCCGTGTCCGACTCGTCTTCTTCTGAACCCACCTGCAAGGGGTCCCTGCTGCCGGTCACCAGCCACATTTTCCGATCATAGTTGTCGGTGTGAAAGTATCGGGGATGCGAGACCAGCGGCAGATTTGCCTCCCAGGAGCTTAACCACGGGCCGGGCGACCAATCCATTTCATCCCCGCCGGACGGAGCCGACATCGGCCGACATGGCAGCGCAGCCCACTCATCCTTGCGTTGACGGTACCTTCCTCCCAGGTCCATCTTCAAGGCGAAGCTGTGTTGATACGATGCCGCCTCGTCTAGGCGGTCGAGGGTGTCGATGTGCGGGTTACTGTTCGAAGGGAACCTCAGATACAAGGCTTCCTGCTGGGCGCTCCTTAGTGCCGCCCCTGAAATCTTGTCGCCCTTTTCGGCAACGATCAACTCCACCCCGTCAGTCGCCAAGCGGGCCGCGAGAGTCGGGCTAGCTGCCGCTACTTGCCGGCTTAGTATCACCGCATCGGGGCATCCACGGAAGCTCTCCGCCTCCTGCCTCCACAGGTGATGCAGCGTGGCATAAATCGCACGCGGCTGATTGAGTGGCACAAACGTTATTCGGCGGATCGCGGTGTCTGGGATGGATAGCGCATAGGGCCGATAGGTATGGTCGGTATGAGGCGGCCATGGTAGTGGACAAGAGTGATGCACCGGGAGACTCTAAATGCATATGCCCGCCCTAGGATCAACTTGTAGAGACAAGTTATGAACTTACTCTAATACCACTTGATGTGACACCACCTTGGGGGTGATGGCCACTAGACCGATTCACCTTGGACCTAGACTTGCAAGCAATCAACCATGAGTGACGGACTCTCTCTAGCGGACTGATTCGAGTAGCGTTCAAGGTTGCTCGTAGGCAAACCAATGATGGTGGGAAAGGTCCAAGGTGGGACCTCTCTGTTCCAGAGGTATGGCTAGCTTAGGACGGACACCAATGGACCAGGGATGCCCAATTTGACAGGCGGCCAACACGCCGAGGGCGTGGGATGAAGGGTCTCTCTTACAACTCACACCGCGGTGGTCACTCGATCGATTGGCCTTTTGGACCAGGCACTCCCTCACCACCGACGGAGCTAGGAAGCAATACTAATTAATCAAGGAATACCAACAAAGAAGAGTGACCAGAGACTCACCCGATCGGCATGAATACACTGATCCCGGCCAGAGAGGAGGGTGAGCGAGGAGGCGAGGGGACTCACCCGCTCGCCGCGTCGGTGTAGCTTTGACCTGAAAATTTAGAATAGTACACCACTACGCCTCTTGAAGGAGGGGGATCTCGGGGTGGGGGTTAACTTGAATTATACTCAAAACTACCTCCACGTAGGGAGGGGCTTTAGGCCGGCTAGGCGGGGTGGGGAAAGCTAAGTTAGAAAGGCCGGATGAAGAAGATGTCAGTTCTGCCAGCCCTCAGGAACCGGGACAGACTATCACTATCAGCGTCACTACAGACTCTCCCGAACTTCGTTGTCGATGAAACCAGTGGCAAAACCTCTTGGATTGGCCCAGGAGGATGTTCAATTTTTTGGGGAATTTCTGGTTGGCGGCGATGGTCGGGGTAGAGTCGTGAACAGGGCCTCTGCTTTCTGGTTCTGACAGCTTCTGCACCACCGCAGTAGGAAGACGAGGCTACCACGGACGCTCCCGAGCTTGGATTCAGGCGGGGCTAGAATCGTTAGATTCGTGGATGAACCCTATTCGAACAAAGGCTCGTGGGAATGCCAGAGGAGGTCAGAGTAGATAGGGAAGGCCCAAACAGTGGTCGGGTGTCTATTCAGTCCCAGAGGGAGTAGAACTGTGCACTTGGGGGAGAAAAATGGGAACTCTCAGCTCTGGACGCCGAATGGAGTGCCGCTTCTTGGTACTGGAAAAGGACTCGCCGTAGACGCTCTCAGCCAAGTCCCACTTCCAGATCTTCAAGGGGTTAGACGTGGGAGCCTCTGCAATTGGCTTCTGGATGATTGTCAGAAAGAAGTTGTGCAGTCCGGCGATGATGGCTCCTTCGGGCAGCCACGAGCTCAGACGAGGAAGAGACCGCACCATTGCGAAAAGGACTAAGAGATGCTTTCGATGGAGCCTTTTGTGCATCCAGGGGCTCTGGGATTAAGTCATATCAGCCTCTAAAAGTCGATGGTACTCTGCTGCTTGTGAACTGGGGAGTGCAGGTTGAAGATGAGAGGTGGGAAAGGAGGTAAATGGGAGGGGAAAGGGGGTGGATGGGTGTGGAGGCAACCCGTTATATCTTGCGGCTTCAATGTACTACACGACAATCCTTTTTCCCTTTAGGAGTTTTACCGCTCTTGGGAGGCCTCACGGGTTCCAAGTGGTATCAGGTGTATTCGATGGTCCTATCGGGTATATCTGGTATCCGGAATCCGGGTCATCACGGTTGGTATTAGAGTATTGTCATGTGAAGTACATGGAAATCTTAGATATACAGTTTCCAGAGTCGTTAAAGTCCTGTCCAGTCGCCCAGCTGATGGCTGGATGGAATTGCTGGCGTTCGGTTTCGCGATTCAGTGTCACTGGGTTTTCCGTGTGTTGTTGATCCTTCTCTCATCAGGATGTTCGAGGTGTTTCTCTTCCGTGGTGATGTTTGTCTCGATCATGTCATACTTGGCAGTGTTCGCCGGAAGGTTTGAATCTGCAGTACGTTGTTCGAGGGTTTTTCTTGTAAGTTATTCTGGTCGCTGTTGACTTTTAGCTTTGGTCAGATGGCCGTACACGTTTCTACGTTGTTTGGGTCATCCCAGCTTGAGTCTGTTCAGCTCCCGATGTGTTTTGCTTCTGTTGAAGTGCTCAATTAGATTCTGTATTTTGCTCAGGCGAGCTAGGATTTTCCCTTCCTAGTGAGCTTTCGTTAGTGAGCTTGATACTTCCCGTCCCGTTTGGGGGAATCTTTTTCGAGGTTGGCCTAGGAGTTGCTATCTTAGTGATGCCCTTGTCCTTTGTCTGCTTAAGTGTGGACCACTTTATTCCGAGCATGATCTGCTCCTTGCTTTATGGTTGCTTAGCTTTGGACTCCGTTATAGTGTTGGGAGTTGTAGCGTACCTTATTCATCGTGCAGTGTGATGCCCTAGATCCTTATTGGGTCTTATCTGATTCTTTTTTGGTATTTTAGATCCTTATTTTCGGGTCCCAGATCTACTTTTTCAGAATGTATGACTCCGTTGCGTCCGAAATTACGTTTCAGACATCTTTCGTGCTCAGATCGGCGCGATCCGGAGCTGTTTCGGAGGCCTGGAGGCGTTCCGCGGCCTTTTTCGCGCGTTTTTTCATTTTCGGCTCGGGTTTTGGTAAATCCTGTGGAACTCCGCAGCGGGTGAACCTGGTCGTTCACCCAGGCGTGAGTGGTACTGTTGCGATCGATGCGTTCCGAGGATCGCGAAAACGTAATTTTCTATTTTTTGATATTTTTGTGAATTTTGAGATTTTCTATAAATATGTCATTTTCTTTTCATTTTTCATTCTTCTTCCTCTCTCCTACCCGCGTTCCTCTCCCTCTCTCTCACCCATTCGACGTGGGGGAAGCTCTATACCGGTAGCAGATAGCGGCGAGGCGACGGGGCGACAACGTGGGTGACGGCGAGGCGATCGTGTGGACGTGCGGCGAGCATGGGAAGCGTGGGAAGGCGAGGCTTTCAATGGCGTTCTTCGTGAGATCGAGCTCGGATCGACGTCTCGTCGTGAACCAGAGGTAGGGTGACGATCCCTAGCTCATTGCCTTTCTATTTTCGCAGTTTGTAGGCCGAGGCGAGGCCGAGAGGGGGTTATTTCGCGCCGGGAAGGGTGAGCATGCCTCCGGGAGGGTTCGCCCGATCCGTCGTTTTAAGCAGCGAATCCACGCTTTGGGGGCGTAGAATCATGCTAGGGGGCTAGGATTATTTAGAAATTAAAAAGGGATTAGTAGGCATTTAAAAAGTCTAAATGGGCTATTAAATGAATTATGGGTTAATTAAATTAGATTGAAAGCCCAAATAATACCTAAGTGCTTAAGCCCACTAAAAGTAGGCCCATAAACCCAATTCTATGACTTTTAGGCCCAAGCCCACATTTAAAAATGTCATTAAGATAATTACCTATTTTTAGGAGATAAATAAGTGATAAATAGGACTGAAATTTGTCCAAAATTCAAATTCCCTAGTCGAAGCAAGTAGAGCGGTCTATCGCAAGACCGCCACCTATAAGACCCGGTCCCCATGAAACCGCTATCTAGTTCTGAAACTGGGTATTGTAGAGGCATATAAAGCTTAGATTTTTCCCATCCTAATCACCATAGATCAAAGATATCTAGCATTAAAACTTGTCCTAGACTATTGGGGGATCGAATTGGTGCCCTATAGGACTCCTAATTCGATCAAAACCCAAAACCCTACGTTATTTTCTATAAGTAGAGCCAAGAATCGACATGTGCGAACCCTCGTTTTGGCTCGCGTGGTTCGACAGTAAGGCATGAGTATTTTATATTGATCCTTCAGACTTTATTGTTCCATTTAGTATCTTCTAACCCTCTGTAAAATTTCGTGCTAGAAGACCAAGCATCCAAAGAGTTAGAAGGATCGGAAGTAGCTGCTTCTGTGCGGAACGTACAGGAATAGGCATGTTTTTCTGGCAAAGATCAGGAGTTTAGGGACCCTAATCAAGGTATTTTCAAGTTCTTCCTTAAGGATAAATTGTTCCCCTTTATATCTTCTAATCACCCTCCAAATCTTGTAAATTAAGGTCAAGAGGTTAAGGACTTAGAAGGTCAGAAAATTACTGATTTCATGCAGGACATGCAAGAAAGGGAGCGTACTTCCAGTGAGAAACTCCAACTCTAGAACCCAACCCAGAGGTAGGTTATCTAATGATTGTAGATATGATAGATGTGTGAAGTGGGATAAAAAGTGGGTGAGATGAGATGTGAAGTGTGTGATATGTGCCAAACTCAAGCAAGTAATAACATGGACATTAAGGCATGTGGGTATGTCATCTCAGTAGTGGAAAGTAAAGCAGAAAATAAACTAAACACGAGCCATAAGCATGGAACAATGATGAATATAAAGAGAAAATACATGTCGTAGGCATGGAGCAACTAAGAAGAAAGAAAACAATAGGGAGATAAAGAAATATGATGACCAATACCCAAATAAGAAGATGTAATCGCCACCAAAATAGATAATGCAGATAGAACCACACTATGTACCTTGGAAAGAAGCCGAGTGAAGCACACTTGCATGCGGGAGAGAAGCTAAGATGCAGATGAGAAAACGGTCCTCTTGCGACTGCAAGGTGATGGAAAATGGTCCTCAGATCGCTGCAAAGGAACCCAGACGGTTCGACGGCGACCGCTAAGCACACCCAGAAAATAAGATGTGGAACTTAGACCTCCACCCCTCCTGGCTGGCCAGAAGAGTTGGGCCTTGTGCTGGGAGTACTATAGACTTGCAAAAGAGTGTAGTGACAGAAAGAAAACAAACCCAATTAGCCCTGGAGAAGTGCAATATCTATAAGACTAAGAGGAGAAAGACACAAAAACATATTAGTGCTAATTATGACCATTATGAATAGATATATTAAATAGAATTAAAAATATTAGTGTTAATTATGATCATTAAAGAGAAATATTAGCACTAATCATAATGAATAATAATAACATAATAATCTTTTTTCAGTGCTTATTCTCATTTATATCCTTATTTTTTACCAAACGAGTAATAAGGATATCACCATATTTATCCCTCGCATACCAAACGTACATGAGGATTAGCATAGAGATAAATTAACCCGGAATGACTTACACCTATTCTCCTCAAAACTTATCCCCGAACCAAACATGATTGCACAGAGAAAGCTCTATTGTGAATGAAGTGGATTGTTTCTTTTTTGCTCTATTAGCATGCTCTACTTAGTCTTGTCCTCCTACATATAGGAGAATACAAATAAATCTGTTAGATATTGTAAACTTTTGGAACCTCTTTCGAGGCAGTGGTAGGTCAGACATGAATAATTGCAACATCGGTGACAAATGTGTATGTTCTACCGCTCATAGGTATTGTCTTTCAGGTTCAGTCAGATGTGTGTTTTAGAGTTACATCACCGATTTTCCCTTCTGTAGACCTTGCAAAGCCTACATGAATGCCACTTGAAAAAGACCAGCAATTAAGTTTCTCGTTCTCTTGTCAATTCCAATTAGATGTGAAGATTTCTAGGGTTTACATGGTTTTGTGTGAGGAGATGAAGAAGAGAAGAGGAAGAGCAAGGGGAAGAGGGGAACGAAGAAGGGAGATGGAAGGAAAACTGCCGGGAGATGAAGTCCAGACCTCTGGCGGCTGCTCCCTTCTTTTAGCATTGAAACTTAGATTAAACACGTTACATTAAAGGCTAAACTACCCCTGTTACACAGAGAGTTGAGCAGGGGTGTTTTTGGGAGAGAAAAAAAAGACATGAATAAGTTAACCAGATCCCTCTTATTGGGTCTGGTAATGAACCAGAGTCCCAATAAGAGGGACCTGCGGTTGTCACCTAAGAACCGGGCCAATCAGACTGGCCGGTCTGACTTCACACAACAAGATGATAACCAAGTTTAAATTTGAGATTTCTCAGGTAACTGTTACCTGAAAACAATATGATATTTTACTAAAAGCAACATACAGTTGAGTTTGAAAGTTGATTGAGTCACATAGTAATGCTGTTTCTTAAGTCACATTAATTATTCGATAATCTTTAGATGCTCCAAGTACATCGAATATTTGAGTGGTCTAATTCAAATATTTGAACAACTTCCAAATACCTGAAGTATTTGAAGTGTGTGGTGCTCATCATCAAATACTTGTGATGTATCAGATATGTAGAGTACGTTGAATACTTGAAAACTGCTGAATACTTAAAACATGTTTTGAGTAAATGGTGCCTATCGAGTACTTGTAGTACATGAGAATGAATGTTTGGATGGTATTGAATACTTGAAGAAAGTGCAACGAATAGCTAAAGCATTGAATATTGAAAGGAGTGCAACAAATGCTTGAAGTATTGAATGCTTGGAATATATCAAATATTTGCATGCTTGGAATAATTGAAACATCAACTATCTGACGACTTTGAATAGTTGAAGCATCGGATATCTGATTACCTCAGATACTTGAAAGGAGGGTCCAGCAACCGGGTGCATCGCCTGGCGGCATCACGCATTTTACTTTTCATGTGGATTTTTACTTCACCGTTCGACGTGAGTTTTCTCATTTATTTCAGTGATGATTCCTGACTACTAGGTTCGACATTCCACTCATTGATCATTTATGGGGTTAGCAACTTTTTCCTCACAATTACTCTTAATTTTTATGTAGAGATTTAAGTTCCCTTTAAAGTGTTGAAAAGAATTTCTAAGATCCTTATCGATCAAAGTCATTTACTTCATTATGTGCATTATATGTGGGTAATTACTTTATATATAGAAAATGAATTTGTCATCACATAGATATGACTCACCTTAAATGTCTGCACGGTAGGAAATTAATCCTCCTCCTTTGTATATGTTATGATTCACAAATGATCAAAATCACTGCATTTTTATTTATCAAGGAGGTAAGGTCTTAGTGGTTTCAAGAAAAAAGATTTTATAAGATATGTACATGCAATCAAGCAAGGATTTGGAAATATGTTCATGCAAGATGATTTTCGGTATGTGGCGGAGGTGTAAGTCTGAAGACTCTACTCACACATAGTGAGTGTTGCTAGATAGACATAATCCACCCTTCCACAGCACACCATTTTAGATACTGAACAATCATAGCATTAAAGCATGCAAAGATAGAAAGTATGTACAAGTATTCATATGCATGTGAATGAAAGGATGATGAAGAATTATTCATATTCACAAATATGCAAGGATATGTGCAATATATAGCATGCAAAATTGAACTGTTATTTACAAAATGAAGCAAAAGTGTGTATGTAAGCCTAATATGAACAGTTACTCATCTAAACTGTAAATTCTTAATTGTCTTCTTATTCTTGTGAATTTTTTGAAGTTAAGGATTTAGTAAAAATATCTGCAAGTTGGTTTTCAGTATTTACATGTGTAAGCTCAAAATGACCTTTATTTACATGATCTCGCAAGAAGTGGCGTCGCATCTCTATGTGCTTTGTGCGAGAATGTAACATTAGATTTTTGATAATGTTAATGGCAGAGGTGTTATCACAAAGAATGGATGGGTTATTCAAGAAAATATCAAAATAAACTAACTGTTGTTAGATCTATAGCACTTAGGCTGCACAACAGTCTGCAGCCATGTATTTGACTTCAGCAGTTTACAATGCCACTGTGTTTTATTTCCTAGAGGCCCATGAGACCATGTAACCTCCAAGAAATTGACAATCTCCGCTCGTGCTTTTACGATCCACTAAACATCCAGCATAATCAGAATCAGTGTAAACTACCAAATCAAAATTACAACTACATGGAAACCAAAGACCAAGATCAGATGTGTCAATCAAATATCTAAAATTCTTTGGACCGCTAACATGTGTGATTCTCTTGGATCAGATGGAAACCTCCCACACATGCAAACACTAAACATGATGTCTAGCCTACTAGCAGTCAAATACAGTAAAGAACCAATCATTATTCTATAAAGTTTCTGATCAATGGACTTATCTTTTTCATTCTTCTTCAATTTAATAGTTGTTAACATTGGTGTCTTTTGTGGCTTTGCATTGTCAAACTTGAATTTCTTGATGAACTCCATTGTGTATTTTCTTTTATTGATGAAGATTCCATCTCTTAACTCTTCACTTGCAAACCCAAGAAAAATATTAACTCCCAGAAAAGATCATCTAATCACTCATAGAATCTTTCAAGCACTAGAAACATGATGTCAGAGGGAGTCCTGTGAATTATCTCAGGGGACCATTCTCCAATATTTAAGTTGGGATCACATTGAGGGAAAAATAATAAGAGACAAAAAGAAAGAGAGAGAGCGTGAGAGTGGAATGGACAAGCCTAGGTGTGAGGACCGGGGCGTCTGGCGAGTGCTCGGAGAGTGCTCGCTGGACACAAAACGTTCTCAGAGAGTCGCGTAAATGCTTGTAATGACAGGACTAGCTTCCCTACGTGAGCTTCTACTTTTGTCTATCTGTCTCTCTCATTTTTCTCTTTTCTTTTGTCCCCTGGCATCTGATCGGAGGCCTATTTATATAGGTCACCTTGACAGTGGAGGTCTGATCCTCAATAGAGAAAGGTGTAGGTCGTGGAGTAACACCTCCTTGATCGTGGGGGGAGTTTCCCGTTATGCACTTGTTTATTTTGGAAAGTGTGGCCTTGGGGTGAGGATCTTGACGCCGAGGGCATGACCTCGTCCCTACCGGGGAAGGGGCCTATAAAGGCGGAAGCAACGTTCGGTTGCTGAAGAGTTTTCCGGTGTCTGAGATGCCTACGTCGATGCTTCTTGTGGGCTGACGAATCCTTTGTGGGTCTCTGTTGGGCCGCGTAGGCTGGGCCTTAGGTTGTCGGGCGGCCTGCCTTGAGCCTGACTAGGTCGGGCCACCGCAGGCTAGGTGCTGGTGGGCCGCAATGGGCCTAGCGGATTTTACCTTCCTCACCAGCCCCCCACTCTCGACGTCGAGGGCGCTTAGGGTCCGAGAGGATCTTCTATTGAGCCAGTCGGGGGAGGCTTCTAAGAGGATCTTCCCACGCTATTTGGCTCCCTGGTATGTGGGTCCCGTTGCTTGCCGCGGTTCTTGGCGCACAAGTCAACCCCTGTCGGGATGTCAGACGATGTCACTATCATCACGGCGCGGCCATTTTCCATCTGGAGAAGCGAGCGCGAATGACCGCTTGGGTTTCTTACTGCCAACCTCAGCGACAACAATCACTTTTTGTCTATGTGACTTCTTGAGGTGGCCACTTCGCCTTCAGGGTCTATAAATTAGGGCTGACGGGCTTCTAGAGAGACTTCACTTGTCTCCTTTGTCTTCGGCATAAGTGTCTGCTGCTTCCTCTGCGTCCATTCTTTGCTCTAGTGAGGACCATTCTTCCTCTTATTTTTTCTACACCTCATGGCCCCCCATAGGAGACTCATTCTTTTTGGTTTTGAACCTCCCACAAAGGAAGAAGCCAACCATACCGGTGTCTCGAGTACTTCGGGGGCCGGTCCCAGTCATCCTCGTTCTCCTCCCTCTGTATCTTGCATGGTAGTCCACGGCCTTTGTAAGGCCTTCTAGATTCCGGCCAATTTTGATATTGTCTTCTTTATCGCTGAGAAATATATGGGGAGTTATGTCACGTCCCGAGTGCGGAAGCATACCCACAGCGCGACAGTTCTTTATATAAGACCAAAGCAAGCGAGCTAGATAGCAGAATTTCTATCCTTAGACCAATTATAGAGTACGCAATTAACTATCTAATCTTAGAGTCATCTCAAATGATTTTTAACCAACAATTATTACAGTAACATAAATTGACAAAGATTGACTCCTCCCTCTCTCGGCTTCGGGAGTTGGAAAGCAGCCGAAGCATGTATGATGTTGACAGAGAAATTCAAACTCTCCCGTCTATGTGGCTGCGGCGGGCAGACCAAGGAGCCACCCATATCAATCACCCCTTACCTGATCAAGTCTTCAGCAAAGTCCTTGAAGGCCTGACAATCATGAATGACATGGCCTACAACCTCGTGGTATGGGCAATATCCTTGGTGTAATGCGGCGCCTGTTGCTTGCTGACTAGGCGACGTCGGGAGGTCTAGTAGGCCTTCTCGACGACATGCGAAGAAGATTTGCAGAGTCTTCTCGCGAGGAAAAGAATATAACTTCTCCGGTTCCTTGCCTTCAAATGAATCAGAGGATTCCTTAGGGAGCCAACCTCCCGACCTGAGAGGAGTCCGGGCAGTGGGTGATACACCTGCCTCCCGTATATGTGTTGGAATTAGTCCACTGGCAAATGGCCCAAAGGGAAGGTGGCCAACTACTCATCGATGCTTTTCAAGAATTGCAGCAGACCCCTTTGTTCTAGCTGCAGTTGTTGGATCTCCCCTCAAATCTTCTGAATGGTCCTCCGCAGTGCCAGGCATTCAAGAAGTGAGGATGGGGCGGCTTTTAGACCAGCAGGGGGCCGTTGATTTGATGGCCCGACTTTGGATGCATTGGAGCTCGGAGCAGTCGCCTCCATGTAGACCACGTTGGCCGACTGGTTTGATCGGCTCCAGGCATGAGGCTGCAGCGGGTCGACCGCATGGCCTAACATTTTTATCAGGCCTTTTTGAATGAGCTCTTCTGCTATGTTCTTGAAGACATAACAGTCCCCGACGGTATGACCCAACCTTCGGTGATACACATAATAGGTAGGGTCATCCGTTTTATCCACCTCCGCAGGCTTTTGTGGATCAAGTAAGCTAATGAGCTTTTCCTTCATGTACAGATCAAAGAGCGTCTTTGTATGCTCTTTTCTAAAGGAGTAAGGTGCCTTCATGCGCTCTGTTAATAGAGTCGTGTTTGCTTTGGCGTTAGGCTTTTTGCCATTACCCTTTGATTTTCCTTCCTCCTTATTTCCATTCGTCGAGGAGAAGTCCACAGAATTTACCTACTTACTGCTGGCCATGCGATCTTTGGAGGATTTGCCTTTGGCAGAAGCATGTGTCGGGTGATCAACGAAGAACATTTCAATCTCCGCTACCACCGTGTTCAGCTGGTCAAAGCTTCCGATGTTTGAGCCCAAAAGCTTTTCACTAACCTCCGCCGATAAACCCCTGTGGCATATGGTGATCGCATCTTTGGGCGTTAGAGGATTATCGCAGCGCATGCTGACGTCCCTCCACCGCTTGATGAAGTCCAACGCGATCTCACCTTTCTCTGTCTAAGGGCACAGAGTTCTGCCAGAGAGATTTTACGCTTGGCCGTTTGAAAACGGTCGACAAACTTTTTCTGCATATCAGCCCAATCAACCACTGATATGGGCTTCAGTCTGGAATACCACTGGAAGGTAGTGCCTGCCAGGACGTGGCGCAGTACCGCAACAGATTTAACTCTTCCAGTGCCAGTTCACCCATGGCTGTCATGTAATAGGCCAGGTGTTCATGTGGTGAGCCTGCCCATTAAACTTCTGGAGTTTTGGGGCCTTCGGGCAATCAGACGGAAGTTTCTTGAACTGATGGTGAAGGGGATAGGGCATGCTGTACAAATCAACGGTGGCCATACCCTCACCATGTTGAGCAAATTTTGCCTCCACAATTCACTCGATCATCTGCCTTTGCGTCTTGAGGCTTTCTGCAACAGGAGTGGCAGAGGATCGTGCATTGACTTCATGTTGCAGCGCTTCGAATTCCACCGCTATTGGTAACTTTGCAGCGGTAACCGAGGCATTGGTTGCGATTGGAATTGGAGGAGGCTTTTGTTCCATCCCAGTGGGCGCCGCTTGAGGCTGAACAAAAACCTCCTTTTCACGCAATAATACTTGCAAGAGGTTCTTGAGTTCTTGATTTTCTCGTCGGAGTTCTTCCAACGCAAGGTCTGAACCTCTCTTGCAGGATCTTCCTCGTGCCCTGGGTGGTTGTCCCCGTCAACACTATGGATGTCTTCTTGGTGCTCTTCTTGTCGTGCCGACTCAGGCTGAGATGTTCCAACGGTCGGCGTCTGCTGCATCTGTGTGAGAACCCGAGAGACGGGCCTTGACCTCCTCAAAGTCTGGAGAGGCTGGTTCATTTCTCCCGAGGTGTCCTCTGACTGTTTGTCAGTGGAGGTTGCATAGCAGGTGAACACCTTGACAGTGTCGTTGGTCACCTGAACCACCCGCTTCTTTCTGGGCGGTTGTTTACAAGGTCTGGGTGTCGTCCCTAGTCTGTAAAAAACAGACACTCGGGACGTGGAAGCCTATGCCGAGCAATCCTCGTCCGTGTGCGTCGAACTGACCCATGGAGAGGTTGGCCGTACCTTCTTACCGACTCCTTGGCGTTTTTGCCCACGTGGGGGTTGAGTTGTGAACCTCGGAGATATTAAGACCTCAATGTTTGCCGGACTCCGCATTTGTTGTAGGTCTGACATGCGGAAGGGCCCTTCTGCCCTCCCCCACTTGATAATTCGGGCCTCCTCCTTGGTGACCCATATTTTCTTCAGGCGGAGCTGATGCTCCTCGATTGGGTTGCCCCTTGACTTTGATCGGGGAGATGCTGGTCTGGGTCGTTGCATCGGGCCTTGGTTCGCCGCCGGTACAGCGGGCTTCCTCAATTTTCCTCCATCCTCCCGAGCTTGCCGAAGAAGCTTGAAGCGGTTTGAGGTGGAGATAGCTGGGACATGCCGGTCCCGAGGCATAATCGGCTCGCCTCTGTCGAGCCGGATGGGAAGATCTCCGACAATTGTCTTGCCGGAGCGAGATGTTGCCACTACAGGCTTTGTGCCTCTGCGACTATGACGCTGCCCCTGTTGAGTAGGAGTGGCGCTAATGACGCCTGCCGTAGGCGCGGCGTCGCTGCCCCCGTTGTGCGGGAGTAGTACCTCTGAGGGTGGCCACAACAGAACTTGTGCCGTTATGGTGACGGCGCTGCCCCTGTTGAGCAGGGGCGACGTCGACAGTAACTTGATTGATCGAGAAAACTCGGCCATTTGCTTGGGCAGAAGACCTGACACCTTCAGTTGTTGTTATGGCGACCGAGCAAACTTGGCTAGTTGCCGAGACGAAGGGCCTGACACCCTTGGTCGCTGGAGAGTTGATCGGGAAGACCCGACTAGTTGATCGGACGGAGGGCCTGATACCTTTAGCCGTTGTAGAGTTGGTCGAGCGAACTCGGCCAATTGCTGGAACAGAGGGCTTGACACCCCCGGTAATTGCTTTGTTGACCAAGCGGACTCGGCCAGTTGTTAGAGCCGAGGGCCTGACACCCCTGATAGTTGTAGTGACGGGTGTGGCTGAACTGGCTTCAGTCACGGGTACAACGCCCAAAAAGGAGGGTGAACCGACGACCGTTGGGAAGTCGCCGAAGACGATGGGGGTTGCCAGGTATCCGAACCTGGCGTGGTTGGCGATGACCTAGGGGTCGTATGTGACGGCTGCCATCGTCCTCTCGCTGTTGTCGGTGGTGGTGCGTAGCATGAGTGAAGCATCATGTAAATGCATAGAGAGCTCTCAACTGAGCTAAGAAATGCCCTCCTCTTCCCATCCTGTAAGAGGAAGAGGGGCAATAAGAACCTCAAAGAAGGTTTGGAGATTTCTTTGACAGAAAGAAGAAAGGTGGGAAAGGTCCCACCGGGAGGGCCAGCCTGTTGGCATCACGGAAATATTTTCCCATCTTTTTTGGAAGAGAGAAGGATAAGAGGGATAAAGAGGGGTGCACATATAGGGGCTATATGAATTAGCCTGTGTAGGGTTTATTCCGTGAGTGCGCATCGTATCAGACGATTTAGATTCGGGTGTTGGACCTTTCCCCACCGACCGTAGTCAGTGTTGATTTATATCGGTCTAACGTCCGAACACATTTGTTTAATTGTCAAATAAATCTTAGTCTTCTTCAAGGGTCCTGATACCGATGGCATACTTGTTTGTAGGGCTCACAGTTACTTCTCCTCAATTAGATAAGCATATTTGCAAGAACAGAAGTCAGAAATTATTGCCTTTTTTTCCCACCTCAAATGCCACCAAATAAGCGTGGTCCAATCCGCAGGCAAGAATACAAGTCCATCAGAGTAAGAAAGACCAATAAGATATATAGCCCAACTCTTTGAAAAGTGTTTGAGGCCCAATAAATATTGTCCAAGCCCAAAACATGTGTCATAATGGCCCCGTCGTCAGATATCTAGCCGAAAGAAAACTCAAACTCATTGCCAAGTGTCAAAATGGGGGAAGAACTATTGGGCAAACGACGTGACGCTATGACCATCAAACTCAAGAGATTTGAATGGTGACTCAACATTAAGTTCATTTAAGAGGGTTAGAGAGGTAACTCGATCCCAAATAGGAGGCCCTGAGTATTAATTCAGGCCCAATATCATTTTTGGGCAAAAGAATTAACTTGGATCCCATAAAGAGCCTTAGCTCCACCATAAGGGCCTTAACCCACTCACCAGTAGAAGAGCCTTAGCCCGCTTGCTATGAAAGAGCCTTAGCTCGATCCTAAGGGTCACCTTATCATGCTTACCAGTGAGAGATCCTTAACTCTATCCTAAGGGTATTAGCCCGATCCTCGATAGACGAGTCTTAGCACGATAAAAATCGATGCTAGAAATATCATATCTTGGAAGAACAAAACAATTCATATGTAGGACAACTAGAGACTTGTGTTGCTAGAGAAAGAAAAGCCCTGAGCATTCTATCAAGTTCCATCACCTCCGGACAATATTATATTAAGGTATAAGGGGCATTTGATGTGTAACCCTTAGGAAGTGCAACCACCGCCTTGCCCAGTAATAAACACACCTAAGGAAGTGGGTAAAACTCCTAAATATATCACAATGATGCCATGATCTCAAGAAAATTGCCACCAGATAGGTAAGAGTCATCAATTTCTAAAGAGTCAAAATGTCAGATCCAATAGATATTCACACCTTTACGATGTCACAATACGTGTGGTCTTATCAAATCATAGACCTTTAGAAGATTTTTTCAGATCTATTATCATCACCATCAAGAAGACTTATATAAGGAGATTTCAACGATCTCCTCCAGGTATAGGAAAAAAGGAGAAGGGAAGTTATTAACATTTCTATATCTTACAAAATCTAGAAAGGGTAAGAAGCATAAGGGTGGTCATGTTTTTTATTTCTTCCTCTCTCCCATGAATCTTCCTATCAACCATGCCACTATGATAGTAATTCCCCAGTCCTCCACCCTCTTGCATTTCATCACTCTGATAGACACACCTAATTCTCCATTCTAGAAAGCCTCTCTCTCTTCCAATATAACGCTTACTGACTTGAGCATATGAAGGTTCTCCTAGGGACATCCACCCCAGTGATAACTTCACTTGTAGGGAAGAAGCTCAACAAAATTTTCTCAAGGCAACGGTCATCCCCAGTGGTCCGGTGGGAGAAGTTCTACGAGATCTTCTCACAACCTCATTTAGAGTTGGAACTTGAAGCATCTCCCTCCCCCCGGTCACCGCTTCGGTTGCCTGTACTTATGGAGAAATCCTTGACGAGGATCGTCAAGCAGCATGGGCAAATATCAAATTATACATGTTTTAAGTGTTTTATGTTAATTGGTCACATTCTTTCGCATCCCTAAGATAGTAGCTAGGGAGCTAGAATCTATTAAAGTACGATTCTTTTGGCATGGCAGTAGAGACAAATGCAAGGGTTGTCATGATATTTCATGGGATAGAGTCTGTAAGAGAAGGATATGGGAGGAGTGGAACAAAAATATTATAGACTTCAACTTGACTCTTGTGCAAATGGTTATGGAAACTTGTGACTAAGGACAATGAGCTATGGTTACAAGTCATTAGGCAATGGTACTACGATAGAGAAAGGGATTGGGACTTGACCCCAATCTCTCAGCATAACATTTCACCCATTTGGAGTGGTATCTTGCAGTGTAGGGGCATTATTACATCCAGCATCTGGGTCAGATTGGATAGTGGATAAAAGTGCCGATTTTGAAAGGACAGATGGAGTGGTGATTTCACCCTGGAGCGAACTTTTTCGAAACTCTGCTATTTTAGCTGCATCTTCGGCCTTGGTCTCCTAGACATTTGAGACACACCTAGTAGGGAGAACATAGATGCCGTCCTTTATAAGGAATCTCAGGCGAGATGAGATGGATAAGCTACAAGGACTCCCCCTTTTCCTTATAGACTATGCTCCAGAGCTAGGCAGAGTCGACTAGTAGTGGTGGAGGTGGGAGAAAGAGGGATGGTTTTCAGTCAGGTTAGTATATACCTTTATCTCCGATGGACGGCTGCGTCATCATTTTGCATTGCAGATTTGGTCTCCCAAGAGTCCACTAAAAGTGAAGCTTTTGATTTGGGGGATCTTGCATGGATGATTGCCGACTTGTAATAGATTTGCTTCTTTTGTACATGACATAACCATTCTCTGCTGCTTGTGTGGAGACAAGGAGAATTTGAATCACCTTTTCACATGCTGCTCATACTCGTAGGAGATATGGATGAAGGTTGCCAGTAGGATCCAATGTGCTATAGGCTACCATGGAAATGTGCAACAACTACTTGAGGGCTAGCATAGAAAGTGGATGCTTAACAGTGACAATCTTATATGGTGGCTTATCTTCCATCCCCCCTATGGGCCATGTGAGGAGAAAGGAATAACAGAGAGAAGCTAGAGTCACAGATAGGGTTGTTTCTTTCATTTGTGAGAGAGTGAAAGAGTGGGCTGAGCATCTATATAGTGTGGTTCCACATAATTCCTCAGTTTTTATTTTGCTGGGGGACTAGCGTGGGCCACACTTGCGGAGTTTTTTGTTGTACAGGGACCTTTTGGGAACACATTGACTATACTTGTATATCCCTTTTTTTCATTTATTACAACGGTGATACTAAGTTACTAACCACTTCATTAAAAAAAATGAACTACCTTCCTCCTTACTCCTGCAAAGTTTGCCCCATTTGATGTTGTACCAACGTTTGCATCTCTATCCACTCACATTCCTTGAATAGAGTCCATCTTCTTAGCGACTTGCCTAGGTAGACAAAAACAAAGATAGATATGCTCCAGTCAATTGTCTAGCGAAGAACGTCAGAGGTGATAGTATCATGTGGTGGCTGATCCTGGATGCTACTGTTTGGTCTTTGTGGGGTGTGAGGAACAATAGGATTCTCAGGAGAGATGCTAGAGTTCGGTCTCGGTTTCGGCCGGGACCGAAACCAGCCGAAATCGGTTCAAAACATTCAAAAATAATAACTAAATGATAAAAATCTGTTTCACACATATCCTACCATGTTATGAATGAGAACATCTATGTGAGGGAGGGGGAAATCATCTTTAGGACACGCGCGATTAAGATCTTGGAAATCTATACAGATTCTGACCCTTCCATCCTTCTTCATGACCTGGACGATGTTAGCCACCCAATTGGGATAGAGGACGACCCTAATGAATCTTGCCTTATGAAGCTAATTGACCTCTTCTTTCATTTTTAATACCATATGTGGGTGGAAACATCTCAACCGCTGCTTAACCGGGACAGACCCTGACTTAAGTGTTAGGCGATGTTCAACAAGCGTAGGATCTAGACCCGACATCTCCTAGTAACTCCACGCAAATATGTCCTTGTATTCTTGGAGAACCTGAATGAGCGCCTCCTCTTCTAAGGGTGGCAAATTTTTTGCTCATGAGGACAATCCTAGGGCTTTCCTTAGTACCCAAGTTATTTTCTTTGGTGAGTTCTTCTACTGAGACTGACGGTTTGTCGAATCTCCTCATGCCACTAGCAAATGCGTCAGCCTCGTCCTCATATTCGTCATAGACTTCATCCCCCTCTTCGATAGGGTCCGCATCATTCATGATTTCATAAACACCAAACCCTTCATCAAAAAAACATACCTCCTCACATTCCAAATCTGGTAGAAGAATCAGATCCTCTAGAAACTGGGGAATGGCTAAGCAAGCTTGACACCTCTTGGCTAGTTCCATCAAGAACCTATAGGGAACCTACTTACCCTTGACTTTTCTAGTGGCGACTATCCCCAAACTCTTATTACTAGTAGAACTAGAAGAACAACTAGCCTGGTCACTAGATCCTAAAGAAGGAGAAGAGGAGGTAGGTACAGGAGGTGATACAGAAGAAGATCCCTCATCGGAGGAGTAAAGGAAACCCGCTAACGGATCCTGAATGAGCGGCCATTGGGTCGAGGCACACTCAGAAAGAAGATAGGAGGTCTCTTCAACAGAGATGAGAGAGGTAGATTGGGGAGTTTGAAAATTGGCTTTTTTTTTTCATTTTCAAGAATTACGAAATAGTGGGAGGGAGGAGTAGAAGATGATGACGTTGAGATGAAAAGATTCGAGAATTCTTAGACAAAGGATTGGTTGAGGGATAGCGCATGAGGTGGCAAGACGGAAAGCTAAGAAAACAGCCCAATGAACAGTGGAGGGATTGATGGAGTTTGTAGGAAATCAGGAGATAGAGAGATCAAGACCACGGGTGGTCTAGGAATGCTGGCTGAAAAAAATCTGCAGCACATGAAAGTAATCAACGATGGATGGATAGAATCAAGGAAAAAGAGACCGGCCCACAGCCTACCTATAGTGAACCCTTCTTCGAATGGCACATCCGATTCCCTGATGTCAGTGTAATTGCTCAACAACTGCCTCTTGTCAGTGATAACCGCCAGTCTTTCTATCATATCATGGATGAGTGGCGGCCATTCCAGATTAGTTGGCATAAATAGTCGGCTCAAAGCAATAGTGATCTCATTCATGTCAAACCATCTGCACCAATGTGATGACCCAGCATCCGGGCTCGGGTAAACCCGAAACCACTTAGATCCTGAGAGGCAAAGCAAGAGCGGTAAAACTCTGAAGGGATAAAAGGAGAAAAAAACTAAAAATTATATACATTAACCTGTTTAAATAAAAATAATCCACATAATAAACATTAATGCAATCAGATGAAACCTATTTAAATAAAAATAATCCATCACAAGGAACGAAACACAATAACATTTATCAACTATATAAATAATAAACAAATCAACAAAGATCGTCTGTGTCCTCATCCTCTCCGTCCTGCTCGTCTCCTTCATCCTCTCCGTCCTGCTCGTCTCCTCTGTCGGCACTCGCTGGGGAAACCTATATTAAGAAAATAATAACATTAAAATATGCATTCATAAAAAAAGATTATTGAGTAGATAAAATAAATATTTTTCTTGATTGTATAAATTCAAATAAGATATAATGCACTTCTGAGTGTCGGGCTCAAACTGAGTATCCGATTTAGATTTCGACAGCTCTCACAAGTCACTTTTACCTCTCAAGTCCTATTGGAATGATCGACTTGAGCCGATCAGAGCGATATTTTAGATTTTGGACCCCCAAACTCAACTTCTTCAATTTTAAACTAAGTACATTTGAAGAATGTACTTTTGAGCGCCGAGCTCAAGCCGAGTATCCGATTTGGATTCTGTCAGCTCTCTCAAGTCACTCTCATCACCCAGGTCACGTCAGAATGATCGACATGTAGATCAGGCCAGTATTGTACATTTTGGACCCCTGAACCCCTAGTTATGTGAATTGTTTTAAACTAAGTTACCTCTGAAAACTAACTTAGTTTTGATTTGAGTAATATGAACGCCGGGCTCAAGTCGGGTATCCGATTGAGATTCTGTCAGCTCTCTCATGTCACTCTCATCACCCAGGTCGCATCGGAATGATCGGCACGTCGATCAGGCCAGTATTATATACTTTGGACCCCCGAACCCCTAGTTATGTGAATTGTTTTAAACTAAGTTAGGTTTGAGAACTAACTTAGTTTTGATTTGAGTAATTTGAGCGCCGGGCTCAAACTGAGTATCCGATTTGGATTCCATCAACTCTCCTAAATCACTCTCATCACCCAAGTCCCATCGGAATGATCAGTAGGCCGATCAGGCAAGTATTATACATTTTGGACCCCCGAACCCCTAGTTATGTGAATTATTTTAAACTAAGGTAGCTTTGAAAACTAACTTAGTTTTAATTTGAGTAATATGAATGCCGGGCTCAAGTTGGGTATCCGATTTGGATTTCGTCAGCTCTCTCAAGTCACTCTCATCACCAAGGTCGCGTCGAAATGATCGGCACATCGATCAGGCCAGTATTATACATTTTGGACTCTCGAACCCCTAGTTATGTGAATTGTTTTAAACTAAGTTAGCTTTGAAAACTAACTTAGTTTTGATTTGAGTAATATGAGCGCCAGGCACAAGCTGGGTATCCGATTTAGATTCCGTCAGCTCTCTCAAGTCACTCGCATCACCCAAGTCACGTCGGAATGATCGGCACGTCGATCTGACCATTATCATACATTTTGGACCCCCGAACCCCTAGTTATGCAAATTGTTTTAAACTAAGTTAACTTTGAAAACTAACTTAGTTTTGATTTGAGTAATATGAGCATCGGGCTCAAGCTGAGTATCCAATTTAGATTCTGCCAACTCTCTCAAGTCACTCCCATCACCCAGGTCGCGTTGAAATGATCGTAGATTAGTCAGTGTTTGTTCAATATTTTCTGGACAGAACCCTAGATAGAAATTCGTAAGTATTCGTTGGGATGAATTGCACAGTGGATTATGTTTATTGCTTTAAAGATTGCTCTAGATTTTTTAATCTCATCCTCTATCCATGCATCCTCATCCTCACGCAAAACATATGGACCTCGATTAATGTCTCACCAAACATCATATTCTTGAGCACGAAGAAACACATACATTATATTCTTCCAATAAGGATAATTTGTACCATTGAAAAATGGAGGCCTATGAATCGAGTGCCATTCGAGCTATTGGGCCCCTTTGGTGCACCGATAAGATCTAGAGGGGGTTATTAGATCCTCTCACAATTGTTGCCCAATTTGAAAACCAATCAGGTCCCTTAGCGAACTATGGATAATGAGCACTTCGGTGAAGCTTAGCATCACTATGAATCAAATTAAACACTTAATGGGATGCAAACAAATGGAACACTTATGTTCCCAAGTAAGAAAGGCAGTGACAAAACAACACAGTCCTTCACTTAGGATGATCACTGCACTTCATGTAGAAGATGGCTCATGCCATTCAGTGTGTGATCATAATGCTGCCAACACTATGACTTAAGAGATAGTCTCTATGCAAGGCAACAAGCAAGTGCTTGAGGTTAAGTTAGAACCACTCCAGTTAGAGTGTATGTTTAGTGTGCACAAACTAAACATAAAATGTGCAGATCTGAAACATACAAATACCTGCGAATAGGAATGGAAGATAAGGAGCAATCGTATAAATCACAACCCACATGCATAGGGATTTTTAAGGTGGTTCGGTTGGCAAACCCACAGACCTATGTCCACCCGTCACCAAATCCAGTGAGGCTTTTAGCACACTGTAAATGCAGCAATGGGGACGAACCCCCCACACGCACTCTGATATATAGCTTACGGGGATGAACCCCACGCACACACACACGCAGATACACAGCTTACACGAGGAGCAATCTCCTCACGAGGATAAGGTCCTCACGCCGCGGAGCTGCAGTAATGGGGACGAACCCCCCCTACACACACACACACACAAAGACAAAGGAGAAAACATGCTGTAACAATAGTAAGACACAAGAACGAAGTCCCAAACATACACACGGCTGTAGACTAGCCAAAACCATCTCTGATCTCTAAACAGAGCACTGGACACACTACTTCAATAGCAGCATAACACACTGAAAATTCAAGCTTTTGAAAAAGAAAACACAAAAGCAAAACAACGAAAAACCAATGTAGCTTCAAAACTGAGTCTTGAAGCTGTGTATGAAGATGTGAAGAATCGGATCTTAGGACTGCTCAATGCGCTCAAGGCTGGTTGCAAGGAGGGCTGCTCTCCTTTCTTTCTTCCTCTTCTCAGAATCTTTTCATGAAAGCTCAGGGCTGCTCTAAAGATGAGGGATGCTCATAGATCTTCCTTTTCTTCTTCACAGATTTTCTTCTCAAAGCTTGCCATAAACTCTTTTCTCTTTCAACTCCATTTTTCTAGAAGGTAGTAGCAGCAGCGGCAGCAATAGTTCTTGCAGAAGGCTGCTATTTATAGAAGAGATGGTGGAGAGTTTTCCCTCGAAGGATGTGCAACTTGATTGGCCAAGGATTAAATGAGCTTAGGATACCAAAGCCTTTGGAATGCTTCTTTATCCTTGTGAGGCTGACCAGAGGGGATATGCTGCTTACGAAACATCTTAGCCATCTGGTTTGTTGTGAATGTCAGCCCCTAAACGGGGACTAACGGGTTCTCTATATCTTTAGGGAGGTGACAGTCGATGTCTTCCTGTGCAGGGTGTTCTTCAGTCATGTAGAATAAGCTGCTAGGGCCTTCAGATTGTGCCACCTCCCATGTTCTGAAAGGCTCGATAGTGACATTATCGAGACCGAGGATTGGCTTGGTAAGACCTTCCGGGATCTTGATATGGCCGTGATGCTGGTCGATCGCGGCATCATTATTTTCAAGATAGGCGACAGGAGGTGTCATTCTGACTACGTCCCCTGTGCTGGCGATGTGTGAAATCATCTTGGGAATGACATATCCTGGTGGCAGTGGTGGGAACCAGTCATCACCGGAGGCGCTTTTTGATGCCTTGGCCGGGGTCTTGGCTTTGGAGGCCTTCTATGACTGCTTTGCATACAGAGAAGCGTCAAGCAGATGACACTCAAACACTTCAAATGGGTGGAGGCCAGCAAATATCCTCTCCTTCTTCCCCTCTTGGTTGTATTTGATGCACTGGTGTAGTGTGGAGGGTACCACCATATTTTCATGTAGCCAGGGGTGGCCAAGCAATGCCTTGTACGAGGTACTAGAATTGATAACATGAAACTGCACCCTCATAGTAAAATCTACCAAAGTGAGTGTTAATTCTATCACTCCCAGGGGCACTTCAAACTTTTGGTTGAAGCTGGCGATATGCATATCTCTTACATTATCGAGGCACACATTAAATTAGTACCATTGGTATACTCTGTACGGCAAGATGTTGACGGCTGCTCTGAGATCCACCAGAATCCTGTTCAACTCCCGACCATTCAACTATCCCTTCATGTACAGCGGTCTATTGTGGCTGATAGTAGGGAGTAACATGTCCTCCTGAGTGAAAGTCACATTGTCTTCTAGCAATGTTTTGGTCAAACATGCCTCATATTGGGCAGGCGTCTGGAGAGTAGTGATGATCGCCTGTCGGGTCTCTTCACTCAAGGAGAGGATCTCCCAGATAGTGAACCTTGCCGGAAGCTTTTTAAGTAGCTTCATTATCCTGTTTCTAGCTCAGACATCGGATAGCTTCATCTCCTCTGCCAATCTAGGTTTGGAAAAGCCTTGCACTGCGGCCCCTGACAGACCAGCTTCATCAGACTCTGAGTCTGCACCTTCCTACTAGGTGTCATCCTCATGTTGTCCCTTGTTGCCTGTCATTTGGCCAGTCTTGTCTTCATCTGGAGCACCAGAAGGTTACCGAAGCTGCGGGCGAGTGCCCCCGGCTCCAGGGCTAGCATCCTGACTTGGCTGCTTGCCCTTTGTCATTTTTAGAAAATCAAGGAAGGAAGGGACAGTAGTGCTGCCCCCACATTGAGTGTATAACCCTGAACGAGGAGGGATTTGGACTCCCTTCACCTCTGGAGGGGGTATCTTATAGGACTACTCTCCTCTGAAAATGATGTTGTGGTTGGCGGGCGACTGGCACCCCCATTTTTGGCCTTAGCGAGTTGCATGAGTAGCGGTTGCAGCTTCAACCTAGCTTGCTCCGGTAGCAAGTGTAAAGCATATTTCCTCTCCATCTTCCTCATTGAGCAGATTGAATAGGGTAGAGAGGGTATTGCAGGAGAGCACTATCTCCCACTTGGCCTTGCAGGCTCTTCTTTTCTTCCTTTGCTTCTTCTTCTTGTCTCTGGCTGGCGCTTGCCCCCAGAACAGCCTGTCATCCTTTTCTACCACTTTATCAACTTCTCACTCTTGTTCCAATGAGAGCTGCTCCAAATCTTGCCATGGGACATGATCTCGTATCAGTAAAGGCTTCAGTTTGGGCTGTTCATATTCATCTACCCCATCTATGTAGTCCTGCAGCTGCCGGGCCTCTAGACTAATTTCTTTGGCTATTGGGAACAGAGTTTGTCTTCTCCGATTGTGGATATGTATTCTGACTACTGTAGACGGCCTGGTCCAAGTTGGCGCTGGCGCCGAAGGAGTAGGTCATGCGTGATGCCACGGACTTATGCCCCCACCTTCGGGCGAGGTGTGGCTTTCTTATTAATATTTGTAGGGACCTACTGCCATCCCTGCTATTCTTTCATTGGTGTCAGAAAGCAGGACTCATAAGTGTGCTGAGTGCTGGCTTCTGCGACTTCTTCGGGCAATGCCTAATATAAGAAAATCATATTGGCCGCAGCTCTCCTGAGAGGCACTTCATGGGGTTGTGGAGGGTCAACCTTGTACTCTCCCAACTCTATTTCTTCCTTCATCACCATACCATCGATGATGTCCTTGAACACATACCAATCCTTGATCGGGTGCCCCAACATCTGATGATAAGGGCAGAATCTCAGGCTGTCTCTTATCTTCAGGTCCTCCGGCCTTTTTGGCTCAGGCAGGGTGACCGTATTGTACTGGGTAACCCAGTCAAATAGAACCTTAGTCTTCTCCTTTGGGAAAGAATAAACTTTCTTCATTTTGTCCCTTAGTGAGGGACCCTCCTTCTTCTCTTCTGCTTTGATGGGCTGAGGTGCGGCTACCTTCTTGCCCTTAGCTTTTTGTTGTTCAAACACCTTGATATCAAGAGTGTTTGCTTCTTTAGGCGTTGGGCACTGCTCTACTACCTTTGCCTTCTATGTGGTGACAGCGGCTGACGCAGGGGTAAGTCTTGCCAGGAAAGCTTTCATTTCGGCCATTAGATTGTTTAAGCGGTCAAACGATCAGATTTCTATGCTAATCATCTTTTCTAGTACCTCCCTCCCGAGGTTTTGTTTATAGATTTGTATAGCGTCCTCCTAATGCGGGGGCTGCTTGCACCTCATTCCGAGGTTTCTCCACCTCTTGATGTATTCGAGGGTGGCTTCATCCGCCCATTGCCTTGCTGAGTAGAGTTTCTCCATCGTGACCTCCCTCAAGGTAACGTGAAACCTTTCTCTAAACTTCTTTTGCATATCCGGCCAGTCGCTGATTGACCTAGCCGAAAGGCTAGAATACCACTCAAATGTGAGCCCATGATGGTCATATAATATGCGACGTGTTCCTTTAGGGATCCCTTCCCATTGAACTTGTCAAACTTAGGTAGCTTACTGATCCTCGGAGGGAGCCACTTTGCTGCATGATGTGATGGATATGGCACCTAATAAGTATCAAATGTGACATAGTCACCTTCATTTCGCTCAACAAGCTTCAGCTCAATCATCCTTTCCACCATCAACGTGTTCACGGTGGTCGGATCGACTAGCTCCGGGTAGAAATGCGCTGGCAGCAGGTAAGGGGCGACCAAGGTGGTCACCTGCGGAGGAGGACGCAGTAATGAAGGCACTTGGTGCCCCTGCGACAGCACCAGTGGCATCAATGGCTGTGGTGGGTGCTGTTGGGTGGCTGCCAAGCTGGGCTCTGTCGACTGGGGAAGGGTATATAGTGGTGGGAAGTCGCACGGGTTGATGCCTCCCCGTGACAACTTGGCTTGCATCTCGGGCTGCTTGGAGGCCGAGGCTTGTTCCATTTTCTCCATCAGCCTCTGCTTCAGAAGCTCTATCTCCTTTTTATATTTCTAGAGCAACATCAGTACTAATGGGTCCATGGTTGCTGTGTTGGGGATGGCTTCTACTGTCTCCCTTGAAGTACCATCAGGCAAGGTATTTAGCAACACCTCCTCCTCTTCAGCCATCACCAGGTTTACAGTCAAGGTGGTGACTGTAGCGCCCTGAATTCTTGCCGGATCTCTATTGGGTTTTGGTGGATCTTTAATAGGTTGATTAGATCCTTCTAGCAGAGTTCGGATTGCTTCTGTAGCTCCCGAGTTGAGTTTTACTTTCCGTGTTGGTTTTTCTCCCGTTTAAGCTACGGAACCCTACGGTGAGTTCATTCCTCAATTCATCGACTCGTGGACGATACATCAGTGATGTACTCTTCGCGAGGATCGTTTCGACTATTTTTGCATATTTTTCTGAATTAGTGTATTTTTGACACGTTTTACTAATTTTTAGAAAATTAGAAAATATTCTAATCGATCAAATGCTTAAGCCCGCTTCGGCGGGTTTTTTCATCGGTTGCCATGTAGTTCCAGCCGCTACGACCTGAAACCGTTCGATACCAATGGGTTACAGGAAATCCGCCGGCGATTTCCAAGCCTGACAAAAATCTCCACGGCACAAAAATGGCACAAAATGGCACAAAGCCAGAAGACCTCCAGTTTGACTTTTGTCAGGTTTTTGCATATAACTATGTCAGGTTTTTGCAGAGACAGACCATGCGTAGCCGACCCACATTGCAGCAGCAGATTGAGGACCGTATTGCCTCTCGGCAGGACGATGTCTTCCTGACCCGCGAGTTCGCCGATCTCAGCGGCGAGCGGCAGGTGCTGCGCACGCTCCGCGGCCTGGTCGATGAGGGCAAGCTTGTCCGGCTTGGATATGGTGTCTATGGCCGGGCGGAAAAGTCTCGCCTCTCCGGCAAGCCCATCCTGGCGGCCCAAGGCGGCTTTATCGGCGCCTCACGAGAGGCCCTGACCAAGCTAGGTGTCGAGTGGAAGCCGGGAGCATGGGAAGTGGCCTATAATGAAGGACGCTCCACCCAGGTCCCGGTTAATCCGGTCGTCCGGGTCAGGGGCCGCTTCGCGCGCAAGCTTGCCTATAACGGGAACGAACTCGTTCTGGAACGGTAGCCCGTGACCCTCGATCCCGCCGACATCCGCGACGTCCAGGAGCATTTCGGCTTTCTCCGGCCAGAGCCGGTCGAAAAGGACTGGTATGTCGCGCGGGCGCTCGTCGCCCTCATGTCGGTTCGGGCAGATCCGTTCCGGATCGTCTTCGCCGGCGGGACCGCGCTCGCGCGCGCTCACCGGCTCGTGCGCCGTATGTCGGAGGATGTCGATCTCAAGATCGTGCTTGCGTCGCCGCGCACGATGAGCGGCAGTCAGCTCCGTAGCGAACTCGGCAAGCTGCGCGACACGATCACCGCCATGCTGCGCGCTGCCGGATTCGCGTTCGATCCTGCGGACCAGAGCCATCATCACTCGCGGGACCAGAACCGCTATATCATCTATCAGCTCCCCTTCGATACCGTTGCCGGGTCCGACCATGGGCTGCGCGCGTCGATCCAGATCGAGCTGACCTATACGCAGCTTCGCCGTCCTTCAGTTGCACTGCCGGTCAGCTCTTTCATCGCCGAGGCTTTCCAGCGCCGGCCAGAGCTTGAGCAGGTCGATTGTGTCTCGGTGACCGAGACGGGGGCCGAGAAGCTGATTGCCCTGACGCGCCGCATTGCGATGGAACTCGCCGGCGTCAGCCGCCGGCCAGACCCGACGCTGGTGCGCCACATCTATGATCTTCATCTCATTCGCAGCCATATCGACACGAATGAAGTCGCCGCCCTCGCGCGCGATATCGCGGCTGCCGACGCCGTCGAATTCAAAAATCAATATCCCGCCTATGCCGAGGATATTCGCGGCGAAACGCGCAAGGCCCTTGCCGCGATCGGCGCCGATCCCGCCTATCGGCAGAACTATGAAAGCTTCCTCCGCTCGATGGTCTATGGCGAACGTCCGACCTTCGATGCCGCCTTCGCGACTGTCAGCGAACTTGCGGAGCTTTTCCTGGCCGGCAATGCTGTGAAACCACCGCTGTGAAGGTTAAAGCGTCTCACTGGGAGAGTTTTATTTTCTAAAGTTTTGGTGGGCCTTTTAATGATTTAAATTAAGAATAATTCCCTCAAGACATGGGTGCCCTATGGGAAGTGGCCAAACTTTGGGTTGACTAAGGTTAACTCTCTCACACATATGTAAATGAAAACCTAAGGGTGGAAAAGGTACAACCAGCTTGACGTCCGTGTGGGAATCCATGGCTCACGGAGACTTACAGAGGTCCTGAATAAGATCACCTAGTCGACCCCAAGGAATATGGAGACAAGAGGATCACTTACCAAGGTAGGAATGTAACTATAATATGAGAATGCATGGCCCTATGTGCACCGGAGTGCATGTAAATTCTAGCCTAAATCTAGCAAATCAAGGTAATATCAAATTATGTTAAAAAGATCACAAATTGTATGCAAACAAAGTGGAAAACTCATGACAATATGAAGGACAACAAGACAAGACCAAGAAAAGGAAAAATTAGGCACAAAAAGATATGAAAAACCATGAATAAACGGTGAACCTTTGTGTATACCCCCGGACCTACATGTAGAATTTATGCATAAAAAGTAAAAACAGAGATAATGTTTAACTATGCAAACATGACCCAAATAATGCAAATAAGATATGGATGGAAATACAATACAAAGGGGAACAAGATAGAAGCAAGAAGCAAGCAATCAGATCTCAGGAACCGAATCAAATCATCATGGAAGGATGTACTTGTGACTCTGTCCCGAGACCTGTCTGTAGACTTTATGCTGAAAACTCAAACTTTAAGACACAATAAAACTATGCAAACATTATCCAAATGATGCATATGATATATCGATGGAAAGATAATACAAAGGGGTACGCAACGAGCCTAACAGCAGGGCAATCTAACCCCGAGAGCCAAAGTTAAGCATCAACGAACAGGGCTCCATGAGCACTACGTCAGAACTACCAGAATTAGAAAGTGGTCTACCAGGTGACTGTTTTCTAACCCATTGCGGTCTACGAAATGACTGCAAGGCTACTAGAGAGTCCCTAGCAGCCCAGTGATGACAGCTAGGCTTGTCTGGCGGCCCTGGAGATGACCGCAAGGCCCTGACAGACCCGAAAACACCCAGAACAGTAATAAAAAGAGAGAAATACTACCTAAACATACACAAACCCGCACCCAACTCACACAAGAGCATGAATAACGTGATGGGCACTAGGTGTCCCACCGTGATCACCAAAAAATAGAGGTGTTGATAGTTTTTATGTCACCCCGCCCCCTAACTATGCATGCAAGTGTATGCATATAGCATGAACAAGCATGAAAGCATGAATAAAGGGGCGATGAATAGATGAAGATACTGACTATGATCGCCACCAAGGTTGTAGCAACACCAAGAGATGAAGAGATGTAGGAAAGGGCACTATGTACTTTGGAAAGATGAAGACTTGATCGCGCTTAAGGAACTAGGTGCGGAGAATTGTGTGGGATCAACCTCCTCTCCTTCCAGCCTGCTAGAGGAAGAGGGCCTCATGTTCAATCATGCTCTCCTGGAAAACAAAGATCACACCACAAGAGATAAACCCATTAGAAATATATAAGTGTAGCATAAATCTCGCAGTGATAAAATAGGGATGAAAAATGAGGGCAAACTCACCGGGGGGTTTTTTAACCCCGTAGCCTCCCTCCCCAATGCCAATCCAAACACGAGCGGGGAGGGCCTTAGACACGTCCAACATGACACAAACCCTGGGTAATCTGTGCATCGTGTAATTCCAATTCGTTATAGGCTCCCTCGACAAACTCCCCCAACCCTTCAGGGACCTCATCAGCCTCTTAGGTGACTTCTCCCGTTCCTGGTAGTGGTAATTCGATACTACATCAGGTTATCGGTATCCAGAGCTCTGGGTCGTTATAACAGCAATCTTGGAGAAGTCTTTAATAAATCGTCGGTAGTACCTAGCTAGTCCTAGAAAAATGTAAATCTCAGAAGCATTGATAGGTCTCTCCCAGTTCTTTATCGATTTGACCTTTGATGGATCGATAGAAATTTCTTCCTTTGAGATCACATGCCCCAGAAATGATACCTCCTCAAGCTAGAATTCACACTTCGAAAACTTTGCATATAATTGATTGTCCCTTAATAATTGTAGTGCAATCGTCAAGTGCTCTTCATGATCTTCCTCAGACTTGGAATATATCAATATATCAATATATCATCAATGAATACCATAATAAATTGATCGAGATGAGGCTAGAATATGCTATTCATCAAATGCATAAAGGCTGCATGGGCATTTGTTAGTCCAAAAGGCGTAACAATAAATTTATAATGCCCATGCCTACTCCAAAAGGTCATTTTATGGATATCCTCTTCTTTAATCCTCAATTGATGGTATCCTAATCTAAGATTGATCTTTGAAAAATATTGAACTCCAGATATCTAATCAAATAACTCATCAATTCTTGGCAGTGGGTACTTATTCTTGATAGTGAGTTGATTCAGCTACCGATAATCTATGCATAGCCTCATCGATCCATCCTTCTTCTTGACAAATAGGACGGATGCTCCCCATGGGAAAGTACTCGGGCTAATAAATCCTTTCTTCAAGAGTTCCATCAATTGCTCTTTTAGCTCCTTTAGTTCAGCAGGGGACCTTCTATATGGTGCCTTTGAAACAGGACCAGTAGCAGGGACAAGGTCAATAGTGAAAGACACTTCCCTTTTCGGGGGTAAGCCAAGCAATTCCTCTGGAAATAAATCAAGAAAATCCTGAACCACACGGATATCTTCTAGCTTTGATTCCACTTCTGTTACCATTACAAGAGCAAGAAATGCCATGCAACCTTTCCTTATAAGCTTCCTAGCTCGAAAAGCAGAAATGAGCAGTGACTTGTTACGACTTTGGGGACTAGTGTAGACAAGCTTCGGGTGCTCTTCAAAAGTGACTCTACCCTTCTGGCAATCTATAATAGCCCTATGTGTGGATAGCCAATCCGCACCTAGTATGACATCATACCCATCTATATCTAGGCAAATTAGGCCGGCTGGTAGATTTTATCCTTCAACTAAAACCTCACTATCCGGGTAATGGTGTGTAATTTTGGATCTGCTTCCAAGAGGAGTAGAGATAACTAGATCTGTTTCAAGCAAAATAGGTTCCATACACAATGAAGTAACAAATCTTTTCGAAATGAAAGAATGGTTCGCACCAGTATCAAATAAGACATGAGTAGTCTTAGAATAAATTTTTAATGTACCTTCCACTATTCCTCCTTCACTCAACTTCACTTCTTGTAGTGCTTGAAGATGGCCTTAATTATCCCCACGATCCTCGAAAAACGTACAACGCGCCTGTAATGTCCCGGAGCCCGACAACACATTGGTTCACCCTACACAGGGTTTCGCAGGCTTGACAGCCAAAAATCTGAGTAAATCGCAAAACTCAATCCGGGACGCACGAAAGCGATCCGAAACCCACGGATCCTAATCCGAAAAATTCTAGGGCATTACAGCCCCCCCCATAAGAATTTCGTCCTCAAAATTCAGGACAATCACCATGCCACATGGGGAGAACACCTTAACCAACTGACAACGCTGTCAGAGCTCCAGCCAAACCTCGATTCCCACGAAAACATAATTCCTGAGGGACACAGCCAGACCATGATTACAGCAGGATCATCTCGCTTTATGCCATAATTCGCACAGATTCCACAATGAGGATAATAAAATGAAAGAACACGGGTCTGGCATCACTTCAGCCACAACGGCGTTCCAACCATGGCATCGCTGCCACCATCTCGCTCACCAAGGAGACGCAATCCTCGTTATGAGAAGCTGCCAACGATCAAAACCCATGCTCGGCAGACCAATCAAACATCGGCTTCTCATTTTGCTGACTGGTCTCAAGCCCTGCACAAGGGACAACTAACACTGAGCTTCCATCAGTTCACACAACCATCACAACTGACGGCCACAAATCCGTCGGCTCCATACCACGAACCATGTCACACCTGGCAAGCGAAACGCCAATAATAGCATTGGACCAGCTCCGGTCCGACCACAACCTTCGACAAATCCCAAACTCAATTCCGGAAAGGAGCATACCTTAAAATCGGCCATTCAAGGCAGTGCACAATGCCCCCAAATTCCACAATTTGGGCCACGAATCAAGTCACCACCACACAATCTCGAACCAATTCCAGGGCTACCGCAACCCATTCACATACAGTCACGCAAGACTTGGAACATACTGGGTCATCTCTGTCCAATCCTACCTCGAAATCCACAAAAATAATCAGGACTGACACGTCATCTCCGACGCCTCAGAGCATGACGAGAAAATCAGGCTCGACAATCAGCAGCTCATCAGGAAGATCCTCCGCTCGTCCGAGCACAACTCTCGATCAGAACATCCGATCTGCCACCTCAAACCACGATCTCGACGCCTCAAGGGCTAGCTAAACCTCAAACTGCGGTGGCCAAAATGACATTAACTCCCTTAGAGCACTCTCACGGCCACCTGACCACAAGCAATCCTCGTCAGTCACCTGCCCTCGATGCAGATTCCTCGAATGCTGCACCGCGGACTCGCACCTACTAGCAAAACTCTGCCCAACGCAGCACAACTGGGGCCACCACCTCTGGGGAAGACAGTTCTCTATCTCATTCCTCAGGCCTCACGCCGGCACTCCGACGGTAACAACAACCACCTTCACGGCGCCAACGCCGCGCACTATAATTCTCATGCGAGAAACAAAGCGGTAAATAAACACAAAACCCTATGCCAGCTGCCGACTGTACTAGATCTTATGGACTCTGATCACTGTAATATCTCAAATTCCTATGTACGTCCAAAACCACTGCTCTGATACCCACTGTAACTACCCAAGATCCGGGTACTGGGAAATACCCGATACCATTCGAATCTTGGCCCGACTCCCACGAGCCAGAGGACTCAATCTTACAAGTACATTTAGTCATATTTTCGTTAAGTTATCTGTGAAAAAATGAGATATGTTTATTTTGTCAAAATATTTTTTTATCATAAATTTAAAATAATTAATTTAAAGGAAAGGTATTTTCCCAACAATAGCAAAACCACTAACTTTGTTTGGCAGCCTACAGACATATTAGTCCCTATATGCAAAGCATGGTACTTAAAATAAATAATCATTATAGGCAACCCCAACATGGCAACCTAGCTTTCCAGGTCTAACTTTGTGCTCCTAATTTTAAGGATAGAATCGGTGATGAATACATGCATCATACTGTAAATTCTGTAAGCATTCCTTCCGCGCAACAGCAAAAGTAGCTTGCAATGGAGTCATATCATGAAATGGGAGCAAAGCTGTCAATAGTTCCCAAAGGACTATCCCAAAGCCGTAAGCATCAACTTTCCGTGTATATATGTTATTTTCCGTTTAATCATTTCAGGTGCCATCCATCGAGAAGTAACCATGAGGCCTTAGCACTTCCACGTTGAGATTCTAAACATGAAATTCCCAAATCTGATACTTTGACACAAGAAGTAGATTTCCAGACGTCAGATCCCCATGGAGGATACCTTTAGAATTGTTATGCGGGGACGCGGCGAATGGGGTGCCCCTGGGGCCAACCGCGGAGGGACCCTAGGGGGTGTCCCTCGGGGAGCCTCAGGGCGCACGCGATGTGGCATCCTGCGATGCCCCCTCCACCTCCTCTCTCTTATCTTCTCTCTCTCTCTCCCCAGTTACTTCTCCTCGAAGCAGCCTTCAATCCCTCCCTTTATAAATATCTTCCCACTGGTGAAGAAGGGTGACGGATGAAGAGCGAAAAGTGAAAAATCGTAATAGGGGTGCAGCAAGAAGAAAGAGAGCATCGGCAGCGGCTGTGCGAAGGGGGAAAAATAGAGAGAAAAGGAGAGAGCAGCGGCTCTCACAGTTGCTCTCACAGTGCACGTAGAAAGGGTGAACAAGCTCCGGAGACACGTCACCTTCTACGTGAGAACATGTACTTTAAACTTCAGAATTATATTAGCAAATCAGAGAAAATGCAGATATGAAACTAAACTCAACTTGGAGAGTTTCAGTCTTAAAGAGAAAAATCAGATGCCACTGGTCAAGTTATGGAATTGGTTGTGTTCATTTTCCAGGAGAGATTTATGTTTTTGCACCCTCATGTGAAAGCCCCCACTAGCTATCTAATAAACTGATCAACTCTCCGTGACATTGAACACATGTGAAGTCATTTTCCTGACTAATATGCACTACCAGTGCATCTGTAGCCCTTTGGATTAACCCATTCAAGCATTGTGCATGAGAGCATTAATTATACCTGGTTCTCATGGGTCTGACATAGTTTTCCACATGTATGCTGTGTAGCCTATGACATGCTGTTTGTGAGTGATAATATATTGTAAGGCACCACCAGAGACATGGTCTTCAACAATTGAAACTAAATACCTAGAATGTCATGAAGATTCAATATAACAAACCAATGGGCTTCATCCCAGAGTGGACTACGTACTCAGGCCAGCTCTTCCGGTGGCTTTATTGAGACGAGATGAATTAGTTTGGTTCAAGGATTCAAGAGTAAAATTTTTTGGGTCTTGGTCTTGAGTGCTGGGTGGGTGGGGTCGGGCGCAACCAGCAGCGTATTATCCGCATACGGCTGCGGCGCGTTGTCGTTGATCATCTCTTCGGTGTCGGGGATGAAACTGGCGGTCTTCGCCACCACCGCGCTGCCGTCGGGGGCGGGGGGCGGGGTAAAATTCAAGCGGATGGCGTTATCCGCCACCGTCGCCGTCACGCTGGCTTCCACCGGCCAGACCTTGGGCTGCTGGTCCATGTAGGGCTTCAACAGGCCGCCGTACATCATGTTCAGCTCCGCGCCCTTGTAGGAGACGAGGAGCGGCAGGTCCAGCGTCACCGTCCCCGGCAGGCAGATGTCGGAACAGTACAGGTATTCCAGCTTGAAAGGAATTGTCACCAACCCTTCCGGCAGGTCGTCCGGCAGCACAATGTCCGCGCTGAAGAGCACTTCGCCTTCGTAGCCGTAGTTGGTGATGGGGTCGATGTCGATGCGCTTGGGCGTCGGGAAGCTGATGGGCCCCGTCTCCACGCCGGGCAACTCCGCCTTTATGGTCGGTGCCAGGCCGGAGTCGCCGGGGTTCTTGTAATAAATGTGCCAGCCGGGCTCCAGCGTCACCAGCCACAGCACGGGGATGGTATCCCGCGGGCGCGCCGTCGTCACCGCCGCCACCAGTACGTGGGAGAGCGTGTCCGCCACCACCAGGTCGCTCTGTCCGGGCCGCATTTCCTGCGGTTCGCGGGTAATTTCCTGCGCAAACGGAGAGTGTATCATGGCGGCAACCCATATCATCGTGAGTGTGAAAAGGCGGTGGGCGGAAAGAGGAAGGTGTGTCATCATTCCGTGAGCATAACAAAGTGCTGGCAATAATAAAGTAAAAAGCGGAAAGGCGCGTCATGCCCTCCTGGTTGCTGAAAGGTCTTGTGGCGCTCGCCGGCGTGTTCCTCACGTGCCTGCTGGTGGCCGTCGCCGTGCAGCTCCTGCGCATTTATCCGCCGCAAAATGTATCAGCGCTGCTGACGGCTTACTGGCAAACGCATCCGGTCACGCCCTCCACGCAGGTTTTCAGTTATGTGCACGTGCTCACCCATTACTGGCCGCTCTTTTTCGTGGTGCTCCTGGGGGTCTGCATCAGCATGCTGCTGTGGCGCCGTTTAACGGACGAGGAACTCAACCTCTACATGGAACGCGCCTATGTCCTCGAACAGCAGGTCCAGGCCATCGAGCGGCGGGAACGCGCCTGGTCCGATAGCTGGGATACCCTGGGCACCGCGCTCGACGCCCTGTTCGATAAAGCCTCCGAAGGCTGGGTGCTGGTCAACCGGGATGGCCGCGTGCGCCACACCAACATGGCGTTCCTGGAACTGGTGCGCCTGTGGGAACCCAAGGCCGAAACGCTGGAAGGCAAAACCCTGCCCGAGATCATTCCCAACTTCAACAACAGCCCGCTCTTCAAGGCGCAGCACGATATCGTCAATGCCGGCAAACCCTGGTATGGCGAGGTCCAGCTGGTGCCGGATGTCTGGGTGCTCCTGTGGGTCTGGCCGATGGGCGAGGACCCTGTCCGGGCCAACGCCGTCAAGATCGCCGGCAACCTGATGATCGTCTCGGCCATCGAGGCCATGGGCGAGGCCACGGCCCTGGGCGCGGCCCACGGCGTGCCGGCCGCCGACTATTTGTGGCGGTCTTGGGGGTGGGGGGGGTGGGGGTACTTGTGGGCCAACTGGCAATGGGTGGGGCGGGACTGGTTGGTCCAACCAGCCAAGGGGGAGGTGGGAAAGGGAGAGTGGGGTGCTGGTTTCTTGGGGAATGAGGGTGTTCTCTTTGATGGCTGGTCTAGGGAAGGTCAAAGGTTGCTTTGGGGAGGTAGAAGGGTGCTTAGGAGATTGAAGAGTTGCTTGGGGATGATGGAGAGGTGTGTGGGAGAATGAAAGGGTGTGTAGGGGACTGATGGGAGTAATGAGGGTGGTTAATGCTCTCTGGGGAGGTGAAAGGACACTAGTTGAGGTGGAGGTTGATGTGGCAGGTGATGTAGTGGGAGAGAGGAGAGAGAAAGGGGCGGGCCCCTCCTTGGATGGAGCGAGAGAGAGAGAGAGGAGGAGGAGAATTCTCAAGGGGTTTTCTCTATTCAATAATTCAACAAAAGTGGGTACATGGGGGAGAGATGGGGCCTATTTATAGGCATCCACTCTTTTCATGACAAAAATACCCTTGACAAACAGACAAAAGACCAAGACTGTCCTAGACTAAATCTATGGGCCCAAACTAGGGTATAAGGCCCAATTAAGCACAAACAAAGTAATTGGACTATGACTCAACAAAGGAAAATACATGAAATAAGACTCAAAAATAAAGATAAAGTGTGAGAATCATAGCCGGTCCTCCTCAAGGTGGTGCAGGCGACCCCAGACAGAGAGAGTGGCATGAGATGTCCTCATCATGTACCGTTATACTACCGGATTCCTCCCGTAGCATGACCTTATCATTAATTCATCCTTGAACTCTCATGATTCGGATTTGGTGCATTCTTACCTTGGTTTTTGCTATCATGGAACTTATTATTTGAACTTATTATCATTGGCCAACTTTATATTACTCGTGGAAGTAGCTTGATTTATAACTTGAAGATGCAAGAGCGGGCACGGACGGTGTCCAAGGGCTCGATGCTAGCCCCCTCGGCGGATGGCTGGAAACATACTGTAAACCATGAGGTATGATGAACACTGGCGTCGCATTACGTCAAAAGTACTTTTTTTATAAACGGGAGAAATCCATAAGGCTCATCATGAAATTACACCTTCTTGTTACATGACTTTATAGTGCATAACCTACATGGTTATGAAAAGTACATTCTCAATACGTGCTAGTACATTCTCGTTCATGAAAGGCAACATTATAATCTTGCTTGATCTGCTCTTGTATTATCTCATATTTCTAGCCTTATCTTGATAGCTTGTTGTTACTTTGGTTTTGTACGTATGATTTGTCATATTTTTTATTATCTTATCTTCTAGAGCTAAAATGCTAATTACTTAAACTTACCTTCATGTTGATACGAAGATAACTATTGGGCAAGTGTGCTCATTCCTACTTTCCAATCTTTTCAGGAGACTCTAGTGGATCAGATTCAGATTATTCGCATGACGGATCGAGGACGAGAGTGAATGATATACAAGAGGAGCCCTAGCATGCCAAGAGTCATGAGTCTATTTGTAGTCAATGAAAAGACATGATTATGTAATTTTATTTTTCTTGAGTCTAGAGTTTGAGGAGTCAAGTCAAGTGTCTATTGTAAATTTGGATTATTATGATTCAATGAAATTTTGCGTCCAAAATTAGGATGCCAATTCCCATGGTTTTGAATCAACGGCTTTCCAGAAAGTCGCCACTTCTTTAATATGCGGCCAGACTATTGACGCTAATTCTTTTCCATTTCATGCCAAAATTCCTATAAAATTAAATCTACGACTCTTCACAAAGTTACCAATTCTTAAATTGGCTTCCAACCATTAGACGCTAATTCTTTTGTTCTTTAATATCATCCTAAATTCTTGATATTTTTAATCTGTGCCTCTTTACAAGGGCGCCAATTATTGAATTAACGTCCGAACCTTGGACACTACTTCCCCTACTATATTTTGATCATTTTAATTCCTACCAAAATTTGTATTTATTGGAAATTTACGTCAGCACCCTGGACGTGAATTCTTTTCTAATTTTGATAATTTCTTAAAATTTTAAAAATGGTCCTAAATTGGCGCCTTCTCTCGTGATGTAAATTTTATTTGTGGCCACCGTGTTGGGCACAAATTCCTATAGAATTCTGAATTCGACAGTAGCCCTTTCCTTTCTCATTTTGAGCTCTTTTTCCACTTGGGAAAGGGTCCCTATGGCTTTCTAAGGTTGTGAGGGCACATGTTCATTGAATATCTCTCTCCAAATCCCATTAAAAATTAGTTTTCTCATTTTTAGAGAGTTAAACCTACGAATTTTCACTTTATAAATAGGACCCTCCTCTCCCTTGTGTTTAAGGCTTGAATTCTAATCTCTTGGGGAGGTGCTGCTGGACCAAGGAGCTAAGGAGGAGTCTCCCAAACATTGAAAGCTACATCCTTTGGAGCACTTCTTCCCCTTGGAGCATATTGAAAATTTGAAGCCCCCTTCTATGGAGAAAAACCAATAAGCCTATCTTCCCTTTATCTCTTCTTTGTATGCATTAATTAGTTTGCCTACATCATATTCCCTCCTCTTTTTTTATTTTCATCTCAACCACGTTGAGATCCTCACTTTGTGCAACACTTGCACACCTCCCTTTTCATACCATCATATTTTCCTACCCTTTGCATAGGGGTTTAAAGGCTAACACCAACAAGGTGTGTTCTTATACATGTTTTCATGCTTATTTACATTAAGAATTTCATGCTATACACACCATATTTCTAATCCAATTCTTTGTTGGTTGTTTGTTTTTATCTTGCAAGGGTAATCTTGAAGGAAAAACTATCTTCATCGGCCAGCCGATTGGAAGAGAAGGTGACACTCACAATCCTCTGCACTCTTTTCAAAGGTATTTATTTGTGATCCCTCCCTATGTTTATTGTTATATTCCTTTGAGGCCCATGGTCTCTAGTGATCACGTTTTTCCTCTTAGCATCCACACATGCTCCCTTTCCCATTTTTCCCCTCCTTTTCCTATCATAATAATTTTCTTTCTTTTAATTTTTAATTCTCTTTGTGTATTTTCCATAATCTACATTCCTGACAGGCTTGAGATCTTCAGCATTAAGTTGCTGGCAAACTAAGCATCAACTCACCAATTCTACTATCTCTCTCTTCATGTTAGCCCACCAGAAGGTACCCTTCAGATCATGATACATTTTAGTAACACCGGGATGAATCGTATATCTTGATCGGTGTGCCTCCTCCAGAATCTTATTCTTGATGTTGGGGCAATTCGACACACAAGTCCTTTTGCAAAATAACAGCCTCCCATCTGTTGCTAGCTTAGTGTCAGGTTGTTGGACTTTGTTGATTTGCTGTCGGCCCCGCCAAAAATTGAAGATGGAAAATTGAAGATGGCGGTCAGGCTACTATCGACGAGCTAATCGTGATTAATCTTGGCACGAGAGCGACCCCAGGCCGACCTTTCTGAGTGCCCTCATACCTCCTCAAGAAAGAGAGGAGTATGTGAAGTTCCTGCAGGAGTTCGGTGATTGCTTCACTTGGAACTACAAAGAGATGTCTGGTCTCAACCCCGAAGTGACCCAGCACATGTTGGCAATTGATCCCAAGATAGAGCTGGTAAAGCAGCCCCCCCGGTGCATGCAGCTGGAATTGATAAAATAGGTCTGTAAAGAAGCCGACAAGCTCATAGACGTCGACTTTGTAGCAGAGAATCAATACACCACCTGGCTAGCCAACATCGTGCCGGTGAAGAAGAAGAATGGACAGATCAAGATCTGTGTGGATTTTCACGACCTGAACAAGGCCTGTCCAAAAGATGACTTCCCGATGCCAATCACCGAAGTGATGATCGATGCAACTACTGGTCATGAGGCCCTTTCTTTCATGGACGGTTCGTCCGGCTACAACCAGATCTGGATAGCCAAGCACAACTGGATTCACACAGCTTTCAGGTCGCCCAAGGGGGTCTTCCATTACAAGAGAATGCCCTTCGGCCTCAAGAACGCTGGGGCCACGTACCAACGGGCAATGACCAAGATATTCGACGAATTACTTTACAGTAAGGTCGAATGCTACATCGATGACTTAGTCGTGAAGACGAAAAGGAGAGGCGACCATCTGAGTGACCTCAGGGTCATTTTTCAGAGGCTCCGACAGTATGAGCTGAAGATGAATCCGATGAAGTGCGCTTTTGGCGTCTCCAGCAGAAAATTGCTGGGCTTCATTGTCCGGCATAGAGGGATCGAGATCGACCCCCTCAAAATAAAAGCCATCCAGGAGCTATCACCTCCGAAGAACCTAGGAGAACTGAGGTCCCTACAAGGCCGGCTAGCTTATATCCACAGGTTTATCTCTAACCTATCAGGACACTGCCAGTCGTTCCACAAACTGATGATGAAGAATGCACCATTCAGCTGGGGTGACGAATGCCAGCACGCCCTTGATCAGCTGAAGGAATATCTGAAAATCCCACCTGTGCTGGGGGCACCTGTTAAGGGTAGACCGCTTATTCTCTACATAGCGGCCACTGAATACTCACTGGGGGCGATGCTCGCCCAAAACAATGATGAAGGTAAAGAGCAAGCTCTCTATTACCTTAGCCGAAGACGGGTGGGGGCAGAAGCCAAGTACACCCCCATCGAAAAGGTTTGCCTCGCCTTGATCTTCACAGTCAAGAAGCTAAGGCATTACATGTTGTCACATGAAGTGAGTCAGATCTCCAAGGCCGACCCCGTCAATCACATTCTCTCCCAGCCAGTCCCGAAGGGGCACCTCGGCAAATGGGTCGTGCTACTGATGGAGTTTGACATCACCTACATACCACAGAAAGCCATCAAGGGGCAAGTCATCGCGGATTTCTTCGCGACGCATCCCATGCCTGAAGACTCCCCACTGGCCACTGAGCTGCCCAAAGATGAAACGTTGGAAGCAGACCAGGTTCAACAGGCTGTGTGGCAGTTGTACTTCGATGGGGCTTCCAGAACAAAGACAGCTCCCTCCGGACGCGCCAGAGTACAGGCTGGAGCGGGCATCATCCTCAAATCCCCTGACGGGGAAGTGATGCACACCTCCTGCTGCATCAATAAACCCTGTACAAATAATGAAGCAGAGTATGAAGCACTGATTATCGGTCTCCAAGTCGCTTTGCAAATGGAGATCAAGATGTTGCAAGTGTTCGGTGACTCACTACTAGTCGTCAGGCAGGTCCAAGGATAGTTTGATGTCCAGAAGCCCGAACTACTCCCTTACCACGCCAAGACAAAAGGGCTCATGGAGCAGTTCTACCTCCTTGAGATAAGCCATGTCGCCAGGGGAGAGAACGTCCAAGCCGACGCCTTGGCGAAATTGGCAAGCTCGCTAGCAATCCCACTGGATGGGTCACTCGACATTCGAGTGATCAACTAACGCCAGGTGCCTAGCATGATAGAAGAGGAACTAGAGGAAGAAGAAGAGCTGGAAGTTGCCATAGCAGAAGCCATCAGCCTACCTGACTGGAGGGCCCCCTATATGCAGTGGTTCAAGTACTAGCAATTACCCCTGCAAAGGGAAGAAAAGATCAGATTAATCAGAACAAAGGACTCTTATGAGCTCCGGAACGGGATCTTATTCTGAATCGTGGCCGACGCTAGGCAGAAAGTACTCCTCCGATGCCTGTCCATTGAAGAGGCCCGGAGAGTCATGAAGGAGGTGCATGCCGGAGCAGCCGGTGCACAGTCTAACATGTTTTGAAGGAAATACAATGGGGGAAAACTTTTTGTTCTCTCAAGTCTAGTAAGACGACATTGGACAATGTTTCAGTTTAGTGACCTAATTTTCTTAGTCTGCTATGGTGTCTCAAAGCGTTCATCAGAAATCATAAGAAAGATTGAAACATAATTATTTGTTGTATTGCAATGATGTGATTTGGAGCTAGTTATTATCTACTTCAGCAGTTAGCTGGACATGAGAAATGTGAAACATCAGAAACTTCAAAATTCAGAATTGCTTGAAACTCTGAAGTCTTCTTTTGAATACATCATGGAAGAAGATTATTATGCTATTCACTGCATGTTTTCACTTATATATGTTTTAAAGAGATTGCACATGTAAGAAATGGTATGTATTTTCTTTTGGAAGTTGTCCAAAAATCTTAAACCCTAAACCCATTGGCAAGAGAAAAGGTAGTATATCTTTGCAAGAATCTTGGGCTGGTGGAATTGGTAACCCAGTAGAAATGAAGTCAATCCATCAACTTATATAGATCCTTAACTTAGTCAGTCAATATGATAGAAATGATGCGTCAGTTGTCCTGTAAGGAATCAGTTGGTTATCTGATTATGATCATCAGCCACCGCCTATCAAAGATATTCTTGAGTCTGGTCAACATAGGGCCAACAGAAATAGTTATACACCATAACCAATTGGAAGATGATGAAAATCATTGCTATGTATCACTGGATTGTTACTTGACATTGATGGTGGATGTGGTTGAGATTTGCTGTGGCAGGACCTTCCCTAAACATTCGAGGGAAGAATTGTTGTGAACAAGTAGTGATATGCAACAAACATGGGCCCGAGAGCGGGGGAGAGGGGAGGACCAATCTGATGCTCAAGTAAATAGAGGAGTTGGAGCTAATTAGTGGTGAAATAATGAGAGAGATCTGTCGAAAGATGTTGTTGGGGTTCTTTTTCATATCTAAGGGATCTTGGTTTTATTAGGACGCTAAATGACATACTTGTTAATCTTATCTCAGTCCCTCTTCTTCTTTTCTTTTCAGTGGCTCTGCATGTCCACACATCCATATCAGATGAAAGCATCACAAGATTAGAGCATTCTAATTTAACAAAAACGCTTAAAAATGAAAAAAGAACAACAACAGGAGAGGTGAAAAGTCATCATGATTCATGACAAAAATATGAAATAATACACTATATTGAGAACTAGGATGGGCATAGGCAGGGAAGGACTGGTAGAGGCTGGCATGGCTGGAAAAGATTGGATACCTGCTCGGACAGTGCATTCACTGTCCCATCTCATTTTTTCATTGGGATGGGACGACAAGATTGACATCTATTCTAAATTCTGACGTTTAGTCTTACTGTGATTAAAGTTGTCTTTATTTGTTAAGTCTCACTTGGTCATCCTGGTTTATGGTATCATCTTTTGGTTTTAATTTTTAAATGCAGTCTAATGTCCTGAAAGTGGAAAGACAAAGGCCCGTTCCACCTTGTTCACTCTGTGATGGAAGTGGAAGGGTTGATTGCTACGAGTGTCGAGGAAGAGGTCTCTCTCAATCTCCATCTGTCTCACCCTCTCATTCATTTACTCGCTCACACACATAATTGCTATTGCTTTTCCTGCTCATTATTATCTCCTATCTATTAATTCATTAGTGACAAATACACTGGCACACCCGATGGGACGTTTCCCACCTTTCTTTTTTCTGCCAAAGAAGATCCACACCTTTATTAAGGTAGTAAGCCCTTTTCTTTTTTACAGGAGAGGAAGAGGAGGGTGCTTGTGTCGCACCAAGCGATCAACAAACAACAACCAAGCAATAGTAGCTATCACATATGGGTTGCAAGTCATTGCAAACTATGCCAAGTTCAAATACCTGGCGACCCTGCTGGTGTTTGGTGACTTTCCAACGGTCATCGGCTCGCCTTACTTCTTGGGCGTAGTTCCTGTGGTCGCAGAGAAGTCGGCCGTGCCTACACCTATTAAGGACACCAAGCCCTAATCCACCATTGGCCGGGTGTTCTCAGTCAACCACATCACCATCAACTCCGCTCCTACACAACGGGAGCAATACAATAGCCGCAAAGACAGGAAGCCCGCAGCGGCCATCTCTTACTCCGGCAAGACAGTCATTGTTGGAAACTTAGGCATGCGGCTCGATGGAGGCGAGCCAATCATGCCTCGGGACAAACACGTCCCAACTGTTCTCACCTTTAGCCGCTTTGAGCTTCTCCGACACATTCAGGAAGACAAAGTAGCCTTGCAAAAAATCTGGTGCACCGGTAGCAAATCGGGGGAAAATGCGCCAACCTAATGCCAAAGTTTCTAAAGCCAAGTTTGGGGGCAATCTAGTGGAGAAGCGCCAGTTCCGCATGAAGAAAATACGGGCCACTAAGGAGGCCGTGACGGGCTAGGGCAGGTATGTCCATCCGTGTATCGGACATCCATCAAGTCCAAAATGCGATGGGTCAACAACAAGCCAAGAGCCCTGAGATTCCATAGGTCAAAGTTTCACAACATTGTGGGCAAAAGCAAAAAGGGGTTTATAAAAAGTCAAGATGCTCATCACCTTGGGGCTCGACTGAAGAAGTTAATCATTCATCGGAGGCATTAATGCCCCGAGTATCAGTTTTCGACAGACTGGGGGAGCTTGTTCTCCCAACAGTTCAACCTCCAAGGAAAAAGAAGGTGGCTTAAGTGACCAAAGACCGTCAAGGTATTCAGTTGCTATGCCACCGGGAAGCAACCAAAAGGGGTACCAGATGATCTAAACAAGCCACTGTTGTCTTTGAAGAAATTTCGTGCAATATCCCGCGATGTGGCTCAGCTAGAGCATGCTACCGGTAAAGAATCCATGTCACTGAAAGTGAGAACCCGAGCGATAATGATGAACTGGGAGACAATGTCAAGGATGTCACGCTGGAAGAATTGCCAAGCAAAATCTAGAAGTTGAAGCATATCCTACAAGACTTATTGCGGAAGAGAGAAATGCAGCCACAACCTACAGTGATGCCGTAAGCATGGTTTGTCATATCGGATCTTGACTTCGTCTCAGGGGGTTGGAGAGAAGAGATTTCAGAGAGATCTCGGAAAAATCTCAGGAGATCAGGTTCGATGATTTCAGAAAATTTTTCATATGTATAGCCTATTTCTAAAATAATCTTAATTCTTTTATACTAATCACTCAACTTCACGACCATGTTTTTGTAATTGACAACTCAATTTTACCAAATAAAGAGTAATGATAACAATAACAAATCTATTCACATGCACTAATGTTAGTATCTCAATTGGGTGTGCCCATTGATGAATTACTGTCTAACTATAGCCTCATGCTTGATCCACCTCTGTTTGTCAAAGTGTAACAAGTGAGAACAACACTCTCTCATGCACAATCAGGTGTATCCACTAACGTCTTATTACTTGGCCTCTCTCTCTCTCTGTCCCCCCCTTAATCAAGCCAAATCATAAGCTCCTCGATGTCTACTCCTATATATCGTAGCTCTAGAAATGAGGTAGGGTGCGGCAAGTGGGAACAATAGGACTAGTTGGGGTCCATAAACCTACACACTAACTAGGTGTGTGCTCTCTCTCTCAGACCATCACTGCCATCTGGTTTTACCCTAGCTCAGACTCATGCTCTCTTCCAAGCAAGGACATTCCAGGATCTAGTTCGGAACTGATTAAGCGAATAAAATCAAAGGACTGACCTACAACCTCTCCCCTAGGTCATATCGAGCTGGAAAGCCAAGAGGTCTATCGCTAGTGGAGTGTCATTCCTCTGAGCCCGCACTTGAAATACACAGACACGAAGGCTCAAAGAAACATGAGTCAATGCCCCAAGGCCACACACAAGCTATGCCATGAAAAGACACTGAATCACTATTTAAAGACATTGTGAATCACTTATGTAATGCAATGGATGATTGTTCATAGTTATACATAGTATATATTATATAGATAAGTGCACAAAATGCAAAGCCTCACTGATCTAGACAACAAAACTTGCCATCAGACTCAACACTGATATCATGTCAACCTTGCATGACACCTTTACCTGAATTGCGTTAACCTTAGGTGATGTCTTCACACCAACTCTCTCTCATCTATTCACGTCAGCTCAACCTTATGTCTTTCACGTGACACGAAATCATGTTATCTTCTTAGAAAACCCTTCTAGTTCGAAAGTAAAAAGTCCATGAATTGTAACGCATAACCTTAACGCATACATTTTAATTGTGATGGGTCAAATTGCTATGTTCTCCACCCAAAAACCCTTCTTTGACTACTACTCAAATCTCATCAGCTTGGTGTTATGTGTTCACTCTATCTGTATCCGCCATCCTTGACATGTTTATAGAGCTTCACCTGATGGAGCTTCAATTCCATTGGAATCTCCAAATCACCATCCCAACTCGCCCGAGCGAAGGGGAAACACCCCCACATGCACACCTTCACATGAGAAACCTAGATCAAGCAAAGTAAACCTCAAAGAGACACAAATCTAGGCGAGAAAGCGAGAACAATCAGACACTCCTCACCACACAAACCTTACATGGAAAAACTCTCAAACGAGAAATAAACTTAGTAAAAGAGACAATAAATGGAGGGAAAATCATCTCCCTACCTCAATTTCGAACTCCTCTGCTCCGAAGGGCTGTCACATTGGTTGGCCACCTTCTCCCCGTAGGATCATCCTCGTGGGCCTCTCCACAGTGAGCCCCCACCGCCATCGAGCTCCATGAACTGCCACCAACCTCTTTGTCCTGTTGTTGACCTCCACCACCCCGCCCCCATTTCCCTTGCCATTAGCCACTACAGTGCAATGTTGGCTGCCTTGCGTCTCCGATGGAGAGAAAAAAAGAAAATAGAGAGAGGGGTAGGTCAAATGAGCTGAGGAAAAAGGAGAAGAAAAAGGGTTACTTCTTGCAACCAGAACTCACACTTACTAAACTTGGCGTACAACTGATGGTCTCTTAATATTTACAATGCCATCCTCAAGTGCTCTACATGCTCCTCCTTGCTCTTGCAGTATATCAAAATATCATCAATAAAAACCATGCCTCACTGATCTAAGTAGAGCCAAAAGACACTATTCATCAACTACATAAAGGTTGCAGGAGCATTTGTTAGAGCAAAAGACATCGCAAAAAATTTGAAATGCCTATACCTGCTGTAGAATGTTGTTTTAAAGATATCCTCATCCTTGATCCGCAACTGATGATACCCCGATCGCAGATCAATCTTGGAAAAATACTGTGCTCCCGCTATCTGGTCGAACAGCTCATCTATTCTTGGCAACGGATACTTATTTTTGACAGTAAGTTGGTTCAATTGGCGGTAATCAATACACAGCCTCAACGAGCCATCCTTCTTTCTTACAAATAGCACTGGGGCTCCCCACGGGGATGTACTTAGATGAATGAACCCCTTCTCCAGCAAGTCCAGTAATTGCCCTTTCAATTCCCTTAACTCCGCGAGGGACATACGATACGGAGCTTTAGAAACTAGAGATGCGCCAGGAACTAGATCAATAGAAAAGCCTACCTCTCTTTTAGGTGGAAGTCCTCGCAAATCTTCAGGAAATACATCCAGGAATTCTCGAATAATAGGGATGTCCTTTATCTCCAACTCCTTCTTATCGGTCAAAAAAATGAAGGCCAGGAATGCCTAACATCCTTTCCTCAATAATTTCTTAGCTCGAAGTACCGAAATAAGCGGCACGGACTTAGTGTGTCTAACCCCAACAAAAGAAAATTTGGGGTTACCAAAGAAAGACAGTGAGCCATATTTATAGTGGACACTAGGCCCATATCTAGCTAACCAATCAGCTAGCATATTCTGCCCATTAACCAAAATCTTACTAGAAGGATAATAGTACTTAATTGCTGAACCTGAACCAATAGGGGTTGATATTTCTAGTTGAAGGTTCATCAATACAGGTTCCACAGATAGAGACTTAGCAAAACTTTGAGAAATAAAGGAATGCGTTGCCCCGGTATCAAAGAGAACAAATGTCGGCCTATCAAAAATAATAAGTGTACCTTCCACCAACCCACCCTCCTCGGTGGCTTCTGTCTCGGTCTTCTGAAGGGCTTGGAGCTTGCCCTGCTGCCGTTGGCTTCCTTAAGGCTTGTTTGGTGCAGCTTGATCTGATAGAAGGGGACACTCAGGGATATGGTGGTCCCTACTCCCACAACGTAAACAGGCGCCTAGCTTGCGCCAGCACTCCTTCATCTTGTGACCCGGACGATCACAATACTTGCAGAGAGCTTTGGATGATGCCGCCAATCCTGCCTTCTGGTCATCACTTCTCGGCTTCTTGTCCTTCCACGAACTAGACCCGCTATTGGGACTCTTCTTGCCGTTGTTGGGTTTGAAATTCTCGGAACTACTGGCCTGTTCCTTCTTGGTGTTCCTTCCTCGGATTCTCTCAGTCATCTCCATGCTATCTTCGAGAACTTGGGTCTTTCTCACAATCTCAGCATAAGTGTGGATCTCCAAAGGTGCCAATTGGTTAATGTACTGAAGCTTTAATCCATTCAAAAATCACTTGGCCTTCATTCGGGGCCCACGAATTGTGAGCCTCCGGGGGGTTAGTTTCTCTTCGCTGTCGTGACTCTAGAAGTGGCTCCACGGCAGTGTGTTGTTTATTCGGAGGGTCCGAACGGGACGTGTTCTCTGCAATCTCTTCGGCTGAAGTTATTGTTGATGCTGAATTAGTCGGGACGCGCGAACGTGCGATTTTACACGTCCACAGGAACGAGAGAGGACAAGGTGAGGGAGCGTGAGAGAGAGGGAGAGAGGTGTAGAGATAAAGAGAGAGGACAAGTGAGAGAGAGCGAAAGATAGCACGTGAGGGGGAGGGCGTCAGAGGAGTCTTCCGCTCTAGTGGCGACACCCCTGTAGGTATAGGCGACGCAAAGTGAGAGAGAGGTGCAAAGATAGAGAGAGAGAGAGAAAGAGAAAGAGAGAGCGAAACAGGGAGGATGCCAGAGGTCTCTCCCCCTCTGGCGGTGGCACCCTTGTGGATGTAGACGATGTAGAGAGAGAGAGGTGCAGTAATAGAAAGAGGGGACAAGAGAGAGAGAAAGAGAGAGCATGATGGGGAGGCATCGGAGGAATCTCCCCCTTTGATGGCGACATCTCTGCGAGTGTAGATGACATAGAGAGAGAAGTGCAAAGATAGCGAGAGAGGACAAGTGAGATAATAAAGAGAGTGGAGGAGGGGGAGGGGAGCGGAGGGCTCTCCCCCTCCAGTGGCTGCACCCTCCGGGTGTAGACGATGTAGATTGAGTGAGATGTGCAGAGATAGAGAGAGAGGATGGGTTGAGGGAGCACGCGCGCGAGAGAGAGAGCGGACGGGTAGAGGGAGCACGCGAGAGAGAGAGAGAGCGCCGGAGGGGATCGTCCCATCCGACGTTGGCATAACTTGCGGGTGCAAGAGAGATAGAGATGACAGAGTGAGTGAGAGAGAGACTATGGAAGGGGGTCACCCCTTCTGGCCTCGGCACCCATTGTGGGTGCGAGCGCGAGAGAGAGATGGTGGAGAGAGAAGTGATGCAGAGAGAGAGTAACACAATAGAGAGAGAGAGAAGTCGCTTTGTGTAGAAGTGACTTCCATCGGAAGTCGCTCCTACTTGGAACGACTTTTGATTTAAAAATAATAAATTATAAATTATAAACTCAACTCATTCCCACACGGGGAGAGTTCTACTCTCTCACCCCGCGCCTCCCTCTCTCTCTCTCGCCTCGTTTGTGCCCTCTATATATCTCTCTACTATATCTCTCCTCGTCTGTGCCCCCTCTATCTGTCTCACTACTCTCTCTCTCTCTTCGTATGCGTCCCCTCTATCTATCTCAGTACTCTCTACCCGCATGTGCCCCCTCTCTCTCATCCCTCTGCGCCCCCTCTCTCTATCTCCATATTATCTCTCTCCTTGTATGTGCCCCTCTCTCTGTCTCCATACTCTCTATCTCCTCGTCGCCCGAAAGGATTGTATATCCTTTCTCACTCTCTACTCCCTCTCTCTCTCACTCTGTCTAGCCGGCACCAAAGAAGGCATTTGTGCCCCCCCCCCTCTCTCTCCCCCTTCTCTCCCTCTGAACGATGAGCATCATCTCATCAATAGCCCCATCATCCTTGGATGTCCCCCGCGATCATGAGCAATCAGCCAGAGAGAGCAGTAGAGAGGGGGAGAGAGAAACTTACCCCACAATCCTGTGTTATTGTCAAAGGATTTTTTTTAAAGAATAAACCCGTATAATCTTTTGATATTATGAATAAGCCCCTATAATGATATAATCCCACTATTTATTAATAAGTCTTGTAGAAAATTGCCCTTACTGTCGGTCTCCCGTAAGAAAAAGTTGAGTTAGACTAATCTAATTATGGCTAGATTAATTGGAAGAGGGTAAAAGACCATAAGCCCCTTGGATATTTATGAAAGTGAGTGAGTGAGTTTCTAGAGAGAGAGATATTAGAGAAGAGAGAGAGAGAGAGGAAGGGAGGGAGCTCTAAGGGATCTCCCCCTCTAACCACACACATAGGGCATCAATTCTTATGGTCTATCAGCATCCGATCGAAGGAGTAGTTGTTCATGCTATCGGGGAACGTGGATGTTGGTGAGGTGTTGTTAGAGAGATTCTAGGATAGGATAGCAGGGCGCAGGCCTATAGGCCTCGTCGTTGGGCGCAAACTAGATGATGCTCTTGTCCATGGGGGATTGGTAGATCTTGAGCACCCCCGATGACACCATGATCAAAGGTCTTGTAGTTGGCGTTCTTGAGGAACCCCGTCAAGTTAGCACTGGCCTTGGTGAGAGCATTCAGGAGCCCTAGGAATACGATGGGAGCGTTGACTTCCAATAGAGAAATATTATACGGGATCTATTTTAGGAGATCTACTTCACCGACTTGGTGTACACATAGTTGAATTTCGATCGTGGCATCATGGATGCAAAATCAAGGAGAGAAACTGACACCACACTTATCATATGGTTCTGCTCGTCGGTGTCTTCGAATAGTGTGTAGTCTCTTTGCGGGGTTGTCACCGAACATAGTGACAGTCGCTATTGTTGACATTGTACAACGTGCTCCTGGTCTCCACCGTTGTAGGAAAAGATGCTGGTCAGTATCGATGGTAGAGGGGGAGGATGGTCACCGTCAACATGTCAACGAAGGGGGGTGATGGTTGCCGTCCGATCGGATGGTGGGAGGGGGGTGAAATGTGAGGACAAAGGGGATTAAAGGAGATAAGGGGAGGGCAATTTAGGTAAAAAAATGTAACAATCGGTTAAGGAAGTAATACTCCATGGAATGTTTGTTTTTATGAATGGTTCTTAACTCGGGGGACTTTTTAATAGGGTAAGAAGAATTTGATGACTTATTAATAAATAATTATATTAGTGGGTTGATGTCTAATATTGTATATAAATTATAGGGGTGGAAAGTTAAATAACTCAAATCATTGTACAGGCATTTATTTTCACAAATATTTGACCTTTTAGGGCGTACACGAGGAGACTTTAATTTTCCGAAAATTTGTTAGGTAGTGTATCATCGTTAATGATGTCCTAAGAATGTCAACGAGTCAGCTTATACGATGCAGATAGTGGATCATCCGTATCCGTATCTAATGAGGAAGAACAGTATTCGTTTGTTGTTCGTTAAATATTCAGAAAGTGGTGTATCTAAAATCGTTATCGAGTACCTGAAAAATATAGTTAATGAACAGTTAGCGAATAGGTACCGAAAATAAAAGTACATATAAGATTAAAATTTAAGATGTAAATTAACTCAATTAGAAAAAATTTTAAATTAAAAAGAATAATTCATATGATAAACAAACCGGGCGAAGAATAGAGTACAACCGTTATCGCATCCGATTAAAATCAAGAAAGACATATCATCCGGAAGTGGGGCATTTCCCTTCGGCCCTCGCAGCACGGCTCTCAGTCTTTCCGCGTCAGCCGGAACAAACGAGCGCTGTTCCGCTCCGGCAGCCGCACGGACAGCGCTCCCGTTCCGGCATTCCATTCATGGTCTGTCGGAAGCGAAGCCGGGAAGCCCACCGAGCTGTCGATGCGCCGCAGCGAGATGCACTGGGTCGCGGAGATAGGACATGCGATCGCTTTCCGGCGGAGATGCGGGCCGCGGGAGATTCCATAAAAATGCCGTATCTTTTGTTTCTACTTTTATTCCCATGAAAAAGATCCTTTTTGCCGCTGGTTTAACCTTATCAGCGGCTACGGCCCTGGGCCAACTTGTTCCTTCCGCGGGCTCGCCCGCATCTGCCATGGTGCAGACACTCATCGTTCCTCAGGGTATCCGACTGCCCAAGGATTCGGTCCTGCGCGTGGGATTGATCACGAGTTTAGAGGGATGGCTTGGACAACGAAGTAAGCCGGATAGCGTGAACTCTTATCTGTCGCAGGATGCGGCCACGTGCGCCTTTTTGTTTTTGTTGCGCAGCATCGACTGGTATATCCGGCGGGATAAAGTAAACGACTGCCGATGTTATCTGGGTAATGTCGTTTCGCTGGACAGTCAACGATGTTTGGTGCAGTTGAATTACATGGAGGTGCGTAAGGATACGCCGGTATTGCGTGCCTGTTGTACGGTGATGGCGCGACGGGGTGACGACAATCGGTGGCTGATGTCTTCGATATTGGCCGAAAATACGGCGAACTGGAAGACGAAGGCTATCGGAAATTGTGTGTTCCATTACAAAACCTCGTTCAATGAAAAGAAGGCAGCTGCATTCGTGGAGCGGATCGCTTCGTATGATAAACGGCTGCATACAGGGTCTGTTTCATTCGACTATTATATCTGCGATAACTTGATCGAGGCCATGCACCTGGCGGGAGAGGACTACCGAAGCGACTACAATGGGCTTGCCTATGAGGAATTCTCGGGCGATCAGGGGAATCACACCGTGGTCATATCCGGCGGGAAGCTTATCGACGGGTTCAACGATTGGGATACGCATGACTGGTGGCACGGCCGGCTGCACCGGGTGGTTCCGGTGTCGACGATCTACCGGCCGGTGGATGAGGGGATGGCGTATCTGTATGGCGGGAGCTGGCGGGTCTATACGTGGAAGGATATATTGGGCCGATTTAAGGAGTATGCGGCGGCGCATCCTGATGCCGACTGGCTGTCGTTATACAAAAGTGGTGTCGATTTTGTGAACGAGGCTCATAATCTCAAGATCTCTTATGTTATCAATGCGCTGATCGTGCAGCGGCTGGGATTCGATGCGGCCTTGCCGCTGGTCAGGTGCGGGCCTAAGCAGGACGGCGATGCCAATTATTTTGCCACATTGAAACAGGTTGCCGGTGTCGACGAGGCGGGTTTCAATGCGTATGTGGCGGGACTGATCAAAGGGAGCGAAAAACTTTAACGTATGAATACACCAATTACAAAAGGGCGCCGGCGCTTTTTAAGGCGTATGGCTGGGCTTGGCGCCGGAGTGGCATTCTCTTTGCCAAGGGTGGTTAGCTTGAAAGGCCCTAAACCAAAAGTTCTTGGGTTCGGTTTTGAATAATTTACAGCTAGAAGTTGAACTAACAAAAATTACAGACAAGAACAGTTCGACGTATTTACTTGAACAGTTGAATTGTAAGTTCGTAGAGGGTAATTTATAACCACAAGTTCCTCCAAGAAAATCAAACTTTTTTTTTTGCCTGCATTGAACATGCCCACCTGCCATCTTTTAATGTTTACTACAGATGAATAAGCCTTATTACACGTGACAAAGTGAATGGAGTGACCTTGCTGAACATGTAATAAATTAAGTTACACATGTGGACATGTCTTTGATCAACTTGTAACCCCCAGTTACGGGGGAAAAAGAAAAAATAATCCAGGGAAAAACCCCCGAACAACCTGGTTTAATCTGCACCTTTGGTAGCCTTGTATGTGTTCACCAATTGCATTTGTACATCTTGAGAAACCGGTAAATGCTCCTTGTACTCCATTGTGAATTCACCTTTCCCCTGTTCCATTGGAATAAAGGAAAATGATTGCATGATTTAACATTTACATATTCTCCAGCAGAAAATCTGAGTGTCAATGTCTGGTCACGATGTATGGCGAAAAGGAACAAGTTTTACCTGGGTCATTGAGCGAAGGGCTGTAGAGTACCCAAACATGTTATTCAATGGGACCTGAAAATTATTCTAACCGTCAGAAAATGCACAGGAGGGCAGATAACAGCCACGCAACTATATTTTGTCTATTTCACGTCAGCTATCATGCTCAATCCATCTCAGAGAATAAAACAAAAAATGAATATACAGATCAAGTTATTGTGACCATCGAGCAAGGACGTAAGAACTCAAAGTTAGCAAAAGTAAAGCTTGAATATACCGTGCAATCAAATGAGGGAAAGATCTCATGAATGAGTCTCAGCATTCTAGATGAAACAAAATAGGGGACGGGATGGGTTTTATGCCAAGCTGGGTTCAAGCTTAGGGTCTATACTGAAGATCCCTGCTTACCTATTTTTGTTTTTGCAATTTCACATGATAAAAAGGGAACGGAACGAACAAAATACTTGAATGCGCTGACTAACAGTGTAATCGACAGAAAATGTGAATAATGTACATACATGTGCAGTGATCACTGTGTCATCTCCCTCCTGTTCATTCCCAATTATCAAACCTTTTCTCCTGTCATACATATAAATACAGAGATTTAGCCCCACAATATCAACCAAGAAAACAAAGCAGAAATCAGATACATGAGTAAAGATAATCTAAAAGGCACATACTTATTGATATCACCGGTAACAGAACCCTGAAATTCCGTTGGGGCTTTCAATTCCACAAGCATCACAGGTTCCAGTATTACGGGCTTCGCGGCAGCATAGCACTGCAGAAAAAACCAGTCTTGTGCTTCAAGAAAGAAAGAAAAGAAAAAGGATGGCGGAGAAAAGACAAACAAGAACAACTTTACAAGGTGACAGTGATCTGAATGGATATCAATAATGCAAAATTTGAGGTATAGTAAAAACTCCAAGCCTGGGAGAAATTACCCACCTGTCTAAACGCATATATTGCTGCTAACTTGAATGCAAGCTCACTGGAATCAACAGCATGTGAAGCGCCATCAGTCAATACTATGCACGTCATAGGTACAAAATGAGTTTTTAGGAACAAATTCAGCAAAGATGAAAAAATAATCAGGAATAAAGCAAGATTAGTGGCTCAGGGTTATAATCAAGAATTTGGTATTGATTTTGAAGAATCATTTGCCCCTGTAGCCATATTAGAAGCAATTAGGTTGTTGCTTGCATTTGCATGCTCATATAAAATCAAATTGCAACAAATGGATGTTAAAATTACATTTTTGAATGGTTTAATAAAAGAAGAAGTATATGTTGAATAACCCCTTGGTTTTGAATGTTCTCATCGTAAAGATCATGTTTATAAGTTAGACAGGGCTCTTTATGAATTGAAGCAAGCACCCAGAGCTTAGTATGATAGGTTAAGCTCACTCCTCACTGAAAAAAGGGTACACAAGAGGTAAAGTAGATCAAACACTATTCACCAAAAGACAAGGTAAAGATATCTTATTAGTTTAGATTTACATAAATGATATTGTGTTTGGATCCACTAAACCTCAAATGTGTGAGGATTTTGTTAAACTCATGACCAATGAATTTGAGATGAGTCTGATGGGTGAGCTTCAATTTTTTCTTGGCTTGCAAATCAATCAAAGCAGTGAAGGATGCTTCATCAGCCAAGCCAAGTATGTTAAGGAGTTGCTAAAGAGGTTTGACATGACTAATTGCAAATCAATTGGAACTCCTATGGGGACTGCTACTTCACTGGATGCAGATGAAAAAAGTATACTTGTGGATGCAAAGAAATACAGAGGTATGATCGGTTCATTACTCTATTTAACTGCATCTAGACCAGACATCCAGTATAGTGTTTGCCTATGCGCTAGATTCCAGTCTAGTCCTAGAGAATCTCACTTGACTGCTGTCAAGCGTATCTTTAGATACCTTGCTGGCACTCAAGATTTGGGATTATGGTATCCTGCATCATGTGAACTATCTCTTATTTCATATTCAGATGCAGATTATGCAGGTTGCAAGCTAGATCGCAAGAGCACAAGTGACTATTGTCAATTTCTGGGTGGGTGTTTGGTTTCTTGGGCTTCCAAGAAATAGCACTCGATTGCCCTCTGTACTGCAGAGGTAGAGTATGTCACTGCAGGGAGTTGTGAAACCCAAGTGCTATGGATCAAACACTAACTCCAAGACTATCTGATAGATCTTGGATGTGTCCCGATTTTATGTGATAACACGAGTGCAATCAAACTTACAAAAAATTCAGTCCTACACTCTAGGACTAAGCATATTGAAATTAGGCATCACTTCATTAGAGATGAAGTCATTAAGAAAAATTTTGAGCTTCATTTTATTGAACCAGAAAATCAGGTTGCTAACATTTTTACCAAGTCATTGTGCAATGACAGGTTCTCAACACTAAGAAGAAAACTAGGTCTATGCAGACCTCAAGTTGATCAGGTTTGAGCTACTTGTTGATCTTCTTACTATTTATATGACTTATTATTGGTATGATGGCTACACAAATCCCTGATTTATCTTGAAGTGATATGTTGAATAATTAAATTGCTTATGTGATGATGGTTACATTTAGGGGGAGGTTGTTTTCATATGTGATCATTTTTGCACCTTGACTGTTTTGCACTACATGTCATTTCTTGACTCCATAGTATATCAAATGGCGAGTTGTGGGTCACGAAGCGGATGCAGTTCTTAGTGGAGGAATTCGACGAGCTGCTATGATTTCATTGTTCTCTAAGAACGATGAAGATATGATTGGAGCTAAGAGTGGAAACTGGTGGGAAGATAATCCTCAGCGAGGACGGGCAAATAATTCCGTTGTCCTTCTCCGCAGCACTACCACTGAAGATGAGTTTGATGCTCTATGGGAACGCGTTCGCGCTTCTGGAGCAGGAGAGCCCGGCTTCTACTGGACAAACAATTTGGATTGGGGAACTAATCCCTGCTGCGAGATTGCGCTTCGACCGTACCAATTCTGTAACCTTACAGAAATAAACACTACAGATATCGTAGACCAAGAAGACTTCAATCAGAGAGCACGCGATGCGGCCTTTCTAGGCACCCTACAGGCGGGGTATACTAACTTCCACTACCTCCGCCCCATCTGGGAGCAAACGACCGCTGAGGATGCCTTACTGGGCGTTGGAATGACAGGCATTGCTTCTGGGGCTATTGAACATTTAGATGAACAGGAAGCTGCTAATGTTGCTGCTGATACTAACTTCATTGTTGCTGCTTATATTGGGGTTAAGCCTGCTGCTCGTGTTACCACCGTCAAACCGAGTGGAACAAGTTCTCTGGTTGTGGGTAGCAGCAGTGGCATTCACGGCTGGCACGCTCCTTGGTATTTGCGTAGGATGAGGTTTGGTAAAGATGAAACAATCTATCGTTATCTCAAGAAGGCTATTCCTCGACTTGTGGAAGACGAGTTCTTCCGACCAGAAACCCAAGCTGTTGTCGGCATACCTCAACGGGCTCCAGCTACAGCGACGTTTAGAAATGAGAAGGCGCTTAGCCTTCTGGCTCGCGTTGCTCGTTACAATTCCAATTGGGTTAGGACTGGCCATCGTATTGGGGATAACGCCAATAACGTTTCCGTAACCGTCTCTATTAAGGAAGACGAGTGGGATGAGGTTGGTGAATGGATGTGGGAAAATAGGGAGACGTATAATGGTATCAGTGTCCTACCCTATGATGGTGGAACTTACAAACAAACACCGTTCGAAGATATCACCGAAGAAGAGTATAATCGCCTATCTAAATACCTTTCAGATATTGATCTATCGAAAGTGATTGAAGCAGATGACAACACTGACCTTGCAGGTGAAGCTGCTTGCCAAGGGGGAGCCTGCGAAGTCGATTTCGACCAGTTAGGAAAAGAATAATGACAAAAGAATTAGCAACATTAAAGAATGAATGGGGTGTACAAAAACGCCAATGGAAGAAGTGGGATAATCTCGAACGGTTCATTTTCAATTCATTATACGAACAGATGATTGAACGTCAAGACTTATTCCTTCATCCTGAGGGTTTTATTGATATCCATGAACATTGGAAAACCACGGCATGGAATGCAGCTTGGATGGCTGCTGATAATGTCCGTATGTTACGTAAGGGGAAGATTTAATGTATATTATTTATGGCACATCGTGGTGCCCTTGGTGTGATAAGGCTAAGGAATTGATCCCCGGTGAATTCATTTTCAAGAATATCGAAGAGAATATTAATCTTGAAGCGTATAAGGAACACTTCCCCGGTAAGAAGACAGTCCCTCAGATTATGTTAATGAATGAACAAGACCTATCTAGTCGCTAACACGGTAAGGGTTAACACCGCGACATGGATAACGCGGTGCTACTATATACCGCGTTATGGATGAGCGTTATTATTTTTTTTGAATTTTCTTTCTTTTTCATTTGTTTTCTATTTTATATTAATGCGGCATGGGATAACGCCGCAACATTATGAACGCGGTACTACGATGCACTGCGTTCTAACAGAGTAAGGTATTCAAAAATGGCAACCGCCGTTCAACTTCCCGTGCCTAGTTATTTCAAAACGAGGAGGAGAGAAACCCCCCCATCGGTGACGAAAACACCCCCCCACCCATGGATGCTCCGAAGGGCTCCCGACGACCCAAACAGCGGGTGGCTCGCCGTCGACCGGCCACTCAAGGTGGAAGAGAAGAAGAAGCACTGCCGGCGCCTCCTCCGGCGGTTGAAGATATGGAAATGGCCGAAGAGGAAGCTCCCTCGGTGGCCGGGAGTGACAGCGAAGCTACCATGAGCGCCGTCGTGGAGGGGGAAGCAAGCGTGGGCGCCAGGAAGCCTAAGAAGAGGGCGGCGGCCCGAGGCATCCGAGAGGTAAGAAAACCCCCATTTCGTTCAAAAGATTCCTGTTCCTTTTGGATTAATTGAGTATGAATGTGGGGAAGGGTGGGGCGATGCCCCTGGAACACTGTAGAGGGCATTTCGCCCATGGAAATTGGCCGGGGAGAAGGGTAGGGCGTTGGTGGGCGACCGCCAAGGAACGCGGCGGTAACCAAGGCCGCGTTCTAAAGAACGCGCCCTGGCGATCAACCGTGTTCATAACAGAACATGGTTTTTATTCATTTTTTATTTTATTTTGTTTTCTTTTGCTTTGGTGTATTTATATCTGTTGTTCTGATCAACTGCTCTTCTTAGCAGGGTGCAGCACGCACCAGGATTTCATGGACGCTCATCCGGGCCGTTTTCCTCGGACTGCCGGAGTTCCAGCGGGTTCAACTCCGAACAATGGGATTCAGTGAGTTTTTAGATATAGAGGCGCTTAGGATCGATGTGGGGTTGATCCAGGCATTGAAGGCGAGATGGGATGTAGAATGCAAGGCCTTCATCTTCCCCTAGGGTCATATGATCGCTACCTTAGAGGATGTCACTCGCATCAAGGGGTTGCGGGTGCACGGGGTGGCAGTGACTGGAATCACCTATCCTGACTATAGAGACATGGCCCGGAGACTGCTGGACTTAGAGTTAGAGGGCACAGGGTGCACTTCTTTAGTTCCCAAGGTCGCCCTATAGGAGAGTCTAGGGCTATACCATACACTGAGGGGAGTGGGGGAGTCTATGGCAGATTATCTCCAGAGGTTGGTGACGGAGACCGAGGGGGATTTTGCTGCTAAGCCGGGGCCGCAGGCTGATAAGGATTTATGCCGGTTTCTCATTTTGCTGATTGGGAGGTTGCTACTGGGGATGCGAGGGGATGCAGTGAGCTGCTACTTCCTACCCTTACTTGTGGACTTAGGGAGAGTCGGAGACTTTAGGAACTTGAGTAGTGGAATCAACTCTCTCTCTCTAGTTTTTAGAGAGAGAAGCTCTGGTCGAAAGCAGGGTTCGGGGTGGCAAGAGTTCCTCTCCCTGGCCGGCAATGGCCGGGGAGGAGGGAGACCCTTCGGCATTGATGGAAGACGGCGCAGCGCAGGGCTGGTTGGTGTAGTTCGGGAACACCGAGGTGCGCATGCCGAGCGCGCCGCTGAAGGTGATGCCGCCCGTGCGGTCCATGATGTACGAGGTGATCGACTTCACGTCGATCTTGTCGTTCCAGGTGTAGTCGAGGGTCAGGCTCGGCACGGTGAAGATCGTGCGGCGCGGCGACTTGTTGTAGACCGGGTTGTCGGGCGTCAGGTAAAGGCCGGTGGTGTTGCCGTTGCGGCCGTTCAGCACGTTCATGGCCGGGATGGTGTAGCCGCCGTAGACCGTGGCCGGGAACGAGAACTGCACGCCGTTGACGGCGCCGGTGTTGCTGAAGGTCCGCACCGGGATGTTGATCGCCGGCGAGTTGGTTCGCACCGTCGCGGAGTCGTTGTCGTAGTTCATCTGGTTGAACACCGACAGCGTCGCCTTGAAGTCCGGCGTCACCTGCCACAGCAGGGCGCCGCGCAGCGAATAGTCGGTGCCCCAGTTCACGTCCTTGGCGAACTGGTGGCCGTCGTAGACCGAATATTCGTTGACCCAGCCCGGCCGGTCCTGGCGGAAGCCGGCGATGCGGAAGCCCAGCTTGTCCTGGATCAGCGGGCCGCCCAGGGCCAGGCCCTCTTCGTTGCCCATGCCGCCGTTCTGCATGGTGCTCCAGCCGACCCGCGCGGAGCCGGAGTAGGTGGTCAGGCTCGGGGTCGGGGTGATGAAGCGCAGGGTGCCGCCTTCGGAGGAGCCGCCATACAGTGTGCCCTGCGGGCCGCGCAGCACCTCGATGCGGTCGAGGTCATAGAGCAGCGGAACCGGCGAGCCGGAGCCGGTCTCCAAGCTGTTCACATTGCGCTTCTGCATGGCGATGTCATCGATGTAGACGCCGGTCGTGGCCGCGGAGCCCGAGGTGCCGGCGATGGCGTTGCCCCCGATGCCGCGGATGGTCAGCTGCGGATTGTTGTCGCCGCCCGACACGCGGAAGGTGAAGCCGGGGACCTGGTTCGACAGGTCCTGCACCGAGCGGATGCCCTGCTGGTCGAGGTTCTTCTGGGTGACGGCCGACACCGACAGGGCGACCTTGTTCACCGTCGAGGTCTGGCGGGTCGCGGTGACGACCACTTCCTCGATCTGGTTGTTGTTGTTGGCCGGAGCAGCGGCCGCCTGGGCGAAGGCCGTGGTGGCAAGACCGGCGCAACCCAGCGCCGAAGTCATAAACAGAGCAGCACGGAGCCCATTGGCGCGTGGCATTCGTTTCCCTCCCTGGGACTGGCGAAATCTTTGTCGTTACAGCTTTGATGCCGCAACTTTACCTGAAGGCGACACCGCAAGCCCGAACCTGTCGGAACATTGCCATGTCACGCCCGGCGTTTGTGTAGCGAGGCCCCGGCGACCGGAGGTATACCAATTTTAGCAGACCTCCTATCAAGTTTGTTATCGGCGCTCCGCCGGGGGGTGTCTCAAACGCGCGCCAGCCGAACTAGTTCTCTTTTAATTTCAGATAGATAGTTGGCCAAAGGACATCCCTCCGCGAGTTGACCCCACGCTCCCTCAAGGTCGGATACCAAGGGTATCCCTGCCGGCCGTGTCCTTTTTCCCACAAGGTCTTACCGGCCTTTAGCCCGGCGGGCGGGCGGCGGATTCGGCGGCCCCACAGAGCAAGAACCATTGGTGCTTTCTCTAATTCACTTGCATCTAGCATAGCCAGCATTAGAGTATTCTAATTGATCAGACGATCATGACTTTGGATATCTTTAAAGGAATTTTTGGTAATTTGTTTATTGCTTTGAATTAATCATGTATTTTATTTAATGCATCTTTTAGCAGGTAATTGGAATTAGAGTCAATTCTTGAGGAGGAGTTAGATACTTGAACTAATTTACCTTGCTCTTGGCCATCAAGGTCAAGTTGGTCTTCTCTTAGAGTCTGGCATCCTTGTTCTTTGACTGCTTCATTTGAGTCTGAAATATGTTGACCCTTTGTAAACAAAGACACATTAGTTTACCGTTTATATGCATTTTCTGTTTAGTCTGGTGACAATAGGGTCTCTCCAGTCAATTGTTGTCTAGAGATCATGGTTCTGGCTCAATTAATAGTCAGAATCATTAATCGATGAAGAACTATTGATAGACTGACCTTCTCTCAACTTAGCCATGTATGATCTTTTGCACTAAGATTGTGAGATCTTTAAAGTATAGAGAGTCTGGACTTTGATATCAGTTGTTGCCCAATACATGGCTTACTTAGAGGGGGTGAATGGTAATTAAAATTTTGATTATTATATACCATGTTTATGTGGGTGTGCATTTTGTGTTTCAATTGATGTAGGACAAACCTTAAACACAATAGATAGAAAAGCAGTTACAGATGAGTGTGGAATAACATGATGACACTACAGCGATTTAAAACCATGGGGGTCAGAGTTGTAGTGTTTAAACATATAAGGAATGAGCCCTAGACACCTCTAAATTGAAATGTGGTCATTCTAGTGAGATGTGATCAAAGATGTAATTGTTGTAGCAATATGGTGACCACAGGTGAATGTGTCATCTGCTCACGGTTCAGTAATGAGACCTTCTAGGCCAAGCACAAGGGCATTTAACACCAATCAGAAACTTTAAACAACATCGATGCTCTGGCAAGAATTGGACAGCATCTCCCCATGGCAAGGGAAATGCTCAATTTCACAAGGGGGTTTACACACGGAATAACTGGTGTCAAACCACAAACAGCTGAGAAGCCCAATGGGACTATCTCAGAACCCGAGGTCGTACACTTAGTGAATCCTGAGGGCTAGCCTACTAAGGATTGATGATCCTAGGACTCAGGAATCACAGAGGGGGCAATTTGTAGCCAGCTAAGTGGCAGTTTATGTGTCACCCTGTGCAGACGGGTTTCCAAGAGAACATATCGTAATTCGATAGACCTCCTGGAACCCATGGTGAATAGAGACTGATAGACTAAAAACTAAACAGGTGTAAATGTTCCCCTCCCCAGTAATTGGTCTACAGTCTCAATCAAGAGAAAGAAGAAAACAATCTCACTAAGAAGCCCTTCTTTATCTTGCACCAAGGCACAATGGGTGGGATTATTGGGACAAATGGCCCGTGCATCTCTTCGACCAGGAGTGAGCAATCCTGGCCCATTTGGTTGGACTCATGCTAGACGCAGAGACGCCCGGGGAAGAGACAGAAAAGAGCCCAGCCAGCGAACATAATCCTCCTTTCAGAAGCACTACGTCGAATACCCCAAGGGAGAAGCATGAAGTAGCATTCTGGAATGAGATATATACATGTATACAACGCAATGAACAAGTTGGCAGAACCTGGTCATAACTGGGCCGCTATCAGGAAGCAACATTCTAGTAAGGTCCGCGATCAAGAATAGAGTCGACGCAGGAAAGAAAATAGTTGACTCAAAGAACAACCGATAGAATGCGGTCAAAACCCGGCCGCTACTTGAAGGTAGTGGTCACCTGATGGCCGTTATCATGCCAGTCCACAGAAAATGCGATATTCACGAAGTGCTTTCTAGACTCTTTGATTTTTTAGAGTACAACCAGCTCGGCATCCTAATGGGAATCCCAGGCTTGCGGAGACTTACGAAGGGCTTTAAAACAAGATCACCTAGTTCGGTAGAAGGAATATCTGACGGAGAGGCTCTCAAGTCCATGAGAGGTTGCCTAGCATCTGCATGTGACTAATAGCGTCGTACCGGAGTAGGGGCTATGTGTGAATTAATAAAACAAAAAGGGGATGAGAAAGGAACATGTCAAATATCGATCAAAGTAAACCAAGATCATGAAAATTTTCCATTAAATACAAACTATAGTGTTTTGACATGAATTAACATATATGCAAATAAGTTGTTAAACATGTCAATATGAAACAAAATATGACAGAAATCATGAATATAACGAAATAACATGAATCATGGCATAGCTACATATATCTAATAAACTAGGACTTTCCAGATAATGTTTACATAATGGAGACAAATAGGGTTTAATCTAGTTACAGAAACCAGATAGCGGTCTGTCTAGGGCCGCTACTTGAAAGTAGCGGTCTTTGTAGGACCGCCTTCTATCTGTTGCAGATAGAGATGAAAGTCAGACTTGCAGGGCCTATTCTAAGGCAGTTTATGCATGGAAACTATATGCAACTGAAGGATAGGACATGGTAACATGCTGACAACATGGTTAATGCATGAGAACAACATGGATAAATCCCAAGTTCTTATCTTTTTATTGGGGTTGCAGGAAATAGCAAGCAATGAACAACATAGTTGCCCAGTCTTGGGAAATCAATAAATGCGCTGTGTATAGTGCAAGAAATCATGAGAGAATAGAGGGCTTTTGTACCTAGCTTAATGTTTAAGCCAACATGAGATAACCTACCTCTGGGATGCTTCCAACACCTCGAGTTTCTTGCCGGAAGAGCACCCTCGTTCCTATGTGTCATGCATGGAACCAGTGACTTCTAGGCATTCTAACTCCTTAGACACTTGACCTCCTACCACGAAGATTTGCAGAAGGTTAGTAGATACTAAGGGGAACAATAACTTCTAAAGGACTAACATAAATTGATGGCACAATAGCTTTGAGCCACACGCTCCAAAATTAGGGTTCGCGCAGGTCAAATCTAGGCCCTATTTGTAGGGAATGACCTAGGGCTAAGGGATTAGGTCGATCCCCTAAGAGTCCTGGACACGTTTCCTTGCCAGATAACATTGATCCCTAGTGATTAGGAGGATAAAAATCTTGACTTTCCTAGCTTACCTAGTTTTCATTTTCAGAACCAGGTGGCAGACAGGTCCAGACTGCTACCTAAAGGAGGTGGCCGTGCTAGAGACCGCGACTTGCCAGGGTGCTGAAATTTGAGTTTACTTCAAACTCCTTCCTAATTATCCCTTATTTATCTAGTTATAATAGGGAAATTACCCTTACAATAGGGCAAGAACCACCGACTTCTTTCTGATGGCATATGGAATGCTATAGTTAGTTACCATATTTAAAGTATCCAACATAAATGCCACTCAAACTGTCACATTTTCCTTTTGAAAATTTTAGATTCTTGGCCATATCTTCCATTGCTATGAAAACCATCATTGTTACAGATTAGCCAAGCCTCAAAAACATGAGACCATCAAATTTAGTGACCCACATGTCCAAGCATTAAATGACCCCATGGCAAGGTAGCCATTCCCAAATAGCAGTGAGAAGTGAGAACAAAGTGTAGAACATTTTGTAGAAGTGATATCCAAGTCCAATGACTAAAAAAATTCACCCAAGTATGACTAAAAAAATTCACCCAAGCATAGCAATGACTGAATTTTTTTTCTTAATAATACATTCTGCCAGTTGCCTTCACTCTTGCTGGCATCATCTAAAAGCTAATAGCTCTGTGGCCAGTTATCATATGCACTGGCATTTTCCACTTCATTGCCCATTTAACAAAATAATACAGGATGCCGTAGATCACATTCATCAGAATTACAGCCATGTGCACAGTGACACGCATGGTTGGTTACTTAAATGTCCTCACAAGAAATGTCAAATACAACAAAAACCATAAACAGGATAAAAATAACTTAGGGCATATGAATATGTGAAAACAGTTCCACTAATTGCACCTCGCTAACTACTACACCCAATTTTCTGGTAAACAAGGAATCAACAACGTGGGTCATATCTGCCATCTTGTCTGCAGCATGGATTTGGATATATTCATCAATATTGTTGACAGCTCCATCTAAAGATAAAAAGGACGGAAAGTAGAGAACCTTGTCAGCATACGTGATATAATTGACAATTTTGCACGGGAATGTTCCACAGTTCAAATTGTGGCTAACAATCATGAAAAATGAGAAATAATAATTATCTCACACCTCATGTTCATTAGTTTGTTGAGGGCAACATTTGAAACAAAATAAGGGGAAGAATGCAAAAGACAGTGGCATACATTATAGAATTAAAACTACTATACGCATCACAGGAGGCTAAAGCAAATGCTATTACTCATACGATGCAAGAAGCATGCTCTGTGGATGCATATACGCAGAATGGATGCCTGGCACAGTCAAGAGGAGGTGAAAAGAGCATATGCTGAAAAATAAGACGATTTTTTATCATAGAAATAATTGGAAAACAAATACTATTCAAATATCATCACAGCAAACTTCCTGACACTGGATACCCACTATATTCCCCTGCCCCACAACCTTCTCAGCCCTCTATTGCACCTTCAAACATTCAATCCCCATTTGTCTGCTAGTTCCTTTCCCTCCTGTCCTCACCCCTTTCTTCCTCCCCTCTTCTTCTCCTCTCTTTGTCCCCCCATCCATTCCTCTTAGCACTCACTAACTGGACCTTCTCCCCCTGCTGTTGTTACCATAGCCTTTTGCTGTGATGACAGAATGCACCAGCAGAAAAGCTAACAGGGTGCTTGGTTGCACTTTTTTAGCTCTTTTTCGTTTCAAAAACAAAAAAAAGGAAGAAAGTATCCAAAGTGTAGTGTTTGGTAAGGACTCTCCTATTTTTTAGGGAGACATCTTACCCAGTGGTAACCTTCACCCCCACCCCCACCGGCGTCTACAAGGGCGTCGAGTGCGTCTACATGGGCGACGACGACACGTCGTGGGCGGTGCGTGGGCTCGAACTGACCGAGCACATCGCTGTCGAGCAGGCGATCGTCGAGCGTCTCTTCGCTGGTGCCACGGACCTCACGCCCACCCCGGGCACTGCGCTCTCCGTCGCGGAGGGCGTTGCACTGCTGGAGGGCTGGGCTGGCGCGAACTACGGCGGCACCCCGGTGCTGCACATGGACCGCCAGGTGGCGTCCCTGGGCCTGGCTCAGGAGTCGCTGACGCACAGCCTGGACTTCACCATCACCACCAAGCAGGGTGCCCTCGTGGCGAACGGCGGGGGCTACTGGCAGATGGACGGCCCTACGGGTGCCGCCCCTGCCGCTGGTGAGGCGTGGATCTACGTCACGGGTGCCGTCACGGTGGCTCGTACCGCCGCTGTGGTCAACCGCGTCCTGGGCGCCAGCGAGCACATCAACGTTCAGCGCGCGCTGGCAGAGCGGATGATCGCGGTCTCGACCGAGTGCATCCTCGCAGCCGTCCTGGTGGAAACGGAGACAGTCTGATGAAAACTGGTTTTTACGGCCCGCGCTCGCGGGACAACGCACGCCTCCTGCTCGACGCAGCGAAGGAACTCGGCTACCCGACCGCCGTGGTGAAGACCACGCGTGGCGGCTACAACGCCCCTGAGGACGTTGTGCAGCAGGTCATGGGTATCGCTGACATCGAGGAGGGCGTCAACTACCCGGCTCCGGACGAGGCACCCGCCCCGCAGGAGTCGACTCCTGAGGTGGGAGAGGAGCAGGAGGCCCCCGAGAAGGTGCGCCCGAACAACGGTGCATCCCGAGCGGACTGGGTCGACTACGCAGAGAGCCTCGGTATCGAAGTCACCGAGGACGACAAGCGCGATGGCCTCATCGAGAAGGTTGACGCTCTGAAGGAAGGTACTGACTGATGGTCACCCGCTGCGCAACTCTCGTGCGGGGGCGCATGATGCGCGTCACCCGTCTCGACAACTGTGGCCGCGTGGTCTACGGCGATGACTCTGTGGTCACGTCCAAGGGCTTCGTGTCCGTCTCCTACACCGCCAACGTGGACGACGGCGAGGAGATCAACGTTCCCTACGCTGCTGGCGAGCGTTGCGTCTACGAGCCTGCTGTCCCGTCCCTCCTCGGCTACACGGTGGAGGTCGCGTTCTGCAACGTCGACCCCGACCTGTTCGCCATGATGACTGGCCAGCGCGTCCTCACGGACGCGTTCGGTGACGTCGTCGGCTTCACCATGGATCCGCTCGGCATCCACCGCTTCGACAACGTCGACGTCACCGAATAACCTCACTTAAGCCAAAGGGCGGTGCCATCAATCGGCACCGCCCTTTGTCACATCCAGATGCTGCGTTTCATCCTCAACAAGCTCGCGCTGGTCGTGCCGACCGTGGAGCTGGTCGAGACGTCCGCCTCCCCGCCCGTGCCCGCGGCCAACGAATCCGCGCCGCCGCTGTCGCCCAAGGCGCTGCCCGCGCCTTCGAATCTGCCGGCCCCGGCAGGCGGATCTTCGCCGCTTCTGATCTACACCTTGGCGGCCGTCGCCTCGCTGCTCTGGGCGGCGACGTCGGTCTACGCCATCGGCTACCAATGGCCGCTACGACTCAGGCCCGGGCGTGCTAACCGGCCCTCCCCCGCGAGGTTGCAACCGGAACCCGGTGTTCTGCGTTATGTAGGTTCGCGAAGCCAATTCGTGCGGAGTTTTGAATGCCTTACGCGCTATTTTGCAACGACGCGAGGCTGAGTAATGCCTACCCGACGGAGGCGGACGTCTGGAAACTGGCCCGCAAAAGCGGGCTGGTGGTCGAGGCGGTATCCGAGGACGACAAGCCCACGCCGCGGCCTGTCTTGGAAAACGACTACGAGATTCGGCCCTGCCGGGCGGACCCGCAGGAAGATCCGGTCCGGAACCGGGCGACTGCCGAACGCGAGACGGCAGGCGGTGTCGAATGGGAGACCCCGACGCCAGATGCGGCTTCAGCGCGGCCAACGCCTCCGCCATCCGCGGCACCGGCATCGCCAGCACCACCCAGTCCGCGCCATCGATGGCAGCGACCATCGACGACGATGCCAGCGCGGCCGGCACCTCGGCCTGCGGATCATGGATACGCACCTCATGCCCCGCCCGCGCCAGCAGATCGACGTCCTGCGCGTCGAGCCCGCGGCCCAAGGCGCCCACGGCATGCTGGCGGCAAAGCAGGATGGCCGAGACCAGGAACCCGTAGGCCGGCAGGTCCCAGGTGTTGCCCATGAACACGGCCCCCAGGGCCAGGCTCAGGGCCAGCAGGACGCTCCAGGCGCCGTGTCTCGCGGTCTTCATGAGGCGGTCTCCACAGGGAGGTTCAGGGGTTCACCTAGCGTGGTTTCGAGTCCAGTGGAATGCGCTCGCCGACGCCAGCGGATATGCTGCCCGCATGACGACAGACTCCGCCTTCCCGCCGCCCGCCCCGAACGCTTCGCCAAGGCGATGACCGGCATCGACGCGGTCTCCTATGATTGCGTCGATTACGTGCTGGCTCAGCAGATCGAACAGCGCGAGAAATTCGATTTCGGTTCGCCCGAGGACGGTTCGCCCTATGTGATCAGCCAGCTGACCGGCGCTTACGGGAATATCCCGACCTTCCTCGACACCAAGCATACGGTCGAGAACGCCGCCGACGCCGATGCCTATCTTTCGCGCCTCGACGCCTTCGCCGGCCAGCTCGACGCCGACACCGCCGCCTTCAAGCGGGATTCGGCGCGCAATATCCAGCCCGCCAGCTTCCTGCTCGACACCACCCTGCATCAGTTGGAAGCGCTGAAGCAGAAGCCGGAAGAGGCCGATCTGGTCACCTCGCTGGCGCGCCGCACCAAGGGCATGCCGGGCGATTACGGGACGAAAGCCGCCAAGCTTTATGCCGATAAGGTGGTCCCGGCGCTGGACCGTCAGATCGAGGCGGTCAAGGCCGGCCGCGCCAAGGCCACCGACGAGGCCGGCGTGTGGAAGATCAAGGGCGGCGAAGATTGGTACAAGCTCGGCCTGCAGATCAGCACCACCACCAACCTCACCCCGGAAGAGATCCACAAGATCGGCCAGGAGCAGGCCAAGGAGATCAGTGCCAGGATCGACGCCATCCTGAAATCCCAGGGTTATAGTCAGGGCACGGTCGGAGAGCGGGTACAGGCGCTGCGCAAGGACCCGTCCTTCTTCTATCCCAATGACGATGCCGGCAAGGAGCAGGCGATCGCAGCCCTCCAGGCCATGGTAGGGGGCTAGGCGGGGAACTCACGCACTAGCAGGTCATCCGGTATCGGCGTCTTGCCGGTCATCTGCTTCATGAAAAACGCCACGCCCTTGTCGGCGCATTCGTCCCGCAGCGACCGCGCCCAAGCCGGGTCCATGGTCCGTGCTCGTGGGCCGCTCTCGCCGCCGCAGATGATCCAGTCCGGCCGCGCGTCGCCGATCGCCAGCGGTCCAAGGGCTGGCTCGTAGCTGATGAACTTCACGCGAGCGCCGAGCTTGGCGAGTTTCGGCCAGTCACGATCGAACTCTGATTGGCTGCCGCACGTGATCCCGAGCCAGACGTTCTCAGGCACGTCGTCGTCATGCCATGGCCCGTGCTTGCCAAAGTTCTGAATGCGCTTCGTCAGCAGCAGCCAGTCGAGCTGCGGGGTCGCCTCGATCACGTCGGCCAGATCGCTACGCCATTCATCCGGAACTTGATTGTCGAGCCAGTCCGCGAGCGAGGCGCAGAACACGCGCTCGCGGCCGTTGGCTGCCTTCGCCCACTGGATCGGTTTCTTCCAGTTCGCTGGCGCCGTGCGCTTGCGTTCGCCGTGTGGACCCCACTGGACCTTGTGATAGCGATGGTCCATGAGCGCTTCCGCATAGCAGTTGTCGCAAGGCGGCCCGACCTTCGTGCACCCGATCCACGGGTTGAACGTGTGGGTGGTCCACTCAATCTTGCTGAACTCGCCCATCTTCCCTCTCCTTATTTCTGAAATCCCAGGTAGGGGGCTAATCCTCCAACGCCACGCTGACGGATCGTGGCGACTTCCACCCTAGGAAGTCGGCGATCTGCCGGATGCTGTACCCGTTCTCACGAAGCACCTTGGCCATCGCCTTGCGCTCTGCTGAGCGATTTCGGGCGATAAGCCTCGGCTCGGGCAGATGACCCTTACCCTTGCAGACTGGGCACTTCATTGTCGGGCAGCTCCCCTGTTTCAGCGAAGTGCTGCAGCAGGGGCAGCAACTCCTGCACCATCGACTGCGACAGATGCATCCGCGTGTTTGCCGTGTGCACGATCCCGTAAGGTGCATCCTGCTGCAGAGGCACGTCTGACCAGCCCTTGCCGGGCTCGAAGCGCTTCAGGCCGATCTCGTCACAGCCGAACCAGATGTGCCCTTCCTCGTCGGCTAGGCTGCTCTCCTGAAGCGAGCATTTGGCCCCATAGCGGTCGACGAAATTGACGACCCCGAATCCTCGCACCGTCTTCTCAATCTTCACCGAAGCGCTCCTTATTTCTGAAACCCCAGCCTTCCCTTCGATGCGCAGTCTCGTGACGCACTGCGGAATCCTTGCTTTTCCGGGGCATTTCCGGGGCGAGGTCCGAACCAAGACACCAATGATGAGGGCTAAGTCGTTGGGAATATTGGTCGGAGCGGGGAGATTCGAACTCCCGACCCCTTGCTCCCGAAGAAACAGCCCTATAAGCAACTAACTGATTTTGCTCAATTCCTCAATCGTCCGATGCCGTTTTGCGCGGCTTTTGACGAATAGTTACTGGGGCATTCTGGGGCCGGCGCCCAATCCGGTCCGCCGCATCCCGCTGATAGTCCGGCGAATGATGCCAGTACACGGCCTCCAGCGTCGCCGCCGACATGCCGAGAAACGCCGCGGCGTTCAAGGCGGTGGAGGCGCGACGAGCTCGGGCACTGTGAGGGTTTTGCTGGCATTTCACGATGGATCGGCATCCTCGGCACGTGAAATCTTTGGTGGAGGTAGGGGAACGGATCCTTAACCTGTGTACTTTCATTCCCGTGATTTTGGTAGGGCGTTGTGAGCTGAGCGGGCTTATTTGAGCGTTTTGGAGAAAAGAGTAAGTTTTAGGGTGTGAGCCGGATCTAGAGTTTTGATCACATTTTTAAGGTCTAAATTAATGGGTCCTCTCGGTGCTAGAGAGGTAGAGGACTAGTTTCCCATTGTTTCTCCCTTCACACAGGTGTGAACGGGGCGTGAATAGATTTTTCTGTGATTTTCACCATTTTCGCACTTGGGACGGCCTAGCGGTCCTTCCAGGGACCGCTAGGGTATGAGGCGGTCATGTGGACACCGCTAGGGTTCCTGTATGTCGGTTTGAGCCTTGCGATCACGTGATGGACTGCCAGGTGGGTTTAGCGGTTTGGTGAAGACTGCTAGGCAATGTCTTGCGGTCCAAGGGTGACTGTTTTCGGGTTTGGAGTCGTTTTGAAGGTCAGTGGGGTAGCGGCCTTGCGACTGACTGCTAGGCTACGCCTAGTGGTCAGGCGGAGGACTACCACTCTGCTTGGCGGTGTGGGGGTGACCGCTTGGGGTTGGTTTGTCTTTGACCCTTGCGGTCCTGGCTGGACTGCTAGGCCGGGCCTTGCGGTCCGGAGCAGACCGCTAGGCTCCCTAATGGTCCAGAGAGGACCGCTAGGCAATTCTTCATGCCCGCCGTGTCCGTTTTGTGTTGTGTTGGTCTCTGGTCGGTCCGGTTGAGACCCAATGACTGACCTATGGCTCCGTGAGTGTCCCGGACACCCCGTGGGGTTGTGTTCGTGTTTGTAGGTGTCTGAAGGTTCCGTGTTATCGTGGTTTTAGACCTAGGGATTAGGCCACATTGACAGCACTGTGCCGTCATGTTTGACGGTCTTGACCTGAGTCTCGTGACTCAAGGATCGTTGGGTTATTAGGTCTAGTGGGTTGTCCAGAGTCTGGTGGCCTCGAGTCGTCTGTTACTCTGCGTTGCTCGAGATGGGTGTGTGCATGATTTTTAGTGTCCACGTATAGTGAGTCCTCACTAGTCGTAGCTTTTCTGTGCACGCATGTGCGGACCCACTTGGGAGTGGTGGAGAGCGTGCCCCGAGTGAGACGGTTTTTAGGCTGGTTACCGTATGGCCCCCACGCACAGCCCGAGTCTGGGCTTCGAGGGAAGAACCAGCTAGAGGATCTGACCTAGGGTGTATGGTCTATGTGTGCACACTTGGCTGAGGGCGTCGGACCCGTGCTGATGAGCACGACCTCAGCTAGTCCTTATTTTGTGTTGCTGGTTACTATACGGTGTCTCAGTCTCCGCCTGGAGCGTTGTAAGCAGACACCTAAGACTGCGGACTAAGTCGTCAGTGGATGCATCTGGCCTTACTTCTAGTGGGCAGGTACTCCCATCACGTGACGTGAGTTATCGTGAATCGAGATTTCATTTCTCGTCTGTGAAATATGATTTTGCGTGTAATATTTGGATGTTTTCCCGGAGTCGAGGTCTGGGGTTTCCGGTGAGCGTCACTGAGGGTTTTCCCCTAGACGTCATAGAGTTCATGACAGTGAGGTCGTGACCGTGTTTCTGGACCGTGTGGTTTCGGAGTGGGCCTTTGTATGTAAGCACAAGCCTCCAGGACAGAGGTGTCGTGACGTTTTCCCGGTAGCGTGGCTAGGGTGGCTCATAGTCTAGTGGTCCCCCGACTGAGAGATCGGGGAGTTAGATTTTGTTCCTGTAGGAGTAGTTATAGAGCCGTTGTTTCATCGGCTGCCATGTTTTGGGGATTCATGTACAGTCGCACATTCTATCGTTACTATTATAGCTACTCATGCTGTTGTTGTTGTTTTTGCTGTAGTTGCTATTTTTCGTATCGCCGTTGTTTAAGGTTGGGGTTCTGCAGGACTCCTGCTGAGCCAGTGATAGGAGGCTCACCCCTGATTTTCAGGTGTTGCCGTTCTTCCTCGCGGTTCAAGGGTGCTGCGCGGAGGTTCTTAGCTGCCAATTCACCGAGCTGAGTGTTCACTTGGTGTTGGGTACGTTCTCTTGCCTTAGATTGTACTTTCTTAGATTGGACTCTGCTATAGTTAGTTGTTTATTTCTGTTAATTGTTGAATTGTCCTGCTTAATTTCTTATTTCTGTGTACAACACACCTATCCTTTAGCCCTTCCGAGCTCTCCGACTCGTGGGCGACGGGCCAGGATTCGAATGGTATCGGGTCATTCCCGGTATCCGAATCTTGGGTCGTTACACAGGCTGCACGAAGGGGCCCTACGGTAACTAGCTTAAAAATTATCTCTCCGGGTCACACTCTCCACTACTCCCAAGTGGGTCTGCACACGTGTGCGCAGGAAAGCTACGGCTCATGGATTGGTCACTAGAGGTAAGACCATAACTCACAGAAATCACCGCTCGTCACGCTGACGAGATGCGGGAACGACTCCCCACACCGCACCGACTCTCGGTGACACGGACCAACAAAGCACAAGAACCGAAATGAAGTCACTCCTTCGGGCCCTCTTGGTGCCTACGCTACTCTCACGGGGTGCCCGGGGCATCCCTCGGGCCAAATGCCACAAAGGACTGAAATCTACTCATCCGGAGGCTCACGCAACACATTAGAAACCCCGGTCGATATGGAAACAGAGTGGCTGTTCTCCCAGGGCTGTCACTCCAAATGGCGGCTAGCCCTGGGCCGTAACTCAAGCTTGTCGGTCTCCTTGAGACTGCCAGACACCACGAGGTGGCCATGCCATGGCCGCAACTTAGTGAACCTGGGGGTTGGGTGGCGGCCCATCGCCTGGCCGCTACCCCACTGGGGCGGTCACCCGAGGACCGCCCCCACTCAAAAATGGTCGTGCCTTGGCCGCAACCCGGCAGAGGTCCCCCAACGGTCATATTACGCATCCAGAGGGTGCATTGACCAGACCAGAGAGATGGTCAGTGTCTTGCCGCTACCCCAAGGGTAGCGGTCAGTCGCAAGAACGCAACCCTAGGGTGGTAGTCCCTTGGGGACCGTAACACCCAACCGACATTCAAATTCATATGGCGGCCCCCCTGCAGGCTGTCTCAAGGAGATGGCGGTCTCTGGTAGGACCGCAACTCCAACCCGAGCGTGAAATCGACGTAAACGGTGAAAAAATCTCATCCACGCCCCAATCACCTCCAGATGATGGGAAAACAAAGGAGAACTCTTCCCCTACCCTCCTAGCATCATTTCATGCCCGTAGATCGGTCAGAACCCTCGAAAAATGTTAGATCCTACGCTCAACCCCAAAATATGAATTTTTCCCTCCTGACATGAAACACGCCCCTCTCTAGCTTCCCTCGGCCTAGAAATCACAGGGAATGCAGGAAAGAAGACAAGGATCTGTCCCCCTACCTCAAAGAAGCTTCAAATCCTTTGGATCGTCGTCAATCTTCAAATCTTGGTCCGATCATGAACACCGCACCCCACGTCACGAAAATGCCACCGCCACGCTCGCCTCATCACCGTCGTCGTGGCCTCCCCTCGGATCGCCGTCTGCAGTTGGAGAGGAAGGGGACGCCGTGGTCATGCTCGGATGGGAAGGGGCGCACAACGGTCGAATGGGGTGGGGGTTCTCATGGGAAAGAAGGGAAGAGGAAAAAGAAGAAGGAAGGGAAAAAGGAAAAGAAAAAGGGTTTAATATATAGATATCTGAAAAATTCAAAAAATGTGAAAAATTAAGAAAAGTCATTTTATCGATCCTCGAAACACGCTCAACGTATTGGTAATGTCCCGGAGTCGGAGAACGCAACGGTTCACTCTGTACAGGGTTCCGAAGACTCGTCAGGGAAAAATACGCGTGAACCACAAAACGGGCTCTGAGACCCCCAAAAGTGATCCGAAACCCACGGATCCAGATCTGAAAAATGTCTGAAAAACCCGGGACACTACAGCCCTCCCCCCTTAAACAAATTTTATTGTCAAAATTCAAAACCAAAATACAGGAGTAGGGAAGGAAACTCGTATGTCTCGCCTCCAGCCTTCATCCGCTACGCGTCCGCAGCGGTCGCTCCATCGGGCACACTGGTTTCGGTCCTTCAATTGCCGGACGCGCGGGATGATCCGGTCACTCTCACCCGGTTCGCGCGCCTGCGCGCCCTTCGCGATCTGTTCCGGCACGTCGATCCCGTGGAGTTCTCACGGAACCTGACGCGGGACGGCGTCTTCGAAAACGTCCGGACGGATACGATCCGTGATCCGGGCAAAAAGTCCTTTCAGCGCGTCGTTGCGACCAGGACCGGAAAGACCATCGTCGGCCAGGGATAAGCCGTTCATCGAAACTCGAATGTAACTTGTCGATTGCGGGCGCACTCACCGTCTTGCGTCGATATGGCACTTTGCCTACAAGTGTCATCGATACGGGAGGGAGTATGGTCAAGGCGAAGTTGCTGGCGGCAGCAGCCGTTTGCGCAATGGCGATGCCGGGTGCGGTGTGGGCACAGGATGATGCCGCCGCAGTTCCCTCCAGCAATGGCCCGGTGCGGGGAGCCGCGATCGACGGCGGCCTGTCTTACCTCCCGGCCGACTTCGCCCGCTTCGCCCCGCGCAGCGCGCTCGACATGGTCTCGCGCGTCCCCGGTTTCTCGATCCGTGACAACGACCAGGCCCGCGGGCTCGGCGAAGCGACATAGAACATCCAGATCGACGGCGAACGCGTGGCCCTCATCACCTCACGGTTTCACCGCGGCTAACCGGCCTCGCAACATCCCCCGCATCAGTCATCTCTGATCACGGCGTGAGCGGTGTCATGCGGGCACGCACGGCAACACCTCATCGGGAACCCATCCCGATGGCCTTCCAACCCAATGGAGCCCCCGAATGACCGCTTTCCGATCAACTTACCTCCTCAGCACGGCTTTCGCGCTGGCCAGCATGCTCTGCTCCTGCCCGGCCATGGCGAATGCACAAAGCAACAAGGCGCTTGTCGAGCATGCCATGCATGAGCTGTTCGTTCAGCGCGATCTTGGCGCCGTTCAGAGGTTCTGGGGCGGACATCCCTATATCCAACATAACCCCCACATCGCCAACGGCACGCAGACGCTTTACGACCTGGTCAAAGGTCTGCCGCCGACCTTTCGCTACGAGCCTGGAATGACCGTTGCCGAGGGCGATCTGGTCATGATGCATGGCCGTTACATTGGATTTGGTCCGTCTCCAATCGTGGCCGTCGACATTTTCCGTGTAAGCCACGGCAAGATCGTCGAGCACTGGGACGTGATGCAGCCGGAAGTGCCGGCCGATCAGACGACCAGTGGAAATCCGATGTTCAAGCCGGGCCTCTGAGGTCTCGACACGAAGGGGATGCGTCGGACAACGTCGTGCCCCACAGGGCACGACATCCGGGCGGTGGTGTCCGGCAAACCCGCCAACCCGATCGACCATCTTGGCCACTTAAGAAAGTCGAGATGCTCCTGTCGCTTCGACGATTCGCGGCAGCGCCCGCTTGAGGTTCGTCACGCTGCCCCCGTCTTTCAATGCGAATGCTGAGAGCGGTTGGCCATGGTCTGTGTGCGATGGGGCTCAACCCAAAAGCCGTCGTCCCCACCCTCCCCTGTAGCAAATAATTCGACGCGCGCCCCGAGCAGCGCCATGTGACGAAACTGCGGTGTACAAAGAGCCGCATATCCCTTAGAGTCCAACGTCGAATTCTTCGGCCAGTTTAAAGATAAATTGAGGGCTTTTGCTAATTATCACCGACAGAGATGAGCGGCCCAATTTCGACCGCATAAGAGAGATGTGTGGTCTATCGCGAGACTGTACATCCCTTCGAAGATGAGATAATTAAAAGTTTTTTCTCTCTCATTTCGGGTGTTTTACTCTAAACTTCCTCCGATGATTTCTCTGCGAATTCTTCACCATTTTCGATGCCGTTTCTTCCAGAATTGAGATAAGCCAATTATCTCCAACTTTTATTTTATTATCCTAGCCTAAAAATGCCTAATTATCCCCAATTTCAAGCTAAGACCCTGGGTGCTCTATAAATAGACCCTAAGACTCAGCTTTGAAATGGGGGGAGATCAAGGATCATCGGCGAAGCCCTGTCGAATTGTCAAGTGATCCTAGTACAAAGGGGGGAGGCCTTCGACATCCTTACAGGCCTCCAGTTAAGGGAGTAGTCCATTCGTTGCATTGTTTATCGTCAGTCTTGTCGGTCTTTTCATCATTGCATGCACGCTTTCTCTTCTTTGTCACTTGCTTATTTTCATTCTCATCGTCATTTTCACACACCCACCCACGTTTTGGCACCCCTAGGGGTTTAAAAACCTCCAGGTGAACCCCCATTCATGTTATTCAGCTCCCGTTTTGCCATTTCTAACATATACTACACTTCATAGATCTAATCTGGGTTTTCCATTCTTTTATTCTGATATGTCTGCTGGGGACGAGCGGTCGATCCCCAACCGTTCTTCCTTCAGGCGGCCAGCTCCAGACCGTTCGTCTTCCCTAGCGGCTCTCTACAGACCGCCCATCTCCAGTAGGCCTTCGGACTTGAGGGAGCATGAACGGCCTATCGTGCGACCGCCGAGGCAGATGAAAGGTCCTGAGTGGACCACCCATCTATACAGAACAGATTTATTGTTATTTTAGCATGATTTATGTTAGTAGATTAGTGGCTATTGGTAGATTAGCAACACACATAATAAACTGGACCTCTATGAAAGTAAATATTTATAAATTCTCGTTGGTTTATTCACCATAGTCTTGATTCATCTTTTTCAATCCCCATCGGTGGAGGGATCTCGGTGCCTCGAACGTCGAGTTCTGGGACCCGATATGGCTGCTCACCTCTGAGCACGATGTTGCTGTTATCTTGAGGGGTGCGGCCCCACTTCTTCCCTGACCGGGTGGCATGCTGGGAAGTAGATGCCCCAGCTTGGTTCGCCTCCGGCAGGTTGTAGAGCCCCTCGTCCCCTTCCTCATCCAGAGAGAGGGCGGAGTCGAACAGCGTCGAGAGGGTGTTGCAAGCAACGACGACTCCCTTCTTCCTCTTGCTTCGGGGTGTTCTCTTCTTCTTCTTCTTCTCCCGGATGGCCGGAGGCAATTCTCGGGGGAGCTCCCCCCACAGGGCGGGTTCTTCTTCCACCTGGGCTTCCTTCCCGGGGGCCAACTCGAGATTCTCGAGTTCCTCCCAAGGAACATATTCCTTCAGCTCGAGAGGCCGAATCTTGGGCTGTTCGTATTCTTCGAGCCCGTCAATAAGGGTTTGAAGTCTTTCCACTGCCGGACTGACTTCCTTGTGGATCCGAGACTAACGGAGGTCTCTATGACAAACTCGCTAGTCCAAAGGAACGGAATGTCCAATGGAGAGCTCATAAGTCACGGAGAGTTAAAGGTGTAATCGATATATAACTCAGAGAAAGCGTGGGACTATATTCACGGATTGGAATATAGTGCCTAAAAATGTATAACCTGCATTACATACTACTAATGACAGGTTACTGTGAAAACAGTCGAAAACTGGAATCAGGAAAATGGCGCCTTTAACTAGGTCGCCAGTTAAACATATAGCGCCTATCATCATGTCGCTAATTCAGTATTATTACAGATTTCAGAAAATTATTATTCCAGTAGTTTTAGAACTGGCGCCCTAATCTGGGTCGCTGTTCAAAGTAATGACGATTGTCAAAACTGTCGTTGTTTCACATTTTCCAGAAGATTGCATTTAAATATTCCAGAAATTATCACAGATAAATGGCGACAACAATCAGGGCGCCATTCAGGATATAGCGCCTGCTAACAGGGCGTCAAAAGTAAATATAACGCCTTAGATCAGGGCGTTATTCCAATAAGTATGGGGGTTGGTCAGGAAACAGTGAAGATAATCTATCACAACAAATTTGCAGGAATCTGGAACATGATAATGTAAGGAAAATTTTCAGTATTTCCAGGGCTACACTCATGCAGGAATTATGCCATCACGGTTTTAAGTTATTAAATTTTAAACGTGCGTTGAGTGTTAATTATGCTGGAAAATAACGACTTGGAGTGAGTCGTCATATCAATTGACGCCTGAAAGAAAGGCGTGAAAAATAGGAATAGCGCCTTGGGTTAGGTCGCTATTTCCCGAAGAAACTGAAATCAGAAGAAACGTAATAGAATTCCATGGTAACTATATGCATGCATGATTTTCATGTCTTTTTAGAAAATTAGATGAGGAAATTAATACTGCTTTAGCTTGACGACAAGAACACCTACCTTTTTGATGTTAACCAGATGATCAACAGGGTGTTTGGAGAAAAAGATACTCTGATATGAACAGAGTAAGAGCAGTAGCAGGAAATAGATAGGAGATGGGCTTCTAGCGTAGAACTCCTTCTTTCCAGAGCAGGGCGCAGGAAGAAGACGAGGTTTTAAGATCCTATGAACAACCAAGAGAAAATTAATAAGAAGAAACTATATTTAAAGTGAAGAATCTTGACACGTCCCTTACCGTGGCTGGCAGCAATTGTCGAACAGTAACCCCTATGCTGGGGCAGGAGTATTTATAATGGAGAGAAGCCTACGGGTTCTGGGAACTCAGTCGAAGGTTGGATTTCCATAAGAGGAATCCTTTTAGCACATTAGTTTTCTTCATCCTAACCCCTTCCAAATTAATCCTTACCCATTATTAGTTCCGTAGTCTATCTAAGTTCTCTGTTCGATCAAAACACGGCAACCGATTTTCATTTTACGATTCTCAGAGAAATGGCGCCTTTCCCAGGGGTGCTTTTTAATTGGCGTCATATACAAGGGCGTCAGTTAGTAAATTGACATCCGTGTAAAGTTCTTCATTTAATTAATTAGCGCCTTATCAAGGGGTGTTAATTACTTCTTTTATTCCGAGAAGGATTCTTACCGTTGTTTGAAAATGATTGACGCCTTAATAAGAGTCATTAGTTGATTAAGTCCAAGGACACCAGAGCAGAATGGAGTAGTGGAGAGGAGGAACCGAACACTTGTGGAGATGGCCCGTACACTCTTGGTTGAAGGCGGCCTACCAAGAAAATTCTGGGCAGAAGCAGTCAACACTGCATGCCATGTAATTAACAGAGCCATGGTAAGGCCTTTCACTCAGAAAATCCCTTATGAGATTCTAAAGGGTAAGAAGCCTTCAATAGCTCACTTCAAGGTTTTCGATTGTAAATATTTTATTCATGTAAATGACAAACGAGACCTTGGCAACTTTGCTTTAAATAAATATGGGGACCAAGGAGGAGGCCCGAGTAATCAAAAAGGCTATGGTAGTTCAATTTGCCCAATCGCCATCCTAACGGCGAGCCAAGAAGCCGACTATCCAAGATCCCTGAGCCCTCCATCACTGGGGGCAGAAGAAAAAAGGGTCTAATAAAGTCCTTTTGAAGATTCAATCTTCAAAAGCAATCTGAATCGACTAAGCCACAGAAGCCAGCCAAGGAAAGTAAAGTCCAAGCAACCAGTTTTTGCTGGTATCACCGAATGTCAGGACATGCCACAGAAGATTGTTATGTCCTTAAAGACAAAGTTGAAAGCCAGATACAGTTGAGAGCCATTCAAATTAAGAACCATCGAGTGTCTCCCCCACAACCTCATCCATGGGATCGGCCAAAGCCCTCGACCAAGCAAATTTTCACCGTAGCCGCATCTACGTTGCCTAAGTTTGTGGCAAAGGAAGCGAAGGGCCTTGTCCTTAATCGAGAGGCAGACTTTAAAATCCACTATTCGATCAACACTCTAGAGCTCTCACCCTTCTATAGTGAGTCATGCTCTGGCAAGGAGACTACCAACTCTCCAAATGAACATCAAGAAGAAGTGACGTTTGAAGGCCCCGATGAACAACTTCGTCTGTCCGATTTCAACAACCTAGAGTGTTATGACACCCACGTCGCTACGCCCAACAACGACGAGGATTTCATCGATCTGCAACCAACTGCGTGGGAACTAGAAGATGGCAGACAAGCAACTATAGATGAATTAGTCGAGCTCAACCTCGGGGATTTTGACAACCCCCGACCAATTTTCGTCAGCGCCCGCCTGAATGAGGAAGAAGGGGAGGGATATAAACAACTCTTGATGGAATATAAAGATTACTTTGCCTGGACTTACAATGAGATGCCCGGGCTGGAACCTTCCGTGGGAGAGCATGAGGTAGTAATACTCCCCACGGCCAAACCTGTCAAATAAGCCCAAAGACGCATGCGTCATGAGCTCGAGCTTAAAGTAAATGCTAAAGTTGACAAGCTCCTAAAGGTGGACTTCATTGAGCCTTGTATGTACCCAACTTGGCTTGCCAATATAGTTCACGTAAAAAAGAAGAACGGCCAAGTTCGTGTCTGCATTTACTACAGGGACCTAAATAAAGCCTATCCGAAGGACGATTTTCCCATCCCAATTACTGAAATTATGGTCGATATGACTACCGAACATGAAGCTTTATCCTTCATGGATGGATTGTCGGGATACAATCAAATTCGGATGTCCGTCAAAGACAAGGAGCACACGGCCTTTCGATCCCCCAAAGGGATCTTCAATTACAAAAGGATGCCTTCCAGTCTAAAGAACACTGGCGTCCTCCCAGCCCCCAAATTCACAGCCCCACTCCCACCCACTACAAACTCCATCACCTAGCCCTATTTTCTCCCTCTCTTAGCTTGGTTGGACCCCGCATTAACCCTCTTAATAGTCAGGGGATGCCCTAGCCCCTTCCCACTCAATTTCCCCCTCCTCATCTCCCCACTATCATCCCCTTCCACCACCATACCCTATTTAGGTCGTAGGTAGCAAACTTACTGCTAGTTGCAGAGCAAGCCACAACATCATCGTGAAGCTTCAAGCTGCAAATCTTATATTGCTGGAAATATCATCAAGTTAGCTTTGCAACAGAGGTGGTCTCACCGTCTTCTGATTTCGGGGCTACTTGGTGGAGCCATCCTCGCCAGACTATGCAGATATTCCCAGGCAGACTTCCTAAAGTGACTTGCAAAAGCTCCCACGGATTGATTTCTATGCTTCTTGGGGCGCCACTTGGCTGAATGATTCTCCTTCAAGTCCCCTTCCATCTCCAAGAAGAAGAACTATTTTTGGATCCTGAAGTTAGGAGTTCTAGATTTTCTCCCCAAGGTGCGCCAGGTCAGTTCCCCTGAGCTAGTTCCGACACCCCTCCACTGTTCCGGTCTTTACGGTCAGCTCCGACCTCCGATGGTGGTCTCGTTTGTCCCGGCGTGAAGAGGACTTGTCCACAATCACAAAGGTTCTAGACTTGCATCAATCGGACCCCAGGAGTGCTCATGGCGCCTTCATCTTCTTGCAACAGCCCTATAGGAGCAGTCAGAGTCATAGCAGTTCGGCCCTGATCCAGACCCTACCCTGACCGTCGTCGTCCATGAGAAAATCCCCGAAAATGCTGACATCCTCCTGGGACAACCCAAGAGGTTTTGGCGCTGGTTTAGTCACCAATGGAGCTTTGGAGAGTCCATGGCAGCGCCGATAGTGACTGACTATCACGCTGTCCAGAGAGCTAGTAGAATTGACGATCATCATCCATTCGACCCCTAACTTAGCTCCCCCACCCCGCCTGGCCGACTTACAGCCCCTCCCTACGTGGAGGTAGTTTTGGTTGTAATAGTTAATTTTCCCACCCCTTTGTTGTGTTTTTCCCGATTGTTTTGATGATGATGACACTATATAAATCACTATGCATTTGCTTTGGCTATCTTTCTAATCATGCTGTTTAAGTTACTAATGCCTGTTTGAATCTCACCACTCCTCGTGCAGAAAAATCCTTTAACTTGAAATTCCATACTTCGTGCACAAATGCTCTCTTATTTGATGTTTCTATACTTCGTGCACAAATTTCCCTTCTCTTGAAGTCGCCTGCCTCGTGCACACTTGCGTTGTATAGCTCATGATTGAGAGGTTACTTCGTGTTGCTTTTCCAATTGCTACTTCTTGCTTAAAAGTGTCTGTAAAGTAGTTTTTATTCCTCGTGCACAAAGCTCACCTTGAAGTCATAACTCGTGCATTTTGGATTTCTCTACTTCGTGCAGTATTTGCCTGATGAAGTCATTATTCATGCTTTTTGGTCCTTTATACTTCGTGCAGGTTTGCTTTCAAAAATGTACTTCATGTCATTTCTGAAAAGCATACCTCGTGTAGGTTTACTTTCAAAAACGTATTTCGTGTCATTTTCGAAAAGCATATCTCATGCAAGTTCTTCTGGGCGCTATTTTTGCATATAAGATGGCATCCGACTCTTCCTCATCTGCGTCTCATGTCGCCGTGACGTGGGAGAACGTTCATTCTTTGAACCGAGGGTTCAAGAAAGTGGCCATGGTTGCAGAGTCATCCGACTCAGAGACTGATATGGTTGACACCAGTCGACTGATGATCCTCCCTGGGGATCACTTCAAGTATGAGCGGGGAGATGGAGTCCGGCCAACTGGCGGCTGTGAAGCTGGAGAGAGCTGACTGCCGGGTTGCTACTGCTTTGCTGAGGGGGACCGTAGGCCAACTAAGAGATGCCGCCAGCACTGCTTCTGAGTGCCGATCCTTCCTCACTTCACGGATAGAGGAGCTGCAGGCTAAACTTGCCAAGGCCGAGGCCAAATTGCAAGAGACAGAACGCCTGGAAGTTCAGGCCATAGAAGAAGCTAATCTTGCTGACAGACAACTCGCCTCACTGGACGAAAAGCTGTTGCAGTTGGCAACCACCGAGTCTCGGCTGCAAGAGCTGACCCAGTATCCTTCGTTGGACCTCTTGGAAGTGGAGGACATCTTCCGGCGCCCTCTGCCTTAGTTCGCTTCTTTTTTCTCTTTTGTAACCAATTCTCGCTCGTTTTGTCCTTAGAGCTCACGTACCTCGGGGAACATCCCGAGCAATGATGTATGCTGACATTCCATATCAATGAAATATCTTTATTCATCGCTCTGACCACGACTTCTCCTTCTATTTCTTTTACTTCATTTACCTCATTCCCCACCTCCGCTCTTCAACCTGCAGTTCTGGGTCACAGGTAGCAGAGTACTAGCAGCTTGCAGAGGTGACTGTGGCTTTATCCCGACGTTTCAAGAGGCCCAAGTGGTACCATTGGAAGCATCTCCGAGTCTTCTTCGCATCGGCAGTTGTCTCGTCCCAGTCAAAGCTCGTGGTCGTCCGGAGGAGTCATTCTCCCCCGACTACGCATCTACCTCCAGACTACCAACCTGAAGCTGACTCCAATGACTCCCACGGCTAGCAACCTGAAGATTGGGGAATGGGAGTTGGCTGAGGTCTTCCACTACGAGTCACCGTCCAGAATCAAGAAGCGGAGTGAAGTTTGGACCCCGACATCAAGAGTTCCAAATTTTCTTCCAAAGTGGTGCCAGGTCGGTTCCCCTGTTCTTGAACAGACCCACCTCCACCATTCTGACCAGTACAATCAGCCCTGACATTTGCTGATAGCACTGTTAGTCTCTTTTGAAAGAAGGCTTGTCCGCGGTCGTAATGGTACCTGCGCCGCCTCCAACTGAGTTTTGGACTATCCGTGGCGCCTCCATCTTCTAGCAGCACTACCCTATGAGCGGCCAGAACTAGAACTATCCAGTGCTGTTCCAAGTCCTGCCCCAGCCAGCGACCTTCTCAGGGCAAATCAAGAAAATTCAGACGTCTTTTCGGTCCAAGTCAAAAGATTTTAGCACTAGTTTCAGCTCATTTGGAGTTCGTTAGTGATCGTGGCGGTGCCATCTTCGACCGCCTGTCCAGTGGTTCCAGAAGCTGGCAGCATCGACGGGGGCTCGGCACAACAATTTTCTAGCTTCGTCCCCTCCCCTCGCTTGGCCGGCTGAAGGCCCCTCCCTGCGTGGAGGTAGTTTTGGGAGATAAGTTTGCAAGCGTGAAGAGAAGAAATGATTGTAGGATGCTTCCTATACTTGATGCCAAGGAAAGAAAATCTTGGAAGACCTGGTTTATGAAAAGATATAATCCTATTCCGATAATTAATATCAGCATCATGATCTACCAACCAATCTACCCCTAAAATAGCATCGTATCCTTTCATGTCAAGGCATACTAAGTTTGTGAGAAGATTGTGGCCTTCTACGATCACTTCACTATCGGGATAATATTTGGTAAGTTTAGTTCCAGAACCTAAGGGTGTAGTTATAGCAAGGTCCGAAGGTAAAGGAACTGATGCAATAGGTAAAGTTTTGACAAAATAAGTAGAGATAAAAGAATGAGAAGCACCAGTATCAAATAGCACAAATACAGGACGAGAGTAAATTTGAAGTGTAACTTCTATGAGCCCACCGTCCCTGGGCGCTTCTTCCTCTTCTTCTAGAATCACATTGAGGCGAGCCTGCCTCTTGCGTCCACTACTAAACAATTGATCCTTTATACGGGGGCAATCTGGCATACGATGCTCCCTGCTTCCACAATGCAAACAAGCGCCGAGACGCTTCTAGCATTCTTCTGCCGAATGACCAAATTTTTCACAGAACGTGCAGGCCGCCATGACCTGCTTCTCCTCTTTCTTAACTTTCTTTTTCTTCTGGGAACTTTCACCATTCCCGCTCCTGGACCACTTCTTGTTATCACGACTCTTGTAAGGTGCCGTGATACTAAACTTCTCCTTCTTGAATCATCGATCAGACCGCTGGCTTGATTCTTCTCTCTTTCCTTTCATTTTCTCAACCTTCTCTAAGGTCCTTTCACATAAATAGGCCCGCTGGACCATCTCCACATAAGTACGGGTGTTCTGGGTCCCAAGTTGCTAAATGTAACTAGGCCGTAACCCGTCTATGAACCGATTAGCTTTCAATAAATCAGTACTAATAAAATGTGGTGCATACAGTGCTAGCCTGGAGAATTGTAACTCGTATTCTGCCACCGACACCATCCCTTGACGAAGAGACACGAACTCCATAGCTTTTCTCTCTTTGACATGCTCCGAGAAATATTTGGCATGGAACAATATAAGGAAACCTTCCCATGTGTGTGGTGCATCGGCTGGAGGTGCCGGGACTGACTTCCACCATGTGCGAGCATCCTTGTTCAATTGGAAAGTACCCAAATGCACCTTCTCCTGATCGGTGCATTGAATAACGTCTAAAATCTAGTTCATTTCATCAATCTAGTTCTCCGCTTCGTCTGGATTAGAAGACCCATAAAAACGTGGAGGGTTGAGACTCTGAAAATTCTGATGTAAATTACTAGCCCTGGCTCCAGTGCCTGCCTGGGCCATAGTTTGTAGTGCCTGGGTAAGGCCAGCAAGTGTTTGTTGTATGCCGTCCCAATCTACGCGATGAGCCATTGAAAATTAAATAAGGTACCTGAGAGAAATACAACAACTTGTTATTTCTCATGGAATTAGGAAAATTTAATCTTAAAATAATTAACTATCTTATCCCGGGCTCTACCCAATTCTCACATGGGTGTGAAAATTTTCTTCCTTAGTTCATAGGTAGGGGTCCTTAAACCTTGGACTTATCCTATGACATGATTCTTCTCCCTAAGTCCTGCACCTGTTAGACCACCCTCCAGCCCCCATTCTCCACCTTCCACACCTTAGAACACCCCCTCCCACACCCCCTCACAGTCAGGAGTCTTCCCCACTCATATCCACCCCCATTCCCATCCCATTTACCCCATTCCCCACCTCCGCTCTTCAACCGAAAGTTCTGGGTCACAGGCAACAGAGAACTAGCAGCTTGCAGAAGTCACTGCATCTTCATCCCCACGTTCCTGAAGGCTCAAGAGGTACCGACAGAAGCGTCTCCGAGTCTTCTTCGCATCGGCGGTTGTCTCGCCCTCATCCGACTTCGTGGCTGTCCGGGGGAGGCGATCTACCCCAACTGCACAGCAGAGTTCCAGTCAGCAACCTGAGAGCATTTGCAGAAGCTGTCACGACCAGTCACCTAAAGAACTGAAGACGGGGCTTGGCCGAGGCCTTCTACATTGAGTCTTCTTCCTCCTCCAAGAAACGGAGCTCTGTTCAGCTACTGGAGCGATTTCTTCTCCTATTTCTCCTCTGAGTGCGCAGTTCTATCCACCCTGGGATAGAACTGACACACTATTAGTCTTTGGGTTTCTGAGGCCTGCTCCAACATCAGCTGGCATCCCCATTGGTCTTGTTTCGAAGAGAGCTCGACAGAGGTTCTAACGCCACCGACCGTGCCCAAATCTGAGTTCGGGACTGTTCGTGGTGACATCGTCTTCTAGAAGCTGCGGTGCTGTGACAGTTTGTGGCAGAGAACAGAGCCCCTGCTTCCTGCTCTATCGCACTCGACGACGGCTTCCCAGGCTCCCGCCAAAATTCCAAAAACTTCCTGTACCAATGCATGAAATTTTGGCACTGGTCTCGCTATCATCGGAGTTCGGGAGTATCCGAAAGAATTCCTACATCGACAGTCGGTACCTTGTTCCAGAGGAGGGACAAATTCGACTCCGTCAACGCATGAAGCCCTATTCTTCGTCTTTCCCCTCCCCGCTTGGCCGGCTGAAGGCCCCTCCCTATGCGGAGGTAGTTTTAGTTGTAATCCCCTTAACCCTCACCCCAAGATCCCCCCTCCTGCGTGAGGCGTAGTGTTGTAGTTTGCTTGAATAGGTTGAAGCGTCCTTGCCGCGGCGTGGGTAAGCCCCACGCTTCCCTGCGCACCTACATCTCCGATCCGGACCGATTTCTTCAAACCGGTCAAGTAAGCATTCTTCTCTTGCTCTCATTACTGTACTTTTCATTCAATATTAGCTCTTAGCTATGCTGGCTGGTGAGAGAGAGTGCCCGATCTCGCAAGTCCCGGATGATGGGGACATCACCCATAATTCCCTCTGGCTCGGCACCTCTCTCCCTCCTGGAGATATGCAGGGACGCAGCTCGGCGACTCGATAGATCCACCACATCACATGGGCTTGCTAGCATGATATTTTGATGTAGTCTTTCTTTTATTATAGTCTATATGATGTATTTTTCCTTTATCTTGAGTCAAGTCCTTATTTTAATTCATCATTATCTAAGTTTGTAATGGAGCAAGGCTGCATTGGGCCCAATTAAGTGGGCCTGGCCTAGGGGCGCCAACCACCTTGCCCCACTTTAGTTGGTCTTTTGTCATTGGCACTTTTGCCAGGGTCTTTTTGTAAAGATTGGGTTTCCTATAAATAGGACCGATCCAGAGGTGGCCAGAGAGTGGCTGGGTGATTTGCAGAGGATCTTCAGTGCGATGGAGTGTGCTGAGGAGGAGCATGTGGTGTTGGCTACGCATCGCCTTCAGGGAGCGGCCCGAACTTGGTGGACATCAGAGTGGGAAGTAGCATTCAGTCTCGTCCCCTTCGGCAGATCACGTGGCGGGAGTTCATTGTGGCGTTTGAACGTGCCTTCTGTCAGTCTTTCATCAGGACACAGAGGCTACGTGAGTTCATGGAGTTGACCCAGGGTGACATGTCAGTGATGCAGTACTGTGCCGGGTTCATCGAGTTGGGCTATTATGTGTCGCACATGATGATGGATAAGGAAGTGAAGACTAATCTGTTTGTTAGTGGTCTGAGGCTCGAGTTGCGGCACCATCTTCTTATGTCAGGTTTGACTTCTTTGGATGCGGCATGGAAGGCAGTGTCAACACTGGAGAGAGATTTACAGAAGATTCGAGGCTAGGGCAGTGCTGGTCAGGTTCAGGCAGGTTTTGGTCAGCCGTCGGTGGTTCAGCAGCAGAGTACTGTCCAACTTTCAATAGGTGATTCCATGGCGACGAAGGCAGTTGCCCCCGTGCTGGAGTCTTGTTCCTTTAGCTCGAAGCTCAAGAAGCTACTTAGGGAAGTTGGTTTTGGCAAGAGGCATCAGGATCGTAAGGGGCGAACACAGCAGGAGTCATCTGGCAATGTTTAGTAGCCGGTAGCTTTACAACGTTGGAGCTCGGTGAGTGGTGCTCGGGACGAGTATCCCAGGTGTGGTGGCTCTCATCCAAGCAGGCCGTGTTCTGTGCCCATGGTTTGCTTCCAGCTCGACCAACTAGGGCACGTGGCACGTGACTGTCCACAGAGACCGAGTCAGCCGCCTGGGTTTCAGCAGCAGCAGAGTTTCAGCCCCAGCAAGTGCCAGCACAGCCGCTGTAGTACCAGTGACAGAAGTAGTCCCTCAGTTGTCTCGGTCAGCTACTGTAGGGAGGCAGAGATCCCGAGGCAGAGTGACCCATATGATGAGAGCAGAGGTTGAGATGTCACAGTTGGTGGAAGGTACTCTTTTAATTTTGGGTTGTGCAGCTCACGTTTTGTTCTATTCGAGTGCTTCTCATTCGTTCATTTCGGAGGATTATGCTCAGAGCGTAGAGGACCCAGTGGCCAAGATGTCCTGTGACATGGGAGCTACCTACTAGCGATTTCGTGCACATTCCGTATTGCCTCGAGAAGGTGCCCGTGTGGGTGGAAGGGCAGAACTTGCCGTCTAGGCTCTACGCATTACCACTTCAAGACTTTGATGTCATCTTGGGCATGGATTGGCTCGAGGCTCATCATGCTTTGGTGGATTCCGGCTTGAAGAAGGCCTACTTCTGACAGCTTCGTGGACCCACCTTCTGTTATCGAGGTATTCGATCTTCCTCTTCCCGCTTGCTTATTTCAGCTATTAGGGCTCGTCGTATGCTTGATGTGGGTTGTCAGGGTTTTCTTGCTTCTGTGATTTTGGTGGATCGGCAGTGTCCGGATGTGGAGGACATTCCTGTCGTGTGTGAGTTTTCTGATGTTTTTCCCGAGGAGTTGCCAGGGTTGCCACCGCAGCGAGAGATTGATTTCGTGATTGAGGTGGTACCTGGTACTGTAGTAGTGGTGGAAGTATCTATCCATGGAGGTCTCCCACTTCCTATATGTGTGAGGGTTGCGGGACCCATCGAAGTGGGGTAACTCCGGCCCGATAATGTAGTAGTCATCGGGGTGCCTGGTGTGATACATAGCTTGGATGCTCGGATGACCTTAATGCAATACGCCCTAGGACAAGACTTAGTAGAGACAAGTCTAGAACTTGGCTCTGATACCAATTTGATGTGACACACCCTATTGCTTTGATACCAATTTGATGTGACACACTCCTTGGACCTAGCAAGCAAACACGAGCCGAATGGCGGACTCACTCACAAGCGGGTTCACCCGCGTCGCGCGCACCTGGGTCCGTAGGCGGACTGGCAATAGGGGTGAGGGTCCGAGATTGGACCTTGGGGTTCCGAGGGAATGTCCAGCTAGGGATGAACTCTCGAGGGGCCAAGGATGCCCAATTTTCAAGGGCAGCCGGCACGCCGAGGGCGTGGGTTATAGGGTTTCTCTCTCAACTCTCTCTCCGCGGTGGTCACTTAATTTGAGGGAAAATGGAACGAGCACTCTCTCACTGCCGATAGCGCAACTAGAAGTAATACTAAGTTAAGCATAATTAAACCAGCAAGGAGAGGATCCGAGGCTCACCTGATCAGCGTGAAGACGATGATCCCGACCGGAGAGGAAGGCGAGCGGGGAGACGTGGGTATGCCCCCGCATGTCGCGCCGATGTAGCTTTGGATGGCGACCTATTGTTACATGAACTGCACCTCACGCAGGAGGTTTGGACAAAGGGTGGGGAACTTAGATTTACATCAAAACTACCTCCGCACAGGGAGGGGCGCTAAGTCGGCCAAGCGGGGAGGGGAGATTAGCTAAGTCGGTGCCGGAAGAGCACTTCTCTGGTTTTGTCCAGGTCTGGGACTGCAAGACAGTGAGTCACTGTAGTCACAGCTGTGCACTCCCCTGAGCTCAGAAGTCACCGAAACTGGTGCCGAATCATCGTTGACAGACCCTAGAATGCTGGAGAATTTTCGTGGATGGACCCGTCGTCGCCATCGGCCGGGGTGGCTCCCGGAACAAGCTCTCTGCGCTCTGGCTCAGGCTGATCCCAGGGTGTAGCAGCGGTTGGTTGTAGCCTCCATGACTGCTCCCGAAGTCCAATCAAGATGGGACCAAGTCGAGGATGACCGTGGACGAGTCTTCTTCGATTGGCAGCCAGGGGGAGCACCATACGATGTTGGGGCAGAGAGGAGGAGCCCGTTGAGTGGGGAGGGGTCAGGTCAGGTCTAGGGTGACCTATTCTGTGCACCTAGGGGAAGAAATCGAAAAGTGCTCCTCCAGATGCCGAACGGGATGCCGCTTTTTGCTGATGGACGCCGACTGGTTGTAGGAGTCCTCGGCCAAGTGGCGCCCTCAGAAGTTGTGGGATGCAACCATGGGAGCTCCGGGAAGTCACCTCAGGTTGCCCACTAGTCTGGATCTACGCAGTCGAGGGAGATCGGACCTCTCGGACAGCTGGGAAGTCGAATGCTGGCGAGACTATCACAAAGACAAAGCTATCTCGACGAGCTTTCCGTTGATATATGGTGCACCTCCTGTTGATGTCGAACGACTCTGAAACAGCTTCTGCAAGTTGAGTTTCTTCTGCTTATTGTTGAGAAAGAAAGAGGGTGTGCCCCCCATCTTCCCCTCCCCTTGGGTGTGACTCCCATCTCCATCTCCCCCCTCCATCTCTTCTTCTCTTCCCCCACCTATGGTGCGACGCCCTGGTCTTCTTCCTGCTGGTTCTTGGACGTCATCAGCTGCTGGAGGTGCCCCTTCATCCCCTCTCTCAAGCTTGGAGCATTGGCTAAAGGAAGGGCGTCAAGCAAGGCGAGAGGGACTATCCATTTCCTACAGCCCCAATCTGCTCATCTGTCACAGTTTTTAGGCCTGAAAGATCTATATGGTACAATCCCTTCCCGACGTCAAATCCATTGGGTGTCTTCATGACTTTTCTTCCTCGTCTAGTTCCCAAACCAGGATCGAAAATCTTGCCTACAAATTCTTCCGGGAGCGAAAGTTACCTTTGTAGGCCTTTTCACTACGCAGACTATCCACTGGGCAGTGCTGGTTAGGACCAGAGCCTCAAAGATCGCCTCGGATCGCCACCTTCCCATCCTCAAGACACCGTGATCCCTTCACGAAATTTCTTCCCCTCCCTGTTTCCAAACCAACCGCGTAGGTCTCGTCCAGAAATACACTCACAGTGAAAAGTTCCCTTTGGAATAACTTTTGCCGCGCGATCTGCCACTACAGTACGCATCCAGGACAGAGCCACAACCCCTCCACAGAGACATCCCTGAGACTTCTGTGTTTCGACCTGGGAGTTTGAGCATAACTTTTATACACCCCATGGCATTGCTGATATTTTTTGGGCACCCTCGAGAACTCATTTCCATTGCATGCCACACCCCGTCTCCGCGCACTCAGTTCTGACTGCACTGAAGTGCAGAACTGAGGCCCCACTTCTCGCACCTTCCACACCCAAACTCCCCACTGCAGGCTACCCCGCCACTACTACTCCATCACCCCACACCCTCCTCCTATCCACCAGAGAAATCCCTGCTCCAAAAGCCACCCGGACGCCACGATTCATGCCGCATCTTTCCCCACCTATCCTGCTGCCAACTGAACACGCAGATTGCGCGCATGTAGCAACAGAAATCGCCAAGGCTCCGACCAAGCTCTGCTGCCACCGCTGCTCCTCTGGCATCCCTAGGGACGTTCCCAGCAGCATCCACGCCGACTCTCGTGACCAGCGGACTCTCCAAAGGTGGCGCCCCGAGTGCTACTTCCTGCTGCTGCGTCCCATCGGACAGTCTGGTCAGCAGACTGCCCGACCCTCCGAGGCCGCACGGGAGCTTCCCTCCCGTGTTGACGACGTCCGACGCCATCCCATGTGGCCATCACCCATTGCTACGTACCTACAGAGATCGGACTCCTGCATCGGAGCCTGAGACTCGTCGTCCTTGCTACTTATTCGCCCTAGTTTGGAGTGCCATACGGTTCATGGCCATATGTGGACATCGAGCTTCACCGGACCGGCACCCGTCACCCTGAGTCGCACGACCCTCGGATATCATGGTGTACCCTGTTGCCTCCCTACGAGGAGTGGGCGTGATTAGATGTATCATTAATAGCTTTGTATCGGGTGATTGTGTGGCTTGGCCAGGTCTCTTCCCCACGCCCCGAGCGTGGAGGTACGCACTTACTCCTTTTCTTGGCGTCGTCTGCTCTTTTAGTATAATGGACCCGCCTGCTATCCCGTGGGCCCAACAGAACCGAACCAGACTAGCAGCCCGTCTCTGGCCCGAAATCCCTTCCGGCTTGCTGCCTGTCAACCGGAGTTCGCTACTCCCAGGTCCCACTATAGCCCTTTACCTCCCTACGTGGAGTGGGCATAAAATTCACTGCTATAACTATTGTTTAATTACTGTACCAGGAGTAGGAGTCTTGGCCGGGATCATCTTCCCCACGCCCGGAGCGTGGTGGTATCATTTCTGCTCCCCTCTTTGGCATTTTGCTTATTTCGTATATGTATTCGTATGCCGCTACTTGAGTGATAGGATAATCTAGCTCGTTATATTATTTCAATCACTACTGCGAGAGAGTGAGTGTGACCCGTCCCGTGACTCGATCCGAGAACGAAAGAGCCAAATACCATTGACTTATTGCCAATTTCTCAACCGCATACATCCGCATGCTTCCCTCACTAGGGACAAATCACGAGTTTGTCTAGAGTCTCAGGTTCGAGTCCAAATTGGCGTTGAGTCCGCATACCGTCTCGCATCAAATTGGTATCAGAGCAGGTTGAGTCTAGGGTAGTCTTTACATAAAAAAAAGAAAGAGTCTTGAGTCTAAGGTCATCTTGTCCTAGGTTAGATTTCATCCCAGTACCCACTATACCAAAAGGCGTTACTGGAAAGATGGGTTAAGCCTATTTGGAAGGTAACCTCCTTGTGTGAGATTGGTCTTCGGATTGATACCTCCGCCACGTGCCAGATATTGGATAAGTCTAGGTTTGTATTCGAGTCTGCATTCCAACTTTGTTGTACAGGGTCATGTCTAGTTCATTAGAGTGTCACTCAGTTGTTTGCATGTCCAACTACCCACCAGCCCATGGCCATTCCCCGAGACCATGTGTCCAAGTGGTCATCCCTGGTGGCCCAATTAGAGGCTCTCATGGCCCGACCCCTGGGGCTCGCCCCTACCATTCAACCACCAGTTGACTCGACCCCTATGCTGACAACCGAGTCGTTCCAGTGCCCTATAGTATCCATTGCCATCCTACCTAATGGGTTGCATATGGAGATCGACTTCATTAGTCGGGTGTCATCTAATTATGTCTCTCAGGACATTGTCGAGTCACTCTCTAAGACTGGGGAGATTGTTCTCAATAGTGGCTTAGCGTTCGTAGAGTTTCAATGGAGGTTCGGCCCCATCCTATATGATGATGGACTATGGTGCAAGGTTGACACACTTGCTGGTCCATGCATCATTTTAGGAGAAACTTGGTTGGAAGAGAGGAGATCGATCTTTGACCGGGACAGGAGGACCAGCACCTTACACCCACCTCACCTACCCGGCGAGTTCGTCTTCCACGATGGCATTCAGCCGACCAACACCGTTTCGCCAGCCACCCACCCCCAGCGGCCCACTCCACCTCCGAGCTCACGTTAGCCACCACTCCCCGAACCCACCCATGTGGCCCCCTATAGTGGGATTAGCCATTTCTCCGACTAGTGTCCTTCACATTCTTCTACCTTAGAGGACAACCATTTGGAGGATGTCCCACCCAGGCTTATTCCAGTGAGTTATGAGGCTGACCAGGAGTTGGCCGAGGAGTACCTCGCTGAGGTTGAGGAGTTAGAGAGCGATCCCAAAGAGTGGCCATCAAGCGGTCTTGGGGAAGACCGGGTGGGATTTTTTGGAAGATAATGATTATTTTTTTCTTTTTTTTATTTTTTTCTTTTCTTTTTTTTGATGCAATAATGCAATGCAACGAATGGTTTATGTTTTATTATGTCTGACTAAATGCTCTAAATGTGTGTAGGGGAAATGACGGACACAGATCTCCTAGCTGCAGGTCCGAGCAATGTACCATTTGCTGTCGAACTACCAGAGAGAGAGACTAGTGACGATGGGGTTTGCAGAATTCTTAGGGATGGAGGTGATGTGGATTGACATGGCCTTGTGATACGCACTGCACGAGAGATGGGACATAGTCAGCCAAGCGTTGCTTTTCTCGTGGGGACACATGATCCGCATGCTTGAGGACGTGGTGGGGATCACGGACCTTCGAGTCCACAGAGCACTGGTGACAGGGACCACCTACGCCGACTACTGAGAGATGGTGAGGGAGCTACTTGATTTGGAGTTGACATGACCAAGACATGACTCGTTGATGCTGGCAAGGGTAGCACTCCAGGAGAGCCTAGGATTGAGATGAGTGGCGATAGCCCTGGGAGAGCTACCCGAGGAGCATCTGGGCCGACTAATAGACTGAGCCAGGAGGAGAGTAGCCACGGGACCAGGACTGGAGGGAGACATCAGCCTTCGCGACGAGGGCAGATGGAGTGAGCTGCAAGCTCCTTCCGTTGCTGGGAGACTTAGACAGAGTTGGAGAGTATGCCTGGGGAGCCGCTGTATTGGCGTTCCTCTTTGACTCTCTCAACACGACCAACCGGCAGACGATGCTGGGCGACTTCTCGCCTCTGCTCCAGGTAAAATGCTTAACTCGAAATGCTTACGCTTCTGCTTATGATTATGCTTATTATTGCTATATGCTAACACTTGACTAAAGCAGGTAAGGAGCTACCTGTACCTCCCTAGCCTAGGGCGAGGGAAGGAGGTACATCCGGATCGAATATGCATCACAAGGCGGTGGATAGCGGCTCAGGACATGGGATCGCTGTAGCGCCTATCACGGGTGATTCAGGATGACATGGACACGTTTCCTTACGGATCGGTAAGCCTCTAGAATTAAGCTTTCAAGTTCACCTAAATGCTTATTAACTGCTTATCTAAATGCTTCCTATGCTTATCTAAAGGCTAACATTTAACTTGCTTGCCCTTTCACGTGCGCTGGACACCGTACTGCGACGAGGGTCATGAGGGACAGCCCTGGGTGGAGGCGGCCCAGGCATACACATGACGAGAGGTTTGGCTCCACTATATGAGCATTATCGAGCCTCTCCATCACCGCCTGATCATGAGGATGAGGGGTGTCCATCAGCCAGAGGTAGAGATCCCTACGCGGGATGACGAGCGCATCGGGCGGTCCTTGAAGGGACTCAGCGGTGAGATTGACTGGATCACCCGGGCGATCGACCAGGTGCGCGACTGGTCGCGTAGAGGTCGGGAGGTGAAGGCCCGAGCTACCAGCGATGAGGCCTACCTGAAGGCCTACGCTGGGAGGTACGGTGACTAGGCCTTCCGTGGCACCCAACGGCCGGTATGACTCTCTAAACTTAAGCTTTCTAGTGATTCCTAATGCACTGACACCTTGACTTTGCTATATGTAGCTAGACACCCAAGGAGACTTGGGCTCCTAAGAATGCAAAATGAGATGTTGTTTGCAGGAGTGCCTTGGGATGAAGAACAAAAAGGGGGTTTAATAAATCAAGACGCTCAAGTAAGGTAAAATCCCAACTCGGTTGTTTACAGGCTTGTTCACCCGAATTTTCTTTTAACTGAATTTCATGCTTATGTTGTTAAATAAAATCTCATGCATACATGTTCATAACTGCTTTGCTATGTGCTCTGCACAATCTGAGCTTCTTCACATATTGAGCCATGTGTGCACAATTTCTTTGAAGATGTGTTGAATTAATTTTTCATCTGCATGCATTAATGCAGACTACTTTTTGCACTGCATTGTTATGCATGACCCGATGATATATTAAATGGTATGCTGGGAGAAGGACAGATTATGTCTGTCTGGAAACCCACATTATGCGTAGAGGCTACCCTCCACTAAGTACTAAGGGTCAAGTCTTCATATAGGGCAGTCTAGACTTTCATGAGCATAATTCATTAAACTTCCTGCATAGTGTTCATTGCACATGTTGCATCCACAAGTGTCATACATGGCATATAGATAGGGGGAGTGCATATATTTTAGAAAAGATTGCATGACATCATATTGAAAGCACTAAAAGATCACTTGTCATGAATGTTATCTTTTCAGTCTGATGTCTACTGCTTGACAGCTCATGCATGGACTTAGAGGGAGCATCAATCATGTCTTTAAAATTGCATGGCTGCATATCTATCCTTTGTTTAGCCTTCATTGCATAAGCTGCATAAAGTTAGGGGGAGTTTATTGCATTTCATGCTTATCAGATTAAGTGCCCTGCATGGTCCTCATGTCTCACTTGATTGGTTAATGAATTCAGTGAGGGGAGTCAATGCATTTGCATACATGAGTTGTTTGCATTTGATTAATTTTGAAAACACCAAAGAGATTGTTTGAGTGCATGCATTCAGGGGGAGCATAAGAAAATTCTTGAACTACATGGCCATTTTTGTTCCTTCAGCAATTTATCTCAAACATTGGTTTCAGTTGTTCTCACTTACATTTGTTATGCTCTCAGTTCACTTATTCTAGAACAATTCTCATACCCTCTGAATCATTGACCTAAGTTGCTGCACTTCTTAATTGTTCCTCTAGAAGTGTCGACACAAAGAGTCGACACCTTCATGGATGTTCTTCTGATCATGTTTCTGCTCTTGCTTTCTTGATTGGAATTCTTGTCATCTTCTTAAACTTGTTTTCAAAACACAACATCTCTACTAAACCTTGAAGATCCTGAATCATGTCTGACCTTCAGTTACCTTGCTTCTGGTGCATATCCTTTTTACTGAGCCTATTGATAAGCCTTGATCAAATCTGAAAACAACTGGTATCAAATTCACTCACTGTTGTTGGAACACTTCTGTCAGATATTCATAAAGATTTCAATGGGCATATGTCGATCATAAATCTGAAATCACTTGTACTAGGAATCCTCCATTATATGGAACTATGAATGTCAGAAATAACTCAACTAGTTTAAGTTTAATGTATTCATTGAGTTTGACTTTGAATGTCTTGAAAACTGTCATGCCCCGAGCGCAGAAGATACTCAGAAGTGGTGTGACGATGTCTATAACGATCATGTCAATCAGAGTTATTTTTTAGATTTTAAAAGTATTTGATTTCTTTGGGGGTTTTAAAAATATTTTATTTTTTTTGGGTTTTAAACATATTTAATTTTTTGGGATTTTAAAAATATTTATTTATTTTTGGTTTTGAACATATTTGATTTTTTGGGGTTTTGAAAATATTTTATTTTTTTAGGTTTTGTGGCTAACTCAAGCTAAGCAACTAGGACCTTAAACTAGGTCATAAGGAATCTTCTAAAGCACAGTGCGTGCTTAAGGTGACTACCCCCTGGCCAGGGGTCCAATTCGCACGACGATGTCTCTCCCAGGGCCATACCTAGGGTAGGATCTAGTCTTTAAGGAGAAAATTGAAGAAGGATGGGGATAAGCCTTACGTTGGGATGTGAGATGTCAAGACTCGACTCCCTCCCAAGGCACTACCCCTCAAAGAGTCAGTTTATTATATTTGGGGGGATCAGATTTCCATTTGCACGCATACGCCTGGGCTTATGATGACCCGTGGGGACTTCGCTGCTCTTGTCATGCTTTCAATTCATAATTTTTCTCTTAAGGTACAATCATGATGCTGCACAACCCTTTACCGTTTTACGCAGACCTCGACTCTTACCTTAGGAGAAGTAGGCCTGGTTACTAGGATCAGGGACATTTTTCATGATATTTTTTTTCTTTCATTTTCTTTTGAGGATTGCCCCTATTTGAGACTGCTCTCGTATTGGGGAATGCTTGGGTTGGTTATCTAACCCATCAATCTCTTGCCCCTACACTCGGTCGAAGAGAAAAAAGTAAAAGACCTTCACTTCCCCCGAGCATGGCTGAAGGAGAAATGGCGTTACACAAAAAGAAGACCCTGACCAAGGGGTGTCGTGTAGTGTGTGGGTGCTGTGTTAAAGAATCTTCCCTAATGACTGAGGCAAGGTTACTTCGCCACTCAGCCATCGTTAGCCATACTCTTTGTTAAGGATAAAATGCTTAAGGTATAGCCCATTCCACGCGTGAGACAACTCCTCACCCTCAGCGTTAATTAAGCGATAGGCGTTCCCAAGATAAACCTCCTTGACTACGAACGGACCCTCCCAGTTGGGTTGTAGCTTAGACCTAGGACCTCCTGATCTAATAAATTTACATTTCAAAATCATGTTACCGACTTAAAATTTTCTTTCAATGACCTTCTTTTGAAAATGACGCGAGACACACTTTTGATAAACGGAAACATGATTGGCCGCATTAAGCCTCTTCTTGTCCAAGAGTTCCAGTTGGACTAGCAACGCCTCTTGACGCTTGTTGAGATTAAGTTCCTTATCAAGCTATACTCTTAGGGAAGAGATCAAAATCTCATACGGGAGTACCACCTCCATCCCATAAGTTAGAGCAAAAGGAGTTTGCCCCGTGGGAGTGCGAACGAAGGTGCGATAAGTCCATAGAGCTTCTACTAATCTTTCAGGCCAATCAACAAATTTATGTGACTCACACATTTTCTTGATAATTTTAAGAAGAGCCTTGTTGGTGGCCTCGACTTGGCTGTTGCCTTGGGGATAGTATGGTGATGAATGATTGATGTGACACCACTCCTTGGACCTAAATTACAAGCAAACAACCGAGTCGGTGGACCCACTCTAGCGGGCTCACTCGCGTAGCGCACACTCGTGACTGTAGTAGGTCGGTTGGCTTGAGCGGCTAGCCCTTAACCACTCTAGCCTTTGGGCAGCCCAGCCCTAACCGTCCATCCCTTTTAGTGTAGGGGTCAGTTCTGTTGAGCGGTTGGCCCCCAACCATTCATCGCCCTTGAATGGCTCATTCTAGACCGTTCATCCCTCTTTGAGTGGCTTCCTTCTTGACCGTTCATGTTATTGAGTGGCCTTCTTATGACCGCCCAATGAGTCTTGTCTGTTGTCTCGTTTGTTGGCCATGATGGCTTGTCTTGTGTCTGTCTGTTTTCACTACGTGTCCTTGGGCGGTGTCTGAGTGTCGTTTCCTAATACTCCGATTTTCGTATATCTTAGCTTGACCTTATGGTTTTCCCGTTGTCCTGTGGATGTCTCTTGATGTCCTATGAGGGCTATGGCAATGATATATTTTGCACCGAGCAGAGGACATTGCATGGTCCACACATAGTCTGAGCACCTAGCATGTAAGTAAGTGCATTTTACAACCAAGCCGCATAAAAGTCCATGCGTCTCATGTCTTCACATGTCATAGTCAGTGCATCTGCATACCATTCGCATATATAGTCGATGCATTATCTACATTCTGCATATCAGCATCAATGCATCATGATGTCAGGGGGAGTGTAGTTCAGTCTGATCCGAGTTCAATCATTTCTACACTCTCCTTCTTCTCATACGTCCATATCTTATGACAACATTTATATTCAGCCACTCTTTGAAAATCCTTGAGTTACTCCTATGCTTCAATGTCTCCTTCTATCACTCTGAATAGGTGACAGTCTAGTATTGGTTCATTACCTTGAGCACGGATCATTACAAGTCTTCTTTTATAAGAATCACATAAGCTCCTTGAGTGTACTGAAGGTTTAATCTTAATAGACTGTAGAATCTTGAAACTGATATTCAGAAAATAAGGTGATAGAAAACATTCATAGCTCTTAACCTTTCTCTCATGATAATAATAGAAAAGATCTTAACTGTATCTGAACATGTCAGTCTTAGTGAAGTCTAGGCTGGAAAGACTAGAATTGGTATTGTTTTTGAACAAGTCACTTTAAAAATTACAAGGGCAGCATCAATAAGATCATTAATGCAAAAGAAGTTGAACAAAGTGGCAGAGCAATGACTGAATTGCACTGAGAAACTGAACCCTCCATCAAGAAGTGGAGAGGATCTCATGTCATGAAGTGCTTCATGTTAACTCTGCTCGTATGGTCAAATCTATAGGGCTGGTTTCACTGAGTAACTGGGGGGACTGGCGTCTAATAAATGTGTACCCTTAATGTCAAAGGTGTAAATCATCTTTGTAGTTTTTGATCAGAGACAGATATAGTAGTTTATGCTTAGTAACTGGGGGTACTGGCGTCTAACCTACGTGTACACCTAATGTCAACGGCATAAATGACACTTGTCTGATCACTAAGTTCCGATTCAAAATCAGAAATGAAAAAGAAATGCTGTAACCCTTCAAATTCAAAATGTTATGAAGTGTCAATTGTTTAACCTCCATACAAATTCAGGTCACTCTCCTTGATAGTCATTGATTCTGAAATCAGTAAGATATAGTCTTGACCTAGTCTATTATGGGTATGTGACTTAGGTTCATTGCTATAAACAGACACTTTGTTTTGGTCACTCCAGCTTAAGTCCGTTTCAGCTCCTGATGTGTCTCGCTTCGGTTGAAGTGCTCGACTAGATTCTGTGTTTGAGAAGTTGCTTGAGCGAGCTAGGATTTTCCCTTCCTGGTGAGCTTTTGTTGCTGAGCTTATTGCTTCTTGTCCCTTCTGGTGGAATCTTTTTCGAGACTTGCCTTGGAATTGCTACCATAGTGATTCTTCTATCCTGTGTCTGCTTAAGTGTGGACAGCTTTATTTTGAGTCTGATCTACTCCTCGCGTATTAGTTGCTTAGTTTTAGACTTCATTATGGTGTTGAGAGCTGTAGCGTACCATGTTCGTCGTGCCCTGTCCAGCGGCCGATGTGTTGAGAAGGCTCATTTATCATTTCAGGACTTAAAGGCAAGCTAAGATTAGCATTTCTCCATGTGATTTGTGCTAAAGCTGGTGCTCCCCTTCCATTGCACTTAGGTTCCTTATGATCGGTTGCTCGTTGGATTAGTATTCGTGGCGTGTTAATTACGATTCTGATGAGTTATAGTGCCGCCGTACATGTGCTGAGATGCGATTCCCGAGGTCTTTCCTGATGCCTATGTGCATTGTAAAGAGTGCGCAACGGAAGTGTGTGGGTTGGCTACCTACTGGTCGAGGATCGTTATGGTGAGATTCTCACTGGTCGAGGGGTTTTACTTCTTCTCGAGGTGACTTCGTCTTGGCTCCCTGTGCCTTGATGTCATCTGTCGTTGTGCTATTGCTAGTAATTTTCTGGTATAGGTAGTGACATTTGCGAGTGTTGGGAAATTTTTTGGCTTGTCTGCTGATTGAGTACCCTCTACTCTGCATCTTTTCTCGTGAGTATTGCGCTCTCTAGGCATTATTGTGGTCCTTGAGAAGCATTCCCTGAGATCGTCATTTGTGTCACTTTTTCTTGTCGTGGGTCTTCCTTGGTGAGTAGTCTGACGCATGACTCGTTCCTTGTAGTCGGGTGATCAGCTACTGTTATGCCTTGATGTGACCTTACTTGCAGATGTGTTCCGCGGTTCTGCATGTTGTCTAGAGCCAGAATCCTGCAGGTGCTGTCGTGCTATTTCTGCATGATTTTGTGTCTCTGTTGTGGACCATTGTCTTGTCAGTTAGCATTGTTGTACTCTCCTTTCCTGGTGAGATTAGCTTGCAGCTCGGTCAGACATGTTATCCGGCTGAGGATTGACTCGATTCTACTCATGGTCCAGTGTCGTTGTTTTGCTGTCATTCTTTCCTTGAATATGTCATTGGTCTCCTGTGTGCCAGGTGTTCCCTGTGGCCTTTGGCATGGAACCAATGATGTTGTCAGGCTGTCAACTGAAAGGACTATGTTTCCCTGTGTAAGCTGATGCTTTGTGTGCCTGTCACTTCTGTCGATTCGTTTCTTGATGTCTGTAGTTTGGGTAGTCGTGTCTCTTTTCCTGTGAGACGTAAGCGACGTTGCCCTGTTTCGGAGGTGTTAGACTTGTGTTCACTTTTGTCGTGCTCACTCTCGAGCATGTCCTCGTGAATATGATCTGACCTTGTTCATCTGAGCTCTATCTCTTGTGCTTTGTGTTGGTAGTTATTGGGTTATTCTTCCCTACCTTACCCTTGCTTGTCCTTAAATTTCGAGGATGAAATTTACCTTCATAAACTGAGAGAGTTAAGTGTCTGATCTTCTGAGTTTGAGTCTAAAGAAATCATTTATAACTCTTAATCTCTGACTCATGATAAGTATAAAGAGGGTCTTTGTTTTACCTGAATGAGTTAAACAAGTAACAACTAAGAAAATTAAACCAGGATTTGAGTTTCTGATAAACAAACAAACACTCTAAAAGTAATGAGGGCAACAGTAAATAAGTACTTCAAGCAAATAACTGAATGTAGTGACAGAGCAATGGCTGAACTTCACAGAGAAACTGTGATCTCCACCAAAGAAGTAGGAGAATTCACAAGTCATGAAGTGATTCAGAACAACTCTGTTCAAAGGATGAATCTTTAGAAGAGGTTCTCACCAAGTAACTGAGGGTACTGGCCTCTGATAAAGGTGTGCCCTTAATGTCAAAGGTGAAAATTATTCTATAGGATTCAATTCTGAAATAGATTTAGTAGTTTATACCTAGTAACTAGGGGTACTTGCCTCTGATAAAGGTGTACACCTAATGTCAACAGTATAAATGCCACTAATCTATTCACTAAATTCAGTACATAAAAATCAAAGTGAGATTCAAACTGTTGTAACCCTTGAATCAAAAATGATGAGTGAAAAATTGTTTATCCCTAAAACATTTTCAGGTTGATTTTCTATGGAATTACTGCTTAATTCTGAAAGGTAATACAGTGATTTGAATTATGACTATTATGATTCCCAGATTCATTGTTATAAACTAAGTCCTTAACTCAGTTTCAGAAGTCAAATCACCCTACTCTACTTTTTATCATTGTTAAACCTGAATTTAAAGCAAATTGTGTGATAATGCTTCTTATTTCCTAAATCTTGCATATAACCATGCTCTAACACTGAATCACTGCCATATCTGAAATATGGTGACTTCTTTAAACCTGGATTCTATGTTTTCCTCCATCTGATCGTGCTATTCTGCTATTCGCTTCAATGCGTTAACGCATTCCCCCCTTTCTGCGTCAACGCAGGGTCTCCTCTGAGCTTCTAATCCGGTCCACCGTGCTGAACCGACAAAGTCGGTTCACGGTTCAGTCCATTTCAAAACCCTATAAGTTTCGAAGCGTGAACGCATCGTTTCACACTTTTTACCAAATCTCGTGTGCGTCCGCGCTCCGCTTCGTTCCTTCTTTGCCAAGCTTCCTCCCTTTCGTCCTCCTCCCAATCTCTCTCATCGCCAATGGCATCTCCGAGGGGTGAGGAACCTGTAAGGGAATCTCCTGAGCAACTACGAACGGAAGCTGTGGCATCTAGGGGCTCCATTGAACCCCGAACAAAACTCGCCCATGATGCACATGCGGCGGAAGCTCCAGCGGCGACGCAACAATATCACAGGAAGCGTGCTGATAAGAAGAGGAAAACGGCTGAGGAACCTTCTTCGACTGCTCCTGTGCAGAAAGAGAAGAAGCAGAAGAAAACCTCATCATCCAAGGCTCCCGCACCATCATATGTTTTAAATGTTGAAGAACCTCTTAAGGTTCTCATACCTAGGTACGTTGATGGTGACGACGCTGCTCTGCATACAGCTTTTCCAGAACTCTACCCATCTCTAAAATTCCAGGGTTGGTGGAGATTTGTCACGAGGCACAGATCATATTTCCCCACCCTTGTCCGAGAGTTCTACCACAACTTGGAATACGAGCCGAATATCCCCAAATTGTCATCCACAGTTCGGGGTATCCATTTTGAAGTAACTGGGGCTCTTCTGGCTCGTTCTTGGAAGATCCCAGTAGAGGGCGCAGAAATGCACTCCTTCTCTTTAGACGACCATGAGGCATATGAAGTCCTCACTGGAACGCCCAGGGATCCGACTGATGCCAGACAAACCTTGTTGTCTAGTTTGAAAGCAAATCGCTTTTCTCCTCTTCTTCGGCTACTGCATCATATCTGCACATCTATTATTACCCCTCAGAGCAGTGGAAGAGAAAGGGTGACCGAGATGCAGAGATTTTTGTTGTTTTGTATGATGAAGAATATTAAGATTTCCCTGGTGGATGTAGTTATCCAAACGATGGGGTCCTGCTTACATCAATCTAGGTCTCTTCCATATGCAGCCCCTCTCACATCAGTTTTCCGTCGAGTCGGAGTTGACTTCGGATCAGAGAAAGAGATCCAAGTCCCAGGTGGTAATGTCTATTCAATGGCATACATTCAAAAATTTATGGGTTTTACAATTGTAGATGGGAAGCCCACCAGAACCTTGCCAAGCCAGAAACTGCCGAGCCAAAACCCTGAGGTTGGACAGACTTCTGGAATTGATGCACCTCAAGAGCAAGCGGCTGCTGAAGAGGTGCCTGGTCATGTCCCAGAAAGAGTTGTTGATTTAAATATCCCACCTTCAGATGAGTCATTCCAACCTCCTCCTCCTCCCGTTCCTTCAGAAATTCCAGAGAATACTCAACCCTTAGAGTCTTCCCCTCTCCGGGACACTCCTGGGGTCTTCTCCGAAGATGCTTTTCCTTCTTCAACTTATGAGACAGGGGAACCAAGTGGCGCTGCCCCCACAGTATGCGGCCCTCTTGGAATGCCAGAATCAGTTCCTCGAAGAGAAATGCCAAGGCAAGCCACTGTTGAAGACATGTTTGGAAGTATTGTTCTTATGCTGCAAAGGCAAGAAGCGAGAATGGACAGGTTGATGCAATTTACAAATTATCACATAAACAACTTGACCTCTCGCATCACCAGATTTGAGATTTCAATATTGACTGAATGGAGGAAATTTCTAATTTCAAAGCTCAAGACTGATAGGATTACCAGGAAAATCTTGAAGACTATCTTCTCCCTGGTTGAGAAAATGGTTACTATGCTTGGAAATATTCACGGCAACCAAACCTCCTTTTTAGAATCTGTTGCTAAACTCACTGATTTATGCTATGAAATTCGGATTGCCGTTGAGCTTCTCAAAGGTCAATTTCCTGCATTGTCAACAAGCCTTCAAGAAGTTTTTGAGAAAGTTGACACCTTACTCACCTCCATTTCCTCTCATAGCACTGCCATTCCAACTAATCTCTCTTCTGAACTTGCCTTGCTACGAAGCAGCTTAGAAGGCAAACTTCACGAAATCTCCTTTGAACTTCAACTGTTGCAAGCCAGGGAACATTTCTCATCTACTGCACCATCTCAACCGGGCTCATCTCAGCGACCGACCTCCGGACCTGATTCATCTCCTCGCTCCACTTCTGGCCCATCTCAACGGCCGCCTTCTGGTGCTCCTCAACGGCCACCCTCTGGCCATTCGTCCAGATCACAAAGTCGCTACTTCTCCCCTTCTTGATGATGTCAAAGGGGGAGAATTATTGTAATATGGGCTGGGTGTACTCCGGGGAAAGAGAGTGGAAAGCATTATACTTTAATGCCTTTTGTGTGAAGGTGGACACTTTTTTTGTTGTATTATGTGGAAATGCTTGTGTTGTGTGGAAATGCCTTTTTGAGTCTTAAGGTTGATCCTAAGGTTGCCATCATCAAAAAGGGGGAGATTGTTGTCTCTCTCTGATGGTTTTGATGATGACAATCAAAGGAATCCCAAATGACCTTAGATTTCCTGTTTCATGCTTAATTCCACACACACATTATGTCATGCTTTCACTCACAGTCCAACATGTTTAATTCCTATGAGTGTAACTGGTTAAGGAACTCAAGCTCAAAGGTCTTCAACGGCGTCGACGCTGTGCGAACAGCGTAGACGCTACAGCTTTGAATTTTTCTTAAAGAGTGCGTCAACGCTGCAAGCTTGAGCGTGGACGCAGCAGCAGACTTTGATTAAGTTCTTATGAAGCTCAAAGCGTGCGTCGACGCTGTGTGTTTGGCAGCGTGGACGCAGCTGAGGAAAGGCACTTAAATGCACAACTTTTTCAAAGCCAAAGCAAGGCGTCGACGCTGTTGCTGTAAGCGTGAACGCAGATGAAGCCAGCATCCAAACTTCATCAAGCTTCTAGAGTTCAAGACCAGTGCGTCAACGCTGCAAGTTCTAGCGTGGACGCAGTAGAACAGAAAGCTCTCTCAAGAGTTAATGCTGACAAGGCGTCAACGCAGCAGAAGCTTGCCCTCCGTGGAGGGGTTATCCCCCTCCATCGCCGAACCTGTCAACAGACACAACATCATACAATGTCAGTGTCATAACTATAAAGCAACAAAAGAAAAAGGGATGGAGTATCCCAAACAAGGCCATACCTGGAGCCCTGAAGGGGATCGGTGGCAGGAGTACCAACTGCTCTGGCTTCAGTGCCAGCACCTGGGCTGCATTCGCCACGGCCTCCCGGATGTCCCATAGAGTGCGGGGGCACTCAATCTGGGACATGAACTCCACGGGCTTGGCAGACCCGATCGCGTGGCTGATGTGTCACCGCCAGTCGTCAATCATTGAGTCGGCAAAGCTCCCGTGCGGGAGCTCCTGATGCAGTGAACCCCTACTCTGAAAGCCGCAGTCGGCCAAAAATTGGGCCCACCAGGCCTTAGGTGCCCCCGGCTGAGACACCTTTGCTCCTGTCACCACTGCCCTTGCTGAAGCCTGTACCAGGGGCTTTAGCCCCCCACCACTGCTCTGGCTCATGGAAGTCCAACCCCGGCCACCCCGGGGCCACTGCTCCATGACCAGCTCGATCTCTCAGCGGACCCGAGCAACGTGGGTCCTCAGTTACCCATCGTCCAGTACAATAGGAGGCAAATCCTCCCTCAGCAAGCGGCTCTCCTCCGCCTTCCGAATCGTGGAGGCCTTCTACCGATACAGGTGGCTATGCTCGAACCACCACCTGGCGTAGTGTACATCGAACCTCCCTCAACACCCCTATCCCAGCATCGAAAACTACTCCGGCTCCCGACAACTGTAGAAGTCCCACCATGCCACCACAAGAAGGTGGGTGTCCCTGCCCCAGTACTGCCTTCCAGTCAAAGGGAACTCCCGATTCGACAGGATCCTCTAGTCATACCAAAAGTTCTTCGCAAATCAGTGTGGGTAGTACGGCTCCAAGGAACTCGTCGCTGACCGGTGCAACGTCAGCACCGCCGACTGGGTACTCCATATCCACTCCGTCCACAACCCTGTCTCTGTTACCTCCTGACCAACATCAGCACTGGTCGCCCCTCTACCTAAAAGCCCCAGGAAGAGACTGGAATCCCTCGTGGCACTGTCAAAAGGAAGCCCCTCCTTGCCCCTGGCGGGCAGGTAACAAAGGGCTCTCCTAGCCCCCTCCAGCTACGTCTCTACATCCCTGTCAAACTACCCGGGGAAGCTAAACAAGAGTGGTGTCGTTGGGTTCCTCACTGTCCCCTGCGTCACCAAGCCTGGAAACAACAACCCGGCCCACGCACTGAGGTAGTGGGTCGGCAGGAGTATGCTTCTCTCTCTCAGCGCTGAGTGTATTGCTAGAACTCCGAGCCCCTGGTAGATGTTGGGGAGTGCAACGGGAGCTAGGGCCAATTGTCTCCCCTCGGCCAACAAACAAGCTAGCCACAACAACTCGGCTCTCAGCAATCCATCCTCTCTGTGAGGTACTACAAAAGTCACCAACCAATATGCCAGATACACTGCAAGGTGTGTCACGTCTGGCAGACCATGGGGATTCCACCCCTCCTGTGACGCATACACATATCTGGAGTACGTCCGGAAGCGTAGCTCCACCTCGGTGTACTCCTCCCATGGAGTCTGGTCTCTGGCAAACTCCTGATAAAAGTAGAATGGCCCGTTGCGGGCACGAGTGTGCGCTTAGCGGGTGAGTCCGCTCGAGTGAAGCTATCGGTCTGTGAGTTGCTTGCTTGCTAGGTCTGAGGGTCATTTAGTCAATTCCAACTCATCCCTAGGTTGTTTCACATCACCAACCTTTTGAATTGTTTTCATTGGACACACATTGATCGTTGCTCTCATGTCGATGAGAGTGGAATCAACTTTGACTCCATTCAGAGTGACAACGAGGCACAATGGGCGTGACCTACTTTCAGGTGGAGCAAGATCCTTATCAGAGAATGAAATAGATGACCTGTGAGTGAGGGCCATGATGGTATCAGTCACGCCACTTGCCTGGAGGTCCTTGTTGACCATGATCTTATGGAGAAATTGGAGGAAGATAGACTGGTGTGAAGGTGACCTCTTGATGAGTCCAGAATGGAGATCTTAGCCGGTGTCCTGTCCAAGTGTTGGAGGATGTCGTACTCCACAGGGGGACTTTGGGAATTAACCCCTTCCTCGGGTTGAGAATGCCTTCGGGATGGGGGGATAATGCGGTTGCGGAGTGTGACGTTTACCGAGTCTTCTTTTGGCTCTTCCGACTCTAAAGGTTTTGGGTGGATTACTTGCAAAGGAGCGGGAGATCTGAAGATGAATGAAAGAGAAGTCGATTCCTCACTAGGAGTGCTAGGAGGAGGAGGAGGGACCAGTTTTGGCTGTAGAGGCCTTAGAAGCACCAAGGGGCGGTCTTGGCCCGACTGAGCATTCGAAGGGACATGGGATTCCTACCAAGCTGATTGAGGGGGATTGATCAAGGAGAGAGACCCTTGGGTAACAGCTGAAGATTGGCTAGGGGGTGATATCAAGGTCCAGGACTGTGGCTTCTGGGAGAACATGTTAATGTCTGCCCATGGCTCGTTGGCTTCTACTTCCAACTTCTCGTACCATCCAGGAAAGCCTTTGACACTCAACATTTGTGCCCTCTTGAGCACACGAGGTTCCATTCCAATCACAGTGCTCACTCGCTCATTCTTCCTTAAGCTTGAAGGGTCTTTGTTTGGTTGATGAGTGGATAACGGGTTTTGCACAATGCTGAGGTCCCAGTTGGGTTTCTTGAGGTTGGCAATGGCTAGCTTAACATCGGACCAATTGAATCTCCCCTCGTCATTCATGTCATATACCCAGTCCTGGAATTGGAAGAAGTTGAAAATGTCATGTCCGAGAGCTCGATGATACGGTCAGTATTTACATGTGTAAGCATTAGGGTGGACCCAATCCCTTTGAGGGGGAAGCTGAATGGCTTGAGAAGACATGACGGTAGAGGAAATGTCACCTAAGGTTTTGGGTAACAGAGGATAAGAAGCCCTCTTCGGTCTAGTGCGATTGTAATTGTGAGGTGGAGGGACATTGGCATACTGCCTCGGATTGCCTTGCCCTGACTAGAACCAGCTGGATTGGGATGTGGAGCCTGATAGTTGTTGGCCCTAAAGGGTGGACCAACGACATTAACTTGTTCATCTACTGTGACTCCCTCGGTGGTGGGGACTACTGGAGCCATCCACCCTCTTGCGCGGTACTCAAAGAGAGGATGATGTGAAATGACCTAGGGACCGACCAAATGACCCTCGGACCTAGCAAGCAAGTAACTCACGGACCGGTAGCTTCAGGATCCCACGGACCCCCACCTCGCATGAAAGAAACAAGGCAGGAAATGCAAGTAGTGCAAAAGTAACGCCACCTAACAGGAGTACGGTAGAACCAACAAGTTGTAATAAATAAACGAAAAAGCTATCTAGTCTAACCGTACCGCACAACCGAACCTTGATTCGACTAAAACTCGAGTCCATACCTGCCAGTAGATAGGAGCACCACCCACTAGTAGAACGACCAGATGCGTCCCCTGACGTCTTACACCGCGTCACAAGTGTCTAGCTACAACGTCACAGGCGGAGACGAAGACACACAAAGTAACCAGTACCACAAACAAGGACTAGCTGGGGTCGCGCTCGTCAGCACCGTTCGATGCCCCCAACCTCGTGTGCACACTCAGACCATACGCCCTAGGCCTTTCCTCTAACTGGTAATTCCCCCTAAGCCCGGACTCGGCTATAGCGGGGGCCCTACGGTAACCAGCCTACTCACCGTCTCTCTCGGATCAGCCGCTCCACCACTCCCGGGTGGGTCAGCACGCACGTGTCGTAAGAATGTTACGACTAGTGGACGTGTCACCAGAGGTAATAACTGACTCACGAAAATCACGGAATGAAGTAAAACAGAACTGCAACCAACTCGGGCAGCCCAGGGAATGGCGGTCCTACACTGGGCCGCCAGAACGGTCAGGTGGACCTACACTAGGCCGCCACACCGACTCGAGTGGTCCAATATTGGGCCGCTAGAAGGTGAGTCACAACAGGCGTAGCGGTCTATCGTAAGGCCGCTATCCCAGACAAACGGTCCTACCTGGACCGTGAGGCGTCCTTAGTGGTCGCACCTACGGCCGCCATGGGACACGTGACTCCCAACGGTCAAAACACGCACGTCGAGGGCGCAACGGTCAGAGAATAAGGTTGGCGGTCGAAGAACGGCCGCTAACCTAGGGTTAGCGGTTTATCGTGCGGCCACTAACCGGAGCGTAGCGGTCCACTATTGGGCCGCCAGAGTTGTTGACAAAACAGTGTCCTGAAGCGGTCCTACTTACGGCCGCTCGCGACGTGTGGTGGTCTCTGGAACGACCGCTACACTCACCCGAGAACGGGACCGACAGGAAGAATCCCAAAACACCGATCCACGCCCCGATCATCCCCCGATGATGGGGAAAACAAGGGGGAAGCTCCCCCAACCACCCTAGCATGCATCTAAAGCCCCGATTCGGTCCAAAACCTCGCGAAACAACGGATCCGGCACTCAATCCTAATCATGGCATTTTTCCCTCCCGGCTTAAAAACACCCCACTCGGCCTCTCCCTGGCCTACAAATCATGGGAAATGTAAACAAGAGCATGGGAATTCGTCCCCCTACCTCAATGGAGCACGAGCTCTGTCGGATCTCCGCCAATCACAAGAAGAAACTTTTAAACCCTCGCACGCCCCACGTCACGCCGCGAAAATCACGTCCCAGCGTCTGCCTCGTCACCGCCGCTGCCGCCACGCCGTTGCCGGAGTGAAGGAGGCCGTGCCCCGAATGCCCAGGGAGGAAGGAAGCCGCGGTTGGGGGAGGGGAGCTCCAACGAGCAAGAAGGAACGGAGGAAGAAGAAGAAGAGAAAAGGGAAAAAGAAAAGGGAAAATAAGTGGGTATTTATAGAAAATCCATCTTGGTGTGTTAACAACAGACCATGCTAAACACCTTACACCAACCCTTCTTAGGGAACTAGGATTCACGTCAAGCTCCTTTAATGTCAAATGACCATCTGTCAGTGCTTCACCAATCTTAACTGCGTCCTCATTTGTTAACTCATTCTCAGGCCGAGTTGGCTTCTCAAGGTACCACTTCACAGTTGCACCAGTGGACATTGCGGGTACAACCTCGTGTCATTACTTCCACCGAACTCTACCAATTCAAGTGGAAGGACAGTTCCCAACGGTGCCCTTGCTTCTGACCACCGCTGTGGATAGCTTGGCATTGAGAAGGATGCCCTGCCAGAGGCGACCGTGCCACCATGGCCTTTCTTTGTGGCTACTTCTCTAAGGGCGATGGTGCCGAGAGGTGGGTCGCATCTAGTACAATGGTGGGCTGGGTGAGGAACATGAAGAGGGGAAGCAATCTGTGCAAGGGAGGAGGGTTGCTGGAGTAGGATGCGTAGGGTGTGGTGGGGGAGGGGCAGGGTTTAGAGAGAGAAGTTAGAGAGAGAGGGTAGAGAGAATGAGAGAGAAGATGGGGATGGCGGCACTTGCGATGCCCCTGTTCCAAATAGGGGAGCAAAGGGGATGAGCGGGACCATTCAGGGTGATCTCGGCATCCATGCAAGTTGGCCATGCTCCACGCACTCTCCGGCTTGCCCAACCCGAACTCGGCATCGTACATAGGGAATCGCAGGGAGCTCCTCATGATCACGTAGTTGATGCCAGCGTCCCGGAAGTAGAGTAGCTTCGGGGCGGCCTCGTACCCGTCCAGCCATGCGCTGAGGGCCTTGTTGTCATGCCCATCGATCACCTACCACAGGAGGCCCACGGCGAACTTGGAGGGGGGGTTGGTTGCAACGGTGGCGAGAAGGGGAGGATGCAGCAGCAAGCAGGTGGGAAGCGTCCAGGGGCGGCGACAGGGTAAACCTTCTACCTCTCATGCAGCATACCATCTTCACAGTAGACATGGCATCGTTTATTCACCTACCATGAATGCTAGCGGCTTCAAAGACCCCTGCCGTGGTGGAGCTCGTTGTTGTTAGAGCCGACGATAGTGGGCACGGGTTGCAGACAGTGGGTGAAGTGGGGCTGGACAGGGCGACACCGTGATGGGCAGGGTGGTGGTGGTGGCGGACTCATAGCAGACAGGGCCTGTGTTGGATGGACTGCATGTGGTGGCGGACTGGTGGCTGTTGCATGGGACAAACAGGCGGCTCCAGATGGTGGGGAAGTGCGGCGACGGTAGGTGATGGGTCTACTGGGCTGAACCACCAGCGACGGCGGCGTGGCAGACTACATGCTCGGCTTCTATGGGCGTGGGTGTTGGCCACGGCGGGCTCGTGACAATCAAGGGAGATGTGGGAGAACTAGGAAGGGAGGGATACAAAGTGGTGGTGGCTGGAGAGGGTGGTGATGACGGTACCGGGGTGGGAGGACGTGGTTGGGGCTTCGCACCCGTCTCTTTCACAGAGACTTTGCAATCACGGGCTTCTCACTTCCGATGCCATTGTGAGAGTGGCTGTATGAAATGGAGTGAGGGAAGGGGCAGGCGAAGGGTGGGGCTGGGTTATCACATGGGAACGGAGGACAGTTGTGCGGGTGGGCAGGGTCGCGGAAACGTGATTTTCTATTTTTTGGTATTTTTTTAAAAATTTAAATTTTCTATTTAAACCCATTTTCTTTTCTCTTTTTCTCCTTCTTCTTCCTTTCTTCTTCCTCTCCCCACCGTGGCCCCCCCATCTCCCTCTCTCTCTCTCCCGTTCGATCGCGACGAGGTCCCCTCTAGCTGCAGACGGCGCGGGGCGATGGCGCAAGGACGTGGGTGACAGCGGGACGATCCGGGCGGCGTGCGGCGAGCGTGGGAAGCGTGAAGGGACGGAGATCTTAACGGTGTTCTTCATGGTGTGTGGACGATCCGGCGCACCTCGACACGACCAAAGGTAGGGAGACGATCCTTAGCCTCTTGCATTCCTTCCCCGCGAGTTTTAGCCCGAGGCGAGGCCGAGAGGGATTGTTTTCGCACCGGGAAGGGTCGTTCATGCCACGGGAAGAGTTCGCTTGATGCGCCGTTTTACGCCCCGATTCCACGTTTCAAGGGCGTAGAAGCATGCTAGGGGACTTGGGGGTTGTTTTCCTTGCATTTTCCCCTCCGTGGGGCTTGTATGGGGCCGCAAATGGAGTTTTCCGACCGGTTCACCATTTTCACGTCAGCGAGAGATAGACGATCGAACCAGGGCCCGTTTATCCCTTGTGCGGCCCTGGCGTGACCGCCCTTCTGCTTGGCGCGCAGTGGGCACCCCCTTGTGTGGTCATGGTCTGACCGCCCAATGGCTTGGCGCGCACTGGGTATGTGCGGCTAGTCGTGGGACTGCACATCCTATGTGCGGCCCCAAGGCAACCGTCCATCCCGTGAGTTTTGACCGTTGCTTGTGACCGTTACACAGTGCACTGGGGTGTGCGGCCAGGGTCTGGCCGCATGACCCTTCATACGGCCAGGGGCAGGCCGCACGTCACCTGGTGCCGTTGGCAGTGGTGCGGCCAGAGCTGGACCGCACATGTCTTGTGCGGTGAGGTCCTAGCCGCCCTTCCCTTGTGCGGCCAGGGTCCAATCGCACATGTGTTTTTATCGTTGGAGGATGGACGGCTGTGCTGGACCGCCCATCCCCCACGTGCGGCTGAGAGTCAGCCATCTTTCCTTTGTGCGGCCAGAGGTTGACCGCATATGCCCCGTTTGGGCCAAGAGAAGGGCGGTCTGTGGGTGGCCGTATATCCCTTGGCGTGGCCCCTGTTCGACCGCATGTCCCTGAGTGGCTCAGAGTGGACCGTCCAAGGGTACTAGCTTGACCGATTTTTGATCTTGGCCGATTCGAGTCCTGGATGCATGGACCTCGGTCCGTGTGTTGACCCGTGATCTGACAGATGCTGGGCATCGTGTCGAGGCCAGGTGTTGTGCTACTGTGTAGTCCTGGGAGGTGTGTTTTCGACTTGTGTCACCGTGCGGCGGTGCTGGTACGAGGAGCGTTCCTTGTGCTGCCGGTTCCGACGTTATTTTTCGTAGCTTGAGAGTCTACTCCTTCAGAGACACTCCACTAGTCATAGCCCGCCAGTACGCGTGTGCTCGTATCCACCTGGGAGTGGTGGGATGGCTACCATGAGGATGGTTTTTAAACTGGTTTCCGTTGGGCCCCATGTCGTCGGCCGGAGTCTGGCTGAGGGGAAAACCAGTTAGAGGCCAGACCTAGGACGCATGCCAGAGGTAGAGGGGTCTTTCATTGACTGGTCAGACGGGAGGTCTGAACCATAGGTGAAATATTGATGTCGACCCGATGGGATGTCGGAGTCAACAAACCTTACTCAGACGGTATGTCTAGAACAAGGGTAGAAAATAGACATTATTGACGTCTCGTCACAATGCCGAAACCAACTGAACTGGGAGAGACGTAGGGTCTGGGCCAGGGTGAAATATGGCTGTTGACTTGACAGATAGTCAAAGTCAACCAACTTGGCTAAGACGTGGGGCCTAAGCCAAGGGAGGAGTATAGGATATGTGTTGACCTGACATCATGCCAAGGTCAGCGAGCTTGGCAAAGACATGAGGTCTAAGCCAAGAAAAGAATATAGGATATGTGTCGACCTGACATCATGTCGAGGTCAACAAACTTGGCAGAGACGTGAGGCCTAAGCCAAGGGTAGAATCTGGGATAGGTGTTGACTTGACGTCATGTCGAAGCCAACGAACTTGACAGAGGCGTGAGACCTAAGCTAAGGAAAGAATATAAGATAGGCGTCGACTCGATGACCTGTCGAAGCCAACGAACTTGACAGAGGTGAGGCCTAAGCCAAGGATAGAATATGAGATGAGTGTTGACTCGACATCATGTCGAAATCAACGAACTTGACAGAGGCGTGAGGCCTAAGCCAAGGAAAGAATATAGGATATGTGCTGACCTGACATCATGTCAAGGTCAACGAGCTTGGCAAAGACGTGAGGCCTAAGCCAAGGGTATAAGGCAGGATAGGCATTGACTTGACGTCATGTCAAAGCCAACGAACTTGAAAGAGACGTGAGGCCTAGGCCAAGGAAAGAATATAGGATATATGTTGACCTAATATCATGTTAAAGTCAACAAACTCGGCAAAGACGTGAGGCCTAAGCCAAGGGTATAAGATAGGACAGGCATTAACTTAACGTCATGTCGAAGCCAACGAACTTGACAGAGGCGTGAGGCCTAAGCCAAGGAAAGAATATAGGATATATGTTGACTTGACATCATGTTAAGGTCAACGAACTTGACAAAGACGTGAGGCCTAAGCCAAAGGCAGGATACGGAATAAGTGTTGACTCGACGTCCTATCGGGGCCAACGAACTCGATAGAGGCATGAGGCCTAAGCCAAGGTTAGAATATGAAATAGGTGTTGACTCGACGTCATGTCGAACTCAATGAACTTGGCGGAAGCATGAGGTCCAAGCCAAGGGAAACATATATTATACGTGTCGACTTGACGGAACGTCGAAGTCAACGGGCCCTGCCACGATAGAAGGTTTGGGATGAAGGTAGACTTAGATTATGGACGTACGAGAGGCCCAGACCCAGGGCTAAACATAGATGTCAACCTGACGAAATGTCAGAGTCAACGGACTCTACTCTGACGAAAGGTCAGAAGCAAGGGAAGGATGTATAGATGAGGGTGTCAACCCGACGTCATATCAAAGTTGACCAGCTTGGCGAAGACGTGATGCCCAAGCCAGGATAGAATATGGATGTTGACCCGTGGAGATGACAGGATCACCAAACCTTGCCTAGACAGAAGGTCTGAGACAAAGCGAAAAGGTCTTTTATTAGTTTATTAGTTTGGATTGGTTAGATTTATTGGACTTGTTAAGTCTGTGGTTGAAATTGGTGTTTGCCTTGTTTAAGTTCCTTGTTCTTCGCTCAGTAGATGTTTGATGAGAATCGTGTGAGATCTAGGTTATAGAACCTGTTCATATTTAGTTCTCATTGAGTGGTAGGTGACTGTCCTGCAGTAGCTTGTTCTTATTTCGCATTTGATTCTGCTGTAGTAAATTTTTGGTGACTGATCCATTCAACCCCTCCCTTTCTGGATCATCTACAAACACTCCATCTGTAGGAATTTGGTCTCTAGGCGTCCATATAGACTTAACACAAACGACAGAGAGTGATGAATGAAAAAATGAAGGCATAGGAGTTGGAAACCAACTGGACGGGAGCCAGTTGATAAAAGCCCAATAGACTGATGACGAAAGTATGAAGGGGGAGATGAAGGTCGCACTTCCAGGCCAGTAGGAAGGTACAGAAAAGGCTCGAACGGGTATGCAGACTAGACACATGGGGTTTAGCTGGAGAAAAGAAGTACAGCCATGGCAACTTGAAGCAAACCTTGAGCTCATTCAGGTCATACTCGGTCAGCTCACTCTGGCGATGAAGGCCAGATGTAGGCTCTGAACTTCTTGCCCCTTGCTCTACCTCCCAAAATTTGACTTTGACATTGTGTTCCATCATTGAAGAATGAAAAGGAAAGAAGAAATGCTGGAATCTGAAGAACTAGAGAGAGGAGGAAGCTAATGGATTGCCTCTGCAGTGATCTTTGCCAACTCAGTGAAAGCTTTTGCTATCCCTCACTCCCCCTGCTCGATCACCCGGCACATGAATCCCGCTATGAACTCGCGGACGCAATGAAGCAAAAAGCCCTAAACGGAGGAAACGTAAGGCGCAAGCATATAGGTTATTTATAAGCCTTGGGTGACCCAGGGAAGGAACTGCCGACGTCTCAAATTCCAAGTAGGGCACCTCCAAATCAAGGCCATACATCATCATATTTGCTCGAGCCCCCATACGTCGAGATAGCCACATTGATAGCGCATAAACCTCGATGAAGGGACAACTCGCAGGGTGCCTCCAAATCGAGGCCATATATCATCATATTTGCTTGAGCCCCCACAAGCTAGGACAGCCGCATTACTGGCACCTAAACCTTGAAATTGGGATAGCTCGTAATGACCAAATCCCCAACTGAGCCACTCATATAGCCTGAAAACACTCTATTCACTGAGCCTAATCCTTGGCTCGGGAGTAGGGGGGTAAGTGGAGAGGGATAAATTAGCATCACAAAATACATATGGCCAAACCAGGCCCAACTAGGTCCAATCAGACCCAATCAAGGTCATTCCATGAGTGATAGCCCCACTACTGGGCCCACTCGCCATGAAGCCCAAATCACTCAGACCATCACACCCTCGGTGGCCTCCGTGGCCAAGAACGACTGAGAAGTGGTCATTCAGGAGAGCCCAATCGACAGTCGAGTATAACCAACCAAGGGAAGTTCAGGGGACATGAGTTAAGAAGGGCAAGCGCCCTGGGAAGGGAGAAAGTCCACATTAAAGGGGGACAACACCCCTAGGGATGCACTTTTCGACATGCTCTCTTTTTGTTATTTTTTTTGATTCGATTTATTATGTAGGTTTATTGGTCTATTAAGTGCGTGGGCGTGCCAGTCACCAAGATGATGATTTCTCTGGCTCTCTGGTACCCTCTCTTTCTCTTCTGCTCTATTCTTCTTAGTACCTCTTCTCCTCCGATGTCACTTTTTTTTGTCTCTTCACTCGTTTATTATCTTGATTGCAGGAAGAGGGACTTATATATTCCTTCAGTCTGGGACGTACAAGCTCACGCCCCAGGCGTGTAGAGGGAACACTCCTGCCAAGAAGCTTCCAGAAGACTCTCACCCACGTGTCCAAAACTAAGTGTTGTAGCTTACCTCGTGGTAGTCTGTTCAGGGACGGTCCACCTTGTATCACATGCCCTCCTTAAAAGTTCACCATCACTTGATCTCAGTCCTTTGGAAAAGTCTCTGTCAGGAAAATAATAGTCATTAGGTCGAACACCTTATAGACAGAGTTATGTGTGCATTGTCTCATGTATGTATATAGTAAGCATGTGCATAGACTAAACATCACACGAGAGTGGAATGTGTGCGAGCCTTGTGTAACTTGCAAGGACCATTATATGTAGCAAGTGAAACATGCACAGACCTTACAACAGCTGTCATGTATCCCTACAAAACATGCACAGACTTTGTGTGTGCATGATGCAGAACATGCACAGACTTGCGTGCTCAAATCAAACATGCACGGACTTTCATCAGGCATGAATTATATGCATAGACTTTAATGAAATATGCACGGATTTTATTTTCCTCCAAAGGAAAAAGATGCACGGACTTTGGAATTGCAAGGGGCAAAACGTGCAAGGACTTATGAGACCAACACATGCATGGACTTGCAGTTGCAAGGATGAGAACATGCATGGGCTTTGGTTTGAGGAAGGTGCATGGACTTCATGTGCAATGGAACAGACGTGCACAGACTTAGTATGTGCTAAGGCTCATAGGAACATGCACAGGCTTTAAGTGAGAAGTGCAAAGTGTGCACAGACTTGTTATTCCAACAAAACTAAAAATATGCACGGAGTTGAAATGCAAGGAGACACGCATCAAGAACATGCATGAACTTAGACATGCACGGACTCACTATATGGACCTAGCATATAAACGTGCATGGACTTTAAAACGTACAAGGCCAAAACATGCACAGACTTCACTCGTACATGGACTTATGTTTGCATCAGTGCTAGAACATTCACGAACAGAACATGCACAGACTTCACTTATGCATGGACTTATGTTTTTGCACAAACTTCATTTTCAGAGAAAAAACTGAAACATGCAAGGGCTTTATTTGTGCATGGACTTGAGTTTTCAACAAAGCCAAAACATGCGTGGACTAATGTTTTTCAACGCGACCAACACATGCATAGACTTTGTATGCTGGATGCTTGAATGCACGGGCCTTATATTCACGGACTTATGTTTTGAACAAGACTAAAACATGCACGGACTTGGTATTTTAGCAAGACTAGAAAACATGCACGGACTTTGCTTTCTGGCCTTAACACATGATATGCATCAACTAGAAATATGCACGGAGTCAAGATGAGTTAGGCCCTTGCATATGCAGGAAATGAAACATGATATGCACGGACTTATGATGTGAGACATCCACGGGCCTTCTCCATGTCTAAGGCAGATATGCACGGGGTTATTCTGCCTAATGCTGCCTAATGCAAGAATTGCACTGAACTAGAAATGCACACTGGACTTGATGAGGACCCAGATAGCCAGGGAGGAGAAGTCCCGGCTTCCCCCGGAAAGCCCCCCCATGGAGCAGCTTCCGTACAAACCGCCGGAGGCCGCTTCACCCTCCGGGGACGATGACTTGTGCACAACAGGTCAGGAGGACCTTCGCAAGCCCCCCCTCCGGAGCAAGAAGCCTTCTCCACTCTGAGGAGAGAAAAGTCTGGGGCGCGCCAGTACCCCCCGGTGACCGACACCCCCGAGGGATGACGAGGTAGCCCGCAAGTGCGCCCTCACTGCCCCTCGGCTCAGCATCAACTAGAGTTGTCCCTCCAGCTGAGGGACTTCGAGCGACGTTTTACAGAGCAAGAGCGCACCCTCCGCGCCTTGCATAAGATGTCCATCAAGGAGGATGAGGAGCAATCCCCATTCTCCAACCAAGTCTTGAAGGCTGAGATCTCCCCTAGAGTCTCGCTATCGACCTTCAAATCATACGACGACTAGGGAGACCCGGCCGACCACTACGATAGCTTTGACGCCCTGATGACTCTCCACGGGGCTTCAGACGCCATCAAATGTTGAGCGTTCGTAACCACCTTGGTCCAAGGCGCTCAAGCCTGGTTCCGAGCACTCGCCCCCGACAGTATCCATGACTTCTGACAGTTCAGGTGGATCTTCAAGGAGAGCTTCACCAGTAGCAGCCCTCCCAGGTCAGTTACGGGGCTACTGGCACTAAAACAGACACAAGGGGAGAAGCTACGGGCCAATATTAATTGATTTAAATCAGAGGCCCTATGTATCCCCTGCCTGGACATTGCCTCTGCCATCACTGCGTTGACCGGAGGCACCCGCGATGAGAACCTCCGACCAGAGATAGTCCTCCATCCGCCCACCTCTCTAGACGATCTGGTGACCCTAGCCCTACGCTAGGCAGAGTGCGAAGAAGTCCTTAATGCTTGCCGCAACGCGACGGGCTCAGGTCAAGAGGGAGATTAGAAGCGATCTTCTGAGCAAGGCTCAGGTTAGGCGAAAAAGTAGAATCAGGATGGAGACTGCAAGGAGCCCCCTCGAAAATACGAGCGGTACATGCCCCTATCCGCCCTCGTCTACGAGATATATGAAGACATCAAGGGCTCAGACCTCCTCCGCCAAACTGTGCCAATGAAGTCTAACCCAAAGCACCGCAGTCGACGCAAGCACTACCAATTTCACAATGACCATGGACACCATACTGGGGATTGTCATCAGCTCAAGGATGAGATCGAGCACTTTGTCTGCCAGGGACACCTATCTTGATACGTATCCGAGTAGAGGGAGGATCACGGTATCCCTCCAGAAGAGATTGACAATCACCCCATCGGAGTCCACATCAACGTCATCTCTGGCAGCACAGCATCAGGCGGAGATAGTAGCCGAGGAAGGAAGCGTCACGTTGAACGGGCGAGCAGGGCCTCTGAGCCCCCTAAAGCCCCATCAGCAAGCGAGCAGCAGGCCTTGGTGTTCTCGGACCAGGACCTATAAGGGGTAATTACCCCGCATGATGATGCTCTTCTAATATCAGCCATGATAAACCATTGTAACATAGATAGGATACTAGTTGACAATGGTAGTGCCCCTGATGTGCTCTCGTATGAGTGTTTTCTTAAGATGGGTGAAAACCCATAAACTCCTGCCTGAGGGTGAGGTCGACATCACAGTCAAACACAGAAGACTGGTACCAGGCTCACTCGAAGGCAACTCCAGTCTCACTATCTAAGAGGTCCAAGACCCCGACCAGAACACTCCTCCAGATAAAGAAGATTGGCGTGAGCCCATCATCAAATTCAAGAAAGGGTGGCTCCCTGCTGACCGAGATCAAAGGGTCTAGCTACTCCGCCAAGCAACATCGTATGAGTTGATGGGTGACTCCTTGTACCCACTTGTCCATGAGAAGGACAAGTCAATTCTCTTGAGGTGCATCTCCTCAGTTGAGGCTCGAGCTATCATGCACGAGGTCCATTCCTGACTGTGCGGCGCGCACCAGGCCGGAGATCAGATGAAGCACAACATCAAGGTCAAAGGCTTCTACTAGCCAACCATGTACACGGACTGCAACCAGTATGCCCGTACATGTCATCAATGTCAGGCCTTTGGCCTAGTACCCAGAAGACCTCCTAACCCACTGCGTCCCACAACCCCCACCTGGCCATTCGCCGAGTGGGGCATGGACATCGCGGTGCCTTTCCTGTCATCTTCCAAGGGCCATAAGTACATCTTGGCCGCCACCGACTACTTCTCTCTCTAGGCAGAGGCCCTTCCCCTATGCGAGGTCACCGGCGAGGCAGTAGCCAGGTTTGGCTAGCACAACATCATCTACCAGTTTGGTACTCCCAGCCGTATAATCTCTGACAACGGAATAGGGCTGTATATCAATTGGTGTCCAAGTTCCACATCGAATGGAGGACCTCTTCGATCTACAACCCCCAGGATAATGGCCTAGCTAAAGCCTTCAACAAGAACCTCTACAAGTTTCTGGTTAAAATTGTTAGCCACCGAAAGCGTGATTGGGGTGAGAAGGTCTTTGAGGCATTATGGGCCTATCAGATGATCTACAAAACCCCCATGGGATGCTCCCCATTCTCCCTCATTTACGGGGCAGAAGCTGTCATCCCCATCGAAGTCCAGCTAGCCTCGTACCGTGTGGCAGTACATACCGACTTAGCCGGCCCTGATGAAGATGAATACCAGAGAAGGCTAGAAGAGCTCATCGACCTAGAAGGCAAACAACTCGAAGCCTATAAGCACTTACAAGTATACCAGGCCCGCATGGCACGAGCCTACGACAAGCTCGTCAAACAACGAGCCTTCAAGCAAGGCAACCTCATCATGATCAAGGAAAAAGAAGTCCTGGCAGGGTGCTCCAGTGGTAAACTGTAGCTGAACTGGCGACGCCCATACATTGTCCACAATGCCTACGAGGGTGGGGCATATACGGTCGTCAACCACAAACGTCACAAGCCCTTCCCACCTCTCAATGGCAAACATATGAAGCTGTACTATACACCAAAACATGAGTTCGCACACTGCCTAGACTAAGGTGTGCACCCCAGCTACAACCCACAAAATAGGTCTCCCTCCGCGAGAGGCCTAACTAGCCAGTGCCCCCAGTCTCCCGTTCCCAGCCAAACAACAAGGCCAGCCAAGCCCTCTCAGAACCACTATTAGGCACTCTTGGGGATCAGCCTCCCACCTTCATCCTCACAACAGCGAGAGTAAGGATGCCTAACACCAGCAAGAACCCAGTCATTAGGCTCCCAGGTAAGCATGAAGTGCCCATCATCCAAATCTATCATCAACCCCTCAGTCAAACTATATTCTCAGGAAACTCTACTTTCTGCCCTGTCGGTCCAAGATCTGTGAACCAGCACATTCTAAAATCACCCGTGGCCAGCACAGAAGATTTAAAATTCTTATCCCAGCCTGGGACCGTAGTTCTTTGAGAGAGCTTTCCAATGCCACCAGTCTCACGTCGATCTGACTTGGGTCTGATCACAGCAGCCGTTCTCACTGGGTCACGCGGGTCTGAAACAGCCACTCAGATCCGTGGACAGCAAGTTCAACAAGTGAAGACCGGAGCCACCTCGCCATCCGCGAGGTGAACCGGGGCATCCCTCTCCTAGGGACCGCCCCTCCAGTAGCCCTCGCCACAGCGGGACCAGTCTCGCTCCGTTCGGTGGTCTGAGCAGCGCGTGGGCCCCACATCTCGCAGAACACGCCGTCCGGATAGCACCGGGTTGCGGCTTTTCGGCACCGACGGAGTGCCCCAAAACGCTGCCCGTCAACCCAAACATGTTACTCCCGGGCCCCACATGTGACCTATTACCTCCCTGTGTGGAGTGGGTTAATTTTTGTAACTGTTCATTATTGTTTACCGGGAGTACGGGTGTCGGTCGGGAAGTCTTCCCCACGCCCCGAGCGTAGAGGTACACTCACCACCCCTTTTGTCATATTTGCTTTCTTAGTATAAGTTCTTACTGCCACTACATGTGCTTAGTTAGGATCCTAGCCCGTCAATCAACTCAATCATCACTGCGAGAGAGAGAGGGAGACCCGTCCCGTGACCCGACCCAGGCACGAGAGTGAGTTTGACCACCCTAGCTCACTGTCGATTTCTCAACCTTGCAAGTCCGGTGCTTCCCTCGTTAAGGGATGAACACGAGCTTGCTAGAGTCCCAGGTTGCATATCGAACTTGGTGTCGAGTTCGCGTTTTGTCTCGCATTAGTTGTCCCCTTAACCCTCCATCAGTGCATCAAGTATATTAAGGATGGGGAGCAACGTGCATTTTTCGTAGACCTATCTCCATTCACTCCAACAAAATGCAACCTGGCCGATGCAGCTCTATACTTCATAGCAATCAGCCTTTTTCCCGTGATTAAGAGCAAGAGCAACGACTGGCTCTCAGAAGAGGAGGAGGATGACCTCTTCTCCGTTGACGATGAGAAGGCTAAGCTTTACCGGCTGCGCCTTAGCGCCAAGTCAACCACAGACCGTCCTGAGAGGCGCAAAGTCGATTTTGAGGCTAACCTCATTAGCCGAGCGATCGACAAGAGCATACGCCTGCCACTGAACTGCATCCAGCTCGTTTGTGCCTCAAAAGAGCACAAGGTCGAGTAGCTTACGACGTTCATCATCGCTCATAAGCTGCAACACCGGTCCAAGAGAAGGGCTAGAAGGGACAAATCCATCATTTTCTACAAAGGAGACATGGTCCCTCCGATCCCACCAAAAGATGACTTCGGCTGGTCCAGACAAATCGATAATGTCCCTGAAGCCGTTCAAATTCTGGGTGACCTATCACCTCGCATCCAGGAGATGTGCTTCAAACAATACATTCCTCTGTGGCAGAGCTCCGCACAGCAAAAGTATTTCTAGAATGTTTGGACACCCTCACAAGTCCGGGGGCAACCCTCGTTCTCCCAGAAAGACACTAGAGGTCTCGGCTATGACCGAGACCCGGACTTCTGTGTCTACCACGTGGTCCATACTATAGGACCGGTGCAGCCAGCCACTGACCCGGTTGTCACCAGCACCAAGTTCGACAGCTCGGGAGACGAGGGAGAGGAGATTTTAATCCCACTCCCAACCAGGACCAGTGCCCCAGTTCCAGCACCTGATGAGGCATCCTCGTCCATCCATGAGGATGTCGAGACGGAGGAGACTCCCGCGGCCTCTCAGCCAATTGAAGAACCTAGCTCACCACACATTCCACATGAGGAAGGTCCCCGGGACAAAGATCGTGAGGCATCAGCGGCGTTGGCAGACAACTCCGACCAAGCCTCTGGGATGCCAACCGACAGCTACCAATCCGACATGGATGGCCCGGGACAACCTCTGCCCGGACCCAGTAGTGACAGCCTTCCAGTCCCATCCGCTTCAACTATCGGCTCCGAGGACCCACGGGTGTACGAAGTCGACACTGACAATGAAGACTTCATTGACTTTCAGCATGCACCTCCTGAGCTGGAGGACAGTGGCTAGGCAACCATCGACGAACTTGTCGAAATCAATCTGGGTGAAGATGGAGCCCCTCAGTCGACATTCCTCAGTGCTCTCCTCACCAGAGTAGAGAGGCAGGACTATAAGCAACTCCTGCTCGAATACAAAGACTGCTTCACCTGGACTTACAAAGAGATGTCGGGGTTAGATCCCTCCATAGCAGAGCATGACCTAGCTGTATCTCCCTTAGCCACACCAGTCAAACAACCCCAGCAGTGCATGCGCCATGAGCTGTAACTCCAAGTTGCAGTCGAGGTCAATAAAATGACAAAGGTAAACTTAATCGAGACATTCATCTACCCGGTCTGGCTCGCAAACATAGTCCCAGTCAAAAGGAAAAATGGTCAAGTCCGCATCTGTGTCGACTTTCGGGATCTCAACAAACCCTGTCCGAAAGATGACTTCCTAGTTCCAATCACAGAAATAATGGTCGATATGACCACCAGACATGAAGCTCTATCTTTCATGGATAGGTCATCGGGTTACAACCATATCCAAATGTCCCTGAAAGATAAGAATCACATTGCCTTCAGATCTCCCAAAGGGATCTTCAACTACAAGCACATGCCCTTCGATTTGAAGAATGCCAATGCTACCTACTAGAGGGCCATGACTAAAATATTCGACGAGATGCTGCACAATATCATCAAAATCTATGTTTACGACCTCGTCATCAAGACCAGAAGGTGAGAAGACCACCTACGCGATCTGCATCAAGTGTTCGAGCATCTCCGGCAATATGGGCTCAAGATGAACCCCATGAAATGTGCCGTCGACGTATCCAGCGGCAAGTTTCTCAGTTTCATTGTCCGATACCGAGGAATCGAGGTGGATCCCAATAAGATCAAAGCAATCTGAGAGCTATCACCACCCAGCAACCTCACCGAACTCAGGTCACTCCAAGGTAGACTGACCTACATCAGAAGGTTCATCTCCAACCTCTCCGGTCGATGTGTGCCTTTTAGCAAGTTAATGAAGAAAGATGCCCTCTTCATATGGGACTCGGAATGCCAGACCGCTTTCGAGCAGATCAAGGAGTACTTCCTCACTCCGCCAGTCCCAGGGGCACCTGTCAAGGGTAAACCTCTCATACTCTACATTGCCGCCATGGATGTCTCACTGGGAGCTCTGTTGGCGCAGGTCAATGAAGAAGGTAAAGAGCAGCCGCTCTACTACCTCAGCTGGAAATTGATCAGTGCTGAGTACCGTTACTCCCCCATGGAGAAAGTATGCCTGGCATTGGTCTTTGTCGTCAAGAAATTGTGGCACTACCTCCTATCTCATCGGGTTGAGCTCATATCTAAGCACAATCCCCTGAAGTTCCTCCTTAAGCAACCCGTTCTCTCAGGACGACTGGGGAAATGGGAACTCCTGCTCATTGAGTACGATATCACTTCTGTCCCTAGAAAAGCAGTTAAGGGGCAGGGCATGGCTAAATTCTTGGCAGCCCATCCAGTACCAAAAGATTCTCCCTTCAATGCGGAGCTTCTAGACGAGGAATCCCTTGCTCTTCAACGGCAACCACTGGCTAAACAGAGTGGAGATGTCTTGCATTACTGACAACAAGATGCCCTTACAGCCATCCTATCTTGCTGGGAGTTGTACTTCGATGGCACTTCTTGAGGTACTGCCCGGAGCAACCTCATCCCAGGCATTACGGCAGGTGCCAGAATTGTCTTCCTGATCCCTCAGGGTGGAGTTTTGTACAACTCATGTGCCCTCATGAAGGCTCTGGGTAATAATGAAGCTAAATATGAATCCCTGATCATCGGACTCCAGATGGCTCTCGACATGGGCATCAAATGCCTCAAAGCCTATGGAGATTCTCAGCTGATAGTCCGACAGGTGGGTATCATTCGACTTCATTAAGTGTAAGGAAATGTTTTATTCTACTATAATTTAAAAGGGGATTCATTCACCCCCCTCTGAATCTGTGACTTGCACCCTAATAGAGGATCCCCCTAGACATCTTCCTCCTCATGAAAGAACTCATCAGCTAATTCCTGCTCGGCCTCATCGCTGACAGACACAAGCCCTAAGGCTTCTCCGACTCGTGTGTCCCCAATGACGAGTGATATACGGGTGGGACATTGGCCTAAAAAGTGGCCAAATCCCTGGCAGCGATAACACTGCTGTCATGACCCACTAGTCTCCCCGATAAGTGGCCTCTTTCCCTTATCCTCCTAACGGACAGGGGGTGTTGGCAACAGTGAATGATCAGAGGGTGTGGGTGCCGGGGGTGCAGGGAACAGGGGACAAGTAGAAGGTGTGGGTGCCGGGGATCGGGAAATGGGTGCAAATGGTTAGGGTTGGGGTGGAATATCTCTCAGTGGGGGAGGGTGAGGCCTTGAGGCGGGTGGCTCCTGACGGGCGGGCTCCGGAGGTCGAGCCATGGGAGCCCTTGGATATGGGCCCAACGAGCTACGAGGCTCAACCCCACGATGAGGAAAGGGTCCCAATCGTTGGGTAGGCTCAAACTCTACCTCGAACTGCTCCAACTCCAGAGCAACCTGATATGCCTCTTCCAAAGTGTTTGCATTGCGGTGAAAAAGCTCATACTGGTAGTGCGGCCCGCAGACCACATCGAAAGCGGGAAATAGGCATGGAGCTCTCCTCCGAGATGCCACATCGCAAGAAATACTCATCAAATTCAGTGATGTACTCAGAGACGGACCGATCTCCCTGGCTGAGGCTCTGCCACCTATCAATGAGTCACTGACGGTATGTGGCAAGAAGATACTTTTGCCGGAGTTTGACCTTCATCTCACCCCATGTATCAACCTGGGGCTCTAAATGCTGAAACAACAGGTTCTCTACGTTCTTCCATTAAGTCTGCGCCTGTCCTATCAGCTTCATGGTCGTGAATCAAACTCTTCGGCAGTCTGTCATATCGAACCACTCGAAGTACCGATCCATCACAGCCTCTCTATCTAGATAGACCTTCGGGTCCAAAGACCCGTCAAAAGTGGGAGGATCCGCATGAACGGTCCTGAGGGTCCGCTCGTCCTCATCATAATCATGATCCTGTCATTGAATACGATGGTTACGACCATAACTCCCACTATCGTTATCAGACTCAAAAGCATCCATCTCAGGGAATCGATGCCACCTATTATCTACCCCTTGAGTCCTTGGAGTAGTAGGTTACTGAAGCGGCTCCTGTTGACCATTTGTCGGTGTGGGGTGTGCCTCAACCGGGGCTCTCTCTAGGACGATGACTCTCCCTACCAGACCATGAAATGACTGGTCCGACTCTTCGGCCCGATCCTCTAAGGCCTTCATTCTCTCTTCCAGGCATGTGCCTAGGCCATCTACACGCGTACTCAACCCATCCAACTTATCCACTCGCATACTGAGCCCATCAATTTTTTCCATGAGAGTTCGAAACATGCTGACCACCGATGGCTAATCGGGACTATGGACTCGGAGATCTGCCATAGGTGGTGGTGGTGGTGAGTATTGAGTACCTCTACGAGTGGGCATGCAAGGCACCCGAACCCTACCTCACAAAATGAAAAATCACTACGCTAGCAGCTAACCGAGTACCTCAGAAGTAGAAGCCTTGCATTATAAGTACCGGTCTCACGGCGTGAAAACCCACATACGCACGCCACGGTGAAACGACCGGAACCCACCAATCAACACGACCAAAATCCAAAGGTTGAAGTAACTGAGACTGACAGTTTGTCACTCCCTATCCAAAACAGAAGTGCCTCCCACTAGAAGAATGACTGGATGTGTCCACAGACGTCTTATACCGCGTCACAAGTGTCTAGCTACTATGCCCCGAGCGCGAGACTCAGACACACACAAGTAACCACAAAGTGAGTGACTAGCTGGGGTCATGCCCATCGATGCGTGTCCAACTGCCCCGAACCATGTGTGCACACACAGACCATGCGTCCTATGTCTGACCTCTAACTGATTTTCCCCTCAGTCGAACTCTGGCCGTTGACGTGGGGCCCGACGGAAACCAATCTAAAAACCATCCTCAGGGTAGCCGTCCCACCACTCCCAGGTGGATACCAGCACACGCGTATTAGGTGGTTACGACTAGTAGAGTGTCTCTGACGGAGTAGACTCTCAAGGCACGAAAAATAACGTCCGAACCCAGCGGAGTATGGGGACCATCCCTCGTACCAGCACGGTCGCACGGTGACCATAGTCAGAAAAGAAACGAGACTGCGCACCACGTGGAACAGCGCAGAGCCTGGCGGACCAACACTGGTGCGCTACAGGCGGTCACGGACCTGCACAGGTGCGCCATGGTCATCTGATGGACCACCTCAGGTGCGTCAGGAACCCGGTGTAAAATGGACCATAATGCGCCTGCACAGGTGCGTTACAAAACATGACAGACCAACAAGGGTGCGTCAGGGAACTCGGTGCAAAAACCACTGTGATGCGCCTACCCATGGGCGTCACAGTACCTGACGGACCGGGATGGGCACGTCAGGACATGAGCCAAAATAGAGAACGTAACGTGCTCCTCCAGCGGCGTTACGTCACCTAACGGACCAACTCAGGTGCGTGAGGTGACGGGACCAAAATAGCTATAACGCGCTACCCTAGGGGCGTTACAGTCCCTAACAGACTAGCACAGGTGCGTTAGGTCAAAGGCATAACATGCCTTCCCAGGGGCGTCACATTCCCTAACGGACCAACACTGGTGCATCAGACTACAATGACCCCCAACGGTCAAATTCCAACATTCAGAAACATTGTGATGAACCAGCCCAAGGGCGTCACAGTTACGTGGTGGTTTATCGTGGGGCCGTCACACCCACGAAAGCCCAAGCTCAAAACCAACGAAGCATAATGCACCTCCCTGGGTGCGTTACACCCTGTGGCAGTCTCTGATACGACTGCCACAGTGCTTCGGTGACAAAACAGCAAATTCAACCTAAAAATACCAACCACACCCCCATACCTCCAATGGAGAGGGGGAAAATAATGGGGAAGCTCCCCAATAACCCCTAGCATGATTCTATGGCCTCGGATCGACCAAAAACATGGTGGATCGCTAGATCGGGTGATCGCTTCTCAAAATATGATTTTACCCTACCCCGCTAAAAAATGCCCCTCTCGGCCTCACGACGCGCTAGAAATCATGAAAATGAAACGCTAGAGTTATAACTGTAAGTACAAAATTTCTGGGAGCATGAAATCTTTACAGTGAGGTACTAACTTAGTTTTTCATCATTTTCTAATTTTTTAGATTTTTATAAACTAAAATGCCTTTTCAAAGCTTTCTTTTTCTGAGTTTCTGGAATTTGGGATAGAATCCACAGGTGCATCGACCTTGCACTGGCCTGTGCCAATGTGCATCGACCTTATATGGCCTTTTCCCATATGTGCATCGACCTTATATGACCCATTCCCAAATGTGCATCGACTATGTACTGGCCTGTGCCAATGTGCATCGACCTTATACGGCCCATCCCCAAATGTGCGTCGACCATACATGGCCTTTTCCCAAATGTGCATCAACCTTATATGGCATTTTCCCAAATGTGCATCGACCTTATATGGCCCATCCCCAAATGTGCATCGACCTTACATGGCCTTTTCCCAAATGTGCATCCACCTTATATGGCCTTTTTCTATATGTGCATCGACCTTATATGGCCTTTTCCCATATGTGCATCGACCTTATATGACCCTTTCCCAAACGTGCATCAACCTTACATGGCCTTTTCCCAAATGTGCATCAACCTTATATTGGCCTTGCCTAAATGTGCATCGACCTTTTACAGGCCAAACCCTAATGTGAATCGACCTTATACAGGCCCATCCGAAATGTGCATCGACCTTACTTAGGTCTGGACCAAATGTACATCGACCTTACCTAGGACTTCACCAAATATGCGTCGACCTTACTTTGGTCTGGACCAAATGTGCATCGACCTTACCTGGGCCTGGACCAAATGTGCATCGACCTTACTTAGGCCTGGACCAAATGTGCATCGACCTTACCTAGACCTTGACCAAATGTGCATCAACCTTACTTAGCTCTGGACCAAATGTACACCAACCTTACCTGAGACTTCACCAAATGTGCATCGACCTTACTTAGGCCTGGACCAAATGTGCATCGACCTTACTTGGGACTTCACTAAATGTGCATCGACCTTACTTAGGCCTGGACAAAATGTGCATCGACCTTACTTGGACCTACACAGCATGTGCGTCGACCTTTCTTAGGTCTGCACCATATATACATCGACCTATCCAGAGTCTAAGCTATATGTGCATTGACCTTACCATGGGTCTGTCCCCATGTGCACCGACCTGTCCATAGCCCAAGCTATATATGCATTGACCTTACCATGGTCTAAGCTATATGTGCATTGACCTTACCATGGGTCTTCCCCCATGTGCACCGACCTATCCATAGTCCAAGCTGTATGTGCATTGACCTTACCATGAGTCTAAGCTATATGTGCATTGACCTTACCATGGGTCTACCCCCATGTGCACAAACCTGTCCATAGTCCAAGCTATATGTGCATTGACCTTACCATAAGTCTAAGCTATATGTGTATTGACCTTACCATGGGTCTACCCCCATGTGCACAGACCTTCCTAGGGACTGTCCTGGGCCTAGAGACTCACAGGAAACTCTTGAAAGCCCAATACTTGATGAAAATAAGACCCAAAAATGAACATGATGGTCATCCCCACATGCCCTTAGTCCCTCTTTAAAATGTAGAAAATATATTTAAAAGCATTCTAATGCATCATTGACCCCTAAGATTTGAGGTTAGGTGCCTTGCACCATGCTCCATCGTGATACAGAACGTGGCCGAACCTCCATTGGAACTCTACGAAAGCTAAGCCACCGTTGAAGACAATCTCCCGGGTCTTAGAGAGAGACTCAACAATGTCCTGGGAGACACAATTAGACAACACCCTAGTGATGAAGTCGATCTTCGTATGCAACCCATTAGGTAGAATGGCAATGGTCACTATAGGGCGCTGGAACGACTCGGTCGTCGGCATAGGAGTCGGGTCAACTGGTGGTTGAATGGTAGGGGCGGGACCTGGGAGTCAGGCCATGAGAGCCTCGATTTGGGCCACCAGGGACGACCAATCGGACACATGGTCTCGAGGAACCGCCATGGGGCTGGTGGGTAGCTGGACATGTAGACACAAGGAGACAAGACAGACTGACTCTCTAACGGACTAGACACGATCCTAAAACAACAATGCAAAGTTGGAATGCAGACTCGAATACAAACCTAGACTCTAACCAGTATCCGGTACTTGGCGGACATATCAATCCGAAGATCAATCTCACGCAATGAGGCTACCTTCCAAATAGGCTTAACCTATCTTTCCAGTAACGCCTTTTGATATACCGGGTACTGGGATGAAATGCAAACCTAGGACAAGATGACCTTAGAAGCAAGACTCTTTTTTTTAATGCAAAGACTACCCTAGACTCAAACTCAACTCTGATACCAATTTGATGCGGGACGACGATGCGGACTCGGTACCAATTTGATGCTGGACCTGAGGCTCTAGGCAAGCTCGCTACTTGTCCCACGCGAGGGAAGCGTGAGGATATGCGCGGTTGAGAAACCGGCAATGAATCAAGGGTGTTTGGCTCTTCCATGCTCGGAGCGAGTCACGAGACTGGTCACACTCACTCTCTCTCGCAGTGGCGACAAAATTAGAACGAGCTAGTAATCCTAACACTCAAGCAGCATCATAAAAGAACACATACGAACTAAGCAAATGAGACAAAGGGAGGCGAATGTACCTCCACGCTCCGGGCGTGGGGAAGACGACCTCGGCCGAGACTCGTACTCCCGGAACAGTAATTAAACAATAGTTATAGCAGGGAATTTTATGCCCACTCCACGCAGGGAGGTAAAGGGCTACACGTGGGACCCGGGAATAGCGGGCTCTGGTTGACGGGCAGCGTTTTGGGTAGCTCCGGCAGTAGCGCGTGCCGACAAACGTGGGGACCACGCCTCGGTCGAAGGGCCGATCGGGCTGGGAGTGGTACCGCTGCGAAGGGGACTCCTGGAGGGACAATCCCTAGGGGGGAAACGCGCTAGATCGCCTCGTGGAAGGCGAGGCGGCTCGACTCTTGGATGTTGTTGCTTGCTGTCTCCGAATCTGTTCCGCAGTTTCAGAACTGCTCGACCCGGCGAAAACAATTGCTGCGATCAGACCCGATGTCGGATCGACGCGAGACTGGCGTCGTTGCGAAGCTCCTTCGAAGATCTACGAGCACCTGTTGTTACAGGAATTTTCCTGTCTCTGTATTTGCCGTGGTTGAATTTAGAACAGGCGGACTTCTCTGGCTCAGAACAGACTGGGCAGCTTGGGATCTGCCTGAGAACTTGGTTTGACCGGAGGGAATATGGTGGATCTGGGTGCTGGGGATTTTATGGGTGAGAGTATTATTATATTCTGAGTGCAAAGCATGCATGGAAGAATGGGTCAAAAGGGGCTGGAGAGGAGTTGACCTATCTTAAGGATAGGTTGAGCTGAATGAAATCATTGCTGGAGATAGGTAGACCCCAATGCATTCAAGGTTGAAGACAGGTCGATGCACAAGAGGTTTAAGCCTGAAGGCAGGTCGACGCACATTTGGTTCAAGCCTGTGGGAAAGTCAATGCACATTTAGTTCCAGCCTAAAGACAGGTCGATGCATAAGGGTCCAAGCATGAAGGCAGGTCAATGCACATTTGGTGCAAGCCTGGAGATAGGTCGATGCATAACGGTCGAAGCATGAAGGCAGGTCGATGCACATTTGGTGCAAGCCTGAAGATAGGTCGGTGCATAAGGGTCCAAGCATGAAGGCAGGTCGAAGCAAACCTAAAGATAGGTCGGTGCATAAGGGTCCAAGCATGAAGGCAGGTCGATGCACATTTGGTGCAAGTCTGAAGACAGCTCGATGCATAAAGGTCCAAGCATGGAGGCAGGTAGATGCACATTTGGTGCAAGCCTAAAGACAGGTCGATGCATAAGGGTCCAAGCATGGAGGCAGGTCGATGCACATTTGGTGCAAGCCTGAAGGTAGGTCGATGCATAGGAGTGCCAGCATGAAGACAGGTCGATGCACATTTTGCGCAAGCCTGAAGACAGGTCGATGCACATTTGGAATGTGTAAAGGGGATGGTCTACCTAGGGTTGATGCACATTTGAAATGTGTAAAGTGGCTGGTCTACCAAGGTCGATGCACATTTGAAATGTGCAAAGGGATGGTCTACCAAGGTCGATGCACATCTAGAATGTGCGAAGGGGCTGGTCTACCAAGGTCGATGCACATTTGAAATGTGCAAAGGGGCTGGTCTACCCAAGGTCGATGCACATTTGAAATGTGCAAAGGGGGTGGTCTACCCAAGGTTGATGCACATCTGGAATGTGTGAAGGACTGGGCTGCCAAGGTCGATGCACATTTGAAATGTGCAAAAGGCTGGTCTGCCAAGGTCGACACACATTTGAAATGTGCAAAGGGATGGTTTGCCAAGGTCGGTGCACATTTGAAATGTGCAAGGAGATGGTCTACCAAGGTCGATGCACATCTGGAAGGTGCAAAGGGGCTGGTCTACCCAAGGTCGATGCACATCTGGAATGAGTGAGGAGATGGTCTACCAAGGTCGATGCACACTTGGGATGTGCACAGGGATTGGTCTACCCAGGGTCGTTGCACATTTGAGATGTGCAAAGGGATAGTCTACCCAGGGTCGATGCACATTTGAGATGTACAAAGGGATGGTCTACCCAGGGTCGGTGCACATTTGGGATGTACACAACGATTGGTCTACCCAGGGTCGATGCACATTTGAGATGTGCAAAGGGATGGTCTACCCAGGGTCAGTGCACATTTGGGATGTACATAGGGATTGGCCTACCAAGGGTCGATGCACATTTGAAATGTGCAAAGGGGCTGGGCTGCCAAGGTCGATGCACATTTGAAATGTGCACAGGGGCTAAAAGTAGAGTTTCTGGTAGCACTCTAACACAAAGATTTCTTTTATTTCTTTCCCTTTTTATTTCCCCTCTTTTTTTTATTTTGTTTGCCATAAGGTTTTCCATTTGACCCAAGACTCAATGTTGACAATAGTGGGTGGACAATGCACGGGTCGGACCGATGATGACTCCAATGCAAGTGTGCCCTAGGACTTGACTTGTAGAGACAAGTCAATGACTTACTCTGACACCAATTGATGTGACACAACCTCAGACCTAAGCAAGCAGGCACAATCGCAAGTCGAACGGGCCGATATCGGCAGCCAACTCACCCGGCACTCACCCAAACCTGTGGATAACTCGACGATGTCGAGTGGAGGATGTGAGGGCTAGTCCCTTGCTGGTAGAGGGCCAGCAAGACCAGAGGGTCTCCCAAAGGGGTATGGCAAGTCCTATCCTAGTGGTCGACCCAGTGCCGAGGGCACGGGTAACACTCACTCCCACAATGGTCTCTCGAAGTTCGGGACATGCGAGTTCGTGCTCTCTCTCTCACCGTCCAGCGGAGCTATGAGCTAATAGGGAATGAAACGTACTGTAATAGAGCAGGGGAATGAGCACTTACTCGACCGGTTTAGAGAAACCAGTCCCGCTCGGAGACGTGGGCACGCAGGGAAGCGTGGGGCTTACCCACGCCACGGCGAGGGCGCTTCAACCTGTTTAAGTAAACTACAACACTACGCCTCACACAGGAGGGGGATCTTGGGGTGGGGGTTAAATCAATTACAGCCAAAACTACCTCCTCGCAGGGAGAGGCCTTCAGCCGGCCAAGCGGGGAGGGGAAAGACAAAGAATAGAGAGCTTCACGCAATGACGGAGTCGAATCTATCCCTTCTTAGGAACATGGTATAGACTATCGATGTAGGAATTCTTTCGGATGCTCCCGAGCTCCATTGCCAGCACGACTAGTGCCAAAATTTCGTGGATTGGTCCAGGAGGATGCAGGAATTTTGGCAGGAGCCAGGGAAGTCGTCGCTGGTCGCGGTGAAGCTGGAATCAGGGACTCTGTTCTCTAGCTTGCACCTTCTCAGCACTGCAGCATCAGGAAGATGACACCACCACAAATAGTCCCGAACTCCAAATTATGCACAGTCAGTGGCGTTGGAACCGTCTACGAGCTGCCTTCAAGGCGAGACCCATGGGGGTGCCAGCCTATGTCAGAGCAGACCGCAGCAATCCGATCACTGACAAGGTGTCAGTTCTATCCTAGGATGGATAGAACTGCGCACTCGAGGGAGAAAAAGAAGAAGAAATCGCTCCGGGGGCCGAATGGAGCTCCGCTTCTTGGAGGAGGAGGGGAACTCATAGAAGAAGGCCTCAGTCGAACGTTGCCTCCTGATTTTCAAAGGGGCCGACGTGGCAACTGCTGCACTCTGTCTCTGGAAGCTGGGCAGGAGCCTTCTGTGTAGTCGGAGTAGATCACCTCTCCCGGACAGTCACGAGCTCAGAACGGGACGAAACAACCGCCGTTGCGAAGATGACTCGAAGTCGCTTCCAGGGGTAGCTCTTGCGTCTCCTGGAACATCCGGATGGCATTGTATTGTCTTCTGCAGTCTTCAGGTTCTCTGGATGACGAACTAGTGGACTGTAGATTGAAGATGATGGGGGGGAATGGGGTTTATAGGAGTGAAAGTGGGGTGGAAAGGTATGGGGGTGACCCCTAGCTGTGAGGGGGTCTGGGAGGGGGTGTTCTAAGGTGTGGGAGGGGGGTCAAGTTGGGATAAAAGCATCTCAGATTGGGACTCTCCAAGAGAGTCCCGATCGGGTTCCCTGCGTATTGAGTTGGGCGGTCTAGCGATAGACCGCACGTCCTGTTGTGCGGCCCTTTGTTGGCCGCACATGTGTTGAAAGACTATCAAGTCATGCGGCCTGTTACTGGCCGCACAACCCCTACATGCGGTCTATATCTAGCCACATGAACCTTGTACGGCCTAGGAGCGACCGCCCATCCTTTGCTGTGTTGTTTGAAGCTCGTGCCTCTCTCGTCTCTCACGTTGTCTCTCTCGTAGGGTCAGCGTGCCTCTCTCGTCTCTCGTGTCATCTCTCCCGTAGGGTCGGCGTGCCTCTCTCGTCTCTCGCATCGTCTCTCTCATAGGGTCAACGTGCCTCTCTCATCTCTCGCGTCATCTCTCCCATAGGGTCGGCGTGCCTCTCTTGTCTCTCACGTCGTCTCTCTCGTAGGGTCAGCGTGCCTCTCGTCTCTCGCATCGTCTCTCTCGTAGGGTCGACGTGCCTCTCATCACTCGCGTCGTCTCTCTCGTAGGGTCGGTGTACCTCCCTCCACTCGCGTCGTCTCTCTCGTAGGGTCGGCGTACCTCCCTCCTCCTCACGTCGTCTCTCTCGTAGGGTCAGCGTACCTCACCCTTCCCGTGTGTCTCACCCGTAAGTCATCCACATTTTCATACATACATGCATCACATAAGAAAATTCACAAAAAAGGAAGAAAGACAAAACTAAATCACTATCATATCATGCCATGTCATATAGGAGTACAAAGAAAATCAGGCCGCTCCCTCTGGCCTGTCGCTGTCCCCACCTCCCTCCTGCCTCTTCGATGGTGGGCCCATTGTAGAGGTCGCTCCCTCCTCTCGCTCTCAGCATCGACGTCGGTCCTCCTCCTCGTTCCTCTGCCACTGGGAGGAAGTCACAAGAAACTAACCGACGGAGCCGTGAGTGGCACGACTCCCACTCGGAGCCGCACGGCTGCCACTCATCAAGCTACGGGACCGGCTCATCTCCCGGTAGGCACGTACCTCGCCACGAAGCTCGAACGCCTCCTATCGGAAACACTCCAGCTCCGAAGTCGTGGTACGGAGTCGCTCTAGCTCCGCCCGGAGAACTGCCAGCTTAACCGTCTTCGATGGTCTGGCCCGTGCCAGCTGCTCCCGCAGGTGGGCTGCCTCCTCCTACACCTCAGCACGCTCACGCTCAGTCGACTCCCTCAAGTGGGTGCTCCACTCCAGCTCTGTGCGCAGACGGGACACCTCCTCCTCTCGCAAGCTGTGGCCCTGCGCCAGCCCCTCGTGCAAGCGGGCGGCCTCGTCCAATGCCAGCACGAGCTCCTCTCATAGCTGGTCACCCTCATCGATGGCGGCGGTCAGCTCTGTCACCTTCACACATGCATGTCACTGTTAGTCAACTGCATTTTAATAATAAGAACATAATTCACAAAGGAGAAGTGTATAAAGTACCCGCTCGGTGAGTGCCACCTCGGCCACCGTGGCCCGGTCCACCATCCGCCTGAACTCGGCCTCTCGCTCCGCTCGGTCGGCCGGAGTCTGTGTCGCAGAAGAAGACGGAGCGTCGGCCCCCTGCCTCTGGGCCTCCTCCCCCCGCTGAGAACAAAGCGTCACCAGGGGCGCGGTTCCCACCAGTGACCCAACTCCCGTCAGGGATCACAGGAAGCCTCTTCCGGCCACCCCCAGTGAGAGGTCACCCCAGGTGACCTAGATGAGATCCGTCAACAGATCCGAGCCCTGACAGAATTTTGCCAGGAACTTCGGAATCAACGAATGGAATCCCGACGCGCCCTACCCGAACGCGGGGAGGGCGAGGGGGACTAGACGGGGGAAAACCCCGCCGAGCGCGAGAGGTGTCCCGCGCCTCGGTTGCAAGGACCCGGCGATCGCGCAGCACGCCAGCACCAAGGGTGCGCAACCTACTTCACTCCAACCCGAGTTGGATCACCGGCTCCAGCGCATCGATGAGATAGAGGACAAAGTCTGATATCTGGAAGACGTCCTCCTGGCCGCTAGAAATCATGGCCTCATCGACGACGACCAGGACTTCCACGCTCCCTTCTCTAGGGAGATCATGGAGGTCCCTATCTCGCCAAAACTCCAGCTGTTGTCATTCACCGCCTACGACGGCACCACCGACCCGGCCGACCACATGCACAGCATTGAGTCTCACCTGGTGTTCCACCGAGCCTCAGATACTGTGAAATGCCTGGCGTTCGTCACGACTCTCTGGGAGAACGTCTGGGCCTGGTTCGAGTCCCTGTCGGTCGGGACTATCACTTCCTTCCAACAGCTCAAGAAGCTGTTTAAGGAGAACTTCATTGGCCGCAGAAAGATGGCCAGATCAGCGGTGACCTTGCTCGCCCTTAGGCAGGGAAAGGAGGAGACGCTGTGGGACTTCGTCTCCCGCTTCCACATGGAAGCACTTTGGATCCAACACCTCAATGTCGGCATCGCAACTACGGTGCTTACCCAAGGGACGCGAGACCACATCATCCGACGTACCCTCGGAGTCGAAGCTCCAGCGACCCTCCCCTATCTCCTCGCCTTAGCACAGAACCATGCTCGCTGCGAGGAGAACACCGTGGCCCTAGGCCTCGCGGCCAGATCCGACCGGTCCGATCGGAAGAGATCCGCCAACTCACCACGAGAAGGGCAGAACAAGCGAGAGCACCGTGACAGAGACCGCCGTGATCGCCCTAAATGAGAGAGGGGTAACTATCTACATTATACGCCCCTGACGGCTCCGCCTGATCAGATCTTGATGGAAATTTGCGAGGAGCTGTTCCTCAAATGGCCTCCCTGGATGAAGTCAAATCCGAGCTCGAGGAATAAGAAGAAGTACTGCCATTACCACCATGACCATGACCATGACCACGACACGGTCGACTACATCAACTTAAGGGATGCTATCAAAGATCTTGTCCGTAGAGGACTCCTTGATAAGTTCCTCGCCAAAGCCGCAGAGAAGTGACAGAGGATGCCCTCGTCGATTGACAACCGACCCAATGGGAAGGAGATCATGATGATCTCTGGGGGACTAGCGGCGGGGGGACATAACGCGAGCAGGCGGCGGTGGTATGCATCGGCCGTCCCCGCTTCAGGGCGAGGAGACGACACCCGACAGGGGGCCACCCCCCCGGGTCGCCCAGGAGATCCCATTGTCTTCTCCAAAGATGACCTGGAGGGTGTAACCACTCCCCACTCTGATGCTTTGGTGGTCTCAGCCACCATTAACCAGTGTACCGTAATCCCCAGTGGTGGGAGCGTTCGAGCACGAGCGCCTACAGTGGGAAGTGACTGACATTGAATGGGGATTTGACTTTCCCCATCCTTGGTGGCAGAAGGTAGCTTGCGTGCCTTCATCTCCGGTTGACACCTCAGCCAGCCCACTGCGCGCCGAAGATCCGTAGGGGATGGGCGTTGGATTTGGTTTGCCGGTTGCACCGATCGAGGGGTGGCACTGAGAGGCCAAAATGCTGTACCGCTGGAAGACCCAAGGAACGTGCCGCTGGGCGGGCCTACAAGTGTGCCATTGGGGGTGCTGGAGGCGTGTGCCACTGAGAGGCCACAGGCTGGCGTGCCGTTGAAGGCCCTCGATGGGTGTGCCGGTGGAGGAGGCTCTGCCAGTGTGCCACTGAAGGGGGGGGCACGGTGTGTGCCATTGGGGCACTTGCAAGGTGTGCCATTGGACGGCCCTGGGGGCATGCCGGGTAGGTCATGCATATGGTGTGCCGACGAGGGCCTTTGGGGTGTGCCAGATGGAAGACACCGAGGGTATGTCAGACGGGGAGTGTGCCGAGTAGAGCATACTAGCGGGTGTGCCACTGAGGGCCACCTGAGCGTGCCGTTGAAGGCTCCTGAGGGGTGTGTCACTGGAGGTTGGCCTGGCTTGCCATTGGAAGCACATTTAAGGCCTTGGTCGGTGCGAGTTGCGGTCTATTTGATTCTCTTTGGGGCTCGTGGGTTGTGAGCTTCTCGGGGGTTGATTTCTCTTCGCCATCGTGACTCTGGAGACGACTTCATAGCAGTGTACATATTCGTGGAGTCTGGGTGGCCAGTCCCCGGGGGTTTCTTTGCTTGGTGTTGTTGCTGATGCGCGACCGGACGGACTACATGGGCGTGCAATTTTGCATGTCTACAGTCCCTAAAGGCAGAAAGATGAGCTGAAGAGGCCTCGGTAACCCAGAGTCATCACTGTCTATGCTAGGGGACTCCGGGCCATTGACATAGGATTATCATCAGCATTTTGTCAGGGGGCATCTGCAGCCCGACACCTTGAAGACGCCGCCACCCTGCCAGTCCCAAAAAGAAGATGTTGCTTGTGCTATGCCGCCCGTGTTACAGAAAGGACCCGTTGTTGATTTGATGATCATTCTGAAGTTTTCATCAAGATGTTTGCTGAGAGAGAGAGCTTGAAGGAACCCGAGGTGCGGGTTGTGAAGAAAGTTTGTAAGAAGCTGGCCCAACGTCTACCGGGAATGGAGAGCTCGACTACCACTTTGTCTCTTTCCCTCATTATTTCTATTTTTCAAAGGCTGACTTTTGTTCCATGCCCACCTCCTCTTCTCTTTGATCCATCCATGTTTCAGTCTCCTTTTCGGTCTGAGAGGCTGATTGAATTCTTAATTGTTAATTGTCCATGCGGGCACTGCCTGCCGATTGATTTAGTGTCCAGGTGGTCGCCCGATGCACCTGCTGATTTATCTAGGATGTGATTTTCATCCTCCGACCCATTCTTTGATGCGATTTTTCCCACTCTATGCCCTCGGGCCCTTCCTCCTCCTCCAACAGATTCTTCTTCATGCTGTATGTTATCCACTGAGTTTGACCAAAAAAAATGCCAAATTTGCAACTGAGATCTCAGTGGAGGATTATGCTATGTTTTGTCCCCCACTCCGTAAACACATAAAAAAAAAAATTTTAGGTTTACCCAGACCAAGTTGAACCCTTCAACCTAGTCTGCCTAAACCCTTCCTCAACCCTTCAACTTCCCCTATAAAAGCCCCTTAGAAGCTCAAGGGGTGGGGTAACGAATGCATGCATGCAACCCAGGATCGCTTGAGGCTTCAACCTGCGTAGGAGCAAGGAGAATTGTGTGTGAGTGACTTATTCATCAGCTATGCACACCGAGGGTATGTCTTTTGTACTTCCCTCTCACGATGTTTGGCCATGACACGCAAGTCTATCCCCACCACTTGTGAAGCACTATGACAAGGGTGAATGCCCCCTCATGCTGGGATTACCCCTCACGCGCCTATCGACTGCGACTATGCACGCGTCATCACGCCATACCTCTCACAGTTGCGAGGCCATGTCCGACCGCTCCACTCGAGCCGTGATTAGCCCTCGCCTCGTCGCCAGCCCGTGCTTTCTTCGGTCACCCAGTTATGGCCCCCTTTCTTGGCGAACCAGGCATGGTCTATGCCATGGGAAGGGCCCTCTGTAAAACATGCGGACATTCACTTTGTCACGTCATGACCCGAGGGCAAATCATTGTATCGAAATTGTCCCACGGCTTGCGCCAGTTGTACTTTGCCCACCATGGCTCACCTATAAAGCCCATGCGGCCCTCATAAATTATATTGCCACTTGAACGAATGCGCTCACATCCATGTTCGGCTCCCGGTTCCCCTCGCGCCCCCTGACCTGAACCTCCAGCACCTCTGACCTCAACCAACACCGCCCAGCCTAGCCCGAACCCATAGTTGTAAAGTGCTCCTTGCTCTCCATCCATGACTTTAGACACATACGGCTCTCTCTTCAGCATGGAACGAAGGTGTTCGGATTCAATCCGATGTAAATAAACACCGACTGCTTGCGGTCGGTGGGGAAAGACGTCTAATACATGACTTCCCACAGTCACCTGTGCACTCGCACTTTTGGAAACACCCTTCCCTCCATGTGTCTCTCACCTCCCGAGTCCACATGTCACGCCCTGGTGGCACTTCCCCTTTCAGCTTTGGGTTCCATGGGTGATTGTCAAGAAATCGACTGGCACGCCTACACCCCAGTCATGTTTCCCCAAAAGCCAGGAAACCTCCCATGCCACTCGGTCACCCCTCGGCGTTCCGTAAAAGGTGAGTGCACGGTGCCGCCTTGAGAAAGATATGACGATGAGAGTAAGTGCCCAAAGTATGCTAGATTTTGGCATCTCCCCCCGTTGCCTTATCCCACCCCTCAGTCCAGTCACCGTACACACATGCGCCCCCGGCCCACACCCGCCGCGAGCGAACAAAAGGATGGCATGCTCGGTGGGATGTTTCCCTCCTTCCTTCTTTTTGTTAAAGAGAAAGTCTGTGCCAGCCCTAAAGTCCTGGTGCCCTTTTCCCTGTCCTTACAGGAGAGGCAGGAGAGAGCACTTGTTCGCACTTCTCAGTAGCTTCCAGTTTGCGCTTCAGTTGTCAAACTTTGCTCGATGACTGCCAACAGCCGTAGCCCCTTCCCTGTCTAGTGCATCAGTACCTATGGCGACCGTCACCTACAGTCCCATCGTCATCACCACCCATGCATAGGTGGGTTATTTGGCGATGCCGATTGCCTTCGACAGCTTTGCCCTCGTCGTTGGATCACCCTACTTCTTGGGTGTAGTCCCCGTGGCTACTCTGCAGCCACCCCCAACTCCTGTGCCGTTTGGCACTATAGATGCGTCACATCAGTCGCCAGTCTCAGTGGGTCATCCAAGTGTCAGACTCGGGCCTTCCGCCACCGATCCCTGCAGGGGTCCCTCCCGGGCAAGCACCAGCCCCTGGGCCCAGTCTCGACTGACCCCCGACGTGACTCCCGCGCCCAGAGTTTCGATCTCTACTACGACAGTTCACTCAAGCTTTCAGCCCCGAGCCCCAGTTAAGTCAGCATCTGGTACGAGTCTCCACCACAAGATGCCTGGCTTCCTAGTACCCCACTCAGGCTTTCAGCCCTGAGCCTCAGTCGAGCCAGCTCCCCGCACGGGTTCCCTGACCCAGGGGCAGGGTTCCCCAGCATCCTATTCGAGTTTCCCGACCTGAACCTCTGAAGAGCAATTGCCTCACCCGGGGCTTCAACACCTGGTTCGAGGCTTCCCGGTACGTAGATCAGGTGCACAACCCCGGGGTTCCCCAAGGTCGACACCTGACATAGGTCCTCCATGTCAGGCCTCAGACCTCCCAGCTCCACTATGGGGGCACATTCCCCACAACTCAGTGATGCCAACTCCTAGCACGGGTCTTCCTCTATGGGACGCGATAACCTCGACGCTGACCGGAGGTTCTTCATCTTACCTTTTGGTCTCGCCAGCTCTCGGTCTAGGCTCACAACCTTGGGTCGCCGGTATTTCAGCACCCCCTATAGTATTGGCTTCTGGCGCAAGCACGTCGTCACAAGCATCTGCAACACTTCTGTCGGCTCGGGTGAGGGTTTATACTCGAGCCACTCGACCGCTGGCCTTCACTATAGAATTCATGTCTTGGGGGCTGACGCTAGTGTTTCTGGTTGACGGTCTTGTGCCGCCAGCAGCCACAGGCCAAGTCTTCTTGGTCTACCACCTTGGAGCAGGATCATCCTCGGCTCCCCAGAAGAAGCGTCTCCATTGTCATAAAGGCAGGCGACTTGCCGCTGCTACCAGTAGCTCTGGCAATACCATCCTCATCGGTGATCTGTGGATTCACCTCGACGAGGGTGAGCCGATTATACTGCCAGAGTGGATCGTCTCTATGGTCCCTACCACCAACCGCTTCAGCCTCCTGTGGTGAACGCGAGAGGGCAAAGTGGAACTCAGAAGGGTGGACACTCCGACAGCTGCCCAGAGACATCAGCACCAACTCGATACTCGAGCTCCCCAGTCCCGTCGGAGAGACGGGAGGCCAACAACCAAACTTGAGAAGGATCTAGGTTACCCTAGAGAAAGCTCAAGCCATTTGGAGGGCGCGCCTTAGAAACCCCCTCCAGGCGCTCAGACGCAGCGCCAAGCAAGACGTGGCTGATCCTACCACCACGTTGCATGACGACGCCCAGTCATCCAATGCCCCTCGTCCGAAGAGGCGGAGGCAGAGACGAGCTCGTTTTGGGCCTCACCAGTAGCCAGCCCCAAGGCCTCCCAGGTGGATACTATAACAGAGACTCCTCTGCAATATACCTCAGACTTTGACAGGCTGGGGGAACCCGTCTGCCCCAAATGGCACTCCCAAAAGAACCAGACGGTCCAACTCCTCAATGATGCAGTCAGGGTGTTCGCGTGTTATGCCACCAGACACTAGCCTGAGGCTCAGGCCGATGATCTGAACTAGCCTATATCTCAGCTCAGGAGGTGGCGTCACCCGACTCAGCCGCTGGCTCTGGTCGGCCATGTCGGCACCTCTGCCGGATCTCAAACATCGACATGAGCGAAGGAGGTTCCCATTGAGGATCGTGCCATCCCTGCCAATGCAGAGCCGATCAGCAATGATCCTCCAGCCAGTGAAGTCCAGGTGGTGACACTCGAGACTCTTATGAGAGAGAACCAGCACTTGAAGGCCCTCCAACAAGACTTGCTTCAAGAATGCGACCTCCATCCTCAGCCGCCTACCGGGCCTTCGACGGAAGCACCGGTCCCGCCAGGTGGGCAAAATGGTGCTAATACCTCAGCCGTAGCTGTCCAAACCCTTACATTAATCGGGTTCGACACGGCTTTGGCTGAAGTTCAACCACGGCCATCCAACACGCCGGTGTCGGAGAATCTCATGGCACAGCGCCAGATGATTGAGTGAATCGTTGAGACCAAACTTGCCCAGTTTGGGGAAGGGGTCGTGACTGTGGACCTCTACAGTGCCCCCTACCCGCTGCATCACTAGCTCAAGAAGCTTCCCCCGGAGTATGCCAAGACGCCGAAGCTATAAAAGTTTGACGGGCAAGGATCTCCGAACAAACACTTGGCCAACTACATTACGGCCATGGGTGAGCTCGCGTTGGATGAATCCTACCTCCTTCGCTATTTCGCCACCTCACTCACGGGAATGCCTCACTGAACTTAGGTCACTCCAGGGCAGACTGACCTATATTCGGAGTTTTATCTCCAACCTCTCTGGTCGATGCGTACCTTTCAGTAAGTTGATAAAGAAAGACGCCCCCTTCATTTGGGACCCAGAATGCCAGACGACTTTTGAGTAGATTAAGGAGTACCTCCTCACTCCTCCAGTCCTGGGAGCACCTGTCAAGGGCAAACCCCTCATACTCTACATCACTACCATGGATGCTTCGTTAGGAGCTCTACTGGCGCAAGTCAACGAGGAAGGTAAAGAGCAGCCGCTCTACTACCTCAGCCGAAAATTGATCGGTGTTGAGTGCCGCTATTCCCCCATGGAGAAGGTGTGCTTAGCACTGGTGTTTGTTATCAAGAAGCTACGTCACTACCTCTTGTCTCATCGGGTTGAGCTTATATCCAAGCACGACCCCCTGAAGTTCCTCCTCAGGCAACCAGTACTCTCAGGCCGACTGGGGAAATGGGCGCTCTTACTCATGGAGTACGACATCACCTACGTCCCAAGAAAAGCAATCAAGGGACAGGGCATGGCTGAATTCTTGGTAGCCCATCTAGCATCGAATGATTCTCCCTTCAACACGGAGCTTCCAGATGAGGAGTCTCTCGCTCTTCAACACCAGCAACTGGCTAAACAAAGTGGAGATGTCTTGCATTACTGGCAATAAGACGCCCTCATAGCCAGTCTACCCTGCTGAGAGTTGTACTTTGATGGCGCTTTTTGAGGTACTACCCAAAGCAACCTCAGTTCAGGCATTACGGTAGGTGCCAAAATTTTCTTCTTGACCCCTCAGGGCAGAGTTTTATACAACTCTTGCGCCATCATGAAGGCTCTGACCAACAACGAAGCCGAGTACGAAGCCCTGATCATCGGACTCCAAATGGCTCTCGACATGGGCATCAAATGCCTTTAAGCCTATGGATATTTCCAACTGATAGTCTGACAGGTGCTTGGCATCTATGACGTGCAGAAATCAGAGCTGGTCCCGTACCACGTCGCCGTCACCCGGCTAACCTAGAAGTTCTATTTCTTTAAAATAGACCACGTTCCCAGAAGTGGCAATGCCTAGACTGATGCCCTGGCAAAACTGGCTATGGCCATCAAGCTACCACCTGAGGGTGAAGTGGACATCATAGTCAAGTACCGAAGGCTAATGCCCAGCTCACCCGAAAGTGACTTTGGTCTCACAGTTTATGAGGTCCAAGGCTTTGACCAGGACACTCCTCCAAAAGAAGAAGATTGGCATGAGCCCATCACCAAATTCAAGAAGGGATGGCTCCCCTCTGATCAGGCTCAAAGGGTCTGACTACTTCAACATGCAACATCAAATGAGTTGACTGGCGACTCCCTGTACCGACTCGTCCACAAGAAGGACAAGTCCATTCTCTTGAGACGCATCTCCCCAGTCGAGGCTCGAGCTATCATGCACGAGGTTCATTCTGGGCTATGTGGTGCTCATCAAGCCAGTGATAGCATGAAGTACAACATCAAACTGAAAGACTTTTATTGGCCTACCATGTACGCAGATTGTGTCCAGTACGCTTGATGTGATACAACCTCGGACCTACACAAGCAAGCACAATAGCGAACCGAACGGGCCGAAGTCGGCGGCCAACTCACACAGAGTGAAATCATAATCCCTCATGTACTCCATCCACCTCCTCTGCCTGAGGTTAAGATCCTTCTGGGTGAACACATACCTCAAACTCTGGTGGTCAGTGAAAATCTCAAACTTCTCACCGTACAGATAATGCCTCCATATCTTTAGAGCGAAAATCACCGCCGCCAACTTAAGATCATGAGTAGGATAGTTCTCCTCATGTGACTTCAATTGACGAGATGTGTACGCCACAACCCTACCATGTTGCATCAGTACGGCACCCAAGCCTACCCTAGAAGCATCCATATACATCACAAAACCTCTCAATCCTGAAGGCAACACTAACACCAGAGCGGTAGTGAGCAATTTCTTTAGCTCCACGAAGCTCTACTCACACTCTCCCGTCCAGACGAACGGCACATCCTTCTGAGTAAGTTTGGTCATTGGGGCCGCAGTACGAGTAAAATGCTGAATGAATCTCCTATAATAACTTACAAACCCCAAAAAGCTCTGAATCTCCATGACAGAACTCTATCTTGGCCACTGTACCACAGCCTCGACCTTGGCCGGGTCTACGGAAACACCATCACCAGAAATCACGTGCCCCAAAAAGTGCACCTCTTGAAGCCAAAACTCATACTTGCTGAGCTTGGCATACAGCTGGTGATCCCGCAAGGTTTGCAACACAACCCTCAAATGATGCACATGCTCTTCCACAGACAGTGAATACACAAGGATGTCATCCACAAACACGATCACAAATTGGTCCAAATACAAATGGAACACCCTATGCATCAAATCCATGAATGCTGTAGGGGCATTGGTGAGCCCAAATGGCATCACCAAGAACTCATAATGCCCATACCTCGAACGGAACGCAGTCTTCTCCACATCAGACTCTCGAATCGGCACGAAAAATCACCGGCTAGGTCTCAAACGATGAACGGTCCATCATTGACCACTCACGGATGCACGGCTAACTCACAGTCATGCGGGGGAGAATGGACGGTCCAACCTAGCCGTCCACCACTCCCAATGGAAAACAAACTATAACGCGCTTGCCCTGGGGCGTTATAGTACTTAACGGACCAAAAAGGGTGCATTAAACCCCAAGCCACGAAAGTGAACGTAACGCACTCCTCTAGGGGCGTTATGTATATAATGGACCAGACATGGTGCGTTATGTCACGGAGTAAAATGAACTATAACGCACTCCTCCAGGGGCGTTATAGACCTTAACGGACTAGCTTTGGTGTGTTAAGTGGAAGGCAAATGTGTTAAGCATAACGCACCTTCCCTGGGGGGCTATAGTACATAACGGATCGCCTTAGGCGCACTATGTGACCAGGACCCCCAACGGTCAAAAACCAACGGTTGGAAAATCATAACGCACCAGCACCGGTGCGTCATGTCTAACATGGCGATCAGTCGAGGGACCATTAAACCCAAGAAGACCAAACTCAAATCATGCGAAGCATAACGCACTTGCCTGGACGCGTTATGCTCATAACGGCCTCTGGGACGACCGCTATATCGTCCCAACAGTGAAACGGCGAATGAAACCCAAAAATACCAACCACACCCCCATACCTCCACAGGAGAGGGGGAAATCAAGGGGGAAGCTCCCCTGGGACCCCTAACATGCATCTAAGCCATTGAAAACCAACCGGGACCCATAATCTTGTCAGAGATCACTTCTCCAAAAATATGATCTCACCCAAGGACACAACTTCCAACATAGAAACATGGTACTCATGCGGCAACCTTGTCAGCACATTTCCCCCAATTCTCCACCCAGCCAGTGCCATAGATCACAATGCCTCAAGTAACGGCACGGCAACAACACGTCCCACGCAACCGAGACAATCTCACACTGAGGAACCAATCCTCCAACGCTCTACACATCCTCAAAAATCCACCCGTAGCATCTAATGCTACGACCCACCGCTGCGCACTCAGATCCATGTGCACAACCATCACAACGATAACTCGGGATCCTCCATCCCGACAATCCTCTGCGACTCCGCAGGCTCCGATCCTCAACACCTCGAAAAACACAACACCAGCCACAAGTTCTCGTGAACACCGTCCAGCTGGCACACACCCTTTCGGAGTAGCGCCAACACCCTTACACATCGGGAAGTGGGAAACGCTTCTCACTGGCAACCACCTTGCCAACACACAGAACGTGTCTCACACGGATTTCATGGCACACGAAGACCAACCAACCCGGACACATGATGCGAGACGATGAACCTTAATCCAACCCGATCTCCTCCAACCAATGGGAAAACTCAATACTCCTCCGACCAACGGAAGGTACCCGTGCTCGACCTGACCTCGAACCTTGCACACGTTGGGAATAGCACCTTCCAGCACCAGAAAAACTATTACCTCCATCAGGTCAGCACCTCCGACAGACTCACCAAGTGTCTTGTCGAACCACGATTACATCATCTCTTAATGCACCGCCACTGCAATTCCTCGAACCACAACACGCCACGCCAAGAGCCGTGACACGAGCCATAATCGGCAACCGCCAACGCTCATCCTCGAGCTGCAAGCTCGCCATGGAACCTTAACATCTTGAACCAGATCTAGGGTAGCCACAGCCCAATCCAAGAAGATCCCCCGCTCATCCGAACACATCTCAACCAGAACGCCCGCTCTGCCACCTTGAACCACGATCTCAACTCCTCAGGGGCTGGATAAATCTCGAACGGGAATGGCTAAACGACAACATTAGCTCCCTCAGAGCACACTCACGGTCACTTAACCACGAACAATCCGCACCAGCCACCTGACCCTGCTATGGATCCCTCGAACACAGCACCGCAGCGGCACACCTGCCGACAACCTATGCCCGACGCAGCACAACCGGGGCCACCACTAATGAGGGAGAAGGCTCTCGATCTCTATCCTTAGACCCCACACCGACACTCCGACAAGAACAGCAACGACCTCCACAGCGCCAACGTCGCACCCTCATGCTCTCACATGAGAAACCAAGCGAAAAATAAGCACGAAACCCTATGCCAGCTGCCGATTGTACTGGACCTTACGGACTCTGATCACTGCAATATCCCAAATTCCCATATACTTTCACAACCATAGCTCTGATACCAGCTGTGGCGACCCGGGATCCGAGTACCGGAAAGGAATCGGTGTGACTCGAATCTCGGCCCACCGTCCACGAGTCTGAAGACTCGGAAGGGCTAAAAGGATAGCTGTGACGACCCAGAGCTCGAGATACCGATATACCGATAATACCGACATACCGATACCAGGAACTGGGGAAGCCTCTGGCCTCTTTGGCTCTGGCAGGGTGACCATGTTGTATTCAGTTACCCAGTTAAAGAGAACTCTGGTCTTGTCCTTCAGAAAGGAGTAGGCCTTCTTCATCTTATCTCGCAATGAGGGACCTTCTTTACTGTCTGCGACTTTAGCAGGCTATGGGGTGACCGCCTTCTTGCCTTTATCTTTTTGTTGTTCAAACACCTTGATATCAAGGGCATTCGCTTCCTTGGGTGCTTGGCGCTGCTCCGCTGCCTTGCCTTTCTGGGCTGTGCTAGCAGTCGAAGTAGGGGCAGGTCTAGCAAGAAAGGCTTCCACCTCGGCCACAATATTGTTCAATTGGTCGAACGGCCATATCTCCATTCCTATCATCTTTTCCAGAACCTCCCTCTTGAGGTTCTGTTTGCATATCTGGACAGCGTCCTCCTAATGTGGGGGCCACTTGCATCTCATTCTGAGGTTCCTCCACCTCTTGATATAATCGAGGGCTGTCTCATCTGCCCTTTGCTTTGTTGAGTAGAGTTCGACCACTGTGACCTCCCTCTCTGTGACATGGAATCTTTCTCTGAATTTCCTCTGCATGTCTGACCAGTCGTTGATTGACCCGACCGGGAGGCTGGAGTACCATTCAAATGCGAGCCCTGTCAGTGAGGACCCAAAAAACTTCAGTAAATATGACTCGTCGGTGGCCAGATTGCCCATGACGGTCATGTAGTAGGCGACATGTTCCTTTGGGGATCCCTTCCCGTTGAACTTGTCAAACTTTGGCGGCTTGTTGATCCCTAGGGGAAGCAGCTTGGCAGCATGATGTGGCCGGTATGGCACTCGATATGCATCAAATGTGATGTAGTTGCCTTCGCTTCTCTCAGCAAGCTTCAGCTTGATCATTCTCTCCACCATCATCCGGTTCATGACCGTGGGATCGACCGGTTCCGGGTAAATATGTGCCGGCTGTCGGTAAGGGGTGACTAGAGTGGTCGCCTGTGGAGGATGCAGTAGTGGGGGCATCTGGTGCACCTGAGGGAGTACTGGCGGCATCAACGGCTGTGGTGGCCGTTGCTGCGTTAGCGCCAAGCTCGACTCTGATGGCTGAGGCATAGTGTAGAATGGCGGAGGGTCGACATGGTGGACAACTGCTTGAGATGATTCGCCCTGGACTTCAGGCAGTTTGGAAGCTAATGACTACTATGTCTTCTCCATCACCTACTTCTTTAACAAGTCTGTCTCCTATCGGTATCTCTGGAGTAGCATTAGGACTGATGGGTCCATGGTTGCAGTGCTGGGGATGGCCTCTGTTGCTTCCCCAGATGTACCCTCGGGCAAGATGTCGAGGAGGACGTCATCTTCTTCTTCCGTCATCACTACATTGGCAGTCAGGATAGCGACTTCATCATTTTGCTAGTGGTAAATCAGGGGTTGCTTTCCCTTAGCTGTCGACAGGAGCTCTTTTGCAGCTTCGGACCTTCGAGTGTTCGGCCCTGGCCTCGTGGCCAGTCGAGCCAGCTCGCAAGGGTCTTCGGGAAGCCCTCCGTATTGGCTGAATGCGCCGGCCATATTGTAGGTGAGGACCTGTGATGGGGACATCACTTACCCCTTCACATTTCTCCGAGGGTCCTACTGCTCGCCATTTTGTTCACCATGATTTTCTGTGACATTAGGTGGGGGAGGATGGCTGCCAATAAGGAACAGGGGGGATCGGGATCAAGGTTTTGTTGGGGCTTTTAATCAGGCTTTTTTGTGTAAGTGGTTGTGGATGTTGGGGATTAGGGATGAAGGGCTTTGGGCACAGTTTATTAGATAGAGGTACTATGGCAGGGGGAGAGTGTGAGATATGGATACTTCAGTCCCATCCCATACCTCTCCCATATGGCGCGACATTTTGACTTGCATGGATTTCTTATCCTCCAGCGTTCGGGTCCATCTAGGGAAAGACAATTAGTGTTTTTTCTGGAAGGACAAGTGGTGTGGCGACTTCACCTCGGAGGCTTCCTTTCCCAGCCTGTTTGCTGTCTCTGTTGACCCTTTAGAGTCAGTTTACCGGGTTTTTGACCCCCACCTTTTAGGGGGCATCTGGGCACCGACTTTGAGGAGGGGTCTCAGGATCGACGAGATGGAGCAGCGCCAGGGCCTCTTACTACTCCTCTTCGACTTCGCCTCACACTCCCACCAAGAGGATGCGCGTGGTCTTGGAGATGGAGTAGGGAGAGGACGTTCTCGGTTAGGTCTGTCTATTCCATCCTAGTTGACAGAGGGGTGCGCCACGGCCCTGCCCTGTAGATTTGGAGACCGAGGAGTCTGCTGAAGGTGAAGCTCTTGACTTGGAGGATCTCCTACGACCGGCTTCTGACTATTGACAGACTTCTTCAGTTCATCCGGGGTCTGCAGCCGACCTGTTCTTCGTGTGGTCAAGAGGATGAGACCCTGGATCACCTATTTGTAGGGTTGCTCTTACTTGCAGGCGGTGTGGGAGGAGCTAGCTTCGAGAGCCTATTGCGCATCTAGCCGTCATGGTGATGCGTAGCATCTCATTGAGTCTTGGGGCAGGACGTGACCCGCTAGAGGAGACACCATTGTGTGGTAGCTGATTTTGCATGCTACTCTTTGGTCGTTATGGGATGAAAGAAACAATAGGATCTTTAGGAGGGAGGCTAGGGCTGAAGACTTTATTATATCTTTCATTTGTGCTAAGGTGAGGGAATGGGTGGCGTTGCTATGTTATGTAAATGCCTTCAACTCCCCACTTTTTGTCTTGTTGGGGGGTTAGTTTGTTCCACACTGTCTTGGTGTGGCCTTTGTATAGGGATTTTTCGGGAGCTCATTGATGATACTTGTGCATCCACTTTTTTGATTTTATACGATTAGTGGTACTATCCACTTTCAAAAAAAAAACTGTTACCTATTCTTTACTTACTAAAAACTGTTACCTATTCTTTACTTACTTTCCAGTGGCACTATTTATGTGAACAAATAGGAAAGCATATTGCAGAGGATGGTCAAACGTCTAGCAGGCTGACGAGCAAGACTGTATGCTATGGAAGCAAAATGATGTTATGCAAAGCCGATCTCTCTGGCCTGCCCACCTATTTTTCTGTTAATCCTCCAAAGATGATTCCTAGGAAGAAGGCCTCTGCTCAATGTAGGTTCGTATGGCATGGGTGGCAGAACATGGCAAGTTTGACATCATATCAGTTGGCGCAGTGTTTGTATGAGTGGGTTTTTTGTTGGGGGGAAGGGAGGGGGAGGAGACCTGGTTGAATTTGGATGCTTGCTGGTAATCCCCATTAGTGCTTTGTTCACCAGAGAAGAGGGGCTTTTTATACTCCCATGGGTGGGAGCCTTCGAGCGGCAACGGTGGAGGCGAGAAGCGACGGGCCTTAATGGGGGATTTGACTTCCCCGTCCTTAGTGGCAGGGGGTAGGCAGCGTGGCTCTCCCCCTGGGCGACACCTCAGCTAGCTCACTGCGTGCCGCAAATCGTAGGGGATGGGCATCACGTTGTCCATCTGTCGGATGCACCGGGTAAGGGAATTCAGGGCGTGCCGCTGAGGAGCCTGTAGGCTGTACCACCGAAAGAGTGAAGGACTGTGCCGCTGAAGGGGCGTTGTGAGCGTGTCGTCGAAGGCACCAGGAGAGCAAGCTGCTAAAGACACCAACAAGGTGTGCCGGTGAAGAAGGGGCCACGTTGGGCGTGCTACTGAAGGGGGGTACGCTGGGGTTGTGCCAGTGAAGACACCCAAATCGGGTGTGCCGGCAAAGGCACGTTGGGGGCGTGTCAGTGAAGGCAACATGGGCGTGCCGGGGACAAGCTGCCAGGCGTGCCGTTGAAGCAGCGCTAGGGCGTGCCGTTGAAGGGCTACTAGGCGTGCCGTTGAAGGGCTACTAGGCGTGCCGTTGAATGGCTGCTAGCGTGCCGTTGAAGTGGATTTGGGCCTGTTTCAAGCCCGATTATTAGTCCACTTAGTTCTCTTCGGGGCCCACGGGTTGTGAGCCTCCTGGTAGTTGATTTCTTTTCTCTATCATGACTCCGGAGGCGGCTTTATGGTAGTGTGTTGTTTGTTCGGAGGGTCCGGGTGGGACATGTTCTCCGCAATCTCTTCAGTTAAACTTGTTTATTGATGCTGGATTGGTCGGGACACGCAGACGTGCAATTTTACTCGTCCACATGGTGGCGTAGAGGTAGGTGGGGTAACAGTGGTGGTCGACGGTAAGATGAGTGGTCTGGCGAGTGGCGGAAGGGTTTGATGGCTACGCGCGAGGATGATAGAAGTAGGAGGTGACAAAGGGTTGCGGTGGTTATGGTGAAGGGCCATGAGTTGTTGGATAGAACCATCATCATCATAGGATCACCTGGCGTCGGGAGCCGGGGGTTGGACTAGGTTAACCTGAGCCGGTGCCTGAGACTGAGGCTGTGGAGTGAGAGGATGGTTGGGCATGGGGTTTTGATGAATTCCCAAGTCTAGAACTGATTGCTGTTGTTGCGGTGGCTACTGCTGTGGCGGCGGTGCTTGTTGGTGCTGCACTTGTTCCCTCGGTGCTTGTCTTCTCTTCTCTTTAATTTTCATGACAGCCTTATGCATCTCGGCCCAATATATCTGGTGTCCTTCATGTAGATCATAAACCAAGTATCTAAACTGAAAACATCCTTCAATCGTATGCCCGGGCTACCTGTGGAACATATACTATTTTGTTTGATCAACGACCGGGTTCCGAGTAGGCAGTTCCGGAGGAAGCTGGATTGCACTAACTGACATGAGAGCAAAGAATATGTCGGTCAGGGACTCCGACAAAGGAGGGTATTGTGCTCTCTTCGGAGCCGAGTGCTTGTTGGTGTAGTAGTTGGGTGGAGGGATGTTGTGGTATTGTGGAGGTTGCTGGGGTTGTTGTGGGGCGGGGAAGGTGTTTTGTGGAGCGGGGAAGGTAGGTTGTGCATTTTGATGAGGCTGGCCCACTTCATCTAGTTCTTATGCCCTTTCGTTTCACTTGCCGTCTATTCACTCCTCCCTCCTGATACGGGATGGGACATGAATGGGCTAGGACCTATGACCAACTCGAAGTGCGGCCAGCACTTGCATGCTAGAGGTAAGCTGGGTGGCTGACCTCCGTGGCGTTCCTCCAGGTGGAGGCGTCTCTCAACAAGAAACTCTCTCCAGCCCAACACTTATCCCTGCGAGGGAAACGTGCGATTGCAGCGGTTAAGGAACCATTGTCACCTAGGGTGATCTAGTTCAGGCTCAATGCTCAATAGGGGCTATGGAACAGATGGTTACTCTCTCAACCGCGGTGATTTGTACCAGGCTAGGGGCCCGATTCGCACATGCACGGCATATATAATAGCATACTAAATAAGTAAATGCTAGGGAAAAGGAACGTCGCACGTATCTCCACGACTAGCACATTGGGAAGAAATCTCAGCCGAGTCTGACAATCCCAATACACATCAACAAAGTGTTATTACAACCCAGATAATAATGATGCCTACTCCTCACAAGGAGATAACATGGTACAAACACTCAATTCGGGGCAGCTGGAGCACGGGTTGACAGGCAACACTCGATGGCGACGTGAAGGCGAGGGGCGACGCTCGGCTCCCGATCGGTCAGCTCTACCAGCTCTGGTAAGCCTACGCAGTCTACTTGCAGGGGGTGGTACGACTAGATCCGAAGTTGGATTGGAGTGCTGTTTGTTGGAACGTGTAGAGGACTAGATGCAGATCGACCCGTCCAAGTGGTGCATCCAGATATGCTACCGTCTGGGTGTGACGGCATCTGCACGGCGGCTCTGGTTCTGCTCGTGTAGAACTGCACAGAGAACAAGAAAAATAGGAAACAAATGGTTACGGTATGGGAATGGGGCGCATCTTGCTGGGGATCGTCGGTGACGCCTGAAGGAAGATTCTGACCAAAGGATTCAGCCAGATCTAGAGGGTGAAGGTCGTGGGATCTCCCACAATTGGCTGTAGGTTCTGGGTCGAATCTGCACAGGTGGGCCTATGCAGTCCCACAAAACTCTTCACCACACCCAGCACAGATGTCAGAACGGAGTGTGCTCAGCGGGGTTGCAAAGAGGGAAGAAAGTTGTACAACCCATCCAAGCATCAGGCCCAAAGGCGCTAAGAGGAGACCTTGAGGAACTTCTCAAGAAGGAGGGCAAGATCTGCTTTACAGAAATAGGCAACAACATGCAGCTTCACGAAAAGAATTATTTCCAGAGATCTAGAGCTCCGATAAACGTTAAACTAGTGCTGGATTACTCGTGGCTTGCATAGGTATCCCTAGTAAAATCACCAGTACCAGATCCACTCAGGAGGGCATCGTGAATGACTCGAAACCCAGGGATGAGCTCAGGGCGGGCAGATCTAGATCCGCATGTAAGCACGGAGTGAACAATAACCTCAGCGTCACACCGATGGCATGGGGAGTCGCACCCTGCCTAGATCCCATCGTAGGATCTAGGGTTCTTGGGAATCACACCCAAGGAGGAAGAAGGAGCTCTCTCTCTTCTGTAATTGTCTCTCAAAAACTCTTCATTCTTTCATTAGCTCCAAATTTTGCTTACAAGAGAGATTATATATGGAGAAGTTGGAGATAATTGACTTATCTCAACATCGGAAGCAACGGCATCAAAAATGATGAAGAAACTGTAGAGGAATCATCGGGAGAAGTTTAGAATAAAACACCCGAAATGGGAGAGAAAAAGCCTTTAATTACCCCATTTTCGAGAGGATGTGCGGTCTTGCGATAGACCACACATCTATCTTATGCGGCTGATATTGGGCCGTTCATCCCCGTCGGTGATAATTATAAAAAGCCCTTAATTTATCTTTGAAACCAGCCGAAGAATCCGGCATTGGACTCTGAGGGATATGCGGCTCTTTTTACACCGTACAACATAACATGCGGTCCAAAGTAGGCCGCACATGTGCTTGTCGGTGATAATTCAGAAAATGCTGAAAATGGCAAAAATCAATCATGAGCGGCCTGTCATGAGCCGCACAAGTGTTGGGCGTTGGAATTTTGTAATAAAATGGAAAAAAATACAATTCCAAGGCCCGTTAAGCCCTGAACTGAAATGGGCCCAGCTTGGGAGGGAGGCCTTTCACAACATAAGTCTGAATATTGTCAGAAAATGATCCCAACATAAAGTGGACAACTCGAGGCATCAATAAATAAGAGTAAGAGGAATAATTCAACTTATTGGTAAAAACGGGTGTCAACAGATGCCCCTCCTTAACACCCTCTTTGTAGGGGAGCGAGTGGAGGTGAACCGAAGGTGACAGGGGACATGGAGACGAAGTGAAGATGAAGCGGAGCAGACTAAAAAGTGGGCGTTAAGGCAAATGACACTCGTTTCCTGACCAACAAGTAGTGGGAACTGTCAAGAAGACTCTAAATCAAACACCGGAATAATTGGACCAAAGAGCGACACTCATCTAGAGAAATTAACTAAAATAAAGGTAAATTAAAATGGGGGCAACCTCATTAGGGGACACAATCCACTGCTAATGAGGGAATTAAATCAGATAGAATCAAATAAAGAGATGAACTAAAACTCCAAACGGGTGACTCTCAGTCAACCAAATCGCGTGAATAGACCAGAGAGAACCTTCCAATTTTGAGTGAAATTGCTTCTCTTACCCAGACATTGAACACATAGTCATCTATTGCTACCAGGAGATTTTGCAGACAACTTACGGGTCATGAATGCTCAAGAGATGTGCATGATGCATGCTGGGCTAAAGTAAAGAAATCATCAAGACAAATGCAAAGAAAGAATAAAATATAAACTACCCAAGAATAGTTATGTTGGACTGGGGATAATCAAGATCAGGACATCATCTGCAACCACAGTGTGTAGGATAGAACCGTCGTCTCATGATTTTCCCAACCCAACGACCTATCCGGAGGTTAAACACGCCACCTAGATCATCACTTATTTTTGTTAAAGGGGAACATCAGATCCTGGAACATGCGAGTATCCAACTGGTTCTCGAGATAACGTAGCTTAATATCATATAGTAATGCATTAAGGGTCATGGAAAATGAAATACATTACCTGACTTACCTGTCGACGGGCCAGCAGGTGAGTGAGTGATAGTGCTGCAAGACAGATTGTCAATTAAATTCATAGAGAGTCATCATTAAGATAGCCAAAGTATTAAGCAAGCATGGTGTACATGGGAAGAGTTTACAAAAATGCGTTCCAAGGATAAGCGGTAGAATTTGTCCATTTGCGCTATCTACTGCTGGCTTACGATGTTTTCCATATGATTAATGGATTTTCCTATTTGTTACCCATGTTTACTAGTCGTTTGAAGATGCTGCCTCGGCATCGGAGAGTCCCGGTTCCTCAAGAAGCGAGCAGTGTCCCTCAGGATATTCCTGCTCTAGCTCCCGTTATTCCAGCTCAAGAGGATGCACCTGGCATTCACGGACGTGCGTTGAAGGAATTTTTGCTATTTCATCCGTCGACTTTTGAAGGCTAGACTAATCCGGATGCCACCAGAGTATGGTTGGACACGACCGAGCGCGTGTTTCACTCCATGGAATGCGCGGAAGATGAAAAGTTGATGCCCGGCACTTTTCAGCTCCAGGGTGCGGCGCTGACATGGTGGAATACAGAATAGGAAATTTCTTTCCAATCCCGCCTGCTCCGGTAAATTTCGTGGGCTGAGTTCGTTGCCACTTTCGAACTCACCTTCAGCCCGGCTTATCTTCAGATGGATAAAATGCACCAGTTTTTACAGCTCGTCCAGGGAGGAATGTTGGTGCTTGAATATCAGAATAGGTTTATGAAATTGGGTTGTTATGCGCCCCATGTGCTTGCAAATGAAGCTTTGAAGACAGAACAGTTTCTTCTTGGCCTCCGTGTTGAATTGAGGCAGCCGTTGATCGTTGCCCATGTAACTAACATGAATGAAGTATATCAGGCTGCAGCAGCATTGGAGTTGGATTTGGCGAGATCCCAGACTTCTTCTCAGGCAGTGTCGGTTCAGCCGACAGTTCAACTTCCATCTGGTTATCCACCTCCTGTTCCAGATTTTTCTTCAGCCACTCCAGTAGCTAGTGGTGTTGCTTCTTCGGGCAAGTCCCAGGTCAGAAGATTCAAGAATAAGAAGAGGTTTAAGAAGTGATTTGACCAGCAGGCATTGTCGGGTGCAGTTTAGTAGTCAGCCCCTTCCTTCCTGCAGCGTCAGAGTTCTGCCAAAAGCCAATTTAAGGGTTGTGCGCGGTGTGGTGACAGCCACCCAGGCAAACCATGCTCCTTGCTGGTGGTATGTTTTCGATGTGACCAGTCGGGTTACGTGGTGAGAGGCTGTCCTTTGCGAGCGATTCCAGTGTAATTTGCTCCGGTAGCTCAATCCCAGCCGTCTCAATCGCAATTCAGGCCTCCACTTTCACAACCACATCCATCTCAGCAGTTCCAATAGATTCATCCTCAGGCTTCAGCAACATCTTCCTTCCAGTCCTCTGTAGCTGCCAGTAGAAAGCTAAAAGGCAAGGTGACTCATATTTCGCAGGCAGAGGCTGTGGCTTCAAATCTTGTCGAATGTACTATTACTATTTTTGGTTGTGCAGCCCATGCTTTATTTGATTCAGGTACTTCTCACTCCTTCATTTCTGAGGATTTTATTACATGTATCGAGGAGCCCATGATCAAGGTAGCTTGTGATTTAATTGTTGAATTACCATCTGGGGATTTTATGGCTACCCTATTATGTCTTGAAGACTCGCCTGTTGTGATTAGTGATCGGCAATTACCGGCGAGACTATATGCTTTACAGTTGGCAGACTATGACATCATTCTGGGTATGGATTGGCTAGAGCAGTACGGGGCTATGGTTGATTGCAGATCTAATTCTATCAATATAGTTCCTGAGTCTCTAATCAGCTAATCTGTGAGCATTTTAGTTAACTTAGTGAAACTGTTAATTCCACAACAGTCCACTAGTCTCAAGTATTTAATTGGGTGAAAATTTTTAAGGGGATTCATTCAACCCCCCCTCTAAATCCATCACACCATACCCAACACGTAGGATGAGAGGTTTGGCTCCACTGTATGAACATTATCGAGCCTCTCCATCACCGCCTGATCATGAGGACGGGGGGTGTCCATTAGCAGGAGGTAGAGTTCCCTGCACGGGATGATGAGCACAACGGGCGGTCCCCAAAGGGACTTAGCTTTGAGATTGACTGGATCACTAGGGTGATCGACCAGGTGCGTGACTGCTCATGTAGAGGTCGGGAGGTGAAGGCCCGAGCTATTAGTGATGAGCCTATCTAAAGGCCTACGCCCGGAGGTATGGCGACCAGGTCTTCCGTGGCGCCTGACGACCGGTATGACTCTCTAAACTTAAGCTTTCTAGTGATTCCTGATCCACTGACACCTTGACTTTGCTATATGCAGCTAGACCCCCAGGGACGGATAGCGGAGCTCCAGGGTCTCCTCCACTCCACTGTGCAGCAGAGGGATGAGTTCCAGCGTGCGCTGGAGCTTCTGGTAAGTTTTACTAAACCTTAGACTTAATTATGCAGGTGTTTGTGAGTTTGACTGGCTTGACTTCTAAAATGTAGCGAGCCTAGGGAGTGCAATGGTGTGGACCAGATGCTCCATCCTCTTCTTCCCATCCTACGAGAGGCCAATCTGAGCGGGACGCAGACTTTGCTAGGGCGGTTGCTCAGGCCGAGGAGGACGAGACCACTCTCACGGAGAGGGTAAGCAAAGCAACTGAGTTTCATTTTGACTTAAATGCTTATGATGATGTAAATGCCTAACTATGATGAATGTGTAGGCAGGCGAGAGAGCTGACCACAGCACTGACTGAGGTAGAGCATGCCAGAGTGACTCCGGGTAGAGCTAGAGCAGGCACGAGCTGAGATGAAGCATTTCCATGTAGAGGCGGAGTGGCTTCGTACAGGAGTAGTGGACCTTGAGTGATACCAGACCGAGGCGAGGGAGGCGAGGCGCTAGGCCTTCGAGTTGAAGATCAAGCTACGGGCCGTAGAGCAGATGGTCCGGATGATCGACCGAGGACCCGAGAGGAGTGCATCTCAGAGCGGTGCACAGAACGATACGTTCCCAGACTTCCTTACTAGCTCTTCTGGCTAGCGGCGGAATGAGGAGGAGGAGAAGAGAGGATGAAGAGAGGAGGGGAGCACAGCCATGGGCCTGTCGGAGAAATGACATGAGGGCACCAATGACAGTGGAGGTCCAAGACAGGGACTGGCCGAGTGACTTGTACTTTCCTTTCCATTATGGACACACATGTACATGACTCTTGTTATAGTGGAATGAGATATTGTTGTCTTTTATTAAGATGCAAATGAGTGGTTGTGGATGCTGACTTACTAACAACGACCTCTAGTACTGACAAAGAGAGCGTGAGAAAGAGAGCGGAAGGGAGAGAGCAAGAAAGGACTAGCGATTAAGTAAGAAGAGAGAGGGCCAAAATCTGACAGAAAGTGGAAAATGGTCTCTTGGAAGATCGCAAGAAGAAGAGTGATATGTAGTGATAGGCGGATCTAGAGGGGAGGGGTGAATAGATCAGCCCCTTCTTTTCGAAAATAATTTAAGAATAGAGACTAAATCACAGTAAGATAAGAGTCTCCACTAACTATTGAGCTAAATGCATTGAAGATGTATTGATAACGTTCCTACACAAGCATCTAGCGTTGAGATGAGAAGATGAACAAACCACAAAGACATAAATTTTAAGGTGGTTCGATCTCTATCTAGAGACCTACAGTCAACCCTCACTCAACCGAGTGAGGATTCACTAGTGCTAAAGCACTACAGCTGATTCACAGCTTCCAACTAAGAGAAAGATTCTCTCCAATCTGCTGTCTAACAGCTTGAGGGTACACAACCCAAAAATCACAGACCTGTGAACCCACTGTTCGTCTTCCTACATGTAGGTAGGGAACAATGTATGGATATGAGCTTTGAGAAAAACAAACTAGAAAGAGGGTAAATAGACAGGATATGACTATATAGATCAGTGAGAGAAAAAGAATCCTATCTGGGAGAAAATTGAACGTCGCCTGAATGCTCCTCCTCTTCTCTTCAGGCCTTCATCGCGAACACAAGAGGAATGGTGGACGGGCTTCCCAGCTGACGCACAGGTGACTGAGGATGCTATCTCCCTTGCAGTCTAAGTTCCAGAAGGTGACGGAGATGAGCTGCAGTGTTGCTTTCATGCCAGCGGTAAGAGAAAGGCGAGATCTCCACGAAGACTTCTCCACTGCCGTGCTCTACCATACTGCTCCCTTTCTCTCCATTCTTCTTGTTCTTCTCTTCTGTCCCCAAGTCGAATGTACTTCTTCTACAAGTTTCTTCTGTAGGTTATCCTCCTATTCGTATAGCACAACTCAAATGTCCCTTTCTCTCTTCTCTTTTTGCTTCAATAACTTTTTTTGTTTCTTCTCTCATGCACGTCGAAAACGGGAGTGGATAGGGGACCAAATCTATAAAGGGCCCCACCACTGGAAGATTCATCTGCCAACTAATGATCTCCACTGAAAAGGTGAGCTTCTAGAAGAATTTTTAAGTATGAACGGATCCACCAAGACTGGTTGCGGATCTTGAAAAGTGGACGCTATCGAATTTAGATCCGTTCTGGGCGAACTTGATGGTGTTGACACATCCAGCTGAAGTGTCAACACTTACCATCAAAAATTAGAATAGATGTTGATGGCTTCACTAACAGTTCAACACGTCCAGAGCCGCAGGTTGACACAGGTGCAACAAGCAATTGCGGCTCGTACGACCGCGTCGAGGCATAGCCCCATGCGTCGAGGCATGGCCCTGCATGACAGAAAGACTCTTCCTCCGAGTTGGACTAAAGTGTCGGCATGTTCTGTAAAGAGTGTCGACACACTGCGCGCACCAGAGCTCAAATAGAAACACCTAAATCGCGTGTTTCTTCTTGAAGTGTCGACACGTCCTGCTGACAAGTCGACACATTGAATGTACTTCTCCTATACTTGTCCAAAACAGAATTTCAACAAAATTGTTAGACATACTACAAATATCTAATAATGATTTATGATTTGTTATCATCCAAATTAGGGGACACAATATTCTCCCCCTTTTTGATGATGACAACCATGAGTCATTATTTCACAAACATCCATATGGCATCCGGGTCGTGGGAGGCGCCGTTGGAACAGGCTCGACGAGTAGGTCGAGGTGGTACCCTCTATTCTGCGGTTCGGGGACCGTGGAGACGAGACGGGTTGAGAAGAGCCGCGATGCCCCATCGTCCAATTCACATCGTTTTACGAGCTTCGTCGTGATCGAGGTAGGGGAATGTGCTCCTCATTTTTCCAGGAGCGTTTTGACCCCTCATGCATCGCCGATGGCGGACATTTTCCTCGTTTTTCATGTAAAACTCTTTTTGAGAGATTTTAGGCCTAATTTTGGGGTTTTTCTTCTCCTCACTCGGTTTTGATCGAAACGGCCGCTGATTGAGGCACGGGAGCTGCCGTTGGGAAGGTCGTGCCGCGAGGATCGCATAGACGTCCTTCTTCCCTCAATTCGCAGAGCGTGGAGGCGCGTGGAGTCGGGAGGTCGTCGTTACCCTCATCGTCCGTTCGACATCGGATCGGCTTCCTCGTCGTGTCAGAGGTAGGGGGATTGATTCATCTCCTCGCTAGGATCATTTCCATACCACTTGCACGTCCATCCACGACCGTTTGGCCTAGGTAATGTTCATCTTTAGTTTTTCTCTAAAATGTGATAAAAACGTGTTAATTAATTGTAATTAGTGTTTTTAATTATTAATGGGCATGTTAATTATATTTTTCAGCTTCTGTTGGTTTGCATGGATGTATGGCATAGCAGGTTTTACATTTTTACAGGTTTTTGTAAGCGAACCCATTGATTTCTATCAACCGGGGCGTGGATCAGTTTCAAACCATACCCGCTCGTTGCCCAGATTGCATGGCGGTCACCCCCGTGATCGTCATGTGTTTAACGCACCGCATCTGGCATGTTATGCCCTCATAGCGGATCACCCCAGGTCCGTTATGCTCATGAACATGGTAGATAGGTGGTTAGTATAGTGCACCCTTCCCTGACCGTTATGGTAATCGATTTTCTGTGAATTTTTCACATTTGGGTGACTTTAACAGACCCCTGGTGGACTATCATTTGACCATTGACCGATCATTGACCGTTGACCATTAAGGTGGTTAGCATGGCAGTGTAGGATAGATCCGTTATGGTCATATAACGCCCCTTACCGTGTGCATTATATGGTGCATTTAAATAGTGGTTTTCTGTTGATTCTTGGTGTTCGGGTGACTTTAATGGACTCAGACTCATGCGTTGTAGTCTCATAACGCACCAGCCTGGGTGCGTTATGTCATGTGATTTCTAGTTTCAGCTCATGCAAGTATAACGGCCATGGGAGGCGCGTTACACTCAGCATAATGCCCCATGCTTGGCACGTTATGCCCTGCATTTCTGGTTGCATCGCATTGTTTAGTTGAGTATAACGCACGGGGGTAGGTGCATTATACTGTACATAACGCCCCAGTGGTGGTGCGTTATGGTCTGCATGTCTGTGCGTCTATGTGCTTGTATTCACCTAAGTGTTCGGGTGAGTTTAATGGATGAAGGGAGATGCGTTATGTACTATATGATGCCCCTACCCTGATCCGTTATATCAGGTAACGGTCCCAGCTTGGTCCGTTATTCCTTCTGGCATTCTAAAAAAGAGCATGTGTAGTTCCTAATGTATTCAATAGTGCATATTCGCCATGTTTAAGTTATTTTATACTCCGATGAACCCAGTATTCAATGCCTTGTTGGCATTTGACTCGACGGATGCCTTGGGTATTCCATGAGAGTTATATTTGTGTGTCAAGGGATCCTGGAAGAGTGGTTTCATCCCGAGCAGTGTTCGGTGTTTCTTCCATGTTTATTGGCTTGACTTCGACCCCTTGGTTAGCCCATTGTACGTGGATGTTGTGGACGTCCTATGAGGGCTGTGACCGTGTTATAGGGTGTTCGAATGTGCCATTGCACCGAGTAGTGTTTTGTCTATTTCGAGGGTCATTATGATTTCTGGTCAACCCGATTGTGACCCAGTGGTTGACACGTGACCTCATGAGTGTCTTACCTTAGTTTACGTGCCTATATAGTCTGAGGGCTTTGATGTTCCCTCATGTTTTCTGATTTATGTAATACGGAGTCGAGAGTCCTATGTGTAGCCTTGGGACTGGGGACTTATGTTTTATCGTGTTTTTGGCTTAGGGACTAGGCGGATTAACGGTATATTGTTGTGATGTGCGATGATCTTCACCCGAGTCGTGTGACTCAAGGATTGTTGTGTGTAGGTTGTCTATCCTGAGTCTGGTGATAGTTCTGTGTACTGTCTTGTGTTTCGTAGTGCGTGTGACAGGTGAGGGTTTACCCTATCCACACTTGGGAGTTTCTTTTGGAGAGTCTCTGTGTCCAGTGAGCCTCCACTAGTCGTAGCCTGATGACACTTGGTGTCAGCCCACCTAGGAGTGGTGGTAGGGCGAGTTCCTGAGATACGATATTTAGGCTAGTATCCGTGGGCTCCCTTACTTTGCAGTAGCATCCTACTGGGGGAGACAACTAGCTAGAGGCTAGGCTCAAGGCATTAGGCTTGTGTGTGCACACGTGGTCAGGGGCGTTTGGATGGGCGTCGACGGGTGTGACCCTGACAAGTCACTCGTTACTATTGTTCCTTATGCTTGGTACAGTGTCTCAGTTACCGTGTTCGAGACGAGTGTGAGACGCTTGAGGCACAGTGTAAGACGTCAGTGGACGCATCTGGCTTTCCTTCTAGTGAGGAGGTGCTTCTGTCACATGACACGTGACTTGTGATTTTGTGACTGATTCTCCATCAGTGTTGACGTAGTGCCTTGGGTAGCCTATGTTTGGCTTTATTGTGGCGTGTGTAGCAGACACGATGGTGAGGTCGTGTGTGCGTCGATGTTTTGGTTAGTGTTATGTGGAGCCTACACGTCTATTGTGGCATGATGTGTTCTGGCAATATAATCGGGTTTTCTTGAGTTTAGTCTGGAAACTCCCTACCAGGTGTGTTAGAAGTTGTGCCTTTCCTGATTAGGAGTAGTGTAAAGGGCTGAGGTTTTATCGGCAGCCGTGGTTTGTTCGGCTTTAACTCTTTCATTCCCTGTTGTTACTCCTGCTCTTGTTGCTCTTGCTACTTTTACTGCTGTTACCGCTTTGGTTTTTTGGTGGGGATCTGCGGGACCCCTACTGAGCCAGTCACACAAGGCTCACCCCTGACTTTTTTAGGTGTGGCGGCTCTTCTTCCTTGTGGTCTAGAGGTGCGGTTCGTGGTTCTTAGTGGCCAGCTTTGCCAGTGTCGGGCTTCCCCCAACTTGAGGGTACGTTCCCTTTTCTATTAGACTGTACTTGTCTTTTAACGGCGCTACCACACCTTCCCCCCCCTCATTCTCTCCCAATTTCTTTACTCCCCACCCTTCTTTCTTGATGAGGACCAAAGCCCAGGCCCGCCGACCGCCATCGTCAACCAGAGAAGCCAGCCCACCGCCATCACCCACAGAGGAGGGGATGCTAGCCACGTCGCCCGTCGTCGCGGAGGAAGAGACGGTGACCGCGTCCCCTGCCGTCGCGGAGGAAGAGGCCACGGAGGCTGGTGGGGAAGACACGGCACCGGAGGAGCCTGCCAGCGAGCCGGCAGTGACGGGGAGGGTTGCACCTGACCCTGAGGTAGGTGTTCAAACCACCCCCATTGCCACTTTCAATCCATGCATGCTAGTTTTTAGGGGGACGGGGGGTTTTTTGATTGTTAAGGGACCGATTTGGGGGCCTACGGAGGGCTTCCGCCAGTGGGAGGGCCGTCACCGTCTTTGGGGAAGACGATGGTTGGGCGGTCCTAGATCGCCCGCACTACACAGAACATGCGGCCTACATAAGGCCGCACAAACGACCTGTGGCCCAGGAGCGGCCGCACCAACCTCAAAACTGACCTAGGTAAGGTGGTCACTAGGATGCCTCACAAAGAACATGCAGCCTATGTTAGGCCACTCTAACTTCAGAACATGGAGAACATGAGCGGTCCAATCCTGGCTGCTCGTAGTGATGTGTGGTCCCATGAGGACCACCCATCTAGTAGAAAATGGAATTTTTGTTATCTTCATTTATTTTATGAGATAAAATGCTTAAATTAATTTGTTAAACACCTAAAAAATGGATGAATAATGCAAGGAAAGCGTAGGACCCGCATCTCATGGTTGCAGGTCTGTGCAGTGTATTTGGCACTGTTGGACTTTCAGCAGGAGTGGTTGGCCGCCATGGGGTTCGCCCCATTCCTGAGTATTGAGGTGTGTCGATTCGAGACAGCTCTACTCTACGCCCTGCACGATCGGTGGGATCCAGTGAGTCGGACCTTCCTTTTCCCTTGGGGGCATATGGTCCCTACGCTGGAGGATGTGGCCAGGCTCACTAGTCTTCGAGTGCATGGGCTACCGGTCAGTGGGACCACCTATCCTGACTACCGGGAGATGGCTCGGGAGCTGCTGGGCCTAGGGCTGCGGCGCCTCGAGAGGCAGTCGACCCTCTTTCCTCAGGCGAGTCTACAGGACAGCCAGGGGTTGTGACGAGCAGGGATAGCGGTCGGGGAGCAGCTAGAGCAGCACCTGCAGCGTTTAGTGGACTTGGCCAGACCGAAGGTAGTTGCAGAGCTAGGAGTGGAGGCCGATCGAGTGCTACGTCATTTCTTGATGCTGTTGTTTGGACGACTACTCTTCTCCACACGGGCAGATGCGATGAGCCGTCGTTTCCTCCCCTTCCTCGAGGAGCTTGACCACGTGGGCGACTATGCCTGGGGAGCGACAGTCCTCGCCTTTTCGTTTGACACGCTGAGTTCGACGGGCCGTCGGACCATGCTCGGGGGCTTCTCCCCCTTACTCCAGGTATGACTCCTATCCTAGGATTGATTATGTGACTTCTATATGCTTCCTCAATGCTGACGTAATACTATGATGCAGGTTTTGGCCTATGTGTACTTACGCGCACTAGGTAGAGGGGAGGAGCCCCGTCACCTCTCTTTCGATGATGTGGAACCTTTCTTTGAATTTTCTTTGCATGTCTAGCCAATCAATAATGGACCCGGGCTGCAAGCCTGAGTACCACTCGAAGGCAAGCCCCATTAGCGTGGACCCAAAGAACTTGAACATGTATGACTGATCAGTAGCTAAGTCGCCCATCACATTAGTATAGTAGGCAATGTGCTCACGTGGAGACCCCTGCCTGTTGAACTTCTCAAACTTTGGAGGCTTAGTGATACCAGGGGGCAGCCTCTTGGCAGCATGATGAGGCAGGTATGGTACCCTGTACACATCAAATGAGGCGGAGTTGCCATCGCTCCTTTCTACCAGCTTCATTTCTATCATTTGCTCAACCATGAGCTTGTTCACCACCGCCATGCCAACCGGGTTTGAGTAGAAGTGAGCATGTTGCATGTGCCGCATTGCTAGAAGTTGAAGGTTGTATGTGAGCATGTTGCATGTGAGCAGGAACCCCTTGGAATTAGAGATTTGAAGGTTGTAGCACAGCTACAAGTTGTTGTTGCCGGGGAGGCATGGCCCCAGTGTAGTTATGCACCAGTTGTAAGGTGATTGCCTGTGATGAGGCTTAAAATACCTGGCTACTGCCCCCTAATGTTCCAGGCAGCCCTTCACCCTATGCGGGCACGGAGATGTGCATATCCCTCTCGCTTAATTGCTTCTTTAATGCTTCAATTTCTTACTAATATTTGTGCAGCAACATCAATAGGTCTGGGTCGCTGACAGAAGGGTTGGGGTGGCTTCCCCTATCCTCGTTAGGTGTTTCTTTAGATGAGGTGGATGGCATGGCACTATCTCCTTTAGCTGTGAGCACATTAGCAGCTAAAGTCACCACGACCTCTTCTGGACTTGTTGTCCCATCTAGAATTTGCAATGCCTCACTGGCTACCTTTTTTCTTCTTGTGAGAGGGCCGGGCCTCTCGAAAATTCTGACAACTTCTTCAGGCTCTTTAGGCAGAGCCCCTTAGTGGGTGGTCATCCCGACCACATGATAGGTGTAGACTTGGATATTTCGGCTTCTTCTCCTCACATGCCTGGTCGGTTGACCTGGGAAGGTCAATCTTTCAAACACCGAGACTTTCGGTGGAGGTTCTTCATAGCGGGAGTACCTGTAATATCCCGACTCTACATCTTCTATTTCAACTGGGTTGGTTGAATATTCTTGATTCTCTTCAGGTGTGGTGATGGCCGGTAATAGCCACTACATTCCCAGGGAAGTATTCCCGGCACCGCGGAGGTATCCGTGTAGAGCCTGGGTGATGTCTTCTAGCTCATGATTGGGATAGACTGCAGGTTTTGGCATCCTTGTTTGTACAGGGGGCCCATAGGTAGGCTGACCCCTCCTAGCAAACTTGCCATTATTCTCTGCATGATGTAGAGTATTCACCCTCCACCTTCAGGCTTGAGCAAGTGGCTCACGAGGAGCCGTAAATGGTGTCTCATTCTTATTTTTTCTTTCACCATCTCCCTTTCCTGGGCTTCTTGGTCCTAATAAACAGCGGTTGAGTTGACACTAGGGCCCGTGCTGACTTGGGCACCAAGACTTACTTGGTCTTGCATGGCCTTGGGGCCGGCTCATTCTTCGGTCGATGGACCGTTCTAGTATTCTTCTTCTTCGCCCATAATGGCTTGGAACATTGCGGCCACTTCATCGGAACTATGGGCTCGAGGCTCGGCCATGGTTGAAAGGGTGGGGTTGGATCCCCCTAGGAATGGTCATGCAACGACATTTTTTTTTAATAAAAACTAATGTAAACACCTAGACATACTTAACCAAATCTCCAGTACATGGTGAAGGCTTTTACCTGAAGGTCCAACTCGACACGAGGGGTCACCTTCCGGATCAGCGTAACCGAACCTTCCGAGTAACGTCTTTTGATATACCGGAGAGTTGGGATGCAAATCAAAACACTTTTTTTTCTTTTGTTTTAAAACAATGATCCTAGACTTAAGACACTTCTTTATTTTTATGTAATGACTAATGCAAGGACTACCCTAGACTCAACCACGTTCTGATACTAATTTGATGCGGGACGGAGACCCGGACTCGATGCCGAGCTAGCAAGCTCGCACTCGTCCCTAGCGAGGGAAGCATTCGGACCTGCACGGTTGAGAAACCGGCAATGAGTCAGGGGTGGCCAACTCACAACTCACGTGCCCGGGTCGGGTCATTGGACGGTTCGCTCTCTCTCACAATAGTAAAATGAATATATCAAGCTAATGGTCCTAACAATGCTCTCTAGCAGCAGCAAACAAGCAAATACTAAAAAAGTAAGTACGATTACAAGGGGGTGCCGAGTGTACCTCTACGCTCAGGGCATGGGGAAGATGATCCCGGCCAAGATGGTAACTCATGGTTAATACAACAATCATAATAATTTACAGCAATGAATCTTTGCCCACTCCACGCAGGGAGGTAAAGAACTACAGTGGGCTCGGGAGGACCATTCTTGGGTTGGCGGGCAGCACTTTGGTCCGCTCCGTCGGTGCCGTCCAGAAGACACTTGCTGTTGGTTGTGGGGCCCACGTGCTGCTCAGTGGGGCCGAGTGGGCCCAGAGTGACACCGCTGTGATGGGGGGGGCTGGAGGGATGCTCCCTCAGATGACAACACGCTGGTTTGCCTCGTGGGAGGCGAGGCGGCTCCGATCTCCAAGCATTGGATTTGCTGTCCACGAGCTGTCACTTGCTATTTTACAGCACGCGACCCGACGAGAAATATTGCTGCGATCAACCCTGATGCCGAATCGACGCGATACTGGTGGCATTGGAAGGCTCTCTCGAAGAGCTACTATCCTAGTTTGGAACAAAAATTTAAAACTCCATGTTCTGGCCGTAGCAGATTTTAGAAGCTGCTGGTTCCTAGATCTAGATTTGACTGGAATGTGGTTTTACCAAGGGGTTTATGATAGATCTGGGTGATGAGGCCTTCACAAAAGTTGTAGATCTGAAAGTCTGGAGAACGGGGATATCTTTTATGTGAGCTTTTATGGAGGTATCGAGTTTTGGTGAATTTTCTAGTGGATGGAGGTCGGGTTAGGATAACTGTGGACAGATTGAAAATGACGGTTTGGAGAATTTTTTTGGGGAGACAAGAAAATTCCTAAATTCGTGAAAAAAATGTGGGATGTGGAGAATGATGGGTAGAACCTCCAGTTAAAATTTCACTTGATTTGGTGGAGGTTAAGGGGGGCTAGGGGTTCAGATGGTGGCTTGCTGGAATTGGTTCTGTCCAGTGGACAGATTTCTAATGGGGGAATCCCCTCCAAATTTCTCTTCTTTACCCTCTCACATTCTTTAGATAGATTTATTTTATTTTCACGCACTTTTAATTTTCTTTAAGTATAAGTTCACTCCACACTCAGTTTCCTCCAGTATAAGAGTTTTCCAACTTGTTTCAAAAAGAAATTTTCTTCTTCGTGGGATCGACCCGTTCTTACCACTTTACTGTAAGTCAAATCTTTTTAAGTGAGTGAGTTCGGTTATATTTTTGAAATTGTGGCACGTCATCTTTGACGATGAGTGTTTGTGGCTATCAGTAGCTTCCAAGCTCCCTAGAGGTGTGCGTTCGTGAAACAATGGTTGCTTCGGAGCTGCCAGGAGGTGAACACTCACATTCCCTCAGAAACAAAAGGTAGCTCAAGTCTCTTAAGGCATGCAACACTCCCCTCCCCTTCAGGAGGAAGGACATATGCTTTTCTAGAATGGTGTAAAAAGTTGCTTCTAGGCCCCTGAAAGGCAGGTAAGAATCCTAGTCTCCTTAGGAGACGAGACGTACACCTAGTCAAAAAGCAAGTAAGAGCCCTCCCCTCTTCAAGAAGGGCGTACACTTGCCCACGATCACAGCATGACTGGGTAGTCCCCCAGTCTGAGTAAGAGTCCTAATCCCTCTGGGAAATGGGGCGTACGCTTGATCCATGCATACTATGGGCAAATTTGAGCGATGATCTAGCCTACTCTCATGAATGTCCCGCACACAAAGGATCTTTGCCAAACACACATACAACGGAAGCATAAGGGAGATACGTTGATGAGCCCATGCTTTTATTAATAATACAAGGAACCAAACTCAAGTTTCGCACATTCATGTGGCCAACGTGGACCACCAGGGAAGCGAGTGGGACAAACCAAGGCCATGGAAGCATTAGTACCGTCAATGTAATCGGCCATCCAGCCCCATTCATAATCACTTCTCAGGTCAAGCGGTACCTGGACAACAACTAGAGTGGGCTTGACGGTGGCCCCCTCTCTAGGCACCACAACGGCAGGCAACGTTGGGTTTGCTGGAGCATCGTCCACCTTCGCTACACCAACAATAGGGGCACTAGGAACCTTTCCCTCCTTTGCCGTAGATCTGGGGGAGTACTTGGCCATAGTGACGGTGGATACTAAGGGAGACATAGGTAGGTGACACCCCAGACCCATCTACATACCCTGCTATTTATTGAAGAAGAGTGCTTCCTCCCTCCCCTTATTGACAACTGAAGGTGTCCTTCCTTTCACGCATACATCGAACGAAGGCATGGGTTCATTAAATGGTGAGCACATCATATGAAGAGTAGGCACACACCACCATGCGAAGAAAGATTGTAAAAAAAACATTTTATTGATAAGCAGGGGGGGACAAAAAGGTTACTCATCCTCCTTGGGACGGAACCTGTCAGGTTGGAGGTCCAGCACCCCCTTGTTATAGTAGAAGCGATTCACCTTCACCAAGGCTTCCCGCCATCCTTGCATGTACCCCTATTTGAACTCTTCGGAGACGCCATCTGTAATGACCCAGGGCTCCAGATATCGATAACCTGATAATATCGGATTACCGCTACCAAGAACTGGGGACACCACCCAAGAGGCTGATGAGGCCCCTGAAGGGTTAGTGGAGTTTGTCGAGGAGTTGTAGTCAACCGAGTCAGCAGAGCTTGCATGTCAGTACCACTGGATGTACTTTTTTATATATATATAATTTTTTCAAGATGTGTTGTATCAACTGCGGTCCATCTGATGTACAAACAGTTAATAAAGAGGAAGGAACTTTTATTTCTATTTCGTGTTGCTTACATGATTTTGGGGGTTGCTTAAAAATAGAACTTGCGAAGTGTTATTGGGTTCCACGTCCGAGGGATGGGTGTTCCTTCCATCGTAGATAGCCGGTATGCCCCTTTTCCGAGCCTCTCAACCACTCGGTAGGGTCCTTCCAAGTTGGGGGCTAGCTTGCCCGCCACCTCTAGTGGTCGAGAGGCTTCCACTTTTCTGAGGACGAAGTCTCTCGGTTGGAAGTGTCTGTCTCGGACTCAGGCGTTGTAGTATCGAATGAGGCGATGTTGGTATTCCGTTGCTCGGATACTGGCTATCTCCCGGACTTCGTTTGCTCAGTCGAGGTTCTCGAGTAATTTCTATTCGTTGATCTCAGATGAAAAGCAGATGACTCGGAGAGAGGGATCGCAAATTCCTAATGGAATTATGGCCTCAGTGTCGTACACCAACTGAAAAGGACTTTCACCAGTTGCCATTTTGGGAGTCGTTCTGTGCGACCATAGTACGCTTGGCCCTCAAGCCAACTTCCCTTGGCCTTACCTATCCTAGTCTTGATGCCTTTTAATATGGTTTTATTGGCATTTTTGATCAGCCCGTTAGCCTGAGGGTCAGTGACCGAAGTGAAGTGGTTGCGAATGCCTAGGTCGGCACATCTGTCTATAAAATAATAAGAATCGGATTGCCGACCATTATCGCTTACAATCACTCGGGGGATGCCATAGCGACAAATGATCGACTTCCAGACGAAAATCCATACGACTGTCTCGGTGATCCTAGCTGTGGCTTCAGCCTCGATCCACTTGGTGAAGTAATCGATGGCGACGATGATGAACTTTTTCTGGGCCTGAGCCACAGGGAATGGCCCGAGGATGTCGATCCCCGACCGAGCAAATAGGTAAGGTTCGGTCAGGGTGACAAGTTCTGACGCTGGTTGGTGGACCAGGTGGTTGAAGAGCTGGCACCGGTCTCATTTCTTTACGTATGTTGAACAATCGTGCTGGAGAGTAGGCCACCAATACCCTTGCCGAAGTAAGATCTTGGCGAGTGATCTTCCTCCCTGGTGCGTGCCACACATTCCTTCGTGTACCTCTTGAACTGCTCGAGTGGCTTCGTTAGTACTGATGCACTCTAAAAGGGGGCCGAAAAAAGATCTATGGTACAAAGTGTCATTTAGGAGGATGAAGTGTCGAGCTTGGTATTTAGCCTTCGAGTGTCCTGTGGGTCGGGGGGTTCTCTTGAATCTCAAAGCCAAGAGAATTAGGGGGTACGCCAGTCACTCGGGGAGGCTAAGTCAACGGTCATGAGCTCCGAATCGATGCTCGGTCGCTCTAATTCCTCGAGGAGAACTGATCGAGTGCCCTCGGGGTCAAGAGAGGAGGCCAGCCGAGAGAGGGCATCTGCGCGGGAGTTTTTCTCCCGAGCTATCCGGACTACCTCAAAGCCCTCGAACTGTTGTGCCAAACCCTTGACCAATTGGAGGTATTTGATCATTGGTTCTTCCTGAGCTAGGATCTCTTAGTGTCGGGCCTCACGCCCCTCATATCGGCGCGTTGCTGGTCGTGTCCACATGTAGAGTCTGAGGTTCGCATCATATAGAGTCGGTCTCCCGTGTCCGTCCCGCATCACATCCCCATGCGAAGCTCAACCCGGGTTGAGCCGTCCAACCAAACCTTAGATGGTCCGATCAGAATCTTCCATCTGGCCCTCCATGCCCTTCATCCGGCCCTCCATGAATGTAGTATGATCTCTAAGGTTCTTATCAAATTGATCTATCCTATCCATGAGGGCCTGCATCATCTCCTGAAGGGAAAGGTCACTAGGACCACCATGCCTAGGGCCAGCCACATGGATAGGGGGCTGGTAATCGGTACCACACCGAGTGGGCATGCAAGACTCTAAGAGACAATGTGGACTGAGACTCTAAGGGGCTAGAGACGACTCTAAACAACAATGCAAGTGGTGGAGATGCGGACTCAAATGCACCCTAGACAAACCTAAATCTCTGATACCAAAATTGATGCGAGACGCTATGCGAACTAGGACTCTATATGAAGACGTGACTAAAGAGACAACTAAACCAGTAACGTCTCAATATGTTAAGTAGCGTGACTCAAACACCTATGACTCCCAAGAGAGGGATCACGCCTAAACAAGTAACTCAAGCTTGCAATTGTCGCCAAGTGAGGGAAGCGTGTCGATCTGCACGGTTGATGAACCGACAGAAGTCTAGGGTAGGCAACTCCACACTCGTGACTTGGATGAGTCACAGGATGGTCACACTCTCTCACCGCGGTAGTGATATGAATATAATACGGGCTAGGAGCCTAATGAACACACAAGCAACGGCTCAAGAGCGTATACGAGACAAGTAAGCTAAACCAAACAAGGACGTGTACGCGTACCTCCACGCTCGGGGTGTGGGGAAGACGCTCGGCCAAATCATACAAACCCTGGTACAAAAGCTAAATAGGTACAATCCAAACACTATCCACTCCTCGTAGGGAGGTAAAAGGCTACACAGTAAATCTAGGGTCGTGTGAAGTGGGGTGGCGGCACGAGTGGATGATGTGCGGCAACTCTGACGTGCTATGAACCGGTACTGCCTAGAACCAGTAGGAAGGATGACGCGTCACAGAGGTCGATGAAGATGCAGTCGTCCCTGAGGCACACTGTAGTGGTGGATGATCCTCCTAGAAGATGACGGAAGCTGACGACGTCGGCTAGAACCTCCGGTGTAGTCACGAACGGTGGGCAGACTGCAGGCTGATCTGTGCAGGTGCAAGAGACCAGCGCCAAGGGAGGCTTGGAAGGCAGACCTCTGGACGTCCTCTGAATGCAAAACTCGGTGGGGACGTAGGTGGGGATGTCCCAGAGACACTTGTGGAAGGATAGTCACAGAAGATAACCGTGGTAGCCGGGGTGAATTTGTGAACAGTCCCCTGTGTGCTCTAGCCAGTCTGCAGGCAGTGGGACAGGAGGTGGAAGATGGGGCTGGTACCAGGGCTTCTGGGTGGCTTTTGGGGCTGGGTTTTCTCTGGAGGTTAGGGGAGGGTCGTGGGATGGTTGGGCAGCAGTGGCGGGGCAGTGTGCAGTGGGGTTTTTGGGAGTGGGAGGTGAAGGCAGATGGGGCTCAATTCTGTAGTTCAGTACTAAACCAAGTCCGAGCATGTAGAGGTCCGTGCACTTTTGTTCATACCAAGTCCAAGCATATAGAGGACTGTGCACATTTCGCATTTCCAACTAAGTCCGTGCATATGTCTAAAGTCCGTGCATATTTTGCAACCATCAAGTCTGTGCATATGTCCAAGTCCGTGCACTATCTTCCATCAAGTCCATGCATGTTTGGTGTGAACACCAAGTCAATGCACGTTTGTTTGCCAACAAAGTCCTTGCATATATGTCTATGGCCGGAACCAAGTCCGTGCAGGTTTTGGCTGTGTCGAAAACAAAGTTCGTGCATATATGTCTAAGGCACGAACCAAGTCCATGCAAGTCCTGGCTTTGTCGAAAAATAAAGTCCGTGCATGTATGTCTAAGGCTCGAACTTAGTCCATGAACTTTTTGCTCTTTGTGCATTAAGGTCTGCGCATACACTGTAGCAAAGGTAGTGAATGTCCATGTAAGGTCCGAGCACACACTGTAGTAAAGTCTGTGCACATTTATCTTAGGCCATTTAAGTCCATGCATACTTGCTTATATACGCGCTATGGAGTGTATATATCTTTTACACTGAGTTGGTACTATGCTCACATGGCTGTAGATTTCATGTCTGTGCATGAATAGTGGCAGTTAGCCAAGTCGGTGCAGCTTAAGGAAGCCAGGGTTCGAGCATCTCATGGGCACCTGAGCATTCAACGATTAGTGATCAGAAGGGTAGATGCACGTGAGATCTGTAGAATTGTTAAAGGGCACGTGAGCCGAGGATGATCTGCACTGAAAGAAGCTGCCACGTGGATAGCCAAGCTCGGAGATACTGACATGTGGCAGGACTCACCTGAACCTTCCAGGGGGCATGTTTTCTCCACACGCCTAGGGCATCTTCGGATAGAGGTAGTATATAAAGAATCCTTCTGCAATTCAAGTACAGAACTCTGGGAGAGATCAAGCAGATAAGCAGAGTAGAAAAGAGGAGAAGAGTGTTCAAAAAAGAAAGAGTGAGCAGTAGAGAAAAGGAATCAGAGGCAGAGAAGAGAAAAGAAAAAGAGTGTTGGAGAAAGAAAGAGTGCGCAGCAGAGAAAAGGAAGAAGAAAGAGAGTGAGAGATCGAGAGCTGAAAAGGAGAAGAAGATAGTTATCTGAATAGTAGTCTTAGCTGGACCGTGGATCAAATCTAGGCCAGTCAGCTCTTTGAGAGCCACTTCGTGCTTCATCGTTTACAACCTTCCGTTGCTATTTCTTCCGATCCTTTATTTCTCCTTTTATCTTTCCTTCAAGCTATTTGTCAGCGGAGGGCAGAGGAGGATTCCTCTGGACGGGTCAAGATGTAATCCCCAGTGGTCGGCAAAGCTATAACGCCCAGCGGTTCAAGCTGTGAGTCAGCAGATGGCTAAGTTGTATTGCCCAACGGAAGCAAGCTGTGATGCTCAGCTGATGTAGGCAAGTTGTGAGGCCCAGCTGTTAAGCTGTGTATCAGCGGGAAGCCACACTCTGGTTGGAGTGTGGGGTGAACGTAGGTCTTCTGATCGAACCACCTAAAAATTGACTGTGCACTATGGTTTGATTGTTCATTCTGTTCCGCTAGATGTATGCTTAGGTTCGCTTATGATGGTCTGATTTTACATCTAGTGATTTACCAGCTCTACCGCCCTTGTGAGTTTTCGCCAGAGCTGGCCCCCTTTTACTTTTTTTGATGCGCCCTTACGGGTTTTCACATCGAATGGTCACCCGATTTTGTCTGAGGTGCCATCGTGGGTTTTCACCTCAGCTGGGTTGATGGCAATTTTTACCCTCAGTAATCCCGTGGAAGGAATTGACTGAGTCTGCCGGGGTATCTTCATTTTTAACCTCATTTTTTTTTCTTTTTTTTTTGACCTGGGAACCTTGTGCCAATCGTCTGTAGTGTGCTACTGTCAAGGGACGTAACTTGGAGTTTGTGTTGTGGGTGGCTTGTAGCTATGACTGTGGCTTTGGCTGGTTGCTGGGTAGCATGGAGCTTGACTGGTGATCTGGGAAGTGGTGAGCCTTAGTGGCATGTTGCTGGAATCATGACCGAGATCTGGGAACTGGTGTGCCTTTGTGACATATTGCTAGAGTTATGACCGGGTCCATGGTGACTCAACCATGATAGGCTGGTGACTGAGAATTATGGGTTGATGGATTCTCATGATAGACGCATCCAAGGTTGTTGTGGTGTAGAGGCCAACCGAGGTGGCGTGTACGCTGGGATTTGCTGGAATGAGTAACTAGAACGGTGCATGAGTTACTGGTGTATATGGGCCAACCACGGTAACGTGTGGTCAGAGAAGTTGTGAGCCAATCGGAGATGTGTATGGCTAACTGGGAAGCGTAAGATTGACGAGCCAGAGAGGTGTGTTAATCAAGGATTAGTATAGGCCAACCAAAGAGAAGAGTGGCCCTGGGAACTGGTGTAGGTCGGATGTGACGATATATGGCCAACAGGGAGGTGTAAGGTTCACAAATGGAGCAGGGCATTAGTCGAGGACTGGTACGGGCCGACTGACAGAGAGTGTGATTGCTAGAAAGTGAGTGACTGGTTTCCCCCAATGGAGGAGGAGAGAGTTTTTGGTTCTCTTTATCAACTCTACCGCCCTTTCAGATTTTCGCCAGAGCTGGCCCCCTTTTACTTTTTTCAGTGCGCCCTTACGGGTTTTCACACTGAGGGGTTACCCAATTTTACCTAAGGTGCTCTTGCGAGTTTTCACCCCAACCGGGTTGCTGGCCTTTTTGCCCCCAGTCGCCTCCCTGAGAGAGAGGACGACTGAGTCCGCCGAGGTGTCTCTATTTTTAATTCCATTTTTTGTTTATTTTTTTTGGTTATCTGGGAGCCTCTTGGCTATTTAGTGAACGACACTGGGTGTCCTCAACTTGCTGCTGTCGAAGGACACTATTAGCGGGATCATTGCCGTTGATCCATTGTGCTGATGCAGGAGTTGCTTGCTGGGGCTTGACTAATTGCCAAGCAATCTGGAACTTCACGTAGACCTTTGAGCCAACTGGTCTGTGTAGCTTGTAACTGGAGCTTGCAGTGTAGCTTGAACGGACCAACTCCAGTGGTACAACGGCTGGAGTCCTGGGTTGTGGTGACGATAGGTCAAGAGTGAACGTAGGCCAACCAAAGAGGCATATTGGCCAAAGGTTAGGGGTTTAGCCAACTGGGAAGGTGTATTGGTCAGGAACTGGGCGATGTATAGGCCAACCATTGTGGTGTCTCGGCCAAAGATCAGGTGTTGGATTGACTGTGGAGGTGTTTAGAGTCTCACGTAAGTGCATGAGTAGAGAGAGGTAGAGAGAGGAGAGAGCGAGAGAGGTAGAGATAGAGAGAGAAAGAGAGAGAACGGTGGAGGTGGTGAGAGAGATAGAGAGAAGGGAGAGAAAGAAAGAGAGAGGGGAGAGAAAGAGGAGAGAGAGGGATCCCGCGGGTAGGAGAGAGTGAGAGAGAAGAGAGAGATAGAGAGAGAGAGGGGGGGTTCAGCCGCGGTGGCGATGCAGTATGGGGGAGTGTAGGGTGCTGTGGTTAGCAGAAGGATGGCGCCGGGAGGCCCTCACGGCGAGAGGAGTGGGCAGTGAGGGTCGCCGGTGGCGACGAGGGTTGCCGACAGAGGGGTGCCCGGTGCCGTGGGCATACAGGATGTTCGCAAGAAGAAGAATGGGTGATGGTTGCGCGGTGAGGAAGCGGTGAGGTCAGGGGGCGTTCGCGGAGTGAGTGGAGGGTGTGGTGAGGGCGCAGGGTGGTGAGGCTTGCAGAGAGGTGGTGAGAGGGAGAGGCTGCGGTAGTGGCGTGAGAGGGAGAGGAGAGAGAGAGAGAGACGGGGGAGTGGTCGGGGCGATGTCGGCTTCGACGGTGACGGGGCTCGGCGTGGATCGCAGTGGTCGAGGGGGTGTAGGGAGGTGAGGAGATGCCGTGGTGGTCTAAGGAGGCTGGGTGCGGTGGTGGCGCGGCGGCTGGGTGGTTGGGAGGATGTGTCTGCGGTGGTCGGAGGAGTTAGCAGGGAGGTGTGAGGAGGTTGGGTGGCGGCCGCGGTGGGGAGGCCGGCGGAGGGCGTCCGGTGTGAGTCTGCCGTAAGAGAGAGAGGGAGAGTGATGAAGGGGGAGGGTGTCTGCGGGTGTACAACGGTGGGGGGAGGGGACGTCCGTAGCGTTAGTAGAGGGAGGCGGGCGGCCCATCTGTGAGTTCGTGCGGCAGAGAAGGGAGGGAGGAGAATGGGGGGGTTACATGCAAATGAGGCTGGCGGCGAGGGTGCGATGGGATGGGAAGGGCGATGGCGTGGTGCAGTGGAGGATGGAGTTGGTTAGCGGGGGTGACTGGGCAGCGTAAGGGAGGGAGGAAAAGGAAGAGCAGCCGGCATTCGCGGTCGATGGTGGCAGCGGCGGTCTGCAAGCAAGGGCAGGGGGAGCACAGGCGGCGGTCGCGGGGGAGCTTGCCGGAGGTGGGCCGCTATGGTCGGAGAGGGGAGTTATTGGTGGGTGGGTGTGTGTCTGCGGGAGGAGGTGCGACGTGGAGAGGGGGAGTGGAGGGTTAGCAGGTGTGAGGGGTCGCTGTAGAAAGGGAGGGTGGCTGGGTGGCTGTCGCCGGCGGAGAGAAGAGAAAGGGAGAGAAAGAGAGAAGGTGAAGAGGGGGGGTCGTTCGGTGTGTGCACAGGGAGAGGAAGGGAGGTCGACAGGGAGAGGGGGAGTGGAGGGGGTGTCCCGCGAGGGAGGCCGGCGGTGAGGTCGGTTGGCAGGTAGAGGTGGTGACGGCTCCGGCGGTGAGGGCGTGCGGTGGTCGGAGGGAGGTAGCAGGGGGTGCTTGTGGTTAGAGAGAGAGGGAGAGAGAGAGGAGGACGGGGGAGAGTGAGAGGGGGTGACAGGGAGGACGACGGGGCAGCGGGGTCACGGTGTGGGATGGAAGGAGTGATTCTTTATGCCACGACTCCTAAAAGGCCTTGGCGGGGTGTTGACGAAGCTCTCGGTTGGCCGTACGGCCTTGGTTCGGACTCCGTGTGTGTTTGGTTTGAGCACGCGGGTCTTCCGATGACACGACCTTCGGCACCATGACTTATGATTCTGGCTCGGTTCGGTTTGTGCTTAGATCTCCCATGTGGGATGACATTCTACGTAGACCGGCGGTCATTTGGCCTCTGACGGACCCACGTTCGCAAGAAGCCGAACCCATGTCGGGTGCTTGGGTCCTTCTGCTGCCAAGGCTTCCAATTTCTGATTGCGAAGAGCCAATGGCGTTCTTCTTTCTCAGGAGAGTCTTCATTGGGACGGGAAGTCACCAGGTAGATCACCATCCTTGGTCGGGCGACGGTGTAGGGTAGCGGTGTGACAAAGTCGACACCGGATCATTGCGTAGGCTTGGTCGCACTACCAGCTGGTAGCGGAGTCATGTTGGTTCTCTTGAGGCCAAGTTCTCAACATTCATTCCAGGTGGCTCGAGGCTCTGGCAACTTCAGAGGGTTCAACGGTCTACTTTTCTTCGGCTTGCGTACTCCCGTAAGCTGTGTCATTTGCCTTTGCGGCTTGATCGCCGGTCATCACATTTTGAGTGTCAACACCCTCCACTAGTCACAGCCTTCTTACGGCACGCACGTGTTGACCCACTCAGGAGTGGTGGAGCGGCATACCCGAGTTAGACGGTGAGTTGGCTAGTTACCATAGGGCCCTTACGTACTACCGAGTCCGGGTAGGTGGGGGAAATACTAGCTAGAGGATAGGCCTAGGGCATATGGTCTGAGTGTGCACACGAGGCTGAGAGCTCAGACCCGTGCTGACGAGCGCGACCTCAGCTAGTCCTTGTTTATGGTACTTCTGGTTAGTGTGTGTGTCTGAGTCTCGCACTCGGGGCATTGTAGCTAGACACTTGTGACGCGGTGTAAGACGTCAGGGGATGCATCTGGTCATTCTTCTAGTGGGTGGTGCTCCCGTCACGTGACGTGAGTTGTCGTGTCCTGAGTTTTCATTTCTCGTCTGCGAGATGAGATTTCGGGTGTTATTTCGGGAGCGTTCCCATAGCCGAGGTTTGGGATTTCCTGTGAGCGTCATCGAGAGCTTTCCCTAGACGGCGTAGAGTTCACGACCGCGAGGTCATGACTGTATTTTTGGACCGTGTGGTTTCGGCTCAGGCCCTACTATGAGGACAGGTTTTCGCGACCGAGGCATCGTGTCGTTTTCCTGGTAGCGTGGCTAGGACGGTTCGTGTCTGGTAGTCTCTCGATCATGGAATCGAGATGTCGGGTGCGTGGCTTGGTTGTCTCCCAACGGGAGACTGGGTCGTGTGTCGGGTGCGTGACTTGGTTGTCCCCCGACGGGAGACCGGGTCGTGTTTTCTGTTGTCGATAGGAGTAGCTGTAGTGCCGAGTTTTGACCGGCCACCGGTTTACTATTCCTACTATTACTGTTGTTCCTTCCACAGCTAGCGTAGCTTTCCTTTCCGCCGTTGTTTTCTCGGTTGGGATTCTGCGGGATCCCTACTAAGCCAGTGATAGGAGGCTCACCCCTGGTTTTCAGGTGCGGTGGTTCTTCCTCGAGGTTCGAGGGAGCGGCGTGGAGGTAATAATAACAACCAAACAAAAAATTGTTAACCATTCTCTCCCGTTCTTTTAGGATGTGGTTCCCTCCCATTATTGCCCAACAATCTTATAAAACTCAACCCATTCCTAACACACCGGGGACCTGGGAGATAAAAGCCCACACATCTCTCTCTCTCCCTCTCTCACGACTCTCTCTTCTCTCTCCCACCCACGCCACTCTCTCTCTCCCTCACGCTCTCTCTCTCTCTCACCCTCTCCCACGTAACTCTCTCTCTCTCTCTCTCTCTCTCTCCTCTCTCAACGCCTGTCGAGCCCTCTTGCCCCCCACTCTCTTTTCGCATAGCCCGCTCTCGCTCACCCTCTCTCCTTCGTGGCCCTCCATCTCCACCTCCCCATCCCACTGCACCACTCTATCGCCGGCTACCCCCTGCGACACCCGCCGACCTTCCTCTCCCCTGCGAACACCTCCCCGCCACTCACGGCCGTCACCCCACCACCAGCCACACCCTCCTGCGGCACCACCCCGTCGCCGGCAACCCCCCCTGCCACCCCGTTCTCCCTGCACATCACCGCCGGCAGGCCACCCCTTGCCTCTCCTCTCTCCCCCTCTGCACTCCCTCCTCGCACCGCCGCGGCACCCCCACCGCATGCACCGCCTGCACCGTCGCCCTCACTACCCTCACTACCCTACGTCGACGCCTCCCTGGCTCCTCCTCTCCCTGCACCTCCGCCTCCGACCGCGCCACCGGTCGCCCTTCCCACTGCCCGCACCCACGCCCAACGGCGGCAACACCTCCCACCAACCGCACCTCCTCCTTCGCCCTCACACCCCCACCGTGGCACCGCTCTCCCTTCCCACCTCTCTTTCTCTCCCCCGCCCTTCACACTGGCGGCGAAGCTCTCTCACCCTCTCTCTCTCACACACACGGTGCACACCGGCGGCCACCCACTCCATCTCACACCCTCTCCCCCTCACCGGACACACAGCTGATACTCCCTGTCCCCTCCTTACACACAACCGCACCGGCACAACCTTCACCTGCACACCCGCCGGCGAGCCCCTCCTCACCATCGCACACCTTACACCGGCGGGACTCTCTCTCCATCCATCTCTCTCATTCTTTCCCACCACTGTACCACTCCCGTCGAACCACCACCACTCCCTCTATCTCTCTCTCACACTTCTCTTCCCCTTCACATACACCCACCTCAGCCGCAGCTACTCCCACCTTCGTCCGCCACTCAACCACCTCCCTCACCCATCGTGCCCACAGCCTGCCAACCCCCCGCCAACCTCTCTCCCTCTCTAGCACACACCCATACATCTCCCATCGGCGGCAGACCCTCCACCTCTCCCTGCTCTTGTCTCTCCCCCACGCACATATACCCTCGTCGGCGTCGTCTCCACACCATCGCACCATCTCCACCGGCACCCACATGCACATGCACGTCACCTGCCGCACACTCTCCCTCTCTCTCTAGCCCACCTGCGGCCTCACCCTCACATCCCCACGCACAACCGTTCTCTCTCTCTCCAGCACTGCCTCTTCTCTCTCTAGCCTACACCGCACATGAGCTCCCACGGCCACTGCATACACACACGCACACACGCCGCACCTCCGGCATGGTCGCACACTACACTCACTCTCCACCGTCTCCCCACGGATTTTCAGACGGATTTCCGACGGATAGGGGCCGTCTGAAATCCCGCTTTTTTTGGTAGTGTTCCACTCTCTCTCTCTCACACACATAACATTACATACTATTACTTGCGTGCGGTACTCGTACTTGCTAGAACTCTAAAGTAGCCAATATTTCATGCTTAATATTCTCCTTAACACTTTCTAGAAATTCCTCATCCTGGTTTAATTGATATACTTTCATATTGTTTTATGATCATTCATGTATAATAGTCTTGCATTCATGTAACATGTAATTACTTAAAGCTGGCTTGTTCTTGAGATATAATCCCTATTGAGCATTCGCTCATCTAGTTCTTTCCAACATTTTTCAGGTAATCAGGTGGCTAGCGAGACCGAGACTCACACGGGAGGGGCAAGTGCGCAAGTGAGCTCCGAAAATTAGTGAACTCTTTTATCTTTCTTCAGTCTAGATAGTATTTCCTGTTAGTTGGTCTTGTCTAAGTTCATCAGTGCATCTCTGATCCTTTTCTTTCATAGTGATGTAGTTGAGTGTTCAAGTTTAGAATTTGAAATTGTAAGAGACTTATATTTGAAATAAAATTTTATTATTACTCCAAACTATTTGGTCTTATGCTGCATGCCCTGATAGTTCACGACTGTTTAACTGCCATGTTCTGAGCAAACGATAGGTTCCGCTACTATCGGACCAGGGCGTGTCAGAGGTAGTATCAGAGCTTCGACTTTCAAATCCTTAGGTCATCAAATCCAAGTGATAGGTTGAGTGTCCTTGTCGGTCATCCTATAGGAATTCTGTGAGAATTGGGTAGAGCTTGGGGTTAAATTATAAAATAAGGATAAAATACTTAAGTTTCATTATTATTAGTTCTTGAGTCAATAAATTATTTTCCCACTCATCCTTGTAGGAACCTAAACAAAATGGAGGCATCCAAACCAAACTTTGTCCCCGAAATGGTCTTCGTAGATGTTCAAGCCTAAGCAGATCTTGTCAGACGAGTCCAGATGTTGGAGAAGGCCGTGGAAGAGAAAGAGAAAGTTGAAAGGAAAGACCAAGTCAACAATTTCGGGTAGTTTACGATGACTCAGAAAAGGCCAAATGAGGGTGTGGGTTCCCAGGAATGCAAGAAGTTCAAACTATGTAAGAACTGCAAGAAAGGGAAAAATAAGGTAGCACTGGTAAGTCAAACTCGAGAAAAGTGTGGAATTTGTGGTAGGGGAAAACACCCACCAGAGGAGTGCTATCGAAAGACTGGAGCATGCCTTCGGTGTGGGAGTCTCCAGCATAGGATAGCACAATGTCCTATTATAAGCCTGAAACACCAGGAAGGAGCCCAAGCCTTAGTGAAAGACGAGCTTGCCAAAGAAAAAGCTACGAAAGGTAACCCTCACGCTCAAGCTTCCTGAAGTAGTTCCTTCAATATATTTGAACTTCTTCCTTGTGTAGACCATAATCAAGTATAGCTAGTTCTCTGTCTTGAGTAGAAGAAGTGAAGTGAATTTGGGGACCAAATTCTTTTAAGTGGGGGAGGGTGTGACGCCCGGTAATTTTGAAGGGTAAATAGGAATAAAAGAATATATTACGGTTTGAAAAATAATAATAATAATAACCTATACATGATGATATTTACATATTCTTATAAACCTTGTTGGTTTACTCATTGTGATTAACTAACACTGCCCCACTGAACTGGTTTCTTGTAGCTCCGCTGGAGACTAGGGCAGAGGTTGCTTTCTTCCCCCCCCCGGGAGGTCGGCCTATTGCCCGATGACGAGGTCAAATATAAGATCGACGTGGAGGGGTTTCTTCGTGTGATGGATGAGGTCGCCGCCAACATCGAGACATTCCATGATTTCGAGTCGTGGAGGGCCTCCGAGGATGGCCGACTAGGTAAGGGCTTCTGGGACTGGGCATATTCTAGTTATGGCTTTGCTTGCTCTAGGAGACTGACATGGTCAATTGTTTCATGTAGAGACGAAAGGGATGCCAGGGACTGTGGCCCCTTCCGAGGCGCAGGGTGGAGTAGCCCTACAGATCGGAGTGTAGGAATCAGTAGCGACCCGAGATGGCTCGGGTAAGTGTTGAATTGCAATAGACGGAATTGCCCTCACTTTGTTGTAAGTTTGACAGGTCGGAGTTGTTGACCGTGTTTATGTTGTTGCTTGCCAAGTGAGGACCCGGCTGCTACCCTAGAGTTGATCCAGGAGCTGGTTAGCACTGGCCCATCTGTGGCCCTCCCCTCTTTTGAGGGGGAGCCAGGAGCGGTGGGTGTCTTGGTCCCATCTATTGCCAGGGATGTGCCTAGCTTGCTACCGTAGCTATTGACAGGGATGCATCCCCTTCCTTTGCCAGCCGTGGTGTCTGCTTGCAATGTGGGACTGGTTGGGTCTTCTAGCGTGGGACCCTCAAGTATATGACTAGGAACTCAACCATCCATAGAGGGGTTTTGTATTACCCTTTGGTGTTAAGCTTCTTTTGCTGTTGATCGCAGGTGCTTCCTCTCCTTTGGAGGAGGGTGAGCTCCCCCCTGACACAACAGGAGCCGCGGAGGGAGAGCCTACAGCGGTGGCTTTGACTGGAGGCGATGAGGAGATCATTGATATCGAGGGAGTCTCTAAGGGGAGTGCCCCGGCTGGTGAGTTTCTTTTTCGAAACCCTTAACTATAAGGTTGTCTTTGCATCAGGTCGAGTTGTGTGCTAACCCCATTTGCTTTATAGCGGCCTCTAGTTCGACCACCTCCAGGAGCTCGTCAGAGGCCTCGTCAGGGTCCTCGAGTAGCAGTAGCTTGGCCATGGAGACCGAGGAGAGTTCGAGCTCGAGCTCTTCCTCTTCCGAGGCCTCTTTCACAGAGGGGACTGGGATGGAGGCTACTTCCGAGGGTACGTGGGGGTCCTCCCCCTCCCTACTTAGCATTTGTTTATGCTTTATGGTAGGGTGCTGACGCTTCTGGGTTGTATATATTGTGCGGGAATCAGGAGAGGAGCACGCGTTGGCCCTTGATGAGAGTGGCCAGGAGGAGCCTCCCGTCCCGCCCATAGATGCTAAAGACGATTGGGTCGTGGAGGAGTCACTGCCCTCTCCGACCCCAGCGGGTGACACTGTAGACACGGAGGAGAGGTCGCCTTCCCTGACCCCAATGGGTGACGCCACAGGCTCAGCGGGACTTGCACCGGGTAAGAGCTAAGTCTTTTTTTTAGGTTTTCCATCTTATTTTTTTATGGGAAGTTTTGCATGCATTGCTTATTTTCCCTTTGTGTTTGCTGAGACTGTATAGGCTCTACTGAGAGAAAATGGAATGAAAAAAATAGAGAAAGAAAAAAGAAGAAGAAAATTTTTTGGGGGGTTGGGCCCCGTGCCCTAAACCCCCTCCCCTCTCTTCTTCTTCCCCTCTTCTCCTCCCCTTTCTTCCTACCGTAGCCCCCTCTTCCTCTCTCAATTTCCCTCTCCTCTCTCTCACGATCTCTCTCTCTCCCCCTTCCCTTTCTTCCCCTTTCTCCCTTCCACCATCGATGATGGCGGGCGGTGGATGAAACTACAGTGGTGTGGTAGAGATGGGCGAGCGGAGGTGGTGAGCAGCGGAGGAGGGCGCAACGATGATGAGGGCGTTCTGGCACTCGCGGCACGTTGGTTGTGGGAACAGTAGCAGCATCCGTTGGGAGCAGCAGCGACAGCTACTACTGCTATGGCCGACTGTGATGAATGATGGCGGCAAGGGCAAACGTGGCTGTGGAAGAGTGTGACGGTCGACAAGGAGTAGATCAGTGGAGCTGCAGTGATGCTGGCGAGGCCTGCCGCAGCTGTGCGCGACAGCGGTGACATTGGGGGTTGACCAATCGGCTACAGTGGCGGCTACAGTGTCAAGAAGAGGAGCAACAATGGCTTCAACTAAGAGAAGAGCAACATTAGTGGCAGTGGCTCGACAGTGGTGTGGAGGACAAGCTGGTGGTGGCCACGTTGGTGTGCCGGCAAGGAGGGAGCCATGGCAACGACAATGGTGTCCCAACAAACTAAATGATGTTGAGTTCCTAGAATTAGCTTTGTGGGAGTGAGCAAGTGGATGGGATCGGCCATGTAGCACGGTGATCCGGCGAGGATTCTCACCCTCAGAGGTAAGGGGATGGGACCCTAAACTCCTCGTACTTCCTTTACGTCGATTTGGGTTTGAATCGGGGTTTGATGCATGCTTTAGGACAGATTCTATGCTAGAGGGCAGGGATGATTAATTTAGTTATTTTAATTTATTTATTATCTACTCATGATGTGAATGGAGAGGAATGATTTCCCAGTGTTTATTATGTTCCGTGATGTGTGTGTCATGGTATAGTTGTAGGGGAGGAGCTCCCCCATGTTTTCCCTATCGCAGAGTGGCGATAGGGCGTGGTTTAGAACGCTATATGTTGTGGTTCTGTCTATTTTCTGTCTCATAGGGGAAGGACTTCATGTTGGCATCCACTTATTTTCTCTAAATTAATTGAGAATTAGACATAGAAAAATAATCCCTAAATAGAGCAAAATGACATAATGCCAATGGTGCTCTACCAGTCGAGTCGGCCTCAAAAATCGAGATGCGTCGCCAGGCCAGATGGCACGACATGATAATCGGGGATCGCCCCCTAGCACAGGACACTGCACCAGTCAGTTTCCCGGTAACTGAGCCGGATCCAAGGTTTGGGACAGCCTGCCGCATTCTGAAGAGATTCGGGGATCACCCCCGAATACCTTGCCTACGGTTTTACATCGTCAACATCTCAGCAACTGGGTTAACTCGGGACTCAAAATAGCCTGGTGCATCATACGACTCGTCGCCAAGGAGCGAGGGTCACTCTGACCCCCAGACAAATGACATTATCATGTCGATGCCCCAGTCACCGGGCCCAACCAAGGGTCCTAACCAGCTAGCCGTGACTCGTGGCAACATCAACAACCATGATTTTGGCTAATCCCCGAGCTCGTAGACTGGGGCTTTATTGGACTGCTCAAAAGTTTTGTTGCGGTCCATATACTGATTTAATTTATGACTGAGCTTCGTTACTCATCTTTGTCTTTCTGGTCTTAGCTTTGCAACTCTAGCAGACATGGCTCGTCCCAGTCGGAGCAGAGAGACCTCTCGGAGGCCCAGGATTGGAGGTTCTGATGACCATTATGTGCGGAGGACGGACAGACTTATGCCACCATTCCCTCCTTGCAACATTACCTCTTAGGATTTTGATGTGGTGGACCGCGGATTCACTTGGGTCGTTGAAGGCCCGACAGGCGAGACTGTTGCCGCTAAGGATACTGTTGATGTCTCTCGTATTATGAGGAGGCAAGGAGGCTATGTCTATGATCGCTTGGGCGGATATCCATCGCACTTCCCATTGGATCGGCATCTTCCACCTTTTATTCAGAGATTTGTGCCTCCTGGTGTCAAGGCTGATGATTTCCGCTTCCCGGGAGAGAGGCGTCGTCTTGAGCGGGTTATATTGCTCGGAAGGGACAACATGTAGGGCACTTGCACTTTCTCTTATCCGAGCTTCCCGGAGGGCTTTGTACGTACCCTGATTAGAGGAGTCTGGGCTTCTTCAGGGATTTTGACAGCTTCACGATCCGAGTAGGGCCGGCCTCACCGGTTATTTGGCATCTATCTGGGCACCACAGGGCCGCAGATGTCACTGTTGATGGGATGTTTCTGACTCCCTCTGGTGCGGCTTTTGCACATGATGACTATGATCATGACTGCTTGTTGGAGAGGATCTTGGCACAGAAGGCTCCCAGCTGGTATGGGAAATGGGCCGTCATTTCTTCCAACGGCTACCGTCACGGTACCACAGAGTGGTTGTGGGGCGTCCTGACAGTTTACAGAGCAGCACTTGACAGGGCGGGTATTCGCCACGCAGTGACTGCAACTTTATATTCTTACCCTTGCCATACAGGGTTGATTCAAAGCCTTAGCCGAAAGGTTCAATCGGCGCTAGAACACATTTATAACTACTGAAGGAGAAACTTCCTTGGACCTGTGGGCCTTCCACAAGATTTCTGGCCTTCCTGTTTGTGGTCAGCCATATGAGGAGTTGTCCCAGGACGATCTGCATCTTAGTGCTTCGGATGGAGCTGGCCGATATGTCCTTCCTCATTGCTTCCGGTATCTGATGAAGACGTGGAGGGACTTAGCCCTTGTAGGCAAAGAGAAAGCTGCCCGGACGCCGAGGGTGACCCTGAATGCTTGGGTGGCACAGTTTTACAGCGGCCCATATTGTTTCTAAGAGGAGTTTGCTTCCTCCGGCATGACTTGGGAGCAGTGTCGAGAGGTAGAGCTTCGGTTTGCTTCACACCCCCGTCACCTGCCCGCCACAGCGCAGAGGTGCAACTCGAGGGAGCTGTCGCCGTTGACGTATCTGGCGGCTTACTTGGCCTACTGGCTGGCCAGCTTCGTGATCCCTCATGGAGAGGAGGGAGTTCTGCGAGCAGAGGTGATCTACCCGGCTTGTTTGATGACATGTGGTCACAGGGTTGCTATTGCTCCGGCCGCGCTGGCGAATATCTATCATTCCTTCGGAGCCCTGACTTCACATTCATCGCCGAGAGAGTTTTGGGTGAGAACGAGTGGGTTTTGTTTATGTTTCAGGAGAAATGCATGTTTTGGGGTGAGCTACAGATTTGCTAATTTGGCGGTCGATTTATGATTTATTTGGTGTGAATGGGTGTTTCGGGTGTTAGGGATCGATTCCACTTATTTACCACTCACAATGGGGCAAGACGGGCGTGGAACGGGGCCTTAGAGGGTCTTCCCATTTGGCCGTCGTCAGAATCGATTGACTAATCTGGAGATTCGATCAGTCGTTTCCTAGCAGAGAGAGCGGCAAGGTGCGCAGGCAGATCGATCGACTGATCTTGGGATTCGGTCGATCAACCTGGGCAATCAGTCGACCGATCCCTGTGTAGATTGGGCACTAGGAAATTCGGTCGACTGATTCCCTTAGACCGGGTGACCAATGGACCCTGTAGGTCGACTGGCCCTTGTTAATGGTCAACTGACCCATTGTGGAAATGGCCATTTTGGCCCAAATGATGTGATTTTTGCTCTGAAATGTAAAATAAGGTATTTATGGATAAAATAAATAATAAATTAGTCATGCCCACCCTAAGGGGACCATCAAATGATGGGGGTCTGATGACCCGACTTTTGAGGCAAGATTTATCACATACTATGAGAAGATGTAAGTCTTCGTGGATCCTTTAGTCAGACAACTGCCATGTGATGCATGATTTATATTCTGTGCGATGGACCTATGTATATGTGTGACCGATGGTACTTCGGTGTTTTACAGCGAGCTATACCTTGAGTGACCTTCTCCACTAGTGGTAACATGCCTGGGCACGCAGGTGCTAACTCACCTGAGAGCGGTGGAGAGCTAGACCCGACGAGATGATTTTTAGGTTGATTTTCGTAGGGCCCCTTGCCTTTGCGCCCTAGTCTGGGCTAGGGGGAAAGCCAGCTAGAGGGCCTGACTTAGAGCAGTGAGTCTATGTGTGCATGCATGGTTGGGGACTTCAGTTGCGTGCTGATGAGCACAGCCCCAACTAATCTTTGTTTAGCGATTAGTTGTGTATGGTGTCCTAGTTTTTGTGCTGGGGAGAGATAGGTGACACCTGAGACTGCAGACTAAGTTGTCAGTGGATGTATCCAGCCTTGCTCTAGTGGATAGTGATCCCATCATTTGAGTGTAGTGACTCCAATTTTTTACCGCTGTGACTTAGCGTTTTAGGCGGTTGTGGGTATTTCGTTGGTCAGGATCAAGTTGTGGTTCGCTTCTATGTAGTCGTGATACTTGTGAGGTGTCACTTATATTCTTGGATTGTTATTTACTATCTCTTCCATTATTTATTTAATGTTCCTATAATTTGATTATTGCATTGTTATATTGTTGTTGTGAGGTGGGGATTCGTGGGACCCTTACTGAGTCGATGAGATGAGACTCACACCCTTTGTTTTTCAAGTGAGGCACGGCTTATGCGAACACTTCCGAGGCTCCTAGGAGTGCCGGTGGTCAGGTTTAGTTACCAGTTGCTAGGGACTAGATATGCCACGTGGTCTTGTACTTTTTTCAGTTGATTAGACTTGTTAGTGGACTTGAATGTTCTGGATTGTACAATTGTTACTTATATAATTGTCTAATTCTTGTATTAATTAAATTGTGTATTAAATTCTCTGCCATTATTTTAGCTTGTGAAGTCACCGGTCCGCTCTTTGTTTGCTTGCTAGGTCCGAGGGTCATTCATCTTGTGACTATCACCCCCAAGGTGATTTCACATCATACCTGTACCTCCCCGACCTAGGGAGGGGAAAGGAGGTACATCCAGACCGAGTACCCATCGCGAGGCGATGGATGGCGATTCGGGACACCTAGTCACTGCGAGGTTTAGCACGGGCGATCCAAGATGACATGGACACATTTCCATATGCATCGGTAAGACTCTAGACTCAAGCATCTAAATGCACTTAAAATGCTTCTAAATGTTAATACTTGACTCTAATGACTGCCCTTTCAAGTGCACTGGACACCGTACCGTGATGAGGGTCACGAGGGACAACCCTGGGTGGAGGTGGCCCAGGCTTACTTAAGATGGGATGTGTGGCTGCACTGCATGAACGTCATCGAGCCACTTCACTACCGCCTGATCATGAGGACCATGGGCATCCACCAGCCAGAGGTGGAGTTCCCTGCCAGAGACAACGAGCGCGTGGGACGGTCCTCGAAGGGACAGAGTGACAAGATTGACTGGATCACCCGGGTGATCAACCGGATGCATGGCTGGACGTGGAGAGGCCGGGAGGTGAAAGCCTGAGCTACCAGTGATGAGGCCTATCTAAAGGCCTATGCCAAGAGATACGGAGACCAGGTGTTCTGCGGCGCTCGACGACCGGTACAACTTTCTAAACTTAAGCTTCTTAATTATTCCTAATGCACTAACACCTGGACTTGCTACATGCAGCTAGACCCCCAGGGATGGATAGCGGAGCTCCAGGGTCTCCTCCACTCCACTATACAACAGAGGGATGAGTTCCAGCGTGCACTGGAGCTTCTGGTGAGTTTTGTTTATCCTAGACTTAAAATGCTTATGCCTATGGGACCGACTAACTTGACCTTGACTTCTAAATGCAGTGGGCTGAGGGGGCACAGCGACAGGGACCAGATGCTCCTTCTTCTTCCTCCTAGCTAGCCGGAGGTCGAGCTGAGCGGGATGCTGACTTTGCACGGGCAGTTGCTGGGGCTGAGGAGGCTGAGGCCACTCTCGCAGAGAGGGTAAGCAAACCGACTGACTTCTCTTCTACTAAATGTTTATGATAATGCAATTGGCTGACAATGATGAATGTTTATGCAGACGAGGGAGCTGACTGCAGCACTGAGCTAGGCAGAGCAGCTTCGAGCAGAGGCGGCGGAGGTGGCTCACCTTCACGCAGAGGTGGCGCGATTGAGCACGGGAGCGGCCCACCATCGTGCAAAGGAGGAGGAGATAGTGCGGCTCCGAGCAGAGGATGTGAGACTGAGGGGTGAGTAAGACCAGCCCTGGGTGTAGGTTATCGAGATGAAGGGAGTGATAGTTGGACTGAAGGAAGCCCTCTGACTTTTAGGAAAGAAGTCAGAGTCCAACAGGAGCCAGAGCGCCGCGCCTAGTAGCGCATACCGAGTTACTTCACTAGCTCCTCCGGCTACCGGAGGAATGAGGAGGAGGAGCGACGATACCGTCACGAGGAGGAGAGCACTACCATGGAGCTACCGGCGAAGCGGCATGAGGGCACTGGAGACAGCGGGGGCTCAGGAGAGGGACTGCTTGAGATCCACCTTGTACTCTTCTTGTGTTATGCATGTACATGACTCTTTTTAGTTATAAAAAAATGATCTTTTGTCTTTTTTGTTAAAATGTAAATGCATGGATGCTGACCTTCTAACCACGACTAACAATGCTGACCTCTAAGACTGACAAAGAGAGTGGCAGAGCACGGGAGAAAATGGGCTACGCAAGGCAGACCACGAAGGTGAAAAAAATGGTTTGATGAATATGGGAGAAAACCTGGGAAATGGTCGTATGAGCAACTGCAAGGGAGATGAAACGGTCATCCGATGACCGTTTGGGGCAAGGGAGAAAGAAGGCGGTGGAAGAAGGAACAAACGGTCGCCTGATGACTGCATGGGCTTCCTAGCAGCCGCTCGATAGACTGCATGGGCGAAGACACAGTTAAACCCGATCGGGACTCTCCGTAAGAGTCCCAATCTGTGGCCAAAGGTACCCAAACTGCACTAAAACCTATCCTAACTTAAATTGGGGCCACCTAGCCTCAATCCCAATGTATTAAGGTTAGAACTAAAGCCCTATAAGTAGGAATAAGCCCAGAATTCGTAACTCCCAGAAAACCTCTGCTTTAAGCCTTGAAAGCCCCATCAAAATCACTCAAAACATCATGAAAAGGAGCTTTGAAGCTAGCACCATGGAGGAAGTCATCTACACCGGGCCAAAGGCAGCTTGGAAGGAACATGGGGAGCTGCAACGGCTTACTTCCATCCCCAAGCACATGAGCACGAGCTCTTCAAGAGAGGTAAACCCAAATCAATTTCAAAAATTCATGAATTTTCTTAAGTTTCTTCTCATGGCATTCCTCTTCTTCTTCTTCTCTTTTCTTTCTTTTTTCCATCTCCTTCCTGGCCCAAGATGCTATTCAAGCCTAATGTGGGTGGCTCCCATGATAAAGGAACTTCCTTTAAAGGTCCTCTCTATCCTAAGGGCATGGCACCTTCACCCCTTAGTGGTTCTAGCCAAGAATTTCTAGAAAATTTCCTATTATTGGCCAAGCATTTCAGCCCTTGTGAAATTGTGGCATCCCCAAACACATACCTCCATCTGCCCAACCTTCAAAACCACTGTCCTTATAGAGGAGGTAGAGACCTACCTAGCCCTTCCCAAGACTAAAGTTGGGGATGAAGATTTAGTGTGTCACATGGTTGAGCCTATAGATCCATCGATAATCTTAGTGGATTTCATTCACAACCCAAAGGATGTTAGGACCATGATTAGCCCCCGCTATATTCATTTGATACCTATGGCTGAGTGGATAACTGCCTATTTTAAGAACAAGAGCGGGAGATTTCAAGCCATAGTCAAGGCTATCTCTATTTGTTTGTGTGAGATCTTTCTCTTCTTCACCATCGACAACCTTTTAGACATTCAAATCTCAGTATTATTTGTGGGTTGTGGTGGGATTTATCCATCTCACAAGCCATCCTTTCATACCTCTATGAAGGTCTTAGTTCAACTTCACTTGGGGGTCCCCTCTTCGCGTCAATGATCATCCTTGAGTGTTGGATGGGGATTAGACTAAAATTTCTACCCAAGGAAGACATGCCTTCAGCTAGCCGTATATTCGGGAGTCACCCACTCTTTTTCATAGGAGGTGCATCTGGGTTTCCTTCACAAGTCGAATGCCAGGCCGCGGATAAGAAAACACGGGATGAACGGCGCCTCTACCACAACACCTTGCAAATTAACAAGTTTGTGATGCAACTACGGGCTCTTCAAGGCACTACTCTCAGATCATCTCGGTGACTAGGCCTAGACCTACAGCTTGTGGGGAACACTACCTTGGTGATCTACAACCCACACCGGTGCTTCTTACAAATTGAGCTTCCCCGGACTACGATTCCAGCACTATCACACTTCCCTCCTCTTTAAGCTAGGAAGATCAGAACCGAGGAGGATGAACGAGTAGTTCGGAGTGCCCTGACCATGTGGGAGGTCAGCCGGGTCCATCCTTTGCAAGCGGAGGTGACAGAAGATGAAGTAGATTATCGAGCTTACGTGAAAGAATTACGCAAGATCTGGCCCCGTACGGATAGAAAATTGAATGTAATTTGAATTCCATTGAACATGTACTTGAAATCATTAAAAGAATGATGTAAAATGAACTTTGATTGAATGAAATAAGGGATAATTTTTTAGAAAGATGTGGAATGTGATAACCTTTACCTTGATATTTCAACAAAACAGAGTTCTCTGACTGATAAATGGCCCTCCAATAGACCACCAAGCTTCCCTAACGGTCTGGCGATAGACCGCAAGGGGTAGGACTCAGAAGAACTGAGAGTTTCCTGGCTCTCGGGAGTGTCATGCGTCGCGGCCTAGACCGCTAGGAAGAGTGTGATGGTCTAGCAAAAGACCGCTAGGGATGAGGAATAGAAAACCCTGAGAGTTCTGGTTCTTGGGAGTGGCATGCGGTCGCTATGTGACTGCCAAGGAAGAACAAGCGGTCTAGACGGTCGAGTAGCATTTTTAGGGACGACATTGGTGGCTTGAGTCGGATGGGGATTTTTTCTTGGCAGGGGCCACTCAATGCTCCTGTCCTGGGGATACGCCTGTAATGATGATAATTCTTACAAATTGATGTGTGGGAGCCCTTTTCTTTTTTGAGACTGGAATGTCGCGCTGCTTTCCACTAGGGGTTATAAGCGTAGCGTGCATTTGTGCTCAAAACTTCCATCGCTTAGGGTTTTTCTCTCCATCATTTTGCATGTGTGAGGGGCTCATGCACTATGAGGGCAGTCCGGAGGAGTGAAGAGTTGCAGCGGCCTTCGCAGAGCTTGCAGAGGTTATGATGGCAGTGATCCATCAACTTTCACTTCCTCCTGAATCATCTAGCTCAGTGCCTTCATCCTCTCCCTCAAGTTCTTTTGGTTATTCCATGGCAGATCAACATCCCGAGGCCGAGGGGCAGGAGATTGAATGGGCCCCAAGGGCTTTCATGGTGCCGTCAGAGCCTATTTGCAGCGAATTGAGCGAGGACGAGGTGAAGCGGTTGGAGAATCGGTACGGGCTACCATGGTGGTACCACTTCTCTTCGCCTGAGCCTCATTAGTCCAGCCTAGACATTCGCTACGGTTCTTTTTGCTCTTTCCTCCTAGCCTGGAAGTGCGGGTTCTGCTTGCCCCTCCATTTCTTTGTCACCAAGCTGCTTCAGTTCTACCAACTTGCTCTAGTCTAGTGGGTCTCCAATTCCTATACCCTCATCTTCTCCTTCATTTTTCTTTGCCGCTCGTGCGGGTTGGACACCTCGTTGGACCTCTTTCACTATTTCTTTGAGCTGAAGGAGAATCTTCATGCGATCAAGCATTTCTTCTGTCTCCATGCAAAGCGGGGAAGAAGTTGTGTGTCCCTCTCTGCCAAAGATTCCTCTCACAGCGGGTGGAACACCCAGTATTTCTGGGTGGGCTCGACCATGGAGGGTAAGCCTTGGGCCTTTCTGATGGTGCCTAGCTTCCATCCGAACCTTCCCCCAAAGCAGGCGGTGGCTTCCCCAGAGGTGGAGAAGAGAGCTACCATTCTTCAAGAGAATCGTCGATCAACTGTCGAGTTGATGACCGCCGCCAATATTTAGGAGTATCCTTCCCTGAATGTGGTGCTTCCGGGTAAGGACTTTAGGGTCTTGCTTCGTTGCTTGGTCAGATAAGTAAGCTCCATTCTCACGATCTAGTTTTCTCTATCTAGGCTCGAGGCGAACGGTTGATGAGGGGGCACCGCCACTCGAGCTGGACATCATCGACTTGGAGGAGACGCCCGCTCCCAGCAGACCTCAAACTTTTGGGAGCTCTTCCCATGGCGGAGATAAGGGCAAACAGACCACCCGCGATGGCGCTTCCGAGCGCCGCGGGGCCAAACGCAAGGATCCCACGGAATGGCTACTGTGGTCCTCGATGAAGGCCACAGCCGCAGAGAGGAAGCGGTTGAAGAGGGTGGATGTCGTCTGTTCGGTCGAGGGGGGCACACAATTGGCTCTCTCGATCACTGAGTCAGAGGGGGCCATCACCGCTGAAGAAGTCATGGTCGAGGCAACTGGGTCCCAAGCAGAGGCGGTCGGTGCTAGGGCACCGAACGAGGCAGAGGGGGCGTAAGGTGAAGGTAGACATGTACGGTCCCCTCTGGGCCGCACTAATAGGAACTGGGCTGAGAATCAGCCTCCACGAGGTCAAGGGATGGATGGACAATTCTGGGCTGCTCAGAAAAGAACGGTCAGAGATGGGCCTTCCAACAAACCAGAATGGTCAAGAATGGGCCGCACAAGGCCAGAAGGACATAAGTCCACGGACAGATAAAGGGGTCCTTATTGGGCCGCTCCAATGGTAGGCAGTCCAACAGGGTACGCTCTGGAAGATGGATGGTCCAAGACGGTCCGAACCACTGGACTTGATTCAAATAGCTAGAATTCCACCCTAATTGGGCTCCAAGCTACCATAAGTGGGGCAGAACTGGACCGGGGTCTAGCCCACTCTCCACTAGTCAGCCTAGGGCTTATTGGGCTGATCAAGACATGGTTTGGTCGAAGATGGATCAAGGTTGATCGACCAAAGTAAATGGCACTATGCCAGGGATACATGGTTCATAATGGGCCACACACTGATATGAACGGTCCGTTTCTGGCGGCTCAAAACTCAATTGGTCCAAAAATGATCCGTGGCTCACAACACAGCAATCAAGCGGTTCGATCATGTGAATAGGTTCAGGTCTTGGTGCTACAACCTGCCCGGCGTCCTAGTCAGAATCCCAGGCTCGCGGGGACTTACGAAGGTCCCGTAATGGAGGTCCTAGTCTGACGAAAGTAATATCCGGTGGAGAGTCCCAACCACGATAAGGAAATGAGGCTGAAATCATCGAAAACCAGTATAATCGGTCAGTTAATTCTACCGGAGTAGAATGGCTGTCAAACATTCCTAATAACATTTTCAAGTTATTAACGAGTCATAATCAAGTTTAACATTCATGGGGGAGAAATAGATGAATCAAGAGCAAGGTGAATAATGGACATGAATGCATAATTATTTACTGCCAAAATTATCAATTCATTATATGTATTGCTAATTATCAATATCAATCTACCAACATAAATCATGTAAACAAGGCAATCAACTCAATTCTGTAAGGATGGACGGTCCCGTAGGGACCTTATATCTTCTTGGGCGGTCGCACGACAGGCCGTCCATCCCTGGGGATGTGCGATCTATAATGTGCCGCAAGGGAGATGTACGATTTGCATCTAGCCGCCTATCAGAAAGGCGGTTGGGGTTCGGCCGCTCTTCCCAAAAAACATATCAAATGATGAAACACATAAATGGTTAAGAATAGGCTGCCTGTCTAGGATGGGCAGTCAGGGACTGGCCGCACATATAGACATGCGGTCTATCGTGTGGCCACACAAGTCAAAACATGATACTACCCTTTTCGCCCAGCCCGCCTCCCACAGGTTTGGCTAGGGTTAGGCTAGATGATTAAATACATAATATATAACGCATAAAAATTAGGGCTTTTGCATCCAATAGAAAGAGCACGAAAAGCAGTATAACATGACATGATCAATTTTATGTTTAATACTTGTATTCCTACATAAATCAAAGTAGAACAAAACTAACCCTAGATGTGGCATGCTTCTACTAAAGCCTAAAATTATCGCAGGATACTACATAACTTTTGGGGCTTCATGAACCAAAAGAAAGAGCACTCGATGCTGCTTCTAACCATGTACTATACTTAGGGTTTGGCTTGTTATACGTACGGTACATTGGTTGATGGTGGTTGACACCACCAGAGCATCAGAATGGGGAGTGGTTACACCCTTTAAATCATCGTCTGAGAAGACGATAAGATCTTTTAGGCGTTCCTGGGCGACAGCCTCCCTTTGAGGGCTGTCACTCTGCTCCACGACGTTGACGACAGACGCGTACCATCATCGTCTGGATATAATGTCCCTGCCTGAGGTCGGCCCTCCCAAGATCATCATGATCTCTTTGCCGTTAGGTCGGTTGTCGCTGGGCGGGGGAGTTTGCTGTCGCTTCTCTGCGGCCATGGCGATGTACTTGTTGAGGAGCCCTCATTGGATGAGATCCTCGATGGTGTCTTGTAGGTTGATACACTCCGCGGTATCGTGGCCATGGTCACGGTGGAAGTGACAGTACTTCTTCTTGCTCCTTGAGCTGGGATCTGATTTCATTCGAGGAGGCCACTTAAGGAATGGCTCCTCGTGGATCTCCATCAGAATTTGGTCAAGAGGAGCCGTCAGGGGCGTGTAGTTGTGGTAGTTCCCCCTTTCCCTCTCTGGGTAATCACGGTTGTCCTGGTCACGTCGTTCTCACTTGTTCCGCCCCTCGCGGGGTGAGTCAGCGGATCACTTTCGATCTTATCGCTTGGTTCCAGCTGCATGGCCCAGGGCCGCAGTATTTTCCTTACACCGTGCGTACTTCAGCTCTAGGGCGAGGAGGTCGGTGAGAGTCATCAGGGCCTCGACCCCGAGTGCTCACCGGAGGATGTGGTCCCGCGTCCCTTGGGTGAGCACGATAGTAGCGATGTTGACGTTGAGGCACGAGATCCGTAGCACCTCCACGCAGAAGTGGCACACGAAGTCCCATAGTGTTTCATCTCGCCCCTGCCAGAGGGCAAGCAGGGTTACCGCCAACTTGGCTACCTTCCAGTAGCCGATGAAGTTCTCTTTAAACAACTTCTTAAGCTGTTGGAAGGAGGAGATTGTCCCTGTAGGTAGGGACTCGAACCATGCCCGGGTGTTTTCCCAAAGGGTTGTTACAAATGCCAGGCATTTCACAGCATTGGAGGCCAGTGGAAGATCAGGTGAGACTCAAAGCTATGCATATGATCAGTCGGGTCAGTGGTGCCATCGTATGGAGTGAAAGACAATAGTTGTAGCTTTGGCAGGATAGAGGCCTCCATGATTTCCCTGGAAATGGGTGCGTTGAAGTCTTGGTCATCGTCAATGAGCCCCCGGTGCTTAGCGGCGAGGAGGATGTCATCGAGGTAGCGGACTTTGTCTTCAATTTTGTCGAAGCGCTGGAGTCACCAATCCGTGGTCGCGTTGGAGTGTAGTGGCCTGTGCACTCTTGGTGCGGGTGTACTGTGTGACCGTCGCGTTCTGGTGACGGAGGCGTGGGAGGCCTCCCGCATCTGGTGAGAGTTTGCCAGGATCTGGACCCCCTCCTCCTGACGCCATTCAGACGATGCATGATGTGGGTCTGCTTGCCAGTTCAGAAGATCTTGACATAGCCCTATTAGGGCTGCGATCTATTGGCGGATCTCTTCGAGGTCGCCAGGCGAGATTTTAGGGCGTGGATGGGCAGAAGAGGCTTCTTGCGATCCACGTCGGGAGTTGGCTCCCTTGTGGGAACCACGCCCCCAGTGGCTGGGAATGTAGTATGGCAAACTTGCTTGGGGAACCCACGAGTAGATATGCAGTAGCATGATCATCTCGCAGATCGCCCGGGCATGCACAGGAGGATCGCATGGGGAGCATGGCAAATCACCTTGGAAGCGGCAGGACACAATGGGACACGGCGAGTCCGCTCACACATATGGGTGCAGTAGGCGGCTAGTGAATCTCCTCTCGCAGCAGCAATGGCAGCAGCCTCCGAAGTAGGCAAGCAGGGCAACAGCAGGATGGCAGCCATGCAGAGGATGAGCTGTGCTTGGGGAATCGGTGTTCATGAACCCGCGAGCAGATGTGCAGCAGCGGAGGCCAAGCCTCCTGGCCCCTATAAAACCCGCCATCTCGCCCTCACTGGATAGTTTTCAGCTCGCCTGGGACTCTCCTTTGATCTCTCTCCCTCACCCTCTAGTTGACTGCACTCCTCTCACCCTCTCCCTCTAGCCCTTTACCTCCCTTTTCTTGTTCACGCAATCACTGTCCGACGCCCTTGTTTGGAACAGGGGCATCACTGGTGCCTTCTTCTCCCCACCTTCTCCCTCCTGTTGTATTCTGTCCTCACCTCATCCTCTGCACTCTCACACTCCCCATACAACTAAACACACACCGGAGGACTTCCTACTCACTGCACTTGCACCACAGTCCCAATCCCCCTCCTCCGCGGCTATCTCCCTTTCTTCCCTCTACCACACACACACAAGCACACCTACATACCACTGGCCTCCCATCGTCTCTCACTCCCACTCTCTAACTCCACCTGCAACCCACTGTAGCCACCTCTCTTATCCAAACCCTTGCCTCTCTCCCTAGCTTCGCCACACACACACACACTGCACTCTCGCGGCATCCCCCTCAATCTCCCCTCTCCCTCGTTCTGCAGCATGCACAACCCCCCCTCCCGCCATCTTCTACTCTTTCTCTCTAAACTCTCACACACACACTGCCTCTACTCCCTCTCCCTTTCTCTCTTTACACCACACCGCGCAGCAGTCTCCCTATATCTCCACACCTTCACAGCTGTAACCTCCACCGTGCTCACCTCCTGCCACACACACTGTTGCTCAGTCCCAGCCCCCCTCCTCCACAGCTCTCTTTCTGTCTCCTGCTCATCTCTCCCTCTCCCTTTCTCCCTTCCCACTACACACACTTCACGTAGATTCACCCTCCTTTACACCTCACCCATGCTCACGCTGGCTGCATTTCCCACCACACACGCCCAGCTCCCCGCTAGCTCCCTCCCCTCTTTCCCTCTTCACGCACCCACACACATACTAAAGGGTCGAACCCCTCCTTCCACGGGTCGACCCCTCCCTCTACACCACAATCTCTTGTTCTCTAACTCACACTAACACACACACTCACCTAATTTCATTTTTCTTTTTTCTATTTATCCTTTGCTTTAATTTCCCTCTCACCTCTCTCTCTATTTCATTCTCTCTCTCTCTCCCTATTTCCTCTCTATAAACCCCTCTCTCTAAGGCTCTCTCACGGCGGCATCTCCTCCGAGGTTGGGGCGGATCTCCAAGGCCCAAGGGCGTGAACGACGACGATTCTTGATGGCTATTTTTGCACCTCTATCACTTTATGCTTTGATTAGTTAGAGTTTGCTTGGGATTATAATTTCAAGTCGAAGATGCCACATCCTGGGACCCCCACAACGCCCCACACCTGGTCCCCACATGATGTCTAACATCAGTCAGACCATGGGTCAGCACGTGGATTGAGATTCGCTCACTCGGGACTCGAATCGGCACGGAAGAAATCACAGGCTAGGCCTCAGATGATGAATGGTCCATCACTGGTCGCTTAAGGATGCAAGGCTAAGTCTCAGCCTCACGTGGGAGAAGGGCGGTCCAACCTGGCTGTCCATCAATCCTAATGATTAGAAACATGAACGGTCGGACACTAGCCACTCAGGGGAAGGGCGGCTAGGATTCCGCCATTCCAAGGCATGGGTGGTCCCACCGGGGCCTCTCATACACCAACGGTACTAGAAGATGAACGGCCAGACCATGGCCGCTCAAGGGGACATGCGGCTAGACCCTAGCCGCTCACCCCCAAAACACTGCGTAACGGTAACAAGCAACGGTCAAAAATTCAGGGGATGCGTGGTCGGTCTTGGGCCGTACAAGGGATGTGCAGTCTAAGACAGGCCGAACATGCCCCACTGCACACCGAGCCAACGGTGTCAGGTGACGTGCGGCCAGTCCATGGCCGCACGAAGGGTCATGCGGCCAGACCATGGTCGCACACCCCAGTGCACTGTGCAATGGTCACAAGCAACGGTAAAAACCCGGGGATGGGCGGTTGACATGGGGCCGCGCATAGGGACATGCTGCCCCACGATAGACCGCACAAGCCCACAGCACTCCGAGCCGTAGTGTGGTCCCCACAGGGCCGCACATGGGATGTGCAGGCCCTGGTTCGACCGCACAACCCTCACCAGCGTGAAAACGGTGAACCCGCTGGATTTCACCCATTCTGGCCCCATACAAGCCCCACGGAGGGGGAAATGAATGGAAAGGAACCCCCAAGCCCCCTAGCATGATTCTACGCCCCCAAAACATGGAATCGCGGCTTAAAATGACAGATTGGGCGAACTCTCCCCAATGCATGCTCGACCCTTCCCGGCGCGAAAGAACCCCCTCTCGGCCTCGCCTCGGCCTACAAACCGCGGGAATGGAAAGGCAGTGAGCTAGGGATCGTCACCCTACCTTTGTTCCGCGTCAAGGCGCGCCGATCCGAGTTCAATCCACGAAGAATGCCACTAGGAACCTCGAGCCTTCACGCTTCCCTCGCACGCCGCACGCCCACGCGATCGCCTCGCCGTCACCCACGTGATCGCACCGTCGTCCCGCCGCCGTCTGCAGCCGGAAGGGAGCTCGCCGCGGTTGAATGGGAGAGAGAGAGGGAAAGGGGCACGGTCACGGGAAGAAGAAGAAGAAGAAAGAAGAAGAAGAAGAAGGAAAAAAGAAAAAGAAATGGGATATTTATAGAAAATCTAAATTTTCTAAAAAATATCAAAAAATAGAAAATCATGTTTCCGCGATCCTCGGAACGCACCGATCGCAACGGTACCACTCTCGCCTAGGTGAACGACTCGGTTTGCCTGCAGCAGAGTTCCATAGGATTTGGCGAAAATCAGGTCGGGAATCGAAAAAACGCGCGGAAAAAGCCACAGAACGTCTCCGGGCCTCCGAAACAACTCCGGATCGCGTCGATCCGAACACGAAAGATATCCGAAATGCGATTACGAACACAACGGAATGCAGTCTGATATAATAACATTCACTTATGGGCCGTTTACCTTCAATCCACGGTTGTATTCCTACCGTTTAACTATCCCAATAAACCCTTTCAGAGGTCCACGTCCACCAATGGACCGTTCTGCCTAATGGACGGCCCAGCCTGGACCATGTAGTTTTTCTGTTCCTAACCCAGTCACGACTCTTTCCTGTCCATTTAATGACACTGCGGTCCCCATCTGACCGTGTGGTTTCCCTCTCAAGCCCCAGATAACTTGAACTTACATGGTCTTTCCTTCAGCCGTGTGTCTACTGACGGTCTGTTGGAGACCGTTCTAGTCACAATGTTTCAGATTCTGAATGGACCAAAGTGGACCGTCCCACCTAATCACGGTCTTCCTTAGACCATGCCAAATCCCAATACCCATGTCGATTCAACTCCCCTGGGATGGTCACCCATGGATCGTTCTGACCCTAGACGGTTCTAGGTGAACCGTATGATTTTCCTACGCGGTCACTGTAAGACCGTTTTTCCATCATTATGCCCGATGGCATTCGCCTCCCATCCCGCCGGTGGTGAAGGCCCTTGTGGGCTCCCAACCAGCCCTAGAGGGGTCGTGTGCCCCTTCCCAACCCCCCTAGGACTACATGCAAGCTCTAAAAAAATGAAAATGAGAGAGGGTTGGCCATAACCTACCTCAGAGGGGCGTGGTTCCTTGGCCGGTGCTCGCATCACCGCTGTGGCCTCGTCCGCCCGTGGAGTGGCCTCCATCTCCTCAGTGGTCATGAGAGGGCCTTCTCCTTCCGCTTTGGTTGATCGAGGCATGGTTTCCTCCATGGACAGCGGCACCGGAGTCTACTCCGGTGGGTTCAATGGTGGCGGCGGCGTCTCATCCGCGGTGGTCGCCGACGGCGGTGGTGGCGTCGCGTCTTCTCCGGCCATCCTCCGTGCTTGGTGCTTGAAGCGCATAAGAGAGATTGAGAGAGGGTAGGGGAGAGTGTGGAATGGAGATGTGAGAAGGAGAGTGTGGAGGGGAATAGGGTCGCCGGTGGTGGGGGAACGTGGGCTCCATCAGTTTCGGAGGAGGGAGATGGAGGGTTGGTTTTATTTTTTTTGAAACCGATGGTCGAGATACGTTCTATCGATAGACTGTGTAAATGTTGAACAGCTTAATATAAGACAGTCTATTTATGGCATCTCAACTCCCTTACACGGTCTTCTCATGGCCGTGTACCTCACTGAACGGTCCCATATAGGGTCGTGTACTTTCACGATCATATTCAAACGAGCAATACCCTCACGGCCTTATCAGAACCGTTTACATTTCCTGGGCGGCCTTGGGGTAGACTGTGTAAGTGCTGAAGTGCTAAATAATGTTTCTGGGCTTTATTTTTGTGGCGTAATTGGTGACATTTTGACATGAATAATGTGATTTCATGATATATCAATTGCAAAACCTTGCTCATGACTCTTTTGCAGCATCACCTTGCCTTTCACTCCCACTTTCCGTCAGGTAAGTCAGGTAAGTATTTCGATCCCTATGTCCTTTATTACATTACTATATGCTATCTATGCTATACTATCTCGAGAACCAGCTGGTCATTCACGTGTTCCATGATCTGATGTTCCCCTCTACTAAAAATGATGATGATCTAGGTTCCTACACACCGCGGGATTTACCGATCTAGTTTGATTTTGAAAAATTGGCAACGATATGCAATCTGAGGTTTCGATGTTTTTCGCTGCACTTTCTGGTCGAAACCTTACAATTTGTTTGTGGCTTGAGATCTGGCTGCAATGACCTTGTTGTGTCGACGCCACCAGGTTGTTGCGCCGACCCATTGCTTGTATTACTTAGATGTTGAAGGTTGAGAAAAGTTGTTGTGTCGACGCTACATGGTTGTTATGTCGACTCTACGTTCATGTCGTTTGGAGAGCAGCTTTCTGAATTTCATTTTCTTCTTCTGTTGAGTCGACGTATTGAGACTTTGCATTGACTCATCCTTAAACACGAAAGTTGCTTTCTTTTACTGCATCGACCCAATGTTTATACTGCGTCGACTCCTCCTTGAACACCGACATTGTTTTCTTCTGCTGCGTCAACCCAGTGTGTATACTGTGTCGACTCTTCCTTTCCTGACTTCTTCAATATCAATCGACTGATTTTACCTGTTGACCTCATAAAAAATATAAAGTTAGATATTTGGGAACATCATTCTGATCTTTAAAGTTAACTTCATCATGTGCTCTTCAACAAGATTTGAAGATCATGAACACTGATTCATTGTTGACATCATCAAAACCAGGGATACAACAAGGTTGGCAGTGAGTAACCCAACCAACTGCTCGCACCTACTTTTCCAGATAAAAAATGGCCACACTATAATAATAATGATGTCGCCTGACATCCGAACAGGGGCTGCCTTGCACATCAAGAACCGCAGCAAGAGGCGGGGCCCACACGCTGGGGAGTTGATCCTCGTAGAAGCCTCCCCCAACCAGCTGATTGGAAGATCCTCTCAGACCCCGACCACGCTCGATGCCTGAGAGTAGGGGGCTAGTGAGGAGGGTAAAACCCGCCAGGCTCATTGCAACCCACCAGCATTGGGCCTACTTCAGTCTAATCCTGTTGGGACTGAAGCATGCCAATTGACGGCCTAAAACCTGATAGCCCAATAAGGCCATATCGAGGATTCGCCAGCCCATAGGAGGCATCAATGCGTGCATCCCAGGTGTCGGACGACTCTTCAGCAACCGAACATTTCTCCAACTGTTACAGGCCTCTTCTCCTGTAGGGACGAGATCACACCCACTACGCCAGGATCCTCGCCTCGAGGTCATACTTCCTGGTTACGCAGGAGCACAATAGGAAACTCCACCTATGCCCAAGGAGGTGTTACCCCACGACTTACGCCTTCCCCCGTTAGAAAATGGATCTCCATCGCCAGGGCGACCTATATGAATAGGCCTCCGGACACATGAAGGAGGAGACCCTCAAACAAACATAGACATACGTAGACATATAGAGACAGACAGAGACACCCAGACACAGTGATCTAACTAGACACACGAAGAGGGAAAGAAGAGATAGAAGAAGAAGCAAGCCTTCGAGTACGTCCCGCGAGCACTCTCCGAGCACTCGTGGGATGCGACAAGCACCTCTAGGAACCCGACTCCTGTCCCTAGGCTTGTGTGCTCTCTCTCTCTCTCTCTCTCTCTCTCTCTCTCTCTCTCTCTCTCTCTCTCTCTCTCTCTCTCTCTCATTGTCTCCTACGATTCTTCTCCTCGACCTAATCTTGACAGCTTGAGTATGCATGTGACCCACCCGTATCACCCACTTCCCACCCTTTTCTACCCTCACCCACCATGTTGGGCCAAACCCACCTCATCCATGGCCCGCATCACACCATAGGAATCATGACCTTAGGAAACACCCACCTAGAGGTTGCGAAAGTTCCCCACCCCATATCCACGTTCCTAGATCCCTTCTACCCTTTCACATGGAAGTTCAAAGGTCGTCCCACACCTATGCACATGGAAGTCACCTTTGCGATAAGCATGCATGTGTCTAGGCTTGCCACACTACTTGGCATGAACACTACATTGGGTCCATTCATTCATTTCACCCACATGTCAAGTAGGAAACATGAGTGGTACATATTTGGGTGCAATAGTCCTCCATCATTTGTCATTAGTCTTATATATGTTAGGGGCGAGCACGGATGTCCGGATCCCCCGGCATTTGCTACACCCATCCATGATAGATTCGCCTACGGATGCCCCGGTCCTCCAACGTTTGCTATAAAGTCCATGCATGATAGGGCCACCTTTGGCTGCCCCGATCCACCTAGGCCCACCAAAGTCTACACAGCAACATTGCATGATAGGTCTACATATGGCTGCCCCGGTCCACCTTTGCATACCACACACTTCCCACTCACATCGCACCATAGCTCATGGCATACTCATTCTAGCAAGCATCTAGCAACAGGCGGTGTGGCTCATAATGAGCGAGCACAAGCTCGTGAGTGCCACTTGGGATTTCAAGTAGACAACCATGCGATGGTGACATTGGAGTGGCTCTACCTTAGGGTCACCTCCAAATCGAGGGCACGAGGACTTGGACCTTCCCAAGTTCCGAGTAGCTTTGGCAAACTAGCTTATGGGTTGGACTTATTAATGGGTTTTGGAATACACCCCCACTTTTCATGTGGCGGATCCAGCACCCTATACGGGCACCGCGGTGGAGCCTAGTGAGTGCCTCGAGCCTCTACCTTGCTTGTGAGAGACACCCTTGGAGTGCCACCATAAATCAGCTTGAGAGCCCGACGCAAGCACATGGAGGCAATACTGGGCAAGCAAGGTATCATCACCGGCAAGAGGGTGTGCCCGAGCCACCTTGAGAGGCTGAAGAGTTGTTCCCCAGCTAAGGACGCAGAATCGAGTTTGGAGGTCGTGGCTCACCCGGAGCTTCCTTGGAGCACCATTCCCCCGGTGGATCCATACTCGACAGAGTCGTGTTCTTTGCACCACGGGGGTATGATGGGGACATCACCGACCATCCCATAGTTTTTTCGAGGATCCCATTATTCGCCAGCAATGCTCCATGATGTTTGCCACATTTTTCTCAGTCATGGCATGTAATTTTCATATTTTCTTTGAGTCATAATTATGTAAATTCTCTTTATTTGAGTCAAGTACTTAGGTTAAGGAGTCATTTACATAAGTCAAGTGTCAATTGGGCCCAACTAGTAGGCTATACCCATGGGCGCCCCCCTAGGATAGTATGGTCATTAGCTCTTTTGTTCAGGGTTATTTTGGTCATGTAAGAATTTGGGTGTCTATAAATAAGACCCAACCGCTCCATTGTAGAACTAATGCATTGAGAATTAGAAAAAAATTCACATTGAGTGAAATCTCCCCCCCTCACTTCAAGTGGAGTGTGGTAATTTAAAGTTCCTCTTCACCCTCATCATAATGAAACTCCAAAAAGGATGATTATCACAAGTCCCATCGAAAACCCTTTTTCTACAAACCAACATTGGCCCTTGTCATCATCGGCAAGATCGGTCGACATTTCTCATAACTTGGACCTTTCATCCTCGTTAATGAACAAATTTTCTTTGCCTCGACATTTAACTAGTGTCGATGAACAAACTCTGGTTTGACCCTTGTCATCATCGGCAAGATCGGTCGACATTTCCCTTAACTTGGACCTTTCATCCTTGTTAATGAACAAATTTTCTTTGCCTTGACATTTAACCAATGTCTATGAACAAACTCAGGTTTGACCCTTGTCATCATCGACAAGATCGATCGACATTTCTCTTAACTTGGACCTTTCATCCTCGTTAATGAACAAACTTCCTTTGCCTCGACATTTAACTAGTGTCGATGAACAAACTCAGGTTTGACCCTTGTCATCATCGGCAAGATCGATTGACATTTTCCTTAACTTGGATCTTTCGTCCTTGTTAATGAACAAATTTTCTTTACCTCGACATTTAACCAATGTCGATGAACAAACTCAGGTTTAACCCTTGTCATCATCGGCAAGATCGGTCGACATTTCCCTTAACTTGGACTTTTCATCCTCGTTAATGAACAAACCTCCTTTGCCTCGACATTTAACTAGTGTTGATGAACAAACTCAGGTTTGACCCTTGTCATCATCGGCAAGATCGGTCGACATTTCCCTTAACTTGAACCTTTCGTCCTTGTTAATGAATAAATTTTCTTTGCCTCGACATTTAACCAATGTCGATGAACAAACTCAGGTTTGACCCTTGTCATCATCGACAAGATCGGTCAACATATCCTTTAACTTGGACCTTTCATCCTCGTTAATGAACAAACCTCCTTTGCCTCGGCATTTAACCAATGTCAATGAACAAACCAGTCCAGACCCTTGTTATCATCGACAAGACCGGTAAGCACTCCCCTTAACTTGGACCTCTCATCCTCGTTATTAAACAAGCCCCACTTTGCTTTGACATTCAGCCTATGCCGATGAATAAAACCTACCTTCAGTTCTCATCACCATCGACGAAACCAACAAATGGACCATTGGCTCGGATCTTCCGTCCGTGTTAATAGCTAAACCCACCCTTGACTTTCCTCGTTGTTCGTGGAAGTTAACGAACCCACCCTTCACTCGGGTTCCCTACCCCTATCAAGGAACGAACACATTCTTGGCCTCCCGGTAGCTTCGTCACCATTGGCGGAGCCTGCTAATAGGCCTTCTGACCTTACCCTTTGGTCCTAGGGGCCACTACACCTTTGCCCTCGGGCATTCAACTGATTTTAGCCAAGATTAGGCCTTGGAAATAGTTACGCTATGGTGGAGCAGACCCCTCACACCTTCGTTGAAGGCGTGAGCGCTCTCCTTCCCTAGTAACTCATACATCCGGGTTAACCTAATTGGCTAAAGAAGAAAAGGAGGAATGAGGGTGCGACTCAGTAGTGAATCAAGCCATTTCATTTCTATGAATTGACAAAGTACATGTTACTCGGGGCATCCCCCGGGATACATAAAAGTCCACCAAAAAGGGGAGAAGAGAAAGATGAACAAATAAAAAAGGGGCTGGCCAGATGGAAAGTGCGAGCCAAAGGGGAAATATGGATATCATCCCAACAGAATGTCGGAGTCAACAAACCCTGCTTAGATGGTATGTCCTAGACAAGGGTAGAAATAAACCATTGTTGTTGAGAAGCCAACCGACTTGGGAGAGACATAGGGTTTGGGTCGGGGCTGAATATAGTTGTTGACTTGACAAACTATCGAAGTCAACCAACTTAGCAGAGATGAGAGGTCTAGGCCAAGGAGAGAGTATAGGATATGGATGTTGACCCAGCATCGTGTCGAAGCCAACAAACTTGGGAGAGGTATGAGGCCTAAGCCAAGGACATAATATAAGACAGGTGTTGACTCGACATCCTGTCGAAGCCAATGAACTTGGCAGACACTTGAGGCCTAAGCCAAGGGCAGAATGTAAGATAGGTGTTTACTCGACGTCCTGTCAAAGCCAATGAACTTGACAAAGGTGTGAGGCATAAGTCAAGGCTAGGATATAGGATAGGTGCTGACTCGATGTCATGTCAAAGTCAACGAACTTGGCAGAGGCATGAGGCCTAAGCCAAGGACAAAATATAAGATAGGTGTTGACTCAAGGTCCCGTCGAAGCTAACGAACTTGATAGAAGGTCAGAGATAAGGGCAAAATGTGTAGATGTAGATGTCGACCCGATGTCATGTCGTAGTCAACCAACCTGATAGAGGCGTGAGGTCTAAGCCAGTGTAGAGTATAGAGGTTAGCCTGTGGAGATGTCAGGCTCAACAAACATTGCTTAAACAGAGGGTCTGAGACAAAGTGAAGGGATCATTTTTGTTGGTTTATTTTGTTGGGTCCTGTAGTGTAGTAACACGGACCTAGAGGGGGGTAAATAGATCCCTCTTAAAAATTTAAGTCCAATTTGAAAACTTAAACGTCGCACAGCTCAACCTAAACAAACGCTTGCATATGAAGATGTACACACACGGAGAATATAGAACTTAACTAAACTTGTGCATAAGAGAATCTACCATCCATGGAAAATGCAATTAACAATCCAACTTGTGAATGGTGAAAGGAGATATGGAGCAAACGCACAATCATCCACAAGAACACAATAATTTTTTAGGTGGTTCGGGACCACGACGGGCTCCCTACATCCACCCCTCACCAACTTGGTGAGGCTTCACAAACAAGCTATACGAAGTAGCACACGGGGACGAATCCGAACAACACATACGCTGCTTTCGCAGCAAACCACACATGAGGGCTAGCCTCAACACGTTGCCAGGCAGCACACACACAAGGGCTAGCCTCAACACACTACCACGCTGCACACACACACACACACGAGGAACTTACCCCGACACTCAGTCCACACACGGAGACATGGCTCCGTACACACACATTGGCATATCAAGTTTAGAAAGATGAAAACATATATTCAATACAAGCTCAGCATATAAACCAATCAAATGACAACTGCAAAGAGAGATAAAGAAGGTTTAGCAATCTCCTAGTGGGAGGATGATGTAGCTGGCTTCTTCATTGGCTGGACTATGTAGCTGGCTTCTTCATTGGCTGGACTCCATCTTCCTTTCACTCATCCCATGGATGAGACTCACAGCAAGCTCTAGGAGGAAAGGTGGATGACGCCATGTTCTTCCTTGACTTAGACGGGAGATCGGCTCCGATCTTGACTCCTAGGGTGGGGTTATCTTTTAGGAAGACCGTTAGCAACTTGCCACCAGACTCAGACGTTGTTGGTCCTTCCTCGGTTCCCCTGATCCCCTTGTTCTTCCCTTCCGGCCATATGGCTTCGACCGAGATATTATAGCACCTTCTAGCCAGTGCATGGTTACCTCGAACTTCCCCCACACCATTCTTGGTAAGAAACTTCATTTTCTGGTGATAGGTGGAGGGCACCGCTTTCGTCTGGCTGAGGATACCTCTGCCGAAGATAGCGTTGTATGCCATCATTCCCTTGATCACGATGAAGTCTACCAAAACTGTAACAGTTTTGGGCGGGGTGCCGATGGTAACTGGTAGGCTTAGGGCTCCCTCGGGATAGCTTGCCAGGTCGTTGAACCCACAAAGCGGGGTTCGGATCGGGGCGGAGTCTAGATGGATTCTCACCCATCTTGAAAAAATAATCATAGGAAAGTACATAAGGGGCACTACCATTGTCGACTAAGATTTTGTCTACATTAAAATGGTTTATTGTGGCCGATACAACTTGGGCGTCATCGTGTGGGATTGTTAACCCTTCTAGCTCCTGGTCAAAGAATACCAGGGCCCACGGTTCACTTGCCGGCGGGGTCTTAGAGGGCTCAAAGGCTCGACTCACCCGCTCGGTGTGACGCTTCCTTCCTCGGCTACTATCTCCTCCTAACGTAGCTCCTCCAGCGATGACATTGATGTGGACCCAGTGGGGAATGTTGTCGATTTCCTCGGGGGCGTCGCGGTCCTCCTTTTGCCTGGACACGTAACGGGACAAGTGTCCCTGAGGGACGAGACGCTTGATCTCATCTTAGAGCTGGTGGCAGTCGCTGGTGTGGTGCCCGTGGTTGCTGCGGAAGAGTCAGTGCTTGCGGCAGTTGCGATGTTTCACCTTCATAGGCTCGGGTTGGCGGAGGAGGCCTGAGCCTTTGATGTCTTCATAGATCTCATAAACTGGAGTGGTCAGGGGGGTGTACCGCTCGTATTTCTGAGATGGTTCTTTGTGCTCCCCATCTCGGTTCCGCCTTTTTCCTTGGCCCGAGCTTGGATTGGATGTTTGCTTCTTGTCCCCCTCCAGACCCAAGCCGGTGGTGCCGCGGTAGGCGCTAAGGACTTCCTCACACTCGGCATGGCACAGTGCCAGGGTCACTAACTCTGCAAGGGAGGTGGGAGGTTGGAGGACGAGTCCGCGTCGGAGATTCTCATCACGCGTGCCTCCGGTCAACGTGGTTTTGGATGAGGCCACATCCAGGCAGGGGATCCGCAGGGCCTCCAATTTAAACTGGTTGATGTAAGCCCAGAGTTTCTCTCCTTGTCCCTATTTGAGAGCCAACAGCCCTGCCACTGACCAGGGAGAACCGCTACCGACGAAGCTCTCCTTGAAGACCCACCCAAATTGCTTGAAGTCCCGAATGCTGACTGGGGTGAGGGCTCTAAACCAAGCTTGAGCACCCTGGACCAGAGTGGTCATGAATGCTCGGCACTTGATGGCATTAGAATCCCCATGGAGAGTCATTAGGGCATCAAAACTGTCATAGTGGTCAACCGGGTCTCCCTGGCCATCGTACAACTTGAAGGTCAGAAGTGAGATCCTGGGGAGATCTCTGCTTTCAAGACGTGGTCGGAGAACGGGGATTGCTCCTCGTCCTCCGTGGTAGAGGTCTTCTACAAGGGGCGGAGGGCGCGCTCTTGTTCTGTGAAATGCCTCTCAAAGTCTCACAGTCGGAGCGACAACTCCAGTTGTCGCTGGGTCGACGGGCTACGAAGGCACTCCCGGAGGCTACCTCGATGCCCTTCGAGAGCTTCTGTCTCTAGAGGGGGTTGGCGCGCTCCGGACTTCTCCCTCCGTGGAGTAGAGGAGGCTTCTTTTTCTGGTGGAGGGGCTTGTGACGGTCCACCTGACCAGTTGTGAATTATCTATGATCTCCGGAGGATGAAGCGGTCTCCTGCAGTTTGCAAGGAAGCATCCCCATGGCGGGGGCTCTCCTGGGGAAGTCGCGAACGCTCCTCCCTGGCCACCTGGGTCCTCATTAGATCAATGAGGCTATCCAGTTTTACGTTGAGGGTTTGGAGGCGGTCCGTGCTCCCGGTAGGGGGTTGCCCATCCACCGTGGGTGGGGGTAGGTCGCCGGTTGGGTCACTGGCGTGAGAGGGGGTGTTCCTCGTAGGGTGGGATGGTGCACCCTCCTCCATCGCCGGAGCTTTCCCTTTGTCGCCGGCGGCCCTCCTGCTAGAACTCTGTCGCACCATATCGGCTATTTGCTCGTTTCCCACAAACGGTGCCAGATGAAGAGGGGTTATCTCGCACTTATTTTAAGCTGGAGATGATGACCACAAAGTTGTAAACTGCAAGAAGGGAAACATATCAGGGGGCTTAGGGATGGTTCCCTAGGGAAAAACCCTCCGATGCCTAAGTTAGTAGAGCCTTGATGCGAGGAGTAAGAGGAAGGAGGTGAGGGCACGAGATTCCTCTCCACCAAGTGGTGAAGTGGTTCCTGCTCAGGGAGTTTAGGCATACAGTGGCCTTACCTTTTGTCGGAGGGTTTCCCAGGTTTAAATAGTGTTCCAGCTGCATGAGTCCTGTAAGCGGAGGAGTTTCAGGAGGGAGTTACATCCTTGATGTGGGATCTTTATAGCCTGAGGACTCTTGGTCTCCCTTATCCTTTTAAACTCCTGGCTATCAAAGAACTCTCAATGGCTATGGGGATAAGCATCCATCGGTCGGCCCGAGCATGGGGCGCTAGCTCTTACCAGAGCGATGGGAGCATAGCTCGGGCGAGGGGGTATGAGACAGCGGTGGGCGACCTTCCCCATTTGGACCGATGCTCGGGCTTCCAAGCCAAGAGGCCGCCTAGGAAGTGCTTGGTTCCGAGTGACTTTATTGGGCTTATCTTATGGCAAGTGGTCCCGGCAGGGCTGTCACTTGAGGAAGCTGGGCCTCATTCGGTCTGACAGGACCTTGTTTGGCCGCTCGTATATGGGCTGTGGAAATATCCCTCTCCAGAATCATCAAAACCATATGCCCAAAGTGAGATAGGGAGTCTAACAATCCCCCCCTTTTTGATGATGACAAAATATTGTGTGCTTATCGATGAGCTATCAAAAACTAACAAGTCTTAAAAGCAATGAAAAGTTTATGATTGAAATCAAACTGCGTATGCACAAGTGTTCACTAGAACACAAGTGTTCACTAGAAAATTTGGAATTTAAGCAACTCACCTTACATATAGTTATGCAGGAGTTAAGATTCAAAACATTATTCTCCATATGTACAGTTGTTGAAAAGATATAGTTCAAGATCTAGATGATGAAAGCTATATGTATGCATCTCACAATCTCACTATGCACATGGTATGACTATGGCACTCTCTCCCCCTTTGTCATCAACAAAAATAAGATCAACAAGGTTTGTATGAACAATCAAGCAGGCAAGCATATAGACAAGCAAGCATAGCATATTAGAGTTATATAAACATGCCTTTTGAGGCAAGGGGATATGAAATGTACAAGCGATGGAGAATCACGATGCAAGCATAAGTCATAACTAAAAGAGTGGTGCATGCAAAAAGAAAGGTACTGCAGAGACCATAAGATAAGACAAATTCATAAAATACATTCATGCCAATCAGTCCCAGAAGTGAAATGTGATGATTGAACAATGAACTTCAAGCATATATGGATATTTTGATGTTCTAAAGAACACTAGAAGATTACTCTTCCTCTCTACACTTCCATGCAAGGTCCTCGACTATTGGTAGTTTCGCATAACCCCTTTTTTTAACATTTACGTAGACTTCACCGTGTGACGCGAGTTTCCCCATTTGTTTCAGCGAAGATTCCTGGTTACTAGGATCCATCGCAAGAGTTATTTAAATGTGGAAGCGCACTTCACCTTTTGACACGAGGCTCCTCATTTGTTTCAGTGGGGAGACCCAGTTACTCGGTTCCGTGATCCACTTATTCAGATTTATGGCGGGGTAGGTAGTTTTTTCCTTACGATTATTCTCAATGGCTATGTAGAGATTTAAGTATCTTGTGGGCAGAATGTCAAACAAAGCTTCATCTTCTTCTTCGATCGTCACCACATTGGTGGTCAGAATGGTGGTTTCATCATCCTGTCGGCGATAGATTAGGGGCTGCTTCCCCTTAGCTGCCGCCAATAGATCTCTTGCAGCCTCGGTCCTCCGAGTGTTCGACCCTGGCCTCGCGGCCAATTGAGCCAATTCATGAGGGTCTTCAGGAAGCCCTCCATACCGGCTGAATATGCCAGCCATATTGCAGGTGAAGACTTGCATCCTTCTCTTCTACCGGTGGACCCTCCTTCCCACCTGTTTCAGAAAGGTCAACTGCTCAAATACAGAAATTCTTTTCTTTTCTTCCCACCGAGGGGCGGTTTCATTAGCTTCGGCATAGAAGCTGTCTTCATAACCATTGTCGTCAACCGACGACGTCATCTTTCTTTCTTCTTCTTCTTCTTCAACTGCCATTGGTGGGCAGTAGTCTTCTTTGACTGCGGCCGCCTGCATGAGCCGTTGTTGTCCCAATGAGGGGTTGCCTAGACCCCTGAAGTAGTTTCTGACCATATTGGTCATCGCTTCTTGTCCTCGTTCTTGACGTAGGATGGGTGACAGTTGTCGACCTCCCATGGGAGGGATGTAAGCAAGCCGGGCCCGGCAGGCGGGTTGTTGGAATCTCTGCCCCACAGTAGGGACGTCGGCTTGTCGGGCGCAGGCCCTGAAGCTCCCACGGCGCGGAGGGTCCTCAACCGCCTCTTCTTCCTTCGGGGCCAAGCCCCTTTTCTTCCTCACTTCTGCTCCGTCGAGTGTAGGGCGGCAGTGGATTGGTGCAGCTTACTGAGCAGGCTGGACCCTCTTGGGTACCCATACCTGCTTAAACTTCTTCAGCCTGGGGGCCAGCATTTCTTGGCCATGGCGGCCAGCTTCTTCTCTTTCAGCTCTCCTCCCGGCGAGGGCCTGGTAGGAGTTGTGGATGGGGACGGTGGGGACGACTCGGTCAGGGACCACTCGGGTGTCGCGTCCATTGAGGAAGACGCGAACTCCGCCAACCAGCATTGATTTACCAGACTGGGAGAGAGATCTGGTAACAATGACAGTGCTCTTCCGGAAGCCCTTGCATTGGCGTCCTCCAGAGTTCTTGTTAATGGGAGCGGGGCAGGCCCCTGGAATAGCATGGTGCACTAGGCAGCTGGTGACTAGGGTTGGACTCTTGGGCGAGTCTGGGCAGCACTGAGCCTTCAGGGCCTCGACCTTCTTCGCGGCCTCCTCAGTAGGCTCCAAGGACTCCACCTCCAGCATGTCAACGAAGGCCAACCCCAAGAAGTTGGGGAAGCCAACGGCAGCAGGGAACGTCCCAAAGATAGTGGGCACCGCCAGGTACCCATGCTCAGCGTGGCTGGTGACGATCGCGGGGCCAAAGTTGACACCAGTTAGTCCTATTGACGTCATTGTTTGCATGTAAAGACAAACAAACAAACGATCAGCAGCCTTTGGGAGGGCCTCGAGGCCTGCATATCTCGGCAAAGAGATGAAAGGTGACACTGTCCCACCAGGCGTGCCAGACTATTTTTGATGGGATTTTTATTTATTTATTTATTTAGTTTATTTAGAATTATTAGCGAGTTTATTTATTTATTTCCACATCGATCGACCAATTGATTCGCTGACTCTCCCACAGACCAACACCACAACTTGATCCAAAGCTCGCTCAGACACCGCAACCAATCTCGAACTTCATGCCAACTCTACCCTCCCAGGGGAGCACGGCGAAACCACACGACAAGATCTCCCCTCGGTCCGCACGTCACTCAACGCAACATACCGGGAAATCCTCCCCTACCGAACGCAGACTAGGGATCACCATATCCAACATTAACGCCTCATCAGAGACCTCTACACACAGGCATCGTCCTTCGTCCTGTCTCCTCAAACCCTTCACCTCAAAAATAATCCAAAAGGACATCTGCCAACCCCGATTCCGCTCTTACCATAGAGCCTCGAGACACAACCTCTCAAAATCCGTGACAAACTTCTCAAAAACCAACAAGTACCGCCTGCTACCACAGCAAGCAGGCCGACAACGCCGCGACCAATGCACACGGGTCCCTAGACAATACACTTCTTATCATGGTCGATCACTCGATCAACCTCACCAGTCGATCACGGCAACCAACCGGGACCCACAATCTTGTCAACGATCACTTCTCCAAAAATACGATCTCACCCAAGGACACGACCTCCAATATAGAAACAAGGTACTCATGCGGCAACCTCGCCAGCACATTTTCCCAATTCTCAATCCAGCCGGTGCCATAGACCACAATGCCTCAAGCAACAGCACGGTAATAACACGTCTCACGCAACCCGAGATAATCTCACACCGAAGAACTAATCCTCCGACGCTTAACACATCCTCAAAAATCCATCTGTAGCATCCAATGTCACGATCCACTACTGCGCACTTAGATCCACGTGCACAGCCACCACAATGACAACTCGGGATCCTCTATCCCGACAATCCTCTACAACTCCGCAGGCTCTGATTCACAACATCTCAAAAAACACAACACCAATCGCAAATTCTCGCAACATTGCCCAACTGGCAGTCATCCTTTCAGAGCAGTGCCAACACCCTTACACATCGGGGAATCGGCAGTGGTTCTCACTGGCAACCACCTTGCCAACACAGAATTCGTCTCGCACGGACTTCATGGCACACAAAGGCCAACCAATCCAGACACATGATGCAAGACGACAAACCTTAATCCATCCCGATCTCCTCCAACTAAGGAAAAACTCAATACTCCTCTGACCAACGGAAGGTCCCCGTGCTCGACCTATCCTCGAACCTTGCACACGCTGGGAACCGCACCTTCCAGCACCAGAAAAACCATTACTTCCATTAGGTCAGCACCTCCAACACACTCACCAAGTGTCTTGTCAGACCACGATCACAACACCTCTCGATGCACCACCACTGCGACTCCTTGAATAGCAACACACCACGCCTCGAGCCGCAGCACGAGCCATAACCGGCACCCTCCAACGCTCATCCTCGAGCCGGAATCTCGCCACTGAGCCTTCACATCTCGAACCGGATCCAGGACAATCATAGCCCCAATCCAAGAAGATCCTCCGCTCATCTGAGCATATCTTGTTGAACCCCCTCCTCATGTATACTGTCTTATGAATTTTGATGATGACCAAATAAACTGAAAATGAGTTTTTCTAATGTTTTAAAAGTGTTCTAATCTCTCAAGGAGTTGGCGGTTTGGAAGGCTCAAGAACTTCATGACAAGGGTCGGAAGGGTTAAAGGGATGGTGTGGAAGTACACGAGAATCTAAAATAATTGTAGAACTACAGAATTTATATGAATAAGCAGGAAATAGAATTAACATTAAGCAGATTACATGGTCCATAATATAACAACAGTAGTCCACAACTAGTACAGTTAAGAAAGGAAAGTACAACTACACGGGACATACCCCGGCTCTGGCAACTGGCAACTAACCATGGGCACTAGAACCACGTAGAGCCTCAGACACACTCCTTTGAAGCCTCGTCGCACCTGAAATGCGAAAAAACGTAGGGAATGAGCCTCGTAACAAAAGGCTCAGTAGGGATCACTTGGACCCCTACCTTGCAAAACGAGAAACTGCAACGCGAAGCAGCTAAGGCAAGTACAATGAGAATAAATAAACAGAAAATCCCTACTACACCTGACATCGATCTCATGGGAGAAAATCGAGACACACGTCGCGGTGAACAACTAAGAGTTACCACCTGACAAAATAGGAGTACCAACCACTAGAAGCAAGGCCGGATGCGTCTCCTGATGTCTTAGACTGCGCCTCAGGTGTCCCCATCGTCGCCCCAGGCGGAACGGGAACACCGTACAAGTAACCACAGAACAAGAACTAGCTGGGGTCACGCTCGTCAGTGTGGATCTAACCGCCCCCAACCACGTGTGCACACATTGACCATGCGTCCTAGGTCAGGCCTCTGATTGGTTTTCCTCTCAGTCAGACTCTAGCTGCAAGACTTGAGGCCCTACGGTAACCAGTCTAAAAATCGTCTCTCGGGGTAGCCTCGCCACCACTCCCTAGTGGGACCACACGCGTGTCGGAAGGCTATGACTAGTGGAGGGTCGCTGAAGGAGTAGACTCTCTAGTCAGTGAAAAATGATGTCTGAACCAGACAAAGCACAAGGATCGCTCCTTGTACTGACAGCGACTCACTGTGACACAAGCCGAGAACACCACCTCCCGAGACCCCGCAGCACCCTAACACATGGCCCCCACACGATGCCTAACATCAGTCGGACCACAGGTCAGCACGTGGATTGAGGTCCACTCACTCGTGACTCGAATCGGCAAGAAACAGACTTCCAGTCAGACAGCACACAAGAGGCGGTCCACACTGGGCCATCCCTGGGTAAACGTTTGATCGATGGGCCACCTCAGGGATTGAGATGGTCCACCCTGAACCGCGGGATGAGCAGGGAGGTCACCTAGAGGCCGCCACTGAACGGAGAGACACGATCCACCTCAGACCGTGTAAAACATAAGCGGTCCCCTCTGGGCTGACTCAGAGAGTAAACAGTCTCCCTTGGGACCGTCGTACCTCTGCACAAAACGTGGATGAAAATGGTCATCACTGGACCGTTCAAGACCCAAACGATCCAATGCAAGGCCGGTACAAGAGCTAAGCGGTCCCCCTTGGGGCCGCCTAGCTACCAAACAACACAGAGGGTAAAACGGTCACCTTGTGGCCGTTGAAGACTTAAACAGTCTAACTTGGGACCGCCCAAGGGGACTAAACGGCCATCTCATGACTGCGAAGCCCAAAAATTGTGCAACGATCAAAACTCAATGGTCAGAAATGCATCGGGAGTCATGCTAGCTCCACGGGGAAAATGGTTGACCTCTAGGCTGTCGAAGGGTGCTTGTCCAGAACAAGTCCAGTCGTGTCGTCTGTTGCTGGCTTAGGATGTTTTCCGTGATTATTAATGTATCTTCCATTGTCGTATGTTTTAGATGCCGTCCCGTAAAAGAAGAGCTCATGTTCCCCTGGAAGAGAGTGGCAGCGTTCCTCCTCCTGTCGTGCCTGCTCCTCCTCCAATTGTGCCAGTCCCTGCTCCTGTCGTCCCAGCTCCGCATGACAACTTGCCCTGTGGCCGTGGTAGAGCACTCAAGGAATTTCTGCTATTCCACCCGCCGACATATGAAGGTCAGTCAGACCCGGATGCTGCCAGGATTTGGATCGAGGTGACTGAGCGTGTGTTTCGATCGATGGAATGCGCAGAGGACGAGAAGGTTATGCTCGTTACTTTTCAGCTTCAAGGTGCAACATTGATGTGGTGGAATTTAGAGTGGGAAGTCACCTTCCGTTCTCGACCACTTCATCAGATCACCTAGACAGAGTTCGTGACTACCTTTGAGCGTACCTACAGTCTGACCTGTCTTCGCATGAATAAGATGCATCAGTTTCTAGATCTGGTGCAGGGTGATATGACCGTGTTGCAATATCGGAACAAGCTCATCGAGTTGGGTCGGTATGCGCTGCATATTATTGCTGATGAAGCCTTGAAGACCGAGCAATTTCTTCGTGGTTTGCGGGCCGAGTTGAGAGTGCCACTTCTTGCTACCCGTGTTACTATCATGGATGATGCGTGTCAGGCAGCAGTTGCGGTTGAACTTGATTTGGCGAGGTTTGCAGGGTTTTCTCAGTCGAGTGTTGCTCAGCCGGTTGTGCCATTCCTGCAGTCCTATCAGCCGTCAGCACCTGGTGTTCCGCAGTTGTGGCTACTTCTGGTGGTCCGTCGAGGTGGATGTTTCGTAAATCCAAGAAGCATTTTCATCATCAAGCATCTTCAGGTTTTGTGCCGCAGTAGTCTGTGTCTTTCGAGTCGGTGCAGCAGTCTATTCCTCTGTTTCAGCAGTGCCAAGATTTTCAAGTGAGTCAGCTGAGACCATGTCCGAGGTGTGGTGGCAGCCATCCTGGTGTCGCATGTTCCTTGCCAGTGGTTTGCTATCGCTATGATCAGTCGGGTCACGTTGGTCGAGATTGCCCGATGAAGTTGGTTCTGGCACAGTTCTCGCAGGTCACCCAGCCACAGCAGTCACAGTTTTGCCTTCCTACACCACCTCAGCCTCAGCTGTCGTTTTTACAAGTTCCTGCTTCTTCTCAGCAATCTTGTGCAGCTTCTAGCTGGAAACCAAGGAGCAGGATCACACATATCACTCGTGCAAAAGCCATTGCATCCAATCTTGTAGAAGGTACAGTTTTGATTTTTAGTCGTCCTGCTCGTGTGTTGTTCGATTCAGGTGCCACTCATTCATTTATTTTCGAGGATTTCCTTCCTCGTCTCGAGGAGCTGGTGACTGAGTCGCCTTGTGATCTGCTCATTGAGTTGCCCTCCAGAGACTTTATGTCCACTCCATTTTACCTGAAAGATTCTCCTATTATCGTCAGTGACCAACAGTTGCCAGCGAAGTTGTATGCGTTGCAGTTGGCCGAGTACGATGCTATCCTAGGCATGGACTGGTTAGAGCATTATCGTGCCGTGGTTGATTGCAGAAGTCGAGATCCCATCTCGAGTTGACTTTACAACCACATATCCTAGGGACATCGTAAAGTAATATACAATCACATATTTACACTCAAATATCACTTTATTAATAAAGAACAAGATCATACAACTATTGGGCCTACCTGACCCGAAATTGGCCTGTAGCACACCAACACTAACATTTCCCACCTGATGAGAGAGGCTAAGCCTTGTCGCTTAACCATCCAGGGGTTGTGCCAAGCAATAGGGGCCAAGCCCCTACTAGTAAAGTGTAGCCATGGTGGGAGATCTTGATGCTCATGGTGCAGCCATAGTACCCGAGGCCGATGTAGCCGCGCTTGAACTCATAGGATAGACCGAGTATCCAGTCGCAACCAGAGAGGTCGAGCGTGCAGAGGAGAGACATGCTCGGAGGCTGAAGGCATGCCTACCTATGCGTGCTCGAAGGGGACAGGCGTGCTCGGAAGGGAGGCATGCTCGGAGGCAGAGGGCATGCTCGCCCACGCTTGCTCGGGAGGATCTACCTTCTCGGAGGGGATAGCAGGTTCTCCAAGTGGCTGACCATGGCTGGGATCATGGGAGGAGTGTGTTGGTTCACTTGCGAGAGGCTTGGTCACTTCATAATGGAGCTCAGCAGTCTGCCGTAGAGGCTGTTTGACTCCAGCATCAAGTTTTCCATGTTAGGGAGCTCGAACGAACCATGCGGGAGGGCCTCGGAGAGGTTGTAGTAGGCGAGGTAGAGCTTGGCCTGGGAGTACAGCGCAGTGTTGAGCAAGAAGGGTGTCTCTCGGAGGAGAGAGATATCAAGAGAGAGTGTTTCTCGGGAGAGAGAGAGAGAGTGCTCACCCACACATACTCAGGAGGGCACTCGCCCATGCATGCTTTAGGAGGGCAGCCGGCGAGGGCACTCGAGTGAGAGAGCCAGGTCTATGGCACCCATCGCCATCGGTCGGTGTAGGGAAACTACTTTTGGATGCGATGGCGAAGGCGCATCTATCGCTACTGGAGGGGGGGAGCGATAGACTAGCGAGAGAGAGAGACCGAGGGAGATGCTCAGGAGGAGAGAGAAATCGAGAGGGAGAGAAGAGACTCGGGAGAACCGGGGCTCCAGTATCTACAGGTCTATGAGCAGTAGGTCGTGCACCTCCTCCGTCTTCACTGCCACCGAGAGGCATGCCACGGACAACATCTGCTCGATCTTAGCAGTGAAGATGTCGACGTAGTCGGTCCTGGGCATGTGCTCGACCTCAATAGTGAAGAGGTCAGAGATCGACCGACCGGGGTCACAGAGAGAGAGAGATGAGCGACAGAGAGAGATATGCCCGGGAGGGAGATGCCTGAGAGAGAGATGCTTGGGAGAGAGGGAGTTCTAGTGAGAGATAGGCTCGGAGAGAGAGAGAGAGAGAGTTCGAGCGAGTGATACGAGGCTCGGAGAGAGAGAGAGTTAGAGTGAGCAATAAGCTCAGAGAGAGAAGAGCTCGGGGGGAGAGCTACTCGGGGGAGAGAGAGGGAAGCTCGAGGGGAGAGCTACTCAAGGGAGAGAGAGCTCGGCCCACCATTTCTTCTTTTTTCTTATTATTTTTTTCTTATATTTTTTTGACCTTTTCTTCTCTTTATTCTTTTCTTTTCTTTTCTTTTATTTTTTTTTTCTTCATAACCCCCACCCCCTCTTTCTCTCATTCTCTCTTTCTCACACACTCTCTCTCTTCTCACGCTCTCCCTTTCTCTCCCTCTCTTCTCCAGTGACTGACGGAGGTGGACAGGGGCGAGGCGAAGAGGTTCGTGGGGTGAGGGACGGCGGGGACGGGACGAGGGACGAGGCGGTGGCGCGTGGCGAGCTGGTTCGCGAGCGTGGGTGCCTGGCGAGGGTTTCTAGTGATGTTTTGCGATGGACCGGTGTCCTCAGCGCGTGAAATCTTCGGTGGAGGTAGGGGGATGGATCCTTGACCCTTGTACTTCCATTCCTGCGAGTTTTGTCGGCCATGGTGAGCCAAGCAGGCTTATTTGGGCATTTTGGAGAAAAGAGCACATTTTGGGGTGTGCGCTCGATCTAGCGTTTTGATCGCGTTTTTGGGATTTGAATGGGTCCTCTCGGTGCTAGAGAGGTAGGGGACTAGTTTTCCCTTGTTTTTCTCTTCACGTGGGCGTGAACGGGGCGTGGAATAGAGTTTTCTATGTGATTCGTCATTTTCAAGTTCGGGACGGCCTAGCGGTCCTTCCAGTGACTACTAGGGCGCCAGGCGGTCTTGTAGGGGACCGCTAGGGTCTCCCGTATGTCGGTTCGAGCCTTGTGGTCACACGATGGACCGCTAGGCTCTGTCTTGCGGTCCGAGGGGTGACTGTTTGACTGTGATTTGGTCGATTAGAGGTCGGTGGGGTAGCGGTCTTGCGACTGACCACTAGGCATCGGTCAGGCAAAAGACCGCCACTCTTCCTAGCAGTCCGAGAAGTGACCGCTAGGGGTTTGCAAGTTTCCGGAGCTTAGCGGTCTGGGGGTAGATCGCTAGGTTGGCCTTAGTGATCCAGGGGTAGACCGCTAGGCAACCTAACGGTCCAAGGGTAGACCGCTAGGCGATTTTTCGTGTTCGCCGTGACTGTTTCGCATTATGTTGGTCTCCGGTCGACCCAGAGGTGACCCAGTGGTTGACCTTCGGCCTGGTGAATGTCCCAGACACCGTGGGACCTGTGTTCATATTTCTGGGTGTGTCCGGAGGTGCCGCATTATCTCGATGAGCATGCCCATATGTTTAGAGGGTCCGGGTGACACCGTGCGTATGTTTTGAGTTTCGGTGTGGGCCATGTGTGAATGGCTTTAGACTATGAGTCCAATTAACCAGCCTCGGGCAGGACGTTTTTCGTGTGTCCCTTAGATGAGGGATCAACTCGGTGGCTTATGAGCTACCTCGAGAACCGTGTCACCGTAGTTTCAGACCTAGGGATTAGGGCAGATCGACAGCTCTGTGCCGTCACGTGCAACGGTCTTGACCCCGAGTGTAATATCTGAGACCCTTCGGATCCTTCTTTTCGAGTCCCGGATCTATTTTCTCAGAGAATTTGTTTCCATTACGCCCAGAATTATTTTCTGGACATCTTTCGGGTTCGGATCCGTGCATTTCGGATTAGTTTCGGAGGTCCCGAAACGTGTTCCGCGATTTTCGCGTGTTTTGTCCGGCAAACCTACGAAACCCCATAGCGGGTGAACCGAGTTGTTCACCTACTCGTGGATGGTACCGGTGTGACCGGCGTGTTTCGATGATCGCGGAAACATATTTTTCAAAAATCTTGATTTTCTATAGCTAACTGGTGCCGTCCCCAGCCATCTTTTCATCAGCGGCTTTCTGCGGCTATAATGGTAATTCGCAGGAACCCAGATTAGATTCTTCGTTTCCCCTCCCCCCCCCCCCCTGATTTTGTGGAGTTTTCTGGGGATTTTCCAAGTATACCCAGTTCGAGTCTCTTTCGAGTTTACTGAATCTAGGCTCGGGGTTCTACTTTTCCAGGGATCGAACCTCCATGGATACCCTTCTCAGGACCCACAACAGGCTCGAGCTGCTGCACCCCCTCCACGGTCTGGCAGAAAGGCACAGCCTTCCCTGTGCTAGACCCCGCAACCAGAACGCCAAGGTCGGTGCCGCCAAGAAACCCACCCACAAATGGTCTGGAAGCACTTGTGCCAGGGCCGGGAGCAGCGGCCTCCTGGAGCTGGTGCCCGAAACCAAGAAGGAGAACCTGGATTTCGACCTCCCCATGTATGATCCGTCCAAGGGCGCCACCGTCGACCTGGCCGTGGTGGGTGGGGGGCCTGCTGGGCTGGCTGTGGCGCAACAGGTCTCCCAGGCAGGGCTCTCCGTCTGTACCATCGACCCGTCGCCCAGGCTCATCTGGCCGAACAACTACGGCGTCTGGGTAGATGAATTCGAGGCCATGGACATGCTCGACTGCCTCGATACTATCTGGCCTGGCGCCGTGGTCTATGTGGATGATGTGACCGTGAAGCACCTGGGCAGGCGCTACGGCCGGGTCAACCGCAAGCAACTCAAGTCCAAGATGATGCAGAGATGTGTGTCTAATGGTGTTAAGTTTTACCAGGCCAAGGTTGTGAAGGTGATCCATGAGGAGTCCAAGTCTTTGCTCATATGCAACGACGGGGTCACCATACAGGCTACCCTGGTGCTGGATGCCACTGGATTCTCAAGGTCTCTGGTGCAGTATGACAAGCCCTACAATCCTGGGTACCAAGTGGCTTATGGCATCTTGGCAGAAGTAGAAGAACACCCTTTTGATTTGGACAAGATGCTCTTCATGGATTGGAGGGACTCCCATCTTGATGGTAAGAAGGAACTGAAGGAAAGGAACAGCAGAATTCCGACGTTTCTCTATGCTATGCCCTTCTCTTCTAACAGGATTTTCTTGGAGGAGACTTCGTTGGTTGCTCGGCCAGGTCTGTCAATGGAGGACATACAGGAGAGGATGGTTGCCAGACTGAGGCACTTGGGCATTAAGGTAAAGAGCATCGAGGAGGATGAGAGGTGTGTTATACCGATGGGCGGTCCCCTCCCAGTGCTTCCCCAAAGGGTTTTGGGGATAGGTGGGACTGCAGGAATGGTCCACCCATCTACTGGCTACATGGTAGCGAGAACTCTTTCAGCGGCTCCTGTTGTTGCAAGATCAATTGTTAAGTACCTTGGTTCTGAGAGAGGCCTCTCTGGAGAAGAACTGTCCGCAGAAGTTTGGAAGGATCTCTGGCCAATAGAGAGGCGAAGACAAAGGGAATTCTTCTGCTTTGGCATGGATATCCTCCTAAAGCTCGATCTAGAAGGCACAAGGAGATTTTTTGATGCATTTTTTGATTTAGAACCTCATTACTGGCATGGGTTCCTCTCTTCGAGACTGTTCCTTCGTGAGCTTATATTTTTTGGGCTTTCTCTGTTCTCATGCAGATCCCCAAGAGTTGTCCATTTTAGGTTGTGATTGAGTGGTCTCTGACAGTCCTGCAGTAGCTTGTTTTAATTACACAATTGTAGCTGCTGTAGTAAATTTTTATTGGGTGATTGATCTATTCACCCCCCCTCTACATCACATATCACTGTCCACCGGGATAGGTCGTGAGATGACTGTCAGCAGCTTCTCACCCTTCCTTTAGGTGTGTAAATTTATTTTTATGCTTTTGCTTTATGGTTATGATCGTGCTTATGTCCATGCTACTTATGATGCTAATGCTTGTGAATGCCTGTGTGGAGCCACTTCTACATGCTGATGGATAGAGTGGATCCTTGGCATCCTGATTCTTACCCACTGGCGCGACATTGGTTTCCAGTGGTATCCGGGGCACCCCATGGGCACGAGCTGAGGGTGCTGAGGCGGGAGTTTCGGGACTACCCCGTGGCCATGGTATGTATATGATCATTATGCCTATTTCTATTCATGCTTATGCCTAATGATGCTAATGATCTATAAGGATGTGTGCATGCAGGTGATGTAGAGGCCGTACCTTGGGATGCCAGATGAGGGCCAACCATGGGTGGTAGCTAGCCGACCTCGGTTCGAGTGTGAGATTTGCTTTCACAGCCAGAACGAGATTGGGCCACTAAGGCTACGGCTCATGATGAGGACTTTGGACCTTCACTTGGAGTGGGTAGAGGTGGTAGAGCCTCGTAGCATCGGGCAGAAGTCTCGACGGTGGACCATTCTGACTGACTAGTAGCTGCGCTTCCCCGAGTAGTATGCAGATTGGCAAAGGGGAGGCACTCCAGTCATCTCGCGCACGTAGGACACTACAATGAACTTGCGGTGTTACTGGGAGACGTATGCAGCTCGGCCTCAGATGAGGCCAATGGGGGTATGTATGCTGTGTTTTTTGTACTTTTATGTGTTTTTTGATGGATGCTAATTAACATGCTGAAGAGGGGTTATCTCACGTGGTGCCTAAGCTGATGATGATGAACACGAATGCTAGAACTGCAAAGAGGGAAATGAGTTAGAGGTGCCCAGGTATGAATCCCTTGGGAAAACCCTCCGATGCTTAAGTCAGCGATTTTGGCAAAGCTCTGGTGCAAGGAGAAGGGGGGAGGAGATAAGGGCACGAGATTCCTCTCCACAATGTGGTGAAGTGGCTCTAGCTTAGGGTTGATATCGCTTAACAATGCTTACCTTTAGCAGGAGAGTCTCCCAGGTTTATATTGCGACTCATGAATGTAAGAGCCCTGTAAGGTGAGGAGTTTCAGGGAAGGTTATGTCTCCTTTGTGGGCTCGTTAAGGCATGAGGGCTCTTAATTGCCATTATCCCCACGATCTCCCAGCTCTTAAAGGGCACGCAACAGTCACATAGATAAGCCTTCATCAGTCGGTCCGAGCATACGACGCTGGCTCTAGGGGGTTTTCCTGAGCGATAGGCACAAGACTCGGGTGGGATGCATGGGGCCTCGAAGGGACCTCTCGATCGACCAGACGCTCGAACTTCCAAACCCGAAGGTCACCTAGGAAGTGCTTAATCCGAGTGAGTTATTGGGCTCAGTGGGCCCCAAAGGGGCTGTCACTTGTAGGAGCTGGGCCTCGTTTGGTCTAGCGGGACCTTGTATAACACAATTTCACTTTGAACATAGACGATAGATTTCATTCGGGAAATCCAAGTGGCCGGTCATATGGCTCACATCATGCAGCTACTCCTGCTAATTGTATTTGAGACAAACTTGCAACATCGGATATTCATATCGCATAGAGCCCGTTTATCAAAGACATTGTTAATAACTGTGACGCGATGCACAACAAGAATTTACTTTGGATCCTCCCAGCCCCAGCCACTGTTGGTGGACCTTATCATTGTAATCAAATAATCAATAACATAAAATATGACATGATGAAAAGTAATGAAAAAAAGAAAGCAACAATGTACAAATACTTGTTCTTGTCATGATCTTGTTTAGATGCAAATAGTCTCAGTGTCATCAACTGAGAGCTGATGTACCAATCTCCAAGTATGTTCTCTTGATAAGAACCAAATGTATGCTTATGGAAACATGGGTTAGTAACTAAAATATATGGGTGACTCCTGGAAGTATAAATCGTTGCGATCTTCGAGGATGCAACCAACTCCCATGCTAGTATAGCACTTTTTCACATGGTGATGACTAAAGTGCACTTCCATACCTTGCAAGCGGCGCACAGACCATCAGCAGGGCTTAATGACTGCGACAACGGCAGTGTAGCATTTATGCAAGCAACTCTTCGAAACCCTATTCTCTTTCCAGCGACGCGTTCTTTCAATGCTTCAAATTCTCTATCCACCACATATTCCTTGTGTCCCTAGCACAACTTGACGTATAACAAGTACCATCAGCATAGTTGCAGAACAGAACAAAATCGATCACTACAACTGATCGGCCAACTCCCACCTGATTAACTTAGAACTCTACTTAATTACGAACAAAAATCCAACAGGATGCGGAAAGTGCGAGACCTCAGCGAGATTGAAACAAGATTCCTACTCCTAGGGTTTGAAAGAAATGGAGGCCGCGGAGGAGAGGCTTGCCTCACCTCGATGTTGTAGGACTGGCTGAACTCGTAGAACGAGCGAACTCGGAGGCGGACGGCGGCGCGGAGCTCGTCGTCCGCTCGGGCTTCCCCGATGGCGACGGAGCTCCAGTCCAGCGTCAGGGTCTCGTGGTCGCACAGCTGCGGGGCGGCGCAGCGCGGAGGGTCCATCCGGCCTGCGGCGGCGAGCAAGGAGGGAAGCAGAAGGGCGGAGCTGGCCGTGGAGAAGGCGGAGGCGGGGCAGCTCCGCGGGGGGGCCGCCGGAAGGCGGTGGAGGAGCCTGGGGAGGAGGTAGACAAAGGGCGGAGAGGTGGCTGTGGAGGCCATGGCCGCCGCAACTCTCTTCCCCTCTGAGGTCCGCGCATCCCTCGGCTTTCGCTTCTAGTTCTTCCGATTTGATTAAGGATGGTGCGTGTGTTGTCTCGCGTATTGCCTTTAACCTCATGGGTGGGTCTCCCAGAGGGCCGTTGATTGGCCTTCTGCAAACGACCAATGAGGAGGGTTTATGCACCTCCGCGAGGCAGCCGAACGTGCGGTGGGTGTGTGTGGTAGTTGGTCGGTGTTGAAACGGATAATTGCCGGAATTACGTATTGACGTGAGTGGTTGGTCACTGGCGCGGAACAAGATTAGTTGGGTCCGGAGCAGGTAAGGTAGATTTGGGGGGTAAAAGTAATTTTCAATGTCAAAAGTCTTTAGGATTCCATAAGATGGAGTAGTTGAAGGAGACTTTGAGTATAATGAACATGAAGCCTACTCCATTCTTACTGATTTGCCTAGTAACCCTAAAGACAAGACACAGACTAAATTGACTCAGTTCAATGCAAATAAATTCTCCCCTCTGAAGAGATTACTTCATCATATGTTTACCACTATCATTAGTCCACAAGGAGGAGGCAGAGGGAGACTTACTGAGTCATAAAGATTTATATTCTTATGCATGTTTAAGAGGATCAAGGTTTATTTGCCAGAGTTAATGATTCAAATCATGGGAACCTGCAAGGAGTCTAGAAGACACTTACCCTATGCAGCCCACCTGACAGCCATTTTTAAGAAGATGAATATTTTCATAGAGGATGAAACTTTCAAAGAGATCCCTAAGGTAAATGTGTACGACATGGGCTTCATCACTAAGTTTGTGAAGCTTAATCGATTAGGTGGTAGAGTCCAAGGTCAGGGGCCAGCAGGCCAGGGTCAACAAGAAATGGCAGTACAACCCGTCCATCCATTGGAAGTAGAGAAATAGTCACAGCTGAGAGAAGAAGAACCAGAAGTACTTTCTGAACCAGAACCTGAGCAGCAGCAACAACAAGGGATAGAATTTGAAAAGGATCCAGAAATGGAACAGCAGTAGCAACAACAGGATGGGGGACAAGATGAACAGATCCAGCTAGATGCACAAAGTCAGGGGGAGAACCAGCCACAAGCAGTTGAATAAGAAGTGGCAGTGCATGCTGAGCAGGAGGCTGAGGAAGAAGTTATTCATGAAGAAAACCTGCAAGAGCTATCTGAACAAGAAATAGCACTAATCTTGGAAGAGCCTATTCCAGAGACATTTCAGGAAGAGCATACTCCAGAATTACAGGAAGAACCCCATCCAGAACAAGTTCGCCATGAGCTAGAACAACAATTTTTATCTGATGAGCAAGTCATGTAGCAAATTGATCAACATATAGACCGGCTGATTGAGTAGATTAAGCAGCAACAGCAGCATTTTGAAGCTCAGCCAGAGCAGATGAATGTGGAAGAAGACATTCTAGAGTAGCAGCCACATGTTGAGGAACCCCAAGAGCAGCAAGGGGTGGAAGTGCCACTAGAAGAACAACCTTATGAAAATTAAGAAGTTAAGGTTGAAATACAATAAGAAGCTTTTGTAGGTCCTGCCACATATCATGGACCTCATGATGGCATTCGGTATTCAGCCACCATTATCCCCTGAGGAACCTCATATCCCCCAGAGTTTCAAGCCTCTAGTTCAGCTGGACCAAGCTCAAGTTAGCATGCAGTAGATGTGCATCCCTCCTTAGTAAATCTACTGTCAAATTAGTTCAGGATGATGAATGCCTCTTTCATGCACTTGCACATAGTTGTAGAAAGACTAGATGCAAGAATGGTACATGTGGAGCAAACCGTGAACAACCATTGGGAGAAGTTTGTTAGAGATAAGTACAAATCTGATGAGAGACTCCATGGATTTTTAGATTCTCTTCTGCATGTTTGTGAGCAAGCTGGTACGTTGATGAAGAATCTGAGATTGAACCAAGCAGAAACTCACTTGAAGACCACACAAATGCTGGATCATGCTTTTGACATCAGGAAGGAACAGAAGACCATTAGAGAGTAGTTAACTGCCATTCAGCAACAACAACAAGCCCTATCACAAAGAATAAATAACATGGCAGGAGAAATCCAAGGTAGCATCATTCAAATGGGGAACATTTATGCAAAGCTAGACAATGTTTAAGAGGAAGTATACAAGCTGACCAGCAGCTTTAAGGACATTGTTACAACTCAGGCCACTAGCTCCTCTACCTCAATGGCAGAAATCCATCATTAGCAGACTTCATAGCTAGAGAACATGTGCAACATGTTACAAAACTGGTTTGTGGATTTGACTACCACTGTCAAAGAGTTACAAGCCCAAGTTCAGCAGAATGATGGAAAAGTCATCACTAAATTTGCTGCCCTAGGGACTAAGGTTGACAGAATTCCCAATGCATTCCCCATGGCTATGCCAGTAAGAGAGCATAGAAGTTCTAGCAGGGCACCCACTAGATGACCCAGACTCAGATGTGGCAGCTCCAACAGGACTTCTGCAGCTGATGTCTGATGCCTTGCGAGCCCAGTTCATTACTGATTCTCTGTTTGATAATGACAAAGGGGGAGAACAACAGTCATGCTGTGATGATAAGCTGTTGTGAGATGCAAGCTCTGATGATAAGCTACTATAAGCAGATGATGCATACTAACCGACTTAAAATGGGAGAATACTTGGCAAAGGGGCTATGTTGTAGATTTTGTACTTATGTGTTGTTTTGACAAATAACATTTCTTATCTTAATGTACACAATGTATTTGTAAATTAGAGCATTTTAGTTTGTCTTGCATTTGTTATTCTTTGTTGTCAGTCTTGTACTTTGTCTTAAATCAATGAATGAAAAATGAAACTTTGCTTGTTGCACAGTCTTGTCTGAAATAAATGATACTTGAATGAATGAATGTGGATCAATGATTGAATGTGTGCATAAATGCATCAATTTCATCCTGTGCATTCACATACATGACTCATAGTTGTCATCATCAAAAAGGGCGAGATTGTTGGAACCCTAGTTTTGATGATTACACCCTATGAATCATGATTAGAATGAACTACATAAGAACTTCTACATTGAACAATCCATTTACTTGTCTAAGTGTTAGAACTCTGGTCGATGCACATACAGACACTTAGTGATTAAGGTCGATGCATGTTCAGGTCTTAGCCAAGTAAGGTCGATGCTTCTTCGCATTCGAGTTAGACAAGTCGATGCGCATTCACACTTTCTTCACATAAGGTCAATGCACATTCTTGCATCAAGTATGATAGGTCAGTGCATATTTTCATATCAAGTGTGTCAGGTCGATGCATGCATTCATCTTCATCCACACAGGTTGATGCATCCTTAGACTATGTTGTAGAATAAGGTCGATGCATGTCCTTGCATTAAGTCATTCAGGTCGACGCACATTCCATCTTGCGTGAAGCAAGGTCGATGCATATTGTGCCTTTTGCAAAGCAAGGTCGATGCACATTGTGCCTTGTGGAAAGCAAGGTCGATGCACATTGTATCTTGTGTAAGGCAAGGTCGATGCACATTGTGCCTTGTGCAAGGCAAGGTCGATGCACATCCTTATACTCATTCCATAATGTCGATGCTTATGCTTGTGTTATGCACTTCAGGTCGATGCATGTTTTACAGCATGGTCTAAAGGTCGATGCACGTATGGTAGCATACACCATAAGGTCGATGCATATGCTCTAAGTATAGAGTACTTGGTCTGTGCACGTATAGAGTCTAAGGTCTACGCATCCATAGAGTCTGTGCATATACATATCGATGCACACATAGAGTTTGTGCACATGTAGGTCTATGCATGTCTAGGGTCTATGCATATGATGCATCCAAGACTGTGCACTTGAAGAAACCAAGGTCGATGCACATGAGGGTTCTGGTTGTCAGGTTTGTGCATTAAGTCCATACTTAAAGTATTTGCATTAACATACACTCTTGTGGTCTGAGCATATGATTTTTTTGATATTTTCTAAGTCTTCATTCTCATAAGCAATATTGATGATAACGGTGTTTGACAAAATGACTCATTTCTTTTTGACAGGATTAACTCAAACACTTAATGAGCTAAGAGCTGCACTTACTCAAGTGGGCACGTGATCCAAGACCTGAGTTAAGGAAACACGTGATCCGAGGCTACTTCCTCTCGAAGAATACTCAAACATGTGGCCTGGCCCAATCTTCAATATTTGGCATGTGGAATCATCTTCTTGATAGAGCCATTGGCAAGAATTCTCCCTCCACGCATCGAAGCCAATCTAAGTGGGGTCCACGCCATCAGGCTCAAGGGCATATAAAAAGAGAAGATCTCTAAGAAGTTGACAATGAGAAAAAGAAGAAGATACAGAAGATATCGAACAAGGAAGAGTGATAGCAGATAGCAAAAGAGGAATTAGCAGAGAGAGGAGAAGGAGATAGCAGAGAAGATCTAAGGCAGATAACCTTCCCCCCTTCCCTCTCTTGGCCACCCCCCATATATGGCCTTATGTATTGTATTTTGGAAGCTAATGAAAGAATGAAGATATTTTGAGAGAAAACTTGTGAGAGAGTGATTCTCTTCCTCCTCCTTGGGTGTGATACTCAAGAACCCTAGATCCTGTGACGGGATCTAGCTGGGGTGCGACTCCCCTTGTCGAGGTGTGATGTCGAGACTCCCGTTCGTGAGATTCGCTCTGTGTCCACGTGCAGATCTAGATCTACCCGCCTCGATCTCATTCCTAGCTTCTGCATCGACCACGGTGCCTTTCTGAGCGGATCAAGATCTGAAAATTTTTCCAGATATGCCTCTGCTAGTCAGGATCAATCCAGCGCTAGTTTTGCCAAGATCAGAGCTCTGGATCTCCAGCAACAAATCCTACCATGGCGCTGCGTATCGCTGCCTGTCCCTACAGGCCAGATCTCCTCTTCCCTTATATGAAATTCCTCCAGGCCTACTCTTAGCATCTTTGGGCCTGAGACTTGGATTGATCGTTCCATTTTCTATCTTCTTTGCATCACCGCCAATCTCGTACTATTCTGAGGTCTGTGCTGAGCGTGGCAACGATTTTGGTGGGACTGCGCAGGCTGACCTGTGCAGATCTGACCCAGATCCGGCTGCAACTTGTGGGAGATCCCATGCCTTCCTCCTCTCAGATCTGACCAAATCCTTCGGTCTATATCTTCCCCCAGGCGTCATTAACGTTCTCCGATAAGCGGTGATATAATCCCCCCACCAAAACCATTTTTCCCTAATTGTTTAGTATTCTTGTTCAGTTTTGCGTGAGCAGAACTAGATCCGTCATACAGACGCTGCCACATTCAGACCGGAACAGATCTGGTCACACTGTTCAGACCAGACGTTCTTCAGTCTGTCCTCGATGTGCTCCCATAAACGGTACCCTATTTGGACGCAGGATCAAGTCATACCGCCTCATGCAAGAACGCTACATAGGGTGACCAGCATGGTCAGAACAATTCGGTGACCAATCATCGCCTCCGGTCAGCGACAACTCGCTTCCTCGGCTCCATCGAGTGCTGCCCGTCAACCCGTACTCCAGCAGCCCCAAGATTGTTATTTGTAACCTGTTATCTCCCTGCGAGGAGTGGGTAATATTTTGCATTGTACTATTATTCATTTGGCGTGTATCAGGGTTGTCGGATTCGGCCGAGGCTTCTTCCCCACGCACTAGTCGTGGAGGTATGCGTGACGTTCCTCATTCCTGCATTTGCTTGTTTAGTATACTTTCTTATATGTTGTGTTTGTGAGAGTAGAGCCATAGCCAGTGACGAATCACCGTGATTGGGAGTGAGAGCACCCATCCCAAAGCCCCAGACGAGCACTGAGCTTGAACTACATCACCCTAGGCGACAGTTGTTCCTTAACCACTGGGATCCTACGCTTCCCTCGCAGGGACAATGGTTGGGCTAGAGAGAGAGTTTCTTGTTGAGAGATGCCTCCACCCAGAGGAATGCCACGGAGGTCAGCCGCCAGGCTTACCTTTAATGTGTAAGTGATGGTCGCACTCGAGTCAGTCATAGGTCCTAGCCCATTCGTGTCCCGTCCCGCATCAATATCTTAACAGAAATACAGAGGTACTACATTCCAGGCATTCAAAAAATAAAAAAAAGTGTAAAAATCTGAAAAAAGGCCAAAAATATGTTTTGCATATACATGTGCATTGCATGATCCTATTTTCCTTTCTGTTTGTATTTTTGCTTGCCTATATATGCCTATCACATTTACTGTTCTTTCCCTCAATCTTGTTAATAAGATTTAGCCCTCTAACCCTACATTGAGGAAGGTACTATCTACTTTCTGCAAGGGGCTAAAATCATACTACACTAACCTTTTTCCCTTTTAGTGTGGTTGAACAGGTAAAAGGGGAAGACAGCGTCAAGCCAAGCCAAGCCAAGTACACTGAAGAAAGCTCATTTCATTTCTAAAATATGCCCATTACATTTCAACGATACAACATTCTAGGGGCATACCCCCAATGTACAGAAGGGGCAGCTGCTACCTAGCTGTGACTCTCTCTCTGTCTCTCCTCCTAATCCCCGTTGGTGCGAGTTCGGCTATGCCGATTATCAGCCTCATCTCCGTAGCCGCCCCCCTGTCTCGCAGCCATGATGGCCGCAAAGCCCTCGAACCTAATGCGACCGGCTGGATCACCTCATGCCCTGCAGGAGACTGCATCATGCCCAAAAGCTCATCCACCGTGAAATGCACATCTCCCATGGTCCGCAGTGACTCGAAAGGAGTCACAGGTCTGACTCCCTCTCTTGGGGCACCCCTACCCTGGTACCTCCGCAACACCCGTCGTCATAAGGCCTCTAGTTGATCGAGAGCTCGCTGCTCCCACACTGCCATCGCCATCTCTCAAGCATCTGCTTCGGCCTCCCTCTCCTTCGCCTCAGCAAGGCGACCCTCGAGTCTCTCGATGGTGCTCATCTCTCCCAGTCGGCGTGTCAGCTCTTCTATGCTGACCTCCTGCTCCCGACGAATGGTCAGACTAGCCGCCAACTCCTTCCTCTTCAAAAGATGAACCATCATGTAAGACAGACAAAGATGATAAAAAAGGGAATTGCTTTGAACTTGAGTGTTAGGTTCTCACCGCCTCGGCTAGCTTGGCCTCTCGCTCCTCAGCTCGCTCAATGGCCCCGGCTAGGTGGTCCTCCAGCTCATTCACAACATCAGCTCAGGACGAAGGGCTGGCTTCTCCACCTGCTCCTACCCTCACTCCTTCCACTACCCATACTCCAGCACCCCATCATCCTATCAAGATTACACCCATACCAAATCTAATGAATGGAAGATCAGGGCCTTGGGACTTACCCTTCTGTGCCGTCCTTCCTTCTCTTGGTCGGCCTCACCGTCATCTAAACCATCTTGTTCCTCATCTCCATCTCCATCACCACGGTCAGTCGGCCCCTCATCAGGGGTAGCCACACCCCCCTCACCTCCATCTTCTCTGCTCTCCTCTACGTCTGTAGAAGCTATCGCCGAAGAGGATGGACTCGTTGGAGCTTGCACCTCCTCTTGCACTTCACTCTCACTTGAGGATGCAGGATCGGGCACGATGTCAAGCCTAGCTCTCCTTTGCCCCAGTGCCCAAATCTAGAGGATTAGATGGCTCGAACCTCACTCACAGGATGAAGGAACAACTCTCCATAACTCTAGCTCCCACAAACGTCCAAGATGAAGGACGCCCAAATGAAGAGGCCAGCCACCTCTTTGATAGCCCACTCGGTGACTGGCACGCCCACGCACTTAACAAACCAAATAAAATCAACAAATGAATATCTTCGAAAATAAGTGCGTCCACGTTGGGATACCGGGTCCTCAACACTCAGCGTAAAATCCTCCAATATAAATGAATGTGACGCGCCAGAATCAAATAAAACTTGAGCTGCGCAACCTAAAATCATAACAGTACCTTCCACAAGCTGTGATGACTCTGTCTCTGCCCTGGTCATGTGTGTAATCTTGCCTTGAGACCTCTGCCTGCCCATAGTCACTGACCGTGGTAGTGGCGGATATTGCCCCTGCTGCTGAAACTACTGCTACTGTGGGTACTGCTGCTGCTTCTGAGGGTACTGCTGCTGCTGCTGAGGGTACTGGGGTGGCTGACGCGGCCTCTGAGGACAGTCACGTGTCATGTGCCCTGCCTGGTCACATCTGAAACAAATCACTGGCCCTGTGCACTGCTTGCCTGGATGCGATTCACCACACCGGGGACATGACCCTCGAGAACCACCAACTGATCCCTGACACTGATTGCTGAACACTAGCTAAAGATGCCTGCCTCTGATCTCTGCCCTCCTTATGCTTCTTACCAAAGTTCTTCCTGAAGAACATCTTAACCTTGCAGCCAAGCCAAAAGATGCAAATCCTGCTACCGATGCCGCCGGAGTCAGAGCTCCCGAACTACCCATGGAGTGCTAAAAGGTGCTCTGCTGCTGGGTAGCCGTCTGCTGGCTGCGGCCTAACTGGGACTGCCCCTGGCTAACCTGTCCTCTGGTCCTCTGCATATCCAGCTCCAAAGACGCTGCTACACGGGAAGCCATCTCCAAATCCGTGGCAGCATTCGCTATCAAATGGTGCCTCAGCTCCTGCCGCAAACCCTGAATAAACTGCTCGGTCTTTAGCTCCACATTCTCCATGATATGGGGAGCATAACGACCTAACTCCACAAATCGATCCCTGTACTACAACACAGACATGTCGCCCTACACCAGCTCCAAAAATTGACGCATCTTCTGCGTACCAACATAGGATGGGCAGTAAGCACACTCGAAGACCTTGACGAAGTCCTTCCACACGATCTACTGAAGTGGATGAGACTGAAAGGACATCTTCCACTCCGAAGACCACCAAGCTCGAGCCATACCCTACAACTTGTTGCAAGCCAACATCACCTTATCCTCCTCGGTGCAGTTCATAGAGCTAAACACTCTCTCCATCTCGTCGAGCCAATCTCTAGCCACATCTAGGTCTGACTGGCCGCCATAGTAAGGTGGATGGAACTACAAGAAATCTCTCACTACACGGCCTAGCCCACCCCTGGACGACGAGCCCTCACCAGCGTCTCCGCCAAACTGCTGAGACATGAGCTGAAACATGCCCCGAAAGAAATCCTCGGCCCCTAGAATCCTCGTTGTATCCCCTGCCCCGGTGGCAACTGGTGGCACTCTGCTCTGCTCCTCCAGCTCCTCCTGAATCTCTGTCGACTGTCCCTGCTGAGAGCGAGTCCTCCGCCTCGACGCCATGCTCGCCCTGATGTAAAAGACCGAAGACACGAAAAATGGTGAAGTCAATAAAACATACGGTGCCCTAAGTCAGTGCCAACTGTACATCATCATTGTGGACTAATGTACAAAATAACAAGATCGATCACCCAGTGACGGCATATTTTTTTTAAAAAAACATAAAATAATATAAAAGGAGAAGGACCTCTCCATCCCCTGAAGTATTTAATGACCGCGTTACAGGCGAGTTCGCATAAAAATAACAGTGGATGGTCCCTGGGGAGCGGTGCTAACATAACATAGTCATGGGATGTGCAGAGGCACAATCTCGTGTCAAGCTACGAGCCGTTCGACGTAGGACGTAACTACTTTAGCATAGGACTCCGTAAAGAGGGAAGAAAATAATTAAAGGGGTCTGAGATCGTGAATCCGAGAAAATCTCTCTGATGCCTAAATCAAACGAGTGGTACGAGCAAGGTGCGAAAGAGGGGACAAGAGAGAAGAAAGACACGAGATAGTTTTTCACTAGTTGAAGTGACTAAGAGTTGACTTACCTTTTTAGAGTCTTGACGACGGGCTGATCCATAAAGAATAAAGGGGCATCCCTTTCCTATGTCGGGAGACCAAGAGTGTGGGCACCCACAGGAGAGCATTCCTCTGCCTCTGGGATGGCTCCGTAAGATCGCCTGTAGGCTTTCCCTGAGTGTGGGGAGGCCTATCACTGTCGGGCAACCGAGCTAGGCTCGATAGGCTACGTAGGCCTTGGATGAATGATGCCCTATTGTGAGTGGGCCCGACAGGTGCTGTCACTCGTTGGGGCCTGGTGGGCTTTAATGGGCTATTTGGGCCAGATATTTGATGGACTGTGAATCTCCCCCTCTCCACTTGCCACTTACTCCCGAGCCAACGATGGGCTTGGAGAGTAGAGATTGTGTATTGGGGTTTTCAGCAAGGGTGAGAATTTGGCCACTATAAGTTATCCTAGTTTCGTTTCTCGGATCCATAAATGTGGTTGCCCTAACGCGTGGGGACTCGAGCGCAATGATCACATCTTTTCACGCGAGTTCAAGTGTGCCGCCTTGTCACGGCTATTCTTTTAGGCTTGCCTGGGGCTATAAAAGCCTCCTGGCTTTTGCCCTCCCCGCCTTCCCGTTAGGGTTTATCTGTCTCCCCCCGCTTTTGTGAGTTCTTAGGGAGATACATGATCCAAGAGGGAAACCAGAGAGAGCGGGAGACTGCCAGAGCTTTTAAGGAGATTGTAGAGATTACAGCAGAGGCGATTCGGTAGCTTCCTCCCCCCGTGATTTCCTTGGATTCTGGTGTTTCTCTATCATCCCTTATATCCTCTACGGCAGAGCGCAGTGAGGACATCAGTGGCCAGGGGGTGGAGCAAGGAACGGGAAGTTCTGCCCCGGCGTCGTGCCGCCAACTCCGCAGTGAGCTCACAGAGGCAGAAGTGTAGGAGCTCAATGTTCGCTACCGACTGCCCTCTGGTGGTATTCTTTCTCCCCCTGCCAACCACATGAGTCAAGCTTGAGCACTCGCAAGGGCTCCTTCTACAGCTACCTTCTAGCCTGGAAGTGTGGCTTCTGTCTCCCCCTCAACCCATTTGTCATCCAATTGCTGGCCTCCTACCAACTGGCTCCTCTCCAGTTGGTCTCTAACTCCTATACCTTAATCTTCTCTTTCATCATTCTTTGTCGCAAATGTGGCATCCCTATATCTCTTGACCTCTTTCGCGCTTTTTACGAGTTGAAAGAGTACACACAGGTTGGGAATGGTCGTGGACGGGCACTGAAAGAATTTCTGTTGTTCCATCCACCGACTTTCGAGGGTCAATCAGATCCCGAGACAGCGAGGGAGTGGTTGGATGCTATCGAGCGCATCTTCCAATGCATGGAATGCGTCAAGGATGAAAGGGTTATGTTGGCTTCGTATCAGTTTCAAGGTACTGCACGCACATGGTGGACCACAGAGTGGGAAGTTGCCTTCCGTTCCCATCCGCTTCGACAGATCACATGGGCTGAGTTTGTTGCTACGTTTGAACGTGTATATACTCTAGCCTTCCTAGAGTTAGCCAAGATGTATCAATTTCTGGAGCTGGCACAGGGCGAGATGTCTGTGCTGCAATATCGCGATAAGTTCATTGAGTTGGGCCGGTATGCACCTCATATTTTTACCGATGAGACTGTGAGGACTCAGTAGTTTTTGCGCGGACTAAAAGCAGAATTGAGCCTGTTGCTATTCGCTACACGTGTGACTGAGTTGGATTCTACATATCAAGCTGCCATCGCGCTAGAGTTGGAGTTGGCGAGGACTCGAGGATTTTCTCAGACTTGAATGGTTCCGTCGGCCGTGCAGCACCAGCCGCCCCACCAGTCGTCTGTTCCCAGAGTTTCTCCTACCTTCTCTCCTGCCGATAGTGCTTCCTTCCAGCAATCTCAGGACAGAGATTTCCGTCATAAGAAAAAGAGGAAGAGGTTCGATCCGCCATCTTTTTCTGATCCCAGTCAGCAGTCTAGTTTTTTAGTTCGATCGCGTCAAGATTTTGTTGCTTTTCAGCCGAGAGTATGTTCCAGGTGTGGTGGTAGTCATCCGGGTGTGCCATGCTCCTTGCCAGTTGGGTGTTATCGCTACGATCAGTCGGGGCATGTCTCCCGAAACTATCTGTTGATGCAGCAGACAGTGCAGCTCTCTCAGACTTTCCAGTCGCAGCAGCCGCAGTTCCATCTTCCTCTGCCGCCTCAATCTCAACCATTTCAACCGTCAGTTCCTACACCTTCTCAACAGTCATCTGCCGCTACTCGTCCGCTGAGAGCCAGAGTTACACACATCACTCGTGCGGAGGCATTGGCATCTAATCTGATTGAAGGTACGATTTCGATTTATGATCGCTCAGCGCGTGTTCTTATCGATTCAGGTGCAATGCATTCTTTTATCTCCGAAGATTTTATTACTCGTATCGAAATACCGGTGAATGAAGTTTCTTGTGAGATGCTCGTGGAGTTGTCGTTTGACGATTACATGTCTACTCCTCTATGCTTGGAAAATTCTTCGGTTATGGTCCGTGGTCGGAAACTGCCATTGAGGCTTTATGCATTACAGTTGACCGACTATGGCACGATTCTTGGTATGGCTTGGCTGCAACTTTACGGTGCCATGGTTGACTGCAATCTCAAGCGAGTCTACTTCATCCCACGTGAAAAGTCAGCCTTCTATTTTCAAGGTATCGATTTCTGTTCCATTCGATTATCTTTTTCTATCAATAGGGTGTGTCGTATTGTCAGTTACCTCCTTGTCCTTTCATCTAATTTCGAGGATGAAATTTCTTTTAGGGGAGAGGGACTGTAACACCCGTAATTTAGCAGATCCTTAGTGGTGCGGATCTAGGTTCCGTATGTCAAATTTTGGCTATTTTTAGCCCTCCTCCTTAATCTATGAGCCCTCTCCCCTAATTGTATTTCCTTGATTTTCTTGTATTAAGTCTCCATTTGCTCTCATGGAGCACCACTTTCATCCTTTGTATCCATCTCTTTCTTCTCAATCCTCCTATTCCCGCATAGATTCCTCTTCCCACGTGGGCCCATCTTACCGTGGTCCCCCTGATCCATCCGAGCAATAGGCTAATCTGATGGCCCATCTTTCAAACCTTGTTCACCAAATGGACCTGGCCCAGGCCCAAAAACTCATTGCATCTTATCTTAATGGGCCTTCTCCTCTTAACGGGACTTATTCTCTTAATGGGCCTCATCCTTCTTCTGCTTATGCTGCTTGCCCAATTTCTAATGGCCAATTTCACCCTAATGGGCCATCTGCTTCTACCCATGTTACTGCTAGCCCAGTCGACCCATATGCTAATGTTTCTTCCAAGCCCACATATCCTTCCACTCCCAGAATGGGCTTTCCATATTCTTCTCGGCCCGGATCCTCTTGCCTGGCCCATTATCATAATCCTGGTCCTAATTCACAACCCCTTACTCAAGCTGACCCACATTCCTCTCGATCTCTCCCTACCGAAGAGATGATTGCTCAAACCCAATGCCAACTTGATGAGCTTCAACGCCGAGATGATCACAAATCCTCCTTGTGTGTCCCTTTTGCATTCCAAGATATCTGGCTCCCGCCACCTTCACAAATTCCTGCATATCAGCGTTATGGTGGAGTCGGTGACCCCTTTGTGTACTAAAAGGAGTTTGTTTATGAGTCAGTCCAATTTCGACATGCCCAACGCTTGATGGCTTATCTATTTGGTCTGTCTTTGGAAGGCCCGACTTGGGATTAGTTCTTCTCTCTCCCATTAGAGCAGGTGGTGAACTTTCGAGCTGTTCAAGAAAGATTCATTCAGCAATTTCAAGACCAGGTTGGGCCCAAGTATTTTATGGTGGATCTAGCTCACGAGAAGATGAAGCCCGATGAGGATTTCGGCACCTTTGCTGACCGCTGGTGTCCCTTGGCCGTACAAGTCCCGAGACACATTCCGGGGCCCGAGCAAATCAAGATGCTTATTTCTAATGCAATGCCTGAGTATCGCTTCATCTTAGCCCTTAACAATATTACCTCCTGGCAAAAGTTGTACAGCCGAGCCCACTTCATTCACCAACAGCTCCACGATTCCCTTGACACCGAGTCCCCTCCAGCTTCCACATCCACTTACACATCACCTTCCGCCTATACCCCTTTTACACCCTCCATCAGTCAGCCCTCCATGAGTTTGCCATCCACTTATATCCCCTCGCCCTCCACAAGTCAGCCTTCTGCTCCGACATGCCCGTACACTTTCGAATATCAACCCTCCACAAGTCAGCCTTCCGCCTCCATATACCCGCTTGTGTCTCCGATTATGTCTCCACCTCTGGTCAAGGGAATGCCAAGTCATGAGCAAGTGGATGTTGTCTACATACCTACCCATTCTGCCCCACAAATGTCATCACCAAATCCCTCCACTAATTGCCACACTCCATTGCCTACGCAGCCTCCACCACCTTCCACTTTATCTCATACCCCTCCACATTCATCTTGCCCGAAGCGGGCTCCTTGTCCTCTGTTGTCGGAGTGTTTTACCGTGGGGAAGAATCTCGACCAAGTCACACGATCACCTGGTACATTAACTAAAAGAATACAACCCAAACATAGCCCACTCCGCACAGGGAGGTAAAAGGAACACAAAGAATCTGGGGATGTGTGACGTGGGTTGACGGGCCAAGGGTCGGTGAAGCTCATTGCCCACGAGGTGCTGCGAGCCGAAGTGGTCCGAGCTACGCTCGCGGGTCGATCTAGGTCTAGTAGTAGGGACGGTGTGTTATTGAGGCCGAGACTGGTACCGAGATGATGGACGGCAAACCACAAGGGATGGTGACTGCTCCAGGTGAAGACAGTAGCCGGCTTGGGTCCTCGTAGCCTCCGTGAACCGGCGGTTTGAAATCTGGCTGGCCTGCGCGGGTGCAGGCAACCAGTGTGAATATGGCCTCGGACGGTGGGTCTCTGGGCGTCCTCCAGTCACATAAATTAACGTGGATGTAGGCAGGGATGTCCCTGTAATGCTCGAGGAAGGAGGGCCACAACGGAGCGGAGAGGAAGCCGGGACGCTGCCGAAAGTGGATCGTTGTGTGGTTTGCCCAGTCTGTTGGTAACAGGGGAGCAGCAAGGAAAGGGACCCGGGACATAGCCTTCTGGTCATCCGTTGTTCATGAAACTTGGCGTGGACATTGGTGGGGTTGTCCCAAAGACGCTCGTGGAAGATGGGCTGCAATCGAGCACTGTGAAGGCCGGGGTGAATTTAGGAATAGACCCCTGCATGTTCTAGTCTGTCTGCAGGCAGCGGAACAGAGCATGGAAGATGGGGGTGATACCGGGGCTTCCGGGTGGCTTTTGGGGTGAGATTTTCTTTGGGGGTTGGGGGCGGGTCGTGGGAGAATGGATATGGGGTGGCAAGGTGGCGTGTAATGGGCATTTTGGGCGTGGGAGACAGTGACAGGTGTGCTCTATTCTACAGATCTGCGCAGATAGAACTGGGAGCAGAGATGTTGGGTGGTGGTATGAAGGGCAAACAGGCTCAAAAAATTATTAAAAAATTATGGGTGATGGGTTAGGATGTGGGGAAGATGTGCTCTAAGTTTCAGAGTGATTGGATCTGGTTTGGTGGGCGAGATGGGATCTGTAGCTTGGCTCTATCCCTGTAGGTTTGTACAAATGCAGTCTGCGTAGGGAAATGGACTATGAAGCAAAGTCTGGCTACAGAACGAATTTGGCCATGAAATTTTATAGGGGCGTGGGGGACATGTGGAGAAAGAAATGATCAGAAGAGGTGGGTGTGATAAGAGGATGGGAAAAGGGCAGACCAACCCATTCTTTGCAGCTCTATCCAACAGAAAGTCACCCAGAGGTGCACCAAAGAGAGGGGGTTCTACAGGCCTCCACGCTGCAGTACAACCCCGAGCGAGCTTCTCTGGGCTTGGAGGGTTGTCGGGGAAGATGCCTCGATGTCGGGGTAGTAGTAGAAAATCAGAGGGAATGCTCTTGGATGTCGCACCCAAGAAGAGGAAGTTGGGGAGGGGAAGTGGGAGTCGCACCCAGCATGAGAGACAAGAGGGGGCCGCGGCCTTCTCCAAGAGAATTCTCCAAATTTTCTATTCATTAATTTCCTAAAAGAATGCATGATGTTTATATATGGGGAGGGGAAAGAAAATCCTAATTTCTATAAAGGTGTGCAAGTTTTGCCTTGTGCAAAATATGGTCGGTGCACGTTCTACCTCATACATAAGGTTTGTGCATGAATGCTCCGCAAGGTCTGTGCATGTTTACATGCCAGCTGTTGCAAGGTCCGTGCACATCTCCTTTGAGCACACCAAAAGTCTGTGCAATTCACGATTGCACAGTAACGTAGGTCAGTGTTGTTTCATTCCTGCACATGCAAGGTCCGTGCAAACTAGGTTCATGGCATATAGAGTTTGTGCATACACTGTAGCACATTCGGCTAAGGTCTATGCACACTGATGTTTGTTGGGTACAATGTCGGTGCATATCTTTGCCTCATGCACTTTCAACTCCGTGCATATTTGCCTTGTACTAAACAAGGTCCGTGCACATCCCTCGTTAGGCAAAACAAAGTTGTTAAATACACAGTTGTAAGTCTGTGCAATTCTACCTTGTGCTAAACAAGGTCCGTGCACACCCTTCCTTGTGTACACACGAAGTCCGTGCATCTCTCAACCCTACAGCGATATTAGGTCTGTGCATGGTTTCACGTCTAAGCATACTTGTCATACAACACTATAAAGTCTGACCAAATTTACCTTGTGGATAGTTCAAGTCTGTGCACATTTGTTATAACGCTCTATCAAGTCTGTGTAGTCTTCGTATCTGTCTGACTGTCTTATGCCGTCTAAGTGTTCGGCGTTTTGAGATGGACTTTAATTGAAAGGCTCCAGAGAACTAGGAGAATTGTTCGTGAACCTTAAGGAGGGCACATGATTTGAGGCAGAAAGCAAGGTGCTACTCGTGACACGTGGAAAGTCATTAAGCCCAGAAGTTGCCACATGTCCAATGGAGATCAGATCTGGACGAAAGCTTGGGCGGGAAACATTGTTTCCATGCACCTCTCTCTCACGAGGCTTTAGATATAAATAGTAGACTCATTCGTGTGGCATAAACATGATGAACTTTGAAGATTCAAAAAAAAAAGGTGATCTGAGAAGTGAAGGGAATGCCAGAAAGCTGCTAAGAAAGGCAAAAGATAGCTTCATCTAAAGACTAGTTCTGTAATTGCTCTTTAGAGCTACAGTTGATTTTTCCTCTTTGTTCTTGTTCTTGTACTGTCGTTTGTTCTTTCCACCTGGTCAGTGTATTCTTCCGATCCTCTGGGTTAAGGTTGAGGTTCCTCCTGTGGACTCAGGAGAAGGGAGACTATGTCTCCGATTTGCAAGTGGCGGGTTGTCACTTGTGGTTTCCCTCCGGCTTGGAGGAAGGGAGACTGTGTGTCCAATTGCTAGTGATGGAGTGTCACTAGTGGTTTCCCTCTGGGTTGGAGGAAGAGAGGAGTGTGTTCCTCTAGCTCAATCTGTTAGGCAGCGGTTTGTAGACAAGCTACGAGGCCCAACGATTTCAAGCTGTTTGGTAGCAGAATCCACACTCTGGTTTGAGTGTGGGGTGGATGCAGGTCTGAGTACTGAACCACCTAAAAAATTTTTGTGTGCATTGCTTGGATTGCTTGCCTTATATTCACGGTAGATGTATGACTAGGATCGTTCATCTAATCTGTTCAGATATCGTTGAAGTCACAGAGTGGTTAAGTGGTCAAGCTAATTGTGCCAGCTAAGTGTTTGAGTGTGAGCCTACATAAGATTAAAGAGGTGGCCGTCGCATCCAGGACTGGGTGGCCAACAGCCTAGCCACCCAGGTCTGCTGGGCGGCCAGGGGGTTGGCCGCCTAGGGGCTCAGACGGCCAGCACTGTGGCCGTCCAGCCCTCTACCCTTTTTCCTTGAAGCCCTGGTCTGGGCGGCCAAGGGGTTGGCCGCCTAAGCTCCTGGGCAGCCAGAGGAGTGGCCACCCAGGCCCAGGGAGGGCGTCCAGTGGTCTGGCCGCCCAGCCCTCTAAGCTGCCATCGGGGTGGCCACCCAGGTCCCTGGGCAGCCAGAGCAGTGGCTGCCCAAGCCTGAGGAGCCCAGGGTAGGGCTGGGCGGGCAGTGCAGTGGCCACCCAACCCCCTTCAGCCTAGGGGCGTGGCACTCTGAGTTTTGGGGTTTCGGGGTGTTCGTAGGAGGGGTGGCCTTATGGAATGCGTGTTCGAGTGGTTCTGTGTATTCTGCTAGTTCTGGATTAGTGGTGTGGGCCATCCCTGTCTGCTGTGGAGTGTAGATAGTCCTTGTGTTGGGCTGCTCATGTCAACTGTCCCCACAAGAGTCCTGTGATTGCGGAGGGTGTTCCCACGTAAGGGTCGTGATCGCAGCTAGGTGTCCTTGTAGGAGTCATGGACTATGGTCCTTGCGCTTCCGTCCTATGCTTGGTTGGTCTTCTGTGGACTGGCAGTCATGGTTGGTTATCTGTTTAGTGGTCCTTGGTTATCGTGCTAGTGAGTGGCCTCGTGGTGGTTTGGTGTGGACCAGTGGTACTCCGGTGATTTTCGTAGTTGCGACGAGTTCTTGGTGACTCTACCCACTTGACGTAGTTGACCTGGGCACGTTCACGTGCCGACCCACCTGGGAGTTGTGGAGGCTTGTCCCGTGTAGTGGTTTTTAGGCCAGTTACCTGAGGCCTCATTGCCTTTCCAGCCTGAGTCCGATTGGGGGGAAAATTTGGAAGAGGACCGACCTAGAGCAGATGATCTGTGTATGCATACGTGGTCGGCGACAGTGGACACGTGCTGACGAGCATGACCCCGGCTAGTCCTTGTCTTGTGGTACTGTGTTGGTGTCTCAATTTCTATCGGAGGGTGTGTAGGGAGACATGTGAGGCTATGGTATAAGTCATCGGAGGACACATCCGGTCTCATTGTCAGTTGGGTTAGTACTCCTGTCACCTGAGAGGTTTCAGCGTGGGTTTCTCCTCGGTGTGGTTTATCGTACTGGTGGCTCAGTCTGCTCTATTCCGTGTCGGCGTGGTTCTTTCCCTATGCCGTGAAGGTGGAGGTATCGACTAGACTGTCATGGCCCTTCTGGCTGAGGGATTGGTGTTGCCCTATGGGCGTGGGCATGGTTCTTCCATTAGTCTTAGCTCAGGATCGAGAGATTCTCCCGAGGGTGTCAATTTCATGTGTGGCCTTGTCTGTGGTTCCGTCGGCTAGGATGGACTGTCTGACTGTGGTTGTCGGGGTGAGGGCATGTGTGCGTGTATTTCTCTGGTTGACGGTCTTCTATTGCTAGTCATCGTCGTCGTGACGTGCTGACATTCTTACTCTGTTGCTCCCGGCATTACTGTCTTTACTACTTTCCTTACTTTTGTTACTTCTATTGCCGCACTCCTATTACCGCTTTCGTTATTGTGGGGTTCGAGTGTTCACTTGGCATGTGGTACGTTTTACTGCTTTAGACTGTACTTTCTGTTGGACTGGACTCTGTCGTAGTTAGATTATTTATTTCTGTTATTATATCTGTTGTCATGCTTTATTTCTTATTTCTATGTACACCACACCTATCCTTTTAGCCCTTCCGGCTCGTGGGTGGCGGGCCAGAATTTAAATGGTATCGGGTCATTCCCGGTATCCGGATCTTGGGTCGCTACACACTCAGTCAAGTCGACTGACTTTTGTTCAAACCAGTAGACTGCGTCGACACATCTAGGATGAACAACATGCAACATGAGTCGACACAATGGAGTATAGGGTCAACACATCTAAGCCATCTAGTCATCAAAAGAATGCAAATTCAGTCGACCTAGCACTGCATATCAGGTGTTTGATGAAATGTTGCCAAGAGTAGGAAGACAACAGAAGAAGAGCATGGCACATTTAACAAAATTAACAGTAATAGAAGCATCAGCAACTTCAGCAAAGTCAACAACAAGCAGCAGCAGCCACAACATGCAACAACAGCAGCTAGCATCAACAGCAAACCGCTATAGTAGCAGTAGCAAGCAACAATAATAGTAGCAACAATAGCAAGTAGCAATAGCAACAACAACATCAGCAGCCATAGCTACAATAGTAGCTTCAGTATGGCTAGCAACAACCCCAGCAGCAGCAGTAAAAGCATGCAGCAACGACAACAACAATAGCATCAAAAGTAGCAACAACACACAACAACTCGTAGCAGCAGCAACAGCCAAGTCAGCAATAACAACAAGCATCAACAGCAGCAAGTAGCGCTAGCATTAGCAGCGGCAGCCAAGAGCAGCAACCAGTGGCAACAATAAAAAGTCAGTCGACCGTCCCAAGCTGGGTCGACTGAAAAGGCAAAAATCAGTCAACTTGTGGGAAAGTCAATCGACTGATATTGCCTTAGGTTCTACAACTTGTCTAGTCTGCCAACAAGTCACCCAGGCATGTGATAACTTAAGCTGTCACTTGACTACTAGGTCTAGGACAACGTCCTTGACTCCATGACAGGTACTTTCAGTCCTAAAAGGTCCTAGGATTGAATTTTCAATTATTTCTTTTGGTCCAATCAGTGGACTAATATGAGAAAGCCTAAAGACAAGGGACCTACCTTTTTACATTGGACCAATCAGTTATTTCTGCCAAAATACTTGACAGTCCAGTAGATCTAGAAAATGCATGAGACAAATATTTTCTTTTTGCCTTGGTCCAATCGAAGGACAGTCCTAAAAAGGTTCTAGGACAAAGAACCTTATTTTTATATTAGACCTTACAGCATGAAAAAAAAAAGGAGGGAAAACTTTCTGCCCTCTCCCTCTATAAATATGAAGCTTCTTGCATGAAGAGCTCGGTTGCTGCCTAGAGAATAGTTGAGCGGGAGAAGAGAAGAAGACTGCCTGAGCCTTTAGAGAAAAATCTTTGAGAAGAAGACAAGAAGAGTGGTGAGCAGCCCAGCAACTGGCCGACCCAGTCCAGTGCTGAAGAAGAAGAAAAAGAAAGGAGAGTAGCCTTGCAATTGGCTTGAGCCTGAAGAGTAGAAGTTCATATCCGAGTTTAGATCTGTATTATAGCTTCAAAACTTTGTTCTGAAGCTACATTGTCCCTTGTCACCTGCCGTCGGGCGGGCCTTGTCTTCATTTGGAGCACCAGAAGGCTGCTGAGGCTAAGGTTGAGTATCCCCGACTATAGGGCTAGCATCTTGGCATAGCTGCTTGCCCATTGTCATATTTAGGAATTCTAAGAAGGAAGGGGCGACAGAGTTGCCCCCACTTTGATTATATAAACCTGAGGGAGGAGGGATTTGGACTCCCTTGACCTCCGGAGGAGGTATCTTATAGGGTTGCTCTCCCTTGAAAATGATGTTGTGGTTGGCGGGCGGTTGGCGCCCCCACCTTTGGCCTGACCGGGTTGTATGTGTAGTGGTTGTAGCTTCGGCCTGGCTTCCTCTGGCAGCGGGTGTGAAGCATATCTCCTCTTCATCTTCTTCATTGGGCAGATTGAAGAGGGTAGAGAGGGTATTGCAGGAGAGCACCATCTCTCTCTCAACCTTGTCGGCCTTCTTTTCTTCATTTGCCTTTTCTTCTTGCCTCCGGGTGGCACTTGCCCCCAGAACAAGCTATCATCCTTTTCTGGCATCTTGTCAGCCTCTTCTTCTTGTTTCAGTGAGAGGTGCTCTAGTTCTTGCCCTGGGACATGGTCCCGCATCAGTAGGGGCCTTAATTCGAGCTGTTCATATTCATCTAGCCTGTTTATGTAGTCCTGCAGCCACCGGGATTCTGGACTAATCTCTTTAACCACTGGCAGTGGAGTCTGTCTTCTCTAATTGTGTGTAGGTATTCTTATGACTGTAGGCGGGCTGCTCCAGGTGGGCGCTGTCACCGGAGGAATGGGTCATAGTGTGACGCCACGAACATGTGCCCCTACCTTTGGGTGAGGTGTGGCTTTCTTCTTAGTCTTTACAGGGACTTGCTACCATCCTTGTTGCTCTTTAATTGGTGTCAGAAAGTAGGCCTCATAAGTGTGCTGAGTGCTGGCTTCCGTGACTTCTTCGGGTAATGCTTGATATAAAGAGACCATATTGACAATGGCTCTTCTCCGAGGCGCTTCATGAGGTTGTGGAGGGTCAACCTTATACTCTCCCAACTCTATTTCTTCCTTCTTCACCATGCCTTCAATGATATCCTTGAACACATAGCAGTCTTCAATTGAGTGCCCTAGCATTTGGTGATAAGGACAGAATCTTGGGCTGTCTCTTCTTTTTAGGTCCTCTGGCCTTTTTGGCTTAGGCAAAGTGACCTTATTATATTGGGTCACCTAGTCAAACAAAAACTTGGTCTTCTCTTTGGGAAAAGAGTAGGCCTTCTTCATTTTATCCTGAAGTGAGGGGCCCTCTTTATTATCTCCGGCCTTAGCAGGCTGAGGTGCAACCGCCTTCTTGCCTTTATCTTTTTGTTATTCAAATGCCATGATGTCAAGAGTGTTTGCTTCTTTTAGCGTTTAGTGCCACTCTACTACCTTTGCCTTTTGTGTAGGGGCAGCGGTTGATGTAGGGATAGGTCATGCCAAGAAGGCTTCCACTTCGGCCACCACATTATTGAAGTAGTCAAATGACTAGATTTCCATACCAATCATCTTTTCTAGTACCTCTCTCCTAAGGTTCTATTTACAGATCTGTGCAGCATCCTCTTGATGCGGGGGCCGCTTGTACCTCATTCTGAGGTTTCTCCAGCTCTTAATATAATGCTCCTTGCAGGTATATAAGAAGCATAGGACAGACTTAACGTAGTTGACTGATTCTATGCGTGCGATTAACAAGGCAGAATATCAGTCACCCAACAAGTAAACCACACATAAGATAGATGATTTTTAAGGTAGTTCGGTCTCTACCCAGAGACCTACGTCCACCCCCCCACTCAACTCGAGTGAGGCTTCACTAGTGTCACACACCAGAACAGGGAATTACGCCCCTAACAATCTGCTAGAACACAGCTTAACGTCCCGTACTCTATATTGTCAAGATATTGTTCGCTTTGACCTACCGGCCTCACGATTTTATCCCTTTCTAACAGTGATCGACTGCAGAATGGGGGACTTCTCGGGCAGGTCACCCATCCCAGTACTATTCCCCATTAAGCACACTTAACTTCAAAATTCTTTACAAGAACTGAGCCGACACTTCAAAAGGCGCCTTGATGATATAGAGTACAACTTAACTATATTTGAGGGTGCTACACAACCACTAAAACACAGCTTGCAAATGCTGACTCATAGTTTGAACCCAGATCCAAGCACCCACTGCTCGGTTTGAACACTCTACTCCCAAAGTAGAACTCAACAGTAGATGTAATAAAAGAAAGGAAGAAAGAAATTTGAACGAAAATGTAGATCTAGTATGGAAGGTCTCCCAGTGAGTTGAATGTTTCGATCTGAGGATGATCCCATAATACAACTTTTTGACCCTTCAGTTATGCTTGTCAATGGGCTTGAACTCTGCAGAGTGGCTGGACTTCGGCTCTGCAGCATCTCTTGCCTTGAACTCTGCAACATGGCTTTTCTTTAGCTCTTCCAACGCCTCTCTCAAGTTCTCCCTCTACATCTCTTCACACTTCAGAATTCTTCTGTGTTGTTTTTCTCTTCTGCACGCGCTTTCTCCCCTTCTGTATATCTCGCTAACTGTTCCCGCCTCTTTTTGAATCAGTTCAAAAACACGCCTTGCTGATTTTTCTGTTGGTTAGTTGCAGCAACAAATCAGAATTCCCCTTTTTAAGTAATCTGTTAGAGAAGGAGTTTTTGGGGGCTTCGTTGGACCAAGAGGTGGTTGAGATATTCCTGAAAATCCCACCTTTCAAACCTTTTATCTTGCATCTTAACGGATCCAATGATTGGGCATTGGATCTTGTGCCAAAGAGATCCCTTTTCTGGTTCGCACAAGACGGGTTATGGCATAAGTCGACTTTCTCAGACTCCCAAGTCGACTTGTGTCCAGGCTGGAACAACTGGCTTTGCTGGTTCACGGCATAAGTCGACTTGTCTCATTGGCAAGTCGACTTCCTTCAGAATCTGAACAGAACTAGGTTCTGTCTCCTGGGACAAGTCGACTTCCTTCACATTCTGAACAGAACTGGGTTCTGTCTTCTGGGACAAGTCGACTTGGTGAGGTCTCCAGAAGAAACCACATGTTGGAAGCTACTTCAAGTCGACTTGTACTTTGGCCAAGTCGACTTCTGTTCCCTGGGTCTTTTATTCTTCTGCTCTGGCCTATTTTTTTCTTGGGATTCGTGTTGGCTCACTTCTTGGCTTGAATTACTGGAGTCACCTTGCGTTCCTCGGCCTATTTACTTTGAAAGATCAGTGTTTTGCATTGTAATCAAGGTTATTACTCGCCACCTTTCTCGCCCTCTTCCTCTCAGCAATCTTGGCCTTCAAAAAAGACCACAACATCTTTTCGACGGGGTCCCGATTGATGCTGAGCGTTGTCACAATAAACTAGATCTCTACAAGGTAGGAAACAGATCAAAGGAGCCTAGGGTTATAACCCCAGGGAAAACTCTCGGATGCCTAAGTCAGCAAGATAGTAGAGCTTTGTGTAGAGAAGTGGAAGAAGGAGGCAAAGAGTGTGCACGAGATTGCTCTCCACCAACAAGAGCGGCAAAATAGTGCTCAGACTGGCTCACCTTTCTAGAGGGCTTCCTTTAGTTTTTATAGTGGTTCATTTCCTTTTGAGGGAGGGGAAGAGAGAGCATTCAGGGGGCGTTTGCCCTCCTCTACTCTTGACCCCTTGGCTTCCCTCAGTCGGTTATGTTCGGCTGCCATTTGGGCTTTTCTTGAGCAACCATTAGGGAGGGGGCATTTGCCCTCCTCTCCGGTCGATTATGCTCAGCCACTATTTCGGCGCTTCTCGTGCAATTATTACTCAAACTTACGGCCCTGGAGGCTACCTAGGAAGTATCAGACTGAGTGATTTGGGCTTCGAAATAAGTGGGCCCATTAATGGGGCTGTCCCTTGTGGAGTTCGGCCTTGTTGGGTCTAGCTGGCCTAATTGGGCCGCTCCAGGTCACATGTCTTTTGGGCCGCTAATTTACCCCTCTCCACTTGCCCTCCTACTCTCGAGCCAAGGAATGGGCTTGAGTAGAGCATGTTCGGGCTAGATTTGTGGCTCAGTTGGGGATTTGGTCATTGCAAGCTATCCCAGTTTCAAAGTTTAGGGGCCGTAAGTGTGGTTGTCCTAGTTCATATGGGCTCAGGTGAGATGATGAAGTGTTTGCATTGGTTCGGGGGCATCCTTCCGAGCTAGGTGCCACCGATCCGAGCTTAGGAACTTCGGAGGGAGAGGTCCTGATGTCGACCGACTTAGGGAAAATTCCCCCAACGGGGATGATTTACTCTCCTGGCCTCCTTCTATGATCACTGCCAAATGCTAGTGACTCCGTCTATTTGGGATGAGTTCAATCGGTGCTTCCCTATGATACTCCTCAAAAGGGTTATGGATGGAGAATTGTTCGTGGCCCAACTTGGGGTGGAGCTGGCTGATTATTTGGCGCTGGTGGAGAGTGGCGAGGCAGCTCGGGACCACGCTTGCGCTAAGTCTGATCCAAAGATCGGACAGTTGTCTTTCGAGCTTGGGACTTTCCAGCGGGAAGTGGCCTCATTCTGCTTGTAGGATCGGGCGAGCCAAGAGAAGATACGGTCGATGTCCGAGCAGCTATCCCAGGATCAATACAGGGCCGAGCTAAAGAGTAAACTCCTGGAGGAGGAGCGCCAGGCCCACGCGGCAAGCTCGAGGCAATGGCGAGCCGAGCGGGAAAAGCTCTGAGGCCGGCTCCTGGTGGCAGGGTGAGGGAGGAGAGGCGCCTAAATGAGACTGGTCGAGATGGAGGCAGAGGTGGCCGATCTTAAGGTAGGGGTGGCAACGACCGACATGAGGGCGGTCGAGCAATATCGGGGCTCGGAAGAATATCACGACGCCCAAGCAAAGTTGGTCAATCACCTCGCTACCTAAGCTAGTTTGCACACTTGGTGGCATTATCGGGCCTTCCACCAATTCATTCACTCCTTATTTTATTTCATCCACATTTTTATCTCTATGGGCCACTCCACGGGTGAGGAGGAAGGTCCCATCCTCTCATCCCATGCATTCTTTGCACTGATCACACTTCATGCATTCATCGCATCAATTGCATTGCATTCGCATGCATTTGCATTTCTTCTTTCCTGGGTTTTCGAACCCGTATCTTCCCTATCTTTTGGAACCTCCGGATCCTCCACATCCTCCATCTCATTCACCTCTATCCTTGGGATCTTCGGGTCCCCTTCTACTTGCTGGGCATCACGCCCCTTTCAATGTTCTCTCTGGGCACCGCGCCCCCTCCAGTTTTCACTCAGGGCATCATGCGCTCTCCATTGTTCTTTCTGGGCATCATTCCCCCTTCTGTCTTCTTCCTCCGGAACCTCCGGACTTCCTCCCAGGGCATCGCGCCCATTTCTATCTTTCCCCGGAACCTTCAAAATTTCCATTTTACCTTCACTATCTTCTTTCCGGGCATTGCATCCTTTATTATTCTTTTCCTCTTGATCTCCCAAATTTCTTATCTCTCCTCCTAGGGCATCGCGTCCCTTCTTTCTCTTTTCCTCCGAAACCTCCGGATCCTTCATCCCTCTCTCTACCCCTTGAGCTTGACGCCCCTTCCCAATTCTTGCATCCAGACCTTGCAGAGTTCTCTCTTGTCCTCCTAAGGCATCGTACCCCATGGTGTCTCCTTCCTCCAGATCTCCCAAATTTCTTAGGGCATCGAACCCCTTTACATCTTCCTCCTCCGGGACCTCCGCACTTCCTTTCCGGACATTGCGCCCCTTTTTATCTTCCTCCTCCGGAACCTCTGGACTTCCTCCCAGAGCATTACGTCCCTTCTTTCTTTATTTATCCGGAACCTCCAGACTCTTCTTTTTACTACGCCATCCTTCCCGAGCATCACGCCCGTTCATCCCCATCTTTCTTCCGATTTCTCTGGGACATCGCGTCCTTTGTTCTCTTCTTCCTCTTAACTCACCTTTTCCCAAGGCACCGCGTCCCTTGGTATTTTCCCCCTCCAAAATCTCTAGATTCTTCTTCCCATCATGATTCTCCTCCCTTGACTCCAGAACCTCCGGATCCTCCTCTTTCGATCTATCAATTTCTTCCTCTAATTCCTCCCGATTCTGGGTCTGGCCTGACTTCTTCCATATCCATTATTCTGGGCATCTACCCGTTCTCCCACTGTTTCCGAGGCTTTATCCCTCACTCCTCCTCTTGATTTTTTTTTGCTTCTTATGTAGACCATTCATGTGATCAGGGTCTCCACACCTTAGTAAGGGAGTTCTAGCCCTCGCCTCTCTTCCTTTTCTCCTTATTCGTCTGAGTCTGATCTTAGTACCACACTTTTGTGTTGAGCCATTTAAAACCTTTGCTTCCAATCTTTTTATCTGTCACTTGAGGACAAATCCCATGATGATCAAGATCGCCTCCGACGGCAGCTGTTCCAACAAAGGAGCACAAGGTGACATATTAGCGTAAGTATGCATTTTCATAATGTCATTGCTCATTGCTTCACACACGGTTTTTCAAAATGAAGTGTTTCTTAACATGATTAAGAGTGATATTTCTAGGCCTTTATCCTAGGTCTTTGGCCACCCTAGCCCTGCTGGCACTCTACCAGCAAGGGACTTGACCCACCACCTCCCCTCGGCATCACCGAGTCACCCAGGGTTCGTGTGTGTGCAACGGTGGCTCGGCCACTTTTGAGGGCCTCGCTCTATGGTTGAATGTGTTTGCGTAGTAGGTCCGAGGGTCCTTGTCTTGTTACTGCGTTACCCCTAGTGGTGTCACATCATCATTACACACCAACTAAGGTTTGACCCAAGCTGCCACCCCGTCCAGCAGCGTCGGAGACGCAGCAATCTCGAGCGACAGGCCATCATTTGGGAATAAGTGAGCGAAAAGTTACGCTCAGGGTTACTTCGCCCCACCCGCTACCCGGACTAGGTGGCGAATGTAGTCTTTGTCCCTAAGAGCAATGGGAAGTGGAGGATGTGCATAGATTATACCGACCTTAACAAAGCTACACCAAAAGGCAGCTTTCCCATGTCACGAATCGACCAACTGGTCGACGCTACAGTCGGGCATGAAATGCTGAGCTTCTTAGATGCCTATTCTGGGTATCACCAGATCAGTATGCACGGGCCTGACCAAGATAAGACCACATTCATCACTAACCACGGCTTATACTGCTATACACACATGCCATTCAGGTTGAAGAACATGGGAGCTACTTATCAACGCCTCGTCAACCACATGTTCGATGCATAGATTGGCCGTAATATGGAGGTTTACATTGATGACATGCTCGTCAAGTGCCACCGAACAACTGAGCACCTGGAAGACTTGGCTGAGACATTCACTACCCTTAGGAAGTACAACAAGAAGCTCAACCCAAGAAAATACATGTTCGGAGTAAGATCGGGCAAGTTCCTCAGCTTCCTTATTACACATAGAGGAATAGAGGTGAATATTGATCAAATCCGAGCAGTGCTTGAGATGAAGCGACCAACGAAGGTGAAGGATGTGCAATGCCTCACCGGTCGTGTCGTCGCCTTGACCCGTTTCTTGTCCCGAGTAGCTGAGAGATGTCTTCCCTTCTTTCGGCTCATCAAGCAATCCAACAAAACGCCGAAAAAGAAGGGGCAAGTCGAATGGGACTAGGAATGCGAGCGAGCGTTCGAAGATTTGAAACACTATCTGGCAACTCCTCCTGTACTTTCCAAGCCGTAGAAGGGAGAGCTACTACTTCTCTACCTGTCTGTAACATCGAGCACGATGAGCGTCGTCCTCACCTGGGAGGAGAATAGTGTCATTAAACCTGTCTACTATGTGAGCCGAGCACTGCAGGGGCCGAAATTCTGGTACTCAGGGGCTGAGAAGTTTGCCTTAGCCTTAATCTCAGTCGCCTGTAAGCTACGACCGTACTTCCTGGCTCACTCAATCGCCATCCTTATGGATAAGCCTCTACGCTAGATTCTCTAGAACCCTGACGCCTCCAGAAGGTTGGTCAAATGGGCGATCGAGTTGGGTAAATTTGACATCAAGTTCCACCTGAGGACCGCGATCAAGGCTCAGGCTCTCGCAAACTTCGTAGCAGAATGCACCATACCCTCGGAGGATGGACTAAAGCAGTCCTCAGGACCAACATGGGAGTTGTACGTAGATGGATCGTGTTGCGCAGTGGGCTACGGAGTGGGATTAGTCCTACTGTCACCAGAAGGGATAGAGAAATAAGAAAGAACGAAACAACACATGGATAGAACTAAAAAAAATATAGCTCTATTGAGTAGTCGATTCTAGATCTGATCCAGAAATTGAAACTTTAGCAACTATCTTCTCTCAGACTTCTTCTCCTCTCTCTGATACTTTGTTTTCAATGGCTCTCTCTCACCCTTCTGCGAAGACCCTTACACTCTCAGCTTCTCCTCTCTTATCTGCTCTTTTCTCTTGAGCTCCTCTTCTCTGGATTCTCACTACTCACAAACTTCAATCTCTCTCTCTGATCTCTTCTGTCACTAGCACTCCTTCAGTCAGTCACCACTTGTTGTAAGAAGGATCCTCTTTTATATCCTCGAGTTGATTCTTGTGGTCCCCACAAGATTCCTTCGGCGTGTGGAGGGAGGATTCCCGCCAATTACTTTTTAGGAAAAAATAGTTCGATCAAGTCCACGTGTCAGATCTGAGTGAAGATGAATCCACGTGGCAGATCATTCTATTGGACAGTCCGTCTTGGATCACGTGCTACACAAATTGAATCTTTGAGCAACATGACCACACTTAGTCTTCATATGCTCCGCAATTAGCCTAGAACCACATGGCATTCAGCTTTGAGTTCAAGTCACGTAAGCCACTTGAGTCTTTAACAATTTCTGCATTCATACGTGTTCGAATAGATTGCTGAATCATTTTTGGAGATTCTTTAACCTGATATTCCTGCCAAAGTAGAAGTGGAAATTTATTATCAACCTTATCATCATATGGCTTATGAGATATTATAATAAGCGCTTAAGGAAATGCAAATTTAAGCATTTTCATAAGGATCAGACAACCCATATCAAAAAGGTATGTGATGATGCAGATGCCTCGATCCATATACTCAGTGATTAACTACAACTGCATCAACCTATGTAAACCATAGGTAGACCTGATATGCAAAGAGATAATGAATGAGGACAATAGCTTATGGAGATGCACTGACCTATGTTAAACACAGACAGACCTGTCGAGTTAGAACTAGTGTAGCAGCATCGACCTGTCAAGGTGATGGCTAGCACAGCTTGTGCTTAAGCATCGACCTGATGTCTTAAGCAAACATGAATGCATCGACTTGAGTCCAGTGACTAACATATGTGCATCGACCCGATGACTTCAACTAAAATGAATGCATTGACCTGATATGAACTACACTCTATATGTGCATCAACCTGCTATACTGAAACCGTGAAGCTGCATTGATCTGATGGATTAGATGTGTGTATATGCATTGACTTGATAGACTTAATTACCGCTTGTGCATCGACCTGCTTGACAAAATGCATATATGTGCATTGACCCTATGTTCCTGACACTTATGAAGATGCACGGATTTGTATAGTATGAGTGACTAAGATGCATCAACCTGTATGGCATCCAGACTCATGAACAGAAACGACAACTCAAACAATCATTATTAAGGTAATTTTGCCACAACATGATTCATAATGAGACATCATCAAAATCAAGGTTCCAACAATCTCTCCCTTTTTGATGATGACAACTATGAGTCATGTAAGCATTTGCACAGGATAAAAATAATTTAGACTTCCATGTCAGACAAGACTTTTAGTTCAGTGAGAAACAGCCAGTTCAACATTCAACCATTCATTCATTAGACTCGAACTCAGGTGGCCCAGTAATCGCTCAGCTCTCCGTACCACTCTGCTAGATTCCCCGTTACCAAAAAAAAATAATCTCTAGACCACTATCCATTAACAGGGTTAAAGAATGCGGATATTGTCAGAGTGTCATCGCGGGATGACGGCGGACACGCCTCGAACGAGGGTGATGAATGCCCAACATGGCGTTTGGGTGTACGGCATGGGGGCGCACAGTGCGGGCTCTACAAAATCACCACCTTCGTGTTGTTTCTCCACCCTACGGACCTCGGTCATATGTACGTGGAGGCCGATGTGGACGTGGTCGTCGAGGCACACGTCGACGTCACCTCATTCATCTTGTCAGAGGCCGCACCGATGATGTGCTAACTAGTACACGTGGAAGGACTATTGCACCGTCTATGGGGTCTGGGCCTATGTTGCGTGCCGCACGTGACGCAGTTGCACTTACAACATGTACTGGACTCCAGCATTCTAATGCATTATCTTGACGGTGCATTTCATGTTGTGAGCCATCAGTAGGATTCACAGTCGGGTCCTCACTGGCACGTTGAAGCATGTCTCTTCCAAACGCATGATAAGCCCTTGCATTCTCGACACGTCACGACGGCCTGGGAAGTGCCACGGACTCCCACGTGGAGGTGGGATTGCGGCTTACATCACAGTCACCATCATCATCCATCGAGATCTCCTAAGGCTCTCATTGGTTGTCTTCCATTATAGCAATTCGATCAATATCTTGCGCAAGGAGATCATCCGAAGCCATGTCTGGGAGAAGAACGCAACCATGCGCTCTGATACCAATGATAAAAAATTATGGTGGGTGACACAATGAGATGAGGAATACTTGGAGTTCACGTTCCCAAAACTCGAAGGTCATAATAGGATGGCTACTAGAGTCATTCTTTCGGAATCACGCTTCAAATCCTAGCCTTTTGGTGTTGAGCCCGTAGAGTGTGAACAAGATAGAGAATATGTGTGAATGGGTTAATCTCTCTTTGTTTCGCGCGTGGGTTTTCCGACCTTGATCGCCCCTTTTATAAGCACAAAAAAATCGTCACATGCCGCACGCAACGTCCGTTCACGAATGGATGCCTGCTGCCCCACTTCGTGGGCAGTAGTGCATTAACACTTCAGAAGAGTGGGGAGGGGTCCAACCTGGGCATAGGGCGAACAGATTGCACACTCTAGGGACGATGGCTAGAACGGGGTGCTCTGATGGTCAAACATTCTACTCCTTTCTAGAACAAGAAGAAGACTTGTTGGGGTTCACCTCGATCGAGAGGCGTGCCTGGAAACTCGAAGGAGTGGCTGTGGGAGCTCCTGCAACTCGCCTCTGGTCATCTGCTGGAGACAGACTGCGCAGGTCGCCAAGAATCGCTCCTCCGAGCAACTCCAAGGTTGTATGAGGGTGTGTGAGCACTCGACACGAAGCTAACTTGGAGACGAAGTTGCTGGTGAAGGGCTGGTCACCTAGAACCCCAAGTAGAAGCGGGGACATGCTGCAACCAACTAATGCTTCTGCTACTGTGATCTGTACTGGGGTCTGGTGGTGGGTGGGGGAAATGAGCAAAGAGGATGGCAGAGGATCAGCAAGGGATGGAGGGGAGCTGGCCATGGGGAGGGGAGGGGAGGTTTTTTGATTTTGATTTTTTTTGAACGACTAAGATGACATGTGCATGCTAATGCAGGTGATTTGGAGACCTTTTGCGGGCATGGTCGACGTCGACCAACCGTGGGTTATAACAAGTTGTGTCCGGTTTGGTCAGGACCTTTGGATCCATGGCCTGAATGAAATTGAGTGACTCTAGCTACGATTGTCCATGAGAACCCTAGGGCTTGCCTACGAATGGGTAGATATGACTGCACCACCCTGCGTGGGTAGGAAGACACGCGGGAGGGCAGCTTGTGTTGATTAACAGGCGCGCTTCCCCGAACAGTATGAAGACTAGCAACGGGGTGGCACACTCATGGAGTCACACGTGCTGGATAATGAGGACTACTTGCGCCTCTATAGGGTGATGTATGCAGAGCGACTCCATCCTGGGGGGCTTGTGGGGGTGATGGCCTCTCTTCTTTTATTTTTAATTTTATTTTATTATTATTTTTAAATGTTAAATCGTATGCCATGGCCGCAAGATGCCTGTGATACCATGATAGCGAACTTGAGCTCGCTTGGCAAACACAGAGTAGCAGTTGGGTGACACCCGGGCCGCTTTGAATGCCTCGGTGAGTGTGCATGCAATGCATGTTCCTAATTACGACCCTAGATTTTCGGTGTTCAGCCACTAATTGTCACCTCATGTTGTTATAGCACACCCAACTTGATGCAACCTCATCAGCAGCGAGGGCAGAGGGTGCCCCCTCCAGTTTGTGGATCCCTTCCTCAGAGATCAATTTGCTTCACGAGCAACATGCTCGTGCCATATAGCGTGCCGTAGAGGCAGAGGAAATGTTGTCTGCACAGGTGAAGGTTTCGACATTGGATATTATATTCACGCCTTGCATATCCCTGAAGAAGAGATGCAAGAGACGCTCGCTCACGTTGCACCAGGGGAGGCCAGAATAGAAGAGCTAGAGGAGGAATTACGGCGCCGTTCAAACGATGACCTTTCTCAGGACGCCATGGAGCTGAGGATCACCCTTCAGCTAGAGAGGGAAGACAGAGAGAGGGAAAGAGTTGAGAAGGAGAGGGACAGAGAAAGAGAGAGGGCCGAGAGATTGGCCGAGAGAGAAGAGAAGAGGGCCTTAGAGGCCCAATTATCTGAGCTCTGAACCAGCCTCATTCTTGCCGAACAGTGGCTGAGGGACGGTGAGGAGCGCTACCGAAGAGCACGCGAGTGCGGCTTTCATGTCAGCAGTTTCTTTGCTGCCTCGGCAGAGCGATGGCAGAGCGTAGAGACGGAAAGAGGAATGCAGGGTGGTAGAGGTACCACCTTGCATGGTTTGATGGACCCTCCAGGGCTTCTCGTCCGGAGAGCGGTGAGAGGAGCAATGCTGAGAGAGAGGGTGAAACTTAATGTACACATTTTTGGAAAGATAGAATGGAATGTTTAGTTTTCTGTTCTCTTCCTTTTTCTTACTTTTTCAACCCCTATTTTCAAACCCTGCATACATCGCTCAGAGAAATAGGTTAGTCTTTCTATTCTGGCATGGCCCCTTGCTTAATGAGTGGGTGATTGTTTTGAAACTAGCCTTGATGATGGGTCAAGGGGCCAAGCCTTTATTAATTAAGGAAAGGATAAAAATGGAATGGGATGCAACACACAAGCACACAACATGTACCATTTATTTACAGGCTGTCCCATTGCAAAGGGCCCACACTTCTATCGTGTCATCTCTGGCTGACCGGTTCCAGGCCTTTATAGACCGAATGGATGCCCGGGAAGGCCATCTGGGTCACACTTCTACCATGCCATCTCTGGCTGACCAGTTTCAGGCCTTTATAGACTGAATGGATGCCCGGGAAGGCCATCCTAAGGGTTGCCCATGTAGGTGGGCCCGGAGAGAGGTCAATGTTCCAATGGTGGAGCCTGCACCCATGGCTAATTCCCCGGACCACACCCCCAAAGATTTACCTCCGACTGACCTGACCCATACGTCAACGAGTGGTTCTATTCCACCCCCTATCCTTCTTACGGCCACTCTACCCAATGGGTCCACAACGGAACTCGATTTCATTTATATAGAGTCAGATGATTGGGTTTCTCTGGATATCGTTGAGTCCCTCTCCATGACTGGCGAGATTGTCTGCAAGGGTGATTTAGCATTTGTCGAGTTCCAAAAGAAGATCAGCTTCGATATTTACTTCGATGGTGCATGGTGCAAAATCGGTACTCTAGCAGGACCATGCATTATATTAGGGCGACCATGGCTCGAAGAGAGCAGTGTGACCTTTGACCCGGAGCGGAGGACCTGCACCTTACATCCCCCACATTTGCCCGGCAAGTTCACATTCCACAACATTTTGACAGTCAAACCAATAGATGACATTCAGTCAGTCATCCTGGTGTCACCTATCACCCATGTTCTGCTAGTCGGCCCTACTTTGTCTACCGATCAGGTGTCACAATCATCCCTAGATCCCATTCAGAGCTAATCATCGGGGAACCTCTAGTGTGTTGGTTAAGGAATGGCTTATTTCTGGATGTCAAAATTCCTTGCTACCCTACCATAGAGTCAGCCTTATAGGTAGTGTTCACCACCACTTTTCGCACCACCTTACAATCATTTTACTTCGTGGACACCATGTATGATCTCCTTGAGGGATTAGGTTGGCAAATGGAGCTAACCAGCATGTTGGCTCTTAGGCTCAATACACTGAGGTGCATTAGCTTCATATACCCCTCCTTGGGTTCCCTTACTTCTATCTGCACCATGGGCCCATACACCAGTGAGCTCGTGTTGTTCTTACCTCTACCCGACGAGCTCCACCACTTTCCACCCCATGACCCCTTCTCTCACATAGAGAAGCCCATACACTTCCAAGAGCCAGTAACCTCCTTGACCCACATGTAGTCAGCCCCTATGCAGCCAGCCATTATGCAATTAGCCCCCATACAATCAGTCATCCCTATTTTGCCAGCCTCCCCCGAGACTTCCATTGAGCAGTCAATCATCATTGTCTTACCGCCATTGACGCCCTATATATGTTGACGCGGTATGGTTTGACTTCTGTCGCGACCATGAGAGATGGCATCCTGACTTCACCTTCCCCGTGATCCATGCCAAGCACTGAGATGACTCCCCTATAGTCCACCTCCTCGTCCTCAAACACTTCAAAACCTGAGGGTGAATCTTTTTGAACCAGTGGAGATTGACGTGGACTGAGACCCAAGACATCAGATTATGGGTCGAGTTGATTCTATTCATAATGTACACGGGTGATGTTTGGAAATCATACCGAGTCATGTTATTTTAATTGGTGACTTTCAATAAGTCACTATTTAATATTTTGATAAGATTTTTATGTTTGAAAATTCAGGGTTGCTACAATACAAGTGCTATCAATTTATCTAAAAATCTAGTTCAACACTCAAGGACCAAACACATTGACATCCGGCATCAATTTTTGAGAGATTATGTAGGCAAAGGGGACTTTGAGTTAAAATTTGTTGATACACATAATCAACTAGCCGATATCTTCACAAAACCCCTAAACCAGGAACAATTCAGCAAAATAAGAAGAGAACTCGAGATGTGCAAGGGTGAGAGCATACATACCTAGGTCTGCACTAGGTTGAGTGTTGCATTTGTATAAAAGTCAGAAGCATGAAGGGTAGATTATTTGGAATGCATGCACATCTTGTGTGTTTTGTTTCAGGTCTTGTATGATACCACCTTGCATGCTTGATTGTAGTTATATGTATAAAACACCTTCCTTAAAAATCTTCTAAAACCAAATACTCCTTAGCAAATAAATGAGGACTTAGTGACCTGGGGATCCAAGGTTGTTACTGAGGGGGAGTTTTTAGAACACTCTTAAAGCCAAGTCATATTAGAATATTTCCAATGCCACTCCAAAACAAAAAGAGGTAAAAAAAGGAGGTGAAAATGAAAAGAAAAAAATAAAAAAAGTAAAAAAGAGGCAAAAAAAATCGACCAATTCGGTCGACCGACCTATCATTATGGTCGATCGAAACCGGTGAACCGAGCTGGCCGAACCGAGTCCAAACTCCTTTTTAAGGAGGTTCTCATCCCATTTCTCTCATTCTTTCACTTCCATCATCACTCACAACCTCTCCCCAAATCCTATAACACCAAAACTCCTCTTCTTGAGCCCAAAAACCCTTCCTTTCTTCCATCCGCACAAGATCGGGATCTTCACCATCTTCCGGTGTAGATTTCGTGCAATAGCTTATGTGGCTTTGAAGCTTCCTCCTAGGGTTCCAGATCATGGAAAAGAGTCTTCCACCGCATTTCAGTGTGTCCTAAGGTGTCTATCCACTCCCAAGGGAAGAGATCAATCATCTCGAGGGTTTCTACAATGATTTTCTTGTCTAGATGGTGCCTAGAAGAAGCTCTCGCCGTTCCACCCAAGGGGAGTCTAGTGCAAAACAAAGGGAGGCTCCAGTTCCTCAACTACAGTGGGCTCCTGCACCTCCACATGCACTGCTGATGCGCCCACGACCCATTCTCGATCCTCGTCTAGCCGATTTTGATGAGATGCATGAGTTCTTCCCTAATCTAGGAGCTATTTTTGAAGTTCAGAACGATTTGGTTGATTTTATGACAAGGTACACCCGATTTTATCCAAACCTTGTTCAAGAATTTTATGAAAATTTGAATGAGAGAAATGGTCAGTTATATACAATCGTAAAATGCGTTGAGATTACAGTCAATCTAGCATTGTTTGAAAGGGCCCTAGGAGTGTCCGCCAGAGGAGCTGATATGACATTTTGGCATTGTCATGTTGAGGAAACCTTTATACTTATGACATGCAGTGAATACATGCATGGAGTTAGCAATTTGATAATACTGAATTCCAACTACTTTGCACCACTGTAGCATATCTTGCACAACATGTTTACCACCCTCATCTATCCCAAGGGTGGAAGTCCCTGAAGGAATTTTATTGCCGTACTCTCCTTCCTAAATTGTACATGGGTAATTTTTCACTGATCAATAATTCAAGAAACATTTATTAAGCAAGCTCCTGCATTTTACAGGTTACGAGGATGAGAGGTCGTTGCTTATGTCCCAAAAGAGCTTGGAGAAGCGATTTGGACAATCATCAATTTTCATTGCTTCCACCTTCATGGAGCAGGGAGGCATACCACCATCTACAAATCCAGCATCACTGTTGAAGGAAGCGATACATGTGATTAGTTGTGGTTATGAAGACAAGACGGAATGGGGAAAAGAGGTTAGCCTATTGTTATTATCGTAAGGCCGACATAGTTGTATTTCTTCAGTTGTTTGTGGAACTTAATTTTCTTCTTGACCAATGCTTCTATATGCAGATTGGGTGGATTTATGGTTCTGTAACTGAAGATATTTTAACTGGGTTCAAAATGCATGCACGAGGATGGATATCAATTTACTGCATGCCTCCTCGCCCTGCATTCAAGGGTTCTGCTCCAATCAATCTTTCAGATCGTCTGAACCAAGTGCTTCGATGGGCCTTAGGGTCAGTTGAGATTTTGTTGAGCAGACACTGCCCCATTTGGTATGGTTACAGTGGAAGGCTAAAGCTTTTGGAGAGGTTGGCATACATCAACACCATAGTGTACCCCATCACCTCCATTCCACTCATCATTTACTGTGTGCTTCCAGCCATCTGTCTTCTAACTAATAAGTTCATCATCCCAGAGGTAAGCAGCACACAGCGTAAATGGAAATGCCCTCTTCCCAATTGTGATGCATCTCAATTTTTGTTCATTGTACAGCACTTTGACATTTGGGCATGATCTGAACTTGCGCAGATTAGCAACTATGCTGGCATATGGTTCATTCTTCTTTTTGCCTCCATTTTTGCGACTGGAATTCTGGAGCTGAGATGGAGTGGAGTCGGGATCGAGGACTGGTGGAGGAATGAGCAGTTCTGGGTTATCGGGGGCACGTCGGCCCATCTCTTTGCCGTGTTCCAGGGGTTACTGAAGGTGTTGGCGGGGATCGATACCAGCTTCACCGTCACATCCAAGGCATCCGACGAAGATGGGGAATTCTCGGAGCTGTATGTTTTCAAGTGGACGTCCCTCCTCATTCCACCCACAACAGTTCTCATTGTGAACTTTGTGGGGATCGTGGCAGGTGTGTCATATGCCATAAACAGTGGCTACCAATCCTGGGGGCCACTCTTTGGGAAGCTCTTCTTCTCCATCTGGGTCATCCTCCATCTCTACCCTTTCCTGAAGGGGCTGCTGGGGCGGCAGAACCGCACCCCGACGATTGTGATCGTGTGGTCCATCCTGCTCGCATCCATCTTCTCCCTGCTGTGGGTGCATATCGACCCTTTCACATCCCCCACCCAGAAAGCTTCTGCACAGGGACAGTGTGGTATCAATTGCTGATCATCATTGTCACTTCCTATCATTCTCAAGACTTCTCAAGACAGAATCGAACAGTCAATGCTGCCTCCCTCTTATGTAAATAGCAGCGATAGCAGAGACACTCCTTTCAATTTTCAGCCAGGATTAAGCCAGAACGGGTGTGCAGGAACACGATCACCAAGAGGTGTTGATGGGGTTGGTTGGTTAATAAGTGGCTGAACGGCCCCTTGGGAGACCGTTCACCTTTTGGAGCGGTCCTGAGAGGGACCGTGTGTGTCATGCACGGTCTAGGGCAGACCGTGTGTGTCTGTTTGGGGGCAGTTTGATGGTGACCATTCTAGTTTGTCAAACGGCCTTCAGTGAACCCTTGGAGTTCTGAGGCGGCCCATTATCAGACCATTTACCCTTGGACGGCCCGAGGTGGACCGTCTACATCTTGGAGGCGTTTGGGTCTGCGCGGTCCTGGACGGACCGCCGTGCTTGGCTACGCGGTCCTAGCAAGACCGCCAAGCTCTTGGATGGCCCAGGGTGGACCGCCTATTGGCGTTGTGCTTGTCGTGTCCGTTTGAGCATTGTGTTGGCCTCCGGTCGACCCGGTTGTGACCCAGTGGTCAACTTTCAGTCTCGTGAGTGTCCTGGACACCCTGGAGGTTTCGTGTCCATGTTTTGAGGTGTCTATTGGTTTCGTGTTACCATGGTTTTAGACCTAGGGATTAGGCTAGATTGATGGTGTCGTGCTGTCATGTTCAGTGGTCTTGACCCCGAGTCTCGTGACTCAAGGACCATTGAATTCAGTAGGTCTAGTGGGCTGTCCAGAGTCTGGTGGCCTCAGGTCACCTGTTACTTCACGTTACTCAAGATGGGTGCGTGCGTGATTTTCTGTGTCCACGTTCTGTGAGCCCCCACTGGTTGTAGCCTTCTTATGACACGCATGTGCTGACCCACCCGGGAGTGGTGGAGCGGCTGACCTGAGAGAGATGGTTGTTAGGTTGGTTACCGTAGGGGCCCCACGTACAGCCAAGTCTGGGCTTAGGGGGAAGAACCAGCTAGAGGACAGGCCTAGGATGTATGGTTTGAGTGTGCACACGGGGCTGAGGGTGTCAGACCCGCGCTGACGAGCGTGACCTCAGCTAGTCCTTATTTTGTATTCCTGGTTACTTAGTGTGTCTTTGTCTCCGCCTGGGGCGTGGTAGCTAGACACTTGTGACGAGGTGTAAGACATCAGCGGACGCATCCGGTCGTTCTTCTGGTGAACGGTACTCCCATCACGTGACGTGAGTTGTCGTGTCCCAGGTTTTCGTTTCTCATCTGTGAGATGGGGCTCCGTGTGTGGTTTCGGGAGCGTTCCCGTAGTCGAGGCCTGGGGTTTTCGGTGAGCGTCACCAAGGACTTTCCCTAGACGTCATTGAGTTCATGACGGTGAGGTCATGGCTGCGTTTCCAGACCGCGTGGTTTCAGTGTGGACCCTTGTCTGTGAGGATAGGCCTCCACGACAGTGACGTCGTGTCGTTTCCCTGGTAGCGTGACTAGGGTGGTCGTAGTCTGGTGGTTTGTGTCTGGTTGTTCCCCGACCGTGGGATCGGGGTGTTGGGTTCTGTTCCAGTACAGGAGGAGTAGCTGTAGAGCCGAGGTTTTACCGGCCACCGTGTTTATTGTTCCTGCTGTTACTATTGTTCTTGTCGTAGTTGCTACTTTCCGTACCGCTGTTGTTTTCGATTGGGGTTCCGCGGGACCCCTACTGAGCCAGTGATAGGAGGCTCACCCCTGATTTTAAGGTGTGACAGTTCTTCCTCGAGGTATGAGGGGGTTGCGTGGAGGTTCTTAGTTACCAGTTCGCCAGGTCGAGTGTTGATTTTCATATAAAACTTGATAAGCTTGCAATATACTCACTTCATATGTTCATGTATGTTCATGTATGCTCATGCATGTTCTTCATAGAACTCTTGAGTTAGTGTTCTAAACCATTCATATAAATCTTGGTGAAATTGATTCTTGATGTGGAAAAGTGTTTTTATGTTCCTTGTACATGGGTCTTTCATAAGTATTCTTTATGCATCCTTACCTTAGACTATTGAGCTTAAATTCTATCTAATTTTCCTTGTTTAATGCTTATGTAGGAATTTAGGTCGACCTACAGAAAGTTTAGGTCGACCTAAATAAACAGAACCAGCTAGATAGATTTGTTACAGAGTTCGTTCGACCGACATGGGGACTTCGGTCGACCAAAATTAACAGCACTAGCAGTCTGAAAATGTTATAGAGTTCAGTCGACCGACCCCCAGTTTCGATCAATCGATTCTGTCAGCCCTCTAGATCCAGCTTGACAAATCTTATCCAAAACCTATCTAACTCAATCCATTTGGGTTTTATCTTTTACCCATTTGCCCCTAGGTTCTTGCTTGACATATTAGGGTCATTTTGGAGGGTTCTAGAAGGACTATATTAGTCTTATGCTCTCTCTTATATATACATACATTTGAGCCACGAATTTGAAGAGAGAACCCTATGTGCTAGCATGTTTTCTATCTTGTAGGAGAAGAAATGGGAGAAAAGAAGAAGGAGCTCAAGAGGAGAAGATTTGATGTGCATCAAGGTGTTTCTGGAGCACGTGCAAGAAGAGAAAAAGGAGTGGATCGAAGAGAGGATCGAGAGGATGCTCAAATTGCCACCATCCAACCTGAGCCTTAAGCAACGCCTTCTATTGGTATTGGAAATGAAGGGGGATAAACTCTACATCCTTTATCTATGTGTTTGTGATGTTCTTCATGAGTTGTATTTCGGTCTGAGCATGTTTTGAATATTTATCTTAATTTTCTAAAAGGATATTCTGTGTAACTGTCTGCATACGATTGTGTGTCTACAGTGCTACGTTTGTTACAGCGTGCGTGTGTGTTGTTGATCCGGTCATCGAATCATGTTGGAGACTCCATCTCCATGTGTGTGTTGGGGCGTGTCCCTGTGTGTGTGCAGGTGTCGTCCTACGTGTGTGTTGGAGCTTAGCTCCGTACTGGGGATTTATCCCCGTGTGTGTTGGAGCTTGGCTCCGTGTTCGAGAGATATCCCCGTGCTGATTTTCTAGCGATTGAAGCCTCATCGATTTGGTGTGGGGTGGACATAGGTAGCCCATTGTGGTCCCGAACCACCTTAAAATGCTTATGTCTTGTGGTTTAGTCTATGTGATTGTTTCCTTATCATCTACCCCATTCACAAGAACTTGGCTTCAAATTTCATCTTGTTTACACACATTGCTTGTTTGTCGGTTGTGCACCGTATTGCATCATACACTAATCATTCACCTACACACTGTGAAGTTTAATCCGTTTATGGTGAGGACACGAGAGCCAGTCGTCGATATCAGACACACAGCACTACTCGAGCGACTCCGGCCTCTCTATGGTTGGGTGACCACATGGAGTCCCCACCCGAGCATTGAGTTTTTATGTGTGGGACACTAGTATTTTATTTTACCCTTATGTCCTTTGGCTTGTATTAGTTGAAGTGCTCGATTGGACCAATTTGGCTGAGAAGCTGTTCGAGCGAACTAGGCTCTTCCCTTCTTGGTGAGCTTTTGTTGCTAAGCTTGATGCTTCCCATGTTGTTTGGTAGATCTCTTTGTGAGGTTGGCCTTGGAATTGCCGTTTCAGTACTGCCTTGTCCTGTGTCTACTCAAGTGTGGACAACTTAATTTGATCCTGATCGTCTCCGTGTTTTACGGTTGCGTGGCTTTAGACCTAATTACTATGTCGAGAGCTGTTGCGCACCGTGTCTCGTCGTGCCGTGTCCAATGACTGATGTGATGTGAGGCTCATTTGTCATTTGTAGGACGCAAAGGTAAGCCGAGATTAGTGCTTTTCATTGCGCTTTGTGCTAAAGCTGGTGCTCTTCTCTGTTGCACTTAGGCTTTTTCTGCTCGGTTGCCCACTGGATCAGTGCTCGAGGTGTGTTACATTACGATTTTTCTGAGATTGCAATGATGCCTGGTGTGTACTCAGATGTGAAGGCCGAGGATCTTTCTGATGCCTTCGTGTGTTGTTGAGTGCGTAGCGGAAGCATGTGGGTAGATAACCCACAAGCCGAGGATTCTTTTCGTGTAATTCTGCCTGATCGAGAGAATTGCTTCTTCTCGATGTGACTCCGACTTAGCTGCATGTGCCTAGCCGTTGTCATGACCGTGCCATTGTCGGTCATTTCTCTGGTTTTGGCGTGGCATTTGTGAGTGTTGGGGAAATCGTCGGCTTCCCTGCTGATAAAGTACCCTCTACTCTACATTCATTCTCGTGGGTGTTGTGCTCTTGAGGCATGTTTGTAGTCCTTGAGATGCGTTCCCCGAGATTGTGGTGTCTCCTGTCATTTTGCGATCGATTTTAATTGTTATGGGTCTTTCCTTGGAGAACGGCCTGATGCATGACTCGCTCCCTGTAGTCGTGTGCTCAGCTACCGCGTGCCTTGATACGACCTTGCTTGCACTGTGTTCCATGGTTCTGTGTGCTGTACGGAGCTGGAATCCTGCAGGTGTTGTTGTCATTGGTTGTTGTTTTTGTAAGTGCTATTTTCGTATGATTCTGCATTTATGGGCTGGACCATTGTCTTGTCAGTAGCTGGCTATGCTCCTTTTCCCGGTGGAGTAGCTCGTGACTCGATCTGATGTGATATCTGAGTGAGGACTGACTTAATGCTGTGTGTGGTCCAGTGTTGTCGATTTTTACTATCGTTCCTCCGTGTAATCATCATGGGTGTCTTGTGCGCCTTGTGTTCCCTGTCTCCTTTGGCACTGAAGCTGATGATATCGTCGGGTTGTCAGCGGAGAGGACTATGTTTCCTTGTGTAAGCTGATGTTGGTTGTGCTTGTCACTTCTGTCGACTCGTTTCTCAGTGTTGTTTACTCTGGCAGTCGTGTCTCTTGGCTTGCAAGATGTAAGCGACGTTGTCTTGTTTCAGAGGTGTCGGACTTGTGTTCACTGGTGGTCGTGCTCACTCCTGAGCATGTATCTGTAACAACAGCCTGGCGCTGTTCCTCTGAACTCTATTTCTCATGTTTTGTGTCTGTAGTTGTTGAGTTGTTCTTCCTTGCCTTACCCTTGTTGGTCCTTAAATTTTGAGGATGAAATTTCTTAAAGGAGGGGAGGATTGTACTAGGTCCGCATGCTGGATGATATGTGTGGGGTTATATACATACTTCCACAACATGGATACATGGAAAACATGATGTACTCCAGATAACTGGGGTGACAAAGCTAATCTGTAGGCAACCTCTCCAACTCTCTCTAGAATCTTAAAAGGGCCAATGAATCTCGGACTTACCTTGCTTCGAATGCCAAACCTTCGAACTCCTCTCATAGGCGAAACATTCAAGAACACATGCTCGCCCACTTGAAACTCCAAATCTCTTCTTCTGTTATCTGCATAGTTTTACTATCTCGATTGTGCCACTTATAGTCGATCCCTGATGATCTGGATATTCTTGGATGATTCTGAAATGAGATCCAATCCCAACCATTGCTTCTTGCCTACCTCATCCTGGTACAAAGGTGATCGACAACTCCTTCCATAAAGAGCCTCGAACGGTGCCATCTGGATACTGGACTGATAACTATTATTGTAGGCAAATTCGATTAGAGCTAAATGTTCATGCCAACTTCCACCAAAGTCAATCATGCAAGCTCTCAACATATCTTTGACAATCTAATTAGTTCTCTCGATTTGTCCATCCGTCTGAGGATGAAAAGTAATACTGAAGTTTAGACGGGTTCCCAAGGACTCTTGTAATCCCTTCCAAAAGTGTGAAGTAAATCTGGGATCTCTGTCTGTTATAATATTCACGGGCACACCATGCAGTCTTACGACTTCCTTCATGTACAGAGCAGCCAAAATATCTACTGTCCCTTTTGACTTAATGGATAAGAAATGTGCAGATTTAGTCAACTATCCACAATCACCCATATTGCATCGAAGCCTCCACGGGTTCTTGGTAAACCAATTATGAAATCCATTCCAATACTTTCCCATTTCCACTGTGGTATATCAAGAGGCTTTAATTTCCCGACAAGTCTAAAATGCTCAGCCTTCACCTATTGGCATACCAGACATCTACTTACGAACTCTACCACTTCCTGTTTTATATTTGGCCACCAAAAGTTCCTCTTTAAATCTCAGTGCATCTTAGTGGCTCCAGGATGAATCGTATACTTGGACCTATGGGCTTCTTCAAGGATCTTGTTCTTCACATCGGCTAAATCAGAGACACATGTCCTTCCTCGAAATAACAACCTGTCATCATTGGCCAACGCAAAATCTGGTCTATTCCTTAGATTTCCCTTGATCTCCACTAACGCTGGACCGTTATCTTGCAGGATCTTAATTTCCATCAACAACTTAGGACGAAGTTGAAACTAAGTGATCATGACCCGATCCTTGCTAACATTAAGGTCTAGACTAGCCAAATGCTCCAGCAGTCTCCATTCTTGCAACATGAGATTTGACAACTTGGCAATCGACTTGCGACTCAATGGATCAGCCACCACATTACCCTTCCCAGGGTGATATTCTATAGAGAAATCAAAATCCTTTAAATACTCGAGTCACCTTCTCTGCCTCATATTAAGCTCTTTTTAAGAAAATAGGTACTTCAAACTCTTATGATTAGAAAATAACGTAAATGTTTCTCCATACAAGTAGTGCCTCTAGATCTTCAAGGGAAACACTATGGCAATGAGTTCCAAATCATGGACATGATAATTCTCTTCATGCTTCGTCAGCTGTCTAGAAGAATAGGCGTGTGTAATTCCAATTCATTATGCATCCCCTCGATAAACTTCTCCAGCCCTTACGGGGCCTCATCAGCCTCTTGGGTGACTTCCCCGAGTTCTTGGTATCGGTAAATTAATGTTATCAGTTTATCGGTATCTGGATCTCCTAGGTCATTATAGTTGGTATCAGAGTAGCGTTGAGGATTTGTATAAGGAATTGGAATTGCACTAGTCCAAAACAAGTCCAATATGAGTCATCTACTACTGGCTTAGGCTGTTTTCCGTGATTATATATGGTTTTTCAGTTGTTGCGTGTCAGTAGCCTACAGATCTTTGCCGCTTTACCCCAAAGTGTGGTCTTGTGCATGCTGTATTGGTGTTGCACGAGATGCTTTTGCTCTCGTCAGGATGTGACAGGATGCTCTTTTCATCATAGTGTGTGTCTTGATTATGTTGTACTTGGCAGAGTTCGTCGGAAGGCTTGAATCTGCAGTGCACTATTCAAGAGCTTTTCTGTGGCTTGTTCAAGTGGCTGGTGACTCTGTAAGGTTGGTGTGATGGCCATGCACATTTTTATGTTGCTTCGGTCATCCCAACTTGAGTCTATTCAGCTCCTGATGTGTTTTCGCTTCGGTCGAAGTGCTCGATTAGATGTCTCGATTGAGAAGATGCTCAAGCAAACCTTGAAATTTCCTTTCTTGGTGAGCTATTGATAGTGAGCTTAATTCTTCTCATCAGGTATGGTGGAGTCTTGTCAAGGTAAGCTTAGGAAATACTATCTTAGTAAAGCCTTGTCCTGTGTCTACTTAAGTGTGGACAGTGTTAATTCTGAGCCTGACCTGCTCTTTGTTGACGGTTGCTTGGCTTTGGACCTGATTTTTGTGTTAAGAGCTGTTGTGCACCATGTTCATCGTGTCGTGTTTGATGGCCGATGTGTTGTGAAGGTTCAGTAATTATTTTCAGGATGTAAAGGTAAGTTGAGAATGGCATTCCGTTGTGCTTTGTGCTGAAGCTGGTACTCTCTTTGGGTTGCACTTAGGCAATTTGTGATTGGTGGTTAGCAAGATCAGTACTCGAGGCGTGTTATATTGCAGTTTCATGAATTGCGATGACGCCGGGTGTGTGTTGAGATGCGGATGCCGAGGTATGCTTGTTGTCTGTGTGCGTTGTCTATTGAATGAGTGCACAGCGGAAGCATGTGGGCTGACAACCCATAGGATGAGGATCATTGTTGCAAGATTCTGGTTGATTGAGAGAATCAATTTTCTCGATGTAACTTCATCTTGGCTTTCTGTGCCTTGATTTTGTTGGTTATTGTACTGTGGTTATTGCAAGCCTTGTGGTGTTGGCATGGGTGTAGCAGAACATTGGGGAATCTATCGGCTTATCAGCTGGTTGAGTACCCTTCGCTTCTCTGTAATTTTTTCTTGGGTGTTATATTCTCGAGGTGTGATCGTGGTCCTTGAGATGCGTTTCCCAAGGTTGTCTTTATCATTGTTGTGGGTCTTCCTTGGTAAACTGCTTGAAGCATGACTAGTTCCTTATAGTCGTGTGTTCGATTATTATCGTGCCTTGATGTGGCCTAGCTTGCAGTTGTATTCTGTGGTTTTGTGTCCTGTATGGAGCTTGGAATCTGCAAGTGCTGTTGCTGTCATTGTTGTCATTTTATATCGGATCCCTTCCACGCCCGGGGCATGACAGACTTCGTGGTATCAGAGCCTAGGATTTCAACTTCCTAGGGAACCCAAGTCCAAGGATAGGTTTACTCCCTATATCCGGTGAGATGGGTAGAGCCATGGGTTAAGTTCTATAATGACATTCAACCTTATAATTAAACATGATACTTAGTATGCTTAAATTCTCTTATAGGATCATGGTCGCTGAAAGAGCACAATGGCGCAAGATGCAACGCACCGTGCAAGGTCTGACGCAGGCGCTACAGCAAGTGGCGCAAGGCAGTGCTAACTGTGGAGTGGGTGATCTCCATAGGGGTTTCCACAACATGAACCCACCAAGGTTCACGGGTTCATCTGACCCCGAGGATGCTGAGAAGTGGTTAAAGGAAATCGAAAGAATTTTTCGTGTAATGCAATGCACGGATGAAGAAAAGGTTCTACTTGTAATATTCCAACTGGAGCGAGACGCTCGATGTTGGTGGAAATCTATAGAAGCAACATTTCTCGGTGACCATGTCGCATGGGATGAATTTGTTGATCATTTCAACAACAAGTACTTCTCCGACCACATCCAGGAAAAGAAGGCCGCGAAATTTGTCGCACTGAAAGAACGGACCTTGAAAGTGGCCAAGTATGAGGCCCAATTTTCAAGACTATCCAGGTATGCACCCTACTTGGTGTGTATTGAAAATATGAAGGCAAGAAGGTTCCTCAACGGGCTTCGGCCCCATTACATTACACAACTTGCACTGATGGACATCCAAGTCTATTCGGAAATGGTTCGGCGTGCCTAGTTGCTAGAGAACGCCACTAAATTTTCTGATAGGATTCGAGGCAGGGACAAGAAGGAACCTGTCACAAGCTCAGGAAATTTCAAATCGTCATTTAACAAGAAGCAATTTTACAATGGAGGGGAGTCCTCCAAAAGAAAGAGATTTCAGAAGAATGACAAGCTATTCTCTACCATCACACCTTCTAAGGAAGTTTGTAAGTACTGTGACAAAGCCGACCATAAGATCGAGGAATGCTGGAGGAAGCTAGGAGCCTGTCTTCGATGTGGAAGTTGAGAACATCGAATCTCTGATTTTCCATTGATGAATGAGCAAGCCACTAAAGATGAGAAGCGTTCGGCGAAGAAATAAGAACATCTGCAAGCTCTCCAAGAGACGAAACTGGTGGAAGGTGGAATTGTGGAAGTTACACTAACTGTTTGTTCTAAAATTGCTAAAGTTTTATTTGATACCGGAGCAACTCATTCATTTGTTTCTGAGAAATTTGCTACTTCATTTTCTAAGGAGCCAGAATAGTTAGACTTAGTCATATCTACACCTCTCAGGAATAAGTCTGACATCATACATCACTACCCAAACTGTGAGGTTATGGTTAAAGGAAACAATTTACCTACTGACCTGATATGCCTTGATATGAAGGGGTATGATGTCATACTAGGTGCCGACTGGTTATCCACACACCAAGCCACTGTAGTTTGTCGAAATAGCAAGATAACTTTTATGGGTTATCTCGAGCTGGTTTACATTAGTCCTTGGAATAGATCACCTCTTATATCAGCTCTCTGAGCTAGCAAACTTATAAGTAAAGGAAGTGTGGCTTTCCTAGCATTTGTGTAACGTCTGATCAAGAGAACATTTAAATCTCACTTGAGTTTAGGCTAATTAACATAGTTAATTCTAATTCTGCTGTGTTTAGTTTGGATTATTTTTTTAAAATCGTCATCTCATCTGGGGGACAATTCAACCTCCCTTCTTGTCCGCCATATACTCCGGGCCAACACATAATAATTGACATCATCAAAATCACAGAGGCACAATAACCGCCTCTTAGCTTTCGTGGTTGCCGTACCCTTTTAAGCGTTGGGTTGGACCCCGGTTGACCCGGTTGTGACACAATGGTCGACTTTCGATCTCATGAATGTCTCGGACACCCCGGAGATTCTGTGTCTGTGTTTTGGGGTGTCTGGAGGTACCGTGCTACCTCGATTATTATGCCCATGAGTTTGAGAGTCCGGGTGACTCCACGTTTTCTGGGTCTTTATGTTACGCTTGATCGAGTCACCGTGTATCGGTATGAGTGCAGTGGGGCTTCCCCGCACATCGTGGGTTCTCCGGAAAGTAGTTTCTGAGTGGGCCATGCGTAAGGCCTTGGGCTGCGAGTCCAGTCACCCAGCCTGGGGCGGGAGATTTTCTTAGTCCCCTTTTTAAGGGAATAGTCTCAGCAGTCGTGAACTGCTCGTGAGTCATCGTGCCGAGATTTCTAACCCTAGGGTTAGGGCAGATTGACGATATGGTGCTGTTCGGTGCAACGGTCTTGACCTCGAGTCTTGTGACTCAAGGATCGTTGGATTTAGTGAGTCTAGAGGACTGTCCAGAGTCCAGTGGCTTAGTGTCACTTGGTTCTTTGTGACTTTCGCGCAGGGTGCGTGCGTGATTCTCGGAGTTTCTCCTCGGAGAGTGGTCTCATCAGTGACTCCTCACTAGTCGTACCCTTCCGACACGCGTGTAGTCCCACCAGAGAGTGGTGGCGAGACTACCCGAGAGAGACAACTTTAGGCTGGTTGTCGTGGGCCTCCTACTGTGGAGGCTCGAGTCCAGGCCGAGAGGAACAACTAGCTAGAGGGCCTGACGTAGCGCAGTCAGTTAGTGTGTGCACACGTGGTCGGGGACTTCAGATGCGTGCTGACGAGCACGACCCCGACTAGACCCTTGTCAGTGTTACTTGTGTGTGTGTCTCAATTTCCACCTAGGGTGAGTAGGGAGACACTGCGGCGCGGTGTAAGTCATCAGGGGACGCGTCTGATTGTGCTTCTAGTGGGTAGGTACTCCTATCACGTGAGTCGCGACTCTTCTATTTTCGGGTTTCATTTTCATCTGCGAGACGTAGCTTCTAGACCGGTCCAGCGTGCTTTCCCGAGGTGGTGGCCAAGGGTGCTTGGTAGGGATTACCGAGACCTCATCGGGCAAGTGTGGGACTGTGCTGTCCCAATTGATCGTGCCTGTGTGGGCAAACTTTCTCGATAGGGTTGCTGCGAGTGTTTCCTCAGTAAGTATGGTGTTAGAGTGGTCCGGTTCCCGATTGTGAGATCGGGATTTTCCCTTTCTGTTGCCAGTAGGAGTAGCTGTAGTGTTAAGTTTTGACCGACCATCGGTTCGCTGTTCCTGCTGTGGTTGTTCAGTTAGTGCTGCTATCCTTTCCACTGTTATTTTTCTCAGTTGGGATTTCGCGGGACCCCTACTGAGTCTCTGTTTGGAGACTCATCTCAAACAAGCTGCAGGCACACTCTCTACATAAAACAACGCAATTGAACCGATCAAGGGCGATGCTGAGATGAAGAAGATGCTCAAATAAACGATATGTCATCCTGACAGCAATGAAAGGAAAACAAAGCAGTTAAAGAAATGATCAAATAGATAAAAGATTCATTTTCGCGTGACAAGCATGCTCATACACGCAATTACATACACATCCATGCATTTCTTTGCATCGAGCAATCCACTAATATCCATACTTGCATCATCTGTATGAATTAAATTATGAACACAGATCTCCTGTGCATGATTGCAACTCTTGGTCGGTTCGTCAATTTTGGACGACCTATTCTTCAATTCAGTTGACCAAACCTTCATTGCGTCGACGCAGTGGCCTTTGGCCCTTTCTGCATATTAAAAGAAATAAAAGAAAAAGAAGATATGATAATAATAAAAATAATAGATGATAATAAGATAATAAAATAATAATATTAATGGTGTAAACCTTTACAAAAAGATGGAAATGCACAGATAACAAAAGAAAAGAAAACCAATAAACACACAATAAAAATAAAAGGATAGAACAATAAAGCTCTCACCTCCCTTGGACCCTATGCATGGAGATATTAATAAGGCATCCACGGGTCATGCTTGAACCTTGGGATCATCCCATCGTGGTCATAGTTTGACCTCATTCTGGACCAACAACCCGCTATGTTTAAATGAGTCTCCTTCGGGATCTAATCCCGGATATCAAGCTTGCCACATTTCTCGTAAACATATGTCTATAAATTGGGACTCTTGTCCGGATGTAATTTGGTCAACTAATGACCGGCTTTGTTTGACTGTCCACCTTTTAGCAATGGTTGTTTTATTGAAGTTCAGAATTCTGATTCCTTTCTTTAATTGATGTTGATTTAAGGCCTGAGGGCCCCATTTCTTGGCGATTAATGAAGGGTTGTCTCCTCTCTTAGGGGATGTAATTAATGTCATGACCTTTATGGCACGGTGGGTCTCCAGTCCCGACCTGATACCCACCATCGTCTAGTTAGTTAGATGGAGTGCACTGTAGGCTTCAGACCATCACCTTCTTCTAGCACCTGAAGAAATTATTTAAAGAGAATTTCATCGGCAGCAAGAAGGAAACTAGATCCGTGGTAAGCCTACTTGCCATCAAGCAAGGGCATGAGTAACCCTTGTGGGACTTCGTGTCCCATTTTTGAAAGGATGCTCTCCACATTCCTTGTCTAGATGTCACCATCGCCACGACTGCGCTGACACAAAGCACCCGAGATTCCATACTTCAGCGAATGCTCAAAGTGGAGTCCTCGGCGATGCTGATGGAGCTCCTCGCTGTAGCCCAAAAGCATGCCAACTGCGAGGAGAACAACACAATGTTGAATCGAGCATTTGGGGACTGTCAACTCGACTGCAAGAGCTTGAGCCTCAAGTGAATGCCACTGACCATGAGCTATCATGGATAGACCCCATCCTCGACTACCTTCTTCATCAACACTTGCCTAAGGATTGCTCGGAGGCCCGACAAATAAAAGCCTGGCAAATATACTGGGCCCCTTCTCAAAAACCCAGGGGAGGAAGAAATTTCTCATCATCGCCATCGACTACTTCACCAAATGGATCGAGGTGGAACCTATAGCCCTTCCTTGAAATCTTTCTAAGGCCAATAATTTCGTGTTTAATAAATGTGGACATACTGACCTACGGATCATAGGTAGTTACTGAGGGGGAGTTTCAGAAAGACTCCTTAAGCAAAGTCGTCTCAAAAGTTTCACTCAATCCATTCCTACACAAAAAAGGGGGAAGGACAAGGGAAGATTGAATAAAAAAAGGGGGAAGAAAATAAAAAGAAAGGTTCATGGAGTTACACAACAAAAAATGGTGACAATTGGGGGAGGCCGACCATTTCGGTTGACCAAAAGCCCCAGTTCGGTCGACCGAAATTGGCGAACCAGGCTGATTGAATCAAGTCTGAACTCTTTCTTAAGGGTGCTTCCACCTTCATTCTCTCACCTTTTCACCCCCATTCCCCATTCCTCATCCTCACCTCCTCTCAAACCCTATAACACCCAAGCACACCCATTTCCACCCCAAAAACTTCTCCTTGTTCCATCTGCACAAGATCTGGATCTTCACCATCTTCCGACGTATATTTTGTGCAGTGGCTTGTGCCGCCTTGAAGCTTCCTCCTAGGGTTCCAGATTGTGGATAAGAGTCTTCCACCGCATTTTGGTGTGTCATCCGGTCTCCATCTTCATCCCAAGGGAAGAGGTCAGCAATCTAAGGGTTTCCACTGTAGTTCTCGAAGTCTAGATGGCGCCTAGACGATGCTTCTTCCGAGACCCTTAGAGATCTACCAGGGGGGATTCTAGCTCCAGGAGAGGTGAGGACCCGGTTCCTCCACCACGGCAGGCAACCGCACCTCCATGTGCACCGCCACTACGCCCACGGCCCATACTTGACCCCCGTCTGGTCGATTTTGGTGAGATTAATGAACTATTCCCAAATATAGCTGTTGTTTTTGAGGTTCAAGATGGTTGGACAGATTTTGTAACAAGGTATACCAAATACTATTCCAACCTTGTACAACAGTTCTATGAAAATTTAACCATGAGAAATGAGCAGCTATACACTATTGTCAAAGGAGTTCAGATTCTCGTCGATTCAGAATTATTTAAGAGGGCCCTAGGAGTTTCAGCTAAGGGTGAAAATATGGTATTTGGTTATGGTCATGTTCCAGAGACTTTCATGCTCATGACCTGCAGTGAGTATGTGCATGGGGTTAGTAACTTGATCAAGTTGAATGCCAATTATTTCCCTCCACTACTGTGCATTCTGCACCACATGTTTACCACCCTCATCTATCCCAAGGGTGGAAGTCGAAATGAAGCCACTGAAGTGCACAGGTTCTTATTTTATCATGTGATGAATGGGGTGACCATAAACATGGGTCGCCTTATGACGTGTTTAGTTGGGTCATGTCGTATGCGAAGAAGGAGATCTTTGCCTTATGCATCACAATTAACTAGAGTTTTCATTTATGCCAGGATTAGCTTGGCCGATGAAGTGCTCATTCCAGTGAGACAAGATGATGTTTACAACAAACACAAGTTATTCACAGACTTTGGGTACTATTGGGGTCCTGATGGAGAGCTACACAGAGATGTGAGAGTCTATGGGGAAGAGTCTGAAAATGATGATGAAGAAGAAGAAGGACACCAACAACAAGGTCAAGGGGAAGCCCCACCTCCAGCTCAGATGGACCAGCAGCCACCAGGGAAGAAAAGATCAAGCTGATCTGAATAAAAGATTCATATGAGCTCAGAAATGGAATTTTATTTTGAATTATGGTTGACGCTAAGAAGAGAATACTCCTTCAGTGCCTCTCAATAGAAGAAGCATGGAGGGTGATGAAAGAAGTTCATGCCGGGTCAGCCGGAGCACACCAGACTGGGTCGAAGATGAAAATTGAAATTAAAAGGCTGGGCTACTATTGGCCGACAATGTTCGACTACTGCTGCAAGTATGTCAAGTCGTGTCAAAAGTTTCAAGAGCATGCAACGGTCCCCAGGCGGCCTCCAACACATCTACATCCAACAGCACCCAGTTAGCCTTTCGCCCAATAGGGAACAGACATCGTGGGCCCATTGCCCCCATCCTCTTCAAGATGCAAGTACATTCTGATAATAACAGATTACTTCTCCCGCTGGGCGGAGGCTGTAGCCCTGAAAGAAGTAACAAGAGAAATCGTAGCCTGATTTATCTGGAGAAATGAAATATTTTGGTTCGAAATTCCCAACCGGATCGTCTCAGACAATGGAAGCCATTTCTGAAATAATTCAATAAAACACTCTTCGGAAAGGTCTATAAGTTGGCCGAAAAGTACAAGATTAACGGGAGGACATCCACTCCATACAACCCGCAAGCAAACGGGTTAGCTGAAGCATTCAATAATACACTCTGCACCCTCCTGGCGAAGATAGTCAGTTCCAACAAAAGGTACTGGGAAGACAAGATGTACGAAGCGCTCTTGGCATACCGTACAGTCTATAAGACCTCAGCGGGCTGTTCGCCCTTCTCTTTGGTGTACGGTTCAGAAGCAGTTGTCCCCATTGAATTAGAAGTACCCTCATTTCGGGTCGCTATCCAACATGAATTGGTCAAAGATGACCGAATAAATGCAGAACGAAGATTGGAAGAGCTCTTCGACCTAGAAGGGAAGTGACTCCAGAACCAGCAGAGCATGTAAGTCTATCAGGCCCGCATAGCCCGCCCCTTTGACAAGCTCATCAAGGGACGTGAATTCAAGAAAGGCGACCTCGTGACGGTCAAAAGGAGAGAGGTCATGGCTGCCAACCATAAAGGCAAGCTGAACGAAAACTGGCTCGAGTCATATGTTGTCCAAAAAGTCTACGAGAGGGGTGCATATGTGGTTGTCAACCATAGGGGGGAGACGCAATTCCCACCCCTCAACGGAAGACATTTGAAGCTATATTACACATCACTTCCCCAATTTGATGAACAATCAAAGCCTGCGCCTCACGTGGAACAAGAATATTTCTTAGATCTCCTGTGAGACTATGCAATATCCATTCAAAAAAAAGAGAAAATAAAAAGAAAATAAAAAAAGAAAATAAAAAAAGGAGGAGGAAGAGGAAGAAAAACTTATCAAGGTCATTGGGGGACGTCGATTCATCACGTCCCACAGGAATTCAAAATTCCCTCCTCTGGCTAAGACCATCATGTCTCGGCCGAATAACCAAACAACTACGTCCCATGTAGTAGCAAAAACCCTCATATCTAGCTCAACGCTACTTCATCTTGTCCCACCGACACATAAAACTTCTGACTTGGACCTCCCGTCTGAGCCAATAAAACAAAGGCCTGTGCTTTGACCCAGACCTTCCATCCTAGTCCTCCTAAACTTTCTCCCGCAATAGATCCGCCTCCAATCCTTCTCTCATGTCTGGAACGAGCTGACCGCCGTCGTCTACAAGTCAAACAAACCAAAGGGACCACAGGTGAACAGTACATCTGCAAACGCAAACACTTCAGAGCTTCGTTTAGTTGGTATCGGGCAACCCATCGGGTCGAGTCAAGTCCACTTCGTATCCGACTCGCCCGAGTCAACTTTATCCACCACAAGTTAGCTAAACTCGTCATGGCTCGACCGATCTTAACCGGATCACACCCTGATTTCTCGTAGCCGAGTCGACCCGACTCGACAAACTATGACTGAAGATAAAATCTTAATTTAAGATCTTCTACAAATCTTAATTGAACTGAACCCAGTTGATACTCTGCTCGAGGCCGAAGCATGAAACCAGTTGTGTTGGCGTGATTTTTAACCATTTTTGCACCAAGAAAAAGACAAGCTACGTCGAAATCACAACTCGAACCTGTATAATCGACCAAATTCAACCTACGCAAGACAGAAGATCCGCAACCTATGGGTCTTATGCGTTAGGTTTAAAACAAAACGTACCACTTCAAACATAAGCGGCAGGGGTCCCCCTACAAATTATCAAGAGGTTGACCCCATTACACATCATCTACGGTTGCGGAGAGGAAAAGTCCAAAGCCTTTAAAACTGGTGGGAGGGTGAGATGGGGCATCAGACCCGTACATCATCCACACCATACCTTTAAATGAAAGAGAGCTTCCAGACTTGATCATGGCGGAAGCTTTCAGGTTAGATATAGTCATCCCAGGAAAAGTTCATCTAAAGTAAACTGCGCTGCGGCCAATATTATTCTGTATAATAGAAGAGAATAATAGAACCAGCTCAAAAGGTAATATGTCTAGGTGGCCGGAGCAGATTTCATGTTCCCATCTATCTACAGATATATACCACAGCAAAAACCAACCATAAATATCTGATTGGAACTATCTATAACCCCTCCAATGTAAATTACTGAGCCTACTCTTCCCATCTCAAGCTTAACATCTTTCCTTCTATTGATACTGTTGATCTGGTATGTACTTTGATGCATCAGCAGGAAAGATCCGCTGCCTTGCAACTAGCCTTGAGATTTACAGTTTGCTGGGGATGTTCCGTTGCTTCCACTGGTAGCTTTGCAATAGAAGCAGACTGCCATCTGCACAAGCGCGAGAGCAAGAGCTGCAACAACAAACTAACAGCGCCCGCTTGCCCAATACCTGCTGTTGCTTCCCTGTTTGGTAAGAGGCTGCCCATTATTAAGCCCTTGCTTAGGAATATCCTGCAACTCCATAACCTGTATTGTTCGTTGCCGCTTTGCTGCATTACAAGGGAAAAAAAAAAAAGGAGTCCAGGTCATTCGAAGATCATGGATGACAGAAACTGCTTGGGGTAAATCTGTACACAGTCTGCAAGTTATGGAAATCAACTCACCATTCTCAGCTTCTTGATACCTTTCATGAAACTTCCGCTTTGCAGCTTCTAGCTTATCCCGAACAGATATTTCACCAGAGGACTTTGGTGTCTAGACACAAAATAAACAGATCAGAGAGATGACACTGCGAATGCTATAAACAGAAGTCTGATCAGCCAATATGACCACTTACATCTTGCACACAAAAATGACTCTGACGTCCCCTACAAATATAAATAAATAGCCATGCTACTCCTCTCCGAGCCAAAGAGATGTGATCGGTGTGCTTAACTCGACTCTGCTACGACGGTGATACACTCATGCTGGATCGAATCGCGCTCTGGCTCGGTATCCTCACCAGTCCTTCCCGATTGGGAAGAACTCGACCCCATCGAGAAAGGGCTGCGGTCACTTGAGTGTTGCTCTAGGAGATCAAGGTCACAACACTGCAAGTCCTCCCTGGTGATCCACAAATCCTCGAACTCTAGTCGTCCCCTCCAACAAACGAGATAGGATTGACACACTCCGTCCTTGGCTGTAATGACATGTTCATCTAGAATACCCTCAATCTGCTTGCACCAATCAGGAGCTCTGACTGGTGGACAGTTGGGGGGGTCACTCTTCAGGGGAGGTAAAGACTCGAATAGGTCGCTGGGCATTGTTGTCAGCTCTTTGTATTTTGTGACTTTGTCAGATTTGAAACATTAAAAGTGGAACTAATCACATAATCTGGCAGAAGATCAACTACGTACACAGTCAATCCAACCCGTTTCAACACCTTGAATGCGGGCATGCAACTTCTTTATGGTTCTTGAGGGAAACCGCTCTGGCTTCACCGTAATCATTACTTGATCACCCTCTTTAAATTCTTGGTGTCACTTGTGGGCATCTGCCAAATGTTTGTATGTTTCATCGCTAACTTTAATGTGCTGACTAATGTCCTCATGCAGCCTTTGAATATCATATCCAAATGACTCAGTTGACTCAGATACTCTAGCATGCAGTTGCATGGGGATGTGTTCTACAGGTTTCCTAAGTTTGTCACCATGAACAACCTCAAATGGACTAGACCCTATGGTCCTGTTGACCGACATAGTGTAAGCAAACTCGGCACGCGGCAAGATCAGATCCCAATTCCTCCCAGGCTCATTGACAAGGCAACGCAGTAGGTTACCGAGAAAATGAGTTTGTGGGTGATGTGCTAAAGAAAATGAGTTTAGTACCCACATGTGGCACATGTGGCACATGTGGAAAGACTCCCAAAAATAGCTCATGAAGTGCATATCCCTATCGAACACAATGGATTTAAGCATGGTTTTCAATACCGGCCGGTACGTACCAGTACCGACCTAAGCCGGTCCGAGTCCTACCCACTTTCTACCGGTATCGGTCAGTACAGTTTCAAAAAGAAAAAAGAAAAACTGGATGAATCAGGTTGTACCGCCCAGTTCACCCATCGGGACTACCCGATATGAGAGCAGGGAGGCTCTCACGGGATGCACTGTGCAGTGTAGCCCGTGAGAAGCCCCTCCCCCATGTTCCACTTGCAGCTGCCCTCCTCTGCCGGCTGCCAGCCAACCACCATCCCGCCGGCAACCAAGTGACCGTCGGAGATTGCCGCCGGTGATCGCCGCCACTGCTGCAAGCCCGTAACTCTCCATCACCCTCTCACAGTCGCACAGGCCAGAGCAACCGCGCGAGACCGCCCGCCCCACAGGCCAGTTCAACGTCGAAGATCACTGTCATCCACTGACCGAAGCCGCCGCCACCGACCAGATTCGACCACTTCTTAGCCGGAAAATCCCGTTTTCAGATTAAAAGGTATTTTTCAACTCAAAAAATTAGTGGACCTACTTGGACTTTTTACAAACAAACCCAATGACTCTTATAGACTAACACTTTGGCTTATACTTGCCATACAATTGTATACCCAATTACCTAAGGATATAAATGCAAACAAAAGGATACAAATACAAATACAAAATAAAATAAAAAAACTTAGATGTCTTGCTCTGATGCCCCATCATCATGACTCAACTTTCATAGGTCGATGCATATTGAATATTCACCTATGCTGACAAAGTGTTTGATAAAATGTCTTATGTATTGTTAACAGGGACTTGAGTCACTGAAAGACCCAAGATCAAACATATGAAAGGCAACATGCTTACACTCAGTATGGTCATGTGGTTCTAAGTTAGTTACGGGCACGTGATCTAAGACGGGGATCTCGTCTGAAGATTCTACCATGTGGACAGTGTGCTTTCATCTCCTGATACGTGGACTTCTAGTGGAGCACTTCTTTTTAAATTTTCCTAGGCAAAAACGTGTTTCCTACGTGCCTTACTCTCACGAGCCTATATAAAGAGGCCAGGTCGCTCAATCAAGTAGAGAGAGAATAGAAGATCAAAAGAGAAGTGTGATTAAGAAGAGCTGAAGATTCCAGAGTTCGAGAGAGAGAAGAGTCAGAGAGAAGATTGAGAGAAAGAGTCTGCAAGGTTCATAGAGAAGAACAGAGTGCGTAAGTTGCAGAGTTAGTCTGAGTGAGAAGTGAGTTAGAGAGAATCTGTCTCTGTAAGTGACTTCTGGATCAAATACAGAGTCAATTTACTACATGAGAGCTACATTATTTCTTTGATTGTCTTTATTTTTCGGTCTGATTTTTGATTTCCTTCATAAGCTGTGTATCAATGGGTGAGGTTGAATCCACAGACAGCAAGCTATGAAGCTCAGCAGTTGAAGTTGTGAATCAGTGGTCTAGCAAGCTGTGACGCTCAGTGATTTGTAGGGATTTTATCCCCAAAGCTGTGGATCAGCAGATTCAAGTTGTGAGTCAGTAGTAAGCATTACTCAGTTGAGTAAGGGGTGGACGTAGATCTCTAGCTGGTGATCGACCCACCTAAAAATCTTCTGGTGTTTCGTGTGTGATTGTCTGTGTGCCGACATCTTCCATCTACTTCACTTATCATCTCTACATTCTGTTAGATCTAATTTCCACTGCTCATAATCGATCTGTCTGAGTGAATGTTCTATCTTATCTTCAAGTAGATGAATGCATAGGCTCATTTACAGCTTGTCATGAGTTTGATTGTCTGAATGTTCATCTGCTACATACGTTTCATTTCTTCATTGTGCATCTGCAAACTGAGCATCTCTTCAGTGGTATATCAAAAGGCTCAGTGAGAAAGATAGGTCACGCCTATTACCCATTCCTTGATGCATCTCTGAGGAGATCTCTGATCCAACCTCTGCCAAGTACCATACTGAAGTATTTGATCATCTTGTCATTGTGTGTCTTTGACATTAGAAGTTCAGTATTTCCATTACCCATTCCTTGTGGCAGTTCTGTACTTAGCAGTGCATTTAATTCAATACTAGTTTTTAATCTGCTATAGATTTGTGTAATTTGGGGTAGATCTATTCACCCCCCTCTAGATCCGTGTTCATTCGTGTTGTGACCCTATGGTTTTGATGATGACAGACACTTGATAAAATAAAATAAAAAATGATGATGATGTAAAAAATGAAATGAATGGAATGATGTCAATGTTCAAATATCGGTGACCAAGCCGACAAATGCCAGATATTCAAGCATCGGCGACCAAGCCGATAGATGTCAGATGTTCAACCATCGATGCTCAAGCCGATAGATGCCCGATATTCAACCATCGGTGCTCAAGCCGATAGATGTCAAATGTTCAAGTATCGGCGACCAACCTGACAAGTGTCAGATATTTAAGCATCGACGACCAAGCCAATAGATGTCAGATATTCAACCATCGGCAATTAAGCCAACAGATGTCAAATGTTTAACAATCGGCGACCAAGCCGATAGATGTCAGATATCTAATCATCGACGACTAGGCCGACAGAGGCCAAATATTCAACTATCGACAGTTAAGTCGACAGATGTCAGATGTTCAACCATCGGCAGCTAAGCCGACAGATATAAGATTGTAGATGTTTTGATGGTGATGATGATGTGAGTGTGATATGAGAGAGATAGATGTGATGTGAGTGTGATGTGCACTAAGTCATAAAATCAACAACATCCAATATAAAGCATGTGGGCATGCCACCTTAACAGTATAAACTAAGGCAAAGAAGGAACTAAACACACGCCATGGGCGTGGAACAAAGGAATAAAAAGGGAACACACACCATGGGTGTGGAGCAACTAAAAGAAAGCAAGAAAATAAGAAGAGATGATGGACAAAGATGACAAATACCAAAACAAGAAAGATGTGATCGCCACCAAAACAAACAATGTAGTAAAACTACACTACGTACCTTGGAAAGAGTCGAGTGCAGCACACCCACCTGTGGGAGAGACAACCCAGGTGCAGCAAAGCGAAACAATCTTCAGACGATCGCCTAACAAAGATAAACGATCACATGATAGACCGCTAATGATCCAAAAATGGTCTAGCAAACGGCCGCTAGGTGTACCCAGAATAGTAACGTGGACCTTGGATCTCCACCCCTCTTGGCCGGCCAGAAGAGTTGGGCCTCGTGTAGTGAGTCCTGTAAACCTGGGGGTGGTGATTTTTTAACCCCTGTTGGGTGTGAAAATAGTAGGAGGATGTTTGAAAATGTGAGATAAATGAAGAGGAACGTGGAAGAAGAAATGGGGAAGATGCTATGATGATGCAAAAGAAGATTAAAAGCAAGAGAAGAAAAGACACAAAGTCACTAATTGAACTTGATACTCCCTGGACCAGACGACTTAATGGTGAGGACACGAGAGCCAGTCGTCGATATCAGACACGCAGCACGACTCGAGTGACTCTGGCCTCTCTATGGTTGGGCGACTGCATGGAATCCCTGCCCGAGCATTGAGTTTTTATGTGTGGGACACTAGTATTTTATTTTACCTTTATGTACTTTTGTTTGTATTTACGTCCTTGTTTAATTAGGTGTGTAATTATAAGGCTTTGTAAGCCAAGTTGTTACTCTTTAGAAGTCCTTGGGCTTTTGTACAAAAAGCCAGTAGGTCCAATAGGGGCCCCCCACCCTCTTCCCCATTAGTCCACCTATGCCCTAGGGTCCTATGTGGGGCTGGTCAACTATCCTAGGTGGCATCTAGAAGATTGACTAGTCAATTGGGCACATGGGGGACAAATGGGTAGTAGAACCTCATCTTCTTTAGTTGTCACTACATTGGCAGTTAGCGTAGTGACCCCTTCAAAAATCACCTATTTTCCTTTCGTTGCTTTAAACATTTCTTTCGCGGCCTCACTCCTAGTATTTGGCCTCGGCCTATCTGCTAATTGGGCTAGTTCTTGGGGCTCTTCGGGTAGACTCCCATATCTGCTGGCCACTCCGGCCATGTTGCAAGCAACAACCTGGATTCCCTTTCTTTGTCTGTAGACTTTCCTCTTTAATCGACCGGGGATGGTCAGTCTCTCAAATACTAATATTCTTCTTTTCTCCTCCAACCGTGGAGGGACTTCATCGACCTTGTTGTCCGGGCCATCTTCATACCCATTATCATCCACGGATGATGCCATTTCTCTTTCTCCTTCTTCTTCAGTTGCCACTAGCAAATAATCTTCCTCTTCAGTCACTGCCACTCGGAGCAATCGTTGCTGGCCTAATGAAGGGTTTCCCAAACCCCGAAAAAAGCTTCTGACCATATTGGTCATCTCTTCTTGATCACGTCCTCGGTGAAGGATGGGGGATAGCTGTCGACCTCGCACCAGAGGGATACAAGCAGCTGGGCTATCCCAGCAGGTTGGTCAAATCTTCTTCCCACTGTCGGGATATTGGCATGTCGTGCGCAGGCCTTAAAGGAAACATGGCATGGAGGATCCACGGCCGTCTCATCTCTTCTCAGGGCCAATCCCCTTTCATTCCTTCTCCCCACCTTCATGGGCCTGGGGTTGCGGCAAACAGGTGTATTTTGGGGGATAGGCCAAATCTTTTTTAGGATCCACACCTGTTTAAACTTCTTAGGCCTTGGAGCCAGCTCTCTTCAGCCTTAGCGGACAACATCCTCCTTTTTAGCTCTCCTCTAGGATAGGGCCTGGAAGGAATTACGGGTCGATACAGCAGGGAACATGCTGTCCGGAATCACCTGGGCATCGTGCCCATCCAAGAAGACGCGGATGCCACCAATATGCATCGACTCTCCAGATGCTGAGAGTCACCTGGTGATAGGGGTAGTAGTCTTTCTTTGGAAAGTCCCTTGTCGGTGACTCCCAAGTTTGTTGTTGTAGATGGGTCAGCCGCCCTAAGACACATGGGGCACCATACAGCTTGCTAACTGAGCTCAGCCTCCCTGCAAGACCTTGCGCCTTCAAGGGTGGGGTGCTATAGGCTTCTTGTCAACAGCTTCTCCAGCCAGCTCCGAGGCTTCCACCTACAGTATGTCGATGAAGGCGACCCCCAAGAAGTTGGGGAAGCAGACCATTGGCGGAAAGGTCTCAAAAATAGTCATAACTGCCACGTACCCATGTACGGCATGGTCGGCCACAATCGCAGGGCCAAAGGTTAGAGTAGTAAATCCAGCAGCCATTATGGCTTCTTGCAATCATAAAATAGGCAAACGATCAGCATTCCTTGGGAGGACCTCGGGGCCCTTTTATCTGGGCAAAAAGATGAAGGGAGACTTAGTCCCACCAGGTGTACCAGCTTGTGGGGATGAGATTTTCATTTTAATTTTATTAGCTTGAGATGATTGTTCGTTTGATAGGCGTGCCAGTCACTTCCATGAAAAATTTATTATGCTCTCGATCTGACTTGGTCAGACGAAAGTGAAGTTCGCGTCGAGACCAAAAGGTCATACCGTAAAGGTTATGATGTTAATTATGTCCTGCATGAAGGATGAAAACCCTTGATTAATTGTCAAGATAGAGGGCCATCGAGGCTAGATAGAAATAATGCATGTGCAAAGTAAGAGATAACGGTGTACAATACGAGACCCAGACATGCACTCAGGCACGCAATGTAGTAATATTTATTATCTGATCCCCGATACGCGGTGGAGAACTTAGGTCCGAAGACCACCATCACGCTTAGTGAGAGCTTCCAATCGGGCTTAACCTGACCTTCCGCAGATCACCATTTGATATACCGAGAGGTCAAAACAAGCAAGCATACAGTAGAGATAAACGTGCATATCCGTATATATGTATATAGATGCATGTGTATGCATGAAGAGAGCAAACCCAAAGGGGATTCATTATTGATTTTGCCAAAGGGGATTCATTATTGATTTTGCTATCATTCTTATTATTCATTTGTAGAATGACTATGAATTGGGCACGATGAGGGACAAACCACCGGCCAGAAGAGGGGACAAGGAGTCTACTGGAGTGAAGAAGCTTGTTAGGGATGACCCATAATGCAGAAGAGGGAGAATTAAAGGGGTGAAGTGGGTATGGAGTCGACTCTTTCTAGCGCGAAGTCGACTTAAGGTGTAAGAGGTGGTAAAGGATAGGTAAGGACGTTCTGACAACGTCTGGGAAAGCATGGATAACGGTGAAAAATGGGGTTTAAGGGTGACAAATGGATGAATCATCGGCGGCTGAAGTGAGAGGCAATGGTGACAAATGGCTGGCATCGGTAACAAATAACCCTTAATGGTGTAAAATACCTGCGTTGGGGTGACAAATAGATGAGATGGTGATGGTTGAGAGATAACAGGGAAGAGGGTGATCCGACGGGCCAAATGGCACGTCGGGTTACCCCATGTCGGTTTAACGGGGTAGGAAGATAAGAGAAGAGAGAGAGAGACGATGAAAAAATGGTGTGGCAAGCAAAGCGCGCACTGGATTTGGTCACCCCAGGTAAGGGGCTAGCGGTGTCGTTTCAAGTTTTGTGGCGCCATTTTGGAAGGCACAACATCAGATTAAGAGGTTATGCTGCTAGTTCAAAGGTAATGGGGTATTCAGACCACCCATAGGCTCGTTCCATGATCCAACCCGACCCACGGCCTTCTTCAGAGATTTCTTTACTCTTTTTTTTGGATGTTGTGATTATTTAGACCCCAATCACCCTTCATTATGATAAGAATTAGTTATTCGATTCCCGTGCGAGGTTCATACTCGAGCACAGTTATGGTTCAATTCAAGACGGACATGCACAGCCCGAGCTAGGCAGCCGAGTGCCACCAAGTCCTAAAGGTTATTGTTTGCTTACGGTTATCATTATAATTTCGTTCTTGATTTCCATTTATTGCCACATAAATATTTCAAATGAAATAAATGAAAAATCATAGATAAATTTTGGTAGTATCTCCCCTTATCTCGGAGGGTCACGGGGGAGTGGAGATTCACCCACGGAAATCTCCGGGATGAACTCCTAAGCTATCGGGAGGCCGAATGCGGCGACCGAAAGACCTGAATGGGATAGAGACCCCGAGGGCTAACCTACGAGGGCTCACACGAACCCAAGGGTACCATCATAATTTAGGCAGCATCTCCCCCTTACCCGGGAAGGGCAAAGGAGAGGAGGCAGAGGTTCACCCACAAGGAGACCTGAGATGAACTCCTAAGCTATCGGGAGGCCAAATGCGATGTCTGGAAGACTTGAGTAGGACGGAGACCGCAAGGGCTAGCCTACGAGGGGTTACACGAACCCACGGGTTACCACGATCCTGCAATTGAGAGGCATGGATTTAATTTCTGTTGGACATAGTATTCCATTTATGTTCACTCCCGATGATCGACCGGGGTCCACTCTATGAGAAGATGGGCCCCCCGGAGTCAATGAGTGATGCAGAGAGCCAAATCTGGACGAATTAAACGACACAAGGACTGTGCCCCTCCCCAGCGGTGAGCCCATATACACATATAACGGGGGCGATCGTGCAATGGGTGAATGCCCAAATCCTATTGCCATCTCGGAGAAAGGAGTATCACCGAACCCGCATGAAGCTCGAAAGCCATATTGGCTGTAAACAACATCAATTAAGGCAAGAGTTAAAATCACATGTATTGGGGATCCATGGCCTCCACAACTCACGGTAGGGAGAGGGAAGGAAGATAGCCGAACCCAAATTCTCTGTAGAATAATTTCATACATAGGTATATATTAATACTCAATGGATTTTTTCGGACAGAAGGAACATTGATAAACAATGCAACTCGGGGAGGGGTGTTGAACTATGGTTTTGATGATAACTAAACTTCATGTGTGATGATATGGTTTTGATGATTGGTTGAAGGTATGGTCTATGATTTTGATGCTAACTACATTTCATGTGGATCGTTTCCAAGCAGTCGAGAGAAAGATTTCCCTCGTAAAGCTATGCTCACTCAAGAAGAAAAGGAGCGAAACTGCACTTGATTTTATCAAGCGCTAGAGGGATTTCAGCATGAGGTGTGATAACCCTCCTTCTCAGAAAGACGCAATAACAATATGCTGAAGGGGCTTGTCGACAGAAGTCAGCGAGAAGCTCCTGGGAGCAAATATCAAAGGCTTTGACCAATTGAATTCGATCGTCGCAGAAATAAAAATATTTTTCGTCGACAACCCAACATTCACACCTTCAAAAGGAAAACCCCCTAAGGAGCGGAGTGCTAGCTAGAAGGAGGCCAAGGAGGCCCATGCCGTTGATTTCTCTCCCACCAATGGGTCTGATGAAGTTACGATCCCGGGCCTCGCAGGCAAAAAGGCCGAAGGGAAGGCGTCGGCAAGGTTGCTGGAGCGTATGAAGACCTCTTATTCATTTAAGGAGCATACCAAGAGACTCTTCAATCTCTGTCTCAAAAATAAGTTGATATCCCTTTCCTGACCCAAAGAAGCCAGAGGACGTTAACAAGTCTGACGACCCCAATTATTGCGTATATCATCACATATTGGGTCACACCATTGAAAACTGTTATGTCTTCAAGGATGAGGCGGAGAAGATGATTCGGAACCAACTCATCACGATGAAAAGCAACTTGGTGGATCCTCCGCAACCCCATGCATGGGATCGGCCGACACGTTCGGCCAATGTAATCCACTACTCAACCAATGGAGGTTATAGGGCCGCAGCCTTTACATTTCCTCTACCTAGAAATAAAGGAAGCCAATCCCAGCCAAGCTAAACCCACTCTGTGATATCCAGGATGGAGGCCGTCCCATCAATGCTCCTTTCCGAAGGAAAATACTTAGAAGATATTTGATCACCTACTTGAAGATGGTCGAATCATGGTGCACGACCCGCCAGTGAATTACACCGAGGTCGAGAAAAGGCATCCTTGCTACTGTGAGTACCATGCCATAATTTCTCATCCCACTGGAAAATGCAAGGAGGTACAAGATTGTATTGAGGTCCTCATCCAAAGGGGCGAGATTGATATTCCATGGGCATAGCATGGTGGAAAAAAGTCTTCGGGAAGCTGCTGAGCAAACCTTAAGCCGAGGCTGCAACTTGGGAAGCCTGCCTCGCCCTCATACCCGGGGAAAATCCAATTTCTCCATAAATGTGATCCATAAAGTCCCAGGAAAGGGCCAGGCGAGGTTTATGGCAAATGAGCTTCAACCGACCCTCTCTACTAGGCCACAAGATGCATCATAAAGGGGTATACCCCTCCTGATGTCTGAATGCTTAGCCATTTGAAAGACGGTCCGAAAAATAAAAAAGGAAGTCTGGCAACTACAACGCAAACATCAGAATCTGCTCTGGCATATGGAGCGAATTGAGGATCGCCTGTCAGCACTGACCCCGGCTCCCTCAATAGGGCACTCCGTTCTAGCCTCCACTTGTAATTCGGAAAACACTGTAGAGCCTCGAAGGATGCCAAGAGCCGAAGGATGATTGTCTGATGATGCAGCAGACTCGCCCACCAATGAGGTCCCGCAGAAGCTATACTCTTACCCTCGATATAAAACTTTGGAGATAATCCAGATGCGCCACTTTGGTATCTGACAGTGCTCGGTTCTCTTGCAACCACTCAACGTGAGTACATTGGCTTGCATGCATTTCGCCACCTCAACTTCCAGGTACTGTTTCGTATTAGTTTGACTTAACAATTTTGTTAGATAGTTTTATTTCTTTTCTGATCAATTGAAATTTTATAATTATCCAGATGCAAACAGCAATTCTGAAGCCGAGTCCTGATCACTTTCCGAAGTATGAAGAGCAACCTCCTGCTATGCCTGAATGTTTTACACCAAATTTTGTTGACCATCTGCACAGGACTTTTAATGGTCCACAACTAGCTGCAATTCAGTGGGCTGCAATGCATACAGCTGCAGGTAGTGGTGGTGGAATGACTAAAAAACAAGATCCATGGCCTTTCACTCTTGTTCAAGGCCCCCCAGGAACAGGAAAGACACACACAGTGTGGGGAATGCTAAATGTGATCCATCTAGTCCAGTATCAGCATTATTACACAGCACTTTTAAAGAAACTTGCTCCTGAAAGCTACAAACAGAGCAGTGAGAACAGTGCTGAGAGTGCTGGAACTGGGTCCATTGATGAAGTCCTGCAGAGTATGGATCAAAATCTCTTTCGCACCCTGCCAAAGCTTTGCCCAAAGCCTCGAATGCTTGTGTGTGCTCCGTCTAATGCTGCAACTGATGAATTGCTAGCTCGTGTTCTTGATCGTGGTTTTATAGACGGAGAAATGAAAGTGTACCGTCCTGATGTTGCTCGGGTTGGTGTGGATTCACAAACGCGTGCAGCTCAGGCCGTTTCTGTTGAAAGGAGGACCGAACAACTTTTGGACAAGAAGCGTGATGAAGTTATTGGTTGGATGCATCAGTTGAGGATGAGTGAAGCTCAGTGGTCACAGAAGATTACTCTTCTCCAGAGAGAACTTAATGCAGTGGCTGCAGCTGGCAGATCTCAAGGAACTGTTGGCGTTGATCCAGATGATCTTGCTGCTCGTGACCACAACAGAGATGTTTTACTGCAGAATCTTGCTGCAGCTGTGGAGAGTAGGGACAAGGTGCTAGTTGAAATGTCACGACTTCTCATTGTAGAAGGGAAGTTCCGTGCTGGGAATAACTTCAATTTGGACGAAGCCCGTTCCAAGCTGGAGGCAAGTTTTGCCAATGAAGCTGAGATTGTTTTCACGACAGTGTCAAGCAGTGGTCGCAAGTTATTTTCTCATCTCACCCATGGCTTTGATATGGTTGTTATAGATGAGGCGGCCCAGGCAAGTGAGGTGGCAGTTCTTCCTCCCCTGTCACTTGGAGCAGCAAGGTGTGTTCTGGTTGGGGACCCTCAGCAGCTTCCAGCAACCGTGATTAGCAAAGCTGCTGGGACTTTGATGTACAGTAGAAGTCTTTTTGAGAGGTTTCAACAAGCAGGCTGTCCAACAATGTTGTTGTCTGTCCAGTACAGGATGCATCCACAGATTCGAGATTTCCCATCAAGGTATTTTTACCAAGGACGCCTGACAGACAGTGAGAGTGTTTCCAACTTAGCTGATGAAGTTTACTATAAAGATGATTTACTAAAACCTTATGTTTTCTTTGACATCACTCATGGACGGGAGTCCCATAGAGGCGGTTCTGTCTCATACCAGAATATCCATGAAGCTCAGTTTTGATCATCTGGTTAGCCAGACGGAGCGCACTACAGGCTTCAGACCACTCCAGTCTCGAAGCCTGAACACATTGTCACCTAGATGACTGGCACGCCCTCGCACTTGATAAAACCAATGAATGATTCCCTGATAACCCCCAAAATTATGCCATAGAAATCGAGTGCGTCCAACACCTAGCCCACTCCTGAGCCCTCTACAGATCCTCCTCCAAGTCTGCTACCGCCTGATATGCTGACTCCAAGTCCAAAACATGGTTCCCGATCACAACATGCCTGAGCTTTGGCTTCAAACCCCTGACAAACTGTCGAGCCTTCAACCTCTCATCTGCTATAACGTGAGGAGTGTAACGACCCAACTCTATAAACCTGGACCTGTACTACATCACTGACATGTCGCCCTAGGTCAGTTCTATGAACTGATACATCTTCTTTGCCTTGACATGCTCTGGGCTGAAGACACGCTCGAAGGCTTCAAGGAACTTCTGCCACTGAATCTATCTGAGGGGGCATGAATGAAATGCTGACTCCCACTCGGTTATCCACCAAGCCTGAGCCGAACCCTGCAACTGACACGTGGCCAACATCACCTTCTCATATTCTGCACACTCCATAGCACGGAACACTCTCTCTATGGCATCTACCCATGCCCTCGCTACATCTAGATTTGGTTGTCCGTCGAACTGGGGTGGGTGGAACTGCAAAAATGCCTTCAGTACACGACCACGACCCCCTTGAGAAGACGAGCCCTCTTTGGCTTCTCCACCATGCTGCCAGAGGTAAAATTGATACAAGCCCTCAAAGAACGCCTCACGCCCCTGAACTCCACCTACTGCTGCCACTTCTACTATGGCCAACTCTCTGATCTACTCTTCCTGATCCTCCATCGACTGTGCTGACTGAGAGCGAGCCCTCCTCCTTGGCGCCATGCTCTTCTAGCACAAAACAAAATGACGAAATTAATAAAATGCACGGTGCCTTAAGCCAATTGCTAACTGTACTGAATACTGTGGACTTTCTAGACCTCTGCCATTATTTTAGTTTCCTTACACCTCCACAACCACCCTTTGATACCAACTGTAATGACCCAGAATCTGAATACCGGGAAAGATCCAGTACCATTCGAATCCTAGCCTACCACCTACGGACCGAGAGTCCCAGAAGGGTTAAGGGTTGGTGTGGGAGTGTATAAGAAGCTAAAATAAATGCAAGAATATATGATGCACAATTAAATTAATATAGGAAATAACAGTTACATAATCTAATAGAGTTATACAATCATAACTCCAAGCCCAAAATAAGTACAGTCTACTAAAAAGAAAAGTACAAGACTACACGGCATACCCCGTCTCTGGCAAACTAGTGTCTAACCCTAACCACCGGCACCACGAATAGCCTTTGAAGCACTATGCGTAAGCCTCGCCTCACTTGAAAAATAAGGGGGTGAGTCTCATCTCATCGGTTCAGTAGGGGTCCCGCAGATCCCTACTTCACTCAATAGAAACAACAGTGCAGTAATCAAATATAAGAACAATAAAAAAATAACACGGGAGGCAAAGAATATAATTAAAAGATGACAATAGAGGACCACTACACCTGCAATAAAATTGAGCCTCAGTCACAAAGAACAGAACAGACTAAGTCGCCAAAGGTTGCTTTGGTTCGCGTGGGCTGTAAAACCATTTGAATAGGGCCGTTTGGTTTTGGTACAACTATGGAAAATGACATATCTCAAAGGAGGTCGTGGAGTGATCCTCTGACACCCCCTGATCATGGGATTACACTTTCGAAGGATTCAACCCATCAACGGTTTACTGGCCTAGGCCTTGATTGCAATGCACCGCCGGTGGACTTGGGAAATGATTTCAATCCCTTTACCTTTTTTGGTGGCCAAGGCCAAACACCTATGCCAATGCAATTAAGGCTCTCTAATGCACCGTCAGTGAGTGGATGCAGTCGTACAGGGGATTACACTCCTCCATCCAGAAAGTGACCCAGTGAAGTTGAGGCAACCTCTCCCGATAAGAGACTGACCTCTGGCACCCCTTCATACAACAGGTCCAACCGGAAGCGCAATAAAAACTTGGAGAAAGGGATCGAAGTGTTGAAAGAATTCTATGCTTTAAACAATGACAGGGCGGAGTTCCATAAATTACTGGGCATTCCCACCGCTCCTTCCAACCCCGATCAAGGAGTGACAATCAAAGACTGCCTAGAGAAGTTGAAGAGTCTACCAAGCTATACTCTGGATGTTTTATACACAGCAGCAACCCGCTTCCAAGACCCCAATTTTTGATCTGTCTTTATGGCTTTGGAGGACGGGAACAAGCTAGGATGGATCTTTCATGGTTAGCCATCACTTGTATTGTAGGTTGAATATGACCATTCTGCCCATGGTCTTTATCCTAAGTGTGTTGTTGTTATGCATGTTATTTTAGTATGATCCCTTGCACGATATTATCATGTCTCATCATGCATGTGGTTGTGGCTTTCCTCATATGTACCTTCCATGTAGTCATTGGTAATACAATGTCATGCTTTCATTTCCAGTCTACATTTACCAGTAGTCATGAGTCCATTGCAGGGTGATTTGGAAATTGAATATAGGGAAGTATGCATGCCACGCGATGTGGGTTGGCCGTTGTCCAGGTGTGTACTACACTTGGTAGGAATGTTATGCACAGGTAAATGGATATGCAGGTGCAAGCTTCAAGGGGTTTGCATCTGTTGAAGACGCGCATGCTGCATTTGGAGGTATTACTACCTCAAATCTAAGGGTTTTGACTTATCCAAGAGGATTCATGGTGGGAAGGAGTGAAGATGATATACGACCAGTCCAAGTGCGGAGGAATTTTACCCCAATAATATTGCAGAACTTAGCTATCATTGTCGTACTTAGAATTGTTCTGGCGTTTCTCTTCTTTATATTGGTAGGCATGTTCATCCTTATTGTACGTGGATGACTTTCAACTATAACTCAATAGTGAGTTATCTTTATGTACTTCTCATGTTCCTTGTATTCAAAGACCTTGATGTATCAGTCCTGACGTGGTAGTAGATTGCGTTTATGTACTTCTCATGTTCCTTGTACCCGAAGGCCTTGTTGTATTAATATGGTCACCTGTTTGCTCCTATCGAATAATTTCTTGTGTTTCATGCATGTGTAGGTTGGGGCATGGATGCAAATGCACTTAGCAAAGATATTGTACAAGATGAGATTGGAGTGTTACAATTTATGGCTAATCTCATATGGGATGAAATCAATGGTGATGATGCAGAAGATGAAGTCCTATAATTGCACATCTATTTATGAAAGGACATAAATAAAAATAAAAGTACATAAAGGTAAAAATAAAATGTGGATGTATGGACTCGATTCCCATCAATATGCCTTCACACCCTGTGTTTGTGCATATCCAAAGAAAATGTACTTCTTTTCCCTTGGCTCTAACTTGTCACCTGTGATGTGAGCATATGTCGGACAACTAAAAACTCTGAGGTGAGAGTCATTAGATAAAGAACTAGACCATTCCTTCTTGACACTCATCAACTCTATAACTATAGATAAAGATCTATTGACCAAGTAGGATGAAGTTGTATTGATAGCTTCTTCCCAAAATGTTTTTGAAAGTCCTTCTTGAGATAACACACTTCTCACTATCTCTAAAAGTGTTTTGTTTATTCGTTTTGCAACACAGTGTTGTAATACTGATCTCGTTGTAGTGCGATGTCGAATGATGCCTTCATTCCTCTAGAACTCATCAAACTTCTTCAAGCATAACTCCATGTCTTTGTCAGTAGGGAGGTGCTTGATTATTTTTCAAGTCTACCTCTCAATCAATACCTTTCAATACTTGAAAGTGACGAACACCTCATTCTTTTTCTTCATAAAATATATTTAGATATTTCTTGAGAAATCATCAATCAAGCTCAACAAATAACATGCACCACCATTTGAGACAATTAATAGACGTAGGACCCTAAAGTCAGAGTGGATGTAATCCATAGTGCCCTTAGTCCTACAAACTATGTGTTGTACTGAATTTCACTCTACAATGTTTGCCAAACACATCATGTTTACTGAAATGTAGCTTCCTAGTTTTTTGACCAGCAAGCAAATCTCATTTTCTCAACTCCATCATGCCTCTTTCGTTCATGTGGCCTAGCTGCATATGTCACAATTGAGTAGGATCATCATCGAACTTGATGCCACATTAGCACTGGTCATCACAGTGTTTCCCTGTAGATGATAAAGACCACCATTCAACTTCTCTTTCATCATGGTGTCCAAAAAACTCAAGGAGATTAGACTATTAATTTGTAATTCTAGGATGTGCCACATCTCTAGTGTTCAGACAACATTATCAAACGTCTTTCTTTTGATTGTACCAATCCTAGTAAGTCATTGGTTCAAATACAATAGTAGGTAAGTTCCCGGCCAAACCCCCCACTTTTGCCATTTTCCTTCTTCTTCTTCGCCTAGTCTTTCTTTGGGACCTCATCTTTCTAAACCCCTTAATTATTTTGTTGTCCCCCAAGGTCAAACTATCACTAATCACATATGTGTAAGTAGAAAATCACTCCTTGATTATGATGACATAGTGGAAAGTACAATTGGAATCAAGTATCGTGCCATCCCTGATAACACTATGTACTAGAGATCAACAAAACAATCACATCATCAACAGTCTCCCTTTGAACAACATGTTGCATCATTAAAAGACTCTAATAGCATCATATCTTTTCCCTTAAACTATGGATAATCTTTCTGTATATGCCCTCCTTGATTACATTTATAGCACTTAATTTTCTTAGTTGATTTTAGATCTTGATCTTGATCTACCCTTCTTTCTAAATTCTTTTTTTCTCAATTCTACCTCTCACCATTGGGACATCTGCCTGATTTTCATCATGAGTTTTTAATAAGCTGGACCGAAACCGTCTGGTTTCGGCCGAAACAAGACCTGCTGGACCCAATTTTGGCCTTTTCTGACTGTTTTGAACCGGTTTCGGCTTCATCCGAAACCGAAACGAAAACTGGTACGTATCGATTTCGGTCCTGGTCAAAGTCGAAACCGATACCGAAACCGTGCCTGCCATCCTTGCTCCCAAGCAAGCAGGGGACTGGAGGGACCCTCTCTCCAGTCTGCACAGGCGGAGGGAGGAATCTCCTCTGACCTGTTCAAGGTCTTTTTGTTGGTTTTCTTGCATGTGGGTCCCCCTGGTCTCACAACACCGGAGGAGGGACCCTCCGGTTGCACCGAACCGGTGGGAACCCCTTCCCCCTCCGGTCGCGCAGCACCGGAGGAGGGTCCCTCTGGTCTCACAACACCGGAGGAGGGGAGGGGGGCATCCTCCCAGACCAACCTTAGCACCTAGAGGTGTGTTGGCATCTAGAAATGCCGGCACCCTTGGTGGTGCTAGTGCATTTGTTGGATTAACCACCTGAAGCAAAGGATGGTGGCGGTAGAGGTCCTTGAGGTGGCAGTCCCATCTGACCGACACTCTGAACCCTTGGAATACCTGGCATTCCTACAGGAATTGGTGGATCTTGTGCAGCTGGACGGAATGACGGTGCCTTAGGAGGAGCAAGAGATAGCTGAGATGCATTCTGAAAAGGTCCCTGAACTGCACCAAGCGGTATCTAGGATGAAGTATAAGGAACAGGTTGAGGACCGAGCAGAGGAGAGGTAACTGAAGCTGAAATCTGTGTTCTGTGGCTGAAATGTGAAATCTCCAGAGCTAGGTTGTTGAGGCTTTGGTGATGTAATGGGTGGAACACTAATTGGACCGGCCAATGATGCTTTTGGAGGGAAGCCTGGTGAATTACCCAATGCAGAACTAGCAATAGCAGGGACAGGCTGATGTGATGGACCTGGCAATGAAGCAGGTATAGAAGCTTGGCCGGAAGGTAGCAATGGAACAGTTGTTAATGGACAGACACTAGGCAATGGAGCGGATTGGGCTGGAATGGGTATGGTGATGACAACAATGACAACGACGGTGATGATGAGTGCAGTAGCTGGAATGAAAGAGAGAAGAATGCTCCTAATAGTAGTCAAACAAACTTGCGAAGGAGCAATTTCCCAATGTTTTATTCAAACTACTGGACTCCCCATGAACTTATTAATTGGCCATTTTTGATAAACCAGCACATAACTGAAAGTTAAGAAAAGTTGTCATGGATGAGTAGTGCATCATGATGAGTGGAACAGGATAAGAAGGTATGCAGCTGCTTCATGAGGATGCAGAGGAATTAAGAAATACCTGTAACCCTCTATCAGTCACTATTCTCAAAGCTCCTAACGATTTGTGCCGACGTTTTAACTCTTTCTCAGCAGTAATTTCAGCAGCTATTGTATTGTCTATTTCAACAACAATCTTCAAGTCCTTGTATCCATTCTCAGAAGTCCATTTGACCTCAGGAGCGATATCAACCAGAACATCATATCTAGTTCATAAAGCAAATAGTATAAGAAATCAAAAAACAACTAAATAGTATAAGAAATCAAAAAGCAACTAAATAGTATAAGATATCAATTCCATATCTAGTTCTAGTTGATATGACATCATAAGAGTCTCAAGAGTCACCTCTTGGACTTCATTGGCCGGAGGGTCATTATTGACCAGCTCCGCATTGACGGGGGCAGCACGATCCTCGATGGGAACTTCCTCCGCTCGCGTCGATGCTTGAGGTCTGGCAGAAGTGCCGATGTGGCCGGCAGGAGCCAACTGCTGGGTCGGGTGATGCGGCCTCCTAAGTTGAGATATAGGTTGGTTCAAGTCATCAGTCTGAACCTCAGGCTAGTGCCCGGTGGCATAGCATGCGAACACCTTGACCGCGTCACTGAGGAGCTGAACCGTCTACTTCTTCTGAGAGCGCCTCTTGGGCCAGACGGGTGTCCCCAGCCTATCAAAGACTGAGGTGCGCTGCAGAGTAGTCCCCGTCACGGCATCTGCCAGAGAAGAACTCAAGGCTGGATGTTGGTGAGGCCCGGAATGAGCCCGTCTCTGCCTTCGCCCATTTGAACGAGAGGGACTGAATGGCTGGGCGCCATCGGACGATGCGGCTGCAGAACCAGTCGCGTCTTGCTTGGCGTGGCGTCCTAGTGCCCGAAAGGGGTTATTAAGACGTGCCTTCTGGATGGCCTGAGCTTCCTCCGGGGTAACTCAGATTCTCCTCAAGTCAGACTATTGGTCTCCCTTGTCACTGTCTCTTCGACGGGACTTGGGAGTTCGGGCACTAGACTGACGCTGGTGTCTCTGAGCCGCTGCGGGAGCGTCTACCCTTTTGAGTTCCACCTTGTCATTTCACCTTCGACGCAGAAGGCTAAAGCGGTTGGTAGTAGGGACCGTGGAGACGATCCGCTCTGGGGGTATGATGGGTTCGCCCCTGTCCCGGTGAATCCATAGATTGCTGACAAGGATGGTCTTGCCGGAGTTACTGGTGGCAGCGACATGTCGCTTGCCTTTACGGCTGCGACGATGCTTCTTCTGGGGAGCCAAAGATGACTCCGCTCCGAGGTGGTAGACTAAGAAAACTCGACCCATGACTGCCGATGGCACAAGGCCATCAACCGATAACACTGGAATCGGTCCCCAAGACCCAAAGTCTGTAGTGGAGGTCGACGGCTGGGTGGCTCGAGTGTAAGCCCTCGCCCGAGCCGACAACAGTGTCATGGCTGCCCGCGATGACGTGCTTGTACTCGGAGTTAGCACTGTAGGGGGTGCCGGGATGTTGGTGACCCAAGGCCTTGAGCCTGAACCGGGGACTGGGACGATCGAAAGGTGGGGCACAGGGTCTTCGGTCCATACAGGGCAGCCATGTCCCATAGAGGCAGACCCGTACTGGGAGTCGGCGTCATCAAGTTGTAGGGAACATGCCCCTACGACGGAGCCGAGGGATGCCAAACCTGACGTGGATCACTCACGCCAGGCGTCGCCCGCGAGAGACTCTAAGGTTGCATGCCTGGTCTGGATGTTGAGCAGTCTCGAACCGGGAATTGATGGCCCGGGGGAGGCGATTGCACTTCAGAAATGCGGGTCGGAAGGCCCGAACGAGGTGCTGGGGAGCCCTGCCCCCGGGTCAAGAGACCTGTGCAAGGAGCTGGCTCGGCTGAGACTCCCAGCTGACGACCCTAGTGAGGTGCTAAGGAGCCAGGCACCTTAGAGTGGGGACCCACACTAGATGTCGACTCAACCGAGGTTCGGAATGCATGCACCGACTATAGTACTCAGATCAAGCAAATGTGCACGGACCTTATGTGCAAGGTACAAGAACTTGCACCAACCTGAATGGCAGTCAAACAAAATTTGCACCGACTCTATACGCATACTACAAGTATGCACCGACCATGAGTACAGTTCCATAGGACCTTGCACCGACCTAACATGCAACGATGATGCGCACAGACTTTGCTAGGCACAAGATAAAACTTGCACTGACCTTAAGTGTGCGTGATAAAAGTCTGCACTAACTTCTATATGTAAACTGCATGAACGTGCACTGACATGAGTCTGTGCAAATGACAATATGCACTGACTATGTGCAAAACATGCACTAACTTTATATGCCATAAACACAAACATGCACCGACCGTATGATCAAAATGAACGTGAAGGCTCATGTATACAAACTGTTTGATAATATGACTTGTTTTAGTAATGAGGTGCTGACATGATTTATGTAATGTTCAAACATATGAAAATTCAGCAAAATACACAAAATTATCATGGCCAAGATAAAGTCACCAAATCAACTCTACAATCCACCTGGTCAACTCTACTATTGCCAATCATTCAAAACACATTTAGCTCATAGCAGTCTACATACTGCTGAACAACTCCAGAGGAGACCCAACATTCTCCCTCTTTTTGATGATGGCAACACCCAAAAGATATGATGTCTTTTGATGAGACATTGAGCTCAATCAAATGTAATGTAGATGAATACAAATATAGGGGTGAGTGAGCAACACCTCTCCCTTAATCAGAATACCATTTTCTCTCCCCCTTTGACTAATCTCTCCCTCAACTTCAAAGTACCACAAACTCTACCCCTTTGCCATCAGCAAACAAGGAGTGAGAAATACAATGGAATGAAGGATGAAAGTGATGTATGAAAGTGGTCAATTTGGGGTACTATATTGTGAGGAAGATGGTTTTATGAAGGATTATGCTTTAGTAAGAAAAGTTGATTCAGGGGATTTTAAAGTGCTCATAACATGGCTCGAAGTCTGTCCACAGTTGCCAGAGGAGAAACAATGAAACATGGTAACAGTCTATGCAAGAGTTCAGTAGATAAGCAGATTATTGGGAAAGTCTTCAGACATAAGAATCAAGATTATACATTCTGGACAAAAGCTTGGTTTAATGATGATAAAGAGTAGTGTATATGCACTGAATATCAGATATTAGGTTGCAGTACCCGTTTATAGCAATGAACCTAGGTCACATACCCATGATAGACTAGATCAAAATGATATTCTACTAATGTCAGAACCAATGAAAATCTATGGGAGTGACTAGATTATGTATTGAGATTAAACAAATTATCACTCAGTGAAACTTTAGTTGCAAGGGTTACAGCAAGCTTTTCTCAATTTTGATTTTAAAACTGAGCAGACAGGTGTCATTTATGCCTTTGACATTAAGGGTGCATGTGGGTTAGATGCCAATACCCCCAGTTACTAAGTATAAACTACCATATCTATCTCTGATCAAAAACTCCAAGGATGATTTACACCTTTGACGTTGAGGGTACATATTTATCAGATACCAGTACCCCCAGTTACTAAGTGAAACCATTCCTACAAGTTCGATCATATGAACAGAGTTAACATGAAGCACCTCTACAAACAAACGCATCCTTTGAAAGGGTAATTGTGACATTTTCTTCTGTAAGAAGGAACGATTTCCTTATGATTTTAGGAGGTCCTTTTTGCAGAAATAAAAAATACACAAGATTGTTCATACTTCATACAAAAAACTCAAATTGTTTTCAAAAAGTGAGGACCAGTGTTTGTACGGCAGGATCTCCTTCCCCACTCGGAAGCCACTTCATCGTACGACGAAGTCAAACGCATCAGTGACCGATCTGCAGTGAAGACAAGTTTAGAACGCCGTCGCCGTCTCTCGCCACTGGTGCCTCCCATTCTTCGCTACGAAACAGATTACAAGCAGCGTGGCCTATCAGGATTCCCCAGGAGATCTGTGAAATGCTGTGAAACTATGGCCGACTAACAGTCACGCCTACAACATTGACATCTCCAGACCGAAAGAAGCCATACGCCAGATTTGAATCACAAGAATATATGAAATCCTTCCATTTTGGTCCATCCAAACATCATCTTTCACATGGTAGCTTCGTCGTTGCTGCCTTTAATCTTTCGAACCAACGTACTATGTCTTCCTCGTTAGCACCAGATGCATTAACAAGAAAGTTCAGAAGTCAACCTTCACTAGCAAAAAGCCCAACAGATAGGCAATAGGAAAATCAAACATCCAATTGTGCATCAGTAGTTGAAGATTCAAAACTTCCATCATATATTTGCAGTCATACAATCAACTTTAACCGGTTCCAATGCTGACTATTGAGCTATTAATTGGTCCTAGATATAGTTTTGCAAGCATGCTACCATTAGGACAGCAGAAATCCACAAGTAAATGGCATAAGTTGCATACAAGATCATCACTCGGGAATTCAGGCAACTCCATTCCCAAAGTATTTCTGAAAAAGAATGAAGCATGTGGTCAATAAAACAGAAAGATTTCCGCTTACATAAATTTGCAGATGTAAGGTCACCATGAATGCTCCATATCATATAATTTCATCAGAAAAGTTAGCCGCCAAATCCCAATAATGTTCAACCCCAGCATCACCAAACACTTTACGGGCGGCAGCTTCAGTATTGCACTGGTGAATAAGAAATCTGTTGAAGCTAGGTTTCGCAACACAACCTTCCCACACCAATGAACATTTGTTAACAGCGGCAACAAGGGCATCAGAATCCTCATTCTCATCACCCACATCTACAGCCCAATCTATCCGCTTCAGCATCAATTTCTTGTACCTCTTATTAGACTTTTTACAACCTTCAACCACTACTACACATATGCCTTCTGAGATAACGGCACAACCAGTCAAGTGATTCTCCTGCGCATTCACATCAACCCGGAAACGATTTTTAGGGTGCGCAAGGGAATTGAGTTTATAAACAGAAACAATTGTTTCCAACGTATTTGGCTCTTCAAAGAGTTTTCTCTCTTTCTTCTCACGACGCTCGGCAGGAGTAAGCTTCCGAGCAATGTTTCTATCAACATGAGCCTGTTCTCGTTCGGCGGCAGCACTGCGAATTTCCATTTCAAGCCTGGTAGGGTCCTGAGTTGCTTCTGAGCCAAGAACTTTCATCAGATTGCTCATCTTCACCTTTGGCTTTGGAGGCTCAATCAGGCCCTGTCTAATCATTTCCTGCCTATCTCTTTCCTTAGCAAGACGACGTTGGGTCCTCAGTTTCTTCTGCTCCTTCTTTGTCAACTTTAAAGGCTGTGGTGGTGGTGGGGCTGGCTCTGCTGGGGGCTCAATGGGGAGAGGATGCTCTATGTATATGGTAATTTTTTCCATGTTCAGTTTCTCATCAGGACTATCGTTGTATGCACCAGAAAGTAAGATTGGCTGGTCCCTGAAAAGAAATATATAACATTGGGTCTGTAAATACTAAATGGTATGGTACTTGTAACATGATCCAAAAACAAATACTTACCACCATTCAATTTCTGGAATTGGATCTTTCTGCTTTTCTTTGACAACTCTCGCTGAAACCTCTATCAGATTTGGGTTGACGTCAGGCTCAGCCTTAGCTTTGGCAAGCTGTGCCTGCTTCAACTTCAACTCTTTTGCTTGGGCCTCTCCAAATTGGCTCTGGAAGGAAAAAATATAAACAACGTGAACGGGTAGAATTTGCCACAAAATACTTCCTCAGTTTGATGCAAGTCAGAACATGTAGTACCTTGAACCTAATAATCTCTGCCTGCCTTGACCATTTCCCTTCTTCTACAAATTGAAAAGACATCCTCTTAGGCCTCAAAAGTTTTGTCTTATTAATGCCCATTCTTGCATCAAAATGAGGATGGGACCCAGCATCAACATCCAACTCAGGCTTAAGAATTTGAAATGCTTCCTTTTTTTGTTTGTTGATATTAACCTGGCATTTAGGATAAAATCAAAATCAAAGAAAATCAGCAATGAATGGGGAAAAAAAGAAGAAATATAGAGTTGAGCCAATGATTATTATACCTTTAAGGTGCTGAGACTTGTTGGTTTAGGCATATCGATCACATTTCCATGCTCGTCTATTTCTCTACCCTGTGCATCTAACCTTAAAACAGGGGCTTTCGATGGTTTTTGTGGTACAGAGACATCAGCCATGGTTCCAGGAAACATATTTATGAGAGGAGCAAACTGGGGGTCATGACGGAATCCCATCCTAGCAGCTAGTTCTTGTGCCCGTTTCACAGCCTCATAACTAGGCACAGTGGTGAGCTCAGGAACGGTAGTAGTGCTACCAGAAGACGGTTTCAAATATGTAGCACTTAATGTTGGCTGAGAAGCAGTAGCAATTGATGCTGAAGAGACACCCTGGCCAACAACTGATGAAGGAGCTTCTGCACCACTGTTTAATCCTGCGGGTCCACTCGTATCTGCGCTAGAGCTAGGAACTTTGTTTAACTGTGAAACCACGTAAGGAAAACTAAATCAATATTTGCTTGCAGAGACTGTTAAATTTTGAAATGATGCTTTTGCGAACATAGAAGTTAATAATATGCAATTAAGAAAACCAAAGGAGCATTGTCCTACCAATGGAATCTTCTTCAACTTCTCTGACAGTTCCTTCTGCATTTGTAAAGCTTTCTTGGCTTTAGCTAAGGCATCAAGAGAAAGACGGCTACTTTTACCAGCGACGGAAATTGCTGCCCCATCTGCACTAAATTTTCCAGTAACCTCATCAGATCTGATAACACTAACTCCCTCATTTTGATTCATGGTAGAAATCGTAGACACCTTGGACAGCTGTGGATGACTAGAGGCCATGATAGTATTGGAGACATCTGCTACAGCTACAGTTTGTTGCTCCACCTCTCTCTGTAAAGGGAACAAATACATGGAACGTTAAAAAGCACTGCCCACTGAGGGAGATCAATTATATATTCCTATAAAATAATTCAATAAACTCATGAAGATTTAAAGAACAGATATCGTTGTTCGTAAAGTGCATCATACTCATTGAATACACCACTCAGCAAAAAGCATCTGCCAAATCAAACTTCGGTAAAGTCAATGGAAGCAGATAATGTACCATGTGACCCTGAGTGACAGAGTATCATAGAAACCACTGAGAAATAGAAACCCAATTCTTTAAGGTTAAGGTGAAAAATGTCATGTTTTAGAAAAAATAGCATTACATACAATCATGCAAACATATACAACAAAGCCAGACAAAGTACCCTACAAAGTCACATGAAAATTGAAGAAAAATGCTTTTTCACAATGATCCATGATCCATCCATGTGGTAAATTAACTGTTCTGATGATAACACATGGTCAAGAATGTGTGTTCTCCAACAGAGAATCAAACACTTGAGGAGATATTCCAAAAATGGTTGGTTTTGAAGGCTATCATTTAAGCTTATAGGAATAATACAGTCCACAACCATGGAGAAGACCTTGGATTTACCTCCTTTTCGTGAACTCCGGTTTGGGAGTGGGCAAAACTGATTTATAATAGGGATAATTACATGTATACCCATAGGGCCGCTTTGATAACAGGTTAGGTTAAGCCCGGTTAGGGTAAGCTTGGGTAAGCTATCCCAGGGTTAAGCCTAACCGAGTTTGATAACTAGTTCTTATTCTACTTCGAATAAGAAAAAATAAAGTTCTAGGTTAATAAGTCATTTACCTAAGTTTGAGTGTCATTAGGTTGATTAGATTAGTTATTGGGCCCAATTCAGTGGACTAGGCCCACTTCAAATGTTCTATGGCGGTTTGTCATGCTCTAGAAGTGGGCTTGGGCCTAAAGGGCTTAGACAGATCTGGCTAAGGTCAGCTATCATGGTACTATAGCTTTTGGCCATAGCCAATCAAGTTGCAATCTGTGGAAGAACCTAGCAGAAGATCAAATTTGATCAGTCTGTACCCCTGCTCTGTTGTATGCTGGACCAATCATAGACCACCAGGGAAAAAAGTATTTGGTCAAAGAACTTCATTGTTCTTTCTGATCAATCACGTAATGGTCTAGAAGACTTCAAGCCAATGAGAAGCCTCCAGAGCATACACCATGATCTATAGAATCACTCTCGGGAGGGAAAACCATTTCTGACTCTATAAGACCAATCATATTGTGGTATGGGAAAATTGTTCTGACCATGCTCTCTTCCATATTTGCTAAGCCAATCAGTGAAGAGGTTCACTTCAAAGAACCTTATTCTATTCAAACGAAACAAGTGGTAGATCTCTAGAGGGAAAACACTCCACCACTTCTTCTATAAATATGAAGCTATTGCCACATTGGAAGGATGGGTCGAGCAATGCATTAAGTGTGAGATCTGTTAGCTTGTCCCAAGGAGAGAAAAGAGAAAGAGAAGAAAGGAAGAAAGGAGTGTGAGTAGCCCTAAGCTTCATGAGAAATATCTGAGAAGAAAAGAGAGAGATGTGTGGCCCCAACTCTGGTCTGGCCCAGTCCAGAGGTGAGAAGAAGAAGATGAGAGCTGAAGAAGTGGAAGCCCAATCTTGTAGTGCGAGGACCTTGTCCTCGTGAGGATTCATCTTCGTGTGTGTGGGGTTCGTCCCCATGGGGCTTGTCCTCATGTGGTGCTAGTGTAGCAATGTGAGGACTTTGTCCTCGTGAGGAGCTTGCTCCTCATGTGTGTGTGGGGTTCATCCCTGTGGGGCTTGTCCCCGTGTGCTGCTCTTGTAACAGCATGAGGACTTTGTCCTCGTGAGAAGCTTGCTCCTCATGTGTCTGTGGGGCTCGTCCTGGTGGGGCTTGTCCCCGTGTGCTGCTCTTGTAGCAGCGTAAGGAATTTGTCCTCATGCGGAGCTAGCTCCTCGCGTGTGTGTGGGGTTCGTCCCCGTTGCTGCAGTTGCAGTGTGTGTGTTGAGGACTTCGTCCTCGTGAGGATTCATCCTCGTGTAGTGAAGCCTCGCTGGTTTGCTAAGGGGTGATGGTAGGTCTGCAGGTTTGTAGACTGAACCACCTTAAGAATCCTCTTGTATAGTGGTGCGTCCTTGTATGATTGCTTCAATTTCCTCTATCTCCACTTCACAGGGACTTATAGTTTTGTTTCACCATCTATGTTATGGCCGATCATTGCACACACTATGAGTTGTTCACTGATTTCAAACTAACTTGCTGTTTGAACAAAGGCTCACACTCACACCTAAGAAAGCACTCTGATAATCTGAATCTACGCATGTCGATCTTAGGTGATTGACACTACTCCGCTGCATGAGTCTTCTGAGACATCTCAGGTCCTTAGTTTTAATGGCTCATCATTTGTATGGTTATTTATTTTCAAAACTTGAACTTTCTGGACAAAGTATCTCTTTAACTTATCCTTGGGATTTTTCGAGGTAAGTTATACCTTGATATAATTAGCCATTTAACTTGATTAATGTCTAGACATAACTTGGGATCTTGGATCCATTAAATCAATGCCAACACATCATAACGGTCTGGTATGGTCCTGGGAGGAGTGCCTGAAAAGTACTTATGTCCCGGGGAGTTTGAATGACATGGTGAGGTATTACACCGAGTGCATGACTAGTGTAATGTCTACGACAATAATCTCTTACTTAAATCATTCTTGACTTGGTTATAATCTTGCTTATTGGCCAATTTTCAGTTATATCGTGATCTTGATTTCCTTTAATCATGTTACGTTGTCATATCGTCATTTCATTTGTTCTTTTTCGCACATTTAAATGTAATTAATTGGTTAAGTTCTTAAACTTACATGTTATTACCTACTAAGCGTTCGCTCACCTAGTTGTTTCCCCCCTCTCAGGTAGCTCAGGTGAGGATTCGCACACCGATGGGGATGGGCAAGAGTAAAGAACCTGGAGCAAACTAGTTAGAAGATCGTGTGGAGCCAGTCATAGTTGTTTTGTCTAGTTGTGTCTTAGAATGTGTGGTTTAAAGAATTGTAATTTCGAAGTCAGCAATGTAATGTTGTCAAGTGGATGTTATGACGGAATTTTGTTAAGTTAGTTTATGTAATTAGAGTATGGATCATTCAATTGTTATTTAGTTAATGGAGTTATTTTATGATTGTGGTGTTGTGTTAATTCTTTAGCCTTGGCATAGCATGTCTGGAAGTGAGCATAATATTGTTAATTATTTCTACTGCCAGTCCCGATATTCCGCGTCGGGACGTGACATTATCCATAGCGGATTATGAGGCAAGGTTTTCTAGATTAGAGCGATATGCACCACACTTAGTTTGTATGGAGAAAATGAGAGCGAGGAGATTCATGAACAGATTGAAGGTGGAGCTCATTCCTCAATTGACTCCACTGGAGATTCATACTTATACAAAGATGGTCCGAAAAGTACAACTATTGGAGGATGCGATGGATATGATGGAGCGAATCAAAGAAAAAGTTACTAAGAAGGAGTTAGCCAATGGATCCAAGAACAAGGAAACCATGAACGGCAAGAAGAGGTCCAATGGAGGTAATGATTTCCGGAAGGACAATAAACCCCAAAATGATGAGCAAGAAATTGTTCCGGCCAAAGGAAAATGCGAACATTGCAAGAAAGGAAGGCACAATCCGGGCGAATGTCGGTATAAACTCGAGAAATGTATCTATTATGGAAGCAGAGATCATAAAATTACTCGTTGTCCGCTCTTAAAAAAAGAAGCGTTGCAAGCAATAGAAGGTAACCCTATAAACCTATCTCATCTAAAATTGCATAAATCGGATATGGTGAATCTTAGCACTTAGCATGCTAGGAGAATGATCTAGCTAGAATACATTGTGATTTTACCCCACTGCTATGGAAAGAAAATCATGTGAATTTGGGGACCAAATTCTTTCAAGTGGGGGAGGGTGTAGCACCCCGAAAATTCTAAAAGGATAAATATTAATATTTATCATAAAATAAATATGAAAAATAAAATCTCGATAATAAAAAATAGTCTAAATAGATAATGGGCCTCTAGCCCCCTTCTATGACCTGCCACCATCTTCTTCTACCCTAAAAACCTTTTCTTGCAACCCTAAAACGTCCTAGATCTAAACGCGAGCTCCAGTTGGTGGCAACTCGCGACCCCCTTTTTTTTGCGTCTCAAAGCTTCATCTTGCTTCCGATCTCACCTGAGTTAAGTCCTAGTGTGTAGAGCATCTGTCTATCTGCGGTAAAGTCATCTCTTTTTCAAACCAACGGGTTCTACAACTCCATCTAGGGTTCCTTTTTGTCTTGTGATCCAGATGGCCCCAAAGAGGAGTCCTTCTCGCAAGGGAGAGGAGTCTAGCACTGCTCGAGAACGAAGGTCGAAGGACAACAAGCTCAGATCCATTGCAAGAGAACAACTCTCTTCCTCTAGCAAGATGTTGGACAAGAAGGTACTCAGCCCTCGGGCGGTAGATTTTGGAAATATTTATAGACATCTTCCAAATTTAGTGGATATTATCTACAGTCAGCTGAACTTGGATAATTTCATGTTTGCGCATCGACGTGTTTTTCCAAATTTGGTGCATCAGTTTTATAGAAACTTACATGTTGCAGACAATAATAAGTACACTATTGTAACTGCCCAGGTGGTTAAGCTCACACCAACCTTTTTAGGTAGAGCTCTCGGGCTGCCTAATGAAGGCTACACCTTTAGAGACATTCCTGTGCAAGAAGAAATTGCATATCAAATGATGACTTTAGAGGAAATGGGTGAGAGAGCGACCTCTAGTTTGAATGCCAATCATTTTCCTCCAATGCAACATATTCTACATCGCATGATAATCACTATTTTACTTCTTAAAGGAGGAGGTCATGATAAAGTAATAGAGATTCACATGTTTATGTTCTTTTATCTTATGGGTGGTCTTCCCATTAATTTTTTGTCTATTATGCTCGATCACATCTATTTAAGCATGAAGCACAAAAATAGGACTCCTCCGTATGCAGCTCCATTGTCTACAATTTTTGAGTTCATGTAGCTCAATCTATCTAAAGAACCTTCACAGACCATTCGAGATGCTAACATTTACTCAATTCACACCATTTGCCATAATATGAACTATGAAGTGATAAATGGTTTCTTGGTTCAAACCTTGAAGAATTCTGAAAAAGTAGTCATTTCTGAAGATGATGAAGATGATAATGAAGCTCAGTTCGGTGACCATCTGCAAAATGTTCATGCTGAGGGGATAACTTCTGAGGTGGTTCAGATGCTCACGGACCGATTGGATTCCATTGATGGGCGTTTAGACAAGTATGGGGAGACTATGGATATTCTAGCCAAGGATATTTCAGATTTGAAGCTTTCTCATATGGAATACACAGACATTTTAGAGGGTCACCACTTTCCTTGAGTCTAATATGCAAGCTTTGGACAGTTAGACCAGGCTATTTCAAGAAATCTTGGATTACATTAGACGTCTGCCATCTCCACCCTCTCCAGATTCAGACTAGATGATTGCGCTCCAACGGCATGGCACACTTTCTATCTCGTCTTCACCCCCTCCTTTTTGATGATGCCAAAGGGGGAGACATTTTGTAATATGATGTGTGTGCCTGACTAGATAAAATAGTATGTGTGGTGTGTGCTTGCATGCATGTTTGCTTTCATTAGTCATGTTAGTAAAGCAAGATTAGTGGCTCAAGATTATAATAAAGAATTTGGTATTGATTTTGAAGAATCATTTACCCATGAAGCCAGATTTGAAGCAATTAGGTTGTTGCTTGAATTTGCATGTTTATATAAAATCAAGTTGCAACAAATGGATGTTAAAAGTGCCTTTTTGAATGGTTTAATAAAAGATGATGTATATGTTGAACAACCCCCTAGTTTTGAATGTTCTCATCATAAAGATCATGTTTATAAGTTGGACATGGCTCTTTATAGACTGAAGCTGGCACCCAGAGCTTGGTATGCTAGGCGAAGCTCATTCCTCACTGAAAAAGGGTATACAAGAGGTAATGTAGACCAGACACTCTTCACAAAAAGATAAGATCAATCAAAGTAGTGAAGGATGTTTCATCAGTCAAGCCAAGTATGTCAAGGAGTTGCTAAAGAGGTTTGACATAACTAATTGCAAATCAATTAGAACTCCTATGGGGACTGCTACTTCAATGGACGTAGATGAAAAAGGTATACTTGTGGATGCAAGGAAATACAGAGGTATGATTGGTTCATTACCCCACTTAACTGCATCTAGACTAGACATCTAGTTTAGTGTTTGCCTCTGTGCTAGATTTCAGTCTAGTCCTAGAGAATCTCACTTGACTATTATCAAGCGTATCTTTAGATACCTTGCTGGCACTCAAGACTTGGGATTATGGTATCCTGTATCATGTGAACTCTCTCTTATTTCTTATTCAGATGTAGATTATGCAGGGTGTGAGCTAGATCACAAGAGCACTAGTGGCTATTGCCAAGTTCTGGGTAGGTGTTTGGTTTCTTGGGCTTCCAAGAAACAGCACTCGGTTGCCCTCTCTACTGCAGAGGCCGAGTATGTCGCTGCAGGGAGTTGTGGCACCCAAGTCTTGTGGATCAAACACCAACTCCAAGACTATCTAATAGATCTTAAATGTGTCTTGATCTTGTGTGATAACACAAGTGCTATCAACATTGCTAAAAATCCAGTCCTGCATTCTAGGACTAAGCACATAGAAATTAGGGATAATTTTATTAGAGATGAAGTCCTCAAGAAAAACTTTGAGCTCTACTTTGTTGAATCAAAAAATCAGGTTGCAGATATATTCACGAAGCCATTGTGCAATGATAGATTCTCAACCCTAAGAAGAGAGCTAGGTCTATTTAGACCTCAATCAAATCAGGTTTGAGCTGTTGTTAAAGTTCTTACTGCTTACAACTCTTGCCATTGTTATGATGGTTGCAAAAAAAAAACTTGATTTGTCTTGATGTGGTCTGTTGAATAACTGAATTGTTCATTTGATGATGGTTACATTCAGGGGGAGCTTGTATGCTTATGCTACTTATTTTGCACTATGATTGCTTTGCATTGCACATCATCTTTTGACTTCATGGTATAATAAATGATGAGTTGTGGAAAGACAGGTTATGCCTGTCCAAAAACTCTCCCCATGCATGAGGACTAACATCCGCCAAGTACCATGAGCCAATGTTGCACTTTAGGAACTGCATGTTAATGTTTAGTGCATCACATATTTAAAGAGTTAGCCTCAAATAAGCACATCTCTCAGGCAAAAAGAAAGTGGAATCTTTTGGAGTGATTGAAATCAGAATGTCTGAGAGTACCTATGTATACTCAAGTCCATGTGGACACCAAAATTTTTGTTCTGTACCTTTGCAGAAAAGAAAAGGAAATAAAAAAAGAATAAGGAAAAGAAAAGAAAGAGAAGAAGAAGAGGTCCGCCAGTTCGGTCGATCGAACCGGGCAGTCGGTCGACCGATCCCGACAAGAGCCATAACCAGCGGGCCTCCATCCTCCCACAACCAGTGGCCCCATTTGGCCTCATAATCAGTGGCCCCATATGGGCCATAACCTGTGGCTTAGCCTCCCACCAGTTAAACTCCAGAGCTTCCCACCATTTATACCTCAAACCCCTTCACCATTCAAGCTCACTTCCCCTCCGTCATGCACTCTCTCTTTCACTCTCTCCCTCCATGAACGACAGCAGGTCTCTCTCCATACTCTGTAAATAGTGGCTCCCCGAGCCTCCATAAACGGTGGCATCCTGACGCGTTTAAACAGTGGCGGGGCTAAGGTTTAAACGGTGGCAGGGCTAAGGCTTAAACGATGGCAGTTTGAAGGTGCTAATCGGTGGCCCTACGTGGCCATAACCAGTGACCAATCTCGCCACATAACCAGTGTCTTCAGAACACATAACTGGTGGCACCCTTCCATAATTGGTGGCTCTTCCATAACCAATGGCGCCCTTCCATAACCGGTGACTCTCTTGGACCTTTAACCGGTAGCAACAGCGGCAACTGCTGAAAATTGAAAATGGCCATGACTGACCTATGGCCAATGACTGTTGAACCTTGCCAATAACCAGGGGTCCTGGCCCCACGGCAACCCCATTGCCCGGCGCGTAGCAATCATTGCAGGCCAGTACGACGGTGACGTTTCCCCGATCGGGCAAGCCTCAAAAGTGGCATCTTGCTGCTGCCAACCTTCTGTCCACCCGGAATAAGGTAAGTGGGCAGTCTACGTAAAAAGAGAAAAGCTGGGAGGAGGTCAGACGACCCTCCCGTTGACTCATCACCAGTGATGTCTTCGTTGTGAGCTGCCGTATAAAAAGGGGACACAAAGAAGATGGAAGTGCAGGAGGCAAGCTACTTCTGCTTCCTGACTACCTTCGAGAGGCTCTTCAACCACCTGCTACCCCAACTATTGCCACTTGTGCAAAGAGAAGAAGAGATGAAAAGAAAAAGAGAGCTTGTAAGAAGAGAAGAAGAGAAAAAGAGAGCCTGTAAGAAGAGAGAAGAGTGAGGGAGAAGAGAGTGGAAAGGTGAGGTTTGGAGGGGAGGAGCTAATGTCCCATCCCCTCCCCACTGTATTTTGTCTCTTCCTTTTATTTCCCCTTTTTTTACAATGTATTAGCCTCCGTGCCCACCCTTTTTTGCAAGGAATAAAAGAAGAGTTCGCGATGTGTTGATGCTGTGTGTATGCCTTTCCTCCGTGTCTACATTTGCTACTGTCTTACATTTCTCTCGTGTTTTCTATTGTTTCTGATGCACAGTAGATTCCTCCCTTCAAGCCAGCAGCATAGGTACCCAGAGCTTCGTGGGTCTCAAAGCCTCATGGATGTTGTTGCCACCCTGAGCTCCGAAGGATTCATGCCCCTAAGTTTCTTCCCCATGGCTTTTCCCCCCATTTTATGTCATTCTTCTTCCCCTAAGATGGTCTTGTTCTCCTAACCGTTTTCGTTCTTGCCCTAACCTCGTGGGTAAGGAAATAATATTTCAATTTCTGAGCTACCCAAACTAATGCTACACAGGTCTTCTCCATAGTAGTGTATTTGGCTTTCACAGGATTGAACAACCTAGAGAGATAATAGGCTGCCCTTTCCTTACTTTCATCATCCACTTGCTCTAGGATAGCTCCTAGGGACTCCTCAATGATAAAAATGTATAAGATCAGGGGTTTCCCAGGGATAGGAGGTTGCAAAATCAGGGGATTAGATAAATAAACCTTCAAATCATCATAGGCCTTCTGACATTCTTCATTCCTTCAATAGTTCGTAGAATGGACGACACATTTGAGAATGCTGAGATATAAATCTTCGAATGAACTGTAAACGCCAATCAACCCTTGAAGTTCAGTGATGTTCTTTGGTGGGGACATATCCATGACGGCCTTGACTTTGTTCGGATCAATTTGGATCCCCCGTTTACTAACTATGAAACCCAGCAGTTTTCCTGAAGATACTCTAAACATACATTTCTTCGGATTCATCTTCAACTTGTACTCCCAAGTCCTTTGCAATACCTTGGCCAAAATAGTGGGGTGCTCTTCTTTCGACCTTCGATTTCACCAAGAGAGCATCCACGTAAGCTTCCATATAAACATGCATCATATCGTGGAATATTGCCATCATCGCCCATTGGCATGTGACGCGGGCATTCTTCAGACCAAACGACATGACCATATAGCAGTAAGTACCCTAGGGCATGGTGAACGAGATTTTCTTTTGGTCTTCCAGAGCTAGGTGGATTTGGTTATATCCAGAATAACCATCCATGAATGAAAGAGCTTCATACCCGACTGTGTTATCCACCAATACATCTATATAAGGTAGCAAAAAATCATCCTTGGGACACACCTTGTCCAAATCCTTGAAATCAATGCAAATTTACACCTTTCCATCCTTCTTGATAATAGGGACTATGTTTGCCACCCACTGAGGATATAAAACAACCCAAATAAATTTGGCCTTATGTAATTTATCGACCTCATCTTTCATCCTCAAGGCCATGTGGGGGTGGAATCTTCTTAACTTTTGCTTGATGGGTGTTACCCCTGGTTTAAGTACAAGTCTATGTTCCACCAAGGTGGGGTCAAGACCCGACATGTCCTCGTAGGACCAGACAAAGGAATCACTATACTCCCTCAAAACCTTGACCAATTCCTCTTTGACCTAAGGAGGGAGACTAGTAGAGTTGATAATGAGCCTGGGATCCTCCTCAGTTCCAAGATTAATTTCTTTCATAGGTTCTTCCACTACCGACGACGGCTCATCGAACCTTTTCAACCCTTGCGCATACAAATTGGCAGCATCATCTATGCCGCTATCCTCAAAATCAATCGGGTCTTTTTCATCCATGATCTCATAAACACCTAGTCCGTCATCGCTCCACACCCCATCCTATTCTTCCTCATCACCTAGTAGGATGATGGCTATTTCTACGAACTTCAGACATTTAAGGAGGGCATGATAGTGCTAAGCAAGATCTTGGAGAAACCTATTAGGGATGGATTTGGAGTGACGCGTCATCAGGCGCGCCGCAAGTGTGGAAGGACTAGACACACTAGGACAAGACCCTACTTCACTAGACCCAACATCCTCTACTTCCCGTAATTTTATAAATATACTTATAAAGAGTGTTTACAAAAATCCCAATTAGCTATAACCATCGAGGTTCGACATGCCACACCGCACTAGTTCATATCTCACATATTGAATCGTATTTGGCAAAAGTGAGATCATTGGGTTGTTGGCGCGACATGGATGGCTACCTCAGGCATAGAAGCAATGACTGAGGGGGAGATCGATGAAGGAGGGGGAGGTCATAACATAGATGGAGACGCCCCTAGACACAAGTAGGATTAGGCTAGGCCCAATCATATTTATTAAATTAAGACCTAATCAACGGGCGTCACAAAGTGGGACCGATAAAATCATACCATTCATTTCACCACACAACTCACCAAAAATTGTGCAAAAATTGACATTTTAGAAAAATGAGACATTGATACCTTAGTCTTAATATTTAAATTTCGTATTGAGCCATTACCCTATCTAATTATTTAATCAATTAAATTGCCCATTATATAAGAGATCAACTTTAGAGATAGCTAATTTGCTTAGAGCACCTTAATAAGTTATTTAATCATGTTGATAAAACTCGAGTAATCCATACAACCATCATATGGGTCGAGTCCGAGAACGTACCCTTACACAAGCTGAAGCAATTGGCACACATAGCGTCATGGAGACAGAGAGTAGGCTACTAGAGTCTACCCTTTAAGATTCACACTCCAAGTCCTAAGGATGAGGGTGATGTCCTTGTCGAAGTAGTAGCTGAGATAAGTGTGGGATGACGACTCTCCCACGGGGACGACATGCACAGCGTCACCTTGACGAGGTAAGAGCAGCCTTCTCCAAGTCCTCCATGCAGCAAGTAGAGGGAGGAAGATGGAGAAGACGACATGGGGGAAAGAGCAATTGGCGGTAGCCCTTGTGGTTGCGGCTCTCTCTCTCTCTTTCTCTCTCTCTCTCTCTCTCTCTCTCTCTCTCTCTCAGCAAGGCTGGGCGTAGTTGGCCTTGCTCTCCCTCACACACACACACGAGCGTCGGGACGGGAAGAAAGGAGCAGTGGGGTGCTTTCTCTCTCACTCGCGTGCAAGCCAGCACGAGCCTAGTGGCCAGCGACAGTGCCAATGTGCGGCACGACAGTGGTGGAAGCAAGGAGAGGAAGGAGGAGGGAGCGGCTCTTTCTTTCTCCCCTTGGGAGGGCATGGCTAGCATGGGGGGGGGGCTCTCCCCTGCCCTCTTATATATAGAGGAGCAAGGGGGCTGGCCTCCCTCTCCGATTAGAGAAGCTAGGATTCCATGTTCACTAAGACAAGTAGGTTCCCATGAGAGGAAGGTAGCTCACACATGGAAAGCCCAATGAGGAAGGCTTTCCTTCCCATGGTCTTCCATTCCTTGTGCAACTAGGAGAAGAGGAGGAGGAGGAGGAAGGGGCAACCAAGGGAGGCAACCCTCCCTTTCCTTATGCAGCCCAAACAAGGATCACCAAGATCCTTACATGTATGGGGCGGCCGGCACATTATGCCCATGCACAAGTGTCACCCTCTCTTCTTGGGTTTCCCTAATAGGCACCCAATAACCATGGGCCAAGGCCCATTTAGTAAAAGCTCCCACTTACCCATTACGGGCAACGCCAACATGCGTGCTTATTATCTCAAGACTTTAATGTAACGACCCAGAGCTTTAATGTGGGTGGGGCCATGGGGGTGAACAGTAAAAGATGTTTCTGTCCTTTTCCTTTGGATGAAGAGTTTGGGGATTTTGCAAAACACTGTTCATCGCAAATTTACTGTTCACATTTGGAATCGCGTGAGTAGTGCCGCCATCTTCTCTCTCCCTTCTCTTCAACAGCAGCACGACAACCGTAGCTCCGGCAAGGGCTTCTCTCAGCAAGCAGCACAGCCAGCGAGGGATTCTCTCAGCGCGGCAACCACAGCTCAGGCTAGGACTTCTCTCAGCAGCAGCATTAACAGCACAGCCGGCGAGGGTTCTCTCAGTGCAGCAGCACGGGGACTGCAGCACCGGCAAGGGCCTCTCTCAGCATCGACGGCAGCAGCACAGCCGGCATCCACATCTCTCAGCTTAGCAGCACGGCGACCGCAGCTCCGGCAAGGGCTCTCTCAGCAGCAGCAGCACAGCTGGCGAGGGCTTCTCTTAGTGCAGCAGCACAGCAACCGCAGCTCCGGCGAGGGGGGGCACTGGAGGGCGATCGGAGGCAGCAGCGATGGGGGAAAAGCCAAGGTCAAAAGAAGAATTTCCCGGTTCGGAATCCATCGGCCATGGGCGGAAGCTGCCCTCGGAAAGCTTTTGCCGCTTTCAGGAGAGACGCGTCAAATGAGTCTGGTTGGTCTCTCCACCCAAAATCTCCCTCGCACGCAAGCCAGAGCCGACGGGTCACATTTGGAAAAGCTTAATTCCAGTCGGGGATGTCAATGATTGGAATCCCCTCAGAAAGTGTCATCAAACGTGGCCTAGAAGCTGACCATAACACGCCTAAAACAAAAAAAATACACCAAAATATACCTAAACTACAACGACAGCAGCAAAGATTGGGATTTCGCACCGGAGAACAACAAGGGAAACGCGTTATCCTCAAAACCCCAAAGAAGGCAGACCTAAAGACGGGAAACCAATAACCACAGGGAACAAAAGCTAACGAGCCAAACATTACAATCAGGCAAAACTCCAAACAACGAGCAAAGATGCAGCTGCCCGAAGGGAAGCAAAACAAGGTTCACAAGAACCAACACGTGCTGGATCTACGAGGGCATCCCCGACAAAAAAAAAATTAAGGAAACAGTACAGTGGAAGCATCCCTAAAACACGTACAGCCCATCAAATCGAACGCACGAAACGAGAGTCGAATCGCAAGAGAGGGAACACAGGGAATGAATGAAGGATCTAACCTTGGCCCTCATGGTCGCCGGACACCGAGTGTCCCCAGCAAGCTGCGTCTACCCGCCCTCCGCCCTTCCCTTCTTCCCTCGCGCCTGCAATGATGGACGAAATGTGTGGTGAAGGGGAAAAACGGACCTCGGCGACTGGATTTTAAAGTAAGCACCCGATCTTCCCGAGCAAAACCCTAGCATCTGACGTGTCTCAATCCAGAGGGTAATTTGGTCATTTGCCCTCAGGGCTCTTCCATGGGCGCCCTTCGATGAGGAGGTCCACTCATCGAACGGTCATCAATATCCAATTTTTCAAGTTCCAATTGGAGTTTTTGTCGTCTTTCCTTTTTTTTTAACAAGTAACTTGTTGGCCAAATACTTATAAGTTCTTTTCATGTGTAGAAATCAATACCATATATTCATCATTCTTTTAACATTTGCCTGTTATTAACCGTAGCACTCAAAATGCTGAGTATTAGTTTAGCACTGAAACTAGATCGATGGAAACTGGCTTGCTTACATTTTCCATGGGAAAGGAACGGAGTTACTTAACTCAAAAGTTAATGCACTTCAAATGGCTGGCAGAGAACTGGCTTCAAGAGAGCTCGCATGCTCGTATAGAGGCCCTCGGTTGGATCTACGACATAGAAGGGCTATAGACTGACACTAGCTTCCTCCCTCCTTCGTCGCCCTTACACCAATGGACTTCCTTACAAGAAGCACTCCGGAAAGCTACTCCAACTGAAATAGCATAATCAAAGCTGGAAAGGATTACCTAAATACTCAAATTGAATCAGCTGGATCGTATTCCCGAGCTTAGGAATACCCTACTTTCAGCTATCCCTACTTGAAAAAGGGATTTACTTCGCCAGTTTTAAAAGAGATTCAAAAAAGCTATAGAATTTGAAATAGAAATCTCTTTTAAAATTGGCCTGCTCGCTTGAAAACGAATTGATTGAAAGAAAGACTTCTGCTTGAAATGAAATTCTAGATCTGTAACAGGCTTTCTAACTGGCCTGCGAAGCGAACTACAGAAGAATGAGGGAAAAAATCAATTGCAATTGGCTCGTATAGACCTACCTTGTTTTGAACGGTAACCTCTGAAAGCTCGGGAGACAGATTTCTTTTTCTTGGTGATAGTTTGTTTCTCGGCCTATCCAAAGCTTGAAATATCTTCACTTATTGCCTAATAGAAAGGGACTGAAACAAGGCTTGAAAAGGAGCTTACTTGTCCTGCTAATGCTACTTCCACTATCTCGTAAGGGGTATACGACTCATATTACTCCCTTGGTACTTATAGTATAGTAGGGAGACACAACATTATACTGGGTGAGGAATTTATACAACTACTGCTACAAGGGCAATAAGAAGCACTCCTACTAGACATGTCAACAGGAAACCTACTTCTACTTCAACCGAGATTTCCCCACTTTATACTTTAGAACATAAGCAAATCAGAAAGAAGTGCTTAAGACTTCGAGGGAGAAGGACACTTCTGGCCTGAAAGAGAAATAAGCTCGATTTATTAGTCACGACCTATATCTAGAACTCAAACTCGTTCGCTCAATCAAATGAAAAGGAACTCGCAGGGGAAAGCCAAAAGAAAACATGTCGTAAATCTTACACATACCCCTAAGGATCTCATGAAATCTTTCTACTTGTCCGCGCGATCTAATTAACACTTGTAAAGTTAGGGAAGTGAATGTACGCCAGCCGCCATTCTTAATCTCTAGCTTTTTGGTCAGGAAAAGAAAGAAATCTTTCTTGTATGGCGAGTTCTCCAAGGAAAAAGATAGAAAGACGGGGAATACCTACTCTCGGATACAGGGCTCCCCCAGGTCAGCATGAATGAAAGAAACTTCGACTAGATCTTACACTGGCCTGACAAAAAAGAGAAAGCGCAAAATATCTTAATAGAGAAAGAAAAGACCTTTCAATATTCATGACTCAAAAAAGATCAACAGCTATCTTGTAGCATCTATATCTATTGACTTGATAGCGTATGAGCATGAAGTATTTTGGAATGCAACTAGCGCTTTACTCTGCCGGCTTTCCTTGGTTTCCTTTTGGAACTATTAGAAGGGATAACTCTTAAGCCTTAGGCTAGCAAGGCCGTCAGGATTTAGGAAAGAAAGATCCCAGGTATGGATTGCGGGTAAAGATGTTAAAAGCATCAGCTCTGTAAGCGGATACGCCGATGGCTATAAGGCTCAGTGCACCTCTGATTAGAAAATCAAGCCAATCCAGATATGCGTTTAGAGCATAGGAAGTAGTGCATTCCGAAAAAAGCGAAGTCGCGACTTCTCTGTCTATCCCTGTCAACCTGCACTATTGATTGCTATGAAGGAATTCTCCTTTCAAGAGGCTCAAGAGCCGGATCGTCTCACTGATAAAGACTAACCCCAAAAAAAGCTTCAACAAGAGCTGATTATCCGATAGCAGATTTTCAACCGAATGCCCCCCACATAATCTGGGATTACAAAAAATGATCTTTCACAGATAGGAAGGAGAGTACGATGAAGATCCCTATGGAAAATGAATCAGCCACGGTTGCTTCTGTTGATAGGTTAGATTCTAATAATAGTGAAATATGCTACGTTTTTTACCCACCACTCAATGTTTCGCTTCTGCAGCCGCCACACCAACCCTCTCGTTCAAAGCGAGTCCCAACAGCGTTGTTTTGGGTGAAAAAGAGAGAGATCCTCGTCGAGACACTTTTGATCTCAAAATCATGGCGTTATATTGCAAGCAACGAATATGTGTATTCCTCTCTTTCAGTGTGCTAGTAATAAGCCGGGAAGTGATCCCGCTGTGCACAGTGCCATAAGTTATTAATTCATCACGGAGTGTAAGACTCGCCATAGAGCAGCTTAGCAGCTCCCTCCCATTCACTCATACTACTGAGAGAATGGGAGGCCCAATGCTGCTATTATGGACCAGTTTGGGTATATATATATCAAGCTTGCCTCTATCGAAGTACCAAGCTGGGAAGAAAGAGAGCTTCTCCTTCCCAATAGCTAACTAGGGGCGCATACTGACTACTTGGTAACATACGTTTTCCAGGAATCGAGACACCTATATGACTTCCTGGAAAAAGGAGAAAAATGTCAGATTGATAGGCGATTTTCGAAGATTGATTGGATCCCTGCGACCGACCCGAAAAGACTTCGCATCTTCTCTTCCACCCGAAGTGGATTGCCCATTCCTCGTTTCATTATTATCAGGACGAACTAGGTTAGACTGGTCTTTGCTTGCTTTGCTACCCGGCTTAGAATAGAATGTAAGCAACCAAACCATTCAGCATTCTGAAAGGCGCGTAGCGTCGGATGTGACCCTCATAAGATAGAATCCGATGGCAGACTATAGTACTTCTATACGATAACAAATTTTGTTGCCTTTAGCAAACTAAAATGCTCAGGCTTGTACGTGCGGTTAAGGTTGTTGTACACGACCTTTTCATAATCATTTTAGTTTGAATTATCAAATCAAAAACCTATGTTTCCAGCTTCTAGTCTTTTTTTTTCATAAATATAAGAATAAGAAAATAGAAAGATTCAATTTCTAGCTAAGTGTCAAATAAAAATCAAGACTTTTTGGCTAACTATAGTTTAGGAACGAGAAAAAAACTCGAGAACTCCTATCACGGGGTTTCTGACTTGAAAAACTTATTCCATTTCCGAAAAAGTGATATGCTATAATGAAAGAAAGAGTCAAGGGAGAATTTCGCTTTTCAAATAGAAATCATTATCCCGGGCGGCTTGCTTGAAAGCGGCGCCCTTACCTTTTCCTTTTTGTCATTGTCATTGAATATGAATCAAAGACACTAACCAAGTTTTTTATATGAAAGAGAGGAGGTCTTTGCACAAGCAAGTCGAACTTGAAAGATGCCTCTCAAAGAGAGAGACTTCCGTTTTTTTAGTTCGTATATAGTTAGGAGACAATAGGAAGAGATGGGGAATCAACTTAGTGAACGTAGGACGCGAGTCTTTCATTCGTTCTGTTGTCATTTGCCATATAAGAACATTGGATAGCTCACCTCAAATTGTCCGCAAGTCTACTTTTCATGACAATCCTGCTTTTGGATCACCAAGCGGTACAAACCAGAAAGATAGAGAACATAGAATGCCATTTTACAATCCAAAACTGGATCCATCAGGGTTAAACGCGCATTCCAATCTCTTCTTAAATGAAATGAAAGTTGGCAAAGAAAACCTAAAAAGAGAGGACCTTTCACCAGAGAGACAGATTCAAGGGTGAGCGGGAACACGAAATGATAGGCATTTATATGGATCTGCCTTGCTTAGATCTATGGATTATGGATTGGAGGGAGGGCCCACCCCAATCTTTGTTTCCAAGAATGGTTCCACCAAAGCATCTGACGCAACGAAAAGCCTCTTTCTTCTTGATTTATGGGCACTTCAAAAAATCTAAGTAGTCTTGTCTTTCCTGTTGGCTATTAGTGGACTCTTATCAGAGGAGCTACTTATTCTAGAATTTGAAAGGACTCCTCACCTTACCTATTACCGACTCGGGCCAGACTCTTTAACATCAGAATCAGATGATTTGACGATAGAAGTAGCTCAGGAGACAGACCCTCTGGCACCCGGCTATGAGGAGATAGGTGATGAGGCTACATCAACTACCGCAGCATCTTAATAATTGATTATTCAAAACTAAACGAAATGGCACGCTTAGTTTTTTTTGAAATAAAGCCGCAAGCGCATCGCAAGCGCCTTCCTTGACTGCAAGACCCACCCAGCAGGGACGTCGGCCTTAGTGATCCGACTGTGCCGAGTGGAAGGGCCGTCGCTCAACGGATCAAAGTGACAGATATAATAGGGTGGCTGATCTTCCCCTATAATAATAGTTCACATCGACGGGAAGGTTTGGCACCTCGATGTCGGCTCTTCGCCCATATTCTCATAGGCTGTAGTATGTTCCAAGGGTTGGGCTCTTCGCCCATTAAAGCGGTACGTGAGCTGGGTTCAGAACGTCGTGAGACAGTTCGGTCCATATCCGGTGTGGGCGTTAGAGCTTAAGCATAATAAGAGAAATAGACCAAACAACATGACTCAATAAAGAAAAATACATATGATATGACTCAATGAAAGGAAAAATAACATGAGATAACATAGGCGGACTCCTCAAAGTGGTTCCAGCGATCCGAGCCAAAGAGAGGACTGTGAGATGCCCTCATCAGATCAGCTAGTTGATTTTACAGCATCTATTGATGGGCCATGGCTCCTTGGGGGTGACTTTAACAGTATTCTTGATCCACGGGAGAAGCGAGGGGGCAGGAATGCTTTCTCAATGTCCTCGCACGAACTTTCAAGCTTGTATTTGGTCTAAAGGATGTTGGGTATTGTGGCAACACTTTTACATGGTATAATGGGCAGCAACGTAATGGCATTTGGGCTCGTCTTGATAGAGTTTTTATTAATGGTGAATGGACTATGTCCTATCCTTCTATTTTGGTGAAGCATCTTTTTCGAGCATGTAGTGACCATAGCCCCCTGTTACTTTCTATGGCGTCTAATAGCAGAGCTTCTCCTTCTAGGTTCTGTTTTCTACAAATGTGGACCGCTCACTAACACTTTTTGCTGGCCTCTCGTTTGGTGTGGGCTACTGCCCCTGGATCTTCCTTCCCATTAGTTGCTATGGTCCTTAAACTAAAACATATGAAAGGTTTCTTTCGAGAATGGAATACCAATGTCTTTAAAAATGTATTCTCAAATGTGCAGGTAGCTGAAACATGTTTTGCTGCGGCCCAAGATATCTTTGGCATGTGCCCCTCTAAAGCTAATCACTTGGCATTCTTGGCTGCTAAGGGTGATCTTGATTAGGTTCATATCCTAGAGGAGATGTTTTGGAGACAAAAGTCTAGGATCAAATGGCTTATGGACGGTGATAGAAACACTAAATTCTTTCACTCTTATGCTTTATCTCAGTGGAAATGCAACACTATCTCAGAAATCCATGATGCAAGTGGGGCCTTGCTGCAACAAGAGGATGCTATTGCTAGCTTGTTCGTCTCTCACTTTGCTAATGCTTTCTCTTCATCCCCTCATAATATCCAACCGGAGGTGCTGGCTATTATCCCCTCGGTGCTGCAGGATGCTCATAATGTAATGCTTAGTGTGATGCCTACTTGTGCTGAAATTAAAGCCATTGTTTTTAGTATGTCGCCTGATAGTGCTCCGAGCCCTGATGGGTTCACAGGCCACTTCTTTCAGTCTTGCTGGGATTTTATTGAAGGAGATGTCTGTTCTGCTATGCAAGCTTATTTCTCCAGTCATCCTATGCCTCGTGGTCTCACTTTGTCACTCATTGCACTTGTTCCTAAAGTGGACAAGCCCAAGACTTGCACTGATTTCTAGCCAATCAGCCTATGCAACTTTTTATACAAGATCATTTCATGGGTTTTGAGTGACCGGCTAGCCCGTGTGCTCCCCCTCCTTGTTTCAGAGGAGCAAGGTGCTTTTGTGAAGGGGCGCTTTATCATTGAAAAATTTTCCTTAGCAAGAGAAATGGTACGCCACCTTGGGAAGCAATGCCAGGGCAAGAATGTTATATTTAAACTTGACATGGTGAAAGCTTATGACCGTATGGAATGGGATTTCTAGTTTGCTGTCCTTTGTAAATTTGGCTTCTCCATGATGGTGATCTCCCTCATTGACCCACTGCTATCTAACTGCTGGTTCTCGGTCCTTTTCAATGGCAAGGCTCACGACTACTTTAATTCGTTGAGAGGATTGTGCCAAGGTCATCCAAATGCACCTGCTCTCTTTATTTTGGTGGAGGAAGCTCTCAATCGTGGTCTGTCCACGCTCTTCCATCAGAGCAGAGGGGGGTGGTTTTAGTCCCTTTCGAGATGCTCGCCGGTATCACACCTCCTCTTCGCGGATGATACTCTCATTTTTTCTAATGGTTTTGTGAGGCATATTAGAAAGCTAATGGATTTTCTAGGGAAATATGATTCCTCTTTGGGTCAGTTAATTAACAATTCTAAGAGCACCTTTATTATCCGACATGCTGCACCGAGCTCTCTTAGCAGGTCCATTGCTGAGGCCACAGGGTTCATGAAAGTAGCATTGCCGGTGAAGTACTTGGGGGTCCCTCTCTACTCTGGGTGTCAAAAGCCATCTTACTTTGCACATATCCTAGCTAAGACAGCGACAAATTTGCAGACCTGGAAATCAGAATTCTTATCAGCTGGCGATTGCCTCATCCTCATCCGTCATGTTCTTAGTGCCTTGCCCATTTACACTATGTCATCCATGGCCATTCCAAGGTCCACCCTTCTATCTTTTCACAGGTTATTGGCCAATTTTTTTGGGGGATCTTATGAAGGTTCCGCCAAGAAGCATTGGAAATCTTGGGAATCCATTTCCCATCCCAAGGAATGTGGGGGCTTGGGCATCCTCAATCTTAAACTCTTACAGACCGCCATGATTACAAAGCTGCTATGGAGAGCTACTACTTCCAAATCCCTCTCGGTAAATTTTTTTAAGGCTAAACACTTGCATGCTGAACACTACTCAGAGGCGACTTTCAGTCATATGCCTACTATGGACAGGTTGTTATGGCACCAGGCCGCAAATCTGATACATGCCAACCACCGAGTATTTATTTCAAGGGATGATTCTCGTGTATGTTTTTGGTATGATGTATGGGCTGGATCTATTCCCTTGAAGGATTACTTGCCCTCATACACTTGGTCTGCCTTGTCGGGGAAGTGTTGTTCTATTCAGCAAGTTCTTTTAGACCGCTCTAGTGAGCACTTTCTGATTGCTCGCCAATTCTGCCCTACTGTATGCTTTGATCAAGTTTGGGTGACAACTTTAGCTAAAGATACTTGGATATGGACCCCGGAGCCTGATGGCAAGCTCACATCCAAGTCTATCCATTGCCTTCTATCGCCTGCTGTCTCTCGTTGTTGGGCGTCGCTGTGGAGTCCTCATATCCTGGTTAAGCGGTCAGATCTTATGTGGCGGATTCTTCTTGGTTGCATTCCGACTGATGGCATGGTCATGGCATGTGGTATTCCCCTATGTTCCATGTGTAGTTGTTGCTCATCTCCCCAGGTTGAGACCTTATTACATCTATTCTTCCATAGTGTCACTGCTAATGAGGTTTGGGATGCGCTATTTGGCTTCTTGGGTTTTAACAATAGATCTGTAATAGTGGCTGCCGATGGGGTATCTGAATTCTTGGTGGACCTTCACCTATCTACCTTGTCTGGAATCATCTCTAGATGTATTTTCATGGCTACCTGCTGGGAACTATGGTGCAGTCGTAATAGAGCTCACTTTGATGGGCAACCCATGAACTCACAATAAATATTATGCATGGTAAAGCTTGTTGTCCGATCTATTGCTCTTTCCCACAAGCTTAAAGGAAGGGATCTCTTGCCTTGGCAGTGCCAATTACTTAAATCTTGGACCATTTTTATTGACGTACCATTGCTGGACCCTACGAGATTGATTCGCTGGTCCACCACGCTGTCGGGCCGGCTGAAACTCAATGTAGATGGCGCCTTCAAATGCAGCACTGGTGCAGCCGGAGGTGGTAGTATCATCTGGAATTCCAATGGACAAATTATTTTTGCATTCGCTAATGCACAACTCTATGCTTCTTCCAACCTTCAAGCAGAGGTTATGGCACTCCGAGATGGATTATCTCTCTGCTGCGATCATGGGTTTACTTTTGTGCAGGTGGAGACCGACTCCCTTACTTTGGCACAGATTGTTAATTGCCATTTCTCTCATCCGTGGCAGTTGTTCTATGTCTTATGTGATGTATTTAACAAATTTAGGGAGCTGCAGGCCTCTATTTCACATGTATACAGGGAGGCAAAGCAAGTGGCGGATATGCTTGCCAACCTTGGTTGCTCTTTGTCTTCGTTGGTTGTGTGGTCTTCTTGGGCTGATCTTCCTCCTTCTGTTAGGGGCCCCTATCATCTTGATAAGATGGGGTGCCCCTAATGGGGGCATCTCTCGCCCTTCATATTTTTTCAAGACCCCAGTTGCTCGCCAGCATGGCTCAGTTGTGTCCGTCATATTTTTCTGAGTCGAGTCGTGTAATTTTAATATTTTATCTGAGTCTTATCATTGTACACGTGTTCCTCTTCATGGAATATTTCTACATTGGCGATTCTCTCTTCCAGTGGATGGGACTCCTTTACAAAATGATCGCGCAAATTCCACCTTGTTGATTCACTTTTGCTGACTTTGGCAGGTTGACCGCCTAATCCAAATCTCTCAACTATTCCATTTTCCTCAATCGACTCTTTGATTCCTTGTTCTACCTTTTCTAACCCTGCACCAGATGTATAACCCATCTTGGACATTATGTGCCATCCTACATCTTGAGGTTTCTCCTTAGGTACGGGTGACTCTAAGGATTCAGAGAATGGAGTAGATTGATGGTCATCCAGAGCGGAGATAATGGGCTCCTTGTCTTTTGATGACATGAACGTGGTCGGGTTCGATATCGTGGAGATGTCGGCCAAAATTCCTAAAGCAGGAGCAATCTGGGGGTTTGGGATATGTGGAGAGCTTGATTGGGTATTTAGAATGACATCTTGATTTGGGAGAGCAAGTCTAGCATCTGACTCATCAAAGAGGATGGGTTCATGGTGGGGAAACTGAATCAGAGTTGGATTGATTGGGGTGAGGATCGCAAATAACTCATCAACAACAGGAGCAGATTCAAACTGAGTTGGCAGCATGGTTGGGGTAGGAGCTGGTTTGATTAAATCAAGAGATGATAGTAGCTCTTCCCACGCGGTGTCTTGGTGAAAAGCATATGAAGTTGAGTGATCCTCCATGGCGAGTGGAGAAGAGACACCTTGATTTGATTACCGAGTAGATGAGCCCTCAGGCAGAATGAGAACCAAGGGCTTTGCCCCTTTAGGTGGAGTTAGAGTGAAAGAAGGGATGTCTTGGCTTTGTTGGGGCTGTTCATTCTTGGGTTGGATCAAGATCAAAGGTCTTGTCCCTTGTCCATGGCCAATCATGCTTCTCGTGTCTGAGCACACCATGGGTTGATCATTCGCCACTTCCTCCTCATCATATTGCCAATGTTCTCCCCTTTTCATTAGCCTAGATTCTTGATTGTGGTCCCTAACCATGGCTAACCTTTCCTGAGTGTGAGACGGAACATGAGGTGATTGGTGGAAAGGAAATGAGTTGGGAATGTTCTCCACTCCCCTCATGGGCGCCCCGCGGCTTGCGATGGCAACCTCATGGTTGGTGAGACTAGAAGGCTTGTTAAAGGGATTGATATGTTCATTGGAGCTTGCCCCTTTTGAAGTCGGGACATCATAATCATCTAGATAGAATGGAAAGGAGGAATGTTTGAGTTGAGCTTGGACAACTTGAGCTCTTTTGTATAGTTGAGCGAATGTGTGAAATTCACTAAGCATCAGGATACCACGGAGCTGAGGAGTTGCATTATTGACTAGAATAGTGATGGCTTGATACTCTGGGATGGCAATCCCAGACCTAGAAGCCATAGCTCTCCACCAATTAGCGAATTGAATGAAGTCCTCATCAGGCTTCATCTTTTCCATGATAAGGTCCATGAGAGTGGGAGCTACACTAGCCATGTGGCTGAAATGAGCGATGAAATGCTTGGACACAATGTCAAAATTGATGAGATCAATGGCCGGGAGTGAAGAGAACCACCTAAGGGCCTCTCCTTCAAGAGATTTTTGAAAGAGATGAACTAGGAGGACCTGATCGTAAAGTCATTGTGACTCGTTGAGCAAGCCCGACAGTTCAGTTTTTAGTCAAGCAACCAAGAGGATGAAGAAGGGGAGTCAACTAAAAGTTTTACTGGAACCGACTCCATAGCATCTTCTCTAGGCCAGTAGCTTTAGTTGCATGAGGGCCAAATAGCTTTGTTGATGCAGCGTTGATGGAGTGGATGAGCTGAAGAAGTCCTTAGATCAAGTGGGAAGAATGGGCTAGAGAACCTTCAGACCATAAGAATGGAAATCAAGAAGTAGAGTCGACTTCATGTTGAACTAGAGTCGACGCAGCCAACGTCTCCCCGCTAAGGTATCACCGCTGACAAATGTCCAGACAAGGGTGAAAAATATTGACTAAGGGTGACAAATAGGTTCATAAAGGTGAAAAATATCTCATGCGGCTGTAATGTGGATGACAGAGCTAAAGTGTTGTTCAAAGGCGATGGCTAACGAGCGATAATGGTGAAAAGTAGCTCGTTATAGGTGACAAATAGATGATAGCAGTAACAAATAGCACCTCAAGGGTTAAAAATGGCTCTTAGCAGTGAAACATGAAGAGTGATCAAGCTTTTTCAACAGAATTAACTATACACAGGTTTCCTAACCCCACCATCTCTATCCTGGAGCTTTCTTAAGCATTGGACAACCTTGATAAACCTTATCCAAGATCTAGAGATGACTAGTGGGAGACTCATGAACTCACTCCAACACAAAGGAGAGCAAGAACAAATGAGAAGAAGGAGCTAGAAGAAGAAGATTCAACTCCAAGGAGCAAATGGAGCTGACTCGATGGCTATTTTGCAAGAAAGCAAAATAATGAAGCATACGAATGACAAAAGGCCTATTGGGATGACAAATGAAGAGACCGAGCACTTCTGAGCACGCCGAGCACTCCAAACAACTGTAGTGAGCACTCTGAGCACCTATAGCTTGCATCCTGAGCAACTATAGCGAGCACTCCGAGCACTCGGAGTAACCATAGCGAGCACTCTGAGCAACCATAGTGAGCACTCTGAGCAACTATAGCGAGCACTCTGAGCAACTGGAGCGAGCACTCCGAGCACTCCAAACAACTATTGCGAGCACTCCGAGCACCTATAGCTAGCATCCCAAGCAACTGTAGCTAGAACTTCTGAGCACTTCCGAGCACACTTGGAGACAAAAGGTTCGAATAGAAGCCTAGTTCATTCAAGTGAAGAAGAGTCCACTATGGTCAAAGTTGACTTAGTGAAGATGACAAATGGTTAGTAGGAGTAACAAATGCCTTCTACCAATGAAAAATACCTTGCAAGGGTGACAAAAGAGTGCTGCAAGTGACAAATACTCAGCAGAGGTGACAAATGGCTCACAGTGGTGACAAAAGGCTCACAATAGTGACAAATGGACAAAGGCGATGGCTATTGAGGAATAAGGGTGACAAATAGATGGTTAAGACAGACAAATGGGCTCTACGGATGAAAAATGTCTCATAAGGCTGACAAATAGCTGATAGAAGGAATACATGTAGAAAACAACTGCCCAACCTTCTACAACCTTCGAAGGTCATCTAGGAGATTAAAATATGGACTATAAACCTACAAAAGCACATCTTTTGAGGTTTGGAGGAGGCTCCTAGGACTAACCAGTGTCCTTGTCATCATGAGGCTTCAGATTTTGTTATTAGTAAGCTGAATCCGCGACACCTGCTCCTCCATTTTGATTGTGAATCATACTTTACGAAGCTACTGATATAGAAAAACCTATACATTAAGGGATTATTGTTTCAGTTTTTTCGCTGGACATTCGATTTCAACTTTGATGTTGGCCCACCGACGGTGCTGGTTTGGATTGGTTTCCCTGCTTTGTCGGCTAACCTGTATCATGAAGACTGCTTGCGGTCTATTGCTGGAAACTTTGGGATTGTACTGCGCATCCATGAAAGAACTTTGGCATTGACAGACACATAAGAGGCTCTGGCTTGCGTTGAGATGGATTTATCAGCTCCGTGCAAGGAGTGGCTATGGATTGATCTAGATGGTGTTGGCCTCTGGCAATTGATTAGCTACAACCATGTTCCTGCTCTCTGTTCATTTTGTCATAAGCTTGGTCACTCTGTTGAAGGTTGCAAGAAGAAGCAGGGTAGGATGACTCGGGCCCAATTGGCAAAAGATCCTGATCCTAAGAACTTCAGACAGGCCTTCAGGCCCCGGCTGGTTGGTCCTCCAGCTGCTCGACATAATGTGGCAGTGGATAATAAGTTTGAGATCTTGCAGCAGGCTGTGGAGTTTTTAGAGTTGCAACAAGCTAATCCTATATCTAACAGCATTACGGGGTCTGTTCAGGATCTGGTGCATCTAGAGGGGGAGAATTCTGCCCCTATCTTGTAGCAGTCGAAAACTATGGAGCTTCCCTCTTCTCCTAAGTTAGCCATTGGTGATGTCGGTGGGTGGCAACATAAAGCTAAGCAGGAAACAGAAGGCTGCGTGCAGCCTGTCGGAGAGGGGGAATTTATGCCTCGTCCTCCTAATGGTCTAGTTGGTAGAGCAGATGTCGAAAGTCGACAGTTACATGCTGCTCCAGTGGTGAAGGCAATGCCAGATGCTAAGGCCCCTGTTGTGGCAGATATAACCTCTGATGTGGAGGTCTCTAATAAAGTGCGAGTGCAGGATCTACTAATGGCCAGTATGCAAGTTGCGAATAAGGCATGTCTAGACAATGAACTTATGCAATCTAATCTTCTAGTGAGGGGTGGTGAGAATATGAGCAGGCATCAAGATGGTGGGGTAATTACCAGATCTAGAGCAAGATCGATGGAAGATATCATATTGAATCCTCAATGAATCAGTCCTTTCTTATCTAGAATATTCGTGGGGTGGGGAACTCTGGTTCCCGAAGATGTTTGAAACATATTATGCAGTCTAATAAGGTCAATTTGGTGGCCATATCAATGAACCATGAGGGATGTGCTAGTAATAGTTCTTTAGATTCTAAGATTTGGGTTTTCTGGCATGAAAGCTACAACTTGGAGGTTATTGCCTCCTCTTCACAATATATTACTCTTGGACTGAAGGTGGATAACTCCTTTCGTACATATTATTTTTTTGTATATGCATCCTATGATCCTCACCTTAGACAGTCCTTATTCAGTGATCTCGTCCTTTTTGTTGCTTCTGTTTCTACTCCCTGGTTGGTGGGGGGAGACTTTAACTGTGTTTTAAGGCCGTCTGAGAAGGTGGGTGGTGGCACTCCGGCTCTAGCATCTATGTCTGATTTTAATACTTTTCTTTGTTCTACTGGCCTGTTAGATTTTATATGCTTGTGCGAGCATCCACTTATCAAAAACATGAAGATCTTTTTAAGAGCATGCAACATGGACTTTAAATGTTCCTCGGGTAATAAGTTTCACTCTCTTTTTCTTATCAGAACCAATATTTGTTATTAAGAATGGAAAAATTGCACAAGGAGTTGCGATCAAGCTCGAGAAAAGGAACAACAGAGCAAGTTCACTTAAGAAGAAGAAGAACCTGACACTCATATCCAATGGATAGAACCTTCTCTCAAGCATTTGAACCTTAGAAAAAAACTATAGCAATAAGGAGATGTGCCTAACAAAAATCAACTTGTGAGAGCTCTATAATAAGTAGGTCAAGACTATGTACAAAGTATGAATAAGGAGTGAATCGTGCGTTCAATTACAAAATGCCTGTGCGAGCATTCACGCATCCTACTCCAATAATCACATCATTGAAAAACTCAACTACGTATTCAACAAAGAGTATTCATCCCAATGAGCCACTTGATCTGAGAGTTTGATAAACAAACTTTGATTCATTCTCTCTCTTTTTTTCATTATTTCGATATTCAAACTTACTATAAGGGGCATTTAAGTGTATATCATCATTCTCTAATTTTTAAGAGTTATTACCTACATGCAATGGTAAAGTTTGCTTGCAGACAGAGCCTTAATGTGTTGGGCAATTGATCAAAAATTAATATTATAGTCTACTTGTGAGTAGATCCTTACAGTGTTGGGCACATGATAAAAAACTAATGACATTGTTGCACATAAGGCAAGCTCGAGTTCATGAACGTGCAGCGTAGCTTGTTAGTTTGTTAATTTCGGGTAAGTATATGCCAAGGGTATGTCACATCAACACCTCTCATATGGCGTCTAGCTGACTCATAAGTCCCTGATGCATATGATGTGTAATGGTGGAAATATCTGCATGCCGAAACCACCCACAATCTACGCTCTGGGGCTGGTACCCGACTACTCCTTCGGAGCCGGTGTCTGATTGCCCTGCCAGCTAGTCGGAGTTGGCGTGAGGAACTCCCGAAAGTAATGTTCTAAAGAACTTGAACCTCGTAAGTGACCCATGCCAACTCCCAGACGTGATGTGAGTCGACACTTGCCCTACGAGCCAGTGCTTGACTGCTCACCTTGAACTGTGCCCGATTGCTCCCCTTGAGTTCACGCATCACCTCCGAAGGCCACACCTGTGTGACATATCCCATGCATGCAGGTGCATCGGACATGCTGACTGTGGCACCCCCTTCCCGCGATCCCGTATCGTGTCTGGGGATGTCACAGCAGATGGACGAAATTATTGTGGGCCGAGATATTTGCAAGGTGCTAAAGGCCAAACCATCACATAATCTAAAAGTACAACCATATCATTTTCATAAGATAAACACATGAAATTTACATCGTATATTATTTTCTACATATCTCTAGCCAAAAGTCATATTTACATTCATTATTCAAAAGAAAACTAAACCTACTGATTCTACGCAGTGAAATCCAAAAATACACCCGGGACCACCCTCCGACTTACTGCCCGTCAGAGTCAAGGCACATACTTGTTAGTTCCCTGAAATGGCTAGGCAACAGAGATGAGTCCAAAGACTCAGTAGGCATTGCAACCAATCACATACTTATCATATACTATAATTCGATTACTAATCGGATAATTCGATTATTAACCAGATACGAATTCGGATATCAAACTATCCACTCCGTATCCGATCCGTTTACAGGTCTAGGCGTGGTTCAATGTTGTCTTCAAGAGTCCAGTCCGACTGAGTAGCCGTGTGCTGTCGTAGACCGACTGAGGGTCTACCTTGTAGCTTAGATCCTACTATTCGCATCTTAGGAGAGGTGTTCCAAGATAGGTCATTGTGCTCTAGCATTCTGTGGCCTAGGTTACAAGGAATCTGCTTTAGAGTGAGTTGTGTTCGATACTCGAGGTATCCTGATGGTGTGCAAGCTTTTGGCAGTTAGTGGTTTAGAGTGTGTTGATGCCTAAAATTCATCATCGAAAGCGACAAGCTTCGCCGAGCCGAACAAGGGCGGCTGAAAGGAAATAGTCTGAAATAATGAAAAAAGAAAAGAAGAAGAAAAGAAAAGAAGAAAATAGGATGTAGTAAAAGAAGAAGAAAAAGGCAGAAGAAAAGAAAAATAGAAGAAAAGAAGAAAAAGAAGAAGAGTGGGCAAAGCCTCCAAATCGGCAGCACAAAAAGACAAAGGGCAGGGGCTTTAACAGATAGACCTGGCCTTTTAAAGGGCAGGCCTCCAAAGGGCTTATACGACAGGCCTCTAGGGACGAACTGACAGCTCCCTACTGAATCGACAAATCGCCCAACCGATAGCCCTCTGTCAGGCTTTAAACGATAGTCATTAGCGAAGCTTCAAACGACAGCCTCAAGCCTCTCTCTTAAATGATTGGTCCCTCCAGATGGTTTAAATGACAGCCTGCTAGAGTTTAACCAGTAGCCCTCTATCATGCTTCAAATGGCAGCCTCAAGCTGCTTCAAACGGTAGCCCTCTACCAAGTTTTAACCGATAGCCCCCCCTGGGGGTCTTTAACCGGTAGCCCCAGCCTTAAACAATAGCCCCCTTGGGGGCATTAACCAGCAGCCCCCTTGGGGCGTTAATTGATAATCCTACGCAAGTAAATTGACAGCATCTCCATGCATTTTGAAGTGGCAGCCCCATCTACCCATTTGGCAGCCCATCTGGGGCCTTAAACGGTAGCGACTGCGCACTCAGCCAGTAGGCCACTCGAATGGCAGTGCCATAAATAGCAGGCACGTCAGTGCTTTTCACTGGTAGCTCTTCACACCATAACTGGCAGATCATCAAAGGCTTAAACGGCAGCACCGATAAGGCAGCAATTCGAAGCTTCAATTCTCAATGATTGGGGCCTTATCTGGTGGTACATTCAGGCCCTCCACGTGCAACAATCACCCTCATCCCTATATAAAGGGAGGGGTGGCGATGAGGCTGGCTCTCTGGCGAACAGGGCTCTCTGGCAAACAAGGCTGCGTGAATAGGCAAGAGAGGGAGAACAGAGCAAACAAGAAGAGAGAGTCCAGGGGAGATTCAAAGAGGTTCTTTGAACCCTAATTTACAGAGGGAGAGGAGAGAGTGCAAAGAGTGGTGGGGATCGGGGGATTGGAGTCAATGCTCCGCCCCATTCCCTGACATTTGTTCTATTTTGTGTTTTCCCAATCCCTCGATGTATCTTCTTTTCTTCTTCCCAACCTATATGGTGACATACCAATTGTAGTATTTGAAGGTAGTCCTATTAGTTCTGCTTTACCTATTTTTCAGTTTACTGCTAAGAGAATTGAAAATCAAAGTGAAAATCTGAAAAATGGAGGAAAACAGAAAAAGGCTGAAAATAAGAGTAAAGGAAAAACCACTTGTGATGTTGTTAAGAAGACTTGTGCTGCTATGAATGTTCATGAGCAAGTGCATGTTGCAAAACATTCTCCCAATCATTCACATGCACACACAAGAATCACTTCATGTCATTATTGTGGTAAAACTGGCCATCATATGCATGAGTGTAGAAAATGGAACAAGATAATTTAAATGCTAAGAAAATCTAGGACAAACACCATACAGTTAAGAAGAAAAACATTTATTGCTTCCACTATGGAAAGTTGGGCCATATTGTAGCCCACTGTTGGCATGCCCAGGGAAAGAGAACTAGTTCAAAACCTGTGAACTTCCTTGTTAATAAAACTGTATTTAATAGAAACAACCATGCATGTTTTGAGTGTGGCAAGATTGGCCATCGAAACGTTGAATGCTGGCATGTCAACAGGAACCTTAACTTTCATGGCAGAAACACATGAACGAATGTCCACCCACATAAATTCCCTGTCCATCATGCAAAGAAAAATTTAAATGCTGATATTCACTATCATTATTGTGGGAGAGTAGGACATATCATGAATGATTGTCATCTTCTGAAGTTTGATGATAAAAATGCTTGGAATCAATGGAGTACACATGCTAGAGGTGTTACTCATCTGACAGGACCCAAGAATTCTTGGGTTCCCAGAACTGCAAAGTGATTTGATTTTGTAGGTGTGTCTTGAAGAAGTAAATAAAGGGGTAAATAAAATCAAGACACACAAAGGTCAGTTAACCCCACTCTCTTCTCTTCTTTATTTTGTCTTCTCCTCCTTTAGTTTTAGCATGTACGATCAGACTGCTTTACGATTGTGATAAATTTTAGTTCATCAATCCATGTTTGATTGATGCTATCTTGTGGTGAATGCTTGGTGTCTGATTACATGTAATTGTTCATGCTGAAAAATCTGTTCGTGCTTAGTCTATCATGCTTACATTAGTTGCACACATTTGCATGCTTCTGAACTTGCATATAGATTTAATTTGTCATGTGCATACATTTTTCTACACTCTGTGTTCTCAAGAAAATAATTGATGTATGACTAAGAATCACTGCACTAAGTGGGGGGGAGTTGAACTGATTAGAGCCAGTTGGACCCTGAGAGTACATCAGATATGGTACTTCACTAGCTGCAGAGTTTGACATGTCAAGATTGGTTGCAAGCTGAACATAGGTCAAGAATGATTCTGCTGGTTTTGATTATGTGGAATAGCTGCTGGTTTCTGTTTTAGCTCCTGGAAGATTGTGCTGGATAATTGAGGAAGCATGTGGTATGATTAATTGTCAGTAGGCTTGAGCTCCTGGTTGGATGGAAGACCTTTCCCAATCTTATCTTCGTTTTTGTCTGGCCATCTCTTTAACATCCCTGCCATCCTCATTCCATCTATCACTCTCTTCTTCTCACTCGGATGTCAGACTCTGTGAGTCAGGGGGAGTAAATTTAAAACGGGCTATATTACCTGGTTTCAATTGAATGGTTACCAAAGATTGTTCTGAGCCAAGAATAAAATTACTAACTTTTACTGTCGCGGGACCCCAGGCGCAGACTTGCCCGGGGTCGACTGCCCCCGGGCGGGCCTGCCCAGGGTCATTAGACCCGAAGTGGGTTCCCCCCCGCCCGTGCAGGCCTGTACGGCCGCAGGGGGAGCCCACCCGGGGGAGGCTAGCCCTGGGCGGGTCCCTCCACCTTGGGTGGGTCAGCCTACTCTTTATAAACCTATAAAAAGGGATTTTTTTTATTGCTTCGACCTCCGTTGCAGCCATGTGGAAGGGAGAGGAGCTTCTCCACGCTTGTTCGACATCTTCCTTGCGCTGTTTGTCGAGTGAGGGAGCTTTCTTTCATCTCGAGAGACATGATACACGTCGTTGGGACTGCAAAAGAGGTGTGCACAGCACTCTTTCCTCTACTTCTTTACCGCAAGGTTTATTTTTGTGTGCATTAGTACCCGAAATCATATGACCCTGACAGTCTCCATGGATTTACTCTGGGTTGTGGCTGCTCTCTTGATGGAAAACGCATTGGGCTGAACTAATAATCGGGCTATGGAGCATTGATAAAGTGGAAATACTCCGGGAGGTGGCGCTACGCCCATCCCACAACCTTGGATTACACGGGAATAATTACACATGTTAGGTTGGGAATTAGTTTTTGTATTTCATCCCTATAATTGTAAGGAATTTTTGGTTGCAACAAGTGCCCCCCATGGGACATCTGTGATGGCCGGAGGCAGGGGCAGATGGCCCGTGCACTTCATTGTATGCACCCTTGTGCTGTGTCTGCTGAGAGACTCACCTTTGGGGCGTAACCCCTAAACTTAATTGTTGTTTTTGGCATGCAAACCATACTTCTTCTCTAAAGTTTTCTCCCCTCTTTTTTTATGCCTTTGCATACTTCACAGGCATGGCCAGTCAAACCCAGAGCAAAACTACTGCACGGGGGCCAAGGGTGGTTGGGACGAATGACCACTATGTGTAGAGGACCGACCAACCTATGCCTCCTCGTCAGATTGCCTTGGGAAACTTTGACATGATTGATTGAGGCTTCTCCTGGGTCGCTGATGGCCCCACTGAGGATGTCATCCATGAGGAGGGTGAAGTTGATACTGCTCGGATCAGTCCCCGAGATGGACTTTATATATATGACCGCTCTGTGGGATATCTACCCCGTTATCCGCTAGATCGCCACCTCATTACTTTTATTCAGAGATTTGTACCACTGGGGATGGACAATGATGATTCTCTACTGCCAGAGGAACGGCGACGGCTGGAGAGGGCGATCCTAGCAGGCAGGAACAACATGAAGGGTACTTGTTCTTTCTCCTACCCCAGCTTTACTGAGGGGTTTGTGCGGCGACCTCAGTTTTCTGATGCAAAAAGCCTGGGCTTTTTCAAGGAGCTAGGTGGCTCTATAGTGCAAACGGGACCTTCCTCTCCTGTAATTTGGCATCTGTCTGGTCATCACAAAGTTGCCGATGTTGTGGTGGATGGGATGTACGTGACTCCTTCCGGGGCTAGTTTTACCCATGATGGATATGATCACCCCTGCATGTTGGAGGGGATTCTCTCACTGAAGACTCCCAGCTGATATGGGAGATGGTCAGTTGTTTCTTCCCATTGTTTCCACAGAGGTGCCACCAAGTGGCTATGGGGAATATTGACTGTGCACCATTTGCTATCCTTCAATGCTATCCTTGTATTGCATAATATTCCTTGTCACTGTAAACCCCTTATGTTATGAGACAAATTGTGGACCATAGGGACACTGCTACCATAGAAGGGTGTGGAGCCAAACCATAGAAATGCCCTTGTGGAGAGGCTCGATATGTTTATGGCACGGGGGTTGAAATCCTGGAGGTGGACAAGTTCCACTGATTAAGGTGGGAAAAATCTTCCTCCGGTTCTGCGCAGTTAACCATGACCTCGTCGCCATTGCCTAGGTGATTTGGTATATGTTTTCAACCTTCTGGTGGTGGTTTGGGCATTGTGTCTGGGTCCTCTATTCAGTTCAGAACTTCTGATAATTGTGATCAGATTGTACATACTGTTTGACTCCATTATGTGTTATTTGGCTTATGCTATCCATTCTCTTTATTTCTGAACTGACCTCTAAAACTCACTTATAAGTTCTATAACTTGTTCCTTTTTTGGCCATGTACATATGCATACATATTCCATTAAGTTCTGATTTCTGACTCCTTTCAGGCTGCACATAAATGCATGTTGTCTCCATGACCCTAATCCATGTGATCCTTTTGAAGTCTGGGCTTTGGCTTCATGAAGTATGAGCGTGGGCTTCAAGTAGTCCTAGCTTAGTTGCATCGTCCGAGCTTAGTTGCATCATCCAAGCTTAGTTACATCGACCGAGCTTAGTTACATTAGGGTCGACGCTCGGAGGTCCACTCTCAGACTTGGCTATGTCAGGCTCAACTCTCGACAGTCGACTCTCGAACCTAGCTGCGTCAGGCTTGACTCTCGACGGTCGACTCTCAGACCTGTCTATGTCAAGCTCGACACTAGGCTGACTTTACTCGGCTTATATCTTTCAAAGTTTGTTCTTCTTGGCTTCACTCGACGTATATTCTTCAAAGCTTGTCCTTCTTGGCTTCACTCGGCTTATATCTTTCAAAGCTTGCTCTTCTTGGCTTCGCTCAGCTTATACCTTTCAAAGCCTTCTCTTCTTGGCTTCGCTCGACTTATACCTTCAAAGCCTGCTCTTCTTGACTTCGCTCAGCTGATATCATTTAAAGCCTGCTCTTCTTGGATTCGCTCTACTTATATCTTCCAAAGCCTTCTCTTCTTGGCTTCGCTCAGCCTATATCCTTCAAAGCCTACTCTTCTTGGCTTCGCTCAGTATATATCCTTCAAAGCCTACTCTTCTTGACTTCGCTCAGATTATATCTTTAAAAGCCTACGCTTCTTGGCTTTGCTCGGCAGATATCTTTCAAAGCCTAATGTTCTTGGCTTCACTCAGCTTATATCTTTCAAAGCCTGCTCTTCTTAGCTTTGCTCGGCATATGTCCTATCAACCTGTTCTTTGTCCAAATTCAGATATGTAAAGTTGACATCATCAAAACCCTAGGGACACAACATGATGTGTTTTCAATTTTTTTCTTAAACCATGTGTTTTGTTTCCGCAACTTGGTAAGTGTTAAGAACTTATTCCGGCTAGAACTGGCCAAGTATGTTATGCTTGTATAAGAGGTATGTTTTGAGTTTTTGAATCTTACTAAGTCTATTCATAGACTTGAACTTGATAATTTTTCAGGCGATTCGGCTGGCGAGGATGAGGATTTAGCACCTAGTGAGTCGGGGTTTAATGTGCACTGACATGAGATGTGCAAAGACTTCTATATGCTCGGACCTTGCAACAGTTTGTGCAGACTTCAGATACAAAAGTTGCACGGACTTCATTGCTGAAGAAATGCACGGACTTAGTTGAAACATGCACGGACTAGAGTGTGCAAGGACTTTGTAGAGACGTGCACGGACTTGGTTTTCAAACAACCAAGACATATGCACGGACTTTGCAGACTTGAAATATGCATGGATTTTATTGCTTGGGTGAAACATGCATGGACTTTGATAAAAAAAATGTGCACGAACTTCGTTGCTGAAGAACTGCACGGACTAGAGTGTGCACAGACTTGGTTTTTCAAAACACCCAAGATTTATGCATGGACTTAGATAAGAAAATGTGCACGGACTTGGTGAAAAAATGCATGGACTTTCATGTAACACAGATGCATAGTGTGCATGGGCTTTGTGAAGTGGAGTTAAAACATGCACGGGGTTAAACCCAAGGAAGAATGTGCATGGGGTTTAAACGTGCATGGACTTGATGAAACATAATGCCAAACTGACTAAGTCCAGAAAGTGCACTGACTCAGTGTGCACGGGGTTAATGTATGCATGGACACAGCGAATGCATAAATATGCACGGACTTTGCAACAGAAAAGGAACTTGAAAATACAAGCAAGTATAAAAGCAATTACAAAGACCAAATACACAGAAATGATATGCCCACTGATGACAACACATTGCATTTTAATGCAAATCACCCTCAGATTAAGCACATTTAAACAAGAGTTATAAAATGACAGATCAAATAAAGAGTTGATAGTTAGTGTATGACATCATCAAAATAGTAGAGGTTCAACAAAACCCCCATGAATAAATGCACACTTACAGCGATCTTCTCCACCAAGCTCAAGGAGTCGGCCAGTAGAGGGGCCTTCAGGACCAGCTCAGGAGGTTCTTCCCTCGCTGGCGAGTAACCCCTTGCCTCGAGGCCAACAATCGGCATACCCCCACGCGGGCTTGGCGACAATGACCCTCCAGACTTCAGCTTCTTCCTCGCGTAGGTCTTCACCACTAGGGGGATTTCTCGGGCCAGCACCCACTCGGGCACGGCTACGTCAGGACCTGCCAAATGAAGAGCAATCTAGGTTAGATAAAGCATACGGGCCCGTGTGGGGTGAAAAGAGTAACCGCACCAAAGAAGAGAATGACCCCTTGTAACCTCCACAGTCGGAGGTGGTTCCTAGGTGGTCTGCTTGACGAACGGTGCTGCCTCAGGGACTGCAGCTTCACCTGTGCCAAGGGCAGGGGCAGGAGCAGGTGTTGGCTCCTCTGCGAGGGCTGAAATAAAAAGTTATGAGCGAAGGGCCTCGTTCAAGGTGCAAGTAAATGGCAAAGAGTTCCAGTGGCTAGGCGGTCTAACCTACTGGTTGAATGGGATCGGCATGGACCGCAACAAATTCCTCAAAAGTGGGAATCAGAGGTGCCGGAGGGGCAGTCTTGGGGGTAGCAGCCTCCATCCTCCTTTGCTTTGCCTGTTGCTGCACAGCCACCTTGGCAGCGGCCAATTGCCCTCTTCACCAGTGACTTTGCTCGGACTTCCCCTTGTCTTTGGGCGCTAGAGGTGGTGGAGGAACCAGCTCTACTGCAGCCTCGGCCTCCCCCACGCTGGGAATGGACACGACTGCTAGCTCCCCTGCGGCAGCTGGAGAAGAAGAATAAGCACGAATGTGTGAGAACCTCGGCCCGAGATGCGAGCAGGTCTGAAAGGGGAGGGCATCGATGGTCAAGGGTCTAACCTGCGGATTGGCCTGGCTCGGCCGGAGCCGCTGCAAACTCCTCGAAGGACGGGATCGGAGGCACCGGAAGGATGGTCGTCGGAGCTTTGGTGGCCTCCGCCTTTCGCCTCTTGGCCTCCCGCTGCCTGGCCACTTTGGCAGCGTCCAATGCCTTTTTCACCGGAGACTTCGCCCTGGGCCTCTTTGCGGCCTTGGGCAGGGGAGTCGTCGTCGGAGCTGGTGGTGCCGCCTCGAAAGATGGGGGCTTCTAGACGAACCGCAGAAGATTCCGGTACGTCGCTATCTGGGCGCTGTCGGGGTGATCTGTTAAAGAGAAAGAGAAGAAGAAAGAAGAAAGGAAGGAGATCTGATCAGCGTCCGGTACTCCGAGAAGGCCACAACAATGAAGGGGGAAAATAAAAGGATGGAAAAGAGATCACATACCATGGGGGCCAGTATACAGCCGAAGCGTTATCGGCCAGTAGCTTAGGGAGGGCTCCTGGTCCCGACGTGCTGCTTCTCGAACCAGCCAGCATATATCCCCGATCTTCTGACAATGATCGACAAGGATGGCCAGGTCCGCATGCTTCTTAAAGGCCAAGTGGCAGAAAAGATTGAAGTGGTCCATGCCCTACCCGTCGGCATAATAATATGAGACATGCAGACGCTTGTCCAAGATCGAAGCCGTAGAGTCGTCAATCCTCAGCCCATGTACTCGGAGGAGGACGTATAGCCATGTGGTATCTCTATAGTTCTCAGCTTTCCACTCCTCCCTTCTCATGAACGTCCGGTACGGGCATATCGGATCCCTCTCTGGACGCCAGCTCTGCGCAGGGGTGCCCTCTTCCTCCATGGGGAGTGGGTAATTGATAAGCTCCAGGCGGTCACTCCCAATGCGGCAGAGGTCCCTCAAGGTCTTCTGGTCCTCACCACTAGAGGGAGTGTGATTGCGGTGCTGGCTTCGTCTCTCGGGCTTCTCGACGTGTGACCAGATATGCCGCCACCTCCTTATCCTTTCTATTTTTAAGCCGAAGGAGATGATCTGGGTCAATGCCAAGGACCGGCACTGGCTACTTACTCAAAAATTTTCTTTCTACTCCATCCCAGTAGTCGGTCCTACATGACCAATAGAAGGCCGTCTGAGCATTCCACCAGTTTATGTACTCAGCGCCCACCCGAGGAATGCGGCCCGGAGCTGGCACCCTGAAAGTTGCGGTGTCCGCCCGATGGAAGAAGTCCTACCAGGTCCTGGCATTCTCAGCAATAGGACCTCCTGGAAGGCTTCGCACGGGTAAGCCAAATTGTGCACTATGAATGGGGATATGCTAATCACATCTGAAATTTCATCCAAAGTGAAAGGGGTAATACGGCTCCAGCCATGCGGTGTCCCCTTCCTAAAGACTGGCACGCTTGGGCGGATTGATAATGCCCAGTCACGAAGCTCTAGTTCCAACAATGGGTGGATGACGTTCTGTTGGCTGATGGGATGTACATACTTCTCCACTTGGTCATCCTTGCATTCACGCTTGTTGTTCACCAGAGGACTTGAATGGGCAGCCAATGTCCAGAAGTGAATAGTGTCCACTGTGTCCTGGGGAACCGCTGTCAACTGGCCCCGGATGTTGTACAGCTGCAGGGACGTCACTCCTGGCTCTGCACCTGCAAATTCCAGCATCCACGGCACTAACCCCCAGCTCTGGAGGGTGCGTGGAGCATACTCTGGGAATAGCGAGCAAACCCACGCGTTGAAGAAGTGTAGTGGGTAGACATACTGAGCTTGTCTCGGGAACTGGTGAACACTGACATCTCCTAGCATCATATATATCAAACAGAGGGCCGCTGGGCACAAAGATAATTTAATTACCCAGGCCATCTGGCAGGCTGGGTAGATTGCATCGGGCCGGATGATTGTCTCGTCCCCATATGGCATGCCGAACGAACATAGCCAGTACGTCAAGTAGGCCACGCAGTGCGTCAGCGGGTCAACCCCTGTCGGGTTAGGGCCACTCCAACGCCCCCTGGAAGGGATCTTCACGTCAGTCTTTGGCTTGCTGCACTTCTTATGGGCAACGGCGGCACCAATATGCGGGATGTCTTCATACTGCTTCAACCTGTCATAGAAATATTGCAACCACAGGGTCATGTGGACCCTCTTCCTGTCTCCACAGGGAGGTTGCCTCCCACCGTGTGCCAGTTGATATAGCTCCCGGTATGCCTTAATGAGGTACCAGTATGAATAACCAAGAGAATAAAAGCCATCCCCGTCGGTTTCATCCTTGATGAGGTCGGGGAGGCATACTTCTTCATAGGGGTTAGAGCAGTTGGAGGAGGTCAGTGATATCAAGGTGAACTTCAACAAGTGTCTCGTTGTGGGTGTCAACATGGAGGGTAGATTGAGTACCTGAGAGGGTGGCGTTCATCTTGGGCTGCCAAATAGGAGCATTCTCTATCTTCTATTTGGGCCTCCCGCTGTCTCCTAGGGCACTTTAATGTAATGAGTGGCAGAAGCTGGAGGCTTCATGCGAGATTAGTTTGGCATGGCAAGGGTGAGAGATGTAGGAGCTGGCATGACATATCTTGGGGTAGGGTATGTAAAAGCAAGGACATGGGAGAAGTTGGTAGCTAGAATATTAGATATTTTATTTTGGCCCTTTTGTACGAGTGGTTGTGGAAGCTGGGGGCAGGAGACTATGGTTTGTGCGCTCAAGTCATCAAGCAGAGTTATTATGGTAGAGCTAGGGTGTGGGACCTGACATCGTCATCTCAACTTAACATTTCACCCATTTGGAGAGGTATTTTGATTGGCAGGGACTTCATGATGGCTAAGGTCTGAGCCTGTCTGGTTAGGGGGGGGGGGGGTTACAAATGTTTATTTTGGAGAGACAGATGGTGTGGTGATTTCACCCTGGAGGAGTCTTTCCCAATGCTCTTTGCTATTGTTGCAACTCATTTGGCCCTAGTATCCCATTCTTTTGATTTCAGCTGTCAAGAGGGACGTGGGCGCTTACATTCAGAAGGAATCTCAGGCAAAGGAGTTGGATCAGCTGAAGGATTTGCTTACCGTCTTACTTGATTTTATTCCAGAGGTAGACAAAGAGGAGCAGTGGTGCTGAAGGTGGGAGGAGGATGGCTACTTCTCAATTAGGTCCTCTTACTCTCGCATATTGCCTTACGTCACAGATCTGGTTACCTAGGAGTCCTTTGAAGGTCAAGCTTCTCATTTGGAGGATTTCTCATAGTAGGCTGCTTGCATGTGACAATACTGCTCCGTTCCTTCAAGATCTACCCACGGGATGCCACCTGTGGAAAAGAGGATGAGGCGTTGAATCATCTCTTCGCATGCTGTTCTTCTCAAGGGAGGTGTGGACTAAAGTCACAAGGAGGATTGATTCTAGTATTGGCATGCAAGAGGGTGTTCATCTTTTGATTGGTCTTTGGCAGGGGGATAGAGTTATTAGGTGGCTGGTCCTTCATGCTACTTTGTAGGCATTGTGGGGTGAAAGGAGCAATAGACCTTTCAGAGGAGAAGCTAGAGCTGCGGATCTAGTGGTTACTTTTATTTGTGAGCGAGTGAGAGGTGTAGATCCCTCTTTTCTTTTAATTCAATAGTGGTACTACCCACTTTCAAAAACAAAAAATTTGGTGGTGCAGTCCACCCTTTTCTAAAATAAGTAGGAGTGTATATACAATGAAAATTTTAATTGATACGTGAATAATTAAACCATCAGTAGCTGATCATTTATTTGGCAAAGATAACATGCATTTTTTTGTGAGAGTGAGAGAGCAGGAATTGAATGCATTTTCTCTAGTGGGAGAGGGGGAGAGAGAATGTGCCTCCATCTTGTCCCCATCGCTTACTTTCTCATTCCAAAATTTCTATCCAGAAAACTTCCTTCGTTGTTAATGTTTTTTGAATATAACAGACAGTTATAAGTGGTAAATTTAATAGAGGCTTTTCCCATTTGGGCCCGACAGCTGGGGCCGCCGCGCGTCGCGGTGGCGGTCAGACGCGCGCGGGGCGCGTGTTCGCCCGCGCCCGAGTGCTCCCGCTAGCGCCCGCCTGCGAGTGCGCACACGCGCCACATGGCGCGCTTGCGGGGGCACCACCACGTTCCCCCCTCCTTTCCTCCTTATCTGCCTCCTCTTCCTTCTTATCTCCTCCGCGTGCCCTCTCTCTCCCGCGATCTCATCTTCTCCTCTCTCCCTCCTCCTCTCTCCCTCTACTTCCCCTCTATAAATACCTCCTAAGGAGTTGATAAAAGGTAAGAAAAATAGAGGAAGAAAAAGTGGAAGGATGTGTGTCAAGGGGAGACGGCACTATATGTGCGAGACAAGAGAGATGATGTGTCGGTGAACAACGTCACGCTGCCCGAGTTGATCCTTTGAATACGAGGACGTCGGGAGATATACCATGGTAGGAGTTCGTCTCCATTGACCAAAGTATATTTGTGAAGTGACGGAGAAGTGTATAAGAGAGAAGGTGTGTGCATGTGAGTAAAGAGAGAGAACTTGAGAGCATAGCGCCCGTGATGACTGCGGTAGTCCCGTCTTTCGATTCTCTCTATCCCTTCTCTTTTCTCGACGTTCTCCTCTATATGTTAGAGGCAACGATAAGGGTAGTGCATCGGTGTGCCGACTGCACGATATTTGTCGCGAGTTGGTCCCGTGATACGTACGGTATGCATCTCTAGGAGAACCATCACCGTAGTCTCTGGATTTGGAGTGTGAACTCTTGGAGCCGACTCTGTGACTTCGCGACGATTCACGAGTAGAGGTCAACTCTGGTAACTGATCTTGTACCCGAATACCGAAAGTACACAGTGTTTCTGTTTCCGCTTCCGTTGTTATGTGTGTACATCACGTTTCCGCTGCGAGGTACATCCTCCAACTCTGAACTCGTTTTTGTTATATATATATTTGTTATATATATCTATGAAGTTTTCCAACAATTAGTATCAAAGCAGAAGGTTTGTCACAGTTTTAATTTGTTTAATTTGCGATTGCTTTGTCAGCAGTCCCGTTGTCTTCCCATCCTCGGGTTAACGTGCGTATACATGTAACGTGACGTCTACCCATCGGACTTATAGTACCAGAGGATGTCATGAGAGATGTTGTGAGTCATGACGATGACAACTATGGACAATGGTCCTCGTTTCCAGGAGAATGGCTCTGTTCTGAACACGTGGGTTGTGGATCCTGTGAGAGATCGTAACTCTGTGGCACTGTATTTGACTATTGGGATGGTGTCTACGGCAAGCGCGGAAAGTATCGATGCCTTGCGTCTACTTGATGTGACTGATTTCACCAAGACTATCACGGCATATGTAGTCGCGACAGTGGCCGACCAGCGACAGGTGGACTACAAGTAGGTTATCATCAGTCCACTGGCAACACCATGGGTGCGTTAAGACAAGGGCTACCTACTGAGATGATCATTGTCATTCTCTAGCCAGTGAGTGAAATTTTGCAGGTTACCCAAGCACAGACATGTGGGTTTGTGGCTCAGGTGATGCCATCACCAGTGGGCAAGATGGTGACCTTGATAACTTTTAGGGGACCAATGGCAAAGTAATGCCTATAAAAGGACTTGGTTTCAAGATGCAAGAGCGGGCATGGACAGTGTCCAAGGTCTCCAAGCTAGCCTCCTCGACAGATGACCGAAAACATACTATAAAGTATGGGGTATGATGAATATTGGCATCACATTATGCTGGGAGTACTTTTTTTAGAAACAGGTGAAATCCACGAGACTCATCATGAAATTATACATTTTTTGTTACATGACTTTCTAGTGCATAGCCTTTATGATTATGAAAAGTACATTCTTGATACATGATAGTACATTCTCATTTATGAAAGGTCACATTATAATCTTGCTTGATCATGCTCTTGTATTATCTCATATTTCTACCCTCATCTTGATGTCTCATTATTACTTTGGTTTTATACGTATGATTTATCACATTTTTCATTATCTTACTTTCTACACCTAAAATACTAATTACCTAAATATTACCTTCATGTTGATACAAGGATACCTACTGGGCAAGTGTGCTCATTCCTACTTTTCAATCTTTTCAGGAGACTCTAGTGGATCGGATTTGGATTATTCGAATGGCAGATCCGAGGGTGAGAGGAATGATGGACGAGAGGCGCCCTAGTGTGTCAAGAGTTATAAGTCTATTTATAGTCAATGAAATGATAAGATTATGCAGTTTTATTATTCCTTGAGTCTAGACTCAAAGGAGTCAAGTGTCGATGTAAACATTGTCTATTATTCAATAAAGTTGGAATTTTTTGTACATGACCTTGTTCATTCTTCTTATGTGTGAATGTTAGTGCTCTAATTACTTGATAGCTTGAGGCATATTGTCAGCTGTTTACGTTTCTGACTTAATTCTACTGCATATCTCAGGGCGTGACAGTTAAGTTGGTATTAGAGCCTATGCATAAGTAAGTCCTAGGATAATGTCATGTCATAGGCTAAGTCCAAGACTTAAGGACCCATACTTATGAACTTTGAAGGAATCTTCCAAACCTTTGTGAGATTGGGTAGAGCGCGGGTTAAGATAGTTATTTAGAAAGTAATTTCTAAGTTTACCCGTAGAAATTTCAAGGAGAATAACAAATAGTATATTTTCTCAGGCACCTTACTTTTACAATGGCCACGAATTATGCGAACTGGGAAGCTATGCAACAAACTGTTGTGGGTCTCACCCAGGCCCTTCAGACCATGGCTCAGGCCAGCACGAGGGTAGGCGCCAGTGATTTGCACCAAAACTTCTGGAGTATGAACCCTCCGTGGTTCTCTGGATCGTCGAATCTGGATGAGGCAGAGAACTGGATCGATGAGATGGATAGGATAGTTAATATCATGCAATGTTCGGACTTGGAGAAGGTCCTTCTTTCCACTTTCTAGCTTAATAAGGATGCGTGCACATGGTGGAAGGTCACCTCGGCCCATCTACAAAATGCGCAAATTACTTGGGAAGAATTTCTTGAACTCTTCGGTGTAAAATATTTCTTTGAGCATGTCCGCGAGAGGAAAACTGTAGAATTCGCCTCCCTTTGGAAAGGGATGATATTCGTAGCTGAGTTCGAGCTACAATTCTCAAGGTTGGCGCCATATGCTCTGCATCACATCAGCATGGAGCTTTTGAAGGCAAATCACTTTTTGGATAGGTTAAGGCCCATCTTTATTCAGTAACTTGGGCCTCAAAATATCTGCACATATCTGGGGTCCAGCGGTGTGGGCTGACCCCTGGGGTTGCTTGCACTCCATGTCACGCAGGCCAGAGGAGTCAAATGACCCCGTGGCACCCCTTTTGACCCCTCTCCATGTCACGCAGGCCAGAGGAGTCAAATGACTCCAGAGGAGTCAAATGACCCCGTGGCATCCCTTTTGACCCCTCTCCATGTCACGCAGGCCAGAGGAGTCAAATGACCCCGTGGCATCCCTTTTGGTTCCTCTCCGTGTATTTTCTCCTATTTTCTGTCAGATTTTCTTTCAGTCTACGCTACGGAGAAACTCAATCACATAAACAGGGAGGTGACAGTCATCTTAGGGTCACCATTGGCCCGGTAGGTGACCGGAACCCCGGGGGGGGGGGGTGAGGGGTGGGGTGACCATACCCCATTGGCTTGTTCACCCCGAAGGGAACCTTTTGCTGGCTATTTCACCCCACTGGAGCCTCTTCCTGCCGTTGGTGTTTTCACCCCGCTGCTACCTGGGCTGCTGGTGCTGTTGACCCCGGCTTTCACTCCGCTGGGAGGTGCTGCTGACTTCGCTGGGGTTTTGACTCCGCTGGGAGGTCTGCTGCTGTAGAGGTGTGCAGGTTTGCTGTCTCGCTGCTGCTCACCCCGGGTCTGACTGCTGCTCCTAGAGTGGGTGGTGGGTGGTCTCACCCCTTTCCCCTATGGTGAGCCTAAGCAACAGTTCACCCTACATATAAGTATGTAAAAAAATGTTGCCAACAAATGCCCACCACGGAACGTTCGTCGAAGCCGGGAGTGGCGGTGGACGGTCCGTGCCCTAACATTCTTGATTTCTCCTGAGTCTTCATGACATGGGGAGATCGTTGTAGGACTACACCTCACTGCTTCGTTGCTTTCCAGAAAGTTGAGAGTTGCTGTCGGCTTGTCTCAGTGAGACCCACCAGTCTAGAAGTAATATAGGCCTACCTCGGCGAGGCATTTTGACTTGAAGTTGATGACGACCAACCCTTAGGGTTATACTAGCCAAAGCTAATGTATATCATCCCCTAGGACGTATTGGCCTAAAACTAGATGCTGGCCAATCTTTTGGGGTTGCATTAGTCAAAGTTGATGCGGACCGGCCCTTAGGGCATATTAATCCAAAGTTGATGTAGGCCTGCCTCGGAGAGACTTGTTGGCCTGTAGTTAATGTGGACTTGCCTCGGCGAGGCTTGTTGGCCTGTAGTTGATGAAGACTTGCCTCGACGAGACTTGTTGGCTTGTATTTGATGTAGGCCTGCGTCTGAGAGACTTGTTGGCCTAGAGTTGATGTAGGCCTGCTTCTGAGAGACCCGTTGCCATAAAGTTGCTGTGGACCTTCCTCGGCGAGACTTGTTGGCTCGAAGTTGATGTAGGCCTGCCTCGCCGAGGCTTGTTGGCCTAGAGTTGATGTGGACCAGCCCTTAGGGCATATTGATCCGAAGTTGATGCGGCCTTCCTCGGCGAGACTTGTTGGCCTGGAGTTGATGTAGGTCTGTCTCGCGGAGACACACCCGTCTGAGTCGTCGTTGATTGACTGTTAAGTTGTGATAGCTGGAGACTGACCTTGGCTGACCCTTGAGGGTGCGTTAGTGTTGGTCACGGAATTTATTTTTTATTTTTTTTTATTTTTCGCAGGGAAGTCTCAACTGGTGGGCGCCCATTAAAAATAGGCGTCTCAGGTGAGAGGTGTCAATTTATATTTTTTCTGGAATTCAAAATACATTAGCAGAAATTTGTGTCTGGTTTAGTAGGCGCTCATTCATATTTTTATTAAATAATTCGATAATTAGCGTCTGTACAGGCATGCGCTTATTCCTTATTTTTAGACTTTTTATTAATAAATTAGAAATTGATGTCTATTGGAGCAGACGTTCATTCTTTTAGCGTCTATATAGGAAGACGTTCATTTTGTTTTGTTTACACTATCACAGATATAGGGGATGAGCAGTGTCAGTTTGTTGTTTACGGAGAATACCAAAAAATTGAAAATATGGTCATGCAAAGAAAAATATGAGGAATCCAAAAAGGTATTTTATGCAAATTTTAGATACATGATTCAATATCTATGAATTTTTAAACATGGATGATTTATTAATAACATGTAAAAATTGGCGTCGATGGTGGCTGACGTTCATTAAAATAGCGGTAGATATGGTGGTCGCATATTAAAAATAAGCAGCCAAAGAGTTGGATGCTAATTCTTATTAAAATAGAAAATGAAATAATGAGATGTAGAGAGCTAGTAGTAAGTTCATGGAGAATATCTACATGCACTATCATCTAACATGCTATTTAGTGGTGATTTTGCTTGGGAGATTGCCTACCTTTTGATGCGTTTACGGATGAAGATGTAGGACGGTGAAGAACAAGAATGATAGTAGGTGCAGCTTTCAGAAGAAGATGTAGGCAGAGGACTTCACGTATGCATGAAGAAGAAGACAGGGAAGAAGAATAGCCCAATGACAGCAGTGACACAGCAACTGCGGTAGCAGAGGAGAATGCCTTGCACGTTAACACGGTAGCTGCAGCATAGCAGCGGCACGCACGTGACAGGAAGAAAACGCAATGGCCCATTCGCCCTTCGTGCAGCAACGATAGCACCTTGCTCCTGCAGCAGACAGACGATAGGGACGGCGAACGACTCCTTCAAACGTGGTGGCTGCAATAGCCTTAGCCCGTTCATAGGGTGTTCGTTTTATAGGGATGTGGTAAACCTAGAGAGGGGTCATTGGCCACCAAAGGAAAGGTTTTAAAACCTCCCTTGTTCGATCCTGTTATTTCCCAATTTACAATCGCTTCCCCTTGTTTGAACATGAAACCCTAAGCTTTATGCAATGCCTTCGAACGTGGGTTTTGGGGTTTAATCCAACTTGAGAAAAGCCCAAGCATATATATATACGTATATCCTTAACCCTTCGTGTGTTTATTTATACTCTTAAGCCCATGTTTATTTAGACGTCCACATATCTTTAGCCCATGTATGTATATATATTTCTTAGCCCTTTTGTATCTTGTTTAGTGTTTTATGTTTATAACTTACGTCCTTCAAAGATCCTAAGGTTCTATATGCAGTTGGGCCCATGGAACTTAACAGGGATTTCATGTGTTTAGGGTTAAGCCTCAAACCTTTATTAAGGCCTACTATTTAAATTTGTTAAAGCTATAATAGCTTTTAATTAAATTATTTAGTAGGACTCTTTATATATATATATGAGCTTTATTTATTTATCTACCTTGTTTATTTTTCTTTGTTGTTTCGGGTATCAGAGTCGGGTTCGATTTGCTCCCCTTCAATCCACTAACCCTGACATTCCTTCTTCCTCCACCAACCCTCCACCTACTAACCCGACGGAGGCGCAAAGCTCGCAAACAATGGTGCTCCATAGTGGACGGATATTCCATCGTGTGTTCTCGCAGCGTTAGGAGCAAGAGCCTGCACAAGCACATGTAGAGCAAGGACAAGAACTGGAGTCCATACCGGGCACACAATATGATTTATTGAAGTATTTGGACAAAACTTCGACAAGGATTTCTATTTTAGAACTTATAAAGAGATCGAAGACCCACCAGGAAGCTTTGATGCAATATTTACAAAAGGTGATGGTCAATGATGACATTCTGGTTGAGCAGATTACATCAGTTTTGACTCTGGTAGGTGATCAGCCGGCAATTGCATTTTATGAACATGAACTGGCACCAAAGCCAGCCAAGAAGTATGCTTTATGTATTACTGTCAACATTAATAAAGTGGATGTCAGCCAATGTTTAGTAGATATCGGTGCTTCTATTAATGTTCTGTCACCAACCACTTTGAAGATGTGTGGCATCCCGAAAGTGAAATTCGACCTTCCCCTATCACAGTAATGACTTATGATAATACGAAGAAGCCGCCTATGGGGGTGATCACCTTGAAGGTAGGAATGGGTCCCGCGTCCGTTATTGTTAATTTCCATGTTCTAGACATGGAACCTTCATTTAATGGCATTTTGGGGCCGCCATACATCCAAGCACTTGATGTCGTCCCTTCCACTAATCATCAATGCTTAAAATTCCCACACAAGGGGCGGGTCATCAAGGTTACTACTATCCCTATTCTGCCAACAATGGATATTCATTCGGCTACATCACTACCTTCTATTTGGTCGGACAACAGGCCTTTGCTATCTGTGCTGGATCTCGTCAACCCATGGCATGACTTGTTAAAGCCACAAGCTGCAATTTCTACATCAACACCGACACCACCCCTACCTCAAAAGGGGAAGAAGAAGAAGCATATGATGAACACCCTGGGCTGAAATATACTGATGAGAATGGGGTATAAGTCTGGTAAGGGTTTAGGGGCAAAACTCCAAGATAGATTAAAGCCCGTCAGAGATTAGAAGCTGATTCCCCCAGGTGGCCTAGGATATAAAGGGTCGAGCAAAGTCAAAGCTACAAAAGATAAAGAAGAATCGTGGGCCGTTATGACATCTACACTCAAGACTGACAGGCAGCCACTCACATGGTCTCTCTACACCCACTTTGTAAAAGGGCCCCCCGAATAGGCCAAAGAGAGCACCACTATAGTCACTTCAGTTCTGGACAGTCAAGATGTGCACTAATGTTAATTCACCTGCCATCTAGCAACGCTAGTTACCTACAAGGCCTTGGAGTCTTTAAGGCCGTTCAAGAGACGAAAGATGGATGATCCAGAATGTGAATGGTATTGATGGTTCGACATGCATGACATCACTATAGCTTTGAGCCAGATATTCATGCCGACTGACCCTGAATGGCCGCCTCTTATTCATGATGTGCTGGAAAAGCCGATGGTGATCACTGATAAGTAGCAATTGCTCAGTAATTATACCGACATGGGAGAGCCGGATGTGCCCTTTGAGGAGGGCTTTACTATAGATAGGCTGTGGGCTGGCCTTTTCTTTCATCCAGGTCATCTAAACCAATAAGCTCTTCTCCCCATCCCTTCGATTGACGAATACCTCCTTTTGACTTGGACCTCCTGTCCAGGTCATTTGAACCAGTAAGCTCTTCTCCCCGTCCCTTCGGGTGACGAATACGTCCCTTTGACTTGGACCTTTCGTCCAGGTCATTTGAACCAATAAATGCTTCTCCCCGTCCCTTCGGGTGACGAATACCTCCTTTTGACTTGGACCTCCCGTCCGGGTCATTTGAATCAATAACCTCTTCTCTCCGTCCCTTCGGGTGACGAATGCACCCCTTTGACCTGGACCCCTTATCTAAGTCATTCAGATCAACAAACCCTTCTCTTCATCCCCCGAGGTCAGGTCAACCTAGTCGGGTCCACCTTCCTCATGGAATCACTCGGTGAGGCCGCGAGGCTTGCATGGTGGAGTGATCCCCTTGTCTCCCCCTTGGGGAGGCGAGCACTCTCCTATGCGCCCTTGCAAACCCAACCGGAGTGTTCCTAGACCAAACCGCTGGCACAAGCTCACATTTTGCCAAGGAGCAAAAGAAAAGAAGGAAGGAAAAAAGGAAGAAGAAAAGGTTCATGGGCCAGCATGCAAGAGTATGCGCGTGAATGGCATTCCATTTCAAAAAAGGGAGGGCTACATATGCTTCGGGGCATACCCCTGCTTTACATGGCAATGAGAACGGGGGAGGACGTTCAATCTATTCCTCGAAAGATTTCCTCAAGAGGAAGAATTTCGACGCAAGGGAATTCTGCCATGTCGCGTAGCCGGTTCCTTTGTTCTTCGAGGCGCGTTAGCTCAGACATCACAGACGTCGTCTCGACTCTGGCAACGGCAAGTTCCTCGGTCTCTCTGACCACAGCCACCTCGGCTTCAACTAGCTCGGCCTCGACTGCGGCAAGATAGCCCCTTAGCTTTTCTATTCTGCTTGTGAGGGCGTTGACACGCTGGTGGCTTTCGTCCAAGGCCTTTTCATGCTGCTCTTCATTGCCTTTCCACACCTCCACGGCCTGCAGGTACTCATCTTCTTGAGCACTAATGGCGGCAAACTCGCTAGGAGCTCATGCTTCAAGGAACTCGCGCGGTTGACATATTTCAGTAGTAGCAAAACTCGCCGCAACCATTCCTCTAGAGGGCAGCTTAGCACCTGCAGTTCCCCAGTCAGCAGTGCCACCATGGTGTGCACCCCTCTATATGTGAGGGAGGGGTCGGCGAAGATCATCGATCGTAATGCCAGCAACATCTACTGGACCGGCACATTCGAGGTGGCGTGGCTAATGGAGGGCATGGCTGGAGGGTGAAACTCGACCAAGCTATCCACAACCACCCACAAATCCGCGTCCACCGCGACCGCGGAGGATGGAAGAGTGGAGGCCAGGTCACTCGAGCATCTGACCTCGACGAACGACTCCCGATCATCCATCGCCAGAGGAGCCAGCAGGGTTGTGACCGAACCACCTGACTCCGTTGTCGCGAGAGGCTGCTCCACCTTATTCTTGGTTGGAGGAAGGGAGTAGAGCGGAGCTAAATCAGACTTTATTACCAAGGGACCTGCGGCCCTTTCCGCTTGTGCTACCTCCTCCCGGGAAACTATTATGCTTGTCAGCATCTTCCCCAGAAGCTGGTCCTCCTCGGGTGTCATGAGAGGTCGGGGAGGCGGAAGAGGAACCATGAGCTTCAGCCCGCCCCCCGATTGCAGGAAGGACACCAGGTGCTCCACCTCTGATTCTGAGAGCAGTTGTGGTCCACCTATCCCCGCGGGGGTGACTGGTTCCCTCCGCTTCACAACGGCCTTGCGAGCTCTAGTGGTGCGTGCCTCAGGGAGCCTCGCCTCCTCCTAAAACACAGAAAATGGGGTCAGTCTTTCACCGATCGAGGTGAACTACCCAAATCCTGAAGAGATGCAAGAGAGGTCCCGGGGCCCCATATTTACCTCAGTCACCAGAGCTATGCTGCTTTCTGGTGCTATCTCCCCCTCCTCCAGAGGCTCATCCACCGATATTACGGTCCCCGCGGTTGCTTCCTGCCACAGGACCTCGAACAAGGTCGTCAGCTTCTTTAAGCCGATGTCGACCCCCCCCAGGTCACTCCACCAATACGTCTGGGGTAGGCACCTCCACGGCCTCCGGCTGGATTTGCTCCTGCAAGTTAGCCAGATAACAGAAGACAAGATCAGAGGTTGGTCGCAAAAGGGGCCCCACATGAACAAGCTTACACTTACAAAATCCTCACCCAAAGTCACCTCGTCAGAAGAGTAGTCATAGTCTACCTTCTCACCCGATGAAGACTTGGTCGGGACAGGCTCCTCCCTTGCCGGCGAGGGAGCTTTCGTCTCGGAGTCAACAGCCTCCTCTCTGTGCGAACTCGGCGATGGTGACTTCCTGGATTTTAGCCTCTTCCTCGAGTACGCTTTCGTCAACTGGGGAACCTTGCGCGCCCACACCCACCCGGGGAGGGGTGTGATGGGAGCTGCCAAATGAAGGAGCATTTGGGTTAGATGAAAGTCTTTGGGCTCCCAACGAATGTAAATGTTAGCCACGCTAGTGAAAATAATTACCCCGTTCGGTCCCCGCAGCCAGAGGCGGTCCAGGGATTGTCTTCTCGACGGAAGGTACAACCCCAGGTGCAGCAACGTTGCCCACGTCCGGAGTAGGAGCATGTGCTGGCTCCTCCGCCGGGGCTGAAAGAAGAAACCCGCATAAAGGCCTTATCCCACAAGGCGAAAGGGTGTTAAGCGGCACCGCCGATTGGAGAGTTTAACCTGTAGGCTGGCTTGGCTCAGCCTAAGTGACCGCGAACGTGGCCGTGAACTTCTTAGCCTCTGCCTTCCTCTGCTCCAATTCCTACCGGCTGACTACCTCGCCAGAGATTGTCACAAGCTTCACGCGCAATCCCGAACGCGCCTCCTCTGCATCGGCTGAAAGGAAGGAACGTGTGTGTTATGCATGCATAGAGATCTCACCATGGGAGGTGACTAGACCCTGAAGAATATCAGTACCCCAGGAACCTTACCTGTGGGATGGCTTGGTTCAGTCTGAGCCGTGGCAAATTACGTGAAAGAAGGGACGGAAGGCAGAGGGTAAGCTGAAGCGATCCGAATAACCTCCACCCCCCTTTGCTCAACCTCCTTCGGCCTGGCTATTTTGGCGACCGCCAATGCCTTCTCTATGGACAACCCCTTTTGAGCTCCTTTGGTGGCCTTGGGTAAGGGAGTTGGACTGGACGACGGCTCCGACCCGACCCAGGCCTCACCTACGTCTGGGGTCGATGAGGGCATCAGTTCCTCCCTAGCTGATGGACAAAAAGCAAAAGCATCCAGGTGTAAGCAACCCATTCCGACACAGAAATAAACTCCACCTAGAAGATGCTTTTGACAGAGGAATCTCACCTGCAGGTTGGCTCGGTTCGACCCGACCGGCCTCAAATTCCTCAAAAGATGGAATCAGAGGTGGCGGGGGAACGGTCTTTGCAGCCTTGGCAGCCTCCGTCTTTCGACGCTTAGCCTCCCACTGCCCTGCAGCCTTTGCCTCGTCCAGGGACTTCTTCATGGGTGATTTTGCCCAAGACCTCCTTGCGGGCGGAGGCAAGGGGGTTGTAGTCGGGGCTGCTGGTGTCGCCTCGAAATGCGTCGACTTCTCTGCCTATTGGAGGAGGTTGCAATAAGTTGCCATCTGCGTGCTGTCCGGATGATCTGTGAAGAGGAAGGACAGGAAAAGTGAAGAATTGATTAACATTCGACACCCTAAAAGAGGCAGCCATGAACGGAAAGGAAGAGAAATGTCAAATACCGTGTGGGCCGGTATAGAGCCACAGTGATATCGACCAGTAACTGAGGGACGGCTCTTTGTCACGTCGGGCGACCTCTCAGACCAGCCAACACACATCCCCGATCGTCTGGCAGCGGTCGACAAGGGTGGCTAAGTCTGCATGTTTCTTGGCAGATAGATGGCAAAACAAGTTGAAATGATCCATCCCCCATCCTTCGGCATAATGATAGGCGACGTGCAGACGCTGTGATGGGAATCAACACCGGGTACTAACTTTTATTTTTTTGTATTTGTGTCCTTTAGCACAGGGGTGATCTATAGCTTCTTCCATAAAGAGCTTCAAACGGGGCCATCTGGCTAATTATAAAAATAATTTTATTATCCACTCCATGCAGGGAGGTAAAGGGCTAGACGTGGGACCCAAGAGTACTGATCTTGGGTTGACGGGAAGCAAGTCGGAAGGGCTTTGGGGCCGGAGGCGGGCTGCTGGTCTGACTCGGTACTGTTCCAACTCATTGGACAGCAAGAGAATGTGGCACTTGGAACGGCAACTTCCAGTCACCTTCTGGCTGCGAAAGTTGGCTGGGACGTTGGTGGGAGATCCCTCTTCGTTCCTTGAGGTCGGCGACGGCCGAGTCTGAGACGGTGTATTTTTGCAAGATTTAACCGGTGGATTGCTCTGCTAGCCTGTTCATGGAACATATCTGCGTGCCTCCATGAAAATAATTGTTGCGCCCAGATCCAGAGACGGATCGGAGTGAAATTGGTGCCGTTGGGAAGAGGACTCAAAGGGATACAACAAATATTAATTTCAAGACCATCCAACAATCGGATTGGAAATGGAAAACTCTGTGGTTTGTAGTTATTTTTGGCTTGGAATCCAGATTAAACATGATAGAATAGGATCTGCCTAAAAATAAAGTCTGACCCGAAGTAAAATGGTGGATCTAGACTCTGAGAATTTTATGGGTAGAAGGGGGGATGTGAGTATGACACACAAATATTTTGGGATTTTTCGGACATGGTTGAGAGGGTGGGAAAAATAAAAGAAGAGAGAACTATCCCACAGATCTGTAAACTGGCAGACTGTTAGGTGTGGAACTAAATGACTAGAAAAAATAGCAAATATAGGCTGATTGGCCTGAAAATTTAACTGGATGTGGGGGACGACAGGGGGAACCAACTCTCAAAATTTGAGGCCGATCAGACAACTGGATTGGAAGAACCAACCTAATCTTTATGCTTCTATCTTGGATCTCAGAATCGTGGATAGTAGGTTGAAGATCGGATTGTGGCGGCTCGATGGCGGCATGAACGGAGGGGAGGAGATATACCTTGGAATCCACCAAGGTTATGGCATCACACCATAGAATTCATAGCAATCTAGCTGCAAGGGGGAGAGGAGGGATAGGGGCGCCCTTGGGCTCTCAAGCAAAATGCTGAATTTTCTTCTCATTAATTCTTCAAAATATGAAAATACATGGGTTTTATAACTCTAACCAAAAGACCTAATTACCCTCAGATCTAGGGTTAGGGAGGGGCAAATAAGGGATAGGGAAATTATTCTCCCATGTGGTCAAAACAAAATAAAAAAAGGATAAATGGGGGGTCCTTGGTCAAGGAGAGAAATTAGACTTTTCTCCATTGGTCCAAGTTTGAATGGTCTTGGTCTAAGCCCACCTTGGACCTTGGACCATCCCACATGGGCCCTAGAAGTTAGGTGGCCCAATGGGAGAGAGGGTGGGGGTCCCACCGGGCTAACATGGCCTTTTGCAAAGAAACCCACTAAATCCCAATGACTAACCCATTGGCTTATAATGCCTTACAATTGTGAACCCAATTTACCCAAGGATATAAATCTCCTATCCCTTATTTTCCCCTCCCTAACCCTAGATCTAAGGGTAATTAGGTCTTTTGGTCAGAGTTATATAATCCTTGTATTTTATTCCTCAACTTTACTATTCCTCTGAAAACTAGTCGAGAAAGAGGAAAAAAATGCACGCCGGGCATGGCACGGTCCGTGCCGTACTGTGCCACCATGTTTCCCTGACCTGGCAGCACGGCAAACCCTGCTCCGTATAATCTTCTGTGCTAATATCCTTTCCAATAGACAGTCATGATCGTAGTCATCATGTGCAAAAGTGGCACCAGAAGGAGTCAGAAACGTCCCATCTACGGTAACATCCACGGCCTTGTGATGCCCAGATAAATGCCAAATTGCTGGTGAGGACGGTCCCACTCGGACTGTAAAACTATCAAAGTCCCTGAAAAAGCCTAGACTCTTCTGATCAGGATATTGTCTCTGCCGTATGAACCCTCGGGGAAGCACGGATAGAAAAATGTACAAGTGCCGTGCATGCTGTCCCTCCCGAGCAATATGGCTCGCTTGAGACAACGCCTCTCTCCTCACAAGCGGGAATCATCAGCCTTCATACCAGAAGGCACAAAGCTCTGGACAAAGAATAGGAGAGGCCGGTCCAGTGGAAAGTGGGATGGATATACTCCTGAACGGTCGTACACATAGACCCCCTGTCTCATCGTAATGCAGGAGACATCAACAGTGCCCTCAGTTGCAGCAGTATCCTCAGTCGGGCCCTCAGCGACCCAAGCAAACCCGCGGTCCACCACGTCAAAACTCTCAGAAGTGATGCTGCAAGGAGGGAAAGGTGGCATAGGCCTATTTGTCCTCCGCACATAATGATCATCAAAGCCTCCAACCCTGGACCTCCAGGATGCCTCTCTACCTCTGCCATGTCGAGCCATGCCTGTAGAAGCTGCAAAGATCAAGAGCAACGAGGAACAATGAGTAAAAAGGCTGACTTAAAGATCAAACCAGCATGAGGATGGGAATAAGAATGTTCGGGCAGTCCTACAAAGTCCCATTATGTCAATGGACTCGGGGATTAGCAAAAAACCACAGAAGACATGGGTCATCCGCCCCCGCCTCCGGCTTTGACGGATGTCCTGTGGAGGCATTTGTTGTACTCACTATTTGTCTCGGAGAAATTGAGACATTACTCTCGAGTTGGTCGGGGTTCACTATTTGGCGTATCGCCGCTCCGTGGAATACTTCTACACATCGGGACTTTATGGTCTGTATATCTCTACAATTATAGACTCCTCGTAGCAAGCAAGGTGGTCGGGAACCGGATCAAACCATCACGATTGTCGAGATCGTGTGGTTCCGGGCAAAACCCCGACGGGGTGGAGTTTGCTTCCCTTGGATGTTCGACATGAGCAAAGAAAACCTCGTACTAAGAAGAGGGAGATGCAAAGGATGGCGTACACACTGCCGAGGAAGTCTCACGCCCGTGTACCACGCTACACGGATAAAAAGAGCACAAACCCCCTCTTCGCGGCCCACAGCGTTGGGAAGACGACAAACGAACAAAGAGGCACGTCCTCTCCTCTCTCTACGCGGCACGCTGCGAGAAAAAGACTGAAAAAATCCCAAAACCAGGGGTTTATATGAAGGAGCGAGCACGGGAGACCCGACCAGGGTCGAGCAGACTCGTTCGGGGTCGCCCGACAGTGGGGAGGCGCGCGTGTGACCCGATGGACCTGCCCTAGGTCGCACGACCCCGGATCATTTGCATAATCCGAGTCTGACTCACTTGAACTTCCTGAAAAGATTGAGAAAAATAGGTATGAGCACACTTGCCCAGCAAGTATCTTCGTATCAACGATGAAGGTAATATTTACATAATTAGCATTTTAGCTCTAGAAAGTAAGATAAAAAAATACAGTAAATCTCATGAATAAAATCAAAGTAGCACAAGTAACAAGATATGACCAAGTTAAGAGATATGAGAGCATGACCGAGCAAGCATATAACAAGAATGTAAGTTTGGCCTTTCACGAACGAGAATGGACAAGCACTTAACAAGAACACACTTTCACTTTTCACTTTTCATAACCATAAAGGCTATGCCCCAGAACATCATGTAACAAGCATGTAATAATTCAATCATGAGATAGTCTCGTGGATTTCACTTATTTATGAAAGAAAGTACTCCCAGCACAATGCGACACTAGTAAGCATCATACCCCATGATTTATAGTATGTTTTCGACAATCAGTTGAGGGGGCTAGCGTCGAGCTCTTGGACACAATCAGTGCCTGATTTGCATCTTCACGTTATAAATTAAGCTACTTCCATAAGATATAATAATAAAGTATGACCAGTAATGTAACAAGTTCAACAATGATAACAATGTCAAGGTAAGAATGCACCAAGTATGAGGTATGAGAATTCAAGGATGAGTTTAAGAGCAAGGTCATGCTACGGGAGGAATCTGGTAGCATAACGATATATTCTTTAGTTTCCATAATGTATAAATAGCTTATTAAACATAATGTGAGGTTCCAGATAATCCAAGGACCATCTAGGAATAATTTTTAACTAACGCTTAGGTCAAACGATGGGTTATACAAGATCTAGGAAAAAGTAGTCTTTCTTGGACCGTTTCTGGACAAGGCGGTCAAGATAGGACCGTTTCTTGGAACAAGCGGTCAGGGCACGGCCATTTCTTGATAGAGTCGATGCCTGAACAAGGAGAGGGTCAACAGGAACATGCAGTCAGGTGGAGGCTGCTACTTGATAGTTGCGGTCTTCCTGATGGCCGCTACAAGCCAGGACTCAGAAAAACACCGGTAATGTAAGTGCTTTCTAAACCTAAAGATTTTTAGTGTATAACCAGCTCAGCGTCCTAGTGAGAATCCTAGGCTCACAGAGACGTACGGAGGTCTTGAAACAAGATCACCTAGTCTGACAGAAGGAATATCCGACGGAGAGGCTCACAAGTCTAAGAAAATGTTCCTATAATGTGTAAGTGTAACTAATAGTTACATACCGGGATATGTGCTATGTACTTAAGAAAGACTGAAGATAAGAATGATTGCGATGAAAATAACGATCAAAATCATCACAATAGACCAAGTTCCATAATCATAAGGAAAAGAATTTAAATACAAGACTATATACTTTTGGACATGAAATTAACATAATAATGAAAATAAGTTTACACATGCATCAAGCTAATCGAGGGTGCCTAACATAAATAAGGATAGGATTACATGAAATAGGTCATAATTATATCAATAAATATCATGGAAATTAACTAAGGCTCAGGCTGGCTCTCAGAACCAGATTGCAGTTATGGGGAGGCCGTCTGAAGGAATTTACGGCCACATGATAGACCGCCTAATGCTCATGCGGTCCTTGTGACGAAAGTCGCCCCGCCGGAGGAGGAGCCCGTCAAGGTCCCCGCCGTGATCGTCGCGGGATTGCCGGCGATCGTCCCGGCCGAGGTTAGGGTTAGGACGTGGGTCCCGACATCGATGGCGCCCGTCAGATTCAGGGCCGCCGCCCCGTCCTGCAGGCTCACCGAGCCGCCGGTGTCGGTATAGCCGCCGAAGGTCGTGATTGCATTGGCGCTGTTGACGAAGCTGGCCCCGCCGGAGGAGGAGCCGGCCAAGGTCCCAGCCGTAATCGTCGCGCTGTCCGCAGCGATGGTCGCCGCCGAGGTCACCGTTAGGGTGTTCGTGCCGGCGTTGATCGCCCCGGCCAGGGTGAGCGTGCCGGTCGTGGCGGTGGTGGTGGTCAGGTTGATGGCGCCGGCCTGGGTCGTCAGGTTCCCGTCGACCGTCAACGTGCCGCCTTTGATCGTCAGGGCGCCGTTGGTGACATTGATGGCCGCCGTCGCTGGGATGACCACCAGCGAGCCGTTGCCCTCGAAATCGAGGCTCAGCGTGCCGGCGCCGTTGTTGGTCGCGGTGATGGTCTTGGTGGTGGTGAAGGTGAAGGCGCTCGGGTCCGAACTGGTGGCCGAGAAGGTCAGGGTGCGGTTCTGGGCGTTGTTGATGGCGAAGGCGAGCGTCTGGTTCGCCAGCGACCCGAACTGGATCACACCCAAACCCGTGGTGTCGCCCGTGCCCAGCGCCCCCTGCGAGGTCGAGATCGTCACATTGCTGGTGGCCAGCGCCGTATCGATGGTGTCGACCCCGATGGTCGAGGTGGCGCCGCTTTCGTTGTTGGCGCCGGCCGTAATGGTGTCCGTGCCGCCCGTCGGCACGACAGTGATTTCGGCAGGGTCGAGCAGCAGGGTCCCGGCCGTGCCGTCCGCGGCGCGCAGGTCGGCCCGGCCAGCATAGGCGAGGTAATTCGCGCTGGAGACCTCGGCCGAACCGCCGGCGCCACCCTGTGGTCCGCCGCGGGCGAGGATGGTTCCCGAATACTGAGTCGACTGGTCAGACCAGACCACCACCTTGCCGCCGGCCCCCTTGTCGGTGGCGCTGGCGTCCAGCTGGGCGGCGGCCCCGACCTTCACCGACTGGGCGTCGGCGATCGAGGCGTCCTGGCCGTGCCGGCCTCCGCCGACATAGATCAGCCCACCGCCGGCGGGCCCGCTCGCCAGGGCCGAGCCGTCCATTTGGACGGTTTGGCCGGTGATCCTGACCGCGCCACCGACCTGGCCCGCGCCGAGCGACGCAGCGTCCAGCACGCCAGTCGCAGCGACGTCGACCGCGGCGGTCCCCCCGTCGCCGAGCGTTATCGAGCCCCCCTGCCCATTGGCCGCCCTGGAGGTAAGCGAGCCGGTCAGAGCAATCGACCCGCCGTCGGAGGCCGCCAGGGAGATGCCGCCGCTGGCCTTCAGGTCGCCGCCTATGACGACCTTGGTCGGCGCACCGGCGGCCGACAGTACGATCGAGCCATCGGCGCCCTGGGTCGCGGTGTCGGCGACCATCTCTCCATCGAGCGAGATCACGGCGTTGAGCACCGACGGCCGGCTGACCGCGGCCATCACCACGCGCCCGCCATGAACGTCGCCGCCAAGCTGCAACGGGGTCGCGGAGACCGAGCCGTCCGAAGAGGTGAGCCTCCTCTCATTAGCTTAGTAGGGGTCCCGCAGATCCCCACCTTATAAAATTCAACAACAACAAATAAACATTGTGTAACTAGCAGGAACAACAATAAGTAAAACTACGCTACTAGTAACCGTTGTGCAAGCCACACATGGCAATGAGACACCTCTGAGTGTCAGGGGAACCATAATCATAAAAAACCCAAAGTACCCCATCCGCATAGGTTGGAAGAACCTCGACTACAAGTCAGTGACCCACTACCTCGACTACCCTTATGGGGAAACCACGACCACACATAGGCCACACTGAACCGCGATGATACCAAAACCATAATCTTACCCGTCAGGAGTACCACGACCTCGTTGTTGGGAAATCACAACCTCAACCGTTGGAAAAGACACGGCTACAAGTGACAAGAAAACCACCACTAGTAGCAACCCCAGATGCGTCCACTGACGTCTTACACTGTGCCTCCGCTCTCACGCACAGACATCCACTTATCCAAGCGGGTGGCAATGAGACACACACACACACAACAACAACAATACTAAGACTAGTTGGGGTCCATGATCATCAACACAGTGTCTGAGCCCCCAACCATGTGTGCACACACTAGATTGAGTCCTCGACGTCTAGGCCTCATAGCCGATTTTCCCCTAGCCCAGACTCAGGCTGAAACTAGAGTAGACAAAGTCCTCAATGCCTACTTAAAGAACGTAGACAAAGTCCTCAACGTCTACGTATACATAGGGGTCCACGGTAACCGGCTCAAACCGTCTCATAGGAAAGCCATCAACCTCTCCCAAGTCAGGTGGTACGTCTACATCGAGACTACAACTAGTGTTGTGTCACAAGGCAAGAACACACGGTCACAACAAAAACAACCGAAGTATCACTGGCTCATGTACACAGATAGTAAACACGATGCGGCTAAATGCCACTCGAAATCTTCCTTCCTTACTGGAGGACTAAAATCTATAAGTACACCTGGACGGACCACGAAACCCACGTCACTGGCCCACACAATCACACTGGAACAACCCTCTATGCAAAAACACGGTCAAGACACATCTTGGCACAGAATACCCTGGGCAGCCAGACCTCTGGCCGTCCAACACCTGGGCGGCCAAACCTTTGGTCGTCCAAACTCACAAACTCTGGGTGGCCAGAAACCTGGTCACCCAGCTCTCCACTGGGCGGCCAAGAACTTGGTTGCCCAATTGACTATACGGCCAGGGCCGCCCATAGAACCAGGCAGCTAGGCCTCTGGCTGCCCACCTGGGCACCATCCTTAGGCAGCCATAGACCTGACCGCCCTCCTGTGTAGGGTGGCCAGAGACCTGGCTGCCACCAACCCTCGATGGCCATCGACTTGGCCGCCTTCTGTGAAATTTTTACAAAACAAAACCTCATCTGGAGGTTCGAATCCACACCCCGCTTACCTCAAATGAGGGGGACAATATCGGGGAAGCTCTCTCCACCATTCATACCATTGGAAAAAATCTAATTAGACTACAATTCGGCAATTAGATCGATCAAAATCTGCCTCACAACCCTGAGCATGCTATTTTGCCGATCATAAAATAAACCCGCTCTCTAGGCCAAACCGGTGCTAATCGACGGGGAAATACAAAAGAAAGGGCCTGCCACTGGATTCAGTCGACCAAACCCCCTGGGTCGATCGACCGACTCAATGTGGAGTCAATGCACTAAGAGATGTGTGTCGACCCACTGTCGGGGCTTTTGCCCTTGGGAGAATCTGTCGATTGACCAACATTGGTTGGTCAATCGAAACTCCCCTCGGCCCTTGTTTTATGGCCGTTTTGGCCCCCGTTAAGTGGTTTTCACCCCATATTCAAAGCTTGATATTTCACCCACCAAAACCCATGGGAATTGGGCCATTTAGGCCTTGTAAGGGTGATGGTCACCCGAGGATTAATTCTCATGGTTCGAGGATTCATGGGTTCTCTATATTGTGTTTTAACCATGTGATTGTGGCATGGTTCCCACATATTTTGTGTGCCCGTGGTGAGTCTTTATCTGTGTGAGTCTGGTGACTGTGGAGAGGCATATCCACGTAAGTACCATGATCGCGGATGGGTGGTTTTATGCGAGTTAGCGGGCTAGTGCCCATTGGTTGGCTAGCCGGGGTGAGGGTGGTTCCCTAATACCCCTTAGTGCCGTACCATGGGTCACAGTGGTTTACGTGTGCGTACACGCTTTTCTTGAGATTCCCATGAACCATGACCAACCATGTTTTGAGGTAGATTCTCATGGGATCGCTGATGTGAGAGCTCGGCGGGGCTCCATGAGATCGTGGAGTATCCCAGTGGCCGATCGTGGTGGACCAGGTAGGACCGCCCAGTGTGTATGACGCTCCTTGATAGAGGCAAGTCCTCTTGAGCATCTGTACCTTGGTTGGGATAAGAGTGCACTGCTGATGGACACAGTGGCGCATACCCCATGTCGGGTAGCTGGACACGGTTGTGCTGACAGGCATAGAGGTACATATCCCAACCAGTCCGAGGGTGTGGTGTGTGTGAGTGTCTCCTCTACTCCTCCTTGGACCGGGTGTGAGTAGCGTGCACGCATATGACACCTTGGCGCAATATAAGACATCAGTGGATGCATCTAGCCATGTTTTGTATGCTGAGTAGCAGACCCTATGCTAGTGAAGGTTGAGTTACTGACAACATTATCGTGGCCCTTTCGGTAGCTGGGCGTGTGTGTTGCCCTGTGTGTGGGTAGGGTTCTCTCACTAGCCTTAGCTTGAGACCGAGGTTGCCAGTGTATAGTTGTCCTCCCGGGGGTTGAGGTTGTGTGCGTGTGGCCGCGTGGCCCCACTGGGGTTTTCCGTCAGGTTATTACTACTATGTCGTCACAGGGTTTTCCCTCGGTAGTAGGTTCACAGATTAGCTAGGGGCCTGCAATCCCGGCTAGAGGTTGAGGTTCCCTGGTTGGGAATCAGGCTAGTGTAGAGTTTTGCATTTCCTTAGCTAGCCGTTCTTACCGTCCTGACTATTGTTGTTGTTGCAGTTATTTTATTAGTGCTGTTACTAGCATTTACCACTTTCATTTGTGATGGGGATCCGTGGGACCCTTGCTGAGCCAGTGAGACGAGACTCACACCCTGCTTTTTAGGTGTGGCTATTTGTCCTCGAGGTTCAGAGTTGCGACGTGGAGGTTCCTAGTTGCCAGCTCGTCGGGCCGAGTGTTCACTCGATGTTAGGTATGCTTCCCTGCGTTAGACTGTACATTAGTTGGATTGGACTCTACTGTAGATAGACTCATCCTAAGCATGCTATCATATTTTGTCTCTTAGTTCTATATAGTTTCCATACATTTATTGCCTAGAATAAGCCCTGCATGAGGACTTTAGAATTTGTCTGATAAAGGTAGAAGGCGGTCGCATAGAGACCGCTATCTTCAAGTAGCAACCCTCGACAGTCTGCTACTTGGTTTTCTATAACTAGCCCAACCCTTATTTACTTCCTTATTAGATATAATGCTAAGAATGACTTATTTTCAGTATTTTTTTCCCCTGAATCATGTCATGCCTTCATAAGTAGTGGTCGCATGTGTTAAAAAGCTTATTTTTAAGTATGCTGTTCATTTGCCCAAAATCATATAGCATTGTATCTGAAGGAATTTTCATGCTTTGTGTGTACATTAGCTTAGGAGTTTTAATCATTCCCTTCTCATCTTATCTCTATTTTATTAGTTCACTTATAGCACGTATTCTGATATGTTACTATTAGATCACATGCACTTGATGGGAACTCCTCTTGGACTTGAGATCCTCTCCATCGGATATTCATTCTGCCAGATTAGGTGATCTTATTTCAAGACCTCCATAAGTCTCTGTGAGTCTGAAATTCCCACTAGGATGTCAATCTGGTTGTACCCTAAAAACTCAATGGTCTAGAAAGTACTTGAGTTTTCTACGTTTTCCTACACTCGGATCTGATCGCGGCTTTCTGACAACTGCTACTTGTTGATAGTGATCCCGTCGTGACCGCATTATGGTTACAACCCTTCCCGAATCAACCTCTTTTTTTTGCCTGACGTCGACCCTATCTGAAGGTGGTCTTGATTTGTCCACTAACTCAAGAAAATAGTCCACTTGAGACCACATTCTGTCTAAATGCTGCCCAACTCGTGGTTTTACCCAAGGGTTGGTTAAACTCTGTTCCTAGATGGTCTCCTGATTATCTGAAACCTAACACTTTGTTCAATAAGCCATTAATAAACTAGAGAAATCTATGAATGTATCGTTATGCTGTAGGAATCCGTCTGTAGCATAATGTCTAATTAAATCGTCCTTGATCTCATGATTCTCTTTGGTGCATTCTTACCATTCTTTTGTTATTATGAAACTATTGTTGGAAGTGATATTATTGGCCAAACTTTTATTATTTCTCATGGAAGTAGCTTGATTTATAACTTGAAGATACAATGGCGGGTACGAATGGTGTCCAAGGGCTCCACGTTAGCCCTCTCAGCAAATGGTCGAAAACATACTATTAACCATGGGATATGATGAACACTAGCATCGCATTACACTGAGAGTATTTTTTTTTATAAACGGGTAAAATCCACGAAGTCTCATGCTTAATTAATACATGCTTGTTATATGACTTTCTAGAACATAGTCTTTATGGTTATGAAAAGTACATTCTCGATACATGCTAGTACATTCTTATTACATGAATGGCCAAATATATATATAATCTTTCTTGATCATGTTCACATATCTTTTTCGTATCTTATACTTGGGTTACTTTGATTTTATTCGCATATTTTATCGCATTCACGTCATCTTACCTTCTAGAGCTAAAATATTACTTATTTTAACATTATCTTCATGTTGATACGAAGATACTTACTAGGCAAGTGCGCTCATTCCCTACTTTTTCAATCTTTTTCTATGCTCCGATTTCCCATGATGATGGTGGCTTTTCCAAATTTGACATTCATCCGAACATTGAACAGTCGGGATGCGACCAATATAATTATGTATATTCTTCTGACTCCTCATATGGAAATTTTCTATGCTTTTTAATGCATCTTATACATAACTACTTTCTCAGGCCAGGAGGCCCCATTTCTCGGCGACTAATCAAAGATTTTCTCCTCTCCGAGGGAATGTAATTAACGCTGTGACCTTTATAACATGGCGGGTCTCCAGTCCTGACCCGATACCCATAATCGTCTGGTTAGTTAGATGGAGCGCACCTTGGGCTTCGGACCACTCTAGTCTCGAAGCCCGAACACATTGTCACATAAGTGACTAGCACGCCCTTGCACGATAAAACCAATAAAAGATACCACGATATTTTACCATAGTTTTAGTGCATCCAACAGGTTGGCACGCCCGGTGGGACTGGACCGCCTTTCATCTTTTCGTCAATATTTGGGGCTTTGTGGCCTCCTTTTAAAACTCTAACATCCCCAGTTTCAATTGTAGGGGGGAGGGGAAGTAAATTCTGAACGAGCTCGATGCCGGTCACATTCGGACCACTTGTGGTGGCAAGCCACGTCGTGCACAGCTATCTCACCGTGCCGGTCAAGTTTGGAGACTTCACCCCTGTGGTTGGGTTCCCCAACTTCTTGGGGGTTATGTTTGTCAACCTCTTGGAATCCCAGGAGGCTGAACCTGTCGTCGCTACAAGAGTAGCGATCGAGAAGGGAGCAAAGGTGGTGGGCTACTTCATCCACCTTGTTGATACAAGAAGGAAGCATACCTCGGCTGCTAGGAGGGCAGCTAAGAAGGCCGTCGGGACAATTCAGAGTCGGTTCTCTGGCTCAGGCAAATCCATAATGATCAGAGGAGTCTGAGTGTATCTCAACGACCGCAAGGCCACGATCGTGCCTGACAGGGTTATATCGACCGTCCCAGTCCACAACCAATTCTAGGCGTTGGCCCGGGACTGAGCAGACTGCACCAGGTCCGCACCAAAGGAGGGGCCACCCCCAAGGCCAACCAAATTCAAGAAAGTATGGTTGCCCAAGCGGCGGGCCCCCGCCCCAGTCTAGCCAGAACCCATCATCAGGGGAAGGTTCGAAAGAAGAGGAAGAAGTGAAAGAGAAGAAGAACCTGAAGTGCCAACCCCAATGTCTCGGAGGCCGGCCTTTCAGGCTTATGGCCGGGAGGCCAATATTTATTTGAATAATGGAAGAGGCAGTAGGAGGTCTGAGCGGTGACGCCTCGCCTACAAGCCATTGGCACTGGTTAGGGTGCCACCTCCTATGTTCTGCCCTACCAATGGACAAGATGACATTACTCAGGCCGTGCGAGGATATCTCCGTGGCCTTGGAAATACTCTACTTGGGACACAACGTCTCCTTGAAGCAGTAAATGATGAAAGAAGAAATCGGGGGTAGCCAGTCGACCCAGAATACATTGAAGATGTGGAGTCGGGATGCTATGGCCCGTTCCCCCATGAAGAAGTTACACCAAGGGTTTCGGTGTTTGGCCGCTTAACTTTCCCTAGACAGCCGATCGGGAAAGCGACCAAGAGGAACAAGAAGATAAAATTTTTTACATGCAATATGGCCGGAGTGGGCACACAATGTCAATATGCAGCAAGATAGGGCAGAAAGAATGTACAAAATATTTTTGTGCATACCTGAAGCCTGCACCCCGCTGGACTCTGCAGCGTCGGCAATACCTGTCGATAGCCTCATGGCAAGGGAGGGTGCTCCCCTATCAGGGACTCCGACCCCGGCAATCGGAGCCCTCACATCCTCGTCATAAGCTAGCAAGTCAGCGGAGGACCCGGTCTCCATGAGCCTGGAAAGCTCATTCAGGGAGGAGACCGTCTGTGCGGCTACATAATGAGCAATAAAATAAGTCAGAGGGGCTCATAATTTCATGTATGAGGAAAATTTAACCCTAAATTACCTGGGCTCATCCTGATCTCTCCTTCTTCAGAAGAACTTGATGAAGAGGAAGAAAAGCCCCCACTAGCAGAGGTGCTGGAAGTCCCTGTGCTCGACGAGGTACTAGAGCTTCCCCCGCTGGAGGAATCTGACAATGAAGAAGTCCCCTCACTGTCAGGGGACTCCCCCCCTTCTTCAACGACGGGGAGAGTGGGTTGAACTCCGGGAGTCTCCGCAACAGGCGGTGCTATTTAGCCAAAGCGCATACTTCCTCCATTTGAAAGAAAGCGAAAGAAGGGTTAAGTTTGAAAATCACTTACCCGAATCCTGCGCAACGGAGATCCCACCTGTGTCAAGTGCGGGAGAATCGCCGGTCACAGGCGTATAGTCGTCGGCGAGAGGGTCTAGCCCCTCAATGTCTACACTAATATCGAGGACGGACTCGTCCACCTCCAACCCTGCCTCTGTAAACACATTCTCGGGGCGCGGAGAAAAGCTCGCAGCAGCCCGAGTCTCAGGAGGAGCTGCATCAAAAAAAAAGAAGAGAGAAAAAACAGTCAAATTATAACATTACATAAATAGGTTGTAGTACTGATCTGAAATGAAACTCTCTCGCCCTTACTGGAAATTTCCGTCGGGGTGGGAGATGCCCCCTCAGGTCGTAGATGGGCGGTGGGCCGCAGATCACCCTCTCGGCCTTTAGCCTGAGGCCTCTTCCCACAAGCATGAGCCTCCGGGCCACTGGTATACTCTGCAAGTGATAAAAGATTGCGTGAAGTAAGCATCTTAAATGGCAGAACAAAAAGAGACAGGGCTGAATAAGTTAGCATATACCTGGCTCCCCGATGATCCTCTCGGGCTTCAGAATGATCTGCTCGGATTTCAAGCCAAGGGCCCAAGCAACCTTGTTGACGATGGCCAAGATGGCGTTGGGGGTGGCAGCCACCTCCAAGTCTAAAATGTACTCCACAGGGCCTGCACAGCCCACGGCATTGATGATGTGGGCCCTCCAGTCGGTGAAGGCACTACCTGCAAACGCCCCCTCTGGAACAACTTCAGATAGTTGGGACTTGGTACAACCTAATTGGCCAGTGGATGAAGGGAAGGCAGGGCCCAGGAAGACAACTTGCAGACAACCGTGTCACCCTGCCGCTCTGAATAGGGACGGTACGAGCGAGAGCTGTGATCAAACTCCAGGCTCTCATCCCTCCTAGTATGGATGAAAGACAAAGCACGGCGGGCACTAGCAAGCTGTAGAACTGCAACCTGGTCCGGTGACCCGCAAAAGCAAAAATCAGTGGTGCAGCTAGATTATCCACCGGCGTCCTCTGTGATAGCTCTGGCAACAGCAAGTCGGCCCATGAACTCAGATAATGGGTGGGCATCAAAATATGCTTGTCTCTGGGTGATGAATGTGAAGTCAGGGCTCCAAAGCAATGGTAGATATTCGCCAGCGCGGCCGGAGCAATAGCAACCCTGCGACCACAGGCCATCAAACAAGCCGGGTATATCACCTCTGCCCATAGAACTCCCTCCTCCCCATGAGGGATCACGAAGCTGGCCAGCCAACAGGACAAGAAAGCTGCCAAGTACGTCAACGGCGGCAACTCCCTCGAGTTCCACCCCTGTGCTGGGACGGGCAGGTGGCGAGGGTGTGAAGCAAATCGGAGCTCTACCTCTCGGCATTGCTCCCAAGTCATACCCGAGAAAGCAAACTCCTCGTAGAAACAATAAGGACCGCTGTAAAAGTGCGTGAACCAAGCATTCAAGGTCACCCTCGACGTCCGTGCAGCTCTCTCCTTACCCACAAGGGCCAAGTCTCTCCAGGTCTTCATCAAGTACCTGAAGCAGTACGGTAGGAGATATCGACCTGCTCCGTCTGAAGCACTCAAATGCATGTCATCCAGAGACAACTCCTCGTATGGCTGTCCGCAAACGGGGAGGCCAAAAATCCTGTGGAAGGCCCACAGGTCCAGTGAAGTCTCTCCCTCAGCAGTCATAAAAGTGTTCCAGCGCCTATTGAACCTCTCGGCTAAGGCCTAGATCAATCCTGCATGGCAAGGATACGAGTACAAAGCTGTTGTCACTGCATGGCGTATACTTGCCCTATCAAGTGCTGCCCTGTAAACTGTCAGCACACCCCACAGCCACTCCGTGGCACCGCGACGATAGCAGTGGGAAGGAGTGACGGCCCACCTCCCGTACCAACTGGGGGCCTTCTGTGCCAAAATCCACGCCAGTAAACAGTCGTGGTCATAATCATCATGAGCAAAAGCCGTGCCAGAGGGAGTCAGAAACATCCTGTCGATGGAAACGTCCACGGCCCTGTGATGTCCGGCCAGATGCCAAACGACTGGTGAAGACGGCACCGCTCGGACAGTGAAACTGTCAAACTCCCTAAAGAAACCCAGGCTCCTCTGATCAGGGTACTGCTGCTGCCGCACAAAGCCCTCTGGGAAGCTCGGATAAGAGAAACTACAGGTGCTATGCATGCTGTCCCTTCCAAGCAATATGGCCCGCTCAAGACGGTGCCTCTCTCCCGACAGTCGGGAATCGTCAGCCTCTACTCCAGGTGGCACAAAGCTCTGGATAAAAGGCAGGAGATGACGATCTAGTGGGAAGTGCGATGGATAGCCACCCGAGCGATCATAAACATAACCTCCTTGCCTCCTCGTGATCCGAGAGACATCTACAGTGCCCTCAGCGGTAGCAGCCCCTCCTGTCGGGCCCTCAGCGACCCAAGTAAACCTGTGGTCCACTGCATCGAAATTCTCGGAAGTGATGCTGCGAGGAGGGAATGGTGGCATAGGCCTATCCGTCCTCCGCACATAGTGGTCGTCAGAACCGCTGACCTTAGACCTCCGGGAGGTCTCTCTACTCCGGCTAGGGCGAGCCATGTCTGCAAGAGCTACAAAGCCAATACCGGAAAGGTAAAGATGAGTAATGAAGCTCAGTCAAAGGCTAAATTAGTCAAGGGACAACAATAAAATTATTAAGTAGTCCTACAAGACCGGTTGTTCTGTCAGGAAACTCGGGGATAAGCAAAATTCATGGAAGACACGGGCCACCCGCCCCCTGCCTCCGGCGTTGACGGATGTCCCGTGGGGGGCATTTGTTGCACCCATGTTTTGCTCCGGCAAAATCAGTGTATTATCATGTCACCCTCGCACTGGTCGGGATATACGATTATACTCGACGTATCGCCTCTTTATGGGATATCTCCACGTGCGGGTTTAACATATGGCGTATCGCCATCCCGCAGAGTATCTCCATACACTTAGGGCTTCATAGCCCACATATTGCTGAAATCATAGACCCCTCACAGCAAAAGGAGTGGTCGAGCGCCGAATTAAACCCACCACGGTTGTTAGAATCGTGTGGTTCCGAGAAAATCCCTACGGGACAAAACTTCCCCTCCTTTGGATGTGCAGCTACGGATAAAGGAAGCCCTTACAAGAGGAAGGAAGGCACTACCAAGGTCTACGTACCGAGAACGAGGTCCCTCACACGGACAACAACTCATCTTCCCTTGGCGGCCTACGGCACGAGGAAGACGACAAACGAACAAGGAGGCGCTTCTTCTCCTTTCTCCACGTGGCACGGCGAGAGGAAACGAGGCTACATAGCCCCCCAAGCCCTCCTTTTATTGAAATCAGACGAAGGAGAGACCCGTCCGGGGTCGGGGGGACCCGTACGGGGTCGCCCACCCCCAGGCGGGCCCACACAGACGCGGGCAAGCCCGCGCGCGGGGGCGCGGGCCCGGGCGTTGGCCATTTCCATATTACTTCCTAGAGAGATTTGTTACCATGTTGTCAACCTCGGTGCTTCTGTTTGAGTATAGTGTAAGCATTTTTGGTGGAGAAGGGGCCATTGTTGTCGGCTAGCCATGTTCTCTTATCAATTACATCAACTCCTACTGTAGGTATGCTAGTTATGAAGTTAATCAGTGTATCTAGTAATGCGCACCTTATTTTCTTACATCCCAACTTCCATCTCTCTCTAGCCAATCTACCAATTTTGCATCTTCGGGGATATCATCTATGTTAAATTGTCATGGGAGTTCGTTGAGGCTAGCTTCCTCCATGATACCACCCATTTTGGAGGATGTTTATACTTTGTCCATTATTTGGTAGCCAGCCAAATAGGTGCTTATGTGTCTTGAATTCTTTTAAAATCCTTCTCCAATCTCTATTTTTGACACAGTTCTTAAATGATTATTCATATCATTTCTTCTGAGGTATTTGTCTTGGACAAGCCTGACCCATAGGCTTTCCTCATTGAGATATATATTTGCTGCTAATTTCAGCATCACTGCTCCATTTTTGGAGAGGAGGTATATGTGAGTCCTAGGCCGCCTTCTTGTCAATGACAAGTAAGGTTTTCCCAACTAAGTAAAGACATCTTGAGTCTATATTGCCTTCTCATATGAATTTTCTGAATAGACTGTTTAAGTAGTTTACTTGCTTTTTGCTGAAGCTGGAGCATGCTGCCCAATAATTTGGAATAGCTTGTACGTAGAACATCCTTGACCAATGCTGCTCTTCCTGCCAGTGAGAGATTTGTACTTTTTTAGTCAGACAATTTGTGCTTGATTTTATCTGCATTAATGTCACCAAAAGCTTTTTATGCAGGTTTAATGTGTGTAATTTGCACTCCTAGGCATTTTCCTAGGTTCTTTTCCTCATTGATTCTCAGCTTACAATGCAGATGTTTTCCCAATTCTTTGTTTTAATTACTACTAAAGACCATTTTTTATTTTCCTTGACTAACTGATTGACTCTACCAGTTACAGTATGATTGTAGGGTATCACAGATCACATCTATTTCTACTTTGTCTGCTTTGGCAATTAGTAGCTAGCATGTCATCCGCGAACAATAGATGATTAATTGCGGTGATGTTTCTTTTGTGTTTGTAATCGGTCAATCTTCTTTCAGAGGCTGCTTTTCTGAGTGATGCTGACAGAGTTTCTGCTCCCAAAACATTATGGTAGGGAGAAAGTGGGTCTCCTTGACGGAGTCCTGTGATAGATCTGAACCATTTAGAGGGAGCTTGTTGGTAAGTAATGACATGCTTATTGAAGAGAGAGATAAGCTCTTGTCCAGCTTCTCCAAGCTGAGTACTCAAAACCCATCATGTTCAGAACTTCATCAATAAAGGATCATTCCATCGTGTCGAATATCTGTTCCATGTCTATTCTGAGTAGCACCAACTCTCGAGGTTTTCTTTTGCTTTGCATGCCGTGTGTGTTATTTCTTGTGTCACTAATATTTTATCTATAATTGATCTATCAGGGACGAACACTGTTTGCACGCACACATACTAGCTAAGGAGATCGACGTCCTTTTTTTTAAAATTATCCATGGTGAGAATACGCTTCAAGCAAACTTGCCAGCTGCACAAGTAAATCATGACTCACTACTGATTTCTCAACTATGCAGATCCACGCATTTCCCTCGCAAGGGACGACTCGCGAGTTTGCGTTTCTGTTAATGGGATATATCCCATAGGAGCTATTGGTGCAGCGTCTAGTTAACTTGATTGTTCGCGTTATTCCTGGTCGCGTTATCCAATTAGTTGTGTCTTCACCTAGAGTCTCAGGCTCGCATCCAATCAGTACCAAGTCACATTTCGTCCCACATCACTCAAGGGTAAGCCCCACCTCCAGTTCAGCCCGAGGAGCAGCCACCTCCTCCTCCACATACAGATCTGGACATACTACCTCCACCGTAATTTCATTATGGGGAGTCCTCTGCTTAGGGTGCTAGATAGCCCTCTTGGGAAGACTATGAGGCTTTTGATAGGCGTCTTTCTGACTTAGAAACTCGTATGGATACCCTTGGGGTGATGTTTTTTGACTTTGGGAGTGTAATTGACACATCCTTTGGCTGGCTTGACACTTTTATGGACACCATGACTGGTCGGATGGACACTTTCTCCACAGTTTTGGATACCCTCTCCGCCCAAGTGACCAACCTGTCCACTAACATGACCACTCTCTCCACTAGCCAAGATGACTCTCGCCAGGCCTTTCACCTTATGAACCGCACCCTTGTTCACATCCAGCACCGTGAACAGGTTCATGGAAATGCCCTTGCCAATATTCAGCACCGTCTCCAGTTTCAAGACCATACTCTTGCTGAGATTTGGTGCCGCCTTGATGACCAAGGGCCTCCTGCAGATGGCCGTTGAGGACCTTCTGTTTCCTCCCCTCTCGTGTTTGTCGTTGGGTCCTCTAGTTCATTTTTTGTCCACTCTTTTGTATCCCATCCCCTCTTTTGATGATGCCAAAGGGGGAGAGGTAGTTCGTATAGGGATATCTACATCTTATGCATGATGTATGTTTTTATGACTACCTACCATTTAGCATTTGTCATTTGCAATAGTTGAGTCATTGGTATGTACGTCCTTTGTCGTGTCCTTTGTAGTGGCATTTGTGTGTAAGTCTATTGAGTCCATTGAGTCAGCTATGTAATGAACCTTATGAATGAAATGTACTTGGTATTGGCATACATATTGGATTATTTACCTTCACTTCTTTTCATAAAAATTCAACATATATGGATGATTGGAATGGATTGTTGCAGTATTGGCTTGTGGATGGATTGGTTTGAATATGACATAAATTTGTCTTGCGAACTATGCATCATTGATTTCAAAGTTTGAAATCTCTCTAACGGCACGCCAATGCATTCAATAGTCAAGAGTTTTGTCATCATCAAAAAGGGAGAGATTGTTGAGTCTCTCCAAGTGATTTTGATGATAACAAACCCCAGACTTATTTTTTTCATCACGTGCCAGGCATAAATGTAAAAGTGAGATTCAAGGATCAAAATAAGGTCGAGTTTCATCATGGGAAATACTAAAATGACTAAAGCCTTCAAGATGCATAAACTAAGCTAAATCGACCCCAAATGAATGTTTAAGTTGCTCAAATGCAAGGCCTAGTCTATGGATATATTTTCTTGGACTAACAACTCTGTTTTGTAGGGATTCCAGAGTTCGGTCGACCAATTATTTTGGATCAGTCGACCAAAAATTCAAGGGATAGGATAATAAAATAGTCATTTATTTTATTATCTCCATGATTGTTTCCTCCTTGATTATCATCCTTAGACGACCATGTAAAAATTAGTTGAATAAACATGTTTATTAATTACTTGGTCATTTAAATTAAAATTTTGCCACTAATAACTTGCTGAATATTGTTCTTAAATCACTGTTTGACAGTCATGCCACTCCGGTGGTATGGACTGACCGCACTGATAGAGTTTTTCTGAGTTTTCTAGACTCAATCTTGTAATAGTTTAGACTCTCCACCGGATACTCCCTCCGTCGAACTAGGTCCTCTATTATGAGACCTTCGTTAGTCCCCACGAGTCTGTGATTCCCACCAAGATGTCGATCAGGTTGTACCACCAAGACGTGAACCCACCGACTTGCTTGACTCACGTTTTGGGAGCAGCCAGTGTCAGGACTGTTCTGCCCCACTAGCGGCCCTCCCAGGACTGCGAAGGCTCCTTAGTGGCCCTGGCTAGACCACTAGGCCCCCTTTGTCCTGGTTATGAACCAATTTGATTAATCCAACCATTCTTGTTCCTGACCTAGTCTCCTCTGTCGACCTAGGTTGCGTAGGCTGGACCCTGGTTTGGTTCCACCCTGCCTCAGGTTGATCAAGGACCCGACGAAGTTGACTAAACCACCTTGCTATACTTAACCTGAAAATGGTCTAGGTTAGACCATTAGCCTCGTCCTAGCGATCCAGGTTATGACTGCCACCCTTGAGGTATAACGTGATTTTTGTGGTTTTATGTATTGTAGCGGTCGTGCCCAGGTTGGCCTAAGACTGTGAAATCTTGCCTTGATTCATAATCATTTTCCTGAACTTGGTCTTCAAAGTCACTTTCCTAAGATTTTTCATTTCACTTGATCTTAGAAGTAAGTTACATCAACTTAACCTTGAAATTCTTGGCCATTCATATAAGTGAATGTCTAGATTGGGATCTATGATCTAACCCTTAAATGCCAACACATCATAAAGGGTCTGGTCTAGTCCTAGAGGAGTGCCAAAAAGTACTTGTGCCCCAGGGAGTTGTAATGACAAGGTGTGACATTACACCAAAGTGCATGACTAGCATGTTAATCTAAGACATTCTACATTACTCACTATTTGAAATTTCTTGCGTGACATAACGTGCCATCTCACATGCAAAATTTTCATGGAAAGTTTAGAAATCTTGGTTATACTTGCACTTGTTCCTTAAATGCAGTCTATCTTTTCTTTTCCCTATCTATCATTTATCGCTTGTTATGAATTTATTATTGGTCTTTTGTCACTTTGTCACACTTGATGAAATGGTTAATCACTTAAACTATGCCTGATGATAGAGATATAAAATCCTACTGAGCTTTTGCTCACTCAGTTTTTCCACCTTTTGAGGTAGCTCAGATGAGGAGACACAAACTGATGGGATCGGGCAAGAGTGGTGGCAGGAGCAAGCCAGTTAGCGTCTGTTGTGTTCTTCTATAGAGTCGATGTAGTTACTTTAATAGTGAATGTCTTGAGTTATAGTAGGACTTATGTTCTTGTATTTTTTTCTCTTCGCGTCTGTTAATGTAAGTGTCAGTTAAGACCACAAGATGTGAGTTGTATTAAGTACATTTCATCTTCATTATCAATAAAGTTCTTAAGTGTATCGTCCCGTGACTCAACCCGAGTTAACGCGGAAAGGGCCGATACCCGAGACTCACGGCCGGTTTCTCAACCATACCCAGTCCCACGCATCCCTCGCTAAGGGACGATCGCGAGCTAGAGTCCCAGGTCACATGTCCGTCCCGCATCAAAACCTACAAATACCACGACTAGGGGAAACCTTGGGAAATACATGATCTCCCACCTGAAATTTCAGGTCTTGTCTTCGGTTATCAGCATATGACTTTTGCCTATCTTGGGCTGTCTTTAGTCTTTCTCTTATCACTTTCACCTTGTCGGTTGTATCTCAAACAAGATCAGGGCCAAGAATTTGTCTTTCACTGACCTCGTCCCAGTATATAGGTGTACGGCAACTTCTTCCATATAATGCCTCAAACTGTGCCATTTGAATGCTAGGTTGGTAGCACCAGGGTAAATAATATACTTAGATTTATGAGCTTCTTCTAAGATCATCTTCTTAGTATCAGCATGATCCGGATTACAAATACGACCTCGAAATAATAATCTTTCATCCTTTACAATAAAGAAATCCGGTCGTTGCTCCATATCAGCCTTAATCTCCAATAATACAGGGACATTCTCTTGTAACTTAACTAGATCTTCAATCAATGTGGGTTGTGTCCGGATATTGGCTATAAAGTAATTCTCTTTCTTCATATCAACATCTAAATTCAACTGAGCAAATTTAGAAATAAGATTAGGCATACCTTTCAGAAGACTTGATAGCTTTCCCACTAGTTTTCTACTGAGCGCATCACCTATAGCATTCGCCTTGCCTGGATGATATTGAATATCGAAATCAAAGTCCTTGAGATACTCTAGCCATCGTCTTTGCCTCATATTCAACTCCTTTTGAGCAAAGAGGTATTTCAGGCTCTTGTGATCTGAATATACAGTAAACTTTCCCCCATAAAGATAATGACGCCAAATCTTCAAGGCGAATATGACAGCAGCTAGCTCCAGGTCATGAACAGGATAATTCCCCTCATGCCGCTTCAATTGTCTTGAAGCGTAGCAAATCACCTTGCCATTTTGTATGAGTACGCACCTTGGGCCAATGCCAGATGCATCAGTATAAATTTCAAATCCGCCACCTTCAACAAGCAATTTCAGTACAGGTGCTGTGGTGAGATGTTCCTTAAGAGCCAATAAATTTTCTTCACATTCCTTTGTCCACTCGAAAGGATTTTCCTTCCTAGTGAGTCTTGTTAAAGGAGTAATGATCTTGGAGAAATCTTTGATAAATCGCCTATAGTAACCAGCCAGGCCAATGAAACTCTGAACTTCAGATACGGTGTTCGGTCGGCTCCAGTTCTTAACAGCTTTAACTTTAGAAGGATCTACTGCGATGCCTTCTTTAGAAATAATGTGACCAAGAAAAGAAGCCTTCTTAAGCCAAAATTCACATTTGTTCAACTTAGCATAGAGTTGATGTTCCCGTAAGGTTCGCAAAGTAACCCTTAGATGTTCCTCGTGATCCTCCTTTGTCTTAGAATAGATAAGGATATCATTAATAAAGATGACCATAAATTGGTCAAGATAAGGCCGGAACACATTGTTCATTAGTTGCATAAATGCTGTCGGGACATTAGTTAACCTGAACTGCATTACTATGAATATGGGTAAGGGTGACAAATAGGTCGCAACACTGATGAATAGCTTAGAAAAGGGCAGAAGAATGTCAGTTGCGTCAATGAAATGGAGCTCGGCACGGACTTAAAGGACAGAGGACTGTTCTTCCCATCCTAGGAAAGGACCTCACAGGGCATTCTCTCACTACCAGGAATTTTCAGACTTGATCTTCTCTTCCAGTCAACATCAAACCATAGAAATGCCTTGGAACTGCACTCTCTACAGTAGTAGACGTTTTTGGAGGGAAGTTTTCCCACCAGACTCTCTATCAGCATTCAGCTTTCCCCTATATATAAAAAAGCATCTCCTTCAAAAGGTATGGCGGCCATCGAAGAGGAGGAGAGCCCATCTGAGAAGAAAGAGAGAGCAATCCAGTTCGGAGAGAAAGAGAAAGAGAAAGAGAAAGAAAGGGATATCTACAAAGCTTCAAAAACTACAATCAAGCTGCTTTCATAGGAAGCTACATTCCTTTGTTTTTCTTATTGAGTCCTTTATTGTGCTGTTTCAGTTCAGCATTTGTTCCTTTACTATTTTCCTTTTAGTTCCTGTTTGGTTCCTTGCCTTGGTGTGCTTCATGCACACAAGGTGGTTGCGCATAGTCTTGACTGTGTGTGGTTTGCTCTGGGAGACCAGAACGTGGAGGAGCTGTTCCTCTGGTTTCTTTTGAGGATTCAGAAGAAGAGAGGATTCCTCCTCTGGGTTGTGAGCAACAGGGGCTGTTCATGTTTCCTTCTATGTAGTAGAAGAAGGGAGAAGTTGTTTCTCCAGTCACTGTGTGTAGCAGTGGGGCTGGTCTTGTAGGTTGCAAGATTAGGTGTGAGGGATTTTTTCCCCTCGGTCCAAGCTATTAGGCAGCGTTTGTTGTGGAGGTGTCTCCAGGCTCTTGATTTGCAAGGGAAGCCTCACTCGGTTTGAGTGAGGGGTGGACGTAGGTTTGTGGGTTACAGATCGAACCATCTAAAAATCTTTATCTACAGTGGTTTGGCTTGTGCGTACACTCCACAGAGTGAGTTGTGTGCTAAGTGCTCGAGATTGGTTTTGTGAGAATCGTTAATTTTCAATATCTGAATTGGCTTACTGCTATTAAGAGTTTGGTAGTCGTTCATATCTTATCTTATAGTGAGCAGTGTAAACTATGATCTAATTTCCTGTTCGGACTGAATTGAGTGTTGTTTGCAGTGGTAATGGTTTGAGTCATCTTGCTCTGCGAAGCTACATTGTTCTTTGTTTTTCTTTTGTTATTTTTCCTTTGTTACTTTTAGCAAGTTGTGTTGCTCAGCAGTGCAGAGGATTTGTTCCTCTGGTCAGCAAGCTGTGTTGCTCAACGGATTGTAGGGATCTAATCCCCAAAGCTGTGAATCAGTGATTCAGGCTGTGAGTCAGAGGGAAGCCTCACTTGGGTTGAGTGAGGGGTGGATGTAGGCAGACTGGGTGTCTGGCCGAACAACCTAAAAATCCTTTGTGTTCTGTGGTTTGATTGTGTGGTTGTGTTCGCTAGATGTTTGCTAAAGATCATTTCATGCACATCCATTCAATATTGCAATCTTAGTTACACGCTAAGTGTTCGTGTGTTGCTTTATGTTGAGTGCGAGTTTCTAATAGAGCCATATTTTAATTGTGGGATCTATGCAGGTGTGTAGGGATGTGGTCGGAACTCTCAACTTTTTCCCAGTTGTGATCTCAGTCGTGACTGCTTGGTGGTAATTTCAATTGCCTCCTTAGTCTGGACGAGAAGCTAGGCAGCTGTGATGCTGACTCCAGGAGCATGGCGGATTTGCAAAATTTTGTTACATCCAACGATCTCTATGATATTGGTTTCTTAGGTAGCAGCTTTACTTGGTTCAACGGCCGTCAAGGCTCTGGTATTTGGGCCAGATTGGATAGAATCCACATCAATCCAGCTTGGTCTATCAATTTCCCAGCAACTAAACTTGAGCACTTGTCAAGAACTTGCTCTGATCATTGTCCTCTCTTTGTCAGGCTATATCACAATGCTATTGCCCCCCGGCCAAATTTTGCTTTCAACAAATGTGGATGTCTCATTCGTCTTTTCTATAGGACGTCTTGATAGCATGGAATGCGGCTCCCTTGCCTTGAATCCACTGCAGACTCTTGCTATGAAGCTTAGGGCAACCAAGGTCATGCTAAAGAAATGGAACAAGGAGGTTTTCAGTGATATCTTTAACAATATCCAGCAGACGGAAGACCAAGTTTTGCTGGCCCAGAAACCTTCGATAGTGATCTTTCAATTGTCAATACTCAAGCTCTTGATGCATCCAAGGCGGCCCTTGCTAAACAGCATGCACGGGAGGAAATTTATAGGCCACAAAATCAAAAATTAAATGGTTAAAAGAGGGTGACCGAAATATTAAGTTCTTTCATTCATGTGTTCTCTCTAAGTGGAGAAAGTCTATTATCTCCCATCTTCAAGATGATTCCATGAATATTGTTGAGCTATGTGTGTGATTTTGATGGCAACAAAACTTTATGTGTGTGTGGCAACATAACCCTATGTTTGTATGAGAAAGCTTGATCAAGAGTGCATATGTCTTGTTCTAGATGAGATTGATTTTGTGGAAACATGCTTGGATGAATGCGTAACTGCATATGTATGTGATGCATGTGATGCATGCGACTTGAAGGTCCCATGTTTATAACAATGCTCCTTGTGAAAATAATACTTCATAAATGTTATTTTTATCAATAAGAATACCATTTGAATGAATAAGTTTCAATGCTATTGTACATGCCTTTGCATTTGGCATGATTGTCTACGTGTGCGTGTTGAAACATTTTGATGTTGAAGGTAATTTAGATATAAGAATGCTATTGAATGGTTGAGCTCCCATGTCTTTATATTTAGATGATTGAAAGATTCAAGTTCATCATAACAAAAACTTGTCACATGGTGTAATGTGTTTTTGTTGGTTGAAATGAGAAGTTCAATACATGTTTGAGTGGGTTTGTTGAAGTATTTTTGAGTGAATAAGTTGAAAGTGCCATCCTTGATGTAAGTATTTTGATTGTCATCTAACCACTTGCTTTATCATGTTTTTCGGGCTGAAAATTCATGGTTGATCCTCATTGGAAAATGGTAATATCTAATCACTTGTTTTCCCTTGGTTTAATGGAGGTTTTAAGTGTTTTTATAACCCAAACAGGTAGGGGTCGACCCTCAGTGTTTCTAGTTAAGACAGAAGGTGCAAGATGCAGTCTGGGTGCAGGGGTCGACCCATGCTGTCTGGGTTTTGTTTTTGTGCTGTTTGGCCTCTTGGGTGGCGTCCCCAGTTCTTGGTGGCGGTAATTCGATACTTGTATCAGGTTATCGGTACCCTGAGCTCTGGGTCATTACACTGTGAGTACAGGAGATGAGACGAAATGGCAAAAGACTAGAGTCCAACATGCTCTTTCATTGGAAAAAAGACTTAAGATTTACATATTTCTAAATGTGGGGAATTTCCCAACCCTCAAGGGATGATAACTTATAGCCTCCCTTTCCAAGTACTTCTGTAACCCTATACAGGTCCTCCCAAATTTGGAGCTAGTTTTCTCGCGGCTGCTCGTGGGTTAACAGCGTTGGCACGACATAGTACGAGGTCCTCGGGGAAGCAGTGGTGCTCTTTGACCCAAGTGTTGTAGTATTGGGTCAACTACTGTTGTAGGTGGCCAGACGCGTCTGGGCGTGGTCTCTATCTTCTATCAGCAGGTCCAGGTTTTCTCGCAATGTTTGATTGTTTCGTGCTCCGTCAAACTAGCTAACTTTTAGAGTTACATTGGATATCTCGACTGGCATGACAACCTCGGCTATATGCATCAGATGGAATGGAGTCTCTTCGGTGGTTGCTCGAGTGCTGGTGCGGTGTGCCCATGGGACTCTTGGAATGGTGTCCACCCACTACTCGTCAGCTTGCTATGGACGGGTTTTGATGTCGTAAAGGAGGGTCTTGTTAGCGTTCTCTACTAGACCGTTGGCCAGAGGAAGTCCTATCGAGATATAGTGATTCTAGATCCCCAGCTCCGAGCATTTCTCTCGGAAGACAACACTATCGAGATGTCTGTTGTTGTCTGTTGTGAGTACGCGTGGGATCCCAAATCGGCATATGATGTTGTGCATGATGAACACCCATGATGTCTCGCCCGTGATATTTGCGAGAGGTTCCGCCTCAACCCATTGGTGAAGTAGTCAATGGCGACGATGAGTAATTTTCTTGGAAGGGACCCAAGGTATCCACCTTCCACTGAGAAAATGGGTGAGGCTCCATCCGGGTGTGAAGTTACATCGCGAGCTGATGATGCAGATGTGCGTACTTTTAACATTGGGAGCAACTCCGTACATACTTAAGGTAGTCCTCTTGGAAGGTAGGTCACCAGTATCCCTGCATGAGCAGGCTTCTGACAAGTGCTCGCCCCCCTACATGGTTGCCGCATAATCCTTCATGGACCTCACGGATGGCCTGCTTGGCTTCAGTGGGGAAAAAACACTTTCGGAGTGGTGAAGACAATGAATGCCTAAAAAGGAGTCCATTAACCAGCGTCAAATACGTCGTTCGAGCTCGTAGTTGCTTGGCTTATGAGCAATCATCAAGTAGGTGCTGGCAAAGGAGATAGTCGAGGATGGAATCCATCCACGACGGCTTGCAATCGATGGCGCTGACCTGAGGCTCAGGCTCCTCAATGCTTGAATGCTGAAGCTCTTCAATCAAGATGGACTAAGAGCTGACTGACGTCGTGGATGATGCAAGCCGAGAAAGGGCATCTACACAGGTGTTCTCCACTCTTGGTATATGTACCACCTCGAAATGGGAGAGCCCTAATGAGACTTCTCTGGTCTTCTGGACGTATCTTATCATGACGGGCTCTCGAGCTTCGCACTCTCCATGAACTTGGCTGGCGACCAACAAAGAATTATGCTACCCACATTGCAGTGCTCTCTCTCTATCTCACACACACTTAACCAAGGGTAATTTGATATTTTACTCTCCTTGAGTATAGGTTAACTATAGTTTAGTTAATTTTGGTACGAAAAAATGAACGGTATGGATTTATATGTATAACGATGAAGATTGTAAAAATTTTTAAGATAAAAGTCAGATTTGAGAGACTAATCAATAAGTCACTGAACTTATACGGACTAATATGTAAATATCTCGTCAAAATACGGGATCCGCATCTTCTTGGTTTTCAGCCTGAGTCGGTTTCAGGGTTGCAAGCGATTGATGCAAGAAAAGGAAAGTTCACGTAGATATTTTGCCTTGTTCTGTGGTTTCTGCTTTAATACTTGATTCTTCTACGAAACGGGTCCTTGAATTCGGGGCTTAACCCAGGATACGGTTCTCAGGAATTCCTGTCCTCCGTCTCCTCTCAAGTTGGATCTCTTGATGATACGCAGATGAAAGCCAAGCGCTCATCCAAGACGAATCGCAGAGTAGGGAAGCTGGCTCTCTTTTTTCTCCGGATCGAAATCACATTTTTAATATCGGTCTTGGTAAAATAAAACATAAAATTCGAGCAAAATGTTATTTCGCTTCGACGAAATAAGCAATGTGCAAGTGAAATGACGTTGCCGGTCATCAATTTTTGTTTATGGTTAACAATATAAAATGAGCATGTTAGTGGGGACTTCACTTCAAACCTTGACCACTAACATTGGATAGACAGGCATGTCGTCTCCCTAGATTTGTAAGCATCCTTTTGCCGTAGCTTTGCATGAGATATCAGGGCCCGTGTACCAAGGCACCGTGGGTAAGTTGGCGAGAAGAAACACTGTATGTAGTTAGAGCACTAGAATGGTTCGCAACCCCACTTTTAACTGGAAGGGGAGTGGAAGACTTGAAGTACAGTGATGTTAGGTACCCGTCCCGGACGGGTGGGCGCAATGCACTCACCTCACGTGGCCAATCCCGTCCGGGATGGGTTTATCCGTCTGGGTCGGATAATAGGCGTTTCCCATTGAAGGTTGCGCATCATTTGGCACTTGCTACGTAAGCAAATTTTGGCATTCCTATTCACACAATCAAATGATGGAATTAAACATATGGGAAATTGCAAGTAAATGGACAAACAGAGAAGCTCGTGGGCCAAAGTCACACCGCAACTCTATGCTCCCAAGGTAGACGGAAACAACTATTTGATAGGAGTTTTGGGACCGCAACTCTAGCTCGTGGGCCAAGTCACTGCGCTCTTCTGCTCTACTCTTTTGTTTCTGGCTTGAGACTGTTTGGCTTTAGTGACAAATTGCTGCAACGATTTGCCGACTTTCAGACACATATCTTATTGGGTTTTCCCTAATCTGAAACGAGGCGGTCGCACTCAGACCTAACTCAAATGGGGAGGAGAAGGGGCAGGGGGCTGGAAAGGCCTCTTGTCTTCCAGTTTCTTGAAGCCGCAAACAATCCACACGCGCAGGTGTGTTAGAACTCGTGACCCTGTCTGGACGAATGCAACACACCCTCCTCCGCACCCATAGATGCAAATAGGTTGAAGTCACCTGACACTCAGGGTTTGTCGTCTCATTGCGGATCGTTTTGACCCACACTATCCGACCCGACTCGAAATAGTTTCAAAGAAAAAGTGAAAGACTGTTCGCAACAGGGCAAAAAAGCCGACGCAGAACTTAATCCGGATTTTATACGGGAAATCAGGAGGGTAAACCCCATTGCTATTTTTCTGGGTTCTTCCAGCTCACGGTTTGGGCGCGCTGCCAAGTCTGCAAATTCCAGTAATTAATTGTACGTGCGTCTTCTGTACGCAGAAGCGAGCTCCGCGCCCCTCTGAGCTTTTGGCTTATTCCCATTTACCACCCTCCCTCTCTCTCTCTCTCCAGACAACAAACACGCGCAGACTCACTGAGATGGCCGGGGAAGGCTGCGTGGAGCAACCCCTCTTCGGTGGTGCCGTCTCCAGCGCGTTTCCCCTCCGCTTCCAGGTGCACCCAGTATCCATGCCACCCCTCTCCTTCACATATCTCTAGTCCACGCGTTCTTGCTTCTCGTAAAGTTTCAAGCTTGGTTGAGAATGAAAAGGAAAGTTGTGATTTTTCTGCCGTGGGAATCGCAGGATCTCAGCAACATCCGGGACGTCCCTGATCACCAGGTCGGTTTGAGAGCTCGATTTATGTGTTCTTTTGATTTCTCGGTTTCATCTTTTTTCCTCTCTCCCCCCTTTTCATAGTTTATGAACTGTTTGATATGATTTCTTGTCCCCGGGTGCCGCTTTTGCATGCTTGTTTAAAAGGAGGCGTTTGCTGATCCAAGTCGCGACGAGAGCATCATCTTTGAACTCCTTGATTTGAAGCATGATGTTGGGGACGAGGGGAGCGCAGCATGGTTCCTCCGCGACCTCGCTGCGGAACAAGATGCAGAGAGCGGCATGGTAAGGAATGGGTCGCCTTCCTCGTGCACAGGAGATTTCATTTCTTGACTTGTGCTTTGTGATGCTTGTCCTTTTGAGAGTTTAGAATGCGATGTATAACGTATATTCTGTATCGTAAAGTTAAAGAAAGGACAGTGATTTGGAAATTGAAAGAATGCTCTGGTTATGTTCCCTGTAGATCGTAGATGGCAGTGGCTTCTTGTCATTGTGATTTTGATAGTTACTTCCTGATGTGCACATTTGCATTTTGGGTCATTTCCCATCACTATTTTAAGGTCACACACTAGGTCGTTCATATAGTGCACTGAATGCTTTGCTTACATTGTGCTACAAGTTCTGATGCAAGAAGTATTCATGCGATAAGCTTTAATGCAAAAGATGAAGTTATGTATCATACATCATAAGTTGGAATAACGTCCTTCTCATGCATTGGTGTATTTGGTGGTTCTTGATAGGAGGCCAGACAGTTGTCATGGTTCTTATGACTTTGGATTATTGAGGGAGAGACATTTATTGGCTGAGAATTATGGTTTGCAGGTTGGGATCTCTTCCTAGTGATTCTTGCTTTTTGATTGCTCAATGATTAATTTGCATCACTTTGTAGATGTTGCAAATTAAGTTCCAGTGCTAAAGGTGGTTAAAGTCAACCAAAGCCAGGTGTTTCTCAAATCCATTTTTTCTCTGACCTCCACTTCTAAGGCAAGGGAGGTCTCAATAAGCTGTGAATTGGCCTTTTGAACCCGGTCAATCATATCTTGCCTGCTGTTGGATGTTTCAGATGTCATTAATCATATGTCACGATATGATAACTTGGTAAAACTTGGGAATAAAATGTCATTCGATCCTGCTATGTGAAGGTATGTTCAGATCAATAATCTTATTTGTTCAAAATTATGAAACAACTTAATTATTTTTGATTCCATAGTTTAATCCTCACGCTGCATGGCTGGCTGTAAGGTAAGAAATTACTGTGGTTTATGGATCTTGTAGAATTATTTTGTAAGTGGGAATGTCGCATTTAAATGTCAACACTCATTATCTTTGTTAGAACCAAAGTTGGTGTTATCTTCCTTCTTACTATCGGGCAAGTACGCTACATGTTGAACATCAAGTAATTATCTTCATGTTCATATGCTATAGCTAATGATAAAGCCTACTTGATTTCCTATTCAGATGATATAGCCCGCTTGATATCGGGCAAGTATGATACATCCTCACGTTTCATTGATTTCTTGTTCAGATAATATACCCTCAATGATAGCGTTATCTTCGTGAGATAATTTGTAAGGAACATCAGGTATTTGAAATTCAGCTATGTCATGATGTTGGGTAGAGTATAATGTAGTGAAAAAATTATAGAATATCTCTCAACCATTGCTTGTTGCTCATGAGTCCAATTAGCCATGGGTCGTTTAATACTTGAAATCCTGTTCCATGGGTCCAGTATAATGTCTATAATGGGCAATTGCAAAAGACTAGTTATGTAATTATTATTTTTTTCTTTACTTGAGATGAAGGTTTCCTTGGGGGCAGGTTTCATTGAGCAGTGTTTTCTGTAATCGATTTTAAGCTTTTACAAATAGATTTTGTAATATTGGATGGTACAAGTAACTTTTTCTAGTTATGGCATGACATGGATCTTATGAGACATTTCAACGTAGATCACAGTCATGGTCATTTTAATTGTCTTGCTAACTGGTGGATGCACTAAATTCACTTATTATTATAGGATCGTTAAATCGTGTATCGGTTTATCATTTTATCAATTTTTATCAAGTGCGAGGACGTGCCAGTTAGTTAGGTGACAAATAATTAATTTTAGCTCCGAGACTTGAGTGGTCCGGAGGCAATGATGCACTCCGTCTGATTAATCAGACGATTGTGAATATCAGATCGGGACTGGAGATCCGTCGTGCCATAAAGGTCACAACGTTAATTATATCTCCGTGAACAAGAAACTACCTTTAATTAATCGTCAACATAAAGGTTCTTATGACCTAAAATTAGCGTTAATGAAATAAATAAATTGATATCTTAGATTGCATAAGAGCACCTTGCATTTGAGAGGGAGAAAGTATTCAAATCGTGTCGGTCATCTCATTGACCCCCCCTTTTTTTATTCGGATGGGAGTCCGGGCTAGAATCATAATAAAGATATAAAGAGCTTCGAGCGAATGTCTGTTGATAACGGCAGTTTTGATATTTAAGCGATAAGGAATCCAATGTTAGATCCCAATGTCTGCCGAAGTACGGCAAGTTTGATATTGAGTATCAAGAACGGGTCAGATTTAGCAAGATATTGGCCCGGGGTAAAGTCGGACCATGATCATGTTCGGGGTGATCCCCGAGATCCAAGCACAATTTGTCGGGGTATCCTTAATATTTCCTTCACACCGGGTCTAGAGAGGGTGAGGGCCTCGAATCAATCGCCATTAATTTCTTAAAGATGGTGTTCGAATTCAGATCACTTCTGTCTGGAAATCCACATCATGCGTAGAGGCTAGCCTCCGCCAAGTACCAAGGGTCCAAAACTTCCATATAGTAAAAATTTACAATTTACATTTTATTGTTGCATATCTGTGTACAATGAGAAAAAGATTGCTATTTGGTTGAAACTAATGCACATAGTGAGGGGGAGCTAAGTCAATTCTATCAGATATATTGGTCTGCTTCTGATTGTCAAAATATGTATTTTTGCTATTGCCGCTGGTTGGGATGTTATATTGCTGAAACTCTGTTCAGTGGAGTCAATGCTGCTTTAGTATATGGCTGAACATCTTGTCTGTATTAGCCAGCAGGTCGATGCATATGGAAGATGCACTGACCTTGTCATGCTAGTAGGTCGATGCATATGATAGGTGCACCGACCTTACCATGCTAGCTGGTCGAAGCATAAGGAATAAACATCGACCTCAGCTCACTGGCTAGTTGAAGCATTTGAGAAGAGCCTCAACCTCACTGGAGAGGATTAGGTGGTTAACGTTGAGGTTAGACTTGTGAGATGTGCAGAGTTGTTGCTGAGACTATTGTGGCTGGAATGCATATCCTAGTTATATTAGAAGGTCGATGTTTGTGAAAAGAACACCGACCTTATCACACTGGCAGGTCGATGCATGAGACAGTTGCACTGACCTTACTATGTTAGAAGGTTGAAGTATATGAAGGGAACCTAGACCTTAATACACCTGATATGAGTTGGCTATTGTGAGATGCTGTGCTAAGGTTGTCTGCAAATCTGACCATAGTCTTACCTTTGTCTCTATGTGGCCTTCTACTCTACTTCTCTTACCTATCATTACCTTTATTTAATTCTCCATCCCAGTTCAGTCATCTACATTATCTATGACAAGTCTTTCCCACTTCTTAAAGGTCTATGCATTCTTTCAAGGGGAGTTTGTCATTAGAGTTTATCATTCAGGGGGAGTATGTCATGAAATCTTTTATCTTTCCTAATCAAGAGACTTGATTATCAGATCACCCAGATCTTAAAGAAGCTGCTTGACTTTACGGAAATGTGATTCTCTATCTATGAAGATTAAATCTAATCTTAATTACTCAAGATTGTCCTTGAATGCATTTTCAATGGTCTTAAAACATTCTAAGAAATGGAACTGTCCATTTATCCCTATAAATCTAAAAATTACAAGTAACAAGACATTCTGGTTAAGAATCATGTACTCATATTGTTCTTAAGCTGTTTTAAGGTAAAATATGATATAAGGCTAGGGAATATGCCATCAAATAAAAATAATAAAAAGGTAGAGCAATGGCATATCTTTTGGAGAAACTAACTATCTGTTTCAATAAAATTCAAAGGTTATGTCATGATAAAAGATGCTATCTTTGTTCATAACTTGAAGCATAACAGTAGACTGCACTGAGTAACCAGGGATTCTGGTGTCTGGTAATCATGTTTCCTTGAGTAAAATCGTGTAGTCACACTAGAACGCTCAATCAAATAAACAAAAATAAAAGAAAAAATATGGTTGACTCTGTGTTCTTTTTCAGTAACTTAAAACTATTTAACTTCAATATAAGACAGATTTAAATTAGTTGTGTCTAATAAAAATGACAAGTAAGATTGATGATTTTCTAACTGGGCCGATCACCCTTAGAAAGGGACAAAATTGTGAGGCTGGTAGGTCAAAGCGGACAATATCTCGACAATATAGAGTACGAGACATGACATTAACCATTTTCATTTGTTTTGTTTTGTTTTGTAATCTCTTCATGTGTATTGCACATTAGTTCATGGTGACCCCTTTTCTTTTAGCTCAGTTCATCTGTCATCATTCTTCATGTCAACAGTCTTCAAATTCCCTAGCGAAAGTCTGGCAGCACCTCCCCTAGACCTAGAGTATTAGGGGGTGCTAATTAGGTACACATCCATGGAGAAACTCCGAGACGGCCCCAAAATAAAAAGGATGTGCACGGAAGTGGCAACATCTGATGACTTGAATTGGGCACAGAAACCCCGAGGACTAGCCTACAAGGGATTCCAATGACCCAAGGGCTATCACAATCCCAAATTCGAGATGTAGTCTTGAACTATTGCCAAACTATACGGCCACTAATATGCATTCTTTTAAAAGAGACTGCCTGGGGACCATGCTAAGAGAAAGCGAGCCCTCGGAGATCTAAAAATGATCAAGAAATTTCAGAGAGGAGCCAAGGGGAATGAATGAAAATCAGGAAGCGGCCTAATAGGAGCCTGTAAGGGCGTGAATCCCGAGTCATACTCATAGGGTGTGTAAACCCGAGACCCTTCCTAAAGGCCGTTCTTTGCATCTCTTCCCCAAGATAGTGAAGATCTACTGTCATAGAAGACACAATTCTGGGATTAAATCCCATATATCCCTCACCCCTTTGGCATCATAACTATGAAATCGGTTAAATCTTGAGATGGGGTTTTGAGAAGTGGAAAGATATCCCTATCAAAATCTGATTACCGGCGAAAGCCAGTAAGTAGGAAAACATTGCAAGTAGGAGAGCAAGGGGAAAGAAGAGCATGAACATCAAAGAATGACCATCGTGAAAAGCTGCAACATAAACAAAAATCTCCCGAAGAGAAGTGTTTCTTTATTTCATATCAGTGGAAAGAAGGAAAATACATCGCATAAGCACAAGGAGGAAAGGAAGAAATATAAAAGAAGGGGGGTAGAGCAGGGAATGGTGCTCCCTTCTCTCGTCCCTCACGTCACTTCTCTCTCTTACTCTCTCCCTTTCTCAGCTTCTTGAGTAGGACCTCTTCAAGATCTCTTAGCGTTTCTTCAGGATCCCCTTCAAACTATAGAAGCTCTTCGCATCTTCAAGGTGCCCTTCTTGTAGGAATGCAGGGGTCCTTCTTCGGAGGGCACCCTCTATGTTCTACCCCCCTTTTTTTATGCTGCTGTCACATGATTGCTGCTGCTGCTACGTGGTTCTTGTTGCTGCTACTACATGGCTACTGCTCCTACTGCGTGGCTGCTACTGCGTGGGTGCCACCCCTGCTACTGATGTTGCTTGCTGCTACTGGGGGTGACCGAGTAGAGGAGAGCGGCGGAGGGGGAGAGGGAGGCCTCTCCCAGCTTTGAGTGGCCCTACCTACCTACAATCGCATGCTCGTCGGTAACATGGAGGAGCCTTCGGACGTTCAGGTGCGTGCGAACAAATGGTCAATGAGCATTCAATACTGCGGGGGAGAGAAACGCGGGCGGGTTGCGGGGGTCAACCCATGCAAGGGAGAAGGAAAACACAACGGGAGCTGCCACCTAGGCAGAAGCAGAAGGAAATACAAAAATAAGCAAGTAGGGGCACCCTTCTAAGGGTTCACCCCAGGTACATCATCATGTGCCCCAGTCTCACCGGGTTCACGTGCATCAACGACTTCAGCAAGAGGCAAGTCCTCGTCCAAGTTCACCACTTGGCTTCCCACCGCCAAGACGTCTGTGGGTGCCCGCTCGTCCATGCTCGATTCTCGCGCTGACTCCTCGGCCCCCGCGCCATCGACGTCAGGCTCCCCCTCACCATCGTCGGCCTCCGGGCCATAAGGAGTCGAGGGAGGAAGAAGAGGCGGAGCCACACGGCCAAAGCTCATCGCGGTGGCCTTCACAGCGGCACTCCAACCCTCCCAGAAGCCACGGTCGTAAGCCGGCGCATAGAACTCCAGGGCCACTTCTGTCAGCTCATCTCGGTAGGCCAAAGAGGAGCGGAAGCACTCCACCACTTCCTCGCCCATAGTCGACATTGAGGAGCGTAGCACAGCTAGCTCTGCCTCTGCCTCCCGAGCACGGGTCTCCATGGCTCAGACCTCCGCCCCCAGCCTGGCCGCTCGCTCCTCAGCTGCATCACCCCGCTCTCGAAAGGAGTCCCGGTCACGTTCCATCCCAGCGAGGGCTAGTCCTTGTTGGATTGGCTGCCTGTGGAGCTCGGCATAGGCCGCCTCAGACCCCTTTAGGTGCTCCTCGAGCCCTGCTTGAAGAGCCTGGCTAGACTCTAGCATCCGAGCGAGACCCTGGAAATGATGCCTCCACAAGCCGAAGGCACTAACGACCAGACACGCACTCCTCGAAGCCACCGCCGTCAGCTCATTCTTGGCCCCAAGACCGAACTCACTGGTATGCTCATACCATTGCACGCTCCTCCCCATGAGATCGATGATCATGGCGATCCCGACCAGCCCAGATGTCAAGTCCTCGGGCGGTGAGGATTGACTATGCTGAGGAGATCCTGACGGAGGAGAGATGTTGGCATCATCAGCCGCTGGAGCCTTGCCCTTGTCCTGCCCCTGTGCCAGGGGGACTGAGGCAGAGCTAGCGACCACCGACTCCTCAGCCAACGGTAGTGGCAGAGCCTTAGTGGAAGGCAGCTCAGATGGCGGAGGGGGCAGGATACGACTGCGAGCAGGGGTGGAAGTCCTCGCCCTTTTCCTCACCTAACGTTGGGTGTCCAGCGTCGCCAGGTCATCATCGGCCAGGGGGGTGGGGCTACCACCAGCCATGGCGGGTTCCTCACCAGCTGTACTAGTGATTCCTTCGGGGGAGCCCCTCTGAGGACTAGGTCCTCGACTCGCCGTAGATGCCATCGACGAATGCACCAGAGAGATGCCGATTGGGACCGGGTACTATAGCCTCCCCAGAGCAAATGCAACCTCGGCCTGGGGGGCAACGATCGACACCTGACCGGTCCCCGGAGCAACATGATCCACGGGGCGAGGAGCAAGCCGCGGTAACTTGATGATCTCATAGGTCCAACCCTGAATTTTAGGCGCCCCTGAAAGAAGAACAAAGCTGGCCGTGTACCACTCACAGCCAGAGCAACCTGGTGGAAAAATAAAACTAGGATCGTGCGGTAACGGAGGACTCAACCCCAGCTCCCGGAGCAGCACCAAAGTCAAAGCGAAGTCTGCATCAACAAGGGGATACCGAAGAATGGCCTTCAACTTTTGACGGTCCTCAGCCCTGAGGGGGGGCTTCGTGTCACGCCAGGTGGGACGAGCGCCTCGACGCATCCAACCATCAGAGGCATCACGGTCTTTCGACTTGATAATGTACACATATTGCTCTGACCAACCCTTACAGTTAGATGCGGTACGGGAGACTCGGATGAAATGCTGGTGGGTGCGAGCCTTGAAATAGGTGAAATAGGTATCAATCGAACAACTTTAGAGAAGAAAGAAGTGCCAGAATAGATCGGCGCTTGGCTCCACCGACGCCCTATGACATGAATAGACGAATCCATAGAGGATGGTATAAGAATTGGGGGTTATTTTCCCAGGATGTCATCCATAGTAATGGAGGACAGACGCGATGAAGGGATGAACTGGAAGGCGGAAGTCCGCCTGGAAGGAGGCCACCGGGACCATGATCCCGCTAGAAGGGAAACTCATGATATCATCACCCACAGATGGGAAGATGATGTCATACTTGGGGGGAATTTGGAAAGCTCCCCGTAGGCCATGAATCACCATATACGCTACTAGCGATGGAGAACTGGGTCGACTAGGGCCGGCACCCAAAGTGCTCGGCATGCCACCTCGACCGCGAGGTGCTTCTTCGAAAGAAGAAGAACTGACTTGAGGGACTCCCCTACATGGAGGCATGACTACAGAAGATGGGAGATGCAAGAGAGGGAAGAATCCTCACCGGGTAAGGGAGGAAGGTGCCTACGATGAGCACGGCAACTAGCGGAACGCGAATGGAGACTACGGGGAAACCACGCAGTCGCCCTTATAACCACTCACGATGGGTCGGCGCCACCTTTCACGAGGCAGGTGAAAAGGTGCCTGTCGCAGCGTCAGGTAACCGTTCGAAGCCCGCGCTCCCAGAACACGATAAGACGCGAGTCATGATTACCAGCGTGGCTTCTGTCATTGCCAAAAGTGCCTTGCTCGCCAAGCCAGTCCCGAAGCTCCCAACACCCACGATACGAGGAGTCCAACCTCGGGCCTCGTGCTCTGAGAAAACTCTCTCCTGATCGACTCTCAAGCCCCCTACAGAGTGCTCAGTGACTAAGAGTAAGGGAGAAGTGAGGAGGGTAAATTCGATTTGACTCAAGAATGGCCCAATAATGATAGGCCCACGATGAATTGCTCACGGTAAGCCCTGCTAAGGAATGGGCACATGTGCTCGGCCCAACAAGAGGAAGCCCGGTCCAGAAAAGTATCAGATTCTACAATGCGTAATGGCTACAGCCCAAGGGTAGTTATCACTGGAGGACTCTCCGGCGACCAACCGTTACCCCCACGACGTCAACCTTGACCCCATAACGGGTGAGCACGTCCCATGAGCGCCGTAAGACTCACCCCTGGACCAGCCAATACCGGGGTAATCGCCCTCCAATGGAAAATTTCTGCCGCTATAGCGGAGAAACGTTACTCTACTATGGACGCCCTTCCCTATCAAGGCATGAGACTCCTCGCTCCAGGACAACCCCCTATAAAAGGGAGGTCGACATAAGAGACTATAACGCTACTCAGGAGAATAGAGCTACTGGTCCTGCTACACAGCAAGAAGAAGAGAGCGATTGCCTAGAATCTGAGAGAGATTCCTTCTGGTGACCTTACCACCCCATGAGCACTGACTGAGTGAGCACTGGGACCGGTGAGCACTCGTCCAGGAGATCTCTACGGCTCTTCAACCTCCTACAGCGATCTCTCTCTGATGTGGATAGACGCGCGACTCGACTCCAATTGGATATGTGATCCTTGTACTCTAAGCAAACTCGCGATCGCTGCTAACGAGGGAAGCGTACGGACGTGCACGGTTGAGAAACCGACAGTGAGCTAGGGTGGTCAAGTCTCTCTTATGCCCGGATCGGGTCACAGGATGGTCTCGTTCTCTCTCGCAACAATGATGATATAAAAAGTAAGCGGGCTACGATTCTAGAATGCTCTCTAGCAGCGGCATATGAAATATATATGAATAAAGTAAAATGCCGAGTCAAAGGAGCGAACACGATACCTCCACGCTCTCGGCGTGGGGAAGATGACCCCAGCTGAACTGATACACCCAGAACAGTAATGAAATTAATTACAGTAGTGATTTCTATGCCCACTCCACGTAGGGAGGTAAAGGGCGATACAGTGGGACCCGGGAGTAATGGGTTCGGGTTGACGGGTAGCTTCTTGTGTAGCTTCGGTGGCACATGTACTTGCGATCGTGGGGCCCACGTGCCGGTCAGTGTAGCCATGTGGGACCGGGATGGCACCACTGTGGTGGGGATTCCTAGAGGGGTGCTCCCTGGGTTGGCGGTGCACTGGTTCGCCGGTCAAAGGCCGGGCAGCTCCGATCGTCACTGGTCGGAAAGGGTGCCCACAGATCTGCTACTTCTGTTCTTAGGCGCGAGGGATCGACTCTATCTCCAATAAGGCTCCTAATTCGATCAAAACCCTCAGCCCTAGGTCAATCTCCATAAATAGGACCCAGTTTCAACCTGGGCGAACCCTAGTTTTGGATCGGATGTAGCAGAGGTATAGTATTGTCGTTTTAAGTTCTTTCTTTAGAACTTTATGTTTCATTTAGTATCTTCTAACTCCCTTCCAAATTTCATGATAGGAGATCAAACAGTCAAAGAGTTAGAATGATCGGAAGTTGTTGTTTCTACGTGGGATGCACAGGAACAAGAGCGTTCTTCCAGCGAGAAATTCCCAGTCTAAGAGGAATCCCAGAGATAGGTTGTCTCATGAATGACTTAAACTTAATGTTAGGAACAAAAGCCCTCTCCTATCTCTTGATTTCATGCATTAGACATGGAGTATTTCACATTTTACTTTGAATGCGCAATTAGGTTTTTAGTTCATGTAGTCCATGAAACTCTAATGGAAAAAGATTAAAACTTTGGTTGAATTCATGCCTTCTCATGCATTAGTTACATGCTATCATGCTTTATCTTTAAATTTTACTTGGTTTACATCATTATTTGCCATAAAAATTGCCCCTACAAGTCGGTATTAGTCTTTGTCTGATGAAGACAGAAGGTGGTCTTGCAGAGACTGTGACTTCCAAGTAGTGGTCATGGGGAAACCACGATCTTACTTCTGTTACCCCAACCAGTGATCAGATCAAGTTTCACATTTTATTATTTTATCTAGTAGTGTCTGCAACGTATTGCTTGCTATTTAAGTTTACTGCTATATCAGGTTTCTACAGGTTCATGTGTTATGCCGTATCATGTTTAAAAGCTTATTTTCATATTATGTTATTTTCACATGAAAACCTTATAGTGTTATACTAAAGGATGTTACTCTTTTGTTCATACGACGATCTATGTTTTCACATGATCTCTCTCTCATCTTACTTCTGGTTTTCGTTACCTACTCGTAGCCCGTACTCTTGTACGTAATCTATTAGCCACTTGCACACGATAGGAAACTTTCTGGGACATTGAATGACTCTTCGTTGGATATTCCTTCAACTGCACTAGGAATTCATGTTTCAAGGCCTCCGTAAGTCTCCGTGAGCCTGGGATTCCCACTAAGATGCTGATCTAGTTGTACCCTAAAAACCCAAGTCTAGAAAAGTACTTCACAATTCTTGCACTCTGTCCTGATTGCAGCCAGAAAGAAACCACTAACAGCAGATAGCGGCTGACCAATGACTACTTTCCTATTTTAGTCAGTAGGTTTCTGGTTGAGTTGACCCAACTCCTGCCCTGAGTCGACGCACTCTAGATGTGGCTTGTGCTCGATCGCTACCTCCAAATAGCGGTCTGGTGATGACCACGTTATGTCAAAAGTTTCTCAACCCAAGGGTTTGACCCAAGGGTGATTATGCTCTATTTCTATTCCCAAACGACCCTCTGATGGTCTGGAACCTGAACTATGTCTAATAAGTCATTAAAGAGCTATGGAAATTAAATAATATGCCGTTATGCTGCTGAATTACTTCCGTAGCACAACATACTTTTAATTTATTCTTTACCTCATTTTCAAGGATTTGGCGCATTCTTGCCTTGCTTACTATGATCTCAGTTGTATTATTGAACTAGAGCAGCTTGCCGTTGATGAGGCGCAGCAGCTTGATGAAGGTGTTTTGCTCTTCGGCCTCCATGACGAGATGGCTGTCGGCGCGCAACAGCATGGCGTGTCCGCCGACGGCAAAGATGGCTGTGCTTCTGGCACCGGTTTTTACCGTATCGCCAGGAGCGATCCGGGTTGCCAGCGTGGCTGGCTTGCCATTGACTTCAACAGAACCCTCCAAGCTGTAGATCGATCGTCCGGGCGGCAGCTTCTCCGGCACCGAGCCGAACAAGCCTTCGGCCAGCGCCGGTGTTGCAGCGCCAGAGGCGGCTAGTGCGCCTATTGTCAGCATCTTGATCAGCAGCTCGCGGCGGGTATCGTCGATGTCGTCGTGATGGCTCATGTTTAAAATCCAACCAGGTAGTCGATGGAAAGCTGATTGCCAACGTAGCGAATGGCATAGTCGTCGTAGTCGGGCGCGCGGTCCGACGTGGAGCGTGCGACACGCCACGAGAAGTCGAGCGAAGACTTGCCGGCCAACGGCACGTTATAGCCCAGCCGCATCAGCCAGGTCTTGGCGGAAACGCGATAATCGCGCAACACCTGGCCCTCGGTGAAGACATCGTCGTTGATCCAGGCTGAGGAGACGTTGTGGTACACCAGATCCGGTCCTGAGGTCGATACCAGTTCGCCATCGCGGTATTCGGTACTCAGATACAGCGTGTGGCCGTTGCTGAAGCCATAGTCCAGGTTCATCTGGGCAGAACGATAGTTCACGCTGAAGACATTGTTGTCGGCATGGCTGAAGTTGTCCTTCAACGCGGCATACAGGTTGATGCGGTCGGTGACGGGCTGGCGCCAGGTGATGCCGGCGGAATAGTGATTGTTCTTGCGCAGGTCGGACTTGAATTGGTCGCGCCCGGCGTCGAGCACCAGGCCGAAGGTCGGCGCGCTGAACTCACCCGAAGGCCGGTACATGTATTCGCCTTCCGCGTTGAGCGAAAGCCGGTCCAATCCGTCATAGTTGGCAAAGACCTGGGTGTCGGCCAGACCGTGCAAGGCGAGGCGTGTATGGTCCGACAGCGCGAGTGTCTTGTTGACGTCGACGTTGAGGCTGGCGGCGTTGTCGGAGCGCTTGTCATCCCAGGCGCTGGCATTGGTGAGGTTGTAGTCGTGCGTGTAGCCGGCATCGAGCATGATGCCCAGGCCATCGAGCCCGTCTGCCTGCGCCAATAGGGGAAGGGCATACAGGCCGACGAATCCCGGCACGAAAAGGAGTCTGAATTTGCTGATTCGGTTCCGCAACATCGGCGTTTCCCCATTCTTGTAGGTGGGAGATTGCTACGGTTTGCATTCCTCAAAGGGGGAATGTTTTGATTCGGCGTGCTTGTTTTTGGTATCGCAAGAGAATAACCGAATCGCAGGCAGGGGCGAAATTGATTTCCTATATTAAATCAATTGATTGTTTTGCGCTAACCGGGAATTCCAGGCGAAGGCGTTCTCCCACCAATATGAGATGGGATTTGACGGCGGATAAATGAGCGAAAGGCGCCCAGTATAGCCGCGCAGTTCGGGCAGCACTTCCGCTAGAAGCCCGCTCCGCCAGCCTTGGCGCCAAGCCTTGGCATGGCAAGACCATTTCGACTTTGCGCCGAAGTGGTCTTCTTTTTCCCTTCTTGGGTGAGGCTTTGCCATTCATCTAAGAGCATCTCCTTATAGGATTGGGGAAGGTATTTGTTCCTAAGGGCAATGAAAGAATTGGGTCTACACTTTTGAGTAGGAGGCAAATGTTTTTCAAAGTGTCATATTCAATTTAAGAATTGCCAATTCCCCTTGTTGGCTGCATGCACAATATTTATGCATGATTGGAATGAAATTGAGAGCAAATAGTTGCAAAAGAGTAATGAACGGCATGCTTGCGAGCGAGTTATTAGAAGAGTAATAAGCAGAAGGTGGATTGTACATCTGTCAGCAGTCAGCACATTAATCTAGCCCCAGCAACGCATTGTAGCTTTTGACTGATTTCTTTTGTTCTTAACCTTATAAGATCTGTAAAGCCACAGAAGAAAGAGATGCTGGAGTGGCAACACATGTTTGTTTTCCAACTTTCTCATTTTTAGTTTCTGATTATTGATCAATGCACAAACATTTCATTTGAAAAACCATTACACTGTGAAATTGGAAGATCCAGAAACTAATTTTTTTTCTTCGGTGATGGTCATTGTACGAAGCATGTCTATAAAGTCTGTTATTTATACGTTTATGTAATGCTAAGTAGCTCATTCATATGGAAGGAGCTAGGGAAAGCCAAAAAACTAAAAAGAATTCTTGGATGGACCTTTGAGGATGATTTGGAAGAATTCTCAATATCAGAGGAAATGGCTCACGATGTTTGGAGGGTTTTTTTCTCAAAGGCTCCAACATGTCAATTATCCTTTCAATTGTTAGCCTGCACATGTTGCTCCTTTTCTAACTTGATACTTGAATAAGGATCAGCCATTGTCACCGCATCCTTGCAAGTAGTTAAGCCTATGTTAGGAGTAGCAATATGAATTCTGCCTACTTGTGAATCTGTTGCATTTTACATATGATTAGTTTATTTCGTTCTATTTTGCATGCAGTGTCATATTTCTATGCTTTCGTTGACTGAGATGATGGGTAGTTGATATTGTCTAGGGCAGTATATCCTTACCTGCAAACTTCTGTCTAAAAGTTTATTGGATGCAACACATGGGAGTGTTTGCATCAGGTTGACAGTGGGTCAGAGATCCCTGTTGAATTTTTTGGACTTCCATGTCATCATCCAACCCTATATAACTGTATAACACTATATGATGAGAATGTGACCACCAATGCCACTTTTTTGGACTTCTACAGGGTTTGCCTCTAAGTGTTGACATTAATAGGATAAATTTGATTGTTGAAGCAGAAAAATGAGCAGATGGGAATTTTTTTGTCTGCTGCCAGTGTTTTGCAATTATGATGGATGGTTTGCTTAGTTATGATTAAGTATGTATAACATATAACATATATGCATATTCACTTATGTTTGTGAAAGTATGCATATTTCACTTTGTAGATGGACATACTTGTACGTTGTTTCATTTACTTTTGGAGTTTGAAGTTGTCTGTCATTGTGATGCATGCACAGTACCTTTTTTAATCAAGAGGCCATTATAAAAGTGGTTCATGAAAAGGAAAAAGAGGATGAAGTGAAAGAACAATGATAATTTTACAAAGGCTGTCCTGGTATCCTCTTCGAAAGTTGCAAACCAACCAATTTTCAGAGTCATGGATTGCATATCTAGGGTTGGGCCGGGCGAAAAACCAGACCGCGGCTGCGACGCCGAGCGCAGCTACGCAGGCAATTGCCAGCCATGCCATGCCGGGCCGCCGGTGCGCCTGCTCACCGGATGGAGCAGCAGCCGGAGCCTCAGCAGGTACTGGTGCGGCATGCGTCGGCGGAGTCGTATGTTTTCATTTTCATATTATTCATCCTTCCATCTCATTTTTTGTTACCCTCTAAGTTTGCTTGGAGGAAGAGAGGAATGATCCTCTGTTTCGTGAGTTGCTGGGAGCAATTCACAGAGTTTTTCCCTTTACTGTTAACAAAGGAAGGGAGGTTGGACCTCCGATTACTCTTCTGGTCTTTAGAAGGTTCGAGGAGTGTGTTCCTCAGGGCAAGCTATCTGGCAGTGAATGTTTGCAGACTAAGGCTGCTGGTTTATTTGCCTTGAGTAAGGAAGACTCACTCTAACGGAGTAAGGGGTGGATGTAGATTGCTGATAGCAATCGAACCACCTAAAAAACCCTATGTGTTTTTGTGTGGTTTGCTTGATTGTTTGTGAGATTGCCTGTGTGAATTAGCTGTGTTCAGGAGGTATATCAAAAGACGTAACTCAAACGATAGGTCACGCCTATCTAGAGAGTTGCCTTCTTGCATGAGGAGACTCCATGGTCCATCCTCTGCCATCATATCCCTAACATCTAGCTGATTCATCCTCTGGTTATCGTGTTTCTTAGCTTAAATTCAAACACCGTCTGAAGTTGGGAGTGATCTATTCATCCCCCCTTCTAGATCACCATCTAGCTGTCTCATCAATTGGTATCAGAGCAAGTTACCCAACATGTGGTCCAACGACTAGGGTAGACCAGCACCCCTCTTAGCTTCATTGCTGAGGGACACTCTATCAATCATCCTCCGTTCTTTGATGGCGTAAATTTTCTGTACTAGAAAAATAGGATGGAGGTGTTTCTCGGAGCCCAAAGTCACGAACTATGGAGGGTGGTCACGATAGGACCATTCGAGCTTCCGCAAGATGAGCACATGTGGATGAGGGAGCAGATCAGGTTGTCAACCGTAAACTAGATGGATCTTAACATAATGCAATGTGTTGTTCACCCGGAAGAGTATGCAAGGATCTATGCTTGCAAGACTGCAAAGAAGATGTGGGATGAACTCGTACTTATCTATGAAGGTACATCCCAAGTCAAGGCGACAAAGGTATATATGCTCACCTCTGAGTATGAACTTTTTAAAATGAAATCTAAGGAAACAATTTCGGATATGTATGCCAGACTATCGTTAATCACGAATAGTCTTAAAGGGTTAGAAAAATAGATTTTCGAAGGGGATATAGTTAGAAAAATTCTTCGATCTTTGACCCCTGTGTGGCACACTAAGGCCACTGTCCTAGAGGAGTCCAGGGATTTGTCTACATTGACTGTCACAGAATTAATTGGATCCCAGATGACTTATGAAATCAATTTGAAAAGGAATGTGGAGGAAACTAATAAGAAGTGAAAGAACATTGCTCTCAAGGTGTCTCGGAGTAGCAGTGGCAGTAGCAATAACACCAGTGGTGGAGAATCTGATAGTTTTTCAGATCTTGATGAAGAGCAGCAAGCTATGCTGACTCAATAATTTTGAAAGTTCTTGAGAACCAAGGGCTCATCATGGCTCATCGTGTTGATTGGGATGGAATGCAATAATCTGTTGCAGAACTCACCCTAGCATTACAAAATATAGCCCAAACTGGCGCAGGGGCAAGAGCTGGCAATCTGCACCGTAATTTCCAGAGTTTAAACCCTCCACGGTTTACGGGTTCCTCTAACCCAGATGATGCAAAAAGCTGGATAGATGAAATGAACCGCATATTCAAGGTCATGCAGTGTACTGACCAAGAAAAGGTTCATCTCGCCAAATTCTAGTTGATAAAAGATGACCGTACCTAGTGGAAGTCTATACATGCACCGCCTGCAGATGCACCACATACTTGGAACTGATTCCTTGACCTTTTTTGAGCCAAGTACTTCTCTAAGAATGTTAAGGAGAGGAAGGCGGCCGCATTTGCGTCACTACGTCAAGGTATGATGACGGTGGCCAAATATGAGCTACAGTTCTCTCATCTGGCACCCTATGCTCAGCATCTAGTGAGCACGGATCTTCTAAAAGGAAACCGCTTTATGGACAGGCTGCGACCCATCTTCATATAGCAACTTGGCCAGCAAAATATTCAGACCTATGTAGAGATGGTCCAACGGGCACATTTGTGTGAGCTGACCTAGGAAAAGGTCAACAAGCTCAAAGGTAATGTAGAGGAGCCGAGCTAGAAGTCTGAATGGCGGGGGAAGAAGTAGGAAAAGTTCAACATCACCTACAGTTCGCGGGATAACAAGAAGAGATCCCAGAATGGGAATGGCAAGGAGGATCGCCGGAATAAGAAGGTTAAAGAAGAAGAAGGTAAGTAAGTCATGGCGGCTTGTACATTTTGTGATAAATTCGGTCATGCGGCCGAAGAATGTTGGAAGTGTTTGGGCGCATGCTTACGATGCGGAAGTCAGGAGCACTGTATGCCTGACTGTCCTCTGATGAAAGAGCAACCATCCACGAGGAACAATGGTGGATGAAAGCGGCAAGCTAGATTGAATGCCGTGTTGGAGGATGAACCAACTCAAGAAGGGGAACTCATTGAAGGTACCATTCATATTTATTCCCATCCTACTTTTATGTTATTTGATACATGTGCTACTCATTCCTTTATTGCTTGTTCCTTTGTGAAAACATTGCCTATCACACCTGTTCCCTTACCATTGGATTTAACCATAGTTAGTCTTTTAGGGTCGGGAATGGAATTGAAAACCCATTTTCCCAATAGTGAAATTACTATCGAAGGGCATAATCTTCCCGCAAATCTTGTATGCCTTGATATGGAAGGCTATGATGCCATATTAGGAGTTGATTGACTTGTAGACCGTGATGCCTATATAAATTACCACAGTAGGATAATTTCTCTCTGTAAACTAGGTTTTCCACAATTTTCTTTTCTTGGTGTCAAATATCGGAAGCACCCTGCCATTATCTCATCCCTTCACGCTTGCAAACTCATTTCTCAAGGGTGTAGAGCTTTCCTTACCTCCATATTAGTTATCGAGTCTAAGGAAATCCAGATTAATGAAATCTCTATAGTTAGGGAGTTTCTTGAGATTTTCCCTTTTGATCTACTCGATTTATCACCCGAAAGGGAGGTTAACTTCACCATTGAACTTACACCTGGAGCAGCACCAGTGTCAATAGTTCCTTACAAGATGACCGACAAAAACAATGGTAAACCCTTTTCTGAATTAAAATTAAAATGTATTCTAGTTAAATGATGAATGATATGTCGACCTTACGTGTGAGTGTCAAGACAACTAGCATATTTAGTGGAGAAAAGTACCTCTAAAGAACTCAATTGCTTCGTCAAGCACGAGGTTTAGCAACTGGCCATATCTTTTCAAAGTTCGTAGGGCAGAAAGAAGATGAGAACAAAGTCAGGTGACAAGGGACAGGTATGATAACATCAAAAGCATGCTAAACTGAACGAAGAGGCAATCCTTCATTCTTTAATTTTCTCACCTTCTCTCCCCAGTAAAAGGTGGGCTTTGTGGCAATAGATTCTAAATATGGATACAACCAAGCAGAAAAATGAGATATGTATTTCAACAATTAAGCAATAGACATTAATAAAAGATTTCACTACCTTCCCTAAATACTAAAGATGGATTATATCACGATGTTAAACAATCATGCTAACCATTTTCTTCGAGTTTTCATTTCCCTTTTGTCATTCCTTCCATTTTCATCCTCTTCTTCCACCTTGTTTCATTCCAACCCCACCCACCCCCAAATTATGTTTGTCTACATTCATCTCCTGCTAGCATCGAACCATCCGCAACTGTTTTGGCATTTCTTGTGCATTTTCAAGATGATAAAACTTGTTGTCAATTATGTTTCTAGGAAACACATTCCACACCTTAAACTGTATTGCCCTGGAACTATGATTTAGCTTTCTTATCTGATAGCTAGGTTTATTCAGACAGCGCAAACAATTTATCATCAGGAGTGGTACAGTTTCTCGATTGAACTTTTCATGACATGGAAAAGAGTTTCCCTCGTCCCAAAACCTTCTTATTGCATGAATGGAAAAGTGAACAAGTAAATAATTTGAACTAGTGCATAAGACATAAAAGCAAAACAATGCTAGGATTACTGTATATACAACCTTTTCTAACATATAAATGACCTTTTCTGGCACCCACCCATCACATAACATCTCTTACTTGGGGATAACATTCTTAAGGCAACCAACATTGTAAGAGTCAATATTTTCTTAAAACTTCTGAAGAGCAGGCACACTAAATTCTGGATTGATTACTGGTGCATAAAAGAAACCCTCAGCTACTTTCTCATATTTATTTAGCACTGAAATGGTTAAGGACATTGTGGTGGAAGATTTCATTGATGCATCAGGTGGTTCAGGCCTTTGGACATCAGCTTTCAGAAGGGCCCTTCGAAAGGCAGAGGAGTCTGCAGATCTACTGACGGAGTAGATGAAGGACAAGATGCTAGTCCATGAAGTGCGAGACCACTTGATTTGGCATTGGGAGAAAGGAGCAAATTTCTCAGAAAGGTTAACATATCAGTTCACAGGGATGGGGACTGCAGACGGCCAGCAGCAAGGGTAGTTTGAAAGATACCCACACCTCCAAATGTGAAAATTTCTGGGCCAAACGGAGTTTCCATGTGCTAGGATAACATACCTTATGCATCAGTCTCATGTTGTTCCTAGAGACAAGGGATTAAAGTATAATTGATCAGGCATGAACTTGGATAAATGATATGGAAGTGTTGGCACCAAAAAAGAGGGGGTTGAACCAAAAAAAAAAGAAGAAAAGGGGGCCAGCCCAATAAACTAGAAGCATTGGTACTCCTGTTACGAAAAAGAATGGCATCATTCAAAGCTACAGAATACAACCATATTATTATTTCTTCGATGAACTAGAGTTTTTTTGTTAATATTGGTGTCAAACGTCTCGTTATAAAGGTCTGATATCTATATAAAATACTTGCAATAAGAACATTATTCATCTCCATTTTACCATACAGACTAACTGGTACCTCGAAAAGTGTTCATTCCTGAAGTTTGTCATCTTCAGGATTTTTTTTTTCTTGGGGTGGAAGGCGAATGAAACCCACGATTCATTGAAAAATGAAAGCAAAAGGTTACAGCCTCTTACAGATCAAAACAAAAGAAAAAGGCATCTACCGACGAGGTAGAGCCTACCCCGACCCTAAACGTGCCCTACAACAAAGAAGAGACACCTACAATTACAAAATGAGGTTTCCATCTTTCCACACTAGACACAAGGGAGGACCGATGCAAACGTGCCACTCTCACTCTAAAGTGTAAGCACCTGATACAGTTCTGAAAAACGGTGGAAGGGTGCTTAAATTCCTCTCTAGGCACTATTATTCCTCTCTCTCCAAATTGACCAAAGAATAACTGGAGAACACATCCACCAGGTTTCCTTTCCCTCCTGCACTGGGTTATAGATCATCCAGTCTGTCAGGCAATCTTCCATCTGATTGTTTGTTGCCCAATTGACCCTGGTAGCTTTGAAGAAGCCAAACCGCAAGTATAATGCCACAATCAATAGAGAGATGGTCCAAAGTCTCTTGATGGTATCCACAAAAAGCACATGCCACAATTCATAGAGATGGTCCAAAGTCTCTTGATGGTATCCACAAAAAGCACAATGGAGGCCTAATACGTAATTTGAATTTATGCACACTGTCAGCTGTGAGATTCTCCTCCAAGTAATTTCCCAAAGGAAGATTCTGATTTTAATTGGGAGTTCTGTGTTCCACACCTGCTTATACCAAAAAACTATCCATCCTCCTTAGGCCAAAAGATGAGTAGCAGATTTGACGGAGAAATTCCATGATTTTTTTTTTCATTTCCATCTTCTTGTATCTCCATTAGCTTGCTTTAAACTCTTGCTGTCCAACAAGTGAGAGAACTGTAAGAATTCTTGCCATTCTTCCCCATTTAAGTTTCTTCGGAACTCTATTCCAGCCCTGTCATCTGAATGAGACCACAAAGTACTAACACTCACGCAAGTCCTACAGGCAATGACATAACAGATTGGGGAAGGAATCTCTACAAATCTTTCATTAAGCCAGGGATCCTCCCAGAATTTAATCTTTCTGCCATTGCCTACAAGAACTTCTGAAGAGTAGCTGTAGAAGTCTTTGAGGCTCATAATATTTCTCCAGATACTGGACAAATGATTGCTCAAGCTCCTCCCGAAAACCACTCTTCATTATTTCCCATATATTTCTTTGCTACTAAAGTACTCCACAATGCCAAATGATCCATGTCTGCCCTCCACAGCCACTCACCAACAAGCTCGATCAATAGTATCAATAGGTGTCAGACCAGCTCCATGCTCCTCCTTAGGTCTGCATACAAATATCTGACACTAGCCATCACATGGAAATAAGCTGTGTCTACAACGGTAAACCAGAATATGTCAACTACCTTCCCACCTGACTCCATTTAGGACTCTTAATTCGATGTAATTCCCCAAACCCTAGGCAAACCCTATAAATAGGGCTCAAGTTCGATCTACGCGAACCCTTATTTTGGCTCGCATTGTTTGATGGTAAGACATGGGTATTTTATGTTGGTCCTTTAGACTTTATTGTTCCCCTTAGTATCTTCTAACCCTTTGCAAAATCTTGTACTAGGATGTCAAGCATCCAAAGAGTTAGAGGCCTAGGAAACCGCTAGTTCACTGTAGAATGCATTGGGACTAGTGAGATTCTCCGAGAAAGATCAGAAGATTAGGAACCCAAAACGAGGTATTTTTAAGTTCATCTTTTAGAATAAGTTGTTCCTCTTTATATCTTCTACCTACCCTCCAGATTTTGTGGATTTAGGTCAAGCAGTTGAAGAGTTAGAAGGTCAAGAAGTCGTCAATTTCACATAGGACGGACAGGAGCCAGCACAGTCTTCCTATCAAAAATTAGAAGTCTAGAGCCTTACCCAAAGGTAGGTTATCTCATGACTGGCACAAACAATGTGTTAGGATTAAAAGCCCTCTATTTTCACAAATTTTCATGTCTCTTACATGTCGTATTTCATGTTTTATTTTGATTGTGCAATCCATGTATTTCTGCATGCATGAACCATGTCCCTTAAATGAAAAAGTTAATAATTTTGGCATAATCCATGAAAACTCATGCATCACCATGAGTTACTTTTGTTCTAGCATGCCTTATCTTTCTGTTCAGCATATTTTCAATCTATTTATTGCCCTAGATTAGGCCTAGATGGACGATTTTTATCCTTCTATCGGAGAAGACAGAATGCGGTCCATCAGAGACCACTATCTCTAGATAGTGCCTGCCCGATAGACTGCGACTTGATGATAGCAACCTAATCATGACCGCTAATTGCTTTCTATGTCTAGTTTATGTGTATGTATATCCTTAGTTCATAATGATAGAAACCATGCCTTAGCCCTGCTATTTCTGGTACCCCTTCCATGTTCAGAAGTTACTTTATGTTGTTCATGATGCCTGCTATGACATGGTTCATGTTAGCATGGTTAACTTTATTTTCATGTATATTAATTTCATGCCCAAAAATCATATAATCTTGTATTAAAGACCTTTTTATGCTATTCTATTGATGTTTCAGTCATTATTTTTACACGGTTCACTCTCTTCTCTAAGTCTTTATTAAGTACATAGTACGTATCCCGATATGATGCTATTAGTTACACTTTACACATGATAAGAACATTTCTTGGACTTGTGAATCTCTCCGCCGGATATTTCTTCTACCAGATTAGGGGATCATATTTCAAGGCCTCCGTAAGTCTCCGTGAGCCTAGGATTTCCACTAGGACACCGAGCTAGTTGTACCCTGAAAACCTATTTGTCTAGAAAGCACTCAAGTTTATCAGCGTTTTCTGCATTGTAGAATAGATAGCGACCCTCTGGCGACTGCCACCTTCTGGTAGCGGCCTACCCATGACCACCACCTTCCAAATTGAATTCTGCGTTGACCTATTTCCCTCTCTGGCATCGACTCTATAAAGTAGCGATCTGGATCAGATCACTATATTCAAGAAATAGTCCAACACAGATCGTGTAATGACCCAGGAGATTCGGATACCGATAAACAAAATCTATGATATCACGTTAAATCCACAAAATTGCGGTGTTGAATGTCACATGTCCCCTTCCCCACCGTAATCTTTTTTCTGATGAATTTCGATGTTTGTAGTTCCCAGAGATGAAGGGCAAATTGTTGCTATTCTTAGTGAATTTAGTGCATGTTGTGATATTGACAGAGTTTGGTCATGTGTATACTGCGGTGTTGAGATACAAGGGCCCATGGGTCATATGCACATGAGCCACAACTTATTAACCAATACGGGATTATTGTCTAGGGACCATGCCCAAATTTCAACACTCCCCCTCACGGCCAAGATGGACCGTGGACATTAATTGGGTGGAGGTGACAAGATGAGTTGGTCAAGACCCGCTTTGATACCATGTTGAATTCACAAAATCTATGATATCACGTTAAATCCACAAAATCGCGGTGTTGAGATACAAGGGTTTAGGGGTCATAAGCATATAAGCCACAACTCATTAACCAATACGAGACTATTGTCCAGGGAGCATGCCCAAATTTCAACAATCAAAATAATTTTTTAAAAGAAAACTCACACGCGTAGCGCGTTATTTTGACAATTCACACCCTGATATGATTCATATTGTCTCACAATTTGTATCTTGTATTATCTGTAGGTTGTTGTTTGTTCATTTCTTATTTTGACAATTCACGGGATGGGTTGATCATCTGTGGGTCAATGCACATTTGACGATGTGCGTTTGCGTGGGCGAACCGTTCGCCGCTGTGGGTGTAGAATAAATTTTAGCCGCTGTTGCGATTTTTGGTTGTGTTTAGTTGTTGGCTATTTTTAGTTATGGTTGCATTATTTTATTTATTTTATTTATGAGTCTCTTCCCTACCCTTCCAACCCGCTCGTTCTTTGGTTTGGTCTTTTTTTTTTTTTAACTGATTTGAGGTACATGGGATGGAGGCGACGGGGTGATCAGGATGGGGATGTCTACCAAGCTTCTTGGTGTTAAGGCGCTAACGAAAGTTGCATGGTCCCTGACATTCATCCTTTGACGATGGAAGTCGGTTGGGAATGAGAATGTTTGTCATGTTTAGGATGACAATGATTGTAGCATTTTTAAAAAAATCATTATTGTTAGTTATGCATATGTTTAGTTGATGGTTTGAGATTTGAGGAGAGTAAATTTAACTCAGCCCATAACGGATCCATCTACAATGAGTCCAATCTGGCCCAAAATCTGTCAGAGCGCTCAAGGGCGCAGGACAACTGCAGTCTATGTAGGCACGGCCCAATACGACTCGACATCGGATTCGACAGCGTCCGAAAGACTACGGCCCAGGCACAATGACCATCAAAAGACCCTCCAACGACCGATCGTTACCTTCCACGACGTTGGCTCCTACCCCATAAGAGGCAAGCACTCCCCATGAGCACCGTAAGACTCACCCAGAGATCAACCGACTCCAGGATACTAGCCCCTCAATGGGAAACTCCCGCCACGATCACGGGAGATGTTACTCCACTACTTACGCCCTTCCCTGTTAGGGGATAGGCCTCCAACTCCAAGACAACCTCCTATAAAAGAGACCTCGATATAGAAGAGAAAACACGATAAAATTTCTGTCAAAAACTACACACAGAGAATAGAGCCACTAGTTGTGCTACTGTGATCATATAGCCCCGGTAGTCACTTATATAGCCTTGGAGTCTTTGAGGCCTGATAAAAGGAGAAAAATGGATGATCCAGAATGTGAATGGTACAGATGGTTTGATATGAATAACATTACTATTGTTCTGAGTCATCTGTTCATGCCGAATGATCCAGAATGGCCACCACTCATCCATGATATGTTAGAAAAGTCGACGGTTATCACTGACAAGAGGTAATTGCTGAGCAATTACACTAATACCGGGGAGCCTGATGTGTCATTTCAAGAAGGTTTCACCATAGACAGGCTGTAGGCCGGCCTCTTCCTTCCTAAATCCGTCCATCCATCACTGATTGCTTTTTTCCAATCAGCATTCCTAGACAACCTGTGGTCATGATCTCCATATCTTCTGATTTCTTACAAACCCCGTCAATTCCTCATTTGCTCATTGAGCATTTTTCCCAACTCTCCATCATGCCCCCTCGCAGGTGATTATGCAATCAATCTCCTACCCAGGAATTCTCAAATCTTTCCATTTCAACCCCATCATCTTTCGCTTCTCATTCTCGTTGCTTTGCCATTCTTGAAAATGAAAAAAATGTCAAAATTTAAACTTTTCAATCCTTCATCTCTATTGAAGGGACCTCCTACCTTGTTCCTGAGTGTGTCCCGATCCAAGGGCCGCTCATTCAAGGTCAATTAGCGGATTTATTTTACTCCTCTGATGAGGAGGCTTCTTCTGTACCACCTCTTTTACCCACTTCTTCTTCTTCCTATTCTTTAGGGTCAAGCAGTCAGGCTAGTGGTTCTTCTAGTTCTTCCAGCTTAAAGAGTCCAGGGGTAGTTGCTACTAGAAAGGTCAAGGGTAAGCAAATTTCCCATAGGTTTTTGATGGAACTAGCCAGGAGGTGCCATGCGTGTTTGGCCATTCTCCAATTTGTGGAGGATTCGGTTATTCTGCCAAATTTGGAATGTGAGGATGTCTGTAGTTTCGACGAAGGATTTGGTGTTTACGAAATCATGAATGGTGAAGACCCTGTCGAAGAGGGGGATGAAGAGTATGAAGCATATGAGGACAAGGCCGACGCCTTTGCCAGTGATATGAGGAGATTCGACGAACCGTCAGCCTCAGTAGAAGAGCCTACCAAAGAAATTAATTTGGGTACTGAGGAAAACCCTTGGATTGTCCTCATAAGTAAAAATTTGCCGCCATCTGAAGAAGAGGTGCTCATTAAAGTTCTTCAAGAATATAAGGACGTGTTTGCATGGAGTTATGAAGATATACTGAGACTGGACCCTGCGCTTGTTGAACACCGTCTAACACTAAAGTCAGGATCTATCCCGGTCAAGCAATGGTTGTGGCGTTTCCACCCACATATGGCGTTAAAAATGAAAGAAGAGGTTGATAAGCTTCACAAGGCTAGATTCATTAGGGTCGTCCTCTATCCTAATTGGGTGGCTAACATTGTCTCGGTGATGAAGAATGATGGAAGGGTTAGAATTTGCAAAGACTTCCGGGACCTCAACCGCGCGTGTCCTAAAGATGATTTCCCCCTCTCTCACATTGATGTTTTAATTGATAATACGGCAGGGTATGAGACCCTCTCTTTCATGGATGGCTTCTCCGGATACAATCAGATTCGCCTGGCTGAAGAGGATTAAGGAGGAATGTAAGCACCCATACTTATATTTATGCGAAGATATACGAGTGGATATATAGACGGAGATAGCTCCATGCTTATGTGAACTAGTTTGAGATCATTTTGTTATTATTATTACTGTCGTGTTATTATTATTCTTTTATCAGATTTTCATCCATGTATTTATTAAATGGATTCAAATGAATATTTTGACAGCACCTCCCCTATCCTGAAGAATGTAGGGGAAGGTATAGGAGAATCATCTATGAAGTGTCAAGACGAACTCTGGAAAGATGATTGTGTTTGGAAGGCACTCCCATACCCTGTGATGAGTGGGGAACCTGAAGGCTAACCTTCTAAGTGATCCATATCACTCGCAGGGTTGTGGATCAGTAGCTTTCTTCTTATTTTAAGACCACTCATCGCATTGCAGTGCGCACATATGGGTCCACAAATGTGGACCTAACATGACCATGTTTGGGTGGACTCGTATGTTGCAGGGACAATGTATGCTGGGAATGACACCTATCAATAATTCATTCCCTTAAATTGGGTACATAACGCTCATAATTTGGCATGAGTTGTCGAGAGGTCGCTACTATAATAAAGGGAGAAAACCGAGTGAAAAACCCAAGAAACATAATGCAGAGTTAAATCATAAATTCCTAGAGGGATTTTGGCAACATCTCGCCCTGCCCCAAAATATTTTGGGGGAGAGGTATAGGAGACCCAGCCACGGAGTGCCAAGACGGGTTTTGAAACTAATGCGTGTATCAAAGATAATAGCCCGAGTGAGTTCTACCAATTGTTCTTGGCCCATTAGCACTGCAGAGTATGCTTAATAGCTGTGAAGGGAATGAGCATGACCACCACTCGTGAGACGTAGAAAGTTAGGGGCATTGTTCGCCACAAGGGTGATTGAAGTTCTATTTCTCTATCAATGTCGCCAGAGCTTATATTACGATATCATATGAAACTCCATGGCTTAATGGAATGATCGCAATACAGGAGAAGATATGTCATAGTACCATCTCCCTTTTAATTCTGGCAGCATCTCCCAATATCCTGGGATATGCTGGGAGATGTATAGGATACCCGCCCACAGAAAGCCGAGATGGGGTCCATAAGGAGTGTAAGGCATTATTTGCCATTATAGTGGTTCGTTCGCTTTCACCTTTAACAAGGTCATCAAAGAACACGCCATGGGAATTGGCAGATCTTCATGCTTAAGAGGGTGGTGGCTTTGGAAAGTATGACAGACTAGCCTCTTGGATGAATTCCGACAGCATCTCCCCTTTACCTTGGAGCATGCCGAGAGACATATAGGATATCCGTCCACGGAGTGCCGAGATGGAGTCCTTATGATACAGGCATACCAAGGCCTGGGAGCCAACGGTGGGGTATCACCCATCGCTGAGACAATGTGTTCCTTTTCCCTTACATAAGGTCAGTGGAGAACACGCTATGGTAGGCAGCGGGTCCCCTTTGACTTGATAAGGGTAAGTTTGAGAGGTGTTTGAACGGTAGGGATGTAATTCTCGTTAATATCACTTTGTACACCGCGATTGGATCTGCCTTACTCTGCCAGGAGGTCACAGGGAGAGCATGATGCCCAAAGGAGGGGTCAAAGGCTAGGGAGAGTTGGTGTGAGAGGGTGGATACAAAGGGTATTGAAAGAAGCTATGCACAAGCAGAAATGCATATGTTTTAGGTCAGAGGAAGACTTTGTAGGTGGATACAGATTATTGTATGAGATGGACTCTGGTTGAGGACATGAGTAAAATTTCAAAATGAGCAGCTGGCCATCCTCTAAGCTTTCACTTCAAGGTACCTATTTGAAGTTCAGTGGTCTATAAAGAAGTCGCATTTGATGAACAATTGCACAATGTCATGAAGGCCTACTTGCCATCTAAGAAGATGACAACGTGTGTCCATAGGAAAGAGCTTGCCACTTAATAACTCTCTGTAGAGTATTAGGAAAGAATAGCCACATGGATAGACTTATGGGAATGAGGACCAGCAAATAGACTTCTAGGAATGAGGACCCTCTGTAGCTAGTGACATGTAGTACTGGGAATGAACAGTCTCTAGTGGAACAAGCCGAGTGATGGGGACACCAGTACCAGAAGCCGACGACAACTTACTACACAGAGCTTATGGCTAGGAGATATAGAGATACGACAATATGTTATGAGCTTATCATCATTAGTTTCATCGGCAGATCATGTGTTTTTTTCGTCTTTTACTTTATGTACTTGTGTGGTTATTTTCTGGTGAATTAGTAAGTTTACGGTGTTTGGACCCACTAGAGTCATGGGCCTTTAGACTTGTAAGCTCATTTGGTAGGTGTTGTTTTCGTAATGTTAGGAGGGCATATGTGTTTTTTGTTCTTGTAGCTCACCCACTATATAAGGGAAGCATTTTTTTTTATGAAGGATGATGGCTCATCACTATCACTATGCAACCTTGCGAGTTTCCCTTCCCTCCATCATCCTCTTTTTCTTCTTGCATGAGTTAGAGAGAGGAAGCGAGAGACTCTTCGAGAGGAAGGTCCAGCTCGAGGCCGTCTAGTGTGAGACCAGCCAATGCGAGGCCAAGCTATCCTATCTCCCCCCACCTCCTTCATTCACCTTCACCACCCTCTCCGTGTCGTCGTCGTGCCCCTGAAGGTCCCTTTCCGCGTCACTAAGGTACGTGGTCCAAATAAGTAGCCAACCAGTAATTCCACTTACTTTGAGTTTGTATAGTACAATGATGCTTCTAATAGTTCTTCATAAGAAGTAGATGGTGATTCAGATGAGGTGCACACAAAAGATAGCTGCCATTCCATACCTAGTGGGTCAGATGAGTCAGACCTTGAGGTAGAAAATGTTGGAGGACCGGTATAGAAATGGGCAAGAAAAATCACAGGATTCATGTTAATGCCCTCTTTAAGGATCAGAATAAATATAAGATTGCTTTGAGATAGCATGCAATCCAGAATCAATTTTAATTCCATTTAGTGAAGAATGACACTAGGAGGGTTACAGTTAAATATGTTGGCTTCGCTTGTAAGTGGAGGGTTTACACTCCCAGAGTAGAAGATGGGATGACATTTCAAGTGAAAACAATGTTTGAAGGCCACAGATGTTTGTCAACTAATAGAATTGAAAATAGGATGGCTTCTTCCAACTGGATTGCAGAGAGAGTAGTGGAGTCAGTGAGAGAAAATCTAGATATCACACCCAAGAAATTAGTTTCTGATTTGTTGAAACAATATCATGTTCAACTTCCTTATCACTGTGTATGGGAAGTGGAAGATATGGTCAAAAAAAATAATAAAACTAAAAAAATTTTAACCCACTGTCGACCCCCCTCTCTCTCTCCCCATTTCTCTTTCTCTCTCTCACCCTCTCTCTCTCTCCAATGATGCTCTCTCCCCCTTGGGTGGCGTGATCACGTCAGGCCATCGCAGGATGCGTGAGTGGCGTCAACGGAAAGTCCGCGACGCGAGGAGCGTGGTGACGTAAACCTCGAGATGAACCGCGGAGCGTGGAGACGGGACCGGGCGAGGAGAGCCGCAATGACCCTCGACTTGCATGTCGGCTTAGCGTTGTTTTCATCACGATCCAGGTAGGGGGATGGCTTCCTGACCTCGCTAGGATCATTTTCCCTATCATGCTCATTGTCTTTATGTCTTCCATAAGCCTGAACATTGTCATTTTGGTGTTCGTGCCATGAACATAGTATTTATGTTTTAATCCACCATGGCCATTGTTGCTGGGTTTTTGGATGTTAAACTGTTGTTATGCGATGGTGGAATGGCAGGGAACAGGTTAAAAATGAGTTTCCCGTCGATTTGGGTCGATCGGGAGGGGATCCAGCTATGATCCCCACGGATTTGGCTCTCTGGTAGGGTGGCGGTCCTACCAGAGACCGTTTCTGTGAAGTAGTGAGTCGGTGAGCCTTGGCAGCCCATAGCCCCTGCGTTTCATGCATTGTAGCAGCCCATCATTGGACCGTCTACTGACCCTTAGTGGCTGATCCTTCGACTGCTATAGACCTTTGACCAGGTCAGACGACCGTTGACCAGGTAGGGCGGTTGGTTTGGCGATTTATCATAAAACCGCCAGAGAGCCTTTGCCGGGCCAACCCTGGACCACTAGAGTGCGTTAAACATAGGAGAAAATAGTTTGGCGGTGGAGCCTAGCGGCCCATTAGTGGAGCGCTACAGCCCTTGTAGTGGCCCGATCATCGACCGCCAGAGACAATGGTGGGCTAATATTCAACCGCCATTTCCTATAGAATTTAAATTTATGCATGTTCATTTCTTTATGCATTCCATGTTGCACATTCGCCATGTTTAAATTATTTTACAAACTATGGCATATTTTTAGATCCCAATAGAGTTACTTTCTCTTTCCTGGTGATGGAATCACTAGTCGTAGCCTGACGACCTCTAGTGTCAGCTCACCTGAGAAAGGTGGCAGGGTAGTCCCATTGTATGATTTTTAAGCTAGTTTTCGTGGGCCTCTGCTTAACAGTAGCATCCTACTGGGGGGGAAACTAACTAGAGGCCTGGCTCTAGGCTGGAGCCGGTGTGTGCACATGTGGTCAGAGGCTTGGACTGACACTGACAAGTGTTACTCTCACTAGTTACTTGTTTCTGGTACTGTTATGCTTCTCGCTTGTCGCGATCCAGACTTGCGTGGATGCTCGAGACGCAGTGTAAGCCGTCAGTGGACGTATCTGGTTTCTTTCTTCTAGTTGTCTTCCTTCTTTCTCCTATCACTTGGATAGCTGAGGTTTATTCTATTGGTAGATTTAGCTCCTGACGCTTATATTTAAATTAAATTGGCATGTTAGATAGCTGTTGCTGAATTGCTTAGATAGTTTTACAGCTTTACTAGACTGTCATTTAATTTACAATGCATGCTATACTGCTTTTGCATGTTTAGTTGCGAGGTAGGGATCCGCGTGACCCTTACTGAGTCTGGCTGTGACTCACCCTTCCTCTTTTAGGTGAGCCGCGACAGCCGTCTCCAGGAGCTTCTTGAGTTTTTGACGGCAGGTCTTAGTAGCCAGTAGTAGCTTGTCAGTTAGTCCTTTTCTTGTACTTTTGGCTGGGGTATGTCCCGTGTAGTTATACAGTTGGACTTTTATTTTAGTGTTGGACTTGTGGATGTTGTGGATCTGGACTATTATGTATATTTACCACTCTAATATATTTAAATTACTTTCGTAATAAAGTTTAAATCATTACTTTAATTCATATTACGTATGTAATTTTCATTCATTATGCATCCCCTCGACAAACTCCTCCAACCCTTACGGGGCCTCATCAGCCTCTTGGGTGGCCTCCCTAGTTCTTGATATCGGTATATCGATGTTATCAGTATATCGATATCTAGATCTCCGGGTCGTTACACAACATGTAACTATGTGCAGTCCGAAGGAAACAGAAGTCATGATTGAAAATAGTATTCGGAACTAAATAGGATATGCATGCATAAAGGAACAAGGTTCAGATCTTACAAGTCAGTTTAGAGGTCAGCTCAGATCTAACCGATCGGATACATATGCCAAATAACATATAACAAAGTCAAATGGGTATAATCTGATCAAAATTTAGCAAAAGTTCTAAGCTGAATGAAGGACCCAGACACATTGCCCAAACCACCACTAGAAGGTCATATATGGCTACCAAATCACCTAGGCAATGACGATGAGGTCTTGATTAACTGTGCAAAACCAGAGGAAAATTTTCCCCACCTTAACCAGTGGAACTTGTCCACCTTCAGAATTTCACCCTCATGCCCTCGGGGTCATAAACATATTGAACCTCCCTATAAGGGCATTTCTACGGTTTGGCTCCAAGCCCTCTATGGCAGTAGTGTCTCTATGGTCCACAATTGGTCTTATAGCACAAGGGTTCACAATGGTAACAAAAGATATGCCAAAAGGAATTTCAGAATATGCAGTCATGCAATAAGAATGCAATGAAGATCATAGCAATAGGGTTTATAATGTCAAGAATAGTATGTCAAAAGGACTTTTAGAACATGCAGTCATGCAGTAAGAATGCAATGAATATTGACTATGGAAAACACTACATGATGGAGACAAAAGATTCTAGCATATGATACAATAGGTGGCTGAAAATTCAAGGGATCACTGAACAAAAGCCAAACAATTTTTTTCCCATAAGACAAAATAAAATTTCAGAACATAAAACCACTTTTCTCCAAGTCCAAAATACATTAAACCAATAGGTACATGGCAGAAGTCGGCTTGGCCCGGGCAGAAGTCTACTTCTGGCCTCATCCTGAAGCTAGTTGAATAGGCCAAAGGGGCCAAGTCGACTTGGGCAGAGCCTGGGTCGACTCGACTTGGGCAGGGCCCTGGGTCGACTCGACTTGGGCAGGGCCCTGGGTCGACTCGAGCCTGTTTCCAGAACCTGGTCTGGGCAGGCACCTATAGCAAGTCGACTTCTGCAAATGCACAAGTCGACTTGGGCCTTGCTCCCAGAACCAGTGCAGTATTTCCAGAAAATGACTATTCTATGCACTTCCGCCATAGCACGTACTCCAAAATCAAACCGAACTTTGTCAAGATAGAATCAACATAAAGCACACTCAAACCATATATATATATCACACTTAACCTATACCTATTTCACACTCAAACCCACAATACAGATTTCAGAAAGAAAACCATACTACATCATTCAGAAAGAGAAAAATAGCATTATCCCACACTTAACTGACAATCGCCCGAGCCCCCCAAAATCAAACCAAGTTCCATCAAAGGAGAAACAACACATTTCGCATTCAACCATGGTTCAAAACCTGATTTCAAGATGTTAGAACATGCACAAAAGGAAAGATTGAGATTCAGATTTTACCTCAAAGAGATGAAACAAGGATTTAGAAAAACCCCTCCGCCTCTTGCAAGAGACGGGAAGACGAAAACCTCCTCGAAAACCATGATCAAGTAGCAACCTAGATGACCGGGGAGATCACCCAAGAGCAGGGACGATCTCTCCTCCTCTGCTATGAACCTTGGCTCCCTCTTGGACTTTTCAAAATCACACCATGCACCCAGAACGCAAAAGTCAGCGCGAGGAAAAGAAAAGAGGGAGAAAACTCCCATGAAATGGGATGGGGTTTCCTCCAAAACCTCCGGCGGTTACAGAGATTAAGGAAGGGATAAAGATGGCTTTAATTGTTCCAAGAGAAGCCACGATTATAAGGAGTGAAAATAGGGAAAGAGAAGCCATGATCAAAATGTCTATCGTAGGAAAAGGGAAAGGTTACTATTCATCCACCCATTTGAAAACTCAAAACTAATAATATAAAAAGAATTAATAACAACTAATTGTTACCCATTTTTCATCACCAATTATTGATTCCATCGCCGAGCACCCCGACCGGGCGGGGCAGGCTGACAACGCGAGCACGCCGGGGGTCGCGCTGACGGAGGACGACGGCCCGGAGTGTGAAACCTGCGGCAAGACGATGTGTCCTGACGCCGACCTGCCGTCGTTCTCCGAGCCGCGAGGCTGCGAATACCGGCCGATCTACGAGGCCATGCGCGCCGCCAAGGACTGCGACTACGGCTGCGGACGCGACCTCACGAACCAGGCGATCCGGCTGTGGCTCGTGCCCGCCGTCGAGCGCATCCTCGCCGCCCGCACGGACGCGCTGAGGGCCGAGGTCGAACGGCTGCGGGAGACGAACGCCCGCCTCAACCGACGCGCCCAGATCGCCGAGGCCGCGATCAACGAGCTGGTCAACGGCGGCGGACGCGGCAAGGCTCGGAAGGTCGCCGTCGAGGTGTGGGCGCGGTGCATGGGGGTCCACGAGCGCGGCTGTCCCCGCGCCAAGGCCGCCGAGGCTGAGGTTGGACGCCTGCGCCGACTGTGGCTCGACGCCGAATCCCGGTACTCCGAGCACGAGCGGAACGAGAGGGGCGAGGGATGAGTTACTGCCGCTGGTCGAGCATGGACCATCAGTGCGACGTGTACGTGTGGGCTGACATCGCCGGAACGTGGCGCACCGAGGTCGCAAGGCGTCGTCCGATCTTCGACAAGCCAATGCCGCCGCCCGTCACGCTCCCTGTTGGCGAGTCCGGGAGCCCCGAGCGCCAAGCATGGATCGACGCATGGATGACGCGAAACGACGCCGCTCGTGAGGCGCAGGGCGATTCGGACAACTGGGTGTTCCTCGACCTCCCCGAGCCCGACGGGGGGTGGTCCTATGAGCATCCCACGCCTGGCCAATGCGCCGACAACCTGGAGCGACTCCGCGACCTCGGGCTAAACGTGCCGGAGTCCGCGATCGCCTCCCTGCGCGAGGAGCACGCGGAACTCACCACCCACCCCCAGCACGAGCGGAACGGCGAGGAGGAGGCGTGATGGGCGAGGCGAAGCGGATCCAGCGCAAGCGCACGAAGGGCTGGCGGATGCCCGAGGGCGCGCTGTACGTCGGGCGGCCGAGCAAGTGGGGCAACCCGTTTCGCGCCTACAAGTGCGACTGCTGCGGCTACTGGGACGTGATCGACGACAACGACGTGACCTACCTCGTCGACCACGCTTACGTGCGACAGCCGCACGTTAGAGCCGACCGGAGCACCTGGACCACGCGCGCCGAAGCGGTCCTCAGGTCCGTCGGCCTCTACTTCGATGAGGCGTCCTACTGGTTCGGCGGATGGGAGCAGACGCGACCAGACCTCTATGCCGCCCTCCCGTCGCTCGCCGGCCGCGACCTCGCCTGCTGGTGTCCGCTTGACCAGCCCTGTCACGCCGACGTCCTGCTGGAACTCGCGAACCGCGCCCCCCACCCCCCGCGCCGCCCTGAGACCAGCGCCGTGTCCGACCGGGACGCGGGCCGAGAGGAGACCGAATGAGCACGACCTGTGATGCCGAGTTCGGTCGGCACCCGACCATGCCGCACCTCGTGGCGATCTGCGCGCTGCCCAAGGATCACGAGGGCGACCACGACAACGTGCTACGGAAGCCCGAGCACGCCTTTCTCCGAGGCAGGGCTTGGTTGGTTAAGCATACCGAGATTAATTGGAGCGAGTTCCCCGTTCGGTAGTTCTGGTCAGTAATTCGCTAAAAGCGTCGAAAATATTTTGCACATAAGGGTTCTTGAACTTGAGCGCATCGTTGTCTTCTTCCGGATGCACTAGCATGGTGGCATTCGCCTCGAATAGCAACAGTCGGCCATCGGCGAGGATGGAAAAGTCCACGCCGCCGTAATCCAGGTCCAGGCGCTGCCCTATGGCTTCGATCAGTGCCATGCCCCGGTCGCCCAGCACCGAAGCCGGGTGTTGCAGAAAACGCTGTTCCTCCTGCAGCTTCCATGGCTGCGTCATATCGGCAGTCTCGTAATGCACCATCCAATTCTCGGAAATGGCCAGATGGTAAGGGTAGGGCTTGCGATCGACAAAAATGATGCGGTACTTCCTGAAATAACCGTCGGTGGAACGATAATCGTAATAGCCGCACAGATAAATGCTGCCGGAGCGGTCCACCGCGACCTTGGCCAGTTGCTCGGCGTTTTCGACCAGCGTCACGCCCTCGCCGCCGTGCGACGCCAGGGGACGAGCCAGCGCGGGAAACTGGAAATCGGGGTTGGCGAACCAGTCGCCGTGCTGCGCGACGCGCCATACCGGCGGGATCGCCAGCCCCGGCATATCGCCGAACAATGCGCTCATCAGGTGCCGCGCCGTTCTCTCCACCGCTGCCGGGGAGTTGAGCACAGGCTTGTCGCATACACTCAGGAAGCGTGCCACCTGCGCGGCCGACGCCGCTGTCATGTCGGGGTTGCCTATGGCATTGAACACCAGGTCGTAATGCGGCAGTTGCAGGTGCTGGTCTGGAGTCGCGTATTCCAGCATCCATTCGATCAGGCTGTTGGCCTGGCTGGGAAACAGCAGGTGGAAAGGCACGTTACCTTTGCCCGCGTCCAGCAACAACAGCACGCTTCTTACTGCGCCATGCGCGGGAGTGACGAACAGGCATTGTTGGCGGTAGGCCAGATCGCGATGCAGTTGCGCTTCGTCCCAACGCTGGCTGTCGCGCAATATCGAAGCCAGATTGACATGAGCGGACACATGCTGGGGGTCTATATCCAAAGCTTTTCTATACCATATCTCGGCCAGTGCGGAACGTTTGGTCAGTCCGTACATCACCCCCAGGTTGTAGAGAGCGTCTACCCATTCAGGAGCGAAATCCAGTGCCGCCTGATAGCAGGCCAGGGCCTCCTCATATTTTTTTTGTTCCTTGAGCGCCACGCCCAGATTACAGTGCGCTTGCACATAATCGGGGCGGTAGGAGATGGCGGCGCGGTAGCAGCCTATGGCTTCATCCAGCTTGCCCTGTTCCATCAGCGCAGTGCCCATGTTGTAATGGGCGATGGCAGACTGTGGATTGAATGACAGCGAGCGCTGGTAACAGGCAATGGCATCGTCCAGATTGCCTTGCATCTGTAGGGCATTGCCCAGATTGCTGTAAGCCTCTGCCAGACTCGGCTGGAATGACAGCGCGTTGCGATAGCTGGCGATGGCATCCTCGATCTTGCCCTGGTCGAACAGTGCATTGCCCATGCTGTTGTGCGTGGTCGCGTCGTCGGGTTTTAGTGCCAGGGCCTCTCGGTAGCAGGCAAGCGCTTCATCCAAGCGCCTCTCTGGTGTCGACTCTGTCATATAAACAGTCCCAACATGACCGCCTCTTCATAGAGACGGTCCTAGCATGACCGCCTATTAAAGAAATGACCCCGATATGACTATTTTATGTCTAAGAATTGATTAACCCGAGGTTTTACCCAAGGGTTGATTTTCCTATGCCCCTAGATAATCTATTGATAATCTAGAACCTGACACCTTGTTCAATAAGTTATTAATGAATTATGAAAGTTAATGAATATACCGTTATGCTGCCGGATTTCTTCTGTAGTATGACCTTGTCATTATATCATCATTGACCTCATGATTTCAATTTTTGTACGTTCTTACCATGATATTGTTATCGTGAAACTATAGTTTGAAATTGTACATTGTTGGCCTACATTATTTATAATTCTCGTAAAAGTACCTTGAATTATAACTTGAAGATGTAAGAGCGAGCACTGATAGTGTCCAAGGGCTCCACGCTAGCCCCCTCAACAGATAGCCGAAAATGCACTATAAACCATAGGGTATGATACCTACTGACTTCGCATTGCGCTGGGAGTAATTTCTTTATAAATGGGTGAAAATCATGAGGCAATCTTATAAAATTTACATACTTACTAAAATATTCTTGTTACATGACTTTCTAGTGCATAGCCTTTATGGTTATGAAAAGTACATTCTTGTTCATGAAAGACCAAGTTACGTTCATGTTATACTCGTTCTCGATCTTGCTCCCATTTTACCTAAACCTTCATATCTCTATGATCTATATCTTGTTATCAATGTTACTTTGGTTTATTCATATGATTTATCGCATTCCTTTTATCTCTACGAAGATACCTACTAGATAAGTGTGCTCATTCCCTACTTCTTTTTCAACCTTTTTAGGACATTCTAGCGCGTCGGATTTAGATTATTCAGGTGATGGATCTGAGAGTGAATAAAGAAGGAGCAAAGCCTCAGATTGGCATTAGTTGATAGTCGAGAGTCGCTATGTAATTTTCACTTTATTGAGTCTAGTTAGTCAAAGAGTCAAGAGTCAACCTTATGTACTTTTGATTATTATTCAATAAAAGTAATGATTTTGTCTAATTATGATGTGCTCATTTTTACGTGTGAATGTGTTAGCGCTCTGATTATATTGCCTGCTTGTGGTATACTAGCCAGCTGTTCACGTTCCAGTTTAGTTCCGCTAAAAAATCTCAGCCTCATCCACGCCATCCTCTGCCGGCCTCCCAGAGAAGGGTTGGAGAGAAGTAGAGAATGAGAGAAGAGTGAGGGAGAGAATGAGAGAATGAGGAGAGAGGGGTGGAGTTTGATTTAAATAGAAGATATTTTGAGATTTTAAAAATCTATCAGATATAAAAATGAGAAAAAATCATCCCTACGATCTTCGAATAATGTACAATACACCTAGAATGTCTCTGAACCCGAAAACACAATAGTTCACCCCATACGGGAATCCAAAGGCCCGATAACCAAAAAACTTATTCAATTACAAAACATGATTCGAGCCCTATGGAAGCACTCTGAATCCCACAAATTTCTGATCCGAAAATCCTAGGACATTACATATGGTACCCTTGGGTCTAATTCTCAAGAAGAGAGCAAGCTGAGTCAAGACAGTTTGGTGCTGGTTTTACATTTCAAGCGAGGGGGGTTCACGTAGAGAGAGCGAGCGAGATAGAGAGATGGAGGGAGAGAGAGAGGGGAAGAGAGATCCCCGTGCGTGTGTGTGGGAGTTAGAGAGAGAGGGGGGCTGCTGTGTGTCACGGAGGAGAGGAGGCCGGCGGCGAGGTCGACGCGGAGGGGAGGCATGGCGTGGCGGTGTTGGTGCGCCGGCGGGGGGGCGTACGGTGGTCGGAGGGACGGTTCGCGATGGTGCGGCTACGGAGGAGGGCGAGCGACGGTGGCAGAAGGGAGGTGGGAGTGGTCGGTGCAGTGAGGAGGGGAGGTCGTGGAGTAAGCTCGCCAGAGGGGGGTGGGGGTCGGTGCAGGAGAGGGAGTGGTGGCGACGGTGAGGGAGGTGGTGAGGTCGGGGGGGTGGTCACCGCGGGTTAGAGAGAGAGAGGGGAGAGCGGCGGGTGTGCTGGAGGTGGAGTCGGTCGGGGTGTGAGAGGGAGCGGGTGGGAGCTCACCGGAGGTGGGCCGCCGTGGTCGGAGAGTGGGAGGGTGGCGTCCGACGTGTGGTGGGAGTAGCAGGGAGGTAGTCGCGGCGTGCGTGGCCGGCAGGCGCATGCAGGGGGTGGTCGCGGGGGAGCTCGCCGGAGGTTGGCCGGCAGGTGGCAAGGCGAGCTTGTGGAGGTGGGGCTGCTAGCAGAGGGGGGAGTGCGTGGGTGGAGGAGAGGGTCGGAGGCGACTGTGGGTGGTGGTGGCGGAGGGAGAGTGTCGGGCGGTGTGGCTAACAGGGAGAGAAGAGAGGGTGATGGGGAGGGTGACAATCGCGATCCCGGCGGAGGGAGGCTGCCGCGGGGGGCTGGACCGGGTGTGCGAGGGGGGGAGGGGCTTGCCGCGGCTGGGTCACAGTCGGGGGCGGAGTGGCACTGGCGGAGGTGGGGAGTGGACAGAGAGAGGGAGAGATTGGCTGAGAGGGGGGGAGACGAGTACGTGATGGTTGTAGAGAGGATGGTGGCTAGCTGCGGTGGTTAGTGAGGGAGGGGGGGTCGCGGACGTGAGGAGGTGGAGAGGCAACGGCAGTGTGTAGGGATGGGGGACCGCTGGCGGGGAGGCTGACGGAGGCATGGGGAGGGCGGAGACGTTGCATGGCGGCAGTGGTGAAACTGCGGTCGGAGGGGACGGTGGCAGTGTCGGAGAGGGAAAGGGGGGTTCAGCGTGGCTGCTAGGTGTGTGAAGTGGGAGGGGGAGATCGACGCCGACGGAGGGGTGCGGCTAGAGTTTTAGCAAGAAAAGGAGAGGAGGTGGGTGGGCACCATGGCCGGCGCCCCTGTATAGTACAGGGGCTCCAGACGCGGAGGGGATGCGCGCGGTGAGTGAGAGAGAAAGAGTGGGGAGGGAAGAAGAAGGTCGACCGTGCGTGGATGGGTGTGGGGGAGAGAGCACACGCTAGATGGAGGCGAGGAGCCACCCGTGTGTGAGATGGAGGGTGAGGGAAAGGAATGGCAGGCGGGGTCTGCCGGCGACCGGATGTGAGAAGGGTAGAGGAGGGCGGTGTCGCAGTGAGGGCGGTGAGTGCGGGGTGTGTTGCGTGGGAAGGAGAGGAGGTGGAGGGCAGGCCGGTGCGTGGAGAGGGGGGTTTGCGGTGGTGAGAATGGGAGAGTTGCCGCGGCTTAGGGAGGCGTTCTTGAGGCTGAGCGGCCGGGGCATCGGATAGACCAGGCCGTCGCGCCGGTCGATGAGCGCCAGTTCGTCGGAGAGCAGGCGCCAGCCGGAAAAGCTGAGGGCGGTCGTGAGCGTGCTTTTGCCGGAGCCCGAGGTGCCGGGCAGAAGCACCGCCTCGTCGCCCCGCGCCGCAACGCCCGCATGCAGGATGAGATAGCGATGGGCCGTCTGGGTGACGCACCAGTTCAGACCCCATTCGAACAGCGCCGTGATCTGGTCCTGCGGCATGGCATCGAATGGATGGGTGCCGTCGAAGACGAAACGGGCATGCCGGCGCGACTGGAGTTTCAGCCAGGTGCCGCGCTCCACGCGGATGTCGAAATCGACGAAACCGCCGGTCTCCGGACGGGCGTGATGGCAATAGAGCGAGTCGAACTGACGCCAGAACAGCGGCGCGTTCGACCCGACGCTGATGGTGAAGGGACCCGATCGTATCAGGACGGTCTGTCGTGCCCGAGATCCGGCCGGGGCATCTTCATGGGACACTCGGCGTCTCGTCGTCCGGATAGGCTATGAAATGATTGCCGCGTAGGCTTTGCAGCGCATTGTACAGCAGGTTCTGGAATTCCGCATCCAGCGGCGTGTCGAAGGCTGCGGCGATCGCCTGTTCAAGCTCGGCCGGGGTGACGGGGCCGAGTTCGATCAACATTTCCAGAACCGTCCCCGCGATACCCGCCAGAAGCTGGGTTTCGCCGGAGAATGCGTCATAGAAGACAAGCTCCCCGTCCCAATGACGCCACGCCAGCCTGTCGCCAAGCTGGACGCGGATCACGGGATCGAAGAGCGTGGTCAAACGGGATTAGAAGTAGTTCGACCAGCCATAGGCACAAGGATTGCCCGCGCATTGGGCATCATTGCAGATCGATTGCAGATAGGTATGGGCCTGGGTGCGCGTCCAGGTGACGCCGCATTCCTTGTAGGTGCCGCAATACATATTGGCGATGTCCTCCGGCGTGCAGGGATAGCCCGCGCAGACCTGCCCGCTGCTGCGGTTGCACGCGGAAAGATAGGCCGCGCAGAAATCCCTATCGTAAGGCGAGGACGGCTGCCATTTGGTATCGCACAGCAATTGGCCGAAGCTGCAATTCGAGCCGTAGTGACCCTTGCCGCACAACGTCCGGAAATTGCTGTTCTCCGGACATTGGAAATTGCCGTAGCCGCAATGCCAATTGGCCGAGGTCTGATAGCAGGTCTTCCACACCGAGCTGCTGTGCCCGCAACCACCGGTCGTGGTCTTCGGCTGGTTCGACCGCGTCAGCGTGATGTTGGTGTTCATGTTCGGGTGAATGGAGCAGTAGGCCGATGGCGAGACGAGGCTGCCGGCCCAGCTCGGGCGGCTGCTCATCGCGATCAGCGCGGGAGGGGTCGCCGCGGCGATCTTGAGCAGATGACGCCGGGAACGCGTGCCGTCCGTGTTTTGTACGGTCGATTCGTCCATGATCAATCCCGCATCGGGTGGGGTAGGCTCGCCATGCCTCATCTCCATTCCCGTACTTCTCCTACCTTGATAGTGCTGCGACCTGAATTGGGATCGCCCACCGGCAGCACTATCGCCCAAGAACACTTCAGACAGATTAATCCATCCAGTTCTTTTGTGTACCTGATTTTCATCATTGTTTGCCATTAAGACCAAATTTGCTTCTTCCTCTAATTCTAAGGGGGATGTACAGGATGTGGATTCTTCGTCTTCCCATGCAGCTACCATGGACTTCTTTTTGAAGTGTCTTCTAATCTTCTTAGGATTTTCTGACTGTTTTAAAATCTTCTAATTTTCTGTCTGCTTCTTTAAGTCTAGGACATTTGGTCTTGATATGTCCTAGTTTGTTGCACTCATAGTAGACTTCTTCTTTCTTATGGAGATTTTTCTTTGAATGCTCCTTCTTTTTCTGATTTCTAAAGAGCTGTCCTTGTTTCTATAGTATTTTCTTTCTCATGATGCATTGTAACCTCTTGGACAGCATTGCCACTTCCTCATCTAAGTTGTTTGGACTTTTCTCTTCTTCTTCTGATTCTGGTTGTGATTATGCTACTTGCAATGCATTTGTTTTTCTACTTGTAGAGACTTCTCCCAATCTCTACATGTTGATTTCATGGGCCATCAGTGACGCTATTAATTTTTCCAGAGACATTGTGGCTAGATTGCTTGCCTCTTCAATTGGTGTTACTTTTGCAGTCCAGCTACTTAGCAATGATCTAAGAATCTTTCTCACCATATCCCCTGAGATGTATTCTTTCCCAAGTACAACTAATCCATGGATGATGTCGGTGAATCTACAGTACATTTGAGAGATGGTTTCATTAGCCATCATCATGAATTACTCATATTGTGACACCGGGATGTCTATTTTTATCTCCTTCACTTTGTTTGTTCCTTCATAAGTGATCTAGAGCTTCTCGTAGATTTTTTGCATTGTTTTGTAGGCAGAGACTCTGGTGAATTCATTTATTGATAGTCCGTAGTAGAGGTGATATTTTGCCCTGGCATTCAAGGAAGCATTGTTCTTATCAATGATGTTCCATTCATCTTTTGGACTTGTGATGATGCAATCACCCTCTTCGGCTATCATCTATAGATCATAGTTCTGACTCTTTAAGAAAAACTCCATTCGAGTTCTCCAATAAGCGTAGTCTGAACTATCGAACAGTGGAGAACGGTTGACGGATTGCCCTTCTGCCATCTCAGCCATATAGGTCTTTTGCTCTCAGATCATTAGATCTTTTTACTAGAGAGCCTAGGCTCTGATACCACTTGTTGTCGAGTACATGACTATGACCTAGAGAGGGGTGAATGGGTAAGAAAACTTTAATTGACTTATGTGGATAACCATAAAATGTAGCAGAACTAATTAGCAATAATGCAATAGAAATTTAAATCAGAAGGTAATCATGCAATAGAACACAACATAATTTATACCGGTTCGGTCTAGACTTCCAGTCACACCTACATCCAATTCCTCATAATTACACCTGAGGTTCTACTAGTCTTTCCAAGACAAACTACAATAGGTTGTTTTCTCATGTGTTCAGTCACACCTCGGGTCCTCCCTCAATCAGAGTCCTAGTTGAATTTTTGGGTATCAGCCAAAGCTTGCAAAATACAGTCCTTCTACTAGACACCCTTGCCCGCAAGTATCATTCTTTTATACTGGTTTTCCACTAACCCTTGGACCCTGGGTTGGTTTGCTTGGGAAAGGTCCTTTTCAAGGGTGGAGATGATGGAGTTGACCTAACAGGCTATTGGATTTTGGTGCCAAAGATTTGATGTCGAAGGCACGTGATCCGCTTGAGTTCTTCACGAGCTTAGCTATTTTTCAGACTTGCGGAGCCATTTGTCACCCAAACAGTCTATTTTTCACCGTTAGGTACTCATTTGTCACCCTTATTCTCTTGAAGCCATCGCCACTACTTATGTTGTTTGAAGATTGAACAAGACTGTGTCGACGTGCTTTCTTGTTGCGTCGACGTGATGTAGATGAAGAACCTTTGGACAGAATGCTTCAAATTCTGGCACTTGGCTTAGTGCATCGATGCACTTCCTTGTAATTTCGAGGCTCCAATGAAGGTAGAGCACCTTTTGATTCTGGAATGCTCTCTTGGAGCATGACTGCATCGACGGAGTAGGGATCCTACATCGACGTCCTGATGGCAAACAAAATGCCTGTGTTTTGGCGTGGCCTTCTGGAAACCTTATTGTGTTGACACAGTAATGGTCCTGCATCGACTCCACCTTGTTTCTAAGTGAATTGATCTGTCATTCCTACGATTGGTTAAATAGTCTTTAGTCAATCTAAACATCATCAAAACACACGCATTTAAGACTTACTAAATAAACTAAAGAGCAATATTGTATTGACATCATCAAAACACACAGAATGCAACAAACTCCACCAAGAAATGCCCATTAAGAGACAAGCACGAGAGCTACATTCCCTGCTACGGAGAGGTCATGACCATCTGCAGAGAGAGAGATCTCCTTCCGAGCATCCTTACTGCCTAGCAAGCATGCCCCGAGTGGTCACTGGCAATGGCAAGCATTCTCCCGGAAGGCCTACGACTCTCCGAGAACTACTGTTGTGGCTTCCATCATCTCCTCTCTCCTCTACTCTTCCTTACTCTTGACTTGATCCCGTGCTGACTTAAGCATCAGAGGGTTGTCTCCTGGGATAACGCCCAGGGCTCCCTTTGAGGCTCTTCTTTCTGGTGCTTGTAGACTTCCACGGGTACCGGATGACCTCCACAAATAAATAAAAAGAAAAGTGTGGTACAAGGCGTAAGAACCAGATTCTGCCCTCTACACTTTTTGGAGCCGTCTACGGGAAACTCTGAGCAAAAAGCAATGGCACCGCGTGGAAGCTATCGCAACGCCAGCAACTGCGGGCGTGGATCCCATCAAGCCCCTAGCCCTCGCTAGGCCCCTAGCTCTCGCCGGGGATTATAGGAGGCTTTGTCCTCCCCCCGATCACGACCTGAAATCACCGCTAACAAGTTCATGGAGATGCACCAGCAAATCCAAGCCTTTACGAAGATCTGCCAAGATCTTCTCAATAGGCAGACTCATCAAGGGCCCATCCCTTTTGAGCTTCCTCAGAATGGGGGGGCTCCCACTGTGACCAACTCCCGTCGGGTGCAGGAGACCTCCCGCACCTCTGCCGTACAATCTCGCCGCCCGCGTGGCTCACCCTCACCAAGGGTACGCAGCCCGTTGCACTCTAACCCGGAGATGACCCAGTGGCTCCGACATATCGACGAGATTGAGGATAAGGTCTGCTACCTGGACGATGTCCTATTCGCCGCCAAGACTCGCGGCCTTATCAACGCCGATCAAGACTTCCATGCGCCCTTTTCCAAGGAGATCATGGAAGCACCCATCTCACCGAAGCTACAGATGCCGTCATTCACCCCCTACGATGGCACCACCTATCTGGCCTACCACATGCACAGTTTTGAGTCCTACCTAGTGTTCCACCGGGTCTCGGACACTGTGAAATGTCTGACGTTCGTCACGACCCTTTGGGAGAACGCCTAGACATGGTTTGATTCCCTGCCAGCCAAGAGCATCTCCTCCTTCCAACAGCTGAAGAAGCTATTCAAGGAGAATTTTATTGGTTACCCAAAGGAAGCCAAGTCTACGGTGAGCCTACTCACCATCAAACAAGGATGCGAGGAGACTCTCTGGGACTACGTCTCCTGCTTCCGAGCAGAGGTGCTCCAGATCCCGTGCCATGGCATCAGCATCGCCACCACCACACTCACCCAGGGCACTCAGGAATTTATCCTCCGATGATCGTTCGAAGTCGAAGCCCCGACCACCCTGACTGACCTTCTCGCCTTGGCCCAAAAGCACGCTAGATGCAAGGAGAACACCATGTCCCTCGGCCGCACGACTGGGGCAGACCAGTCCGAAAGGAAGAGATCCACCGACTTGCCTCAGGACGAGCAGAAAAAGTGGGAGCGATGAGAACGAGATCGCTGCGATCACCTAGAGAATAAGGAAAGGGGCAATTACTGCCACTACATGCCCCTGATGGCCCCTCCCGACCAAATCCTCATGGAGATCCGCGAGGATCCACTTATCAAGTGGCCTCCCAAGATGAAGTCAGATCCAAGTACGGGAAGCAAGAAGAATTACTGCCACTTCCACCACCACCACGACCATGACACGATTGACTGTATCAACTTGAAGGATGCCATCAAGGACCTCATCCGATGAGAACTCCTTGATAGGTTTGTTGCCAAGGCCGCGGAGAAGCGACAACATGAACGAACGCCTCCGCCCCTCGACAATCGACCCAACGGGAAGGAGATCATGATGATCTCTGGGGGGGCGGCCTCGCGCGAAGATAGCTCCAGAAGGTGTCGGCAATACGCATCAGCCATCAACGTCGCGGAGCAAGGCGATAGTAGCTGGCAGGAAGCTGCCACCCGAGGACACCTCAATGACCACATCATCTTTTCAGATGACGACTTAGATGGTGTAACCACTCCGCATTCTGATGCTTTGGTGGTCTTAGCCACCATCAACCAATGTACTATCCGACGTATTCTAGTGGATAATAGGAGCGGCCCCGATGTTATCTCGTACGATTGTCTAGTACTAATGGGTATGGATTTGTCACAGATCACACCACTGCACACACCCTGTTGTGTCCCTGTGATTTTGATGATAGCAAACACTATAAGTCATCATATGTTTACATGAAAATTATTTGATGATGATGCTTGCTTTGAATACATTGCAAAAAAAAATTTAGCTTAACAAGGTTAATGCATCCTCATGGTTCATAAAATTGCATAGTAAGGTCGATGTTAGTTATACTAAGGTCGATGCACATTCTGGCCTTAGTTATACTAAGGTTGACGCACATTATTTTTCTACATATAGAAAGTCAGAGAACAATGTCTCAGATTGAAACAAAGGTCAATGCTTGTTTTGGTTTCAACGATATAAGGTCGGTGCACCTCTGGCTTGTTCACATCATAAGGTCGACGCTTGTTTGCCTTCTAGCAACTAAGGTCAATGCATAGCATAGGCTGTGCACTATGCAATGATGAAGGTCGATGCATACCCCATTCACAGCTCCACACAGGTCGGTGCACAATTTGATAGTTAGCAACTCAAGGTCTGTGCACATCTGCTGCAAGGTTGATGCACATTTGGTTTAGTCTTCTATGAGGTCTGAGTATATTTGCATTAGTGTTCTATGAGGTCTGAGCACATTTACATTTGTGTTCTATGAGGTCTGAGCGCATTATGTTGCATAACACATTAGGTCTTCGCACATGTTATAACATGTTGTATAAGTCTGTCCACATGTGAAATGCAATTGACTAAAAAGTGTTCGATGAAATGCTTTCTATTTTGATTACAGGAATTTAAGTATGAAAAGGCCTTATATACTAAAGCAACAAGGATCGAACATCTGGGTGGCATAAAGGCAACGGTCTCATGTGGAATCTAAAGAACCGGATCATTGGGCATGTGATCCAAGGCAGATCGTCCCAGAAAGGATTTGCCATGTGAATCTTCATTTATCCAGATTCTGACATGTGGCTGAGATCTTCCAGAAACCTCTTGGTAGGAGTGTTCCTTCCACATGCTTGATGCGTGAGCTCGTGAGACCCAAGCCTGAAGCCCTATAAAACCCTCTCCTACGATCGAAATAAAAAGGGAGAATATACAGAAGAAGAGTATAGCTAAAGCCACTGCCAGTGCTTAATCGAGGCGAGAGAGCAATCCAAGAGAAAAATTAGAGAGAGAACCCTTCCAGAGTAAGAAGAGCGAGAATTTCAGCTGGCCATTGAGTTTGAAATTCTGCCATTTGTTCTGGCAATACGAATTTTTGTCGCGCCAACCAAGCACTTATTGAAACCATAAGCGCCGAAACCGAGCAGGTCGTGCCATACGCGGTCCACGATCAGATGGTCATCGATCTTTTGCCGCGCGCCGGTCTTGAAGGTCTGTTCGTAGCGTTCCATGGCTCGCGGGCCTTGGCTCTTGCCGATGGCGCGGCGAAGTCCGGTCACGTCTTCCCACGTCATGCCTCCGATCTCGCGGGCGATTTGCATGACCTGTTCCTGAAAGATCGGCAGTCCGTAAGTCGGCCCCAAAATCGTCTCTAGCGTCGGGTGAAGGAACGTGACGTGTTCGTGCCCGTTCTTGCGGCGCACCCATTTGTCGGCCGCGCCTGCATCCATCGGTCCCGGCCGTGCCAGCGAGAGAATTGCGACGATATCGTCGAAGGATTCGAACCTTATCAGCGAAGCATAGGACCGTACGGCACCGCCGAACTGGAACACACCACAGAATCGCCGTTCGTTGAGAATCGAAAGAGGGTCAGCGAGCATCATGAAATTCCAGAGTTTGCACGCTTGACCAATTGGATCAGAAGATCACGAAATTCAACAGGCGTGTCGATGCGCGGCGTGCTATCTTTACCGCCCCCTTTGCTGCCGACTTCGCCGAGACGCTTTGCGCGTTTCAACCCCATGCGCGCAACAACTACAGGGTCAAGTTTCGTTTCGCTTTCACCCCATCGGAGTTGCGGCAAATCTTTTTCGTCAATGCCATACACGAGTAGCCAAGTGGGCTTGCGCGCGTAATGGCCATAGCGACCTTGTTCAACGCAACACGTCCAGCCACCGAATTCGTCAGCCTTCACCCAACCGCCCAATCGTGGCGGCGCGTTGATCCCAAAATGTTTCCAAGCGTGACTATTTTCCGGGTGCTCAATAAGGCCGCCCCATTTACGTGCAGCCGCCAGGGCCGCGACGAAACAACCACCGTCCTCACCCTTTTTCTTTCGAATGCCGGTTCGTTTGATAAAGAGCGGTTGACCTGCCCAAAACTTGCCCCATCGCTGACAAGGTGGATGAGCGATAACCGGCCAAGGTCCAGCATATTTTCTGGCATCTCGTTTTTCATCCCACGGATCGACACCGGGGAGAGCAAAATAACAACCGCCTGTCCTAACATAAAGTGCTGCGATCATGTTAACGGCCATCTATTAAGTCCTGCGTTCGCTGGAAGATTGAAAGTTGAATGAGCCCGAGGGCATCGATCTTGAGAAGGTTCAACTGTTCGGCGTCTTTCAGGTCGCACATGGCCGTATTGTTGCGTGCGTCGATGGCGATGATATCTCGAATATCGTCATTCGTAAGGAGAACACCGGCCGCGTGCTTGGTGGCGTTCGAAGCATGGCCCTCAAGTTTCGCGGCGAGGGTCGCGTTCGGATAACGGGCCGCGAAATCCTTGCCGTCTGTGGTATTGAAAAATTCCTCCAAAGCGTCGTTCGAATCGTCTCCCGCCGTTCGCCTCGGAACGCGGTCCAGGGCGCGCTCAACTTCCCATGGCGGAATTTTGAGTGCGGCCCCTACAGCTTTCATCGCGGATCGCGGTTGCATGGAGCCGGCAGCGCCCAGGCGCGCAACGCGGTGCTTGCCGTATTTCTGATAGAGATATGGATGTATCATAGAATAGTTGACCGGGTGGTGTCAAATGACTTTAAGCATGGAGTTGAGAGTTTCATTCAATTTACATTGGGGAATCCTAATGCAGCAACAGACCGTGATGGTCACATTCGATGCCCTTGTTCAAGTTGTAGAAACTTGAGGTGGTGTTCACCATGGGATGTGCTACATCATTTGTACAAGAAAGGGTTCGTGGATGGTTATACGAATTAGACGTGTCATGGTGAGAAATTCTTGAGGTATAAGCCTGACAATATTGCAGGCACAAGTGGATACGTGGACATAGTTGTAGATGCTGCTGGTCCTAGTTTTAATGTTCATGAGGAACATGTGTACTAGCAAGAAGTGTCAAATAAGATAGCCATAAGATTTTATCAACTACTTAGGGATGTTAATGAGCCACTATGGGATGGTTGTGAAAAGCACACTCAGTTGTTTGCGGTCTCACAATCGCTGAGCTTGAAATCTGAATTTCACATTAGTGAGAATTGTTTTGATCGTCTCCTCCTCCTCATTAAGAATATGTTGCCTTGAGATGAGAAGCTGGCTGAAAATTTTTATCGTGCAAAGAAGATGGTCAGTGAGCTAGGTCTTTGATATGTAAAAATAGATGTATGCCCTAATCACTGTATGTTATATTACAAAGAGGATGCAGATAAGAGATCATGTTCTATTTGTCATCATGATAGATTCAAACTTAAGAGAGGGGACAATCCAATATAAAAAGATGTACCTTACAAGTTATTGTGATACTTCTCTCTTATGCCCAGACTGCAGCGGATGTATATATCCTCAAAGATAGCTTGGCATATGAGATGATATGTAGAAAGAGTATGTCGTGCTGATGATATAATCAGTCATCCTATCGATGGCGAAACATGGACTCACTTCAGTCGTGCTCATTCTGCTTTCTTCAGGGAGCCATGTAATGTTAGGCTGGGTTTACACACATATGGCTTCAATCCATTTGGTGATTCAGTGGCGTCTTACTCTTATTGTCAATGTTCATGACACTGTACAACCTTCCATCAGGCATGTGCATGAAGCGAGAGAATATATTTTTATCGTTAGTACTTCCTGGTCTATAAAGTCTGGGAAAAAATTTGGACATATATCTCAGACCATTGATTGATGAGCTAAAATTATCATGGACTGATGGAGTTATTACTTATGATGCATCTAGAGAGCAAAATTTTATTATGAAGGTTGTACTGATCTAGACAATAAGTGACTTTCCTATATATGGAATGCTATCTAGCTAGAGTACACATGGGAGGTTGGCATGTCCTTACTATATAGATGATGCTAAATCATTTGTACTAAAATATGGTGAGAAATCATGTTGGTTCGATTGCCATCGGTGGTTTCTACCAAGTGACCATCCTTTCCGAAGGTAAAAGGACTCATTCCTAAAGAACACACTTGAAATGGATGAAGTAGACTTAGAAAGGGGGTCTAGTCAACAGATGACAACACGGGTGCAAAAATTACTAGATATAGTACAACTATCAAGTAGCACACAATAACTCCTCCGATTTGGAAAGGATGACAACTGGGTGAAGAAAACATCTTCTGGGAATTATCTTACTGGTCAACCCTTCTTGTACGATACAATCTGGACGTCATGTGTCCTGGCGTTCCCGGACATCAACCCGCAGGCGCCGACGCACCTCCTCGTGATTCCCAAAAAGCCGGTGGCGCGCCTCGGCGAAGCCGTGCCGGAAGACGCCGCGCTCCTCGGCCACCTCCTGCTCACGGCGAAACTTCTCGCCGAAAAACTCCGCCTCGCGAACGGCTACCGGCTTGTCGTCAACAACGGCCGCCAGGCCGGCGAAACCGTCCCGCACCTGCACGTCCACCTGCTCGCCGGCCGCGATCTGGAGTGGCCCCCGGGATGATGGCAGAAGGAAGATGGCAGATGGCAGAATAACGACCGGTTTCTATTCCATTCATTTCTGCCTTCTCCTTCCGCATTCTTCCATCTGCCTTCCGCCATCCATGATGCCCTTCCGCACTTTCGCCCTCCCCGGCCCGGGCCGTTGGCTGCTGCTCGACGCCGCGTGGCCGGTCGCAGTCGCCGGCGTGTGGGAGGACGGCGCGTGGCGCGCGTTCGTCCGCACGGAAGGCCCGGTGGCGGAATCGCTGTTCGGCGCGACAGAAAGGGCGCTCGCGGACTCCGGCACGACGCTCCGGGATCTCTCCGGTTATCTTTACGCGACCGGGCCCGGCTCGATCCTCGGCCTGCGTTCGGCGGCGATGGCGATCGGCGCGTGGCGCGCCGCTCCGGGACTTTTGAAAAAACCGGTGCTCGCCTACGACTCGTTCGTCATCGCCGGACGCCTCGCGAAAACGGCCGGACACGGCGACGCCACCGTCTTCGCCGCCGCGCGCCGCGACCGGTGGAACGCGCTGCCGCCCGGCGCGGAAGACCCGCTCGAATGCGACGCGAACGCGCTCTCCGCTCTTCCGCGACCGCTGCTCCGTCTGCCCGCGCGCGACTTCGGCAAACCGGCCGTCGGAACGGAAACCTTCGATCCGCTCGCCGCGCTCGAAAGCCGTCCGGAAATCTTTCTTTCGCCGGAACTGCTTTTTTCCATCGAAACGCCGGACGCCGCGAACGTCGCGAACCGATACGCGACATGGTCCGGCGAGCGGCACAAGGCGTAGCGCAGGACTCCGTCCCGCACCGGAATCAAAGCAGGACGGAGTCCTGCGCCACTTTCCTTCCATGACCACCGAACTCCGCCATCGCGCCTGGGCCGAAATCGACCTCGCGGCCTTCGAGCGCAACCTCGGCAAAATCAAGGCCGCGCTGCCGGAGCGCGTGCGCTACATCGCTGTCGTCAAGGCCGACGCCTACGGCCACGGCATGCCGCAGATCGTCTCCCGGCTGCTCCAATGCGGCGTGGACCGGTTCGCGGTGGCGAACGTGTACGAGGCCGCCGACGCGCGCGAAATCGGCCCCGGCGCGGACATCCTCGTGCTCGGCGCGCTGCTGCCGGAGGAACTGGAACACGTCGTCGCCTACGACCTCACCGCCACCGTTTCCTCCGCCGGCGAACTCGGCCGGCTCGCCGCGCTCGGCGCGAAACGCGGCAAACGCGTCCCGATCCACATCAAAGTGGATACCGGCATGGGCCGGCTCGGCGTCTGGCACGAGGACGCCGCCGGACTCGTCGCGACGGCGCTGGCGACGCCCGACATCGAACTGCGCGGCCTGTTCACGCACTTTTCGGCGGCGGAAAGCGATCCGGCGTTCACCCGACTCCAGCAATCTCAGAGCAAAGCACCTTGAAAAAAAATAAAAAATAGTTCCTTCAATTTCTTTAAGAAAAGTTCCTAAGAAACAATTTACCAAATGACAGAGAGAATTGGAGAAGTTAAAAGTTAGTATTAAGAAATAAGTAAAAATAATCCTCAAAATGATATATTATAAAAGAGATATCTGTGAAACGGGGTTTGAGGAGCTAAAGCTAGTATACCCTCACATCAAACATAACTACTCCAACAAGGAAGATCAGATTATTACAGAGACTACAGGTGATCGAACCAGGGTGGCAGTACTTACACTCCACTATTATGGGACCATGGCCGGTGGCCAGACGTCGGGCGGCGTGGACGGGGGAGGGAGGATCTCCGGCGGTATCACGTCCGGTGGCTGCAGTGGGATGTCCGGCCAGCTGGGGGGGCAACGGCGCCGGGGGTACAGGGAAGCCCGGGCCGGGCGGGGCTCCGGGGGGCCACTCGACTCCGGGTGGTGGCTCGAACTCCGGCGGCATGTCGAGTACCCCCGGCACCTCGGTGGGAAAGGACGGGTCCGGCGGCTTAGCGGCCACGGAGCCGGCGGTGCTGCAGCTGGCGGCGGCCGCGCGCGGTTCCTGGGAAGGAGAGGTGGCGAGGGAGGATCAGGCTGGGGAGGCCTCCCGTCGGCGATGGAGGTCGCCGTGTGTCGTGGAAGAGAGGGCAGAGTCTTCTTGCGGCCGAGTAGAGAGGAGGGTTCTTGGTCAACGAACCGCAAGGGTATAACCGCAACTATTTGTGCTATTTCAAGATTTTTTTATCATAAGTCTAAATGAGCGATTTACTTGGCAAAACAGATCTTTACATGGATATATATGCAAAAAAGCCCTTCTTCATTGCAAGAGAAAGCATTTTCTAGCATATCTCCCTGTTAGTTTTTGACACAATGAACGAAAGAAGAGCAGAGTCACACTTGAGGACCATAGCATCTTTACTGATATTGTAAAATGGTAAAACTTGGAATCCATTGATATTCACCTCGGTATTCAATTTTGAGTTAATGCATTAGATTGAGCCTTTACATAAATGACATCAAACAAATAAGTAGAGGCTTCTAACATCAACATAAAGTTTGTCAGGTAAGACCAAGGGCATGTTCTTAAGTTGGCAAAGGCATTTTGACATCATTGTTGGGATGTTGCTCGAGGAGTTCTTTATCTTCATCATGATTCTATGTTCATAATTATTCACAGGGATATCAAAGCAAGCAACATCTTGCTAGATTGAGAGTTGAACCCTAAAATTTCTGACTTCGGCATGGCCAAAATCTTTGGTGGAGACCAGACGGCTGCATACACCAAAAAAATTATTGGCACATAGTAAGAACCATTTCTAAGTTGACTAATATTATCCAGCAAAGTTGAAGAATAGACCTGATAGACCCATTTCAAGCCTACTTCTTTCTCTGCTGCAATTTTATGCAGTGGGTACATGTCTCCAGAATATGCTCTCGATGGTGTCTTTTCAATGAAATCTGATGTCTTCAGCAATGTGGTCTTGGTCTTGGAGACTATGAGCGGAAGGAAGAACCGAGGATTTTGCCAATCTGATCGAACCTGCTTGGCCATGTAAGAATAAAGAGAAAACCCATGTTAGTATGTTAACTTATGAGAATTTTCTGTGTAATTCTTGGTTTTGGAGTTTTTAAACCCAAGTCTCAGTAGTTTCCTAGATTTGATGGGTCATCTGATTCGTCTGAGTGAAAGTTCAAAGCGAATCAGTTCTTCTTTTGTCATAACATTCCAGATGAGCACCGCATCACCATGACATCCTTTTATTTGGAAGGAGATGCGTTGCAATGGTACTGGCACTACTCTAATACCAAAGATCTAATCTCTTGGTTTGATTTTGTGGGGTTCTTGAAGCCAGATTTGGATGTGTCTTCAATTGAATTGCATGGGCTATTAAGCAAGCTCAGGTAGGCTAATTCAGTAGCAGAATACCAGAGATATTTCGAGATTCTTTCAAACAAAGTATCTGGTATCTCTAAAGATCATCTTTATTAGTGGGTTAAGGGATGACATAGCTTTTGAGCTGCAATCTTTTACGCCAAAAAATCTCATTCAAGCTATGCGTCTAGCAAGACTTCAAGAGGCAAAACTATAGTCCAGGTTGGCTTATTCAAATTTTGTGGCATCTACTTCCAAAAACCCCCCACCATTTACTCGTCCAAATCCTTCCCTCTTACTAGTGCCAGTCAAGAATGTTACACCACCTGTTCGAAGGTTAACTACACAGTAGTTACAAGATAGAAGATTACAAGGTTATGCTACAATTGTGATCCGGGTCACACCTGTAAAACCCACAAACTTTTCTTATTGCAATTAGTTCCTGATTTGTCTAACTCTGATATCTCACAACAAGATACCCAACCCATTAATACAATTGATGTTACTACATATGATGAGCTAGTTGAATTGCACTAGGATAATCCCTCTATTGCTTCTCAGACTGTAGCACCCTCAAATATAGTTATGTTATATTCTATTTCAACGATACGTCTTTTGAAGTATCGGCTCAGTTCTTGAAAAGAACTCTAAAGTTAAGCGTGCTTAATGGGGAGTAGTACTGGGATTGGTGACCTACCCAGGAAGTCTCCCATTCTGGAGTCGATCACTGTTAGAAAGGGACAAGACCGTGAGGCCGGTAGGCCAAAGCGGATTATATCTTGATGGTATAGAATATGGGACGTGACATAGACAATTCCATAGTTGTCTTCTCCGGGTACTTTTAAGCTTGTCAGTAGCATTGGTTCCTTGTCTGTCCTTATCTTGGAAGACAACGGGAGCACCTACAACTTTATAGATCCTACTGTTGTTCAAAAAATGGGTTTATCAATTACAAGCAAGTCTAGGCATTCTGTGAAGACAACTGGAGGTTTTCAAGTGGCTTCATAAGGACTTTGTCCAGATGTCACAGTGAAAATGCCTGATATTGCTTTTACTTTGGATTTCTTAGTCCTTCCTCTAGGGTCTATTGATGTTGTCCTAGGAACCACTTGGATACTTATGCTGGGTAATATTCTCTTCAATGTAGCCTCTAAGACTATGCAATTCTATATCAATGACAGGCAGTATAATTTGCAAGGACTATCTGAAGAGTAGGTTCATTTGATTTCTGGAAAGACCTTTACCAAAGATTTGAAGCATGGTCACTCCTTTTATACCATTCAATTATACAATGTTGATCTTCCAGTACCACCTACTCACTAGGGGTGATTATTATTCGGGTTCAACCCAAAAATCAAACCGAACTGATTCATCATTATCTCATATCTTTATAATTCTTATCTTTTGTTACTTTAGTTTATCCGCATGATTTATCGTATCTTCATTAGTTCATACTCTAGAGCAAAGATGTTAATCATTTAAATATTACCTTTATGTTGATGCGAAGATACCTACTGGGCAAGTGTGCTCATATCTACTTTCTCATCTTTTCAGAAAATACTAGTGAATCAGATTCAGATTATGTAAGTAGCGGGTCCGAGAGCGATTGATGGTCTGATGGATCGAGAGAAACTCTAGTTGTCAAGTGTCTAGTCGAGTCTTATTCTAATTTTATATTTACTTGAGTCTATGATGTAAGGATGTTTAAAGTCCTGGATCTAATGTACTTTGTAATTATTAGTATGGAATAAAGTTAGAATTTGAGAAATTACTTGTGTAATTACTTTGTGTGATTATCTTGCACTCTGATTTTCTTGCTTGCGAGAGGCTTGCCATGCTGGTTGTCCGCGTTCTTGAGATTCGTTCCGCTATATTAAAGAGCTCGGGGCGTGACAGTTATAGTGGTATCAGGGCATAGGACTAGAAGTTCTAGGAAAAAGTTATGTCATAGGTTAAGTCCAAGGTTTAGGACCCATACCCTTGAACAAGGATAGAAATTCCCAACCGTGAGAGAAATTGGGTAGAACCTACAATGAGATAGTAATTAGAAATTATCTCTAAGGTTAACCCCACCAATTCCATTAGAATTAACAAATCTATTATTCTTCTCAGGTACCTTACTCTTACAATGGCTCATCGTGTTGATTGGGGAGGAGTGCAACAAACTGTTGCTGGTCTCACCCAGGCCTTGTAAAATATGGCCCAAGCCGATGCGGGGGCAAGAGCTGACGATTTGCACCGCAACTTTCAGAGTTTAAACTCTCCACAATTTTTGGGTTCTTCTAACCCAGACGAGGCAGAAAATTGGATCGATGAAATGAACCTGATATTTAAGGTCATGCAATGTACCGACCAGGAGAAGGTTCGTCTCGCTACGTTCCAGTTAAATAAAGACGTCCGTACTTGGTGGAAGTCTATTCCGACACCACCTGCGGATGCACCACATACTTGGAATGTATTTCTTGCTCTCTTCCGAACAAAATACTTCTCCGAGCATGTCAAGGAGAGAAAGGTGACAGAATTCGTGTCACTACATCAAGGCATGATGATGGTGGTGAAATATGAGTTACAGTTCTGTCGCCTAGCACCCTATGCTCAGCATTTAGTAAGCATAGATTTTTTGAAAGTGAATCACTTTATGGACGGGCTGCGACCCATTTTCATTCAGCAACTTGGCCCACAGAATATTTAGACCTACGTAGAGATGGTCCAACGGGTGCACTTATGTGAACGGACCTTGGAGAAGGTTGACAAACTCAAAGGCAAAGGGGAGGAGCCGAGCCGAAAGTCTGATCGGCAAGGTAAGAGGCAAAAAATTTCAGCATCACTTACAACTCTCGGGATAGCAAGAAGAGATCCTGGAATGAAAATGGTAAGGTTGATTGCCGGAGCAAGAAGGCTAAAGAAGAGGAAGATAAGCAAGTCATGACAGCTTGCTCGTTCTGTGACAAATTTGGTCATGCGGTCGAAGAATGTTGGAAGCATTTGGGCGCATGCCTAAGGTGTCGGGCTTCTGCACTGAAATGACGGCGTTCATTAAACCGGGAGTCATTAATCCCGCGTAACCCGTTGGGGTTCTGGGAAAACGGGGTTTCTGAACTTGGGGCAGACGGGATCGACACCGGCGGGCCGGCGCAGGTCCATCCGCGGCAAGCTGACCGCCCTGGTGCTGGCCTCGGTCGGCCTGGCGGTGGCCCTGGTGGCGGGCGTCTCGGCCGTGCGGAATGGTCAACGCGACGCCGTCCTGGCCGCATCCCGCCTGTCCGACACCGCCAAGGTGATGGCTTCGCTGAGCGCTGACGCCGTGGCCGCGAACGACCGCGCCCGCGCCTATGCCGTGATCCGATCCATCGCCATGATGCCCGGCGTCGACTACGCCCGGATCAGCGGCGCCAACGGCGCCCTCCTGGCCGAGACCGGCTCGGGCCAGCGTCTGACGCGGGACGTCAGCGCGATGGCCGGATCGCAGGGCTTCAGCCTGGCGCTGCTGGGATCGCGCACCGCGACGATGGCCGCCGACGTGGTGGTCGGCCACCGGACGGTGGGCAGGGTGCTGATCTCCGGCCGGATCGGCGACGGCGGACAAACCCTGCTGTCCAGCCTGCTGGTCAGCCTCGTGGCGGCCCTGGCGGCGGCGCTCGCCGGCCTGGCGGTGGCGGCGCGGCTGCAGCGCGGCATCTCCGGACCGATCGCCGCCCTGACCCGGTCCATGGCCGAGATCACCGAGAGCCACGACTACGCCCGCGAGGTGGCCGTGGCCGCCGACGACGAGGTGGGCGAACTGGTGGCCGGCTTCACCCGGATGATGGGCGAGATCCGCACCCGCGACGCCGCCCTGGCCGAGCATATGGCCGGGCTGGAGCGCACCGTCGAGGAACGCACCGCCGACCTGCGCGAGGCCAAGGACGCCGCCGAGAGCGCCAACTCGGCCAAGAGCGATTTCCTGGCCACCATGAGCCACGAGATCCGCACGCCGATGAACGGCGTCATGGTGATGGCCGAGATGCTGGCGGCGGGCGAGATGCCGCCCAAGCAGCGGCGCTTCGCCGAGGTGATCGCCAAGTCCGGCTCCAGCCTGCTGGCGATCATCAACGACATCCTGGACTTCTCGAAGATCGAGGCCGGCAAGCTGGAGCTGGAGGCCGCGCCGGTGGACGTGGCCGAGGACGTGCTGAGCCTGTTCTGGGAAAGGGCGCGCTCCAAGGGGCTCGACCTGGCCGCCTATGTCGATCCGGCGACTCCGGCCCTGGTCAGCGGCGACGCCGTGCGCCTGCGCCAGGTGGTCGGCAACCTGGTCAACAACGCCATCAAGTTCACCGAGGCCGGCGGGGTGATGGTGCAGGTCGCGCCCTCCGCCGACGGGCGGCTGCGCATCTCGGTGCACGACACCGGCATCGGCATCCCGGCCGACAAGATCGACGGCGTGTTCGGCGCCTTCACCCAGGCCGATCAGTCGACCACCCGCAGGTTCGGCGGCACTGGCCTGGGCCTGGCCATCTGCAAACGCCTGGTCGAGGCCATGGGCGGGGCCTTCAAGGTCACCAGCAAGGTCGGCAGGGGCTCGGTGTTCGCCTTCGAGATCCCGGCTCCGGCCCTGGAGGCGGCAAGGCCCTGGCCGACGTTCGCCGCGGGCGACACCGTGGCCGTCCATCCTTAGGCCGCAATTCTTTATAACGGCCCACTCAAGACCGTTTCTGATCTGAAATGGCCCAGTGAGGACCGTCCCTTTACCATGTTGCGGCCCAACGCGGACCGTCTTTACCTTTCTGCTTGGGCTTCGTCTTATGGCCCAATATCGAATCTAGTGGTCTAGGCTAGACCGTTTTGTTCCTTGCGGCCCATGCAGGACCGCAACTATCCAGAGTCTATTTTTCCATGTATTCTTGTGTGCTTCAATAGCCAAGTCAGTGATGGCTTGTGCTGCAATTTGATCCTGATTGCATTTCTTTCATCCACAGGCCATAATCTCATGGCTTCCTCTTCAAATTATTGAAACTTCACTTGATTTTAGATGATAAGTTACATAGCTTGACCTTGGAATTCTTGGCCGATTCCAATGAATGCCTAGATACTACTTGGGATCTTGGTTCCACCAAATCAATGTCAACCCATCATAAGGGCCCAGTCTGATCCTGGAAGGAGCACCCGAAAAGTACTACTATCTCAGAGAGTTGTAATGACATGGTGAGACATTGCACCGAGTACTTGCTAGTATGTGTGATCTATGACATTCATATCCTTTCTACTAGAAAGTTCAACTCTACATGACTTGCTATACTCGCGTGCTTGATCGGCCAAATCTTGGAAACATGTTAAATTTCTGTTCAACTTATTTATAGCATTCTTTTCCTTTCCATCATTTCTCTTGAATATCATCAGCTTTGTTTTATTTTACATTTTAGCATGACATTATTGGTTAATCACTTATACTTTGCCTGCTTTAGAGTCTACTGAGCATTCGCTCACCTAATTTTTCTCCCTTTTCAAGTAATTCCGAGGAAGATACGCAAACGGATGGGGATGGGCAAGAGTGAAGATCCTGGAGTGAACCATTTAGATGATAGACGTAGTGACTATCTTAGCATTAGTGGTGTCCTTGTAATGGCTGATAAGTTGTCCTTGAGAGAATCAGTTGTTATTAGTTCTTGTAGAGTTGAAATCTTTATTTTTATTTAGTTTTCAGTTTGAGTCGTTATGTAAGTTGTCAGATGGTACTTGGAAGCAATTATTTCTCATTTATGAATAAATTAGTAGTATTTGAGTAATTCATTTTTTCCTTGCATTTATGCATTCTTTTAAATTTTTGTTATTGCTCTGATTGTCATGAATGATTATAACTACCTTGTTCCGATATTCCGTGTCGGTGCGTGACAAGGAGGCTTCCTTCTTTTCTCTCAAGCTCTCTTCATTTTCTTTCTCTCAGAAGCTCGCGGTGGAAGGCATAGGGCTGCTGTTGGACGCACTGGGGATTCTCGACGTGAAACATCAAGGCGTATTGTTATCATTTATCATTTTATCTAGTGCGAGGGCGTGCCAGTCACCTTAGGTGACAATGTGTTCAGGTTTCGAGACTGGAGTGATCTGAAACCTGAGGTGCGCTCCGTCTGACTAGCCAGACGATTGTGGATATCGTGTCGGGACTAAAGACCCGCCATGCCGTAAAGATCATGGCGTTAATTACATCTCCTCGGAGAGGAAAAAAATCTCTGATTAATCACCAAGAGAAGTGGACCAATGACCCAAATATTCATCATTATAAATGAAGTATCGTGGAGTAAAGTTATCAGGACGACGCGAAGCCGAAGAAGCGCGCCAAGAAGCCCGAGCCGCAACGCGACGACGTTGACGCCCTGTGCGCCCGCCTCGGCGAGTGGATCGTCAAGAACGGCTCCAAGAAGCCCACCATCACTGAGGCCTGGAAGCGCGAAGCCCGCCTGCTCCTGGACGAGGACAAACGCGAGCTCGACAAGGCCTTGGCGCTCATCGACTGGTGCCAGCAGGACTCGTTCTGGCGCAAAAACATCCTCAGCATGTCGAAGTTCCGCGCGAGGTACGACCAGCTGCGCCTTGCCGCTCTCGACGACTGGGAGCACACCCGCAAATCCCGTAACCCCGCCTCCGACAACCGCACCGTGTCCTCCCCCGAGGACATCGAGAACGGCTGGACCAGAAAGGCCCGCAACCAATGACCGAACCCACCTCCGTGCACACGGTGAACATCGCCGAGATCCGCACCCAACAAGCCGAACAAGCACTCCCCGAGCACATCCCCGCCCGCTACCGCACCGCCACCGTCGAACACCCCGAAGTCGCCGACTGGGTCACCGAAACCATCAACGGCGGCACCGAATCGATCCTGCTCGCCGGCCAGCTCGGCACCGGGAAAACCCACCACGCTTACGCCGCGCTTGCCGCCGTCGTCCGCGGCCGCGCCGCGCTCGGCCGGATCTGCCAGCTCGCCACCGCCACCCACTCCAGCCTCGTTGCTGCCGCCCGCCCCGACGGCGACGGCCACGACCGGTTCATCACCGCCGACCTCCTCGTCCTTGATGACCTCGGCTCGGCGAACACCACCACCTGGAACGTCGATGTCATCTACCAGGTTGTCGACACCCGTTGGGCCGAAATGCTTCCGACGATCTACACCACGAACTTCGACCCCGACACGCTCGCGGACCGCCTCGGCGCGCGCATCACCTCGCGCCTGTTCGGCATGTGCCGCACTGTCGTGCTCAACGGCGAAGACCGGAGAATGCTGTGACCGACACCGACATGTGGGCCGACCTCGACGGCCGCCCAACCCGCCCCCAGGACACGAACGTCGACCACGGCGCTGAAGCCGCGGTCATCGGCGCGGCCCTGGTCGCCCCGGTCCTCCTCGACGACGTCACGTTGGACCCGGCCGAGTTCGACGCGCCCCGCCACGGCATCATCTGGGCCGCTCTCCACGCCCTCCGCGCCGAGGGCGCCCCGGTGAACCCTTCCGCGGCCGTCTCAAAACTCATCGACCTCGGGACACTCCAGGCGGCGGGCGGCGGCGACTATGTCGCGCACCTGTACGCCGAGGCTCCGGCCCCGCAGACCGGCGAGTGGCACGCGAACCGGGTCTCGGAGATGGCGCGCCGCCGCAGCCTAGCCGCGTTCGCGGCCCGCGCCGCGCAGATCACCGCCACCGGCACCGATGCCGAAGCGGTGGCCGGCGAACTCCGGTCCCGCCTTGACGCGCTCGACGCCCCCGAGGTCGAAGGCGGGCCCGTCAAGTGGGGCGACCTGGTCGCCAAGGGCATGGACGCGATCGAAGCCGCCGAGAATCCGACCGAGAACCGCGCCATCCCCACCGGCCTCGGGGACCTGGACGCGCTCATCAACGGCTGGCTGCCCGGCGACCTCGACATCGTCGCCGGCCGCCCCGGGCACGGCAAGTCCACGCTCCTCGCCCAAGCGGCCGCGCACGCTGCCCTGGACTTGGGGATGCCAACGCTGTTCCTGACCCTGGAGATGCGCGACATCGAGGTGTACAACCGGATCGTCGCCTCCCGCCTGTCGATCCCGCTCAAGCACCTCAACGCTGGCAAGCCCGGCGACACCGGATGGTCGAAGCTCGCGAAGGACGCCGGGATCTCCGCCGCGTCGCCCCTGTGGGTGGACGACACCACACACCAGACGCTCGCGTCGATCTCGGCGCTGGCCCGGCAGTGGAAGCGCCGCCACGGCCTCCGGCTCCTCGTCATCGACTACCTCCAGCTCGTGACCACCGTGAAGGGCGAGAACCGGCAGAACGAAGTGTCGGCACTCTCCCGCGGCCTGAAGATTCTCGCCTCCCAGTTGGACATTCCGATTGTGGTTGCGGCGCAGTTGAACCGCGGCCCCGAGAACCGCACCGACAAGCGCCCCCAAGCCTCCGACCTGCGCGATTCGGGCTCGTTGGAGCAGGACGCGTCGGTGATCGTCATCGCCTTCCGCGAAGAGGTCTCGAACCCGAACTCGGTCCGCAAGGGCGAAGCCGACCTCATCGTCGACAAGCACCGCCACGGCGAACGCGGAACGGTCCCCGTCGCCGCGCAACTCCACATCGCCCGCTTCGCGTCCCTCGCCGCCTTCGATGACTTCGGGACGGCGCGATGACCGGGCCGCGGAAGGACGGATGCCCGCGGTGTCTGCGCCGCGACAACGAACCCCGGTCGTGGGACGAGACCACCGGGAGAGCCACGTACCGGTGCGAGTGCGGGCACGCCTGGGCGACCTGGTGGGAGCACACCGCCGCGAAGGAGCCGGCGCTGCTCGGCGACGTCCTCGACGGCTTCCTCTCCGAGATAGCCGCCCACACCACAACTCGAACCGAAAGGAACCCCTGATGTCGAAGTACCTGGAAGCCGCCGCCGCACTGGTCAAGAAGGTCGTTGACGAAAACGAGAAGGACCAACGTTCTGCGTACCTCGAACGAGACCGTATCAAGGCCGCGAAGCTCTGCGCCCTTCTCGCCGCGATCGACAAGGGCTTGATGCCTGAAGCGGTCGCAGAGGAGATCTACGGGCAGCTCCGGAGTACCCAATGAGCCCTGTCATGCCGACCGAGTCGGCGGCGGCGATCGCCGAAACGGCCGCGGACCTGCGGCGCCTCGCCGAGCTCCACGAGGGCCGCTCCCCGAAACGCTATGTGGCGGGCATCCGGGCCGCGGCGGCGCTGGTGGAGGGCAAGGCCGCCCGGGCGCGGTCGCTCGCAGTCCCGTCCTTGGCGTATGCCTCGGATGTCGTGGTCGAGTGCTGCGGCGACATCCTCCTGGTCGACCGCGGCAAGGCCCCGTCGGGCATGGCCCTGGTCGGTGGGGGTGTGGATGCTGGCGAGACCGCCCGCGAGGCCGCGGCCCGAGAGGTCTGGGAGGAGACCGGCATCAAGGTCGACCCGGCCGATTTGGTGCATGTCCCTGGGGAGTGGGACGCGCCGGACCGGGACCCGCGCCGGCGGACCGTAACCACCGCGTTCCTGCTCCGCCTGGATTCACGCCCGGACGCGGTGGCGGGTGATGACGCGGCCTCGCTGGCGTGGGTGCCGGTGTCCTCGCTCGACGGGCTGGCGTTCCCCGACCACGCCGACATCATCGCTGCCGCCCTCGCGGTGGCTGTTGAGCGGATCGAGGGCACGCGATGAGCCGGTTTTACTCGCCGCGCTTGGGCTTCGGCCCTGGTGCGGCGGGTTCGATTCCAGCTTCTCGAGCGATTCGGCGGATGTACGCGGGCGTGAACGGGGAGGCGGCGGCAACATCGGTGGGGCGTTCACCCTCTCTGAGCGCGGTGAGTGCGGCTTCGATGGCTTCGCGCTGGGCTGCCTCGTACGCCTTCTTGGCGCGCTCGTATTTGCGGGTGGCGGCGGTGAGCATGTCGAGCTCCTCGGTCATGGCCGGAGTGTACCGGCGTATCGATACTGGGTAGCGAAACAGTCAATAGTTGCGCTACTATGTAGCGTAACAGGATTCCGCAACAGACGACACGAATTCGCGAGCCCTGATCCCTGTACCGGAAGGAACACCAATGAGCACCGACTACGAGTTCACGTACGACGAGCGGGCCGCGATCGAGCAGGCCGCCGCCGACCACCTGGCCCAGCTCCTGCCACGCCGTGACGCCGAGGAGCTGGCGTACGACATCGTGTCCGCGGTCCGTGGCGTGATCGCCGCGCAGGCGCTCCGAAACGCGGCTGGTCGCCTGGACCGGGTTGCCCACAACGAGGCCACGGACGAGGCCCTGTTCGAGGGCCTGGAGCACGCCGCCGACCGGCTGCGCGACTACGCCGACGAGTGCGCCACCACCGACTGACCGAACGGCGGCGGCCGGTCACCGGCCGCCGCCCCCTATCCGAAGGGGACCTGACGCTCCCGCATAAGATCTTCGCTGATCCAGAGCATCGCTGCTCCGACAGTGCGGAATGTCATGCTTGTGCGCGGATGCGGCCGTGTTGGGTCCCATCGCTCATCCATGACGATGACATTGCCCACCTCGCCACGAATGCGGAATGCACGTTCGCGGCCGGGCTCGCGGGGAGAAATACTGCCGGGGCCATTGACGTGCTCGTGAGCCTGCTCTTCTCCGGGATGCTTGGCAGCGTAGATGTCCCAATGGCCCGGATTGCGATAGCCGACCGAGAACCCGAGCGGAAAGAACGGCTGTGAGGCATCGTAGAAGTGTTTCTGGGCAGCCTCGATCTTCGCGCGATACGCGGCATCGGCGGACTTTTCTTCAAGCGTGAGGTCGCTCATTTTGCCTCTGGGGGTTGGGGGATGGGCATCCAGTGGGTGGACTGTCGGACATAACCCGCCTGGTCGTTCAAGCAGACGCGCGCAGTAAGAGCGTCACGTCCAGCGCGATGCACAGGCTGATAGACCAGATACGTTCCGCGCTTCGGCGCCGTCTCAATCGGCCTCCACCCCTCTGCGAGTGAGCGATGTTCCAGTTCGTCGATCTTGGCTTCTGCGACCTCGGCGCGCATGACCAGTTCCGCCACTCGGCTGATGAGGTTCGAGCCGCCTTCTCGGGTGTCGTCTTGGCCGCCGAGCAGGCCCCAGACCGTGTTGACGATCTCGTTCTGTGCAGCAAGTAGAGCATCGCCACTGCGCTCTGCCTCGGCTGCTCTTGCTTCTGCGGCGGTGAGAGCGGAGGCGGCCGAGACCAGATCGGTAGCGGCCAGAATGTTGCCGGACTTTCCGACTTCAACTGCTGCCTCGCGCAGCCGCTTCACCAGATCGCTCACCGGCTCGCTTGGGGCGTCCGTGGTTGGGCACTCGTCGCAGCGTTCCACGCCAACAGCGCCCCAGTCGCGGCCGCACTTTGCGCAGTGCCCGGTCGGCTCGTCGGTCGAAGCTCTGCCCGATCCTTTGCACCATGAGCACAAACCGTGCTCTGGTCCACCCATGATGCCGCCGGGCTGGCCGGTGCCGCGACAATGTGGGCACGTATCATCGGCTTCGCCCACCGGCCCCGTGGGGAGGGCGGCGAGGTAGGCGGCAAGGTATTTCTCGAACTCTGCCCAGTAGGCTTCGTCGGTCGTGCCGCGTGCCGCCGCCAATGCGTTCTTGTCGAGGCTCATGGGTTATTCCTCCTTCGTAGAGGCGGCGAGGGCGGGGATCAGGCGGCGGAAGTGCGAGCGCCACCAGAACGGCGGTCGACGGTCATTCAGCGACTTGATGGTCGGGAAGCCTTCCTCGACCTCATCAAACCATTTCCCGTTCGCGTCGGGGCCGCTTCCGAACAGCCAGTCAAGGGCAGACTGCGGAACGCGCACCCACCCATCCTCTACAGGTGCCTCGGTGGGTTTGGACTTGAGGGCGCGGATGGCAGCAACGATTTCGCCGTCTCGCTCAACCAGCATGTCGTGAACCTGGTCAGCGATCGTGGTCCTCGCCCAGCCCAACAGATGCTTGCTGTTCATGGCGACGGTCCAGCCGGCGACCAGGTTTGCCGCTTCCTCCAACGCCCTCTCTCTCGTATCCGTAGGTGAGGGGAGGCGCAGCGCCTGAAATAAATTAATTTTTAAAAAATAAGTTCAACACTATTCATTCAATTTGATTTTTTTTTATTTCTTCTTGAGTAATCTAATGATATTGTGACTTGTATCTCAAATTAAGATATCTAGAGAGCCACTCCAATTTTTTTAAAAAATAAAAAATAAAACACTGTACATCCGTGGTGTGCAATAAGTCCGAGTGTGCCGTGAGCCTTGCTCATCTTTTTTTCTTACATTTTTTAGGAGCAGGAAATTATAAACTGTAATTATTCTTCATGAGTTGATTCATTGATGGCCCTTCACAGTGTGACTATAAATGGTAGTCGCCTGCGGCACATCATCTTCAGGGTACCTGAGACACTAATAAAAGATCCAAAAGGTTAATAACTAGGATCCAAATCTCTTCTGAGAGCTTTATCTAAATTATATCATAGAACCATACCGTAGATGTGTTCCTAAACGCTTCTGTTGTGACGAATACTGAAAAGACGCTGTATCGCATGAACACTGGTGAAAACCAAGCAAACTCTGCCTTTCATTGTTAATTTCATCAAAGTCATTTACAGGTTAACATCACGCTGCTTTTGCCAATCGGTGACAGGCTCGTTGGCAAACATAGAAATAATACGAGTAATGCTCAGTGCACCCACTGTCTAATTACATCCACGAGTATAATTAATGTAATATTTAATATTTTTTTAATTTTTTTAAATGACCTCCACCCTAAATTTGCTTGACTCCTATGTCAAGTCCCCTGATGACATGACGTGAGGACCAAGTTAAAAAAAAAATTATCTCTATGTTCAGTCTTCACATGACTCGATTTTTTTTTTACGTCACCTTCACATCCCGTCATGTCACCACATGACGTGAGAGTCAAACAAACTTGGGTGAAGACCACTCAAAAAAAAAATAAGTGTTGTAATTAGTGCAGTGAGTGCACTAAACATTAGTCAAATAATATTTATATGAACACATGTGGAGGGCAAACAAAGAAATTTCTGGTCAGCAGACAATCCACTTGATCACACTACCGTTGCTCGAAAGCGGGCTAACAAAGAATCATCCATGAACTGAGAAGGTAGACTCCCATGCAAAAGGCAAATTAAACCAAGGGGGTAAAGCTGTTACAGGTCAAGTGGCGACCTTTGTTTCCCTCTACTGTTTAATTCCAATGATAACCATGGGGGGTAGGTTTTCCGAGGAGGAGACCTACCGATGCAGGAATAATACCTACACAGGCCAAGCTTGGAAGATTGATGATTACAAACCAACCATTTTTTCTTCAGATAAAGCTCTCAGCACTGTTCAGTCCACACAAAAAAAAAAAGATGGGGAGTACGTAAAAGTGACCACGACTTGTTTCGATCTAACAGGGGCCAATAACATAGCACTGCATCTGTGTCTTAGAAACAAATCGACTTTCATAGGTTTCCACAGTATTGCTCACCTTTTCAATGCATGGGTACTCCGGTGGGAGAATGTGCATCCAAAATTGTTAACGCATGGTATATGCTCAGAATATATATAGCTCACAGTCTGTGTACCATCTTTCATATATGCCGTGTTCACACCAATGCGTTCAAGATCGAACAGATCCAGGTAACAAGAACTACAGTGGTAACAATCATTATGGAATTGTGATTGGCATACATTATTTTGGATAGCATAATCCTGTATAATAGAAGATTCCTAATTCAAGATGTTCAGATTTATGGTCATGGTACACAGATTGGAATCTTTCTGAATTTTAAATAGCTCAAGAAATTTCACAAGATATAGTCAAGAACAATGAAACAATCATGAGGGTGACTTCAAGTGAAAGCATTCAAGGTGGCAAGATGGCAATCAAGAGGGTGGCTTCCAATACAGGCAATCAAGTGGGCAGGCAATTTGCAGGAGGTGACTTTAAGATTAGGCAACAGATGTGAAGGTTTCCACAGTGACTAGCTCAAGGGTATGGCAGTAAAATTCAAGCAATTAGCAGAGGGTGATTTCAAATGTAGGCATAGCAAGATATCAAATATCAGATGAAGTCGACTTGGGAGCCCTTTTAAGTCAGATTGAGAATTTTCAGATAAAGATATATGTGTAGCTCAAGCATTATTTACAGATTAATTTATTTTAGCTCCCCCTAAGTGTATGCATGCATTTCAAACAATCTTTTTGGAATTTTTGACACAATTTGTATGCTTGAGCAATCAGATGTATGCAATGACTCCCCCTATCTAAATGCACTAAGACATCAAACTTAACATGAAGACCATGTGGGGATTACTGAATTATGCTCATGGGTAAAAAAAATTCTATATGCAATTTTGACCCATGGTACCTGGCAGAGAACTTAGGTCAGAAGACCACCTTACGCGTAGTGCAGGTTTCTAGACAGACATAATCTACCCTTCTCCCAACACCATTTTATATACCATGTGGTCATACATGAAAATGCATTCCAATATGGACAATGAATTTTTCATGACAATGAATGACTATGCAAATTACATATGATTAGCATGCAATAGATTTTCAATTTAAAAATAGAATATGCATGGCAGAACAAATTAGCCAAACTCTCCCTTAATTTTTCAACCAACTGAAACAAAGAATCTAATCAATCAAGAGGGAATTATTTAAAAACATTAACTAAATAGTGAAGACAAAGAAATGGTGTTTTACCAAACTTCATATGCCTTGAACTTATTGAGCCCTCTTTTTATTTTCCTCAGTCTCCAAGGCACACCTGTAATTGAATTCTCATTTTTTATTCATAGGTACCCAAGATCTCTTGGGTCCTGAAGAGTTAGTAGCACCCTTCATTGGTGCTGTCCAAGAGCTAAAAGCATTAAGATCATCACATTCCATCAAATAACAATCGTTCATTCCATGCCCTATTTTTCCACAATAATGGCAGCAAATAAGAGCATTCACACTCATTTTCACAAAATAAGCATGAAATTTTTGTGAGTGAGCTGGCATGTTTCCACTTTTATTATGTGGTTTCTTTTCAAATGCCAATAGTATGCAGCAAGATGTCCTAACTTTTCATAATGAAAACACTAAATTTTTATTTTCTGAACAACAAGAGATTTTCTAGCATAAAATTTCTTAACATGCATTATACCAATGTTCAAATCATCTTTTTTAATTATTCTGCAGTCATACATCAGGTGACCATGCTTTCCACAATAATGACATGAATTCTTCTTGGTATGTGCATGTGGGTGAGCAACGAACTTGTGTTTCACATGCATAGGGATAGCAGCAACATTTTTAGCCTTATTTTACATATTATTTGGAACGGATACGTATCCGGATTCAACCGCCAACACCAGGACCAGCCGCTTCTATCTCATTACCGTCCCATAAATCACAACATTTGGGAGCCGGGACCGGTCCCGGCTCTCAAAAATTAAAAGCATGAGTGGTCAACCACAGTCTGTTTCCATTCGCACGCCGGAACCCGCCGTTGAAGTTGCGTGGTTTTCGGCGTTGTGCAATGAAGATTACGAATTCCTTGGCGTGCCCGATGGAAATTTGCGCAGCAGCTTTGAACATTGTTCCGACATCGTTCAAACCGCCGACCGCCTCGGTTATCAAAATATTTTGATGCCGTCGTCATTTAATGCGGGACAGGAGCCGTTGACGTTCGCGGGTGCGACGGCGGTATTGACGGACCAAATTCATTTTTTGGTGGCCGTGCGCATGGGCGAAATCCATCCGCCCATGCTCGCGCGGCATCTTTCCACGCTCGACCATCTTATGAAAGGCCGGCTGACGGTGAACATCATCTCATCGGATTTGGTCGGCAACACCGAATCAAACGAAGACCGCTACACGCGTTCGGATGAAGTCGTGCAAATTTTGAAGCAGGCGTGGACGCAAGACCGGATCAAATTCAAAGGCCGTTTTTACGATCTGGATTTGCCAACTGAACCGGTGAAACCGTATCAGCAAAACGGCGGGCCGCTGCTCTATTTCGGCGGCATTTCCGATCCCGCGAAAAATTTGTGCGCCAAACATTGCGACGTTTTTCTCATGTGGCCGGAACCGGAAGAAAATTTGTATGCGACGATGACCGATTTGAGTCGGCGCGCAGCGGCCTACGGGCGCAAAATTGATTTCGGCCTGCGCATTCACGTCATCGTCCGTGAAACGGAGCAGTCGGCGCGCGACGCAGCGACGCGATTGATGTCAAAATTTGACGCCGCAAAAGGCGCGGAAATCCGCGCGCGTTCGCAGGACACCAAATCCACCGGAGTTTTGCGGCAGGACACTTTGCGCGCGCAATCAAAAGACGATTACATCGAACCGCTCGTTTGGTCGGGCATCGGGCGCGGACGTTCCGGCTGCGGCAGCGCATTGGTCGGAACGCCGGAGCAAATCTTGAATAAACTCCAACGCTATATCGCAATGGGCATTCGCGCGTTTATTTTTTCCGGTTATCCGCACAAGGAAGAAGCCGAGTTGTTCGCGCGTTATGTTTTGCCTTCGCTGAAAACGACCAAGTTATCCGTCGCGCAAGGGCGCGTTCCCGCAACGACTCCGGTAACTCCACTCACGACCGCGCCGCGCCATTGATTTGATCTGAAATGGAAACGCATATTTATATCGTCATTGGATTGCTCATTTACGGCTGCGTGATGCTCGCGATGTCATCCTTCTGGATGTTTCGAGTCAGAAAAGCCGTGGACTATCTCGTCGCCGGACGAAATCTGCCTTACTGGATTTTGGCCGGAACGATTACCGCCGGTTGCATCGGCACGGGCGTCGTCATCGGCGGTTCCGGCATCGCGTATCAATTTGGTTGGGCGGGTTCGGCTTATCCGCTTGGCCTCGGGCTAGGCACGGTTTTGACCGGTCTATTTTTTGCGAACACGCGCCGCTACAAATTTATCACGTTGAGCGAGGAAATTTCCTGTTATTACAATAACCACCGCTGCGGCCGTCGCGCTGCCGGACGCTGCGGTCGCACTGGTGCTGGCAGCGGTCGCGCTGCCGGCAGCGTTCGTCGCGGAAGTGAGCGCGCTGTTCATGTAGCTCTGCGCGTTCGCTTCACTGACGCCCGCCGCGGCAGCGGATGCGCTGGCCGCAGCCACCTGGTCGTCAATCGCCGTGACATCGCCGTACACGGCGTCGATCGCATTGCCGACGTCTTCGTCCAACGAGTCGCGCGAGACGATGCCGTTGCGCAGCGCGCCATCATCTCGCTGCACTTCCGAAAGGCGGGACTGCGTGGTGTCGAGCGACTGCTTGACGGCATTGAACTCAGCGTCAAGCGAAGCGCCCGACTTCGGCTTCGAGGGGTTCGATGCCTCGTAGCTGGTGAAGTTGGCCTGGCGCGTGTACGGGGTCGGCGTGCTGCTCATACATGGGATTCTCGTCGGTCGGCATTTCAGACATCGAACGCCAGGAGGAACAGGCGCTTCAGCCATCCGCGGCCGAAGCGATCGAAGTTGCGGGTGCCGGTGTAGCGCAGCGAGCGATCGGCTAGGTACAGCGCCAGGTGCTCACGGCTCGCGCGCTGTGCGGCGGCCAGGGTCTTCGGACCCAGCTTGCCGTCAATGACCAGGCCGAGCGTCTTCTGGAGCACGCGAACCGCGGCGTCCTCGCCCTGGTTCACCGCGGCGTCGAACACGAACAGCGACAGCGGCCAGGGCAGCTCGTCGCCGCGCACGACGTCCCAGTAGTCGCGCTTGTAGCGCGCCTTCGCTTGCGCCAGTGTCGGCGGGCCAGCGCGCCACAGATCTGGGTGATCGCGCTCGGTGATGCCGTAGATCGTGCGGCCGCCCGGATCGTTCGGATCGTTGACGTAGCCGCCCTCCACGCCGACCACCAGTTCAAATGCCTTGTCGAAGTTCTCGTTCATCAGAAGGTGCTGTAGATGAGGCTGATGGACACGTCCTTGCTGGCGCTGGTCGTGCCGTCGGACACGGTGCAGCGCCACACGGCGGACTTGTAGGTGTTGCGGTTCACGGTCGCCGAGAACTGCACGCTCGCGGCGCCGGGATTGGAAATGGAGATCGACGCATCACCGGAGATGTACGTCCAGGTGTAGGAGAGCGTGCCGCTGCCACCACTGCCCGCCATCACGGTGTTGGGCGACGATGGCACCAATTGGGTGGCCGGCCCAGGCGCCGCCACCGAGACTTCGCCGGACGCGCCGCTCGGGCCGCTGATCGACACCGGCGTGTAGGTGACCTTCTGCGCGCCAGCGAGCTGCGACAGGTAAATCGGCAGCACGGTCGGCACGCCGGCGTTCGCCGGAATGTTCGGCACCCAGGCGCCGCCGCGAAGGAACGCGGACAGCGGCGTGCCAAGCGGTGCGCCGAACTCGGTGTACACGTCGGTCAGCTTCGGGTTGGCGGGGACGGCCATGTCAGATCCAGGCCAGGATGGCGGTGACGATGGCGGCGGCCGCGATGCCGGTGGTGACCATCAGGCGCCGTTCGAGCTGGAGCACGGCGTTCGCCACCAGCGCGGTGGCCTGGCCGTAGCTCAGGGTCAGGTAGCCGTCGCTGTTCTCGCCAACCGCTTCCGGGATGGCGTACTGCGCCTCCTGCGCGATGAAGCCGATCTGCCGTAGGCCGTGGCGCTTCAGATGTTCGTATCCCAGCTCGGCGACCACGTCGTCCCATGATGTTGCGTCGCGCAGGGTGGCAGTGGTGATACGACCGCCCTTCGGGCCGGTGAACACCAGGTCGTCGGCGGCCTTGCCCTTCATGAGGTCCTGCAGCTCGGCGACGAGTTCGCTGGGGAGAACGATCGTGCGGCGCGACTTCTTCGTCTTCGGTCCGCGGATCTCGACCACGCCGCCCGCCGTCACGACGAGGCCGATGCCGGCCAGGTAGAGCGCGCCGGTCGAAGCGGCCGAGAGCAGCCTGCTGATGCGGAGCAGCAGCGGATGCGGGGCGGGCGGTGAAGACGATGGGATCTGCCAGTTCGTTGGGAAGCCGTTCTCGCGAGAGGAGGCCGCGCAGAGATGGCCCCATCGATACAAGGTCCCTGCTCCCGCCATGTGGCTTTCTTCTTCTTGGATCAGTATCCCTCCTTCGTAGAGGGTCATTGTTCTTCTTTTTCCCGTACAAATTAGATCTCTAATCTCTCTCTAAGTCTTGCTGGTTCGTGGTTCTCTGCCTTGCAGGCATCTAAACAGAAAAATGGGCACCCTACCAATACGTAAGTGCCCAGAAAAAAAGATCCCGTTTTTATGCGTGTGGGCACTTTGCCAACCTGGAGTCGCCACTTCTGAGCATGTTTATGGTTATATTTGATGCAGGGAAGAAGAAGAAGAGGTCGAAGCGAGGTGCCACTACCGGAAGGCACGGCTTGACGGCTGCATATATGAATTACACGATGATGTTTATGTTAAGGTAAGTCGTGGTGGTGAAATTTTTAGTTATCTTCGGTACGCAGGTTTTCAATCCGTGGGCTTTTCAACCGCATATTTTGTTTTCTGCTTTATCGTGGATTACACAAGACTCCGGCTTGTTTTGTTTTGTTTTTTTATCACTGAAAGTGCAGTACTGTTCTCGACGCCATGTTTGGCGTGCTGCTTTCTTGTATGTTTTCAACGGGGGATGCAACATCTTCGTAGTTCACAAGTCATCATCATGAATATCTATGTTATCAAAGCCAGTCGAGGTCAAGGTTTCCTGGATTGTTCGAACCGGCCGTCCCGGTTCCGACATGGTACGGTCCTGCACGACACGGTGCGCAGGTGGACTGCAAGCGGACTCGAGAAGAAAAAAAAAACTTCTCTCTTTCTTCCCCTACACCGGCGGCCCCTCTCCCTCTCACCCAACTGGGGCGGCCATCGTCCCCCTCTCTCCCTGTGGCTCTCCTCTCCTTCTCCCCCCACCCCGGAGGCCCCCTCCCCCTCTCCCCGGTGGCCCCCCTTGGCCCTCTCCCTCTGTGACCCTCCTCTCCCTCTTGGCCCTCTCCACCCATCTCGGCGGGACCCCTCCCCCTCTTACTGGAGGCCCCCTTCTCCCTCTACGGCTCCCAGAATATGGTCACTGCCGGCTCGGCCTACCACACCAGCCCGCATCCGCTGCTTCTAGTAGATCAGAAGATTTCCCCGTTGCTCCACCCCGTGCCGTCCTGTATCGTTGTTAGCTGTTGGTGACATGGTTTGCTAGATCCTATCTGTGCCTCGTGACGACCATGATTTTACAAATCTAGACAAGATGGGTCTAATCGTCCGTCCCATCTCAATCAGTTGACACAGAAGCAGCACATATAAATGCTACAGAAAATATCATTGGTGATGTTGGCCATATGTATCCCACAAGGAAACTCATTATTCTTTGTGCTCCTGTGAATACAAGGGGGATCAATCATTCTTTTTCTCTGATCAATGACCCAAGGAGTTTACACATGAAGAAATCTGATTAAAAAGGATACAGTCAAAGTTGTTCACTACTTGGAACTACCTTCTCTAGAATGAGTAAGCACAACTGTATGTTTCTGGGGCTTTTCTCCATTACTTGTCAATGTCCCAGTGTCGAGTGCCAAGGATGTTCCTTCACCTTAATTATTTGTGTTTTTTTCACTTTTGTATGAAAAGATTTTCCATGATTGTTGTTTACATAGTTGTTGTCCTGGATCTTTTTTCATCATATATATTTGCTGAATTATTCTTGATGTTGTCCTTTTGCTTGTGCTTGTTGATGTTAAGGGCGATGTTGGTAGTTTCACAACTCAAGTCAGGATATTCTCTCCTTAATACCCAATAAGAGGTCTGAGGCATGACAATTTCAATCTGGTCAAACTTCTAAGAGATCAATTCTTAGATACTTCCAACAATAGCAGAAATAATTCGAACATCATATTTAGATGGTGAAGTTCATATCGACCTTGAGAGCAGGCTTATAGCATAACAAACATGTGATGCAATTGACTCATCATCTAAAGCACTTCACTAATACCTTAATTGTGCCCTGATCATGCAAGTAGATGAGCCGTCTAGTTCTAAATCTATAAACCCTTGACTAGTCACCTTTTCCTGGCAAGTATTACACAATTTATGTGCTAAAGAGGTAGTGAGTGGCACATCTCATGAGTGGTATAATAAGATCACTTTAGTGGCAATTTGTTAGCAATATGGTGAAAGTTGTGTAAAGTTGGTCCGCAGCACATCAGGGTCATTCTTTGTAAAATATTGAGTCAGAGGCACTTCGGAAGAAAATAAGGTGCATTTCAAACAGTAATTAATTTTTTTGGAAGGTTACAGACACCATTCATTAAGCAAAATGAGAATACAAGAGAAAAGAGAGGAGAAAACTCTACCAAGATGATAAACATTCCCTCCCTCAAGAAAAGAGAGGCCAAATGAGACACCCCCCCCCCACCCTCATTATGAAATAAATCTCCTGCAGTTGTACATTCTCCTCAGAAGGATATATAGAGTCCCTATTTGTATCTCCAAATCTGTAAAGTGCCATTAATGTATGAAATGTATAATGTATGAAATGTATACGACTTTTAATTCTTAACTGGTTGTCTTAAATCTCCTATAAAAATTTCATTGCTCCTTTCTTTCCAAATTGTCCACAATATGGTCAACAAGCACACAGACCAAGTTTCCTCATCTTGCCTTGCTGGATTTAGGTCCTTCCAGCCTGCCATCAAGTTTGCAATATGATAAGTATTACAAGTGGCTCTGACAACTATGTAAAACTGTCTCCACACTGATTCAGATTCAATAATTCCGGAGGTAAGAAACAAGTGGTTCAGCATTTCCTACAACCTTCCACAGAAAATGCAGGTGGTTGTACTTTGTAGCTTCCAATATCTCAGCCTGTCACAAGTTGGGAGTCTTTGCCAAAAATTTTTCCACATGAAGATCCTGATTCCTATGGCGACGTTCCAGTGTCCACCGCACGCCCGAGGACAAAAGATGCCCTCTGCATTACCGTCGGCTAGCTAGTTGGGGCAGTCCAGGGACGCCCCGCGCGACGGTGTTCTAGCGCTTCGCCTTTTTGGGCGGAGTTTCCGGATAGTAGAGGAAGAACTTCTCTTCGCTGTGAGGCTTGGCGTCAGCCTTCTCCGCGTTCGGTGCGAACGTGACGCCAGCATCTTCAATCGGAAGTTTCTTCAGTTCCTCTTCAGGCGGGAGCGGCACCGACGGGTCCAGAGCCCATTCGACTTTCGCTTCCTTGGCCCAAGCCCGCAGCTCGCGGATCGGGACGATGAAGTTGAACTGTTCGCCGGAGCCGCGAACCAGCATACCCATGTACTGCCCGTTCTCTTTCAAGAACATGCCGCCGCCCGAGCTACCGGGGAACGCCGTGGCGCTGGTCTGGTCGAACACCACGCCGTTAGCACCCAAGTCGAGCACGCGGCCGACTTGTGAGACAACGCCGGTGGTGAGCGAGTTGGCACCAAACTGGCCGAGCAAACTTCCAACGTGGTACAGCTCCGTACCGATCGCTGGAATCTCACCGTTGTAGAACACGGCCGACTTGTCGGTGAAGTTCTTTTTGCGGATTTTCAACAGCGCCAAGTCGCGTCCGTTGTCCGCGTCGCTGAACCGAATCACCTGTGCGTCCATCGTCTGTTCGCCGATGCGGCGTCCGTCTTCACGGAATTCTTGAACGATGGTCGCGTCGCCGAATTCCACCACGGTCTTCTCAGAGCCGTTGACGATGACGTTGCGAGTCTTCCGCAGGTTGTCGACAACGTGCGCCGCAGTCCAGACGTAAGTGTATGGGCTGTCGGGCCGGGTGTAGACGACGCCGGACCCTTGCCCGCCGTACGGTCCCGACTTCACGGTGACGCTGATCTCCTGCAAATTCTGGACGATCGGGTCGGTCGCGTTCGCAACCGAAGTCGTGAGAGCCAGCACGGCCACCACGAGGAGCGCGGACCAACCACGCAGTTCATTCTTTCGCATTAACTTACTCCTGGGAACAAAGAAACGAACAGTAGTAGAAGTGCCGGTGGCCCCCGCCGTCAGTCAAGATTTAAGGGCCGCTTACGGAATCGTCACCCACCACCGGCGAACACCGAGCCCATCAGGACTCGAACAAGATACGGTAGCTGTAGTACGCGACTACGCCGAAGCTACCGAGTACGGACACAAGGATCAACAAGTCAGACAGCAAGACGTGGCCTCTCATGGTATTGGACAAGATCGTCGCCTACGCGGTTGAGACCGTAGATGATCTCGACGTTGGCGGCGTTGTCCTGGGCTAGCATATATGAACCGCCGCCTATCGCCGCCTTGGACGGCTCTAGTTGGCACGCAGGGACCATCATCATAAAGCCGTCACGCACGACGGCAACGTGGTACAAGTACAGCTTGCGGCGGCGATGCGCAGCACGGTAGTGGAACGTGCGTACCAAATCGCCGGGCATGATCTCGCGGCCTTTGGCGTCGCGGTGGTGATTCGCCCACACTGGGTCGCGGGTGCCGATTTCAATCTGCGCCTTCAGTGGACCGAATCGCTCAGACTGAACCGGCACCCGCACCGGCATGTAGCTCGTCGGCTTGAAGCCATAAGGATCTACCGAGATAGATCTAAACGGATGCTAGGGTTATCCCAATCCATGTACATAGATACTATCCTCAAAAGATTTAGGATGAAAAATTCCAAGAGAGGTCTCATTCCCATGAGACACGGAAGTTGCCTATCCAAAGGGATGAGTCCTAAAACTTCTGAGGAGGTGGCACACATGAATAAGATACCCTACGCTTCGGCGATAGGGTCAATCATGTATGCAATGCTATGTACGCATCCTGATGTTGCCACTGCTTTGAGCATTGTCAGTAGATATTAGACAAATCCAGGCAAAGAGCACTGGAAGACAGTAAAGAGTATCCTTAAGTGCCTGTGAAGGGCTAAGGATCTCTTTCTGCTTTATGGAGGAGAGGACCTACATCTTAGAACTTACACAGACTAGTTTCCAGTCAGATCCAGATGACTGTAAATCCATGTCAGGGTTTGTATTCATGTTAAATGGAGGGACAATCAGTTGGAGAAGCTCCAAGCAAGATATGTGTAATGCCCCTGATTTTCTTTCGAATATTTATCGGATAATTATGTATATTTTTATCTAATATGACTTCGAAACGTTGTGCAGGGTGAACCGGTGCGTTTTTCGACACCGAAACTATACCACTGCGTCGTACGTCTTCCGAGGATCGCAGAGGTAATTTTTTATATTTTTCTAAATTTTTGGTATTTTTTAGATTTTTCTATATATAACCCCTAACCCTTTTCTCTCTCCCCATTCTCCTTTTCTCACTCTCTCACGTCTCTTTCTCCCCTCTCTTCTCCGGCGGTCGACGGAGCGAGGCGGGGACGAGGCGGAGGCGGCGCGGTGGTGAGGACGATGAGGACGGGTCGAGGACCGAGGGCCGATGGCGCGTGGAAGCTCGGGGGCGTGCTCGTGAACCGACGAGAGTTTTACGGCGTTTTCTTCGCGGATCGACGTCCACGGAGCGTCGTTTCTTCGGTGGAGGTAGGGGGACGGATCCTTAACCTCTGTACTTCCTTTCCCGTGAGTTTCGTAGGCCGTGGTGAGCCGAGCGGGCTAAACGAGGCGTTTTGGGAAAAATCCATATTTTTGGGGTTGTGAGCCGATCTAACGTTTCGTCGTGTTTTTGACCGATCTGAGGGCTTAGATGCATGCCTAGGGGCTTGGGGAAGATTTTTCCTTTGTTTCCCCTTCACCTGGGGGTGATTGGGGCGTGGATCGGCATTTTTTCGGGCTTCTTTCCGTTCTCGGGCGCGGACTGAGAACGCGCTCGCCCGATGTAGCGCGATCTCGGTCCCGCCGGAGAGGAAGCACTGTTGCTTCTGATCGCGCTAGGGTCAGGTAGCGCGTTCTGGCCTGAACGCGCTACAGGACCCGAGCGCCTTCATGCTGATCGTGCTGTGGGGTCGGAGTGCCCCCAGCCGATCGCGCTAGGGGGTCCTAGCGCGACCTGGCTGGTCGCGCTAGGTGGTCCTAGCGCGACCCTGCTGGTCGCGCTAGGGGGACCTAGCGCGACCATGCTGGTCGCGCTGGGAGAGGTCTGGCGCGTTCTGTTCAGGACGGCGCCCTGTCGGGCGACCCAGGGTGGGTAGCCTTCGACCGATTGTGCCTCCCTTGGCCTGTGAGTGTCTCGGACGCCCCGTGAGTACCGTGACCGTTTCAGTCCAAATTGTATGATAATGCCTCTTATACTTTAAATGTTGCTTGTAACCATGCTCATATACTGAATCACTACCTTATCTGTTGTCTAGTGACCCCTTGCAACCAATGATTATTTGTCTCTTCTTTTTCCTGTGATCATGTCCAAAGGGGAGAGTTGGTTCATCCATTCCTACTCCTTTGTCTATAGAGGGAGACTAATTCAGGGGGAGTGTGCATGTGGGGAGAAGGTTTTAATGTCAAAGGGGGACCATATTTCTCTTGAACGATCATATTGTTTTCTCTTTTGATATAGCTTTTCCCTTTTTGCTTATGTCAAAGGGGGAGATTTTGGTGAGACTTTGCTTGTCACTTTGTTGCCATCATCAAAAAGGGGGAGAATGTTGTGCATATGTTGTCTAGCTTTGATGATAGCAACATATCATATTCTGATTTGATGATTCTGTTTTGATGATAGCAACAAAGTACCTTCATGTAGCCTTGCATTAATGATTGTAGTTGCTTCTCTGATGAATGCAGGCTAAACGTTAAGGATCAATGGTGTTAAGTGCTGCAAAACTAAGACTTAACATAGCTCCAAGGCAAGGCGTCGATGTTGTGGGACTGCAGCGTAGACGCAGCTGTTAAGGATGTGAAGACAACTTTAGATAGTCTACGACGTCAATGCCATCTTCAAAAGTGTCAACGCTGCAGTTCCAAGCTGAAGCCATCAAGCCAAGTGAAGGCAGGGTCGACGCTGCAGCAGTACAAGGTGGACGCAGCCACCGTCGTCAGTATATGTAGTTAAGTTCACTCTAATGCGTCAACGCCTTCGAGAGCAGGATAGATGCAGTCTTGAAAAGGCTTGGTACATAGGTCGGTGTAGCTAGCCCTAAAGTCGGTGTACATCGACCTTATTATGCAAAGGTCGGTGTAGCCAAGGGCATTGTTACATCACGGCGTCAACGCAGCTGCACACTGCGTAGACGCAGCAGTTAAGAAGCCTTCAAGCTGAAGTCAGTGTACATCGACCTTATTATGCTAAAGTCGGTGTAGGTCTGGATTGCTATCACTAAGGCGTCAACGCTGCTTATTGACAGCGTGGACGCAATTTATCAAGAAATCCAGCCAAGGTCGATGCTATAGACAGAAGCGTCGACAATGCAGTTCATGTTGAAGTCGGTGTACATCGACCTTAGCATATTGAAAGTCGGTGTACATCACCCATGCGTCAATGCCTTCTTCAGAAGCATCGACGCTGCAGTTCAAGCTGAAGTCGGTGTACATCGACCTTAGCATGTTGAAAGTCGGTGTACATCACCCAGTGCATCAATGCAGCAGAAGCAAATATCAAGTCTACCGATTAATGTTTGTCCATGGCGTCAATGCAGTAAAGGTTCTGCGTTAACTCATCTGTCACTGTACTGGAGTACTTACAAGAAGCATCCACGCTCCATCAGTTGAAGCGTCCACGCTCCATCAGTTGAAGGGTCCACGCTCCATTAAGAATCTTGTGGGGCGCCTAAAGCCTTCGATCAAGTCCGAGGAGGAATCATTCATGGAAGAAGCACGTGATCCAAGGTAACGTGAAGGCGCCACGTGTACCTGACTGCAAGCGCGGGAAAAGGGGTCAGGGAGGACGCGTGATTTCCACACTCCGAAGCAGTGGAGAGAGAGAGAGAGAAAGAGAGAGTCCTGAATGTAGCTGGAGGGAACGGGAGAGGGAAGGGAGCCGTCAACCCTCCTTAACCCCGTCCCTCTCCTCAGATCTTCTTTTGTCTCTGTTCTTTTTTCTTGCTTCTCCTTCCCTTCTATCCTGTTGTATTATGTTGTATTTGACCCCCCGGCCATGATTTATGTCACTCTATTCCCTGTGAATGAAAGTGTCATTTTCTTCTTACTGTTCTTGTTAGCCTTCACTCTAGGGTGCATTTTGTGGTTTGTCTTCTTCTTCCCTCTGATTTTCCCTATTCTTTGTGTTGCCCGCTCTCCAAAATGCCAGTCTATCTAATTCGATGGGTAGTGTCTTGGCGTGATGGCATCAGGCTAGTCTCCTTCCAATGATTTCCTAGTTTAACAGGGGAGATTCCCCCTCTGAGCACTATTTACCCCTTCCCTTGAGCAATTTGAGCCCGTTGTTTCCATTCAACACCCTTGAGCTTTTCCACTAGCCAAAGTGCTCCCCAGCCTGCCCTCCAGAGCTAACAGTGCACACACTTGCCCATCGCCCGGTGCACCCTTGCTACCTCTACCGGCACACCCAGACTAGTCCCTTGCCCGACACGTGTTGAGCTCCCCCTGTCCAGTACACCTCCATCTGTGCTCTGCCCGGCACACACCTCACCTGAGCCATGCCTGGCGCACTCTACCCAGGCCCTCAACCGGCACCCCCAGATTAGCCCGCCCTACCCGACGCACATGGGTCTCCCCTATCCGGCGCACCCTCACCTGAGCCTCGCCCGACACACTCCACCCAGGCCTTCAACCAGTACACCCCAGCTTTCTCCCCACCCGGTGCACTCACAGCTCGTCCAGCCCGGTACACCCTAGCCCGTCTGACTCGGCACACCCTGGCCAGCCCCTACCCAGTGCACCTGCAACCTGTTTTAGCTCTGAGCTTTCTTGCTTGATGACTCCTGAATTTTCTGAAGTTTTCTCAAAGGTGTTGTTGCCCTTGCACACACCTTGACTTGTTGGGTCACGCCACTCCTTGTGGGCGCGTTCTCCTTTCACTCCCTCAGCATCCAGATCAAGGGGAGATACTGCTGAATTTTTGCCAGAAATAACAGCACATTAAAAGACAAAAGGAAGCAACAAACAAATAGAATGAACAATGATAAAACACGTCAACTAAGACAAGGAAACTGCAGAGGAATCGAAGAGCTGAACTGAACACTGCAATGATAGATTGCCGAACATGACTGTGAACTTAATCACATAATAAAAGAAAGGGAAGCTGGTGCGGACACCCGAGCACATGAGCGGCCCGGTTCAGGGAGCCGTCGGTACCCCACACGGAGCACCACGCAGGCTACGGCCGCGTCCCTTTGGCTCGGAGACAGTCAGGAGCCTCCCCCTTGAGTCTTTGTATTTATCATAATTATTGGGGTTTTATTCGTATGCCATGTGTGCTAGTTTGATCTTATTAGGAGTGCAATTTAGGTTGTACTAGGGGGTTGTTTGCAAAATAACCACTGGGGCCCCCAGGAGCCACCTCACCTCTTCCCCATTGGTCCACCTAGGCCTTGGGCCCATGTGGGGTCGGTCAATGCCTAGGTGGATATTCTTTCCTTCATGGGGTGGGTTATTGTTATATTGCGCACTCTGTCTCTATGTGTTGAATGCACTACGCTCTGATTGACATGAACGTTATAGACCTGTCACGTCACTTCCGGATAATCTTCCGCGCTCGGGGCGTGACAAAAGCGGTGTAGTGAAGATCAGATTCATTCCGACAGCACCTCCCCTTATTCTGGATTATGCCAAGAAGATATGGGACATCCACCCACGGAGTGTCGGGATGGAAGCCGAAAGAAAGGGGTGGGCTCGTAGCCCGAGATCCAAAAGGATTGGGTTAAGGTGATGCTTTCCATCATGGCATTTTATTAATATTCCCCTTTTAAGGAACCACCGGAGGACATGTAGTGGCAAAACTCCATGGGCCATCAGGGTTGGAAAGTGTAGGGGTAAAACCCCCTTAATTTAGCTCCTGAGTTTATGAGTGAAGAACTATGGTTACCTTGATAGGCTCAAGATCTGGGGTTAGTCTAATGGAATTGGGATTTTAAACTCAAGCTAAAGGTCAGCGGGGTGGAAATCTCTAATGTTGAAGGGTAATCGGCGCAGGACAGGGTATGGTATGAGGTCTCGGCGTAAGGCATGGGGTCTCGGCACTGGGCGACTCTCGGTGCGGCCAAGCTTCTTGGTGTGAAGATGAAGGCACCGAGGGATAGCGCCTGCGCCGATGGAAATCGACGCCGAGGGGAGTCTATGAAGGGTTTCAGGGTTTTCTTAGGTCTTTTTAGGTTCAGGGAGTTCGAGGTTTAACAGCTTTGATTGTGGGAACTTTTAGGGATTCTAAAACTACATCTGAGGGGTTTAATGGGGTATTGATTGGAGGGTTGAGGAGGTTTGAAGGGTGTTCTAAACCTAATTTCCTGTGAGTTGTTCTGGGGAAAAGATCCCACCTAGAGGCATCACGGGGGAGCAGGCGATGGAAACATGGGCCAAGCTTATATCATTTCTTTTACAAATTCACAAGTGAGAGGCCATGAGATAGGCTGTCTCAGGCCCTCACCATGATCGTGAGGTTGAACTCAACGACGGAGCGTCGACCTTTAGAAGCTGGGAAGCATCGACCTTAGAAGCTGGGGGTCGACCCTCGGGGGCTCTCCAGAAGCAAAGGTTTCAACGGTTATAACCCGATGCGTTAACGCAGCTGGGTCACTGCGTTGACGCACAGGGCGTTCCAGAAGTAAAGCAGCGAAGCCTATAACAGATGCGTTAACGCTGCCAGCCTTACTGCGTTGACGCAGAGGCACTCTAGAAGCTGAACCAGCCAAGGCGATAACGGATGCGTTAACGCTGCCAGCCCTACTGCGTTGACGCAGAGGGCATTCCAGAACCTGAAGGGCAGTTGCTGCGTCGACCTTTGGAAGGTAAGCGTCGACCTTTAAGGGAAATGTGCGTCGACCTTAGCAGCTAGTTGGAGGTCTGCGTTGACGCAGTGGAGACACTGCGTTGACGCAGCCAATGCTTTTGATCATGCCCGACAGGGGTCGACCCTTGGGGTCGTCCCTTGCTGCTGGGGTCGACCCTTGGGGTCGACTCTTGTTCCTGAACTTACAAATGCTTGATTAGAAATATGTTTAAGTTCCAAGAACAAGTCAAGGGGGTGTAAGTTGGGTTTTAAGATATAAGAGAAATGACATACATATGAATTCAGGAGATAGGCTTCATCAGCAGCTAGATCTCCCATCACGTTCACATAGTAAGCAATGTGCTCTCTAGGAGACCCCTGCCCGTTGAACTTTTCAAACTTCGGTGGCTTGGTGATGCCGGCCGGTAACTTCCTTGCTGCATAATGAGCCGGATAAGGGACTCGGTAGACGTCGAATGGCGTCTGCTCCCCGTCGCCTCTCTCGGCCAGCTTCATATCAATCATCTGCTCTAGCATGAGCCGACTGACCGTGGCCGGGTCGACCGGGCTCGGGTAAAAATGAGCAGGTTGTGCTGTCGGGGTAGTCAGCACGGTCGCCTGGGGAGCCGCCGGAGGCTGCTGATGGGAGGGTCCTTGCGACGGGGCCGTGAACTGCATCTGATGCAGGGGACCCGCGGGGTAGCCGGGAGTTGGTGGGAACACCGCAGCCTGCAGGGTCGCCTCCGAAGACTGCCCGTTGCCCCCGAGCGTCTCTGGCAGGACCTCAGTTTGCCCGGATGTCGAGGGGAGAGCATTCCTCTCACCGAGCTGCCTCCTCAGTAATTCGATCTCCCGCTGGTATTGCTGGATCATGCTCAGCATAGCGGGGTCGGTCACCGGGAGGTTGGGCATACCACCTGCTTCTTCGGCTGGGGCGTCCTCTGCTGATGTAGAGGGTCCGCCGCTCGAGCCCCCAGCAGTGACGACATTGGCTGTAACCGCTGCAGGGGAGTCCCCCGGGGAAGTTGTTTCGACACTTGCTCGTGCCACTTTGCCTGCCACCCTTCCCCTCCTGGTGAGAGGACCGGGCCTGGCAGCTAGCCTGGCCACCTCATCAGGGTCGGTAGGCAGGGCCCCGTATTGGCTGGAGAATCCTGCCATATTACAGGTGAAGACCCTCCCAGCTTTGTTTCTTTTTGTCGCCCTCCGCGACTGCTTATTCGGGAAGACCAGCCTGTCGAAGACTGATCGTCGAGGCGGCGTCTCCTCCTGTTCGGAAGATCGCAGTTGCTTTTCCGGCTGGCTCCCCGGCTCTACGTCGGACGTAGGTCGGGCCTGTTCCCCTTCTTGAAGGGCGGAGGCCATTGCCCCCAGCAGTCTTTGGCGACCCGAGGGAGTGCTACCCGGGCCCCGGAGGTAGTTGCGCACGGCCTGCTCGATCCCTTCCCACTCCTGGTCGGGGAGAGCGGCCGGTGGCGGGGCGTCGCTAACGGCGTCCGAGTGAGCGCGGTTCGGGCTTGCTGGGCGGCTGGCATGGCGGTTACGCCTACGACGTCGGCGACGGGCGCCCTCGGTTGGCCCACGGGCAGCGGCGGCCGGTTGGTAGGTCATGGCATGCGTCCCGACCTCTTCGTCTCTTCGCTCCCCTACCTGGCGGGAGCTGCTGGGCCCCGCGTGCGCGGATGCCACGGGTTGGGCCCCCTTGGGAGCCCAGGCTTGTTTCGGTTTCGCCAGTTTGGGAGCCGGCGTGCTCCTGGTTTCGGCGGCCGGGACAACGGGCGCCTTTCCCTCTTTCACCTTCTCCAGTCCGTGGAAGGAGTTGCGGACTGGGACGGTTGGTACTATTCGGTCCGGGATGGCCTCGGACCGTTGCCCATCTAAGTGGACACGGATAGTTCCGACAGTCATGGACTTGCCGGAATTTGAGATGCGACGTCCCGGTGTGCAATCGGTATAAAACTCCGAGAAAGTGGGACTACATTCACGGACTGGAATATAGTGCCATCGGTCATTAACCCACATCTACTAACAGAGATGAACAGGTTACTGGAAAACACGGAAATCAAGAAATCTCAGGTAATTAGCGTCTCTGTTAAGGGCGCTAGTTACAGAAACCGCGCCTGTAACAGGGGCTTTAATTCAATATTTTACAGTTTCTGATTATTTAATCATTTAACAGTTTTATGAAATAGCGCCACTGCACAGTCCGCCAATTACCAGAAAGGCGCCTGTGACAGGACCGCTACTCAGTAAAGTAACGTCATTTACCATGGCGTTAATTACACAGATTCACATTTATCAGGAGATTTTAAATCAAGTAATCAGAATTTGACGCCACTAGAAGAGGCGCAAATTGCAGACGTTAATTCAGTTTAATACAGTGGTCATGAACAGTAATACGATAATCAGGATGGCAATGAATCAGGACAGGATGAACATGGGCATGTACAGAAAATTGACAGGATAACAGGAACTAATTTTATGCAATTTTAACATTTAAAGATCAAAGTTTATTCAATTTTAAAGCTGTGTTCGATTATAAATAAAATTATAAGTAACGCCTTTCATGCAGGCGTCTATAAAGTAACGACTCTTAAGCAGGCGTTATATCATATAGTGAACCAGGAATTAACGACAGGAGTAACAGGCGTGATCTAATTAACGCCTTATACAAGGGCGCTAACAAGTAAAATAACGCCTTGAACAAGGGCGTTAGTAAATCAGAACTGCGGTAAATACTATAGTTTAACCATAAAATAACGACTGGAGAAACAGGCGTGAGTTAATTAACGCCTTGTAAAAGGGCGCTACTAAGTAAAATAACGCCTTGATAAAAGGCGTGAGTAAATCAAATAACGCCTCGAACAAGGGCGCTAATCAAATAACGCCTTACACGAGGGCGTTAGTAAATCAAGTAACGCCTTGAGCAAGGGCGCTATTCAAATCTTTACAGAAAACGTTAAAACACAGTCCTATCTAGCTAGATGTATGCATGCTTTCTGTTTAATAATTTGATCTTCTGTTTGAGGTTTAGAACCTACCTTAATGGGCGTTTGACGGGAGAGATGTTGCTTCTGTCTGCAATGCTCCAGCAGCAACAGGAACGGCGATGGCAGAAGCTTGAAGGAGGAAGAAAAAATCCACAAGAGTGTTCTACCGAGGGTGACTTAATCTTCTTCTGGAGTTTCTGTAGGAAGAAGAAGATAATAAGAGAAAAGAAAGGAACAGGAAATAACTGAATAGATGAACCCCCTTACCGTAGCTTTGGCTAGAATGGATGATCAAAGGATCTTAAGGGTTAGAAGAGGGGTATTTATAGGCTTTGAGATTCCCTAATAGGTTAGAGTTTGGGTAGGGAAGGTATTCCCGTATTAATCCTTTCCCTAGTTGACAATTTCCCCATTAGAACTCCCTGTTTGAGTGAAACTCTGCTACTGTTTTGCTTTTACGGTTCTCAGAGAATTGACGCCTTTGTTAGGGGCGCAATTTAAATTTGCGGCTTTATGAGGGGCGTCTTATTTATTAAATGGCGCCTTCAGAAGGGGCGCTACTTAATTTCTTATTCCAAATAGGACTCTTACGTCCACGCGGTCCAGAGTTGGCCATTTGGTCCCTTGCATGGTCCTAGTTGGACCATTTATATTTTGTGCCGTTTGGTGACTGGACGGCCCCATGGGGACCGTTCAGACACTCAAGAGGCCTGTCATTTGACCGTTGGTGTTCTGAACGGCCTGAATACAACCGTGTGTTTCTTGCTCAGTCCAGAAGTCAGACGGCCCGTGGGTGGCCATTCACTGTCTGAGCGGTCCCAAGAGGGACCGTGTGTGTTCCCCATGGTCTGAGTTTGATCGTGTAAGTCCGAGGTGGAGTGGCCCTTTAGCGACCGTTCCATGGCTTAGGGCGGTTTAGGATGGACCAATCCATTCCTTGAAGCGGTCTATCGAGCATCCGTTTAATTAGGAATGCCCCGTGATGGACCGTTTACTGTGTGTGGTTTATCAGTGGTTCTTTCCTTGCCAATTCGAGTCCCAGACGGGTGGATCTCGATCCACGTGCTGATCTGTGATCTGACTAATGCTGGCCATCATGTGGGGGCCATGTGTTAGGGTGCCGTAGGGTCCCAGGAGGCGTATTCTCGACTTGTGTCACTGTGAGTCAGTGTCGGTACGAGGAGCGGTCCTTGTACTTGTTCAGTTCAGATGTCATTTTCTGTGACTAGAGACTCTGCTCTTCCAGTGACCTGTCCACTAGTCGTACCTTCCTGTGCATGCGGGTGCGGACCCACCAGGGAGTGGTGGAGAGCATGACCCGGTGGGAGACGATTTTTAGGCAGGTTTGTCGTAGGGCCGCTTGCCTTCGTAGCCCGAGTCTGGTTGGGGGGAAAACCAGCTAGAGGACCCGACCTAGAGCAGATGGTCTGTGTGTGCACACGTGGTTGGGGGCTCAGGACGCGCGTGTAGACACGCTAAATTTGACGTCATTTTGAGTACATTTCATATCACGTTATAATACCCCGATTTGACCCTCAAATTAGTCTTGTTTGAGTGATTTCCCACTTTTTTTTTGGAATTTTCTCACCTTTTTAGAATTTTTCACCTATTTCCTATTTTTCCTCATTTTTTAGATTTTTTGGGTGTTTTCTCCATGTTTTTAAAAAATGAAAAGGAAAGAAAAGAAAAGAGAAAAAAGGAACAAAAAGGTCAAGGGAAGGCTGTTCGTGTTGGTTTTTAAAAAAAATGGCTGCTCGTGTTGGGTTTAAAAATGGCTAGCTCGTGTTGTTCACAAAATGACAAGTTCGTGTCGTTTTCATTTTTCTGCACGAGCTCCTGTTTCTTCCAAAGCAACCTCGTGTTGCTTTTCTGCACGGGGTCAAGGCCATGCTCGTGTCATTTTTAAAGCCCACCTCGTGTCATTTCCCAGCCAAGCCCGTGTTGTTTTCAAGCAGCCCGTGTCGTTTTTACAAAGCAAGCCCGTGTTGCTTTTAAGACCAGCCCGTGTCGTTTTAACAGAAGGGGAAGCCCGTGTCATGTTTTAAAGCAGCTCGTGTCGTTTTTAAACAAGTGCCTAGCTCGTGTCGTTTTTTTTTACCAAAGCAGCTCGTGTCATTTCCCAGCCAAGCCCGTGTTGTTTTCAATGGAAGCCCAACCTCGTGTCAACACGAGCTCTTCTGCACGAGGTCAAGAGGCCACTTCGTGTCGTTTTCACCAAAGGGGGCACCTCGCCTGCAAACACAATCAGGGAAAAGATTTTGGAACCCAAAACTGTTTGGGCTCCAAAGCAGAACCAGAACAATTCAAACAAGACAATAAACTTTTTGGAATCCACATTTGTTTAAGCATGGTTGACTTAGTGGATTTCCCAGCATTATTCTCATTCTTTCTTTTCTTCTCAGCCCCAACAGAGTGAACATTTCTTTTCTTGTGCTAAGTCCTGGCACCATTTTTATCAGTAGATTGGTTATATTTGTGCCAGTGCCTAGGCTAATAAGTATTTAAAAAATTGTGGCCATAGTTGGTCCTAGGCTGACCAAAGAAGTTTTGTCTCATAGGACCCCATGTCCTAGACTGCCCAACCCAGCTAGCAAACTGAGGTCTATAAGGCTGTGTGTGGAATGGCTGATAACTAGACCTTGCCTGGGCTTTATTCCATTCTGACCTATAGTATTGTTGTGACTGTCTCTGAGGATAGGTTCTATAGGTCTGGACCTTGGGTTGGTGGACCTGACTGGTCTGGCCCCTAGCAAAGTTCTGTCTCCCTGGCACCTTTGACCCACTAGGCTTCTGTATTGGTGTGTGTTGGGTCTTCTTCTGAACAGGTGGTGGTGATGGAGACTTGGTGGCCTTACCCTGGGGTTTAGATGTGAATGTGGGCTGACCCCTCACCTGGGACTTACCCTTAGGAGTGGGGCTGGGTGTGCTCCCATGACTTAGCTCACCTATCTTCTGCTTAACCTTGTCCTTAGCACTGGACATCTTGGAATTAACATTTTTTACAGCAGAAGTTTCACTAACCATCTTGATGAGTGGGCGTGATGCGCCGCCATTTGGATTTGATGATCGAAGTTTTTGGCGAAGAACTCGGCTGCCGGATGTTCCGCAAAGTCGCGCCGTGGTATTCCAAACGATTTGGGCCGTGCAGCGAGTTCAACAAAAAAGTGGTTCAAATCGCGACTCAAAACCAGTTCAACGAAATTCTCGAAAATTACATCCGCTGGCGAAAACAATTTTTGGATGACGCAGGCGAACTTTTGCCGCGTTACCAACCCGCGCCGATGATCGCGTCTTTCATGCGCGAAACCGAGCCGGCTTCAACGACGCGCACGCAAATTCCCGTTCCGCGCGGGCCAGTAGAAGTCTGGTGAAAATTCTTAACGCTTTGAACGTTTCGATTTTTCGCCAAAAACAGCATCAATCGCCCGACGAATTTTTTTATTTTCCAACAAACCGGTTTGCTCCGGTTTGGCCGGAATCGTCTCCGCTTCCAGATCCAGCACGAAACGTTTCAACCGTTCGCACCGCGCCTGAAGTTTTTGGATCGCCACTTCCAGTTCGCCGATTTCCTGCCGCAATGTTTGAGCGATTTCAGCCTTGTCCATAAGAAGGTTTTTTTTGTTTCAATTCGCCCAAAACGTTCCCGATGAACTGACCGGCATGAATTGATTGTTGCCGATGTATTGCAATTCCACCGCCGAACCTTGCGCGCCGGAAAGATAGCCGTTCGTGCCGACCGTCGTTGAATACTGCGTCGCCGATGAAGGGAAATAAATGCCACCATTGGAAACGGCGGCAGCCAAATGCGAACCGTCGCTGCTGGAACAAATGCTCGACCAATTATTCGTCGGCGCAGACTGTTTTGACCAAGCTGATTAAACTCATGTAAGATCAAGAAATGAGATTTACCTCCAGTTCTACTAATTTACGGTGGGATCAAGCCAAGTCGTTGACAATGAGTAAAATGTCCAGTACATTATTTCCCTACGCAGACAACAAGAGTAATAACAAAGCAACTAATATGAAGAGGAGCAACATTACTAGAGTACATAATAGACCAACAACAATACAAGGCACATTTGACATTTGTGTAATCTGCTGGCGTAGTGCTTGGTTCCCTGAATCATAGTCAGGGCCGAACCTTTCCTGTAGTTGAGGATGATCAACATATGTGTGGCTGCTATTGCCAACCCCATTTATAGCAACATGTGCTTCCTCTACCATGTGAAAACCATTATAATGAGCTCCAATGTATCCATTCACTTGGACAAAGTATTCGGGCCAACTATAATTTACACTGGGTTCGCGACCAACCCACACTACATAGCATTTATACCTTCCCATTTTTCGAACCTCAATTCCCTGCAGTTTCAGAATAAAAAAATGATAATTTGGTTAACAGGAGTAATAAAGACAGAATGCAGAGAATAATTGCGGAGGAACCTTAAGAACTTAAAATAGAAGAGCAGGATGGGTGTGTCGATTTAACACATCGTTGCAATGGAGGTGGTAACACAGTCCCTCGGAGCAGAAAAAAGGGGAACGTGGGGAACCCTAGCCGAACGATCGTCACTCGGTCAGAGCATATTGCAGAGGTGATTGGACAAGGGAAGGTGTAGGTGTAATTAGGTTCTCCAAGCACCCTTCTGACCTTGCAATCTATCGTGACGGTCGCCGTTGACGTTGGCCCCGAGAACGCACATTCACTGTGACGGCGAAGGCAACGAGCTACACCAAGACTGGCGCAGTGAAGCGATAGTGAGAGTGTGAGGGTAGAGCACGGCGTCGAGGGTTTCCATGATTACATGGCTTCGGGCCTCAGAAATCTTTTCCTACGTATTCATGGGAAAATCACATGGGGTAACCCAGTTTATACCACGGTTTGACGATAGGTCAGTGGCGACGACGAGTATAAGGATAACAAATTATTGCCTAGTGCTAAAAAATGTCCGATAGCAGTGACAAATAGCTGTCTAAGTCTGAAAAATAGCTTGCAACGCTAAAATTGTGAAAACCTATGCACGTGGATGCATGAAGCAAAGACAGTAGATAATGGTGAAACATATCCTATCAGTGGTGACAAATAGATCTGCAGAGTAGATGAATACACTAGTAAGGGTGAAAAATAGATCCTAGAGCGAACAAAAGAAAAGCAGAAGGAGCTGACAGAGTGGTGTCAAGTTCACAAGAGGATAAAAATATGAATAGTGTATCAAGAGTTTCTATAGCAATCAGAAGAACAACGAAGGGACTTGGTCAATGCGAAGATAGTAAATGTTGACTGGTCAAGGTCAACGCAAGTGAAAGAAGTGTCCAGCCAAGCTCAACTTTTTGTATTTCCAAAGTTAATGAGTTGGGCCCCAAACCGGGCTCTAATCATATTACAATCACCCTCATTAAATTTTCATAATGTCTCCCTCTTCCTTGACAATTCATCAACATATTTCAGTACATAAATGGCACAGTTGAGGCTTCCATCTTCCTGTTGGGGACATTCGTCGTTGAACACAACTATTCTATTGATGATGATATGATGTGCAGGTGGTGTGGAGACCCTACCAGGGCATGACCGATGAGGGTCAGTCCTGAGTGGCCGCAGGCCGACCTCTATTTGGGCGGGAGATTTGGCTCCATTGCCTGAACGAGATTGAGCCCCTGCGCCTTCGACTGGTCATGAGGACCCTTGGCCTCCACCAGGAGTGGGTTGAGGTGGCGGAGCCTCGCGGGATCAATAGGAAGACCCGTGGCCGGACGAAGGCCACGGACTGGAGGATCCGATTGGCGGATCAGTACGCGGACTAGCAGCGCGGCGGGACGAGGGTGACCTCCCAGGCAGCTGACAGCTTGGAGTACCTTCACCGCTACTGGGAGGTGTACGGCGGCAGGCCCCAGATGAGGGTCCTAGGGGTGAGTAAATGAGAATGCACTTCTTTTCCTGTATGATGCATTTTTTATTGTTATGTAACTAATCATGTGACGAATGCAGGATGCACGGGACCTAGTGGCGATGGATGCCCAGGTCCACCTTCACAGCTTGGAGGCCCAGCTGGCGGCCGCTCGAGCTGATCTGGCGACCCTGGTGAGTGGTTAAATTAAAATGCATGTGAATTCCTATTTCTTTTTTTGTTGATGATTAGCCACTGACGATCTTTCTTTGAATGCAGCGTGCCCAGCAGGGAGCGGTAGCGAGGGACACCGGCGGTGCCTCGAGCTCGAGAGGACCGAGCACCGGGACCGGGGAGCTGGAGGAGCAGCTGGCTGGCGCAGTTGCTCGGGCGGAGGCGGCTGAGAGGGACCTTGCTACCCGGGTAAGCCTTTAAATTTGATTCGATCATGCCATTATGTGCTCATGAAATTCTTATGATTTTCTTTTTATACCCTTGTCCAGACTGAGGAGCTCCAGGACGCGCTCGCCTGTGTGGCGAGACAGCATCGCGATCGCAGCGCACTAGTAAGTTTTATTTTGAATAATGTTCATTGTATTCTTCAATTTTTGCAAAAATTAATGAGAATGTGATGTGATGTAGGCTGCGGAGGTGACGGAGGGGAAGAGGCGACTGGCGGTGGCTCACTCGGAGATTACGTCCCGCGACGAGCGGATCGCCGAGCTGGAGCGGGTGCTGAGCCGGTAGGAGACGGGTCGCGACCACGCGACACGGGTAAGTCAACAGCATTAAGTTCAATTAAGATGTTGAAATAGAATTCAAAACTGATAGTTGACTTATGGAATGCAAGAGGCAGAGCTTCAGGATGCGAGCACTCGGGCCGCCTTGGCTGGGGTAGAGCTCGCCATCCGTGACCAGTGGGTCGCGGAGCTTGAGGAGGAGGTGGCCCGCCTCACCGCTGCAGCGGGTCAGCACGAGGAGCTGCCTCAGGACACCCAGGACCTCCGCTTCCAGCTCGAGATCGAGCGGAGAGAGCGTGCCCGGGATCGCGAGGAGCTTGACCGGGAGAGGACGGCGCGGGACCGCGAGAGGACAGAGTGGGACCGGGAGAGAGGAGAGCTCGTCGCCGTCCAAATGGAGCTTGTCGTAGTCCAGGAGCGGCTGCGGGCTACAGAGGAGCGTCTACAGCGGGGACGCGAGAGAGCCCGAGCGGCGGGTTACTCGAGCGCCTTCGCCAGCACGACATATGCATCGGGCTCTTCATCCATACCCCTTATTCATTACTTCCTCTTGCCCTTGTCGTATTCTAACAAAATTTCGGCAGCACCTCCCCTTGATCCCGGGCGTAAGGGAAGTACAGGGAACGCGCCCACATGGAGTGGCGGAACCCAACAATTGTGGGTGGACGTCCGCAGACGACGCACCATCAGCAGGCCTCATAAAGCATAGTATGAGGGAATGATGAGGAGGTTGCAAAGCTAGCCAAGGCTGCTGGGCCCAATTAAGGAAGAGGGGAAGGTAGGTGTACCGGTGGGGAGGCCAAGGGTGTACCGCTGAAGGGTTCAGGGTCAAGTGTGCCGGCAAAGGGGGGAAGGAAAGAGTGTACCGCTGGAGGGTGGGCAGGCTGGGTGTGCCGGCCAGGGGGTGTGCCGGCCAAGGGGGGGTGACGAAGGGTGCACCGTCCAAGGGGGCATAAAGGGGGGTGTACCGCTGAGGCTGGGCAGGCTGGGTGTGCCGGCTAGGGATTGTGCCGGCCAAGGGAGGTGACGAAGGGTGCACCATCCAAGGGGCTTGGCCAAGGGGACTACATGGGTTGAGGGTATTGCTGCAGAAGGGTTCCAAGACACGCCATGGGGAGATGTCTCGATGAGGACTGGTTTAAAAAAAAGAGGGGGTCAAGAAGGCTAAATGATATTCTAAGGGAGGTTTGGTGAAGGCTTGGCGTGTGTGTGCATACAAACGTCACCCAGAACGGGGAGCCATCGAGCATCAACACGGGTTAGATGAAAAGGGATAGCCGGGGCAAACAAGAACCGAGATCTATTCATGCAAAGCAAGGAACGGGAATACAACAAAGAAAGGGGGAGAGGGCAAGAGAATGAGGGAAGAGGAAGAAGCAGGTTGGGGTTGGGCCCAAGGCCACGGGGGCCCAGCTTCCCCTTTTACAGTATAGGCTTCCACTCTCCTCCCCGCTCTCTCTCTCTTACTCTCTCTGTCTTGAAGATGGTCGCCGGAGGAGGAGGAGGAACCCACGGCCAGCTTCTCCTTCTTCTTCTTCTCTTCCTCTTCTTCTTCTCCTGGTGTTCTCTCAGGTGTCCCCCTCTGTCCTCTCTGTGTGTGTTGTCTCTCCTCTTCGATGCCGCAGGAGAGGGGGTTTTTATACCCCAGCGGCACGGCCTCTTCAAACGGCCTTCGCAGCGAGAGCGGGAAAAAAAACATCATTAAATGGGTGATTTGATGCCCGTCAATTCTTTCGGCGGAGTGGACTTCTGTACCCCGTCTCTGGTCGACACGTAGGCCCAACAGTACACGCCAAAGATTTTACGGAGCGGCGTTGGATCTCCCGTGTCGGGAGAACCAACGCTGTGTCGTTGAAGGGGGCGTGCCGTTGAAGACCCCATGGGGGGTGTGCCGTTGAAGACCCCCTGGTGGGGTGTACCGCTGAGGACCCCGTGGGGGGTGTGCCGCTGAGGACCCCCTGGTGGGGTGTGCCGCTGAGGACCCCGTGGGGGGGGTGTGCCGTTGAAGGAGCCAGGGTGTGTGCCGTTGAAGGAGCCAGGGTGTGTGCCGTTGAAGGGGCCACACCCTGTGCCGCTGAAGGGCTGCTGGGTGTGCCGTTGAAGGGGCCACACCCTGTACCGCTGAAGGAGCCAGGGTGTGTGCCGTTGAAGGGGCCACACCCTGTGGAAAGGAATTTTGCAGGTAGTTCCTTCCCTGGAAAAGGGTATGTCTGTTAAGGTTGGTTGGAGAGACCGATGGTGTGGGGAGGACAATTTGAAGAGCAACTTTCCAAAAATCTATAATCTTGCTTGTGATAAGTGAAGCTCTGTTAGTCAGTTTTCTGTCCAGGACAATGCTACCATCAATTGGCTTATTCAACTTAGAGGGCACTTTTTTTTTTTGAGAAGTGGATGATACCACATGTATAATATAAAAGAACAAGGAGAATGTACAAGTATATGCTTTGACCTCACAAAAACCACATTACAAAAAGGACCTCCCCACCAAAATGTTGTCCCCAATTAACTCTCCAACAATAAAAAGAGAGAGGAGTTATAATTCTCCACTTTACAAAGCTCACTCGCCCAAGTAGCCACTCTCTCACAAACAAAAGTGGCTAACCTATGTTCTGGCCCTCTTGAAAATCCTATTGTTCCTCTCGGTTCACAAGGCCCATAGTGTGGCATGTAGGATAATCCACCAAATGGTATTGTCACCCTACAGGTTTCACGTCTTATTCCACTTAGTGAAGAGCTGGTGCACCCCCTCAAATTGGCGACCTGGCTGTTGGAGTCTCTGCTGTACCCTAGTCCAAATGCCGCTTGCAAAGGTGCATCCTGTAAATAGATGGTCCAGGTCCTCCTCCTCCCCATACAAGCAGCATAAGGTAGAAATATGCTGAAGAAAAGGTGCCAACCTATCACAGGTGGGAAGCCGAACATGTGAAATCCTCCAAACTAACAGCTAAGGATGAAGAGGAGGAAGAATATTTACAGATACTAACCTTTTTACAAACTATAAAAGTCAATTAGGGCACAAGACCGATTTTTACGGAGGAGCAAGGCCACCAATTTCTCTGTCAAAGAATTCTCTCAGTTTCTGGAGGATTCCTCTACCACTGTTCCTCAATTGTGCTCGGTCTTGAAAGTTAAGTCTTCATTGAAAGTTAGGGCATTTATGTTGTCGGTACCATGGATGGCAGTATCGGCCCAAACCGATACGTTTCGGCCGCACCCGAAACCGTTTTAACCTCTTTCACTGTAGCTAAAACGGTTTCGGGTAGGGGTATTGGTTTCGGGCGAAACCGGCAATCAAGGCAACACGATCTCAGCATATCTTCTAAGGTCTGAATAGTTCTTTCTGACTAACCATCTGACTGAGGGTGATACGCTGAAGAAAAAGTAAGCTCAGTGTCCAACGCTTTCTGGAAACTACGCCAAAAGTCAGAAGTGAAACCTGGGTCACGATCTGACACTAGTGAAACTGGAATACCATGTAGTGGCACGATCTTTTCAATGTATAGCTTGGCCAACTTCTGCACATTCCACGAAATCCTTATCAGTAATAATCTAGCTATTTTAGTCAACCTGTCAACAAGCAGCCAGATAGCATCAAAGCCCTGTGAAGTCCGAGGCAAACCCACAATAAAATCAGTTGCAACATGATCCCATTTCCACATTGGAATTTCTAGCGGTTGGAGCAGTCCACCTGGTTTCTGATGTTCGGCCTTAACCTGCTGACAAGTCAAACAACGAGCAACAAAGGCTGCAACATCTTTCTTCATACCTGGCCACCAGAATTGCTGCTTCAGATTCTGATACATCTTATGCTCATTAGGAAATCAATTAGGGAAATTGGAATCCTTACATCTCTGAAACCTCCAGGGATTGTAGATCTGATGGCAGATCTTAATAGTTAGTTTACTGCCGATTACAATGAGAAACCACGAGATGGACTGTCTCGGGTCCTCACAGCAAGGGCAGAGGCCTAAAGAAGGATTGAGGGTCACATGGTTGTTAGAAGAATTCCAGAGGAAACTGTTCTGTCGTCGGCCGTCCAGGAGATCAAGAGATGGCTGTCTCTGATCCCTAGGACGACCCCTGTGGCTTTGAGAGAAGGAAACCGAGGGATATATATATCCTTTAATGTTACGACTGCACAGATCACCGGAGGGGGGAGGGACAGAGCCCAATAATCCATGGGAATAGGATTGGGACTCCTCCCTCGCCATTCCTTCGGGAATGATAACAACAGCGCAATGAAAGTCGATTGAATCACACACAATATATAAGCATACCATAAGGAGACGACAAGGGCATGACTATTTCTCGTTTCACTACCTCCCAAAAGAATAATTACATCAATGCAGCATGCATCACTTACAGAAAAAGAAAAGTGACAAAAAAAATACATGGGGATTGAGAGCTAATTTCATTTCTCCGGAACAGGGAATCTAAATACATCAACCTCGAAACGAAACTAGCATCAGGAAGAAGAAAATGGATGGGGGGGTGGAGCATTGACTCCTCTCCCTCCCCCTTCATACCGACCTCTCTCCTCTGTTCTCTCTTCTGTCTCTTCTCTCAGATGTGTAGAGGACGGGAGATCTGCTCTCTTCTCCCTCGTATCTTTTTTTTTTCTGGTCTCTTCTTCTCCCTGTGCTCTCTGGTCTCTTCTCTGTTCTCTTTTTTTTCTCTCCCCTCTTTCTTTTGTTGCGGAAGACACATGATATATATAACTACGAGGATGGGCTCCTTCTCGGCGTGGACGACCTCGGCGCGCTTCTTCGCGGGGAAGTCCTCTCGGCGCGCCACAGTGATGTAACTGGGCCTCTCCAATGGCCACTCGGCGCCATGAAGGTTGGCCCATTTAGGGCATTTTGTCATTGGGTCTTTTTTCGTGCTCATTTCTCATTATGTGGGAGTTGACCCATCAATTGACCCGTCTTGCAGTCCGAGCTTCTATCTTGTTTGTTCGGGGATGGTCCCGAGTAATTCTTGAACACTTGAGTATTGCTTCAACGGCCGTCCATTGGAGCTGGACGTCTTCTCTTTTCTCATTTTCTTCTTTTGTTCTTCATCTTTGTCTGGCTTCTGCCACTCCCTTTCTTCTTTATTTCTGAAAGTAAGATATAACGAGAGTAATGCATTTTAACAGAAATAAGGTATTCTAGTATTGTTGTTATTATTTTATTTTTTTTTATTTTTATTATTATTATTATTTTAGGTGTCAACAAATGCCCCCCACCCGTAGGTGGCGCGAATGAGGGACGAGTGAGCGGGACCTACGGGTATAGCCCTATCTGAGAACGTATCTTTTAATTCTTTTATTCTTTATTCATGTGAGCATGCAGACATCCATCGATCGCATGCATAAACTAGAAGTATATAGAATAGTTCCCCTGTATTAGTGATAAGATAAGGATAGCGCCCACAGTTCACGGACGGAGTGCGGCTCACAAAGCACGAGGGGTCCGCCCCTACTCTCCCATCCACTGTCATTGAGGGCACTCAGCCCTCCTCCTCTGATAATGTTTCTCAGAACTCGGCCAGTCATATTCTGCATATGATGGCCCAACTCGATCCTACTCAGATCCACCTCCTTAAGCAAGCTTTGCAAGGGGCAGATGCCCCGCCTTCAGTGCTTTCTCCTGGCATGTTTGCTGCCGCCACTTCTACACCCCTAGTTGTTGGATCAACTGTTACTTCTGTCGCCTCCATTGATCTCACCCCAGTCTATCCTCGTATCCTCCGATTCCCCAACATGGAAGCGGGCCAGGCCTCTACCTCGGCCCATCAGTTCCAGGACAAGGGGAAGACCCAGATCCCCGTGCCCTCCTACTCCGATCCTTACACTACCATCTCTCCATCGCCACAGGCCCTTGTGGCCTCGACCGATCTTGCTCGTATACAGCCAGGGGCAGCCCAGCTTGCCTATTCTGATATGGGCCCTTCCCTGGCCCACTATCCATCTTACAGGCTTCCCCCTCCATCGGTTTATCCGTCTGCTCCTCATACTGGTTCCGCTCTTCCTGCTCCATCTCCTCCATCCAGGGAATGGGAAATCCTTGAAAAGTGGGCTGCCATGCAGCAACAGATTGATCACATCCATAAGAGGGTCGGCCCACAATCTCTCACTGATATCCCCATTCCTAATTTCAGGGACATTTGTTTTCCTCCCCGGTCTGACCTCCCCATATACAGGAAGTACGACAGGAATGGCAACCCGTTTATTCATGTTAGGGAGTTTCGTTATGAATCAGTGCAGTTTTAGCACGATGATCGCCTGATGGCGTATCTTTTCTGCTGATCCTTGGACAGGGTTTCACTTAAATGGTTCTACACCTTGCCTCTGGAGGAGGCAGAAAGCTTTAAGATTGTGAAGGAGAAGTTCATTCAAAGATTCCAGTACCGGGTAGGTCCGGAATACTCATTCACAGATTTAGTTGCAGAGAATATGAAAGCAGACTAAGATTTTGCTACGTATACAGATCGATGGAGGCAGATGCCCTCACGTGTGCCCGGGCAGATCCCGGAAGAAGAGAATGTTAAACTATTGATTTCTAATGCCACTCTGATGTTCTGGAATATATTGGCAATGAACGATATTTCAAATATGCACCAGCTGTACAGTCGGGCCCGGTTTATGCAAACCTAATTCAAAGACTCCCCCATCCACTCTTTATTTGAAGCCCAAAAGCCCAAAGCTGTTAGAAAGACTCAGGGCCCAATAACCGAGGGAGTATAGACAAACGAGCAGGTGCAGGCTGTCAACCAGTCCACACCACCCCGTTTTCAGCAGCAACCCCAACGCAATACCCAATTCTTCACCACGTTAGCTCCACGACCTTCATTTCCAGCACCCCAGCCACCACAACAACCACCACCACCACCACAACAGCCTCAATAGCCACCCCAATACCATAATGTTCCACCACCTACTGGTTACGCACCTGCTCAGCTGGGTCCGAAGAGAGCCAACTACCCACCACTTCCAAAAACACTCCCTGACATTTTCTCGGCCTTAATGTACACCGGTGACATATAGTTGCCTTCAGAATATCAGAACTAGAACCTGGTCGCCGATCAGTCAAGGTATTGTGTATGTCGGAGATTTGGCCCCGGTACCTTCGGTGACGGGCGGCCTGGGCACTGACCCCATTTGTATGGGAACTGCCCCGTCCGTGTGCCCCCCCGAGGCACTCGGAGTTGGCGATCTCCCCTCCGCTGAGGCGGAAGCACCTTTGCGTCGCCCTTCATCGCTCGACGTTGACGACGGAGAGTCCGAGCCATCCTCATCGGAATCGTAGCGTTGCCTGGGGGGAAGATGAGCTCGTCGAGGACCTGTTCCTGAGCCAGACTAGTTGCCCACCTGAAGCCTTGGGCAAAACCCTTCCGCAACCCTCGTCGGTAGCCCGACTCATAACACGCGAAGGAGGCCTGCTTCAGGGCTTCTTGGTACTCCTCCGAGCTCTGATATCGCTCGACCGCCTCCACCCCGACTCTTGCTACCCTCTCCTCAAGCTCGGCCACCCTCGTGCCGGCCACGACCAGCTTCGCTTCGACCTCGACCAACCCTACCTTAGCCTCGGTCAGCCTTGCCTCGGCTTCAGCCCGAGCCACCTCGGCCTCCTCCTTGGCCTACTCGGTCTCTCGGACCCGGCCCTCGAGCTCCTCTCGCTCGGCCGCCCACTGTTCCGAGCTCTCTGCATGAGCTTGGCTCTCCTCCTCCAAGAGCTTGCTCTTAAGCTCGACCATATACCGAGCTTGTGACAATTGCTCGGCCTGTAATCGAGCATCCTCCTGGCTCGCCCGGAGTGAAGCCACCTCCTGCCGAAGCACCTCGAGCTCAGACGTCAATCGACCGATCCTACGGTCAGACTTGGCGCGAACCTAGGACTGAGCCCTTCCCTCATTCACCAGCCGCGCCACGAAGTCAGTGATCTGAGCTGCCAACTGAGCCATGAAGATGCCTCCCTCCATGACCCTTTCAAGGAGCATGGGAGGGGAACATCGTCGGAACTCCTCCCGGACAGACGAAGGTGCCAGATCTCGACATCGATTGTATAAGGAGGCCTGGACAGCGAACCGCCCTTGCTGAAGACGAGGAGCCTCTTCCGGAAGAGACGGGGTCGGAGCGTCCACTCCGGTCGTCCCCAATCTCGGGGCGACGACTCTCGGCTCGGCCCGGATCTGCGCCTCGACATCCTCCTCCTCGCCATGCGTCCTATCAGCCCCGACCGGGATCTCGGAGCCGACCTCCTCCCCCTGCGCTCTTGCCGGCTCGGAGGAAGTCCCCTCAACCACTGTGGGCACCTCTGGCTCGGTCGGTGGAAGGCTCGGGCGACGGACACCCTCAGCTACGGCCTTCTTCGACCGACTCTTCTCGGCGGTCAGCGCCTTCATGGAAGCCAGTAGCAGTCGCTCCCCAGGATCCTTCCGCTTGGACCCTCGGCGTTCGGAGGCATCACCCCGAGCAACTTGCTTGCCCTTATCTCGGGCGGCAGAAGGACCTACAGAAGCTTGAGGCACGCTCGGAGTAGTCATCTCCTCCAGCTCGACGACCTCCCGATCGGCTGGTCGCCCCTCGCCACTACCGCGCCTTGCTTCTGCTCAACAAAAAGGAAATCATTAGTAAGGGACTCGACCAGCTTAAATAAGAAAGTGCAAAAGCTGAAGCTTGAGGTCCTTACCACTGGGTGGCAGCGCTCGGCGGGGGTAATCCTCAATGTTGGCTGGGGTCATCACAAGTCTTCACATAGTCCGTGCATGTCAAATCCCGTGCATATTTTATTTTTAAAACAAAGTCCTTGCATGCCTTCATAGAGTCCGTGGAAGCCAAACCTCGTGCATGTTTTGTGTTTCAAACAAAGTCCTTGCATGCCTTCACAGAGTCCGTGGAAGCCAAACCCCGTGCATATTTTGTGTTTCAAATAAAGTCCTTGCATGTCTTCACAGAGTCCGTGGAAGCTAAACCCCGTGCATGTTTTTGTATTGAAGCCAAGTCCTTGCAAGTCTTTATGAAGTCCATGCATGTCTCATAGCAAGTCCGTGCACGTTTCCTCTTGGAAGGAAATTACATCTGTGTATGTTTCATTTGAAACATGCATTCGTGCATGTTTTTGTCTCTGCTTCACAGAACCTGCATCTGTGCATGTTTTGACTGCTTCACAAAATATGCATCCGTGCATGTTTTGCCTTGCTTCACATGCCCACGACTTGGCAATCAAGTCCGTGCACATATCATACCTTGTGTAATTTTCCTCAGACAAACTCCTTGCATGCTCTAGCTGCTATCAAGCCCGTGCATCATCTTGCTTGTCTTGTATTATTGTCTGTGTATGCACTGTTGCAATGTTAGTGTATGTCCGAGCATACACTGTAATAAAAGTAATGCATGTCCGAGCATATGCATTATGCCTTCTCTGCAAGTCCGAGCATACATTAACACCCGTGCATGTTCTGCTCACCGTGTAGCAAAGTCGGAGCATACACTGTAGCACAGACAGTGTATGTCCTTTTAATGTCTGAGCACATACACCAGTAATGTCCGAGCACATACACCACCTAGTCCGAGTAGGCCTGTGCTATGACTGCCTTAGCTACAGCAAGTCCGAGTAGATACTGTAGCAGCCAGTCTACTTGTACTAAACATACTCTGTGCATCTTTCTTCTATCTAGTACATTTTCAACTGAACTAATGATTATTTTTGTGTTGACAGATAATATTTCGTGGAAAATAAGGATGGCACGTGATCCAAGGATGGATGTAGTGCCAGGATCGTGACACATGTAAAGTGACATGGTAAGATGCTGCCACGTGTAGAGGCTCTAGGGCTAGATTTCGTGGAAGACACACGCCCTTTCAGCTGCTGGTATAAAAGGAAGATTTCTCCTTGTGGAGAAGATGATGGTGGATGATTTCCAGATGAGCAGAAGCTGATTTGTGCGATCCAGAGAAGAAAAAGAGAGTAGAGCATCCAGAGAAGAAAAAGAGGAGAAGAGAAGAGGCGTTTTGAAAGTGGAGAGTTAGAGAGTTTGTGAGAGAGAAGGGTCACTCAGTCTCTTGGTTCAGAACCGGAGCTGAGATTGCTCAGTGTTGAGCTACATTTCCCATTTGGGATTTCTGTGTTTTCTTGTTTTGTTTCTCTATTTTTCTGAACCTGTTCTTCAAGCTGTTCATCAGTAGAGGTTAAGCTGTAATTACTCAGTGTGCAGAGAAGTGTTCTCTGGTCGGGTTAAGCTGTAACTCCCCAGTGCAAGCTGTTAGTTAGCGGTGTTGGCAAGCTGTGTAGCCCAGCAGTTTAAGCTGTGAATCAGCAGAGAAAGCCACATTCCAGTTGGAGTGTGGGGTGGACGTAGATCTCTAGATTGAGATCGAACCACCGGGTCAAGACCCGGCATGTCCTCGTAGGACCAGGCAAATGAGTCACTATACTCCCTCAAGACCTTGATCAATTCTTCCTCACCTTGAGGAGGGAGGTTAGCTGCAATCAGGATTGGCCTGGGGTCCTCTTTGGTTCCTAAATTGATTTCCTTAGCGGGTTCATCCACCGCTGACAAAGGTTCGTCGAACCTCTTCAACCCTTGCGCATATTGGTCAGCGATGTCATCCACGCTAGTTTCCTCATCATTGGTTGGGTCCTTCTCATCCATGATCTCATAAACACCCAAACTGTCACTACTCCACACCCCGCCATCTGCATCCCCATCATCATCTATGATGATGGCAGTGGCTACAAACTCGGGACACTTCAGGAGGGCACGACATCTACCAGCTAAATCTTGCAAGAACCTATCGGGGATGGTCTTAGAATGATGCATCACGAGGAGTGTCGCAGAGGTGGATGGACTATCAACACTAGCACAAGCTTCTATCCCGACTGATTGAACTATCCTAGGGGACTCAACTAACTGTACATCTACCCTAGGAGATAGGAAATCTATGGGGAAGGCAGCGGCAGGGGTTTGGTGCCCCTGGGGAGAAGGTGAGGAAAGAGTGGCATAATCCTCCATCAAAATGAAAGTTTCAAATTTGACATTTTTTTGGTCTTTTTCAGCGGTCAGAATGCAACAAGAGGAGCGATCTGTAGGAGGGGGAGGCAGGGCCCGAGGGCACAGAGTGGAGAAGATTATGTTAAAACAAGAGTCCGAAGATCGAAACCACATGCCCGATAGATCTGCAGGGCGTCGGGCGACCATCTAGAGACTAGACTGAATGGCGGAGAGCATCTGTTCGGACGCTTGTTGATTAGCACCTCAACTGGCGGACACTGTCCGCACGGACAACCGAAGATTATATACTCAACGGGTCCCCCGGGGGAAAAGGGAGACCGAAACATAGAGGGATCAAGGAGAAGGGGAGGGGAACAGGGAACGAAGGCCAGCCTCTAATAGAGGGAGAGGAGGCGAGAAAGGGATGAAGTAACAGCTGAGCTCCCTATTCTCGGCAAAGGTAAAACTAGCTCTTCAGAAATTCTTTTCACGGCCCACAGCTCGGGCCTCTTCTGGCTTTTTCCTGCTTCGACGAACAACTTGACAAGAGTGACTGAATAGTCTTCAAAAGTATCAACGGCCCCTCTCAGCACTAACGGTGGCCTGGCTTTTACGACATCTGCTTCACATGGCGGCAATAGTGGCGACTTTATTGTGCCTGGCTATAGGGGTCCTCTGACGAAATGCTGTTGGTAGTCCCATGTCAGAGGCCCGGAGTCCCACAAAATGGACAATGGGGACTTCTGATAGCCCAGGCCCCTCTGGCTCATCTTCCTGCCCTTGGGGATGGGCTTGGTCCACCCCTATAGGTACGCGCCAAGGCTAGCCCGAGCTGATAGCCTAGCTTCAAAATCATATCCCAGCCTTTGAATCTCGAATCTTGGACTTGGTTTTCTCTTTAATCAGTGCAGTAGCGGGCTTGCGTGATGCATATGCACATGGATAGTTCAAGTCCATAACTGACAGAACTAGTTTGTTGCTTGGCCATAGAGTGGGAAGAATTTTATCAGCAATGGCGTTGATGGACTGGACAGCGTATAAATCCCACCTTCGTTGGGTATTTACCGTTAAAATACAAGCGGCCAGGGGATTCCCTTGTTCGCTAAATTTTACCTCTCAAAGAAGGGTAGGCAACCATGCCAGCAGGCTAAGTCAAAAGCTAAGAAAATCCCAGGCCCAGCCTTGGCCGCTCCGCCTTCGTTAGATGAAGGTTATAGTAGCACTACCCCTATTGCTAAATCCATTCAAATAAGAGAACATGTTGAATAGATACACCGGGGGTAGACGACACCTAAAGAAGAAGATGAGCCATCATGTGAGCCGACTCCTCCGGTACCGAATGACAGCTGACAAGGCAAAGCTGAAGAGATAAGGTTGGCCAATGTTAAAGCTGGCATCAGACTAACGAAGCAACTGAAAAGGATTCCAGCAAGATTCAGTGTCTGGGAGATACTCTCCCTAGATGAAGAAACCAGACAAGCTATCATTGTGGCCTTGCAAACCCCGACATGCTTTAAGAGTTGCTTTGTCGAGATGCGTTTGGGGACAACAATCACTTTTGCTAAGGAAGATATGCTCCTACCCTCTACGAGACATAATAGACCCTTGTACATGAAGGGGCAGCTGAATGGATAGCCTATAAATAGAATTCTGGTTGACCTAGGGGCAGCAGTAAACATACTCCCCTACCGGGTCTATCAAAAGCACTACTTTAATGTGCACTTGATTAAGGTCAGGGATATGAGAATCGCTGGGTTCAACTAGAAGTTTGAAGTCCCTATAGGCATGACAGAGTTTGATCTCTCGCTGGGAGACTTCACTACCAAGGTGTAATTTCATATTATAAACTCTGACACCTCATACAAGGCGCTATTGGGTCGACCGTGGCTACATCAGAACCAGGTGGTACCTTCTACTCTTCACTAGTGTATCGAATACCCCCGGAATGGGAAAGAAGAAAGAATATTTACTGATTTAAATCCTTTTGAGGTGTTTGAGTACCATCTACGTGATGTGTCACACTACATGGAGAAGCCAAAGCAAACTCCCCAGCCAGCTTAAGGCAAGGGAAAAAAGGCAGCAGAGGCTAGCGATTGGTTTCCTCTGCCACCGCCGGGTTATACAGCTCACCAGGAGGTATCACAAATTTCTGAAGAAGGAGGGATGTTTAGAGAAATCTCCTCTGATATCTATCCCAACTCGTGAAAGACCCAGAGGTATGCTAAGACACCACAAAGGGATAGCTAGATGGCCACTAAGATCTAGAGGGGGGGTAAATAGATCGACCCTCCAAAAACTTTAACCCTTAAAAACTTAACTACAGCAGATAGAAGATGTGGAATAGAAAAGCTATCTACTACAGAGATAGGATCAGTATATGGAAGAGAATGAATATGAAGAACATGAATTGGTCCTATATGATGGAACGAGCACAATTAAGTCAAAGATGTGAGCACAATACACACAAGCAGATAATCAAAGAATGCAAGACAATCACGCGAGGCACAGGAAGTTTTTAGGTGGTTCAGCACAAGCCTACATCCACCCCACACTCAACCCAAGTGTGGCTTACTGCTGATTCACAGCTTCACACTACTGATCCACAGCTTTGGGGAAAACCTTCCCTACAACCGCTGAGCTTCACAGCTTGCTACCAGAGAAATCCTTCTCTGGATCTATTCAACCCCTCCCCTTCTAGCTCACCGTCCAAGCTTGTTATCACTTCCAACCTTCTCTGGTATTCATTTTCATCCGGACCAGCCAAGTCGGTGTGTACCACCATGCGGTACGATGCTAACTGGATCTCAATGGGGATGATGGCTTCCACCCCGTAGACAAGGGAGAATGACGAACATCCCGTGGGGGTTTTGTAGACCGTCCGGTAGGCCCATTATGCCTCGAAGATCTTTTCACCCCAGTCACGTTTCTAGTGGCTAACAATCTTAGCCAGGAGCTTGCAGAGGGTCTTATTGAAAGCTTCAGCCAAACCGTTGGCCTACGGGTTGTAGACTGAAGGGGTTCTCCAGTCGATGTGGAATTTGGCCACCAGTTGGTATACGGCCCTATTCTCGAATAGTGTTCCGTTGTCGGAGATTATGCGACTGGGAGTACTGAATCGGTAGATGATGTTGTGTTGGACAAATCTGGCTACTACTTCACCGGTGACTTCCCATAGGGGAAGGGCTACCGCCCAGCGAGAGAAGTATTCGGTGGCGGCCAAGATGTACTTGTGGCCGTTGGATGATGGCGGGAAAGGTCCCGTAATGTCCATACCCCACTCGGCGAATGGCCAGGTGGGGGCTGCGGGACTTAGTGGGTTAGGAGACCTTCTGAGTACCGGGCCAAAGACTTGGCATTGATGGCATGTACAGGCATACTGGATGTAGTTCGCGTACATGGTAGGCCAATAGAAACCTTTGAGCTTGATGTTGTGCTTCATTCTGTCTCTGGCTTGATGGGCACTGCACAACCCGGAATGAACCTCGCGCATAATAGCTCGAGCCTCGACTGAGGAGATGCACCTCGAGAGAATGGACTTGTCCTTCTCGTGGATGAGTCGGTACAGGGAGTCACCGATCAACTCATATGATATTGCCCGATGGAGTAGTTGGACCCTTTGAGCCCGATCAGGAGGGAGCCACCCCTTCTTGAACTTGATGATGGACTCAAGCCAATCTTCTTCTTCTAGAGGAGTGTCTTGGTTGAGGTCTTGGACCTCGTAGATAGTGAGACCGGAGTTACCTTCGAGTGAGCCAGGCATCAGTCTTCTGTGTTTGACTGTGATGTCGATTTCACCCTCAGGCGGAAGTTTAATGGCCGCTACCAATTTTGCCCGGGCGTCAGCCTGAACATTGCTGCTTTTGGGAACATGGTCTATTTCGAAGAAATAGAACTTCTGGGTCAGCTGGGTGACGGTGGCGTGGTATGGAACCAACTCTGACTTCCGTACGTCATAGATGCCGAGGGCCTGTCGGACTATTAGCTGAGAATCCCCATAGGCTTTTAGGCATTTGACGCCCACGTTGAGAGCCATCTGGAGCCCGATGATTAGAGCTTCATATTCAGCTTCATTGTTGGTCATAGCTTTTATGAGGGCACAAGAGTTGTACAAAACTCCGCCTTGAGGAGTCAGGAAGACGATTCTGACACCTACCGTGATGCCTGAGCTGAGGTTGCCCCGAGTAGTGCCTCGGGAAGTGCGATCAAAGTATAGCTCCCAGCAATGTAAATTGGTTGTGAGGGTGTCTTGCTGCCAGTAATGCAAGACATCTCCGCTCTGTTTGACCTGTTGTTGTGGTTGAAGAGCAAGAGACTCCTCGTCCAGGAGCTCTGCGCTGAAGGGAGAATCGTTTGGTACTAGATGGGTTGCACGGAGGAATCTCCACAACTCTTCCCCATCCATATCATGCCCCTAGAATCGACCCCAGCCCTATAAGTCATCGCCTAACACTCTCGAGAACCCCATTTGGCCGTAGCAGTAGCTGGTGGCCGTGATCGAGGTCATGGTGCGGCGAGGAATGAGAGGTTTTCATCTACGATTCTAGTGTCGACGTCCTTTCTTTCTCGTGTTCAAGGTAGTTTCTCCTAGGCCAAATGCTAATTAACATATACCATCATGTGTATCTTCGAGTCCTCTTTCTTTTGATATCCAACAGCTCAATTTTTGAGTAGTAGAATGTTCATAATCAGGTTTTTAATCAAGGCATGTCGAGTTAGGGTTTCAGTGGCCTTCATTTCTTATTAAATCGATCTAAAGTAGGATTCTTGAAGGCTAAACCCTAATTAAATGCTTCTATGTTGTGTGATTTTTCATCCTCTTTCCATTGATAGTAAAATGCCCAATTCTTGTGGATGATATCGCAAGTTATGGTGATTTTTCTCAAGGCCTGTCAAGGATCGCCATAGCGGGACACGGTCTCCAGATAGCAGTTCACCAGAAATCGCGACCTAGAAGCCGCGGTCTTGCGATGCACTGCATATTTTTGACCGGGGAAAATTTTGAATTTTTGGTCAAAATTACTTGAACGCGGTCGTTGACCGACCGATACCATCAAGTAGCAGTTCTCTCCTGACCGCGGTCATCGCTCTGATTCCTGTTATAATACTGTGCTTTCTCTATACTTTATCCTGCATAGACAGCATGCTCCAGGGCTAGAAACGCATGTAATAATTAGGGCTTTATGAAAGAATCATTAATTTTAAAGCTTGCTCGCATCCCGGTCCCTTGATTATCATTATTACCTCATGATTGTACCCTACAAATTAGTAGATTAAACACAGCTTAATCTAATCATAACCATGATGGATCTTGCAGCATACTTACTGTTATTAATTAAATTACTAGGTCTGCTTGAGGGTCATGCCACTCCGATGGTAATGACTCACCGCTCATTCTCATTTTCCGCAATTCACACCTTCAATCTTGTGATAATCGGGACTCTCCATCAGATTTCATTTCTGGGCAGTCTAGACTTATGACTGTTCTACCCAGCCTCGATCAGAATGTGGCCCTAAAGGGACTGCTACCATGTGGTAGCGGTCAAGGCTTGACCGCATTCGTCTTTCTGATCTGTCCTGTGCACCCGTTTGCCCAGTCGACTGCACCTTGTTCCAAGTCGACTTCGCCCTGATTAGGTCGACCTATGGCACCTCAAATGACCATGGTTAGGTAGATCGAGCTCTGCTTTAGTCCAGCCCTGACCCCAGGTTGATTAAGGATCTTGATTTGGTCGATTGAACTCCCTACCTTGCCAGCCCTAGTCGTAGTTCTTCCTGAACCGCCTTCATCCAGAAGCGATTTCTTGAAGATCGTATTTTTCTTCCCTGCCTGTATGCGTCAACCTGTTGATTCATTGAGTCGACGCAAGCTTGATAGCGGTTCGATCTAGACCACGTTATCCTTGTAGCAGTTCTGCATTGACCATGACTCTCCTCGTGTTCCTATTTTTCGTGGGTTTTGCATGATGCAACACATGTCAATATTAGCCTCCAGGCTACAATCCAAGTATATGTGAACCCCTTTTGATAATACTTGGCTTCCAAAGTCATATTTTTATGACTCCATTTGAAATTCCTGCTATGGAATGCCCTTGTTCTTAGAGCTTGGTTACATGAGCTTAACTTTGAAATTCTTGGCTGAATTAAATGAATGTCTAGATGTTACTTGGGATCTTTGATCTGCCATTCAATGCCAACGCATCATAAAGGGCCCGGTCTGGTCCTGGGAGGAGCGCTCGAAAGTACTTGTGCCCTGGGGAGTTTGTAATGACAAGGTGTGACATTACACCGAGTACTCGCTAGCGTGTTGTCTATGACCTTCATTCCTACATGAAATTATGACTCTACATGACTTGCTATAGTTGCATGCTTGTTGCGGCCAATTCATGAAATCTTGTTATGAACTATTCTATCCTTGTTATTCCTTCATATCCTTTTCTATTCTTTTGTGGCTATAGTTGACTGCTCTCAGCTTTATTTATTTGTTCAATGTTTCTTAGCATGATAATATTAAATTGGTTAATCACTTATACTTTGCCTATTATAGAACCTACTGAGCTTTGCTCACCCAATTTTTTCACCCCTTTTAGGTAGTTCTGATAAGGATGCGCAAACTGATGGGGATGGGTGCGAGTGAAAGCTTGGAGTGAGCCTACTTAGGGATTTTGTCATGTCTCTATCATATTATAGATGTGTCAGATGTGTAGTTTGTCATATATGAAAGTTGTAGTTCTGCTTAGTTTATTTTTAATTGGAGTGTGTGCACACGTGATCAGAGGCTTGGACTGACGTCGACGGGCGTTACTCTGATTAGTCCCTCGGTGTGGTACTAGTGTTGTGTTGTCACCCGCCTGTCGTGAGCTGGACTGCGAGGTGCTTGAGACGCAGTGTAAGATGTCAGTGGACGCATCTTCTTTCCTTCTTCTAGTGGTCTTCCTTCCTCCTGTCACATGGTTAGCTGAGGGTCACTCTATTGGTAGATTTAGCTTCTGATGCTATTATTTAATTGTAATGTCGGCATGCCTACCTGATCAGTTAGGTTTTTCTGCTTTACTAGAATTGTGATTTAACTGTGCCATTACATGTTTATAGCTTTAAATGCATGCTCTAATTACCTTATTACTGTATGCTTGGGTGTTTAGTGCGAGGCAGGGATCCGCGTGACCCCTACTGAGTCTGGCTGTCACTCACCCTTCTTTTTTGTAGGTGAGCTATCCCAGCCTCCCGCCGCTGTTCTTTGTCCTTTTCCTGACCGAGTGTAGAGCAGCCAACTGTCGTTGTCATCTCAGTGTACTTTTGTTCGGGGTATGCCCCGTGTAGTTGTACAGTGGGACTGTTGTGGTTGTTATCGTGTTGTGTCAGACTTGTGCATATTGGTGAATTCTGGACTATTTGTATATTTATCACTCTTATGCGTTTCTTTTAAATTGCTTGCGCACTTTAATTTATCGTCTCGTTCAAATAAATTTTAGTATGTGTGGTGTAGTTCCAATTGTTTATACGCTCCCTCAACAATCCTTACTAACCCTTTAGGGGCCTCATCAGCCTCTTGGGTGGCGTCCCCAATTCTTGGTGGCGGTAATTTGATACTTGTATCAGGTTATCGGTACCCTGAACTCTAGGATGTTACAGATGGTATTAGAGCTTGCGTTGGGGAAACGTGTAAAGAATTAAAATTACATGTGCTTGTCCAGGGCAAGTCCAGTCATGTCGTCTGTTGCTGGCTTAGGATAATTTCTGTGATTATTAATGTATTTTTCTATTGTCGTATGTTTTAGATGCCGCCCCGTAAGCGAAGAGCTCTAGTTGCCCTGGAAGAGAGTGGCAATGTTTCGCCTCCTGTTGTGCCTGCTCTGTCGATCGTGCCAGTCCCTATTCCTACCGGGCCAGCTCTGCATGATGACTTACCCGGTGGCCGTGGTAAAGCACTTAAGGAATTTCTACTATTCCACCCACCGACATATGAAGGTCAATCAGATCCGGATGCTGCGAGGATTTGGATCGAGGCAACCGAGCATGTATTTCAATCGATGGAATGCGCGGAGGATGAGAAGGTTATGCTCGCTACTTTTTCGCTTTAGGGCACAACATTGATGTGGTGGAGTTTGGAGTGGGAAGTCACCTTCCGTTCCCGATCACTTCGTCAGATCATCTGGACAGAGTTCGTGACTGCTTTCGAGTGTACCTACAGTCCGACCTGTCTTCGCATGAATAAGATGCATCAATTTCTAGATCTGGTGCAGGGTGAGATGATAGTGTTGTAGTATCGGAACAAGTTCATCGAGTTGGGTCGGTATGCACCGCACATTATTGCTGATGAAGCCTTGAAGACCGAGCAGTTTCTCTGTGGTTTGTGAGTCGAGTTGAGAGTGCCACTGCTTGCTACCCGTGTCTCGGTAGAGGGCCAGCAAGACTAAGGAACTTCCCAAGGGTATGGAGGCCCAATTCAAAGGGGCCGACCGGGTGCCAATGTGTACGGTCACACTCTCTCCCACGGTGACCACTTGAAGCAAAGGAGCTTGTGGGCCGAGCGCTCACTCTCACAGACCAGCGAAGCGTATAAACTAATATTGAAGGAACATGGCATCCAATGAGAGCAAGGGTAGGGCACTTACTCGACTGATTTGAAGAAACTAGTCTCGTTTGGAGACGAGGGCCAGTGGGGAAGTGTGGGTTCCCCACACACCGTGCCGGTGTAGCTTCGACTTGTTCAAGCTTTTACATCACTACGCCCCATGCAAGGGGGTTGAACTTGGGGAAGGGAAGCCAAAATTACATTCAACACTACCTCCCACAGGGAGGGGCGGTAAGTCGGCCAGGCAGGGAAGGGAAAAGCTGAAATAGAAACTAAACGGATGGAAGATGCCGATTCTATCTGCTCTCTAGAATAGGGGACAAACAGTTAAAGTTGACGCTGCTGCGGCCACTCCCAACTTTTGTTGTCGATGAGACTAGTGGGAAAATCTTCAGGGTTGGATCAGGGTGACATCTGATTTTTGGGGAATTTCCTGGCCGGTAGTGCTGGTCGGGGAAGGGCCGCGAACAGGGTCCCTGAGTTTTGGTTTTGACTAATATGGTACCTCAGCAGCTGGAAGATGAGGATGCCACGAGTGCTCCCAACCTATGAATCGAGCATGGCCAGAGTCGTTGGAACCGTTGTCAAGTCTTCTTCGAAACGATACTGGTCCGGGGTCCAATCGGAAAGTCGCTTCATGGTACTAGAAGCTGACTCGTCATAGGAGGTCTCGGCCAAGCCCTGCCTCCAAATCTTCAGGTGGCTGATCATGGGAGCCTCTGAAAGTAGCCACTGGTCGGTAGTCTAGAAGGAGACGTGTAGTCTGGGGAGATCGGCTTCCCCAGGCAGCCACGAGCTCAGGTTGGAACGAGACCACTACCGTTGCAAAGAAGACACAGAGATGCTTCCGACAGTACCACTTGGGCCTCCAAGGATGTCGAGATGAGGTCGTGGTCGGCTCTACAAGTCATTGGTGCTCTGCTACCTATGAACTGGGAAGTGATGGCTGAAGATGGCTAGGGAGTGAGGTCACTCACAATGGGGGGTGATGGCTCAAAGGGCTCATTGGGTATCACCGTTGGGTCCCTATAAGTGACTAGGTCTGAGATATTAAAAGTAGAGCTGATCTCGTACTCCTCCGGTAGATGTACAACGTATGCATTAGGACCAACTCGCCCCAGTACTTTGAAGGGACCGGCACCATGATCTTGAAGCTTCTTCATAATTCCCGAGGGAAACTATTCAGGTCTAACCCTGATCATGACATACTCGCCCTCCTAAAACTCACGATGGTGCCTATGGGCTTCAGCCAACTCCTTGTATCGTGTGTTGCTAGACTCGATGTGACGACGTACATGCTCATGCAACTGTCTAATATGAACAGTAAAGGACTCAACTGACTCGGACACTCAGGACTGGATGGGGGATGGGACCAAGTCTATGGGCTTCCTAGGTCTACGACCTGTAACGATCTCGAAAGGACTCATGCCGGTAGACCTATTGACCGAATCATTATAAGCTGAGAAACACACCGCACTCATCAAAGAAATGAGCTGAGGTATGTCATGAGGTGTCAATGATTAACTCTGTTCATGGTGAAGCATGACTGTCAGTCATTCCAAGTGCTTAGGGATATTGACATCTAAACAACGTATATCTTCTAGTTACAAGATATGTACTGAACTAGATTGCTCTTAAAATTCTTGCATGAAGATTCTTGTTGATCAAAAGATATATCTAAAAATTGTTTGCAAATAAAATTCTAAAAGAACCTTTGACGGAAATCAAATGTTTTCTGATCTGTTTACTCTCAATACTATTGACTGTAACTCCTAAAGGAGTCCTTGAGCTTAAGTGAGTAAGATGAAGGAAGGTTAGAGTAGATGTTAATGTGAGGACTTGGTTCATTTTTATTAAAATTTGATTTTAGATCTGTGTAGAGATCTTTATTGACAAACTTAGTATACATCAAATTTAAACCATGTTGTTCTATAAAGACTCATTCATAAGCCTCTATAAAGGAAGACTCTGAAACATTCTTACTTGGATTTATGAAATTGGTATCTCAATGAAAATTCTTTTGCCTTATCTATCATTGAAAATCCAGTCAAATTTCTATGTTCTATTCTCGCTTACTGTCTCTGTTCCTTCATTGCTCAGTTTCAGCTCACTATTCTTGAGATAAATTGTCATGATCTGGACTTCTGACAACCCACTTCTGATTATCTGTTTTAAGAGGTATTCCACTCTACATTTGTTTGATCCAAAAGGGAAAATTTATGATGCTTTGCTCTTTCCATGTGATTCATCTTGTTGATAACTTTGTTTCCTGCATGATGATTGCATTGCATTGGTTTAAAGAGAAGGACTGAAAGGTGTCTAGACTGCATACTTTGTTTCTCAAAGGGGGAGAATTATCTGGAGTTTTATCTCTTTTGTCCAAGGGGGAGGATGTGCTTTGTTATTGATTGTCACATCTTTGGGCATCAGGTCCTGCATTCACTTTCATCAATTGCTCTATTTTCAATCCTCCATTTTGCTGAAGTCAAAGGGGGAGAATATGTGGAGTCATATTGGGTATTTGTCTATTCATGCTACTTATCATTGTCTCAAACATTGGTATCAGTCGATCTGACTTGGATTCGTCTGTATTAAAAATCTATTGATCACTGCTCTTACTTTTGGTGAGGGGGAGCTTCTTTTGCCAAACTCCTGTGCTTCTGATACATTCCATTCATGTTTTCCTGATCCCTCCTTTTTGATGTTGTCAAAGAGGGAGACTTTGTAAGTCATTGTTATCCTGTCAGTTTGCCAGCTCATTTGCATTGCATAGTGTTTCCTGATCCGTAGTGTTGCATATGACTCATAGTGTTGCCATCATCAAAAAGGGGGAGATTATTCTGTCCCTGTGTTTTGATGATAACAAACACCATGAGTCAATATGTGTTTGCGGCATGCTATCTTTTTGATAGCCAACATGTATTTGATTATGTCCTTGTTCATTGCACAGTGCATAATTGTAACATCCCAGAGCTCAGGGCACCGATAACCCGATACAAGTACCGAATTACCATTACCGAGGGCTGGGGACGCCACCCAAGAGGCTGATGAGGCCCCTGAAGGGTTGGAAGGGTTTGTCGAGGGGGAAATATAACGAACTCCCCGTCGTCTTCCTCGGCCTTGCGTTGGAAGCTTCATCGGCCCTGCTGCCTGCAGTCTCAAACTGAACCTGAGGTCTAGGTTGCATGCTCTGCCATGCCCCCAGATGACATGAACTAGTGTCTGTGCTCCTCAGAAACATCGTGTTGCTACGAGACAGCTTCGCTCCCGAAGTGGTCCCGCCCCATTTCGACGTTGGCACCGATCGCGTCGACCATTTTCGTACAACTGTGCTAGATTCACACCTGATCCTGAGTACCATTTGGTAGCGGCTACACCATCTCCTACAGCCTGAACCAGCCCGAACTCTCTTCAGAAGAGTTCTCCCTCGTCGAGTCACCGATAATTCAGAGGTGTCTTATCCATTTCTGACGTCAGCACAGCCCGGGGCGTCTGTTTTCCTACGATCGCGCCTGACTGGTGCCACCCATTCCACCCAAGACCTGCAGCAAACTTGTCAGCCTTAGCACACCTTCCTCTGCTGGTTTTCGGCCCAAGGTGTCTTCACCAAAGCTGTGCCCCTCGATGACACAAAACCAACCCAGGTGGTTTCTTTCCATTCCGACTTCGGCACCAGAAGTTCCACCACAGCCATCGTCGACCTGTCCTGCTGTTTGCTAAGGAACCAGACGCCGACCATCTGGGTGACCACGACCGGTGAGCTGATCTAATGGCTGCCAGCTTTTGAGGGTTTGTAGTACTCCCTGTCTGCTACGCCCACGAGTTGGTCCCATCACTTTTGGCGTTCTACAACCAACGTACCTGTCGACGCACCACGACCGCGCCATCCAGTCCTGCGAGGCAGAACTGCACTGGCCATCGGCTGCAATCACCTCCACCTTCCATCGACATCGACTCAACGTCGAACTTTCAGGCATCCCTCGGCATCCCCCAAGCTTCGTCCAGGCGTTGACAACACCTCGAATGGACGTCGGAGCTAGGCGTACGATCACAGTTTGGTTTCCCCTCCCCTCGTTCCCCCTCCTGAGCGAGGGTAGGGCATGTAGTGGTTTGCCCCATCCCCGTGATCCCCTCCCTGCATGGAGTGTAGTAACTGTAATAGCAGGGATCATCGCCAAGCTTCCTTGACGCAGCGTGTCCACGAGGTGCACACGCTCCCCGGCTAGCCTTCGTCTCCGACCGGAGCTGGTCCTTTGGACGGGCTAGGTACGTGCGGCTACCACTCCAATTTGCTTGCCTAGTATTAGTTCCAACTGCAGCGCCTGTGTGAGGAGTGCCTGATCCAAACTTCCACTTTTCGTGAGTTCTTGCTGCCGGTGAGTGAGTGTACATCTGAACTGATCCCCTCGGTATCGGTCCGCCCGGTTGAATCCGGTGCCCTCGACCTTGTTCCCCGGGTGGTTCACCACCACTCTCCTCGCTACTCGGACCGTGTCCGACCCTCTTGCGATCCCCAGCTCGCCGAACCGTCGCTACGAGTCTTGCGGAGTCCGCTATTTGCATGAGTGTTTGCCTTGTCACTTAGACGACCTGTGCTCGTTGTTTGCTGGCTTAGGTCCTAGTGTCTCGACCAGGTTCGTCCCGCGTCACAATCTCCTTTTGTCACATCACCCCTCACTTGCCACATCACCCTCCACATCACCAAGTGACCCCTCAACTTCCCCACCCCACCATTACTCCCCCGTCTGCTGGGCAAGAGGGGGCCGAGGAGGCCGGGGCTGAAACAGATGGCTCTAGGACCGTCACCGAGATTGGAGCGTCGAGCGAGGCAGGTGGCGTTCAGGGCAGAGACGCTGGGGCCATGCTGACGGAGGCCGGGGGGTCGCGGGAAGAGGTGATGCAGCCCCAACAGACCGAGGGGAGCGGGGTGGAGGAAGTAGCGGCTCAATTCGGGCGAGCCGGTGGGGTCCCCGAGGGGGTGCCACTCGGAGGGGGAGCCCCTATTCTGGCTGCTCTAGAGAGGCTGGGCATCCGGGGCCCTCTATACCAGAAGTGCTGTAGCATCGCCACAAAGGTGCTGCGAGGAGGAGACAGGGAGCGATCCCCAGCCGCGGCCCTCGAAATGGTTATGGAGGGTGGCCTGATCCTGGCCCAAATGGGGGACACCCTGGCTGAAGCTTACGCTCGGTCAGAGTCGGACTGGGCGAACCTTGCCTGGACCCTCGGTACGTCCGACAGGAGGATATCCCGGCTCACTGAGGAGCGTGATGGGCTGTTGCGGGAGCTCTCCTCATTTAAAGAGCTGGCGAGGGCGAGTCAGGCTGAGGCCCGGGACTTGACCGAGCAACTGGTTCGGGGACGCGAGTCGCTCGAGAGGAAGGGCAAGCTTCTGGAGGAGGAGCATGTGGCCCGTGCTGAGCGAGACAGCCAGTGGGAGGTCGAGTGCGCCGAGCTACTAGACCGAGTGGAGGAAGGTGTGTGCCTTCGGTTGGAGGCCGAGGCTGATTGGGCCGAGACGGAGAAGCATATGGCCGAGGCAGATCGGAGGTTGGCCGAGGCGAAACGGGAAAAGGCCGATCTCGCTAGTAGGGTGAGATCGGTCGGGGCGGAGGCAATCGAGTAGTTTAAATGCTCGGAGGCTTACTGGGCCGACCTTAAGGAGGCTGCCCTCCCCTACTACGAGTCTACGCTTCACCGAGGCATCCGCAAGGGGTTCAAGCACGGCTATAGCCAGGCCATCTCCGAGGTGGAGGAACAAGCACCAGGGATGATCATTTTCCCCTCCGGTCAACGTTATGACTCGGACCAAGCAATCTCGGAATCTTCTGGCTCGACATCGGGGGAAGAGGAGGATCAAAGGGACTTGTCGTTGTCCGAGGGATCACCAACTCCGGATGTCTCAGGAGGGCGCGTGACCAAAGCAGTTCCCACATCGGTGGGATCAGTGCCAGGGTTAGCCATCGCCGGGGATACCGGGGTGGACCGTCCGGGCCTTCAACTTCCGAGCCTCAGGATGGGGCAGAGGCCTGACTTTCTTTTCTCATTTTTTGTATTTTTTTCTTGAAGAAAAACTTTCTCTTTTTGGTGTAATGAAGAAATCAAAACTGTAAGGCGGTGGCGTCGTAGTCTGGACTTGCTCATTTATGCTTGCCTTTGCCGTGATTTGACCACCGTATCTGTAGTAGTTGGAAAGTACCGATTTTTCTTGCGCATCCCTTGCACGCTGGTTGGGTGGGCGTCTAACAGGGTGTCTTTCCGTTTTCTCATGCTTTAAATGCCTGGCTGCTTCGTGTGTCCCGCTGGGAGGAACTTAGGAGGCTGAGGTGACCGTTCGTAGGGAAAGGCCCCTTCAGCGTGTTTTCGAGGGGAGAATCATTTAAAGTCGTAAAAGTCCTGTACAGTCGCCCAGCTGATGGCTGGTGGAATTTGCTGGCATTAGGTTTCGTGATTCTGTATCGTTTGGTTTCTCCGCGATGTCTGTCTCGATCATGTTGTACTTGGCAGTGTTCGTCGAAAGGCTCGAAGCTGCGGTACATTGTTCGAGGGTTTTTCTTGTAAGTTGCTCAGGTTGCTGTTGACTTTTAGTGTTAGTGTGATGACCGTACACGTCCTTATGTTGTTTTGGTCACTCCAGCTTAATCTGTTTCAGCTCCTGATGTGTTCTGCTTCTGTTGAAGTGCTCGATTAGATTCTGTGATTGAGAAGTTGCTCAAGCGAGCTAGGATTTTCCCTTCCTAGTGAGCTTTTGTTAGTGAGCTTATTATTTCTCATCCCGTTTGGTGGAATCTTTATCGAGGTTAGCCTTGAGATTGCTGTCTTGGTGATACCTTTGTCCGTGTCTGCTTAAGTGTGGACAGCTTTATTCTGAGCCTGATCTGCTTCTTGCTCCATAGTTGCTTAGCTTTGGACTCCGTTATGGTGTTAAGAGCTGTAGTGTACCGTGTTCTTCGTGGCATGTCTAGCGGCCGATGCGTTGAGAAGGCTCATTCATTGTTTCAGGACGTGAAGGTAAGCTGAGATTAGCATCTTTCCTTGTGCTTTGTGCTGTTGCTGGTACTTTTTCTGGTGTTGGCATTGGCATTTGCGAGTGTTGGGGAATATGTCGGCTTTCGTGCTGATTGAGTACCCTCTACTCTGCATTTCTTTTCTCTTGGGTGTTGTGCTCTCGAGGCTTTATCTTGGTCCTTAAGATGCATCCCTTGAGATTGCCGTTTTGTGTCCTTTCCTGTGGTTGTGGGTCTTTCTTGGTGAGCTACTCGATGCATGACTCATTCCCTGTAGTCGTGTGATCAGCTGCTGTCGTGCCTTGATGTGACCTTACTTGTAGTTGTGTTCCGTGGTTCTGTGTGTTGTACAGAGCTAGAATCCTGCAGGTGCTGTTGTGTTGTTATTTCTATTTCTCGGTGAATCTATCATTGGCGTCCTGTGTGCCTGGTGTTCCCTGTCGCCTTAGAGCACTGGAGCCGATGAGGTGGTCGAGCTGTCAGTGGTGAGGATTGTGTCTCCTTGTGTAGCTACCGCTTGCCTTGTTGTCGTGTTGTTTCCTCGGTATCTGTTGTCGTGGCAGTCGTGTCTCTTGTCCTAAGACGTAAGTGACGTTGCTCTTGTTTCGGAGGTGTCGGACTTGTGTTCACTTGTGTCGTGCTCACTCCCAAGCATGTACTCATGATTGTGGTCTGACTGTGTTCCTCTGAACCGTATCCCTCATGATTAGTGTTGTTTTGTAGTTAAATCTGTCAGATTGTTCTTCCTTGCTTCTTTCATCTTGTTAGTCCTTAAATTTCAAGGGCAAAATTTCTTGAAGGAGGGGAGGCTGTAACATCCTGGATCTTTATTAGATCTCTATTAGGTCTTTCGGATCCTTTTGGGAGACTTTCGGATCACTTTTTTAGCTCCCGAGTTGAGTTTTACTTTCCATGTGAGTTTTTCTCCCGTATAATCTACAGAAACCTACGGTGAGTTTATTTCTCAATTCATCGACTCGCGGATGATGTAGCTGCGATGTACTTTTCGCGAGGATAACAAATTCGCCTCGACTTTCCAATCGTATGATCTAATTAATAATTGACGTAAAAGTGACAGCAACAATGACAATGTGTGAACTCCTATTACCTTATTCTTATAGCACTGTACATACAAATTTACCCGTCCGTTTATATTTGTACGGTAATGCGTACAAAATGGCGTATGTTCCTGACGTAGGCATCCATTGTCATGTTGACCATCCCAACTTTCAGGCGAAGGAAAGTGATGCAGGACAAAAACGGGTCACCACATCGAGATAATTCAAATTCTAATGGACACTTGATCATATAGATATCATGCTATAAATCTCTGCTCTCTAATTCAAATAGATTGAATTACATGTCAGGTCTTAATCACTCAAGAGAAGAAATCTTCAAATTTGTCAAACAAAATCAAGAATTTAAAGCATATAAATCAACAGTCACACTGGGGAAAAGCATGGGGCGACATCGATTAGAGATGCTAGTTATAAGCATGAACCAGTTAAACACCCAAAAAGTAATAAAAGGAACTCACCACTGGCATTTCTGGCTACTGAAATATCACCCCTTGCTCAGACCATGCCAATCCTATTAGTAACTCTGGTTTAAGTCCTGTCATAGTAAATATCCACAGACAAGAGAACCGAACCCCTTTACTCTGATGCATCAATTCCCCACGCCAACTAATGAGCTTTTACTGTTGTGCCAACCTTCCCCGTTGTTCCTATCTTTTCATATTTCTTTCCTTGTTTTTTTTGTCAACTAGCAGTACAAAACAGGGCTCCCGATCACATGCCTTTCACCTTTTCTTTTGATACAGCAGCCACCATGACCATAAACATCGTAAAATCACGAGAGAGAAAGGGAGCACCGGAACTGACGACCGGGACTCGCGGTGGTTGTTGGTGCAGAGGTCGGTGCGGACGCGTAGACCGGCGACAGAGCTCGCACGGCCGGAGGAGTAGAGGCGCGAGACGGCGGCGTTTGCCGTGGCGGCGGGCGGGCAGGCCGCTACGCGCGGCAGTGGTCCCGCTGGGAGGACGGCGGAGGGCTGCGGCGGAGTCGGGATGCTGCAGGGCGTCCGGCAGCGGCGGTAGCAGCCTGGCTGCGGTGGGCCGGTGGCCGGGGGCTGTGGCCGACGACGTGGGACTGCAGCAGCGTCTCCGGTGATGGGGTTTCGTTGCGTCCGTGATGCACTGAGGAGAAAACCCTAAAACCGGAAGGGGAAGACGTATAGTGCTTGGGGAAAGACAGCAATAGTGACCGCGTGGGAAGAACAAAGGTGATTAAGGTGGGGTTACGGTGATAGTAGGAACAATCGGAATCAAACAAAAAAGAAATAAAGGAATGGGGGGTTCGGCTTTCACCGGAAAGAAGTCAGGCGACGTTCCGCTTCTTGGAGTTGAAAGATGACTGGGAGAGGTTACTCTCAGCCAAGTTTCACGCCTAGATCTTCTCAGGAGCGATCGTAGTGGACGTTTTACTGGGGCTCTGGTTCACAGCCTGGGGACTCTTGTGCAGTCGGGGGAGAATCACCCTCACGGATAGCTCCGATCTCGGATGGAGGCGAAACCACTTCCCTTGGAAAGCCTTCTGGCAGACCTTTCCAATGGTATATGATAGGCCACCAGAAGAGGTCGGGAAGTGCTGGAGATCGTCGGGCTACGACTAGTGGTTCCATCACAAGGAAAGAGAAAGCTGCTCTTATGGGATGTAAAATAATGCCACAGTATATAAAATATTTTAAACATGGCACACATGAAATATGGATTGCATAGAAATTACACATGCAGGTTTTTGAAATCTCCAGGTATATAACGGACCAGAGACACCACGTTATATAGCATAACGGACCAGGGCAGGACCGCTATGCTTCACAGAACTCAGGAAATCCACAGAAACATCAGACTATAATGCACCAGGGCAAGCGCGCTATAGGACTATAACACACGGGAACAAGCACGTTAAAGTCACCAGTCAGACAACACAACAGACGAGGAGTATAACGGACCAAGGGTGAGACGTTATAATGAACATAGCACACCTCCTATGAGCCGTTATGCCTTCCAGAACGTCTAAACTCCACAGGAAATCACGACACATGACGCACCTCAACAAGGGCGTCATATTGGACATAACGCATGGGCACAGGGGCGTTAAAGGCAACGGACCTTTAACTCAATACAAAGGGACTATAACGCACCGGGGCAGGCGCGTTAAAGCCGCCTGAACATAAAAATCCACAGGAAACTCAGACACGAACGATATAACGCACCAGGGCAGGCGCGTTAAATGACCATAACGCATCGGGACAGGAGCGTTATGTCACCTGGGTTTCATGACTCCGGAGTTCGGATTCGAAACCCCTTCCCAGTCGATCGAAATCGACGGGGGACGCGGTGGAAAACCAAACCAAACCAAACCATCCTGTTTACTCATACCGACCATTCAAGCCTAAGCATGCCATTAGGAATTAAATACGATGCCCATGGAATTGATTTAACAATTAAAAGATAATTTAATACCTAAAAGGTTAAAAATTGAACTAAACAGAAATATGCACGAAACACGAGACAACGGGCGTCGGATCATGGCGCAAGTGATACCGGCGTTGTCCTAACGCGATAAGGTATCCATCCCCCTACCTGGATGACGGTGAAAACGATGATACGACGGCGAACCGACGAGAGGGCGATGCGGCGCCTCACGGCTGGGCTCGACTCCACGATCCGCGAATCGAGAAAAGGTGGGCGTCAATGCGATCCTCGCGACGCGACCAATCCAACGGTACCTCTCTGGCTTTGATCAGCAGCCGTCTGGACTAGGAAATGAGAGAGGCACGTAAATCGAGAATAAACCTTAAAATCATCCAAACCAAGAAATGCACAGAAAAATGAGGAAGATGGCGACGGATGGCGACGCAGAGGGCGTCGACGGATTCCTGGCGAGATGAGGAGTCTAATCCCCTACCTTTTGCACGGCGAAGATCGCGAATCGGTGCCGATCAGGCGATGGGGGCCACGCCGTCTTCTAGCTCGCACGCGTCTCCACGCTCCACGATCCGAGGAAAGAAGGGTACTGGCCTGATCCTCGCGTCGAGCCCGTCTCGTCGATACCTCCCACGCGTCGATCGGGATCCGTTTGGACCGCGAACCGAGAGAATGGGGGTTGGAGGAGAGAGAGCGTGAGATGGAGAGAGAGAGAGAGCGTGAGGTGGAGAGAGAGAATGTCGAGAGAGTGAGAGAGAGAATGAGTGGCGTGAGATTTTTATAAAAAATTAATTTTTTTATTTTTCCATTGCTGATAAGAGGGAGCACCCAATTCCATAAACTTGAAGCCAACTCCCCAGAGATGAATAAATGGTCAAGATCTTCTTGGCATGAGAGAGAGCAGCAATTACACTTGATGCCAAGTGGATCCCACAGTTACTAATTCTACTGTCCACAGGGATCGCACGATGAATGAGTTTCCAAGCAAACAAGGCAGCCCTGGGAGGAATGGCAGAATGAATTCGTTAATGGTCTCGTGCCGTGTAGCTGTGCATAAGAGTGAGCACAAGAAGGCGATTAAGGTCATTTTACGTGATGTTACAATGCTCACATGTCTAAGTTTCAAACATTAAATGAGTTAAGTGAACCTTAAATGAATGCTATAAGATGTTCAATGCAAGGCTTTTATATAAGGATATGACTTCTGGGCTAACAAGTGTGTTTTTGCATAAAAAATAGGGTTCGGTTGACCAATGGACCTTGGTCAGTCGAAGAAATTTTTCAGAAACTAAAAATTCACAGATCAAGTTACAGAGTTCCGTCGACCAATACATAGGGTTCGGTCGATCGATTTTACTGGAAACCAGAAACCTGAGTTTTTACAAGTTTCGATCGATTGACAGGGTTATTTTGGTCGACCGATTTTCCCAGCAACGAAAACTCTGGAAATTTATAGCGTTCGATCGACCGACTGCCTACTTCGGTCGACCGACCCCTGCTCAGCCCCAATTCTTAACTTTTTGCCTTCTACAACGTGGGGAATCCTTCAACTTGGACTTTTGAGTCCTTGAGCCTCCAAATGCACCAGAAAACGTGTGATGCTATTTTTGAACATCCCTTGACCACCCTAGGAGATATAATAACATCTCTTAGGTCAAGAAACCCTAAGGAAGCCACTATAATCAAAAGAGGCCATCAAGAGAAGGGGAGAGCTGTTGCAAGAACCCGAGAAGCATTGTGTGAACAGTACTTCGTCCAGCCATTCTACATCAAGATTCACGCATCTCAAGATCATTTTGAAGCCAACGAAGTGGTGATCGACTGGAGAAGCAAATATCAAGTCCTGGATCTACATCATTCAATCAGGGGGAACCTAGATCTGAGTTTTTTCTTTTTGTTTTCTTCCTCTAAATTGCTTTGTGCTTCAAGTATGTAATTTCCTTTAATCCTTGAACATTAAGTGTATGTGTGGATCTATTTAGATCCATGTGTGTCTTGGTGCTTTCGCATCATCGTAGGAGTTCTAAACTCTATACGAGCGTGTATGTGGTTCGATCTTGTAATCTTTACAAGATAGTGTGTGAATTCTCACAGATCATGAGAGGTACACATAGGTTGTAGGTGCTACATCCGAATCACCTAAAAATTACGGTCTCTTGTGTGGTTTGGTCCTTTTCTTCTACCCCCATTCTGTGTAAGCATACCTGCGTGTTACTTCCTACGTGTTTTATCATCCAGATCTAGTATAATCAATCATTTCTGTGATAGATCCTCGGTATATCAAAAGGTGAATAACACTTCACGTGAGTAGAATCTTCGGATTCCTACCTCTGCCTTGTACTAAAAGACTATCGTGTGTAATAGATTGTATAAGATATAACCCGAAATATATCAGATCTGAATTCTAAATTTCCATTTCATTATATTCAGCTAAATTGGGTAAAACCAACCGGTGGAACGACCAGGGCCTATAAAAAGAGAGGTGATGTTTCGTTTCCCCCCCATCCCATTTCAAATGATGAGCTCGTCTGAAGCCCTAACGCCCGTTCTCCTCTTCCCTTTCCCTTCTATGCTTCCCCGCTCCAGTCACTGTCGTCGTCGTCCGACGCCGGTTGCCGCCGCTCTGAGGGTGAGGAGGCCATGGCCTGGACCGCTCCCCCATCTCCCTCTTCCTCTGCTTCTCCTCTCTTCTTTTCTTCTCTATTCTTCGCTATGCACTGTGGGGCGGCCACCGCGAGGCCCCAAACCCCCCTTCGCGTTCCCCTTCTTTCTTCTTCTCTTCTAATCCCCTCTTCTTCTTCTTCTTCTTTTCTTCTCTTCTTTCTTCTCCTGCTGCCCTCTCCTTGCGGGGTTGGAGACGATTTCCACCGGTGCCATCGGTTCAGAAGGCCTCAAGAAGGGTGCCGCCGGACCAGGAGGTTGAGTCGAGGTGCCACCAGATCAGGCCAAGGCAGCAAGGTGCCACCGTATCAAGGGCCAAGATGCGCCACCGGATCAACCACCCAGAGGGCCACTGGATCAAAAGGTTGAGTCGAGGTGCCACCGGATCAGGCCAAGGCAGAAGGGTGCCACCGTATCAGGAGCCTAGAGGGGGTGCCACCGTATAAAGGCTTGGAGTTGCCACCGTATCACGGGGCTTAGGGCAGCCACCGTATGGGTTAGTTCAGGGGGGATGCCACCGGATCAGCCCTTTGGCGGGGGTAGCCACCGGATCACTGGCACTAGGGGATGCCACCGGATCAAGGTTTGGGACGCCATCAGATCAATCGCCTAGAGGGCCACCAGATCAGAGGGCTTCAGAAGCCACCGGATGAGAGGGGCAGCCGTCGGATGGGAGGTTTTTAAGGCTATTGGGGAGCCAGAAAGGGTGAAAAATAATTCGTTGTTGTCGCTTCTGTACGCACCATGACTTTTTAGGGCCGTCACTCCTTGTGGACGTGCACTCGCTTCTCTCCTTTGTGCCTCCGGCCTAGGGGAGACTCTGCCAAAATTTCGTCAAAATCTTATGCCTTATTTGTTTAATTTCATAAATAGCCTTCTCATTCTCTAGTCTTCTATTCCACATGTAGTCTTCTAATCTGATCATTCGTTTGTTGATGTTTTGCAAGAAATGGCTTCCCCAAGTGCTTCTTCCCCTTCAGCTGCTGCCGGTGCCAAGCCTGCCACTTCCGTTGCTCCCCCGGCCATCACTTGGCTCAATGTGGAGGACCTTGACAGGGAGCATGCAGAAATAGCCGCATTGGCGGAGTGTTCGAGCTCCGAGACTGACACCATGGAATTTGGGCGGCTCACACTGACTAATGCAGGCTACACCTTCAGCCGGGACAGATGCGACCAGCGGGACTACCCGAAAGATAAGCACCTGGTTTACTTCTTGAAGCATTTCAGTTCCCAAGGCAAGTGGGATATTATGGCCATCTAGGATGTGGAGCACGACATCTTGAAGTCAATGGATAGACTCGCCTGCACAGTCTCGAGGAGTATACTGATGTATCTGCTAGGAGAGCCCAGGGAGTAGAAACCCGTGCTGGGGTTAGAAGAGCTCACACTGTCTGAGGGAAAACTAGTACATGCCCCAGAGTTCACATCGGCATGCTGGGACAACGCTACCGAGCGGGTGCACAAGGAACAACTTCAATTCGGATTAGTTTTGGCCCTGCTAAAATGGGGGTACAGGGAGGAACCATACGTCCTGGGTTGTCCAGCGATCCACTGCAAGCACGAACTGGCCGTAGGCTGGTTCGCTGATTTCAAGGTTCAGGATGCACACAGCTTCCGGGAAGGGGCGGTGGAGTTCACAGACCATGTGTTGTATAAAGATGCCCCGCTGTTGGTCAGAGCTGGGGTATATCACAGTGTGTACGCCTCCCGATTCAAGTACCCCATCTCCAGGGGATTGTACTGCAGGATGATGGAGGTCTTCACCCCGAAGTTCAACATTTTCTACACCGCCGAAGGGGAAACCTCCATTGATCTTTGGAGCCTCCACCAACTAACCAGCTTGCCCATTGATGGGGAGCCATATGAAGAAGTGTGTCTCCGGAAAATGATCAAGGACAAAACTGACGGGAAAGGCACGTACACCCTTGGCTTCTCTTACCGGTACTTAATGAAAGCGTACCGAGAGCTTTGTCTGTCCTACCATGGGGAGAAACAGCCGCTGTGCAGCGACAAGCGGCGCGTGCGCATGGGAATGTGGCTGCATTATTTCTTTCACAGAGAGAAGAGGTACGATGACTTCCCCTCCGTCGGTGCCGTGGCAGCTTCGAAGAAACGCGGCAGAAGCAAGCTGGATCTGGAAGCCGCCATTTTCAAGGGGCGCAAGGATGGTCCCAACCCAGCTAGTGTCGATGCGATGACACATTGTGCGGCCTTCCTAGCTTACTGGCTCTGTGCTTTCGCGATGTCATATGGAGATGAAATAGTCATTCGGTCGGAAGCCATTTACCCCGCCTGCCAGATGGCCTGGGGGATCAAACTGTCGCTTTGCCCCGCTGCACTGTGTCTGATCTACAAGACTTTGGGGGAGATTAGCAAGAGCCAGGTCCTGAGGCAAGTGCGGACGGTCAGACCCATGCACTTCTTCAACACCTGGGTCTGCTCGTTATTTCCAGAGTATGCGCCCGCACCCTCCAGGCTTGGACGTTGTTCCCGCAGATGCTGGAGTTTGTAAGTGCGGAGCCCGGTGTGACAACAACACAATTATTTCTTCTGAGGGGCAGGCTTACAACCATCCCCCGTGACGCCCCAGGCAGCATTCATTTCTGGACATTGGCGGCACATTCCAGTCCGTTGGTGAGCAGCAAGCGGGAGTGTCGGGACTATTAGGTGGAGTGGTACCTCCACCCTATCAGCCAGCGGACGGTGAGCCGTCTGATATTAGAGCCTGAGCTTCGAGACTGGGCATTATCTATTCTCCCTAGCGTCCTCGTCGTCAGAAAGGGGAGCACCTTGTTGCTGGAACCGTATTACCCATTCCGCTTCGGGCGCAACTTCAGGTATGATCAGCATATACCGACACACAACACCTAGTTCCCTTCACTGGTGAGGATGCTCTAGGGAGGACTGACCGCCGACCACGCCCGCACTTGGTGGGATTTCTTCCATCAGTCAGATACCTCCTCATTTAGGGTGTCAACCCCCAAGCGACTCCCACGGGTCACAGCAGACTACATCAAATGGTGGAATGCCTAGACCGAATTCTATCAGTTGTGCAAGACTGATTACTGGGACGGCGCCGAGCGAAAATTTCTGAGCAAACAAAAAGCGGCCGCCTTGGACATAGACCTGGTGCATCTGCTCTGACTCAAGTCCAACAAGTCGAAGGAGGTGGCAGAATATTTGTCTGCACGCAAGGAAGCTCAGCAGCTTAAGCCACCACCGCCCATTGACTTGCCGAAGGTTTCTTTGGATGACTTCAAGTAGTCCCTCCACAATCTGTGCAGGATAGGGATAGCTCGACTAGACTTGATCAACTACCCCTTCCCGATTGAAGAGAAGGTCACCCCATCCCAGGGAGCCCACCCCGAGCTTGATTCGATTTGCCCCTACAGGGCATTTGTGAGAAAGGAAGACCGAAGACCAGAACGCTATCAGCAGACTACATGGCTGTTCGTTGTGCTCCGGATGCACGGGCTTACCATCGAAGATCCGACCATAGTGATATTAGCCAACGTTCTCAACATATCTTTTCATTACGCTGATGGGTGGGGCATGGACCACTTGAACTTATACTGCTGCCTTGCGTCCCGTCAGCACTCGAACTTGGCCAACCTCGCCGATCGTTACGTCAGGATCGGGGATGTGTGCTGGTTGGTTGGGGAGGCGCCCCGCAGAGACAAAGAGCCGTCTCTGGCATACTGGACCTTGTCTCGTCTCTACACTGGCCCTCCAAGTATGACGCCTTTTGTAACACCCTCAAATATAGCTAAGTTGTACTCTATATCATCGAGACGTTTTTTGAAGTATTAGCTCAGTTCTTAAAAAGAACTCCGAAGTTAAGCGTGCTTAATGGGGAGTAGTACCCCCTCAGCTCCAGCGTCCTCAGGTTCCCCCTCACCACCGTCGGCCTCCTGGCCATAAGGAGACGAAGGGGGAGGGAGTGAGGGGGGCACGCGACTGAGGCTATCCGCGGTAGCCTTCACGGTGGCACTCCATCCCTCTCGGAAGCCACGGTCACAAGCTGGCCCGTAGAACTCCAAGGCCACCTCCGTTAGCTTGTCTCGGTAGGCCGAGGAAGAGCAGAACCGTTCCACTGCCTCCTCGCCCGCCGCCAACATTGAGGAACGTAGGGTGGTGGCCTCCGCTTCGGCTTCCTAAGCGTGGATCTTCATGACCCGAAATTCCACCGCTAGCTTGGCAGCCCGCTCCTCGGCGGCGTCAGCCTGTGCCCGGAAGTAGTCTCGGTCGCGCTCCATACCAACAAGGGTCTGTCCCAGCTGGACCAACTGCCGCCAGTCCTCAGCACGAGCCACCTCGGACTCCCCCAGGTGCCCCTCAAGCTCCACCTGAGTGGCCTGGCTAGACTCCAACGTCTGGTCAAGCTTCTGGAAGTAATGCCTCCACTCACCGAAGGCACTAATGACGAGGTGCGCACTCCTCGAGGCTATCACAGTCAGCTCCTTCTCAGCGCCAGGGTCGGTCGGTCTAGAGAGCTCGAGCCAGTGTCTAGTCCTGCCCATGAGATCAACGATTGACGTGATCCCGATCAACCCAGAGGCTGAGCCCCTAGGGGGAGAAGCTGAGCTGCGCTGTGGAGATGCCGGTAGGGGAAGAGCATCAGTGCCCTCCACCGCCGGGGCCATGCCCTTATCTTGCCCCTACGCCGCGGGAACTGACGTAAAAATCGCGGCCACTGGCCCCTGGGCCAACGGTGGTGGCAGAAAGTCAGCAGACAATGACTCAGATGGAGGAGGCGGCGGGGCGCAACTCCGAGCTGAAGGGGAAGTTCTCGCCCTTTTTCGCGACCGACGTTGAGTGTCCAGCATCACCAGGTCATCATCGGTTAAGACGACACGACTGCCACCGGCCATGTCGGACCCTTCACCAGCTGAACTGGTGACTCCTTCGGGGAAGCTCCTCCGAGGGCTAGGGCCCCCACTCGCCATGGATGCTGCTGGCGAGCCCACTAGAGGAACGCCGACCGGGACTGGGTACTACAACCTCCCTGGGGCAAATGCAACTTCGGCTTGGGGGGCGACGACGGACACCTGGCCGACCCCCGGCTCCACGTGATCCACCGGGCGGGGAACGTTCCGCGGCTGCCGGATGACCTCGTAGGTCCAGCCTTGCACCTCAGTCGCCCCTGAAAGGAGAACCAAATCGGTTAGGCACCCATCACGACTGCAGCAATATGAGAAATAAAAAAGGGGCAGTACCCTGCGGTAATGAGTGGCACAACCCCAACTCCCGGAGCAGCGCCAGAGTCAAAACAAAATCCACATCACCAAGAGGATACCGCTCGATCTCCTTCAGCTTCCGGTGGTCCTCAGCCCTGAGGGAAGGCCTCCTATCAGGCCCAGTGTAGTGGGTGCCCCTACACATCCATCTATCAGAAGCCCCTCCCAGTCCTCTGACTTGATGAGGTATACATACCATTCCGCCCAACCCTCGCGGTTAGAGGCGGCACGGGAGACTTTGATGAAATGATGATGGGAACGAGCCTTCTTATAGAGCTCTAATTTTAGTATTGGTGCACTAGGATTAGGATTGGGTAGCCTTAACTTAAGTCAGGATGAGTTTTAGTACAGGTTAGAGTCCTTTGCCCTCGAGTTAGGACTCTCATGGGAGAGTCCCGCTCGGATTCAACAGGTTTTCTACACTAGCGGTCTATCGTAAGACCGCTAGGCTTCCACAAACGGTCCACAATGAGACCATTTTAGCCCTTCGACCACCGCCTTCCCTCTGTCCCCCTAACGGTCATCCGTTCGACTGTTTCAGTCCACTAGCGGTCTTAAATTAGGCCGTTTGTCAGGTTTTGACAGATCTTGGTTTACTCTTTCACCCTTTAATTGTCGGTTCTCTTTCTCTCTCTCTCTCTCTCCGTCTCTCTCACTCATATTCTCTGTCAGTCCTAGGATAGTGGTCAGTGAGTTAGCATCTCGCATTCATACACATTTGCATCTTAAGTAGAAAACAACAAAAAAAGATTTCATTCCACTAACAAAGAGTCATATACAAGTGTGTCCCAAAAAAAGGAAAAGGAAGAGTACAGATTACTCAGTCAGATCCTCTCCTGGGCCACTGCTGTTGCCCGTGCCCTCATGCCGCTTCGCTGGCGGCTCTATGGCGGAACTCTCCTCCTCACGACGGCGTCGTCGCTCCTCCTCCTCGTTCCTCCGATAACCGGAAGAGCCAGTGAGGTAGCCTCAGTACGTGCTACTCGGTCCAGCGCTCTGGGTCCTGCTAGACTCTGACCTCTTGCCCAGAAGTCGAAGGGCATCCTTCAAGCCCACTATCACTCCTCTCATCTCGATGGCCTGCACTCGAGACTGATCTCACTCACTCCTCATCCGTACAGCATCTGCTCTAAGTCGCTCCATCTCCTCCTCCTCAGCACGACAGCGGGCTGCTCCTACGCTCAGTCTTGTCGCCTCCGCACGGAACTGCTCCATATCGGCTCGTGCCTGCTCCAGCTCTGCCCAGAGATGGGTCACCTCTGCCACCTCTGCTCGCCACCGCTCTGCCTCAGCCAGTGCTGTGGTCAGCTCTCTTGCCTGCATAAGCATTTCAGCATAATTAGGCATCATCATGAAGCATTTAAGTCTAAGGAACTCGATTTGGTTTTGCTTACCCTCTCCGCGAGAGTAGCCTCAGCCTCTTCAGCCCGAGCAACCGCCCGAGCGAAGTCAGCATCTCTCTCAGCTCTACCTTCTGGAGGTTGTGACGAGGAAGATGGTGCATCTGGTGCCTGTTGCTGTACCCCCTCAGCTCGCTGCATTTTAGAGAGTCAAGGTCGGTTGCATAACATAAGCGTAAATTAAGTCCAAGGTTAAGGGAAGCTCACCAGAAGGCCCAACGCACATTGGAGGTCGTCCCTCTGCTGTACAGTGGCATGGAGGAGTCTCTGGAGCTCCGCTATCCTGCCCTGGGGGTCTAGCTGCATGTAGCAAATCAAGATGTCAGCACACATAGAGATAATTTAATTAAAAGAGTATGAGTTTAGAATTCGTATCGGTCGTCGGATGCCGCGGAACACCTGATCACCGTACCTCTGGGCGTAGGCCTTCAAGTAGGCCTCGTCACTCACTACCAAAAAAAGTGAGATTTCAGACGGCCCCTATCCGTCTGAAATCCGTCTGAAAATCTCGGCATCGCCGAGTCACCCCGGGTTTTGGGTTGAGTGCCGGGTGAGTTGGCCGCCGATATCGGCCCGTTCGGTTGTGAATTGTGCTTGTTTGCCTAAGTCCAAGGTCATGTCACATCACCTACTTGTCCATGCACACCAGATCGGTAGGTAAGTTCTGACCTCTAACTAAGACCTCACTATTAGGGTAATGATACTTAATCTCCGTCCCAGCTCCAATAGGGGTAGAAATAACTAACTCAGATTCCAACACAACATGTTTCATAGACAATGAGGCAGCAAAAGTCTGAGAGACAAAAGAATATGTTGCTCTGGTATCAAATAGAATAAAAGCAGACTTGGAACAAACATCTAGTGTACCTTCCACGATACCTCCCTCACTTGGCTCTGCTTCCTACAACGCTTGGAGATGGCCTTGCTTCTTCGCTCCACCTTGGCACTTCTCATTTCCAATTTGCTCATTGAGTAAAGGGCAATCAAGGATCCGATGATCATGGCTCCAACAACAGAGGCAAGCTCCCAACCTCCTCCAGCACTCCTCGACTCGGTGCCCTGCCTTGTTATAGTGTTTGCATACTTCTTTAGATGGAGTAGCGGCAAGGACCAACTGCTTATCAATCTTTTTAACTTTCTTATCCTTAGCAAAATCTCCTCCACCATTGCACCTCTTCTTAGGGAAAGGAGCATTGAAAGAATCAAAACTTGTGAGATGCTCCTTCTTATCTCACCCACGAATATGATCAGATAACTCGGTGGCATCTTCTGACAACTGTGCTCGCCTAACCATCTCGAGATAAGTTTTCACATCCATAGGCGTTAGCTAAGTGATATATTGAGGCTTAAGCCCATTCAAGAATCTCTAGGCCTTCATCTTCTCTGTGCCCACCAAATGTGGCACATAACGAGATAGTTTTGAAAACTGAGATTCATACTCGACAACTGACAAGCTCCGCTGCTTCAATGTGACAAATTTCACAGCCTTCTTCTCCTTCACCTGATCGGAGAAATACTTGCTATTGAAATACTCAACAAACTCTCCCCAAGTTACCAGATCATGCAGTAGAGTAGCCTTCACCGACTCCTACAAAGATCTAGCATCGCACTCCAACTAAAAAGTAGCTAATAGAACTTTCCCTTCATTGGTACACTGCATCATGCGAAAAATCTGCTCTATCTCCTTGATCCAATTCTCGACATTATTAGGCAGTCGAACCAACAAACTTCAGAGGATTCATATTATGGAAACTCCGATGGAGATCTTCGGCTCCACGGTTTGCCCCTCCTTGGGCTACTTGTTGCAGCACTTGAGTAAGACCCTGCACGGCCCTCTGCATCTCCCTCCATTGAGTAGCCATGATCTAGCAAGGAAATAAAAATAATTAATATGTTTGACTAAAACTATAGGGACATCCTATTGACTTAACCCCTGGCACTACCCAACCTCATTGGGTAAAAAGTATGGAACTAAACATCCTAGCCTTGGACTTGGCAACCTAGGTAATTTAAGAAAACATGGCATTGATACCATAAAAACTATCATGCCCCAAGCACGAAAGGAACCCAGAACGCGACGGTTTTTATCATTCATGTCAATCAAAGCTCAAGGCAATACACATAATACAAAGTATGCTAAAGAAAACATTAATAAAATGGCGACATGAATTAGGTCGCTATTTAATTTAAATTTTTATATCTTCAAAAAATTTCAGGCTTGCTACAGCCCCCGTCCAGGCAAATCCGTAAGTCCCCGACAAGAATGGTCTTGTTGGAGTTGCTGGTGGCAGCGGCGGGTCGCTTGCCTTTACGGCTACGACGATACTTCTTCTGGGGAGCCGAAGATGATTCCGCTCCGAGGTGGTAGACCGAGAAAATCCGGTCTGTGAATGCTGGTGGTGTGGGGCCACCCATCGGGAATACCAGAATAGGCCCCCAAGACGCAAAGCCTGTAGTGAAGGCCGGTGGCTGGATGACTCGAATGTAGGCCTTCGCCCGAGCCGACAGTAGTGTTGCAGATGCTCGCAACGACGTGCTTGCACCTGGAGCTGACACTGTAGGGGGTACCGGGGTGCCGGTGACTCGAGGCCTTGAGCCTAGACTGGGACCTGGCGAGACCGGAAGGCACGATAGAGGGCCCTCAGTCCATGCCGGGGTCGCCGCATCCCATAGAGGCAGACCCATGCTGGGAGCCGACGTTGTCAGGTCGAGGGAGAAATGCCCCCGCGGTAAAACTGGGAGGTGCGAAGCCTGACGCGGATCACTCACGCCAAGTGCCGTCCTCAGGAAACCTCTGGGCTGTACGCCCGGTCTGGGTGCTGAGATGCCTCGTACCAGGGGTTGAGAACCCGAGTGAGGCGATTGCTCTTTCGGGGTTCGGGTCGAGAGCCCCGAACAAGATGCTGGGGAGCCATGCCCCTAGGTCAGGAGACCAGTGTGGGGAGCCGGCTCGGTGGAGGCTCGGGGTTGACGGCCCGAGCAGGCTACTGAGGAGTTGAACACTTTAGGGTGGAGACCCACGTCGGATGCCGACTTGGCCGGGGCCTGGGGTTGGAGGCCCGAGCGAATTGCAGAAGTGGAGATCGAAACTCGAGACGCGAAGCCTGCGTCGGGAGTCGGTCAAAACTGGACCCGGGGGCTGGTGCTTGCCCGGGCTGGGACTGGTCCGGAACCCCTACGGGGACCGATAACAGGAGATCCGAGCCTGACGCTCGGTCTGGCTGCCAAGACTGGTAACTAGTGTGGCGCATTGGTGGCGCCAAATGCGACAGGAGCTGGGGGTGGCGGCGGAGCAGCCACGGGGACCACACCCAAAAAGTAGGGCGATCCGATGACCGGGGCGAAACTGTCGAAAGCGATCGGCACCGCCAAGTAGCCTACCCGTGCGTGGGTGGCGACGACAATGGGACTGTAGGTAACGGCCGCCATAGTTGTTGGAGTACTGGACAAGCAGGGACGACGGTTGCTGACAGCCGTCGAACACGATCCGACAACTGGGAAACGAACTGGAAGCTGCTGGGAAGTGCGAACAAGTGCTCTTCTTCTGCCTCTTCTGCAAGGACAGGAAAGGGCACCAGGACTTCAGGGCTGGCACAGACTTTCTCCTCAGTAAAAAGAAGGGAGGCGGGAGACGTCCCACCGGGCGTGCCATCCTTTTGTTCGCGCGCGATGGGGTTTCGCCGGCGCGCCGTGCGTGCGGTGACCGGAGGGAGGGGTAGGATATAGCTACGGGAGAGGTGCCGGAATGCGATGCGTTCCGGGCACTCCCTCTCATGACCGTATCTTTATATCTCTCCCCACTCTCTCTCTCTCCTCACTCTCTCGACACACACTCTCTCTCCATCTCAAATCTCTCTCTCTCCATCACACATTCTCTCTCCTCCACTCCCCCAATCTCTCGGTTCGCAGTCCAAACGGACCCCAGTCGATGCGTGGGAGGTACCGATGGGATGGGCTCGACGCGAGGATCGCGCCAGTACCCTCCATCCCTCGGATCGTGGAGCGTGGAGACGCATGCGAGCGGAAGGATGGCGTGGCCCCCGTCACCCGATCTGCACCGATTCGTGGTTTTCACCGTGCAAGAGGTAGGGGAACGGACTCGTCATCTCGTCAGGAATCCGTTGACGCCTTTTGTGTCGTCATCCGTCGCCATCTTTCTCGTTTTCTGTGTAATTCTTGTTAAGGGAGATTTTGGGGTTAATTTCTCTATTTTCGTGCCTCTCTCGATTTCTGGTCCAGATGGCCACTAATCGAAGCCGAAGAGATATCGTTGGATTGGTCACGTCGCGAGGATCGCGTTGATGCCCACCTTTCCTCGATTTGTGGAGCGTGGAGTCGAGTCGAGTCGGCAGGCGCCGCGGTTCCCTCTCGCCAGATCGGTGCCGAATCGTCATTTTCGTCGTCATCTAGGTAGGGGGATGGATTCCTTACCTCGTTAGGACACCGCCGGTACCACTTGGACCGTGGTCCGACGCCCTTTGCCTCGTATTTCGTGCATATTCCTATTTAGTCTATTTTAATCTTTTAATGCATGAAATTATCTTTTAATGTTTAATTTATCTCCATGGGCATCATCTCTCATTTCTAGTGGCATGCTTAGGCTTGGAGTGTTGGTATGGTGTGGCAGGTTGTTTTAGTTTTGAGTTTCGCCACGTCCCCCATTGATTTCGATCGATCGGGAGGGGGTTTCAATTCCGACCTCCGGAGTCACGAAACCCAGGTGACATAACGCGCCACCCCCGGTGCATTATAGTCATTTAACGCACCCCTATAGGTGCGTTATATCATCCGTGAACTGAGTTTTTTGTGGATTTTCATGTTTGGGTGGCTTTAACGCTCCTCGCCTGGTGTGTCATAGTCCCTGCATGTTGAGTTAAAGGTCTGTTGCCTTTAACGCCCCTGTCCCTGTGCGTTAAATTTGTATAACGCCCCCTTCTAGGTGTGTTATATCCCGTGTCTTCCTGTTGGATTCTGGTCGTTCTGGTGGGCATAACGGCCCAAGGGAGGTGCGTTATGTTCCAATAACGTCCCACCCCTGGTGCGTTATAGCCCTTATCAGTGTGTTGTGTGCTGGTCGACTTTAACGCCCCTCCTCTCATGCGTTATAGTCCTATAGCGTGCCTGCCCTGGTGCGTTATAGTTCCATTTACCTGTGGATTTATCTGAGTTCGATCAAGCATAGCGGTCCTGCCTTGGTTCGTTATGGTATGTAATGGGGTGATCCTAATCCGTTATATACCTGGAGATTTCAAAAGTATGCATGTGTAATTTCTAATGCAATCCATGTTCCATATGCGCCATGTTTAAAGTATTTTGTACACTGTGGCATTCTTTTACATCCCAAAAGAGCAGCTTTCTCTTTCCTTGTGATGGAGCCACTAGTCATAGCCCGACGACGTCCGTGTCGGCCCACCTGGGAGAGGTGGCAAATAAATTTCATCCTCGAAATTTAAAATAAAGCACAAGGGGAAAAGAAGAGAGGAACTTACTCGAAAAAGTAAGGAAACTGCTGACGCATCTCGCCCTCATGATCCCAAGACGCCTCGCCGCCAGAGTACCGCTGCCACACCACCTTAACTAGGGGAATAACCTTGTTCTGCAGGTGCTGCTCTCACCGATCCTCAATACGGATGGGGAACTCCGGAAGAGATAGATCGGGAGTCACCTCCGGCCAAATAGTATCCTCCAAAACATGAGAGTTATCGGGCATATACTTCCTCAACATCGAGATGTGAAACACGTCATGCACCGATGCCAACTCCGAGGGTAACTACAATCGATACGCAACCTCGCCAATGCGCTCAACAATGGGAAAAGGGCCAACATAGCGGGGACTCAACTTCTCATGTTGGACAAAGCACATCACCCCCTTCATTGGAGAGACTCTTAGGAATACTCGATCACCCACAGCGAAACTGAGGGGCTGCCCCCTCTGGTCGGCATAGCTCTTCTACCGACTCTGGGCCGCCAACATGTTTTGACGGACCAAGTGCAGCACATTCACGCACTGCTGCACCAGCTCTAGTCCCGTCATAACACGCTTACCAACCTCAAACCAATCAAGCGAAGTCTGACACGGTCGCCCATACAGCACCTCATAGGGAGCCATCCCGATGCTCAAATGATAGCTGTTGTTGTAGGCGAACTCCACCAATGGCAGATGGTGAATCCAACTCCCCTGCCACTCTAGGCAACATTACCTCAACATGTCCTCTAATGTCTGGATGGTCCTCTCTGATTGACCGTCCGACTGGGGATGATAGGCCTAGTTGAAAGCTAACTCGGTGCCTAGAGCTCTTTGAAAACTCCTCCAGAATCCAGATGTGAAACGAGGATCTCAATTTGGCACAATGGACATGGGGATTCCATGTAAAGGTACGATCCGCTCCACATACGGACGTGCCAACTTGGGCACACCCCAGCTGACTCTGATCGGTAACAATCGAGCCATCTTCGTCAGCCTATCCACAAGCAACCAAATGCTGTCATGCCCACTCGGAGTCCTCGGTAATCCCACCACAAAATCAGTGGTCATGTGATCCCATTTCCACGCGGGAACCTCCAAGGGCTGAAGCATACCTCTCGGTCATTGGTGCTCCACCTTCACCTGCTGACAGGTCAGGCACCTGGCCATGAACTCAACAACATCTCTCTTCATACCAGGCCACTAGAACTGTCTCCTCAGGTTTTGATACATCTTCATCGCACCCGGGTGTACGGTGTACCTGCTCCCATGAGCCTCTAGTAACACCGCACGCCTCACCTGCTCCTCGACTGGGACGTACAGCCTACCTCAGAATCTCACAGCACTGTCCTCGCCGAGCTCCACATCGGCCATAGCCAAAATCTGGGGCAACTCAGGGTCTGCATGCTGAGCCTCTGTCACCTGATGATGGATGGCTGGAGTGACAGTCAAGCTCACACGCACCGTTGACCCTGGTTCTCGGGGCACCTTAAGCCTAAATGTCACCATTGGCACTTGTTCCCAGAGCCTCCACTTCCTTAACATCATCGCGCTGACCACGACCTTGCGACTCAAGGCATCGGCAACGACATTCATCCTCCCTGACGAACACAATGGCATATGCCGACGAACAATCCGAGCCTTGAAAAAAATGTGGAGGGGCAAGGGATGCCCCCATTATATTCAAGTCGCGGAAGTCCACGTAGACCCTGATCTGTCCATTCTTCTTCTTGATTGGCACGATGTTGGCCAACCAGGTAGTGTATTAGTTTTCAGCTACAAAATTGACATCTATGAGTTTGTCGACTTCCTTGCAGATCTGGTTTATCAATTCTGGTCTCATGCGCCGGGGGACTGCTTCACCTGCTCCACCTTGGGATCAATAGCTAGAATGTGTTGAGTAACTTCAGGGCTAAGACCGGGCATTTCTTTATAGTTCCAGGCAAAGCAGTCCCGGAACTCTTGAAACAATTTCACATACTGTTCCCTCTCCTACGGAGGTATAAGGGCACTCAGAAAGGTGGGCCTGGGGTCACTCTCAGTGCCAAGGTTGATTTCAACAAGTTCGTCGACAGTAGCCTGGCCATCATCCTTAATTTTCGGCGGCGTCGGCAGCAGGTCGACAAAATCTTGATCTTCACCCTCTTCGACTTAGAGGATGCCACATGCCTCTTCTGGTTCTGCCTCGGTGGGTGCAGAGGCCGTGTCTACTTCACATCCGCCTGAGGTTGCAGTCGGCGGGCCGGAGGGGCTCCCTAGCGTGGAGAGGCATAGGGCTGCTCCGGGTTCCTCTAGGTAATCATCATAGATAGCTCCAGTGAGGGCCGAAGCAGCCGCGCCCTCAGGAGCTTGGCACTAGATTGATATCGTGTGGACTCCTCTCCCGGGACTGCCTGTCGCATGGGGACGCGGTGGGGCTACCACATAATCTCCCATTCTGAGCTCATCCCTGTTAATCAGGTCCTGAGCAATGTCTTTAAAGACGTAACAGTCTTCGATAGCATGGCCCAGTATCTGGTGGTAAAGAACAGTGGGTTGCCACTTCTTCGGGTATCTTGGGGCCTCTTGGACTTCGGGAGTAAGACCTTGCCATAGTGGTAGGCCCAGTCGAAGATCCCTCGAGTCTTTTCCCTTGGGAAGGAGTAAGGCTTCTGCAGCTTTTCTTGTAGCGTAAGGCCCTGCCCGACTGGCTGTTTGGCTGAGGGGCTCGCCATATTCCTCGCTTCCCTCCTTGACTGGGCGGAGGTATCAGGCCTGATGTCCCGAGACCAAGATGCGCCTTCACCTCACGGGCGGAGGAAACCTTGAATCAGATCGGCCACAAGCGCCGTCAGTTCAGCCAGTCGCGCCTTCAGCATCTCGATCTCTCGTTGTTACCTATGATATAGGGCAAACATGATGGGGTCGTATCGGGGAGGGCCTGAAGCATGGCCCGTGCCACTGCTCCTCGCTTCGTTGACGGGCGGGGGCGAGGGTGCCTCGATGTTGTTGTCCCTTGAGGTCGACCCTTCAGAAGAGGGGGAGGCTTTCCATGCGCGCCTGTGGTGGAGAGGGTTCCAGAGGAACACTTTCTCCTCTTGCACTTCTTCAGTCGAAGGCATCGGATGCTTGTTGTGGCGGGCTTCCCATAGATTTGTAGCTTTGGTGGAATCATCGTCGGATGGAGCCGAGATTGATATGACATCAGGTCTGTAATAATCTTCTATTGAGAAGCCTAAATCGGGGTGCTTGGTGATCTACAGTTGCTGCGAGTGTAGGTTTCTATCTAGATATACTTGTATCACCACTGTGAAAGAGCGAGCTTGAGTGTTACTGTCCCATGACTCAACCCGAGTTAACGCGAAAAGTCGATACCCTCGACTCATGGTCGGTTTCTCAACCGCGCAAGGTCCTACATTTCCCTCGCTTAGGGACGATCGCGAGCTATAGTCCCAGGTTGCGCGTCCGTCTCGCATCATAAGCACTCGGCCCTTGCTCCCATTTGTGCTTGTTCATTTAATATTCCTCAATTGCGCTGTCAGTTAAGGGAGAGAGTGCCTAGTCCCAAGGCTCCACCGCCTTTATGCGACCACCGTGGACTTGAGTGAGTGAACCCGCACCCTTCAGCGATTGCTGACTCATTGAATTGGGCATCTGTACTTAAGGGGAGGTTAGCCTTGAACCCTGTTGGCCCTCTACCCGCAAGGGTCTTGTCCCACACCCTCGACTCAGCATCCCCGAGTCAACCTCGGGTTGAGTGTGCGTGCCGACGAGTGTCCGCTTATGTAGGCCTCTTGGCCTTGTGGTTGTGCTTGCATTCCTAGGTCCAAGGATCACTAGCCTAGAGTCTGTCTAGTCGCTGCATTCCCATAGGTTTTGTCATACCCATTGTGGTCCTCCTCATCAAAGTGGCATATCAAAAGATGTCACCGGAAGGTCCAGTTACGCTTTTCCGAAAAGTGGCCTTTCTAGCGTCGAGGAAGCCTTCGGGCTCGTCCTTCGCCTCGTACCACTTGGTGATCGGGGTCGCCACCTCCATCCTAGGTTGTTTCACATCACCTTCTTCGCATCAGGCCAACGAAATGAGAGTGACCCTATCACTCTCCCTCCTCACACGCACGAGGTGGCTCCACCACCAACAGAGTCCTCGGCACCCTGGTTCGACGAGCACTCGAATGGCGCACGTAGTAGCTTCATCTACGGAGGCCCCTGCACGCTGGACCACTAGAGCGAGGTGCAAGCTCACCCACACTGACGAACTGGCTTAGGCAAGGTCCCCGGCACTTTGATCTGGCGAATGCACGCATAACACACGGGGCAAGGGCCCTGCACACTGGACCACCAGAGCAAGGCATGAACTATCCTCATTATCCCCCCCTACGTTGTCGACTACAAGCTGAAGCCTTACGTAGGATGCATGATCGAGCTTCGAAGCTCTTCTAGAAGCCTGTATGGTGCGGGGATGCGTGGACAAGCTCCTCCAATCATAAGGAAATTCCTCGTTCGTGCACTCCGATGGAGACCCTTATCCTGCTGCTATAAGAACAAGCGATGCCTGAAGAACAAGCTCTCTGGCTGGCGAAGAGAAGGAGGCATGTCTGCTAAGAGATACCCAGCAATCAAGCTTTGTGCTCGCGTCTGAGTGAGGAAGAAGAGAGGAAGAGAGGATTAGAAGAGGTGTGATTCAAGGTGGGAAGGAGTCAATGCTCCTCCCTCCCCCATCGTTTTCTTTTCTCCTTTTCTTACTGTATATTCATTTATTTTCTTTTTCTTGCTTACTAAATGTAATGATCTTGGATGATGTATTTTTCTATTTACATGAATGAAGAAAATACTTCTAGCCTGGTTTTAGGTGTAGATGTGCTCTTCCCTCTAAATCTCATCTTGATGCCAGCACCCTAATTGTTATTGGGATCAGGCTGACCGTGACCATCCGCAGACTCTTGGAAGAAAGAAGCCAATGATGGCTCTTCCAAAAATGGCTGAGGGGCTAGTCCATCCTTGCCGGATGGTCCTGCTTATTCTGCAGGGAAAGTCGGTGCTGGTGCTGGAACTGGAATGCTAGTGACAATCCCCACGACGCCAGCTGGGTCAAAGATGCTGGGTTGCCCCCAGATCTCCGCTGGTGGGATCGAGGCAGGTTGTTCTCCTCGAAGGAGGATAACCCATTCGAGATCGAAGGGAGAGGGGCGAAGAGGCAGCTCAGGGGCTTTGTCGCAACCTCTCCTATGTCCACGACCATGACCTCGGCCATGGCCGGTGTACTCTGGAGCTGGTTGCGGTCCGGATGGAGCCGTAGCCCTTTGTCTGGTTCTCGACGCTACTGGCTCGCCTCGCCGGGAGGCGTTGATATTGTCTGGAGGTGGGATGGCCACCATGTTGCAGGTGCAGCCATAACGCATCTATTCCAGTTGTTCTACGATGATCTCCTTGTCCTTATAGAATAAGGTGAGCTCTTCCGGAACGTGGAGAGTTTCGCCTTCCTTGACCTTCTGGATCATTTCTTGGACCCAGTCCCTGAGGCGAGCTCGTTTCTGCATGTCTTCCCATGGGATGTAGCTATCGAGTGGGATAGGCCCGGTAGGGCGAAGAGAAATGCATTCCTCCAATGTTGTCGATGAGCCACTATAATCTCTGGAGAGGCGTCAGTTCTGCTGGGGACTGCAAGGCAGCTGCTTATTCAGCTTGCTTCTTGAGCCACCTTTTGAGATTCTTCCTTCTATTCCTCTCCTGTTTCTTGGCGATGGCCGCCTCCAGGGAGTAGGAGGAGGAGGCGCTGGGACTGGAGCTGACAGGTCCGCACGGGGATACCGTCGAGCCGATACGTTTGTACGGCAAGGTCGGTGACTCCTCTTTGCTCGGATCTCAACCCAGGCACCTTCCGATTGTTGTAGTTGGAAGGTAGCATCGATCGCCTGCTCGATGACTTCGAGTGGTAGTTCCTAGTAAGCAGGGATGCTGGGGCTGGCGTCCGAAGACATGGATGTGGCTTGTTGCCTTTACCGCGGTTGGTGTGGGAGTTTACCGGGAACCGGTTGACTCGTGCTGGCGTCTGAGGACGTATGCACGGTTTAATGCCTTAGCCGGGGTGGCGGGGAAGGCTTCCCCTGTTGAGTTGGTGTACTGGGGCTGGTGTCTGAAGACATATGTGTGGTTTGATGCCTTAGCCGCGATGGCTGGGATTTCTGATGAGGAGGGGCCTGAGGAGCATGACCAACATCTTGTTTCACGATTGGACCCCTGTGGTCTGGCTGAGAACAGGGTCGGATGACACCTGATGACATCTGGGGGCTTTGTTGCCCCCGGTGGCTATCTTGATCTCACGCGCCGGAGGGCCTTTGTGATGGCGGACCCGACCTGAGAGCGGTAGGGAGAACCTGGTTTGACGGAGCCAAGGTCTCGCTCAACTTTGGCTTCCCCTTTCTATCCTCGGGTGTCGAAGACAGAGGTAGAATAGGGGGAAGACAAGAAGGGCTGGAAGAGTCCGTCTTGGTCTCGCCTACCAGGACATCTTCTCGACCGAGAAGGACTCGAAGGAGTCTTGAGGTATAAATGAAGTATTTATTTGGCAAAATTAATTTTACAGGGGTATATATGTAAAAATCACAAAGTTAAAAAGATGTACAAGTATAGTCAATAGAACAGGGTCTTAAAGGGCCTGTTTAGGCGTTAAGTGAGGTCCAACCGGTCCCCTCTTCCCAACTGCCAAACCCTTTTCCCCCTCACTCCATGCCAAAGCCCTCCTTCTAAAGGTGGCAGCCTGCCAGTGCAGCTGCCACCTGCAGCAGCAGGGAGAGAGGATGAGCAGAGAGAGCAGCAGCATGCAGCAGTAACGAGAAGAAGAAAAGGGAGAGGGGAAGCATTCAGCAGCCTGCAGCAGCAAGGAGAAGAGAAGAAGGAAGATGGCAAGGAGAGGAGCTCACCTCCAGTTCCCCAGCAGTAGAGGGATGTTCTCCACAGGATCTTCTCCACCAGTCCACCTCCAGGCTAGTCTAGGGTTTCTTCAACAGAGGTAGGGTTATATAGTCCCTAATTCCTTCCTTCTTTTTGGGTTTTTAAGAGGATTTGGGTGTGCACATTCAGATTAAAAATAAGGGAGGTCTGTTGATTTTATTTAGGAATTAAGAGAATATGTGATTGCATGGATTAAGCATCTACATGACTGGTGAGTTTTCTTGCATGGATTAAGCATCTACATGACTGAGTGGTTGCTAAACCTTGTGGCAGTAGGTGTTATAGATTATGATAATGGTTAGTAATGTTTTAAAACATCCTTATTATGTAGTAATGTTTTAAAATCCTTATTATGCTGTTTGGAACTAGGGCACGAGGTTATGAATATAAGATATTCAAGACGTGTAGTAAACACTTTATAGAGATGCTCTAGACCTGGAATGGTAAGCACAAAAGGTTACATCACGATATTGCATGACCTTAATATGTTTCATGATGGATTTCTTCTATAATTCGCGGTACACGGTTTTTTATTTCTTTTACTCAGAACTAAATGTGACAATGATTATGTGAAAAGGAGCTAGTGATGACATGAAATGAATTTCTTTTGTTCATGACCTGAATTGAGATTTTCTTAAAACCTATTACACTATGATAAACATATCATAGGAGTGGATTGATTGTGAACTAAGTAGGTGTGGATTGATTGTGAACTAAGTAGAGCCTCTGCAACATGATGAATGAACCCTAGATGGAAAGAAGATAATTGGACTGTCAATGATTATGAAAAAGGCAAGTAAATTACCATGTTCTGCTACTTTGTTTACTGGCATGTCTTTAACAACCCCTCCCTAAAACTGGCATGAACTGTGCTTCTCTCTAGACTTTTCTAGAGAGAGGAACTCTGTGGTTTTCAAGTGGGAAGGGGAGTAGGTGGCGAGGGGGAGAGGGGCCCCGGGGGGATGGCCATTGTGAGCCGGTCACCTCGCGGGGGGATGGCCTCCAGGGATCCCAAGAGATGTTTCCGGTGTGGTTAAGTGGGACATCTCTGGCAGGCCTACAAAAATCCGGGTGATGGAAGGCCAGCAAGAAGGGAAGGAGGGGACCAACACCTTCAACGTTAGTATGCGGACGTCCTTAAAGAACCCCCTGCAGGCGGAGGGTGGAAGACCAATGAGGGTTGCATTGATGCGGCTCCTTGGCCAGCCGGTCTCCTACAAACGTGTCTCGACTGGATGTTCAGATGCGTGCGGATGTCGCCAGTCGAGGGGAGGTTGTCGGAAGACGTGGCGAAGCGGATGCTGGATGGGGGCAGAGGGCTAACAGAGGGGCGGGTAGTGTCCCGGCTGCAGAGAGGGGGATTCTTGCTGGTCAACCCCAACGCAGCGGCGACAGAGGATGCAGTGAAGGCCGATGGGGTCCTCACCCGACTGGCGAGATGGAGACTGCAGAGGGTCCCCATCCGGACCCTAAAGGATGGCAGATCACATCCGATTGTCCGAGGTCCCACTGGTGATGTGCGATGAGATCAGGATCTCTCTGCTCGTCGATTGTTTTGGTGTGGTGGTGTCAGGGTCCATTAGGGTGATGTCAGTGAGGGATGTCAACATGATGGAGGCGACAATCTGTGCAAGCAATCCGAGGGCGGCGCTAGAGGTAACCGCCATTGACGTGGGAGCATAGCACTTCCTTTTCCAAGTTACCTTCAGGCCGCCTAGGAGCCCTAGGGTTTGGGAGATGACAGAGGTAGGGGACGAGCACGAACCTCGCCCAGGGAAGTCCGGGTTTCAGACCCCCTCGTGGGCAAATATTAGGCTCGGACCCTCTTCATTTGGAACAGGTGTGCACCCGCTTCCAGTCAATGATAGATCCTTATGGGACTGCGGGTAACAGTCTCGGTCCTTCTTGGACCCGTGACTTACCCGAGTCGTATTGGGCCTTCAAGTACCGGGACTGTTCGTCCCTTTCAACCAATTTCTGCTGCGGCCAATCTCCCGTCACAGTCCTCCCCCGTTCATTCCTCCAATGCTTGGGGTGCTCCAAGTGGGACTCCATCAGTTGGAGGTGAGGTGGCGGCAGTTTCGGACATCGGCCTGGCTGCCGGTAGTGGCCTATCTCTCAGTGACGGAGTGGGGATAGCGGCCCCACACTTAGCTCTCCAGTTCAGGGGGACGACATTGTCCTGCAAGACTCAGGGGAAGGAACCATTGTACAGCGGCAAGCGAAGCCCCAGAAGCAGCCTCTCCCATACTAGGTGTACCTGGGGGAACCTCCTCCGCTCCTCATCGACTGGCTCAGGCAGTGCGTTCCAACATCGCTCCAGGCAAAGGCGCCTCTCAGGTGCCAGTGCCGATAGCTAGGGGTTCCCCCCTATCTCCCACCTGCGTCTGGGGTCTCCTCCAGTTCTATCACCGACAGTGGGTCGACCCCTAGGGTCGCCTTCTGCTAGAGACGATGGATCTTCTGCCAGGTGCTCTGCGGGCCCAGGTGACTCAGACAGACATGGGCCCAAGAGGGGCCGACTGGGAAGCTACTCTCGCCCTAGCCCGATCTCCGGGCAGGCACAAGACATAGGGGTCCTCTAAGGACCTGCAAGATAACCTGATGCTAGTGCCGACAAATCCAGCTACAGTCAGGGGTCTTCATGGCCAGCAAATGATGCTCTACAGGGAGTCATTGCTTGGCCCAAGTCGGGTTGTTTAGGACCCTGAAGTTCAGGAGGATGGGGAGGAGCTTCTGTCGGAAGGAGAGGAGGTTATCTTGGTGAGGGCTTAGGTGTGCAACCTGATGGGGAGGCCCCGCCCGACAGTGGTAACCAGAGGAGGGTGGAAGTAAAGGAGCTGGTGGGGGTGGTTGAAACATTGACGGGGAACCAGGTGAGGGAGTTGGCAGACAAAGTGGGCATCTCCTTTGCAGAGGCAGAGAAGGACTTGAAAATGGCCTTCTCCAGAATCAAGAAGAGGTAGTGTGCAAGTATTTTGTAGAGTAAAAGGTTGTAGCATAGGCAGGAGAGGGAGTGTGAAGATGGTAGAGAGGAGAGGACCGCCCCTTTGTCATCATGAGAATTGTCTTACGAAATGTGAGGGGGTTAGGGGGGCGGAGAAGAAGAGAGTGGTGAAAGAACTGATTAGGATATGCAAGAGAGACATCCTTTGCAACCAAGAGACCAAGTGGGAAAGGGATGGAGAATTCATCACGAGGGAGATCGGTGATGCAAAACTATTCAAATGGGTGGGTTCTCGGGTGAAGGGCAAGGGGGATTATCATCCTCTGGAATCAATATGAAGTTGAGAAGGTAGTGTTGGACAAACAGGTTAGCAGGTGGGCCATCTCCTTGCACCTCAGAAATGTAAGGGATGACTTTTCCTGAGACTTCACGGGAATGTATGACCCTCAAAATAGGGAGTAGAAGCAACTCTTGTGGGATGAATTGGTTCGTCATCACCTTTCCTTTGGGCGACCTTAATGTGCAGAGGGAAAATTTGTAGTGGCTGACCCTTGGGAGAGGACCATGGTTTGTCATCTCTTACGAGATTCCGAGATTTCTCCGAGATCTCTGTCCCTCCAAAGGTCGCGAGAAACGGGGGGGGCGGGCTCGGGGGGGGGGGGGGGCGGGCGGGGGGGGGGGGGGCGGGGGCGGGGGGGGGGGGGGGGGGGGGGGGGGGGGAGCCCCCCCCCCCCCCCCCCCCCCCCCCCCCCATTAGTGGATGAAGATGTAATGACAAAGGGAAAAGGGGATCGGTGCCACTTGATAGCATTAGTTTTCTCAGGAAAATGCTCTAGCATTTGGGGCGGTGGTTCATACAAGACAGCATCTAAGTGAAGCATTTCCCCACTTATTCTATGCTGTCTAGGCACAGATGTCACTGAGCAAAGACGATGAATCAAAACCTTGTTCGACTGCTTCGTGGCGATGGCTACGCCAAGCTCTCTTCGACCTCCTTCCACATCTCTGCATTGTTGGAAAACCTCCCCTTGATCTTCTCAACGATCTCCTTGGCCTCCTCTGACTTCGAACTTCCCGCGAGCCCCCTCACGAGGGTCTTCATGGTCGAGAAATCCGGGATCCAGTTCTTCTCCATGCTCTCCTTGCAGATGCTCAGGGCGGTCTCAAAGTCCCCACCTTGGCACAAGTAGTATATCAGAGTGAAGTAGCAGCTGCTCTCCGGGATGCATCCCTTCCTCTCCATCTCCCTGAAGAGGCGCTTGGCCTCCTCCAGATCGCCCTGCTTGCAGAACCCGTAGATCAGATGGTAGTAGGTGACTGTGTTGGGCTTCATCCCCCTCTCCAGCATGCCGTCGAGCAGCGCCCTCGCCTCGGCGGGCCTCTTGAGCTTGCAGAGGCTCTGTATCCTGACGTTGAAGGTGCTGAGCCCCGGCGCGCAGTCACTCTTCCTCATCAACTCCAGCACCTTCCCCACGTCCTCGTACCTCTCCTCCCGGTAGAACCCCGACAGCAGCGTGCTGTAGGAGGTCATGTTGGGCTTGATCCCCTTGCGCCCCATCTCGTCCAGGATCGAGTAGACGGACCTGGAGGAGCCCGACTCGCAGAAGGCCTTGATCACGGTGTTGTAGGTGTCCAGGTTGGGGACGATCCCGTTGCTCCGTGGGAAATCCCGGAAGATCCGGCCGACCTCGTCGTGCTTCTTGGCGAGCACGCAGGCAAAGAGGAGCGCGTTGAGGGACCTCACCGTGGGGGGGTCCCTGGCGGTCTGGAAGACGCGGACGGCGTCCTCAAGCATGCCCGCCTGGCCGAAGAGGACGATGGCGTGGGCGCGGAAGCGCTCGTTCTGGAGGTCGGGGCGGGAGGTGAGGAGGCCGTCGAGGAAGGAGCGGACGGCGGCCGGGGAGCCGGCGCCGGAGAGCTTTTTAATGGCGAGGGAGAAGGCGATGCGGTCGAGGTGGCAATCCGGGGTGAGGGCAGCAGCGGTGCAGATCTCGACGATGCGAGCGGGGTCCTTCTCCGACCTGAGGAGGGCGATGGCGGCGCGGGACTTCTGCTTGCCGGTGAGTGGGGCGGCGGGGTCGGCGGGGTTGAGGACGGCGGACGCGGAGGAGGAGAAGCGCCGGAAGGGGGCCCGGAGGAGGCGGGCGCCGGCGGAAGCCATGGCTTGGGTTAGGGTTTTTGGTGTCGGAGGGGAAAGGTGTGCTGCCGCGGCGCACAAAGCCTTCCCTTTTCCGTCTTTGGAGAAGAAGCGACACAGAAGCGGAAGCAAACAAAAGTTGGGGGCGGGGGTCGCCGTGAAGGGGGATTGTGGGTAGTGGAAATCACCGTAGACTGCCAGGAGTTGCATTAACAACTGAACCGCGCTGGCCAGATTGAAGCATACCTATCTCTTGGGTGCGTGTTACTTGAACATTATAGGAGACTCTTAGCTTGTTCTGCACCAAGTTCTATCCGCATACTGCACTCGTGACCCAAAGCTCAAGCCTTCTCAAGATTTGATCATTCTTTTGGCAAGGCAATTTCACAAATTGATCTACATTCACACTCCCATATCCTTGCTAATGTGTTGGTATCGCTTGCTTCCTCCCTATCTTTTCCTCTTAGTTAGATCACTTAGACCATCATCGTCTAGAGACTGGACGTCCCTTTTCTTCAGGATCCGTGGTTCAATAACCTCAGGATAGCTATAGAGCTGAAAGCTGAGAAGAAAGATCAGAAGGAAGTTTCTTTGACAGAATTAGAAGAGATCTTGGAAGAAGAAGAATTGCCTTGGTATCATGAAATTGAGCAGTTTTGTAAGGATAGATCATTCCTGGAAAGGGCAAGTGCTGAGCAGCGTAAGTCTATTAGAAGAGCCGCCTCAAGGTTCACCATCATTACTGGAGAGTTGTATAGGCGCATTCTCAATGGAATGCTCATGAGGTGTCTAGATGATGATGAAGCTTGGAAGGTGGTTGAGGTAGCCCATTCAGGTGATTGTGGAGGTCATGTCAATGGCCAGGCTTTAGTGAAGAAGATCCTTGGGCAGGGCTATTATTGGCCCACTCTAGAGGAAGATTGTTTCCTCTATGTTCGAAGGTGTCTTAAATGCCAACTCCATGTTGATAAAATCCATGCTCTTGTTTCATCTCTTCATCCTCTCTCTGCTCCTTGGCCGTTCTCCATGTGGGCTTTCGACATTGTAGGCCTGCTAGGTGATCCCAACTCTCAGACCAAGCAAAAATCCTTCATCCTCTCCACCACTGAGTACTTCACCAAATGAGCCGAACCGAAAGCCTACGCAGAGATCAAAGCAACTATGGCGTGACGCTTCATCATGAAGAACATCATCTCGTGATTTGGAGTGCCAAGCAGCATCGTCACCGACAATGGGCCCCAGTTCGTGTCACAAGAGCTCCAGGACCTCTATAAGAAGTTCAATATTTCATTGCATCATTCATCTCCATATTACCCTCAAGGCAACGGTCAAGCCGAGGACACTAATAAAACCCTTCTCAAAATCATAAAGAAAATATGCGAATCTCACAAATTTTCTGATTGGCCTGAGTGATTAGTAGAGGCTCTATGGGCTTATTGCACCTTCGTCCATACTCCTACAGGGCAAACCCCCTATGCTCTCACTTACGGGATGGAGGCAATGCTCCCATATGAGATCTTGATCCCTTCCCTAAGGGTATAGCTCGATAAGGAACTTAACCTCGACGAACGTCAGGAGGCGTTGCTTGTCCAATTGGAACTCTTGGATGAGAAGAGGCTAAATACGGCCGATCACGTGTCAGTTTATCAAAAGAGAATCTCACGCTATTTTTAAAAGAAGGTAATTGAACATAAATTCATTAGGTCTGGAGGTCCTAGGTCTAAGCTGCAACCTAACTGGGAAGGGTCATTCGTCGTTAGAGAAGCTTATCCAGGGAACACGTACTGTCTGTTGTCTCTCTGGTTTTGATGATGACAACCAAAGGATGCTTTGTTGATAAACAGATTTCACGTTTTCCAAGTATGCTCTCCACCTCTTAATATATTCAAGGGCTGTCTCATCTGCCCTTTGCCTTGTTGAGTAGAGTTCAGCCACCGTGACCTCCCTCTCGGTGACATAGAATCTTTCTCTAAATTTCTTCTGCATGTCCGGCTAGTTGCTGATTGACCTGGCCGGGAGGCTGGAGTACCACTCAAATGCGAGCCCCGTCAGTGAGGACCTAAAAAATTTCAGCAAGTATTGCTCGTCGGCAGCTAGATCGCCCATGACGGTCATATAGTAGGCGACGTGTTCCTTCGGAGACCCCTTCTTGTTGAACTTGTCGAATTTAGGTGGCTTACTGATCCCAGGAGGGAGCCGCTTCGCAGCATGATGTGACGGGTATGCTACCCGATAGGCATCAAATGCGACGTAGTCGCCTTCGCTTCGCTCGACAAGCTTCAGCTCGATCATCCTCTCCACCATCAGCTTGTTTATGGCGGTTGGATCGACCGGTTCTGGATAGAAGTGTGCCGGCTGCAGATAGGGGGTGACCAGGGCGGTCGCCTGCGGAGGAGGACGCAGTAGTGAGGGTGTCTGGTGCACCTGTGGCAGCACTGGCGGCATCAGCGGCTGTGATGGGCATTGCTGAGTTGTTGCCAAGCTGGGCTCCGCTGGCTGGGGCAAGGTGTATAGTGGTGGAAAGTCGCTCAGGTTGACAACTCCCAGCGATGATTTGCCCTGCATCTCGGGCTACTTGGAGGCCGAGGCTTGCTCCGTTTTCTCCATTAGTTGTTTCTTCAGTAGCTCTATCTCCTGCTGGTATCTCTGAAGTATCATCAACACTGCCGGGTCCATGGCTGCTATGCTGGGGATGGCTTCTATGGTTTCTCCCAATGTACCTTCGGGCAGGATGTCAAGTAGTACATCTTCTTCTTCTGTCGTCACCACATTGGCAGTTAAAATGGTGGCTTCATCATGTTGCAAGTGATGAGCTAGGGCTTGCTTTCCCCTGGCCGTCGCTAGCATCTCTTTTGTGGCTTCCGCCCTTCAGATATTTGGCCCTGGCCTTCTGGCCAAGCGAGCCAGCTCCTAGGGCTCCTCAGGCAATTTTCCATATCAGCCGGACACTCCAGCCACATTGCAAGTAAAGACTCGCATTCCCTTCCTTTGTCGGTGGACCCTCCTCTTTGGATGCCCGGGGAAGGTCAGTCTCTCGAAGACAGTGACTCTTCTTTTCTTTTCCCACCGAGGGGTGACTTCATCAGCCTTGATCTTCCAGCCGTCTTTGATGTGACACCACCTTGGGGATGGTAGCCACTTGACTGATGACCTTGGACCTACAACCCACAAGCATGCAACTTCGACGGCGGACTCACTCGGGCAAGCTCACTCGCGTAGCACACACTAGTGCCCGTGGGCAACTCAGCGATGGTGGAGAGGGTCCGGGGTGGCACCTCACTGTTCCAGGGCTCGGGTAGCTTGAGGCTGAACCCCTAAGGGTCTGGGATGCCCAATTTGATAGGCGGCCAGCACGCCGAGGGCGTGGGATGAAGGGTCTCTCTCACAACTCACCCTGCAGTGGTCACTCGATCAATTGGCCTTTTGGACCGGGCACTCCCTCACCACCGATGGAGCTAGAACGCAATACTAATTAAGCAAGGAATGCCAACAAAGAAGAGTGACCAACCAGGCTCCTCCTCACCATCACTGGCCTCTGGGCCATAAGGTGTCGAGGGAGGAGGAAGGGAAGGTGTTGGGACACCAAGGTTCCCCACTATAGCTGTGACGACAGTCGTCCAGCCTTCCCGGAAACCACGATCATAAGCTGGCCCGAAGAACTTCAAGGCCACCTCGGTCAACTCGGCCCGATAGGTTGGGGACAAACGGAAGCGCTCCACTACCTCTTCTTCAGCGGTGGACATCACCAAGCGTAGTTCAGCAAGCTGTGCCCCTACCTCCTGAGCCCAGAATTTAGCTACTTGAACTTGTGCCCTCAGCGTGGCCGCATGAGCTTCAGCCATCTCAGCCCGAACCTAGAAGAGGTCACGGTCCCTCTCTAGCCTGGTGAGTGCCCGCTCCACCTGACTTAGCTATTCCTGAAGCCCGACGACCTCAGCCTGGGCCACCTTCTGGCGCTCCTCAAGCACCTCACAGTTGGCTACGAAATCGGTCTGCACGACATGGCTGACGTCCAGCTCTCGAGCAACATTACCAAAGTGATGCCTCCACAAACTGAAGGCTCTGGTGACTACACACACGCTCTGCACGGCCAGATCTATCAACTCCTTCTCAGCCTCGGGACCAAACACCCTGATGCTCTTGTACCATTTGACGCTCTGGTTCAAGAGATCCACTACCGTCACGAACCCCGTGTGCCCAACTGTAGCCTCCTTAGGCGATAAATCTTGGACCCGCGGGTGGAACTCGGAAGATGGGGAGCAGGCAGCCTCATCAACAATGGGGGCTTTTCCCTTATCTCGCTTCTCTCCCACAGGTGCAGGCACTAGGGGAGAAAGGATGGACTCCTCGATTGACGACGGTGGTGGGACCTCAGGAGGAGGAGACGCATCAAACGACGGTGGCGGAACCCGACTTCGAGCTGAAATAGAAACCCTGCTCCTCTTCCTCGAGCGACGCTGGCTATCCAACATCGCCAACTCATCCATGGTTAATGGAACACCATTGCCACTGGTCATGGTGGGCCCTCCTTCAATAGTGCTGGCAGCCCCCACAGAGATATCCCTCTGAGTACTCGACCGCCACTGACTGAAGGTGCCGCCAATGGAATCACCAGAGGAACGCCTGCGGGGACTGGATATCAGAGCCCCACCGGAGCAAATACAACCTCGGCCTGGGAAGCAACGATGGTCACCTGACCAGCTCCCAGCTCAACGTGATCTATGGGGCGAGTATCACACTGCGGCAACTCGACAATCTCGTGTTGCAGCTCCGACAACCCTTGAGCCCCTACCAAGGCAACATGAGAAGCATTAACTCAATTTTCCACAAATGAGTCCAAAAGAAAATCAATGATAATACCCTGAGGTAGTAGGGGGCTCGTTCCCAACTCCCAAAGCACCATCGGAGTCAGCTCAAAATCAGCATTGTAAAGGGGGAAGTGGCAAAGGGCCTTTATCTTCTTAGCCTCCTCCAACGTCGTCGAGGGACGCATGTCAGCCCACATGGGACAGGAACCTACGGACTGCCAAGGACCGCGAGCACCCGCCCTGGTAATGTATACATAACGCTATGCCCAACGCTTAAGGTTGGACGCAGCCTTGGAGACACTAACAAGGAGTTGGCCAGGCCTAGCCTTGAAGTAGGAGTTTCTCAACCGCGCACATCCGCACGCTTCCCTCGCTAAGGGACATTTGCGAGCTCGTCTAGAGTCCTAGGTCGAGTTCGTGGGTCCGTCCCGCATCAGGGATGCATCACGAGCTCGAAAAGATGTGAGGATCTGTTGGCATTGACATGCCATAATGACGCCTTAACTCCTCAAAACCTGGCGACTTGGCCCGTGTTCTATGGAATGAGTGCCATGTGGTTGATTTTGGGGCTGTGTCCACATCTCTATGTGCCTCAATTAGCAGGCTGGGCAGTGATTGCACTTCACTCCTACTTCGAGATCTTCCGCTTTAATCAATGGGACTTGACTCGATGCTCTAGGACTTCTACCACTACCACCATACTGGATCTAAGTTGTCTAGCGTGGTACCTTGAGCTGATGCCTTCATGCTAGAGCCATGGTGCCGAGAATCTGGTTGGCAGGCCTTCTAGAGGGCCTATGTAAACTAGAGCTGTCCCTTAGATTGAAATCAAGCCAAGTCTTCTTGATTGCTGGGCATCCAGGCTAGACTCTTTAGTGCCTGGGACCGAGCTGAGACTCCTTAGCGCTTGGATCAGGGGATCAAGCCCAGGCTTTCTGATAGCTCGGGATTCAGGTTGAGGTCTTCCGGAGAGGTAGGGCCAAGAAAGTAATTAGGGCCCTTCGCAGGCTCAGGTTTTAAGCTAAGGTTGTTCAACAATTTGCCAGGCATAAGGCCCTCTCTTGCCTCAGTGTTGTTCCAGATCGAGTTCAGACTTCCTTCTGTCTCGATGCCCATACTGAGACTTCCTTTGAGATTCAAGTGAATACTCTTTCCCTGTAATGGCTCGAGATCGAGTCATGCTGAGTAGTGAAATAGGAGATTGGACGGGTGCCCTTCTGCAACTCGGGATTGAGTGAGGGTTGGGAATGTGCCAGGGCTCTCGAGAACTTCCGAGCTAACACTTAACATTGTTTCACCCTAGGCTCTCCTCTCGGCGTGACACCTGGTGGAGGGGGCTATCCACCACGTGGGGTGTGCAGGGTTTTGATAGCATCTATTGGGCCCTTAGATGCTCTAAGTGAGCCGGGCAGCCTTCGTCTGTCATTTGACTGGGGTGACTTTAATGGGCCAGTGTTTAGACTTCTAGGTCAGGCCATGTTATTGGGTTTTATCCTGGAGGGAGAAAATCCCCCTCTACAATATCTATGCCTCTCACTTTTTCATTGACCACTCGGGGACACCCTAACCTCGTATTGGCTGTCCAATGACTATCTGATCAAGAGTGGGAGTGACAAATGAATAGCATTAACTCTTAAAATAAGTTAATTATATGTAAATTTACTCGTTTTAATGTCTTCTCCTGCTCCTGTCACTTCCCTGTCGCAAGTTTTAATTCTTCTCTCCTCTTTAACTGCCCTTGTTCTAATGAGATGATCAGATTGATCGTACTGACAAATAAGATAGTACAATCTACAGTAAAAGGGGTTTTTATACCCCAGCAGCACAAGGCTCTTCGAGCACGGGTGACGAAGACGGGAAATGGTACATTTATGGGGATTTGACCCAGGGCGTCCCTGGCAATAGGAGAGTAGGCAGCGTGCCTTGCCCTCCGCTTGACACCTCGGATGGGCCATTGCGCGCCAGAAATCCCGTAGGATTGGTTTTGAAGGCAGTCTTCCATTCATCTCTAGGCCTAATCCTCACTTGGTGATAGCCACTCTTAAGATCAATCTTAGAGAAAATAATGACTCCCGACATCATATCTAGCATGTCGTCAAGTCAGGGAATGGGAAATTTGTATTTTACAGTGACCTTGTTGATGGCATGACTATCAACACACATCCTCCACATGCCATCCTTCTTTGGGGCGAGTAATGCTGGCACAGCACATGGACTCATGCTGTCCCAAATAGATCCCTTCTGCAACAATTCATCGACCTATCACTGCAGCTCAGCATGGTCAACGGGGCTCATGCGGTAATGGGGAAGATTGGGCTAAGAGGACCTCGGAATCAGGTCGATAGCATACTGGACAACCCGCATAGGTGGGAGTCCCTCGGGAAGCTCCTCCGGGAATACATCAGCGAACTCCTGTAGAATCGGGGCAGCATCAGGTTGGAGTGCACTCTCGGAGCCTTGCTCCACCTCACGGACTGTGACAGTAAACACAAGACTACCCCTACAAGCCTCCCACTCCATCTTATAGGGGCTAATCATCATCAGTCTACTCGTCGGGGGTTGGTCTGTGATAGAAGAAATAGTTGTGGCCTAGACTAAGGATGGGGTACTGACCCCAGGGGTAGTAGGGCCCGAGGTGATCGGCCTAGCCAGGCCCCTAACCGGCAGACTCTTCGGTGGGGAAGGATGAAGAGTGATCCGCTAGCCACCATGGTCAAAGGTATAGGTGTTCGACTCACCATGAAGGGTGACATCCCGATCAAATAGCCATGGCCTGCCAAGGATAATGCTGCCCACCTCCTTGGGTAGGACGTCACACCAGATGTAGTCACGGTAGGCGTGGAACTGTAGTGAGACTAGGCACCGCAGCCTAACCGGGATGGAGGTGGAGTCCACCCATGAAACTGGATATGGGAGGGGATAGTCTACAGGGCTAAGACCAAGATGCGAAATAGTGCCTGTAGAGATGGCATTAATATAGCTCCCACTATCAATAATCACCTTGCACAACTTTCTATTTAGCCGACAGTATGTATGAAGGATGGTAGTCCGGCGCCAGTCATTACTAGCCTATGGCTGAGTCAAGGTGCACCTGACAACCCTAGCTGGGCAGTATCCTGGCATTGAGCATCGAATGACTCACCCTGCACGTCCCCATTCTCTTCAAAGAACTCATCAGCGAGCTCCTGCTCCGCCTCATAGCTAACATGCATAACCTCAGAAGGTGGGGCCTCGCTAGCTGACGTGTCCCTAATAACTAGGGATGAGTGGGTGGGGCACCGATTCGCATAGTGCCTATGCCCCTTGCAGTTAAAACACTGCTGTTGGTCTCCACTAGACTCCCTGATTAATGGCCCCTTACCTTTGTCCTCCCAAGGGGGTGGGGGTGTAGGCAAAAGGGGATGAGTAGACGGTGCGGGGACTGGCAGACGGCTGATAGCAGGGGGAGGCTAGGGCCAAGGTGGGAGATTGAATGGGACATCATTTACCCCTCCACACTTTTTGGAGCTCGGATGGATCGTCATCATATACCATCATGTCTTTGAGTCATAGCATGTATTTTCATATTTTATTTGAGTCTTATCATTGTAATTTTCTTTTTATTTGAGTCATGTATCTCTAGGACCAAACATATTGAGATAAGACATCATTTCATTCGTGATGAAGTAAATAAAGAAAATTTTAGATTGGTATTCATGGATTCACAACATCAACTTGCTGATATCTTTACCAAACCTCTCTGTAATGAAAGATTTTCTTATCTTAGATGAGAGCTTGGTTTGTGTAATCCTCTAAATGCCAACTAATCTGTTTGATATCATGAATGATTATGGTTGTCTTGATTTTTGGGAAAACTATCCATGAGGTGAATGATTCAAACATAGGAGTATGCTTGGTCTCATTAAATCTCACACTCAGGGGTAGCTAGCTTCGTGTGTAAATATTGCTGCTTTTTGCCTTGGCTTGCTAGTTTTGTGATTGCTCTATGTGTGACTACATGTTATATAAAATGGTCTATTATGGAAGGACAGGTTAGGCATGTCTGGAAAACTTTCACCATGCGTTAGGAGTCCTAGGATGAACCTCCGCCAGGTACCATGTGTCACCTTTGCATAATAGGATTAGTATATAATTACATGCCAGCACTTTACATTGCATGAAATAAATGTTTCTCTTACTGTTATATGCGAACAAAAAAAAGGGGGGAGGAAGATCTGTTGGTTTGCAAAAATCAGTTGGAGCATATCACAAGCTGGGTAAGAAATCATCAGAGGTCTGTCAGGATTGACTGAGGCAACAAGTTGGCACTTCACTCTCCAAGTGTTGACACTTCAGCTGAATCATTTGGAACATGGCTTCTGTTATGCATCAGGAGGTCGACTCTTCTTGGAAGAGAGGTCGACACTTCAGTAGTTACATGCCTGCTAGGCAGTGGCAGGGTCGGCTCTTCACCTAACACAGGTCAACACTTCTCTTAACCTCTGTGTGATTCAAGGCATCTCACCAGTTCATATCCTATCTCAAATCCCATCTTGAACCTTCAAATGCCTTGTCAACCTTCTTATCTTCTCTATAAAATTTACTTTCACCGGTCTAAGTGATCATTGGTCAATAATTCAGGGGGAGTTAAATGAATTTATTCTCAATACACCCTGTGTTAGGAAACTGTATGACTTCCTCCTGTCTTAATAATGGTTTGATGGTTTATTGTTTATAACTCCAATTCTTGTAGTAAATTATCTTGCATATGCTTATCTTGTAAATCGGAATAGGATTAAAACATTTGTTGGAAGTAATTGTCCACGTCCATGTTCTATCCTTCTAAAAGTCATAAGTAAGAGGACTTTATTGATTTAAGAATATTGAATGAGTATTGTCCTTAAACTCAAATATCAAAGGATCATCAGCTGGGAATACGTCTCTCGCAAACACAAAAAAAGGCTATGCAGAGCACTGATTTGGTTACCGAGAAACTGGGTAAAATCTATGTCATGAAGTACCAAGTTATCCTTGTTTTAAAATTGAGAGGTACATAAATATCATGACAGAGCAATGGCACTACAATGTTGAGTAACTGGGATCATTTCACCTTAGACGTGATTTGTCTCACGTAAAAAGACACTACAAGTGCTACCTCTGTTCTCCAAAAGGAGAAGTAACACAGTTATCACACTAAGTAGTTGGGGATTCTGGCCTCTGATCAAGGTGTCTACTCATGTCAAAGGTGTGATTTAACTAAAGTTACTCATTGATCTTTTAGCAGAGGGAGAAGTGATGGGAGAGAGAGGGGGATGGGGCTGTTGTTTGGGGAGTAGGTCGAACGGGACAGGCGTTCTGTGGTCGTCTCTTGTGAACAGAGAGAAGGGGGGCATGGAGAAAGGCACCGTATGATGTTGGTGGGGTGCAAAGCCTCGCGGGTCATGTGTGGGAGAGTGAGAGAGATGCAATAGGGAGAGAGAGAATAGAGACATGAGAGGGGTTCGCGTGAGAGGGAGGAAGAGGGGAGAGGGATGGCAGGGGTCCGACGAGGTCTCACATCACCCTCGGGGGGTTGGGGGGCATTGTACAGAGGGGAGAGGAAGGAGATGGTTCACAGTTGGAGTTGAACAGGGTAGAGAAGGGGGTGGCGGGGTGAGGCGGGCGCATGGGAAGGTGGCTGGTGGGAACGGAGGTAGAAGAGCCTGAGGGGAAGTGGGGCTAGTCGAGTAGTCGGTGGTGGGAGGGGCAACAGTTGGCCCGATCTAGGAGGCTCGCGATGGTGACAGTATGGCACGATTGTTGTGGCCAGGGTGGGCTCAGTTGTGGTTGCAGAGAAGGTCGAGCTGTTGGTGGCAGACGGCGAGGTGGATGGGAGATGTAGCCGGTGGGGTTTTGTGCGGACTGGATCTGGTTGCCTATGTGTGCATGTAGGTCAAGGCAGCGACATAAGCACAAGGTGATGGTGTGGCTGGCGGCCCTATTCGACAGGGAAGAAGTAGCAGATGGAGAACGAGGAAGGAGGAGGTGGGAGAGGGGTAGGGCGGCAGTGTGCGTGTCAGCCTATCAACTGAGGGGGTGGGGATCGAGGAGCAGGGGACGTTGGGGTGTGGTGGCGGTTGTGTGCTTGGCTGGGTCTGCGAAGGGAGGAGGGGTTGACGGAAGGCGAATAAGAAGAGGAAGTACGAGAAAGTTGATCAGGAGCATAGTTGTTAAGGCGCCTGCCTAGGTGCCGCTTAAGCGGCGTCTAGGCGGGCAGGCGTTTTTTTGACTACAAGGCGTCCCCACGCCTTGTTGAGCTTGAAAAAGGCAGCGCCTAGGCGCCGCTTGGGCGGCCTAGGCGTCCAAAGCGGCGCCTAGGCGGCCCCCTGCTAGCTTCATCTCTCTCTTCTCCCCTGTTATAAATAGAAATTTTCTTCCGGAGGCTCCGCCCCCGGAAACCCCCGCAAGGGGCGCTGCCCTCTTGACCCCCGCGACCTGACCGCGCAGGTCGATCCGCGTGCAAGGGCGCACGATGGCGAGTTCGGGCTCCACACTCTAACACTCTATCTCTATTTCTCTCTCACACTCACAGTGAGACCCACCCTCTCTCTCTCTCCTGCCCCCTCTCTCTGTCTGTCTATCTCTTCTCTCCCCTTGCCCCCTTCTCTCTCTTTCCCCCACCCTTCCTCCTCTCTCTCTCTCTCTCACACACACACAGTTCGCAACTATCTCTCTCAGTCCCTCTCTCTCTATCCTACCTTCCCCCCTTTTCAATTAATAATGGGGTTAATTTGTTAATAAAATATTTTAAATTTTAATTTGAATTTTGTATGTCTTATTTTTTTTACCGTGGTCATCTATGGTAGTACCCTAGTTATGTGGTAGTTTACTTTATTATTGATTGGATGTGATAATGGGAGATGTCTTTTTCTTTTCGTATACCAAGGATACCCGCAGGGTGGCGTGAGATCTTCCGTGTCGGACGGGCATGGAGAGGCCGTGCCGCTGGAGGATAAGGATGTGCCGTTGAAGGGGGTCCAAACAGCTGTGCCGTTGAACGAGCTTCGTGCTGTGCCGCTGAAGAAGCCTCCACAGTGTGTCGTTGAAGATGCCGTTGCAGGGCTTGATGTGTGCCGTTGAAGGGGCACATGAAGTGGTGTGCCGTTGAACGCACTTGTGAGGGTGTGCCGTTGAAGGTACTTTATAAGGGCGTGCCGTTGAAGGCACTAGTTGAAGGTGTGCCGCTGAAGGGCATATAGAGTGTGCCGCTGAAGGGCACATGGAGTGTGACGCTGAAGGCTTATTCGGGACGTGCCGTTGAAGGCTACGCCAGGTTTTTCTTAAGGGGATTGGGCGTGCCGTTGAAGGCACGTTGGGGCGTGCCGTTGAAGGCACGTTGTGAGTTTGTTGAAGTGGATTTCCTGACTTATTCTGGACCCGATTGACGATCCGTTTGATTCTCTTCGGAGGGGCCCACGAGCAGTGAGCTTCTCCAGGGGTTGGCTTCTCTTCGATGTCGTGATTCCGGAGACGGCTCCACGGCAGCACATTGTCTATTCGGAGAGTCCGGACGGGACGTATCCTCTAGGGTCTCTTCGGTTGAAGTTATTGTTGCTGTTGGACTGGCAGGGACATATGGGTGTGTGATTTTACACGTCCACAGGCGATGCGGGCGAGGAGGACGACGAGGATGGATTGAGGATCGAGGGACGAGGGCGGGGTAAAGTCGATTCGTAAGCGTGGGGCACCGACAAAGGTTTCGAGGTGTTTCTTCGTCGATCGACGTCCTCAGTGCGTAAAATTTTCGGTGGAGGTAGGGGGATGGTTCCTTAACCTCTGTACTTCCTTTCCCGTGATTTTGGTAGGCCGAGGCGATCCGAGCAAGGTGATTTTCACGTTTTGGGGGAAAAGAGCATGTTTTGGGGAGTGAGCCAGATCTAGCATTTTAACGCGTGTTTCTGTGATTTTTGGGCATCAATCGATGCTCTGGGGCTTGGGGATGAGTTTCCCCCTTGTTTCCCCATCACCCGGGGGTGATTGGGGCGTGGAATGGTGAATCCCATGGAGATTCACCGTTCTTAAGTCACCGGGATGTAAACGGTCCTAACATGAGCCATTTATACACCTGCACGGCCCAATATTCGACCGCGTACCAACCAGGAGTGTCGGTGGGGTACACGGTCTATTGTGAGACCGTTCCACTCTTGGACGGCCCATGAGATGACCGTTTACCCGTGGAGTCAGTGTGACCCCCGAGGCCTTTCCGACCGTTGAGTTTTAACCGTTGCGCAGTTTTAGGTCTACACGGTCATGGGAGGGCCGTTTAGATCGTATGCACGATCCAAATGTGGAACGTTTAGTCCTGTGGCACGGTCCGAGGTGGGGCCGTGTGAGTTCCAATGGTCATAAGGTGACCATTTAGTTTTTGTGTCGTTGGGTGCTTGAGCGGCCCAAGGGGGACTGCTCTGATCCTCAAGCAGCCTATTGTTGGGCCGTGTATGTTTTGCATGGTCTAGGGGAGACCGTGTCGTTTCTCATTTTGTCCAGCAGTTGGATGGCCCAGCGGGAGGTCGTTCACTGGTTGCCGCCCTCTACTTACCCTTTACTTGCGAATACAAAACTGTCGGGGCCGTTACTTGGAAATGGCCCCATCTGCTGTTGTATAGGATACCCGCGCAATCGCCAGCCCCGACACGGTGGACAGCAAGACCGCGCGAGCGAGCCTAAGCACCATGTCGGGCCTCACACACATCGAGCGCCGCCAGGCTGGCCTGTATGCCCGCGAGCGTGGCATTGCGCGCGGTATCGTCGGCAATCGTATAGGCTTGCGTCAAAGCCAATTCGAGCGCCATGCGCGTTTCCGGCTCACGCTCGCAAATACTTTCGCCAACGCTTTGAAGCGTTGTGCAACCCGGAAGGGCGAGCGCGGCGGAAAAGGCGAGTAGCGTTTTCATACTGTCCGGCTTAATCGCTCGACCCGGCATTGTCAACGCCGGGCACCTTGCGCGCCGCGAATTGCAGTTTGCCGACGCTCGCAACGAATACATCGCCCGAACGGTTTGCAGCCATCTTTTCCGCCGCTGCAAAAGCTGCCAGGCGCGTTGGATATGCCTTCCCGTCAATGATGCGAATATCCGCGCTGGTGCGCGTGGCGACTTTCTGCACGATGATAAATCCAGCCATGTCGTCAGTCTCCAAGTCCTCGAATGAATGGTGTTCCGGGTCCGCCCGGTTGCCGGAGAATTTCTCGACGAAGGCGCGGGTTGAAGCTGATATGAATGAGCGTGTTCCGGCGTTCGAGAATAAGCTGGTCAAACGCGAGCGGGCTTGCAGCAATGATTTTCGCACAGTCGATTGCCTTTGTATAGCTGTGTTTGAAATCGGCGGCATATCCTAGGCGGTGGTCTGAATTGGATACTCCGCCGACTGCCTGATTGACGATTTCGTTGCGATAGGCGCTGGTAATGAAAAGCGGCTTGTTGCCGAGTAGCGTTCGGATGTGTTCCAGATTGACCGCAAGTGCGACAAGTCTTTCCTTGTCGCGTTCGCTCGGCTCGTTTTTCAAGCCTGTGCTGGTAATCGTTAATTCGGAAAGCGTGAAATGCGGTGTTAGTTTCATGTCAGAATTTCCCTACTGGAATGGGACGAACGGCCACGGCGTCGGCATGACCTTCCTTGAAGCCTGCCAGGTAGCGGGCTTCCGCTTCCGCTCCGTATTTGTCGGGGAACGGATAGAGCGCGCGCGTTGGGGAACCGATGCCGGTAGCGTAACCGGCTGTCCAGCCCATATTATGCCAGTCAACTGTCACGGCTTCAATTCCGAAAACAGGCCAGGCACATGGGCATAGCACCATCGCAAAAGACATTCCCCGCACACGAAAGCCCAAAAGCCGTTGCGTGTTTTCGCATCGTATTTGCGGGGACGGCATTGACACAATTCACAGGGTTCAAGTCGGGCCATATGCTTTCTCCTATCCTTGTTCAGCCATCATAATAGCGCGCGAGAATGTCGCGGCGAAATGAATTGCTTTCGCAAAAAGGCGATTGTCTCAATTCCGGCTCGCTGAAAGCCAAGAGCATGACAACCGACGCAAGAGAACAAATCGAGCGAGCGCATTAGCGATTACGCGCGGCGTCAAACCGGCGCATCCAATCGCTGATTTTCGCGTTGCGGATTTGTGCCCGGCGCTCGCGCCGTCGCTTTTCCCCTTTCAGGTATTCGGCGACGGCGGCGCGGCGTTCGCGGGTGCGACGGTCACGCATTGAGATATTTCCGATAAGCGGCGTCCGCACCGTCATTACAACCGGCAATAAAACGCTCGGCACGCTTCAATGTGGCAAGCGCACTTTCAATGTTGTCGTTTTGCAGACACAGAATAGCGTCGGCAATAGTGCCTTCCGCATATCCGGCGATGCAGGAATAGGGCTTGTTTCCCTTTCCTTCACGGCCTTTCTGATAGCCGGATTTATAAGCCTGCTCTTGCTGCATTGCGTCAAATTGGACCATGTTGCTCATCGTCATTTCTCCTATATTCGATGTGCTATCTCTAGCCTGCAAACCTTACTAAATTCCTAACCGATTGCAAGAATTATCAGGTGCCAGGCATAGGCGCAAAACACCACGCAATCGAGCATGGGAAATCCGTAAGTGAGGATTTCCTGTCTCATTCGCGTGTGCCTTTCGCCAGTTTGGAAATCCGACGCGGCGTGAAAACCGTGTTGCTCTTGATGCTGAATGTCGGAGCCTCTGGAATGTGCGTTACGGTTTCCCCGCGCGCAATGTCGCAGATTTCCGGCGCACTCAATCGCACTCCCTTTGAAGCGGTTTTCCATTCACCATTCTGTTTACGGAACGCATAGAGTTTCTTGCCTGCGATAGCGCCATAAGAACAATCGGCTTCCAGTTCCCAAGCGCCTAGCTTATCGCTGTAATCGAGCGCGCCAGGCTCTATCGCGGCGATGCAATCGGTATCGCAATAGAGCGGTCTATCGGCTCCACAAATAGCGCGCCACAGCATAGCGCGGACAAAGCCGGTCACGCTCGCGGCTACGGCGATGTTGTAATAGCGATGATTTTCAGGCGGTAATTCGCGGCTGACAACGGCGGTGTCGGCATCGAGCAATTTGCACATCCCCCATCCGTCCGCTTGTGCGCCATCGAGCATACGCGCGGGGACAGTCATAAATTCTTCGTAGTTTTCGGGATTGGCGGCAAACTTGCCATAAAGCGAATTAAGGAAAATCTTGGCGAACAATCGACGGCTCGCGTCACCTTTCTTTTCCGCATCCAGTTTCATCGCATAGAAATGATTGACGTAGTCGGCAAAGTCGATTTCATCCAAAAATTCGACAACCGATGTAATCGAGTGTTCGGATAGTGTGCCGGTATCGCGCGCGGCGATATACTCCCATCCGGTAATCGAAAATTCGCGCCATGTATTGTCAGCCGGAAAGTGCAAGCCTTCCTTCGTGCGCTCGGGAAAGGCTCCGCGCGCCTTGGCTTGCAGCTTGATAAAGCAACGGCTCAATCGCCCGTCATCGGACGGGAGCGTATTACCTATATCGTAACTCAATCCCCAAGGATGCTTATGCAGCATCGCATAAGGATAGGCGCTCTTTATATCGACAACCTTGAACGGAAATTTTATCTCGCCTGTCTCGAAACATTCCACGCGTCCGCCATAGTAGTATTGACGAAGTGAGGAATAGAAAACGTCGCTTGATTTGGGCGGCTCGTATCCGCTCATTTTTGCCCATTGCTTAAGCGCGGTTCCGGCTTGCGTCAGATTGATGCCATAAGCCTCAATGAAATCAAGCACCATTTCGCCGAGATAAACGCAATCGGCTTTCAGGTATTCACGAATGGCTTGCATGTTCTCCGGTTTGTCGCGCTCGCCAGGCTCAAAAATCGAATAGTCGATTTCGTCTTTCTTGTAAGCGGACAAGGGCGCGGGAATGATATTATAGCTGTCTCGAAATTCGCATTCACCAATCCTGAATTTGGCAAGCCGTCCGGCAATCACGGTCAAAGGCTCGAAAGTCTCGATATATTGCGTCAGAAAGTGCCAATCGAATTTGCCGCCGTTATGAGCATAGACGATTGCATCGCGGTCGCTTAATTCGGAAACCAGGTCGCGCGTATCGGTAAATTCCCAATACTCTCGCGTTTCGGGATTATACAAACCCCAAATGAACGGTTCCGGTATACGTCCGCGCCGGAACGGGTCCGTTTCTGCGTCACAAATCAGAATGTCGCGTTTGCGCTTTCTAGTCCTTTCGGCCATATTTAGCCTTTCTAGCGCGTCTACCTTTATGCTTGCTCTTTTTCCGCTCGGTGGAAACGCGCTCGTATTCTCGGCGGAATGCGCGAATATCATCCTGATTTTTCGCGTAATAGGCTTTTAGGCCGAATAGCCATTTGGTGTAATGCGAATTAGGGCCGCGTCTCTCGTAACCGTCCCCGCCAGGTGAATAGCGAGCAATCATCTTGCGGACGACTTCCGAAACGCTGTCACGGTCAAGCGCGCCGTTAAACAGATACTCGCCTGCCATGATGATAAATTGCCGGGCCTTAGGAGCGCTCGCAAGCGCACGGTCTATTTCGACTTGCGGATTTTCGACTAGATTTCTCAAGTCAAAGAATACGTTTTCTTGGTCAACACACTGGGACCTAAAGCCAGCAAACAACGAGCACAAATCGTCTAAGCGACAAGGCAAACACTCACGCGTGTAGCAGATTCCACACGGGACTCGTAGTGATGGTTCAGCGAGCTGTGGCTCGCAAGGAGGCCAGACACGGTCCGAGCAGTGAGGAGGGTGGTGGGAAACCACTCGAGGGACAACATAGTAGGCACCAGACTCAACTAGGCAGACCGATACCGAGGGGATCGGTTCAAATGTACGCTCACTCACCGGTAGTAAGAACTCACGAAAAGTGAAAGTTTGGATCGGGCACTCCTCACACGGGCACTGTAGTTGGAACCAATCCTAAGCAAGAAAATTGGAGCGGCAACGGCACGTACCTAGCCCGTCCGATGGACTGGCTCCGGTCGGAGACGAGGGCGAGCCGGGGAGCGTGCGCACCCGGCGGACACGCTGCGTCGAGGAAGCTCGGCGACGATCCCTGCTAATACAATGACTACACTCCACTCATGGAGGGGATCACGGGGATGGGAAACCATTACATGCACTACCCTCGCACAGGAGGGGGGATCGAGGGGAGGGGAAACCAAGCTGTCGACCCTACGCCTAGCTCGGACGTCCGATCGAGGTGCTACTAATGCCTAGTCGAATCCTGAGGGATGTTGAAGGATGCCTGAAGGTCCAACGTCGAGCCGATGTCACTGGAAGGAGGCGGTGGTCGCAGTTGTAGGCCTGTGCAGTTCTGCCGCACAGGACTGGATGGCGCAGTCGTGGTGCGTCAGCTGGCACGCTCGCTATGGAACTCCAAAAGTGACGGGACCAACTCGTGGACATAGAAGACAAGGAGATCTACCAACCCTCAAAAGATGGCGTCTGTCTGATCACCTCGCCGGTCGTGGTTGCTGAAATGGATGGCATCAGGTTCCTGGGTGAACAACAGGACAGGTCGACGATGGCTGGGGTGGAATATTCTGTGCCAATGTCAGAACGAGACGAAACCACTTGCGTTGGTTTCATATCGTTGAAATACGCAACTTTATAGAAGACTGCTTGACCTGAAACTAAGTGGAAGAGGGAGTGTTGGGGCCGACTTGGCAGCAGACTATCCTAGGCCAACAGAGGGCTCTAGGTCTGGCGCGACTGAGGGAGAATGGATGTCTCGGGCGGAGGTGTTGTCGAAAGAAGGCGGGACCACCTCTGGTTCATCGGCGCTTCAAAGAAGAAGAACTCTTGTGAAGGGATCTCTGGATGACTCACACAGGGGCAGTCAGTGCTGGTGTTGCCAAGTGGCACATAGGAATAGATACAGTCCAAGCGCAGTTGTACGGAAACACCTGTAGCGGTTGATGCCATTGACGAATGGAGGCAGGACCACTTCTGGAGCGTGTCTGACTCGAAGGTGGATGACTCTTCTGAAGACACCTCGAGCCAAATCCCGCTATGGATGTCGCTAGTAGCTCTGCCAACTGAGTCTCTGCTGTAGGCTTGTAGCAAAGAGCAGCAGAACAGCACTTCTTAATCCACGGAAAGACGTGGCGACGACGGGGCAGCTCCGAGACTACTGTGGACGCACCGAGCAGGGGGTGGTGAACATGGGTTGCAGAGGGAGAGGGAGCCTGGGCATGGGGTGCTGGAGAGGTTGGCTAGGGTTAGGGTGGTGGGCAAGCTGATGGTTTCACACTTCACTAAGGCATTCACCTCCTCTCCGCACCATACTCACCCAGAAGTACTGGCTACCATCCAACCAGTTCTGCATGATGAAGACAATGCTACTCTTAGTGCGGTGCCCCCGTACGAGGAAATAAGATGTGGTCTTTTGTATGTCATCTAACAGTGCACCGGGCCCGGACAGGTTCTCTGGACATTTCTTTAAGTGCTGTTGGGATTTCATTGACAAGGATGTGGTGGCCGCAGTTCAAGCTTACTTCTGTGGCCATGCACTTCCTCGCAACTTCACGTCATCCCTGATTGCTCTAATTACCAAGGTTGATAAATCGTCTACTTGTACTGATTTTCAGCCAATTAGCTTATGCAATTTCATGTACAAGATCATCTCACGTGTTCTTAGCGGCCGTCTCACCCATGTTCTCCCTCGCTTGATATCGGAGGAACAAGGGGCCTTTGTAAAAGGCCGTCACATTATTGAGAATATTTTCTTGGCTAGGGAAATGGTCCAACACCTTGGGAACCCGTGCAGAGGCAGGAATGTCATCTTCAAGCTTGATATGGCCAAGGCATATGACCGCATGGAATGGGGTTTTATATTTGAAGTTCTCCGTAAGTTTGGGTTTGGCCTTGCTATCATTTCTCTCATTGAACCGTTGCTAACTAACTCATGGTTTTCTATCCTCCTCAATGGCCAAGTTCATGGGTTCTTCAAATCTACTAGAGGTCTACGCCAAGGTGATCCGATTGCTCTCGCTCTCTTCATCTTAGCGGAAGAAGCTTTAAGCCGTGGTCTATCTGACTTGTTTGCTCGCAGCCATGGCGGTTATTATCAGACACTCTCTAGGTGTCCCAAGGTATCTCATCTTCTGTTTGTCGATGACACACTTATTGTCTCCAAAGGCTCTATACGGCACCTGCGGGTACTCATGAAATTTCTCAAGGAATATGAGGTTGCCTCTGGCCAGCTCATTAACATATCTGAGAGCTCCTTTGTGGTAGCCTGGGGGGCCCCAGCCTCTCTTACCAATTCCATTGCGTAGCTAACGGGCTTCAGGAAGGATACCCTCCCCTTCACCTATTTGGGTATCCCTCTCTATGATAGACGGCCCAGGCCAGTGCACTTCTCGTATATCCTCTCTAAGGTTGAGGCCAAGCTTCAATCTTGGAAGTCGAACTTCCTGTTTGTGGGCGGCCGTCTCATCCTTATTCGACATGTTCTATCAGCCGTGCCTATCTATACGTTATCATGTGCTGCTGTTCCCTCTTCCATCTTCAAAGGGTTTCATAACCTTCTAGCTAATTTCTTCTGGGGCTCCTATGAGGGGTACCAAAGAAACATTGGAAGTCCTGGGAAGACATCTCACGGCCCACTGCATGTGGTGGCCTTGGCGTCCTGCATCTACCCTCGATGCAAATAGCCCTCAGGACAAAGTTACTGTGGAAGGTGATCACCTACAAATCTTTATGGTCTGAATTTTTATAGCTAAACACTTGCATCTTCATCACTATTCTACAGCTCCCTTCTCCCTTGCTATCATGGCGGATAGAAAACTATGGCAAATGGTAGCAGGTATAATTCATGATAACCACCGGGTCCTTGCATCAGCGGATTGCTCCCGTGCCTCCTTTTTTGAGTCATTAGGGTACTGTCGTAGTCTAGGAAAAGACCACAGTCAGTCACCTAAACTGACCAATCCAGACAACCACCGACAGACAGACACCGCCCTAAACAAGGACCTAAGACAGACAGACACACAACACAGAACAAGCAAATGGTCATCACGGCAAATAGGACTATAACGCACCAGCATAGGGGCGTTATACCCACATAACGTACCAAGGGAGGGGCGTTATGCCAACCAGACCTGAAACCACATACAGATGATATAAAGCACCAAGCTAAGGGCGTTATATTGACATAACACACTAGAACATGTGTGTTATGCCCAATAGATAAATACATTAACAAAATGAAGTATAACGGACCACAATAGGCACGTTATACAAGTATAACGCACAAGGGTAGGTGCGTTATACCCAACGGACACAAAAAACATCAACCACAGACCAAGGGCACATAACGGACCAAGATCAATTCGTCATAGTCACAAAACGCACAGGGTGAAGCGCGTTATATCAACGGCCATACCATGTCAAACATCGGTCAACAGAGCATAATGGATCTGCACCTGGGCGTTATATTGACCATAACGCACAGGGAGGAGTCTGTTATGCTAATCGACTGACATGGTCTTCGAGGTGAACATGGTCATCGAGGAGACTAACAACGACAGACGGCCTCGAAAACAACCCGACCATAACGCACCTAGACAGGGGCGTTATGCTCCACATAACGGACTAGTCTTGGACCGTTATACTCCAAGACCTCCGAAGACAGAAAATGATGAACGATACATAACGGTCTATCGGGGGACCGTTATGCACATAACGGCCTCTGGTAGGACCGTTATGCCAATCCGATGGTGAAAACGGTAAAATGGCCGAATCGGCCCGTTCCACGCCCCATACACGCCGTAGCATAGGGGAAATACACCCAAACGATGGGAAATCACTCCGAGAGTCCAAAAATACCACATGCATGTGACGAAACGCATTAAAACGCAAGATCGGGGCGATTTCGACGAATCTACCCAAATTGAGTCACCAGGATTCCTGGACTCCTACCGACCCCAAATGGTGACCAATCGACACGAAATCTACGTGAATGGGATCCAGACATCCCAGCGGTCATTTTGACACTAACTACATCACAAATGGTTGTCATTTTTCGGCGAACCCTATAAACCCCAAAAATCACAGTTTATGCTAAATAGGCCCGATCTCCCACGATTGGCCACGAAAATGCGCACAGAGATAGGGAAAATGTACAGAACGCGATGAGGATCCGTCTCCCTACCTCCACCGACGAAATCGAGCGCCATGGGCGACTAAACAGTGCCGAAACTTCATCGCGAACCGAACCACCGACTTCGAATCTGCTGTTCAAGATCGCGCCAAATCTACCCCATTCCTCGCTCCACCACGCGTCTCAGCAGGTTCCACGTGTCGTCACCTCGCCCGTGGACCGCTCCGTCTGCAATCAGGTGCCCCAGGGAGAGAGAATGAGAGAGAATGAGGGAGAGAGAGAGTGAGAGCGCAAGAGTGAGATGAGAGGGGGGTGGGTTTGGTTTAAATAAAAAAAAGAAAAGGAAATAAAATATTTCCTTAAATTTTGAAATCTCGTAAAATGTGCCAAAAATACTCTAATTTATAACCCCAAACTCATATTCCATCCTCTGCAGGTTTGTCCATTCGTGTCGTAGGGCGTCGATAGAGCCGACCGTAGAGTTGTTCTGCTACTTCTTTCTCCTCTAGAGCTGTCGAGCCGATAGGTATTTTACCTATTTCAAGACTCGCACCAAATTCTATCTTGTCGAGGTTTCCACCACTGCGTCTAACTGTAAAGGGTGGGCGAAGAAATTCGTCTACCTTATCAAGTCGCGGGATCATGAGGTCCCTACTAAGTGGATGCGTGGGAACTTCCCCCCTACTTGGCGCGATAGCTAGCCCAGGCTTTGGGCCAGGGAGTGTCGGAAGGTGACGATTCTCAAGCGGTACTTCTTGGTTGAGGCTGATCGTGTTCTGACTCCGACGCTGCTTTGGGAGCTGGAGTTGTGCCCCCTGTTGCCGCAGGGTATGGGTTTTGTTGTTTCCTTAATTTGCTTTCTTACGAACGATGCTTAACTTGATTTTGCTTTACTTCCAGGAGTGCTGGAGCCTCAGAATTGGACCTCCAAGATCGTGGAGTTGCCACTGAGTGCTCCCCGCCCCGTCGACCATGTGAGTCTGGAGGCTGACCAGGTGTCGGTCGTCGCCCCCCCGGCTGAAGTTGCATTTGCTCCGACGAGGCTGCTGTACCTAATTCCCATCGGGGTTCCTTTGGTGCATCCATTGATGACATCCGCTACAGCGGGGAGCAGCTCGGTAGCAAGCGGAGGTCTTGCTTCCCCGGGGAGTCTCGTCGAGGAGGTTTTCAACGTGGTTGGCGAGGGCTCCGACATGGCTGGTGGTCATTGTGCGCCCCTGACCGATGATGAACTGGCATCCCTGGACGCTCGTCGTCAGTCGAGGAAGTGAGCGAGGAGTCCTTCCCCCAGTCGGATTCGTGCTCTGCCTCCCCCGACATTTGGGCGTCCTCCAGCTGCAGCTGTGTCGCCTCCGGTGTCGGGCAGATCGGTGGCCGCCCCCCTGCGTCGGTACCTCTGGCGCGGGGGATTGACAGGGGCAAGTCCCCTACTGTCGATGAGGGTGCTCCTACTTCGTTGGCGCCACCGTGCCGTAGCTCGTCCCCACCTCTCTGGGCCCAGCACCCCGTATTGCCCGGGCTTGCCACGATTATTGATCTTATGGGGAAGACTGTTGAGTGGCACAAGCCCTACGGCGAGTTTGGTCCCGAGGTCGAGGAGAAGGTGACATCAAGGGCGGCACAGAGTGTCTACATGGTGGCGAGTGCCTTCGGGCTCTGGAGGCTTCATTTCCAAGGCCATGCTCGGATGCTGGCATCCAGCCAGGCCGCTCAGGCCAAGTCGGAGGCACGTTCGAAAGAGTGCGAGTCGGTTCTGAACGCGCTGTACGAGCAGCTCCATCAGTAAGGGCTGGCTCTTACTGGGGCGGTGTGGACGCACTTTGTAGTAACCCTGAATTTCGAAACATAAAAATCTCAACAAAATTTAAAATAGCGACTTATTGAAAGTCGTCAATTCAAGAAAGGATGGACTTCAAAAGTGGCGTCAATTGATCCGGATAAAACGGTAAGAATCCTATTTGAAATAAAATAATAAATAACGCCCCTTAAAGAGGTGCCAATTACTAAAACAGAGCATTTCCCACCGGACATCAATTTATAAACTTTTTTACGTATTTTTCTAGATTAGTGTATTTTTGACGTAATTTATGAATTTTCAAAAATTAAAAAAATTTCTAATTTCCTTTTTATTTAACCCCCCCACCCTCTCTCTCCTCTCACTCTCACGCTCTCACTCTCTCTCTCCCGTTCTCTCTCGTTCTCTCACCCTCTCGGCTCCGACTGCAGATAGAGGTGACTGTGGGCAAGGGGACGACGTCGCGAAACTGCTGAGATGCATGGTGGAGCGAGAATTGGTGCGATTTTGGCGCGATCCCGAATGGTGGATTCAAAGCCGACAGTTCGATTCGTGTGGTGGTTTTCGACGCGGTTTAGTCGCCTCGGCACTCGGTTTCTTCGGTGGAGGTAGGGAGACGGATCGCTACTTCGTTCTGCATGTTTTCCCTACTCCTGTGCGCGGTTTGGTGCTCGATCAGGGGAGATCGGGCCGATTTAGTGAAAATCATAGTTTTTGGGGTTTGTAGGGTTCGCCGAAAAATGACAACCATTCTTAGCCTAGTTAGTGTCAAAATGATAGCTGGGATGTCAAGATCCCATTCCCGTAAGTTTCGTGTCGATCGGTTGTCATTTTGGGCTGGTAGGAGTCTGGGAACCCTGGTGACTCATTTAGGGTCGATTCATCGGAATCGCCCCGATCTCGCGATTTAACGCTTGCATGCGGTGTTTTTAGCCTCTAGGAGTGTTGTATCGTCGTGTGGCTTTGTTTCCACTGTAGTTCGGCGTGAATGGGGCGTGGAATGGGCCGATTCGACCGTTTCCCCGTTTTGTTCGCCAGTTTTGTGTAATGGTCATTCTAGTGGCTGTCACACGTGTAACGGTCCCACGATAGACCATTACATTCCGTTGGTCATTTCATGTTCTTCGAGGCTGGGTTGGTGTGACGGACCAGCACAGGACCGTCACATGGCTGTAACATGCCTATGGTGGTGCGTTACGTGCTGGTGGTTTTCGAGGACTATGGCTGTTAATTTCTCGAAGATCATGTCTGCCTCAAAGATCGAGTTAGTCAGTTAGCCTTGACGGACCTCCCCTTGTGCGTCACGTTGTGTAACATCCCTAGCCTAGTGCGTTACATGGTTTGTGTTATGCTTTTAGGCCCGTTGGCCCTGACACCCCTGTCTTGGTGCATTAGGTGGTGTAGCACGCCTGTCTTGGTGCGTTAAGTGGTTCGAGTTGTAGCTTTAGACCTGTTTGCCCTGACGCCCCTACCCTCGTGCGTCAGAGCAGGTAACGCCCCTATGGTGGTGCGTTACGGTCCTGTTGTGGCCGTGATAGCCGTTGTCCCATTCTATGTCTATTTTGTGTGTATGTCTGTCTTAGGTTTGTGCTTTAGGGCGGTGTCTGTGTATCGGTGGTTTCTGGATCGGTCGGTTCAGGTGACTGGGTGTGACCTTTTCCTTGATTACGATAGTTCCCTAACGACTCAATCTAGAACTACCAGTGTCTTTGTCTCTGGTCTTGCAGCGGCTTTCCTTGACTGTCGGGTTCACCTAGCAGTTAAGTGATAGTTCGCTCTGCCTAGAGTGTAGTCGTTGTCCACCGCTCCAATTTCTGCTTGTCTTGGCTTGATCTCATGGTTTGCCCGTGACACGTGGGTGTCTGTTGACATCTTATGAGGGCAGTGACTTATTGCTTCTCGTCCCTTTTGGGTGGAGTCTTTTCGAGGTTGGCCATGGAATTGCTATCTTAGTGATGCCTTTGTCTTGTGTCTGCTTAAGTGTGGATAGCTTTATGTTGAGCCTGATCTGCTCCTTGTTCTACAGTTGCTTGGCTTTGGACCTAATCTTTGTGTCGCGAGCCGTTGCATACCATCTTCGTCGTGCCGTGTCCAACGGCCGATGCGTTGAGAAGGCTCATTTGTCGTTCCAAGACGTGAAGGTAAGTTGAGATTGGCATCTTTCCTTGTGCTTTGTGTTGAAGCTGGTACTCTCCTTTGTCGCACTTTGGCTCCTTGTGGTCGGTTGTTCACTGGATCAGCACTCGCGGCGTGTCACGTTGCGATTTTCATTAATTGCAATGGCGTCGTATGTGTGCTAAGAGGCGGATACCGAGATTTTTCTGATACCGGTGCATGTTATTTGAGTGCACAGCGGAAGCGTGCAGGTTGGTTACCCGCTGGTCGAGGATCTTTTCGTGAGATTCTCGCTGATCGAGAGGTTCGCCTCTTCTTGATGTGACTTCATCTTGGCTTCATGTGCCTCGATGTCGTCTGTTGCCGTGTTGCTGTTGCCTTTGCCCTTCTGTGGCTGGCACTGGCATTTGCGTGTGTGTGAGTGTTAAGGAATTTATCGACTTTCCTGCTAATTGAGTACCCTCCGCTATGCACTTCTTCTCGTGGGTGCTGTGCTCTCGAGACTTGTCCGTGGCCCTTGAGATGCATCCCTTGAGATTGTCGTTGTTGTGTCGTTCCTTGTGGTTGTGGGTCCTTCCTTGGTGAGTGGTCTGATGCATGTCCAGTTCTCGGTGGTCGTGTGCTCAGCTACTGTTGTACCTCGATATGACCCTACTTGCGGTGGTGTTCCATGGTTCTGTGTGTTGTACGGAGCCTGGATCCTGTAAGTGCTGCTGTATTGTTGTTTTGGCGCTGTTTCTCTATGATTTTGTCTGTCTGTCTCAGCACTTGGTGGACCTTGTTCTTGTCAGTTAGCTTTGTTGTACTCTCCTTTCCTGGTGGAGTTAGCTTGCGACTCGATCGGATGTACTACCTGACTGAGGACTGACTTGATTGTGTTGGTGGTCCGGTGCTGTTGTTGCCATTGTTGTTTCTGGTTCTTGATGGATATGTCATTGGTGTCCGGTGTGCCAGGTGTTTCCTTGTATAAGCTATCGCTTTCTGTGTTGTCGTGTTGTTTCTTCGGTATCGGTTGTTGTGGCTACCGTGTCTCTTGTCGAGAAATGTAAACGATGTTGCCTTGCTTCAAAGGAGTCAAACTTGTGTTCACTTGTGTCGTGCTCACTCCCGAGCATGTACTTGTGATTGTAGTCTGACTGTGTCCCTCTGAGCTGTGTTTCTCAAGTTTTGTGTCGTTAATTGTCGGGTTGTTCTTCCCTACTTTTTCCTTCTTGCTAGTCTTTAATTTCGAGGATGAAATTTCTCAAAGGAGGGGAGGCTGTAATATCCCAGATCCTTAGTGGATCTTTGTCGGATCCTTATCAAGTCTTTTGGATCCTTTGGAAGAAGTTCTGGATCATTTTTGTAGCTCCCGAGTCGAGTTTTACGATCCATGTGGGCTTTTCTCCTGTATAATCTACGGAACCCTACAGTGCCACCGGAGGCACTGGTGTGGCGTACCCGAGAGAGACGGTGAGTAGGCTGGTTACCATAGGGCCGTCACGCACAGTCGAGTCTGAGCTCGAGGGGAATTACTAGCTAGAGGACAGGCCTAGGGCGTATGGTCTGAGTGTGCACACGAGACTGAGGGTTCAGACCCACGCTGACCAGCGCGACCTCAGCTAGTCTTTATTTTGTGGTACTTCTGGTTACTGAGTGTGTCTGAGTCTCGCGCTCGGGGTGTTATAGCTAGACACTTGTGATGCGGTGTAAGATGTTAGGGGACGCATCTGGTCGTTCTTCTAGTGGGTGGTGCTCCCATCACGTGGCGTGAGTTGTCGTGTCCCGGAGTTTCCGTTTCTCGTCTGCGAGACGGAGTTTCGGGTGTTATTTTCGAGAATATTTTCGTAGCCGAGGTCTAAGATTTTCGGAGAGCGTCACCGAGAGTTTTTCCTAGATGGCATGGAATTCACGACAGCAAGGTCATGATTGTGTTTTCGAAATGTGTAGTTTTGGCTTGGGCCCTGCTGTGAGGGCAGGTTTCTGTGACTGAGGTGTCGTGGCATTTTCCTAGTAGCTTGACTAGGGTGGTGCGTGTCTGGAGGTCCCCCGATCGTGGAATCAGGATGTCAGGTGCGTGACTTGGTTGTCCCCCGATGAGAGATCAGGTCGTGTTTTTGGTATAGTAGGAGTAGTTGTAGAGTCGAGATTTTGCCAGCCACCGTAGTACTTTCGAATCGGGATGTCAGGTGCGTGACTTGGTTGTCCCCCGACGAGAGACCGGGTCGTGTTTTGGGTGCAGTAGGAGTAGCTGTAGAGTCGTGGTAGTCACCGCTAGGCACTCCCCCGAGCTCGGAAGTCACCAAAACTGGTTTCGAATCGTTGCTGACAGACCCTGAAACGCTGGAGAATTTTCGTGGTCGGACCCGTTGTCGCCACCGGCTGGGGTGGCTTCTGGAACAGGCTCTCTGTGCTCTGGCTCAGGCTGATCCCAAGGTGTAGCAGCAGGTGGTTGTGGCTGCCATGGCAACTCCCGAAGGCCAATCATGGCGGGAACAAGTCGAGGACGACCGTGGACGAGTCTTCTTTGAGCAGCAACCAAGGGGAGCACCAGACGATGTCGGGGCAGAGAGGAGGAGCCTATTGAGTGGGGAGGGGTCAGGTCAGGTCCAGGGTGACCTGTTCTGTGCACCTGGGGGAAGAACATCAAAAAATGCTCCTCCAGATGTCGAACGGGACGCCACTTTTTGCTGATGGACGCCGACTGGTTGTAGGAGTCCTCGGCCAAGTGGCTCCCTCAGAAGTTGTGGGATGCGACTGTGGGAGCTCCAGGAAGTCAACTCTAGGTTGCCAACTGGTCCTGATTTGCACAGTCAGGGGAGATTGAGCCTCTCGGACAGTAGGGAGGTCAGATGCAGGCGAGACCACCACAGCTGCGAAGCTTTCTCGACGAGATTTCTGGCGATGTATGGTACGTCTTCAGATGATGCCAAATAACTCTGGGACAGGGTCTTTAACTCGGGCCTTTGCTGCTGCCTGCGAACTAGATAGGGTATAGCGGTGGAAGGGGGTGATGGTGGAGAGATGAGGAGAGGGAAATGGGGTGGGAATGAGCTGGGGCATCCCCTGACTGTTAGATCGAGTTGGAGCCAGAGAGTCCCCGAAGGATCAAGGAAGGTATTTGGGATGGCAAAGATGATTACCCCCTCTAACTTCTACGGCAGGAGGCGACTCGTGGCTGGTCTCCTCGGCAAGAGCTGTGGCCTCGGGAACTGCAGTCTCGCCCGTAGCGGGGGATGGCATAGGAGCTGACTCCTCTGCACCAACTGGAAGGGAGAAACGCGTGTGGTATGCGTGCATAGAGGCCCTACCCCGAGAGGTGGATAAATTCTGAAGAATACCTGTGGCCCGGGAACCTCACCTATGGAGTGACCCATTTCAGTCCGGGCCGTAGCAAACTCCGCGAAGGAGGGGATTGAAGGCAGAGGGGGAGCTGAAGTGGTTAGAACGGCCTCCATCCTCCTTCGCTCCACCTCCTATCGCCCAGCTATTTTGGCAGCCGCCAGTGCTTTCGCTACGGGCGACTCCACCTAAAATGCCTCAATGACCTTTGGCAGGGGAGTTGGGGTGGGCGGCGGCCCCGCCACCACCACGGCTTCACCTACATCAGGGGTCGGCATGGGAACTGGCTCCTCCCTAGCTACTGAACAAGAGAAAGAGAAGAAGAGAAAGAAAAGAGGAAAGCACTCAGGTGTAAGCTGCCCGTTCCGAGATAAAAGCAAATCTTAAAAGACATCGATGGCTCAGGAACATAACCTGTAGATCGACTCAGCTCGGCCCGAGCAATGCCAGATTCTTCAAAGGGGAAGATGTGTAACACTAGAGATCTACTCGCCGAAGCCTCCGCCCACCTCCATTTGGCTTCCTGCCACCCGACCACTTTGGCAGCGACCAGCCTCTCCTTTACAGGTGACCTCGCCTGAGATCCTGCCCCGGCCTTGGGCAGGGGAGTCGGGGTGGAAGCTCCCTCCGCCCCAACCGCAGGCTCGTCCGCTTCTGGGATCGACACATAGGCTGGCTCCTCCACGGTGGCTAAAAAAAGAGAGAAGAAAAAAGAGATGCTCAGGTACAAAGTCTTCACACTGAAGTGGAGGCGAATTCTGGAAGACGTCCATGATGGAGGAACCTCACTTGCAGGCTGGCTTGGCTCAATCGAGGCAGCTTCAAATTCCTCAAACGTCAGGACTGGAGGTGTCCGAGGAATGGTCTTCGCGGTCTAGACAGCCTCTGTCTTCCGCCACTTGGCCTCCCGTCGCCCGACAGCCTTGGCCTCGTCTAAGGCCTTCTTCGTAGGCGATTTCGCCCTGGACCTCTTTGCAGGCGGGGGCAGGGGAGTTGTAGTTGGGGCCGGAGGCACCGCCTCGAAGTAATCCGGCTTCTCCGCCTATCGGAGAAGATTGTGATATGTCGCCATTTGAGTGCTGTCCGGGTGGTCTGTGAAAAATAAGAAGACAAGAAGAGCAAAAGGGCTGATTAGCACCTGATATCCTGAGAAGGACAGTGATGAAGAATGCGCGCAAGGAAGAGAGCATCAAGTACTGTGGGGGCTAGTGTAAAGTCGAAGAGTTATCGGCCAATAGCCGAGCGATGGCTCCTTGTCCCAGCGGGCTGCTGATAAATGTCTATTTTCTACGATAATTCATCACATGTACACTATTTTATGTGCATACAATTTCGTAATTATCCATGTTCTATCGTTAATCTCAACTTCGCATGTTGTGGGGATTTATCCCCGGGCTATTTTATACAGCAGTGAAGCCTCACCAGTTTGGTGAGGGGTGGACGTAGGGAGTCCGTCGTGGTCCCGAACCACCTTAAAAACCCTTGTGTTGTGGTTTGTGTTGTGGTTGTGCCTAAAAGTTTAATCTTTTTATCTTCATTATATGTGAACGGTGAGATCGAGAGAACAGAGTTCATCTTGCTTAGTATAAAACTCTTCAATCACGTTCTAACCTGTTATTTCTGCTTGATTAGTCTTTTAATTTACCATCACTAATAGGGGACAATTCAACCCCCCTTCTTGTCTACTCGCCTACCCGGGACCCAACACACATAATTAAAGAGGACCCTTGACACAGTAAACAATTTATAAAGATTGAAGATACTGTGGAGTTAATCTACTGGCTGCACCCGAATGTGCTTGCATTCACCGTCACCAGTACTTGGCGGAGGTTCGATCAAACGATCTCCTCATGCAAGGGGCAGCCTTCCAGATAGGCGTGACCTATCCTTCCGACTATGCCATTTGAAATACAGGTTAGGTGCTGCACTGTGCTCTAAATGCCTAGCAGGCTAACTGGCAGAGAAAATAGTATGGCCGAGTAGATGTATTTACGAGATGAGCTATGCAAATTCAGACAAGAAATTTAAATGAGCAAACCATCAATTGAGAGGAAAGTAATTTTTATAGCGGTTTGGCCAGATCCAAGATCTGCCTACGTCCACTCCTCCACTCAAACAGAGTGAAGTTCCTTGCTCAACCAAGCAACGGTCACAGTAGACTTAGTCTGCAACCAGGGTTGATACACAGCTTAACCCATGAGGAACATACTCCTCGCAACTTCTGGATTTCTAGGAGAACACCAGAGATTACAATCTCCCTTCCTTTGCGAGATGCAAAGGGAACCTACGACTGTCCCTAGCAGCTCGCACGACCAGAGGATAATATTGTTGGAACCTTGGTTTTGATGATGTCACACTATGAATCATGTTGAGGTAGAACTACATAGAGCCATTCATGTTGAACAAGTCATTCATATTCTAAGTGTCAGAAATGAAAGTCGATGCACATATAGTCACTTAGTCATATGAGGTCAATGCACATTCATGTCTTAGTTACATAAGGTCGATGCACATTCATGGTTGAAGTATAGAAGGTCAATGCACATTCTTGTTTGAAGCCTGTCAGGTCGATGCATCTATGTATCACGTTGAACATAAGGTCGATGCACATTTGTGCTTGTAGCTAGACAGGTCGATGCATATACTTGCATGAAGTCTGTTAGGTCGCTGCATGTATACTCTAGCACTATATCAGGTCGGTGCACTAGAGGACCTTGCATTCAGCAAGGTCAATGCACATTGGACCTTTTCTTTAGCAATGTCGATACACATTGAACCTTGTGGTCAGCAAGGTCAATGCACAATGGACCTTATCTTTAGCAAGGTCGATGCACATTGAACCTTGTGGTGATCAGCAAGGTCGATGCACATTGGACTTTGTGTTTAGCAAGGTCGATGCACATTGGATCTTGTCTTTAGCAAGGTCGATGCATATTCATGCATTCATTCTACAAGGCCGACGCACATGCAAGTGTTATGTTCATCAGGTCGATGCACATGTTGCAACATGTTCGGGCAATCAGGGTCAAGACACTCTCCCCAACCGTGGTGTGCGAGATAGAACCATCGTCCCCAGATTTTCCCAGCCTAACGGCCTATCTGATGATTAAACGCGTACACCTAGATCATCATCATTTTTTTTGTTATAGGGGAACATCAGATCCTAGAACACGGGAACAATCAACTGGTTCTTGAGATAATATAGCATAGATATCATATACTGATGCAATAAGGGATATAGGGATCAGAATACTTACCTGACTTACCTGACGGCGGTGAAAGGCAAGTTGGTGCTGCAAAGGAAATCATGAACAGGATTTTACAATATTACATCATGAAATATTCATTCAAACCAGAAGATTATCATTTAACCCCCATAATGCAGCAAAGAGGGGTTCAAACATCATCTATCATCGTTTCAGCAAATAAACGGTCCATTTTAGTCCACTCAATAATCTACACGGTCCACATAGGGCCGTGCAGATATTACAAGTTTTGAATATGATTGAGAAGAGGCACGGCCCTTATGAGGCCGTTCCATAAACTACACGGCCACTCCCCAGCCGTCTAATGTAGCGCACCGTTGGAGCTTAAACGGTCTTAAATGAGACCGTCCAGAAGTTACATGGTCTATTGATAGACCGTGTAATCTATGGCGATTTCAAAGAAATAAACCCTTCCTCTGCTGTAACCGATAGAGAAGGAGAGGATAAGGCCACCCACGTTCTCCCCTTCTCAACCCACTCTCCCATTCTCTCGTTCTCCCCTTCACTCTCATTCTCATTTCCCTCGTCTCCCCCCTCTTTCATGCGCACCAAGCACCAAGCCGCACACCGGAGGATGGCTCGTGAGGACGCGTCTGCTTTGCCGCTGGTGTCCACCACGGAGGCGACGTCGTCGAACCCACCGGCGTCGGAGACACCCGCGGAGGAGACCCCATAGCCTACGGTCGAGGGTGAAATGGCCGTGGTAGCCAGCGAAGCCGTCAAGGAGGAACAAGCACCGTCAGAGGTGACAGCGACGGCGACGGAGAAACCTACCAAGAGGGCTTTGTCATCTGAGGTAGGCCCCCCTAGAAACCCAGCCCATTACCATTTTTTTACCTTGCATGTAGTTTTGGGGGAGAATAGGGGCGTACGACCCCTATGAGGCCGGTTGGGAGTCCCTACGGGCCCTCACCACCGGCGGGGAAGGGTTTAACGCCGTCGGGCATGGTGGGGAAAACACGGTCGTACAGTGACCGTACAATAAAACCACAGGGTTCCCTTAGAACCATTCATAAATCGCACGGCCCAGGAGTGGCCGTTCAATGGAATGTGAACCGATGGTGTATTCAGGAGGTAGCGCGGTCTAAGGGTGGCTGTGACTGCATGAAACAGCCCTCTTCGGGCCGTTCAGAATGTGAAACGTTGAGAACAGAACGGTCTCCAACAGACCATGGGAAGCAACACGGTTTAAGGAAAGATCGTGCTAATCAAAATGATGAGGGGCTTGAGAGGGGAATGACACGGTCAGTTGGGGACCGTGCGTTCATTGAACGGCCAAAAGTAAGCCATTACCAAGTGTAGGCATTTTTCTTTCCCTCATTCCCTCTCTTCTTCGGAATTAAAGCAATGTATGTAAGTAAAGATGCTAACGCGAGGGAAAATATGGAAATGATCATGATCGCCACCAAGACACGAAATGCAAAAGGATGGCACCCGTACCTTGGAAAGGGGAGAGACACTCACCGAAGTGCAGCAATGTACGATGTACACGGTCTAGAAAGAACCTCCCAAGGGATGGCATGGCCCCACGATAGACCACTCCAGCGCTAGAAAATAAAGCGGGACGAAGACTAGGCTGGCAACTGAACGGTTTGTAGACGGCCGCTCACAGTGTCTGAACGGTTCATGGGGTCCCACTCTTCTCTGCAAACAGATGAAAGATGACCGTCCAACGCCGCTAGACTCCAAGTTGTAGGAATTGATCCTCCACCCCTTCCGGCCGGCCAGAGGGGATGGGCCTCCTGTTGTGCTAATACTGACCTGCAAAATCACGTTGACAATAAGAAAATAAAACATAAATTAGCCCTGGAATGTGTAGTATCTATAAAAGAGAATGTAAAATTGACATAATAACACAGAATGGTGGATACCTGGGGTGGTTTTTAAACCCCTATAGGGCGTGAAAACAATAGGAGTTGTTTGAAAATGAAGTGCAAGTAGTGGAAACATGGGAAGAAGAACAATAGAAATGAACATGCAATGAACGAACTGACAGTGGGACACTTAGACTAAAACCCAAATGAAACAAATACTCCCTTGACTGGAGGCTCAAGTAGATGTAGAGAGCCTCCTTCCCTGGCTACAGGTCGCTCAAGAATCTGACAAGGCTTCGCCGTCGATGTTAGATCTCCCCCCCGTTCAAGCTTGGACTAGGGGTGCTATTTATAGACCCCTGAAGTCCAACCCTAAAATTAGGGTTTTTCACTGAAAATTAGGGCGTGATAATAAAAGAAAGTCTGTAGATAATACTTCCATCTCCCACCAGGATCAAACGACACCCCATTTGGTGGAGAAACTGTGGAGAAAATGGTGGAAGAAGGCGGAGGTTTATCCACAGATGGAGAGAGAAAATCTAAATAATCCATAGATCCGGGGCTTGTACGTGATCGTTCGATAGACCACCCAATCCTGTACGCGGTCTACTGTGAGACCGCCTACAGCTGTCGGTGGGAAATAAATAAAACACTTAATTATCCAATTATCCACCGAACTGACCGGCCGACCCGACGCTGGACTCTTTAGGATACGACAGTCTATAACTAGACCACTCAATGATTGGCGCGGTCCAATGCCAGACCATGTAAAATGTGTCGATGATAAATCCTAAAAATTAGGATATATAAATAATTATCTGAAAAACCAACCGGTTTAGGACTCTGAGAGATGGACGGTCTAAAGCCTGGCCGTTCAATGGGAGTAAACGGCTACTCTTAGACCGTGCAACAGCTTATCGGTGGAAACTCAGAAAATCCAAATACATATCCAATAAATCACTTCGAGCCTGTAAACGGTTCTAAACAGACCGCTTAGTGAGGGCACGACCCATCGCTAGATCGTTTACAACCTGGACGCTTGAAATTAATAAAATGGGATAGATGAGCCTATTTACCCCAAAAATCAAGCGAAATTGAGGCTCATTAAGCTTGAACTTAAAAGCAAACCTAGCCATGGAGGGAGATACCCATAAAATAGGTCCAAAGGCTTGCCTGGAAATAGCCCAATGAGTAATGGACAACTCGTGGCATCAACAAATGGTGATAAGAGGAATGGCCCGATTCATAGGCAAAAAATGAGTGTCAACAGTGTCCTCAGCAGATGCGGGATGACATGAGACTCAACTCGTACTTGCAGACCTGGGACTCTAGGTGACGACCCGGCCCAAAGACGACATGACCAACGACAACACAAATGGCTCAGCACCTAACGTGATTCCTGAAGAGGTGAACGTGTCCCAAACAAGAAGTACTCACTCACGATCGTCCCTAGCGAGGGAAACATGTCGATCTATATGGTTAAGAAACCGGCATTGAGTCTCGGGTGGTTGTAGGTTGCTTAATAGTTCTACCCTGTCCCCTTTAACTAATATGTATGCATGAACATGCAACAATATAAGCAAAGAAAAGGGGAATGAAAGGATGAGAAAGACAAACCTTGATCGTCACCAAGGTTTAACAATGTCGAAAGGATGAAGAGATGGGAGAAACGATGCTGTGTACCTTGGAACATGAAGAGTTGATCACGCTTAAGGAACGGGGTGCAGGGACAATGTGGATCCAAACCTCCTCGTCCTCCAGCCGGCTAGAAGAAGAGGGCGTCACGTTCATATCATCCTCTCCTGTAAAACAAAGCCAAAACACAGAGGCAAAAATCCATTAGAAACTATAAGTGTAGCATCAATCCCACAGTGATAAAGTAGGGTTAGAAATTGAGGGCCAACTCACCGGGGGAGGGTTTTTAACCTTGGTGGAAGTGTAGAAAAGATAGGTGTGTGCATTGTGCATGCATAGGAATAAATATAGGGAGAAAACACACAATAGAACTGTAGGTGACCTTAGTCTGCATGTGCACTGACCTTAGTCTGCATGTGCTCTGACCTTAGTCTGCATGTGCACTGACTTTAGCCGAGGTACATTGACTCGGCCTGCATGTGCACTGACCCTGCACTAACCTTCCCCTTTGCATATTCCTTAACTACACTGACTTTCCCTACATGTGCACTGACTTTGCCAGCATGTACACTGACCTTGTCCTTGCCATATTCCATAGGTGCACTGACTTGGCTTGCACGTGCACTGACCTTGCCAGCATGTGCGTCGACCTTACCCCCATGTACACTGACCTTCTTTCAGCCCCTTGGCCTCATGTGCACAGACATTGCCTGCCCATGCACTGACTTGGCCTTCGTCCCTTGCACGGACCCTACTCGCACATCCACCGACCTTGCCTACGCATGCACGGACCCTGCACTGACCTCGCCCCTAGCATGCATGGACTCTGCCCCTTCGCCCCCAAACCTGCATCCGTGCATATGCACAGACTCCATCCCGCAACCTAAGCACCTGCACAAACTTCATCTGTTAACCTTGTACATTTGCATAGACTTTGTTCTAGAACCTGAACATGCCGGGGACTTTGTTCTTCAACCCTGTGAACAGTGTGCACGGACTTTGCTCTTTAACCCCGTGCATGACATGCACGGACTTTGTTCTTCAACCCCGTGCACAACATGCACAGACTTTGCTCTTTAACCCCGTGCATAACATGCACGGACTTTGTTCTTCAACCCTGTGCACAATAGGCACAGACTTTGATCTTCAACCCCGTGCACAACATGCACGGACTTTGTTCTTCAACCCCATGCACAACATGTACGGACTTTGTTCTTCAACCCCGTGCACAATGTGCACGGACCTTGTTCCTCAACCCCGTGCATATGCATAGACTTCAACCCCAAAACCTACATGGACTTCGTCAAAATGTGCATGGACTTTGTCCCATATGCATGGACTTCACCTAAACGTGCATAGACTTTGCTTGCACGTATGCATGAACTTCAACCCCAAAACCTGCATGGACTTCGTCCCTTAACCCCGTGCATATGCATGGACTTGCTTGAAAACTTGCATAGGCTTTGTTTTTTTATCCAAAATCCTACACAGACTTCGCATGCATTTTGCATCCATAACCCTGCACGGACTTGCCCCAATCTGCACGGACTTCGTTCCAGAACGTGCACGAGCCTTAATCCTTCATCGAGCCCAACTGAAGCCTCCACGGACTTCACCCCCCCAGACCTTCCCTGGGGCACCCCCTTTAACCCTTCACCGACGCAGGCCTTGGAGACCTTCTCCGACACACCCATTCTTGATCCTTCGCCAGTACCCCCTTCCTGCCCTCACCGGTGTGCTCTTTCAGTGCCTTTGCTGGCATGCCTGACCCCAGCCTTCTCCAGCACGCTCCCCGTGCCCTTCGCCGGTACACTTGTCCCGTCTTCACCGGTGCACCTTCCTCAGCTCTCCGTCAGTACACCCTGTAGTGGCCTTTCACTAGCACACCTCACCCATTCATTCGTCGGTACACCTACCCTGCTCCTCCCTGATACACCTTCTAATGCCCTCGTCGGTACACTCTCCCAGCGCTCAGCCAGGCTTCGCCGACACACCCCCTTCTTGGCCTTTCAACGGCCAGGACAGGAGACACTTCTTCAAGCTTGAGAAGGTCTGGTTTAGAGAGGTAGACTTCATAGACACTGTCAGGGGAGCTTGATTTTCTCATGTTGCTAGTAGATTTGCTATGACTACTCTGATTTTGAAGCTCATGCATATTGCTCAAGCTCTCAAGACTTGGGAGACCGACAAAACCCTCCCGGTGAGGGCAACTAAAGACAAGATTCTTCAGCAGATTGAGGGGCCTTGACACCTTGGAGGAGGTAGATTTTATGGATGCAGAGGATAGGAGCCTTAGGGATTCTTTGAGATGCCAGTTTGATGAGATCCTCTACGGAGGAATGCTATTAGAGGTAGAGATTGAGGGACAGATGGATCAAAGAGAGAGACAAGAATACTGCTTATTTCTCTTCTATCAGGGTTGGTGAGTACTCCTTTCCTTCCGAGGAGTAGATTAGAGGTTTGGCGAGGGACTTCTTCTCCAAGTTGTTCTCTGAGGAGGACCACTTCAAACTGTCGATTGCAAATGATCTCCTTCCACAGCTCTCACTAGAGGAAAGGGAGGCTCTCTCTTAGAGCTTTACAAAAGAGGAGGTTCGCCGGGCAGTCTACTCCCTTGTAGGGAACAGGGCTCCAAGTCTAGATGGGTCCCCCCTGGCCTTCTTCTAGCAGTGCTAGGATGCCATCAAATTTGACCTTCTGGCTACTGTCAGAGAGTTTCAGGAGAGGAGGGCTCACTTGGGGGGTATTAACAAAACCATCATTGTCCTCATCCCCAAGAAACAAGGAGCACAAGACTTTCGGGACTTCAAGCCCATCAGTCTGTTGAAGAGCACCTACAAGATCATCACCAAGTTGTTGGCTGAGAGATTGGAGTGAGTCATGGACAGACTGGTGAGTTGCTTCCAAGGAGCCTTCATCAGGGGGAGACATATCCAAGTAATTTCCTGATTACCTATGAATGCCTGCATGCCATGAAAGACCCTTAGACAAAAAAGGGTAGTCCTGAAGCTAGATTTTGAGAAGGCCTATGATAAGGTCAATTGGCTTTGCTTATTTGATGTGCTGGAGAAGATAGATCTTGGGAATACATGGATTGGTTGGATCTGGGCTTATATCTCTTCTGCTTCTTTCACTGTTCTTGTTAACAGGAAGCCGACTTCTTTCTTCCATAGTGACAGAGGGCTCAGGTAGGGTGATCCTATGTCTACTCTACTCTTTGTGCTCGTGGCTCACGTTCTCAGCAAGGTATGGCAGAGAGCAAAGACGCCTTATTAGGGGATTCTAGGTGGGGAGAGGTGGTCTCCCTATTACCCATTTACAGTATGATGACGATACCATTCTGCTCCTGGTTGAGGGGGAGCGGCATTTATATGTGGCAAGAGCATTGCTAGAGCTGCTGGAGGAGACTACTACCTTGAGGGTAAACTTCAACAAGAGTCTACTTGTTAGGGTTAACATGGAGGATTTGGCGATTCTCAGGGCGGCGCATATTATATGGGCTATCAGATTGGGGCTTTCCTCATCTTCTACTTGGGGCTCCCTCTGACCCCAAGTGCTCTTACGTGTGTATATTGGCTTCCTATTATTCAGAAATTTGAGATTAGACTAACTGGTTGGAAGGCTAGATTGCTTTTTTTGGGGGGCAGGCTTGTTCTTTAATGCCTAATTATCCCCAATTTCGAGTTAAGACTTTAGGTGCTCTATAAATAGACCCTAGAGGCCCAGCTTGAAGGGAGAGAGATCAGGGATCGACGGTGAAGCTCTGTCGAATTGTCAAGCAATCCTAGCACAAGGAGGGAGGCCTTCTACATCCATACAGGCCTCCGGTTCAAGGGAGTAGTCCATTTGTCGTGTCGTCTATCATCAGTTCTGCTAGTCATTTCATCGTTGCATGCACGATTTCTTATCGTTGTTCTCTGCTTCTTTCTATCATCATTGTCATTTTTACACACCCACCTATGTTTTGGCGCCCCCTAGGGGTTTAAAAACCTCTAGGTGAACCCCCATTCATGTTAGTTAGTCTATTCTCTTTCATTTCTAGCATATACTACACTTCGTGGATCTAATCTAGGGTTACTCTTGTTGGTGACACATTGTTTTGCAGGTCTACAGTCATCCAGCATAAGGCCCACTCTTTCTGGCCGACCAAAAAGAGTGGAGGTTGAAGTCCTACAATTTGGAAGGAGGTGGAGTGGAGCGGTCGATCATCATCCATCTAAGACGTTGAGCGGCTATCTCGTGGTCGTTCATCTTCGTCCTGCGGCCGTCCCTGAATAGTCCTACAACCTGTGTTCTTCATCCCGCGTTTCATTCCAACCCTGGTAGACGGCCTATAGAGAGCCGCACTTCTTCCAGGAGGTCCTTCATCGGCCGCTCATCATCCCAGCGTTGGGCAAAGGTGAGTGTCTCTCCCCCTTTCTCAAGGCATGGCACGTCCATCGTGTCCAGGGTCTTGGGTGGCGATCACACAGGTTCTTTCTTCACCCCCTCCCTTTCGGCTTCATTGATTTCTCGTGCTTCCCTATTCAAGAGGAGCAAAAAGTTGATTTCATTCTACTACCGGTGCTTTTGGGAAAAGTCATTTTTTCAATCAGCAGACTTTCTGGCAATCACGGTGGGACACCTAGTGCCCATCGTGTTGGTGTTTACTGACCCCCCCTTTTTTTATGTTTGCTAGTCTCTTTTTTTATCAAGTTGTCATAGGTGGCTGGCTGGTGTTTCACGTTTCTGTTCCCTAGAGGTTGTGCGGTCCATTAAGAACTGCCTGACAGTTCATGTGGACTGAGGTCGACCGCCCGTCATCATCCCCAGCCACATTTGCTTTGTGACCCTGCTACCTCCTGTGGCCAACCAGCACCCGCTCTTCCATTCTGCGGCCACTAGTCGGCTGCCTGACTTCCTAGCACAGGTACGTGCCTCTGTTTGCATTGTTCTATCTGCGGTTGTGTCAGGACCGCTCCAGGTCTCGCACGGGTTGTAACGGGCTGCCCACCTAGGTACGTTCACCAATGATTTAGTCATTTGTTTAGTATTGCCAATTTGTTTCACCTTTGTTCTGCGTCTGTTGTTGCCCCTTGCTATTGGACGGTTCACCCAGAACCACCTATCCTCCCTGGACGATCTTCAGAAGACCGCATATCCGTGCTACAGTGCACCCGAGCCTTAATTAGATTTCCATGTTACATTCGTTCCATGTTGTTTGGTGTTGATCTCTCCTGAGTTGATTTGTTGTTGCATGATTGGCATACTCATTTATCCATACGTGTTTGATCATTGCTTGCTAGATTTAGGCTAGACAGGAGTATCAGCTAGGGGTGCTGACATTACTTTTGGTCATGGCCTCATTGAGGATACATTTATTGCCATGATGGGTTGTGACTATGTGCGTGGTGTGAGTGATTTAATTTAATTAAATGAAAATTATTTTTCACCACTACAGTGCATTCTCCACCACATGTTTACTTCACTTATATATCCAAAGAGTGGGAGTCGGAATGAAGTGACAGAGGTTCACGGATTCTTGTTTTACCATGTTATGAATGGAAATTTAGTCAACATGGGTCGGCTCATGACAAAATTGATAGGGATATGCCGAACCCAATTGAGGAGATCTTTGCTGTATGCTTTACAGTTGACTGGAGTGTTCATATATGCTGGGATAAATATTGGTGCTGAAATGTTTATTCACGTTAGACAGGATGATATCTATAATGCACATAAGATCTTCACAGATTTTGGATATTACTGGGTCCCGATGGTGAGCTATGCCGTAATGTGCCAGTTTATGGAAAAGAATCAGAAAGTGAAGAAGAGCCCAAACAATAGCAGGGTCAAGGGGAAGCACCCCATCCAGTTCAGGCTGAGGATCAGCCTCCTCCACCTTCACCTCATCATATAGATCCAGAGATGCCTCCTCCACCATAGTACTTTCATGGGGAGTCCTCCACTCAGGCGACTGGACAACACTCTTGGGTGGACTATAAGACTTTTGATAGGCGTCTAACCGGGCTAGAAACTCGAGTGGACACTTTTGGGGACCAACTCTCTACTTTTGGGGATCACATAGACACAATGGGCAATATGCTTGGCACTATGTCTGCTCGCATAGATTCTTTCTCCACTGTTCTGGATACCTTTTCCACTCACATGACCACCCTCACCACCAGCCATGACGAATCCAGAGAGGCCTTTCACACCATGAACCGAGTCCTTCTTGATATGCAGCATCAAGACTAGGCCCGTGACAACACCTTTGCCAACCTTCACCACCGCATTCAGTATCATGACCATCATCTTACTGATATCCGGTGCCATCTTGGCTATCAACCTCCTAAGGATCAGCCTCCTGTAGATGGCCACTGAGGATGCTCTTCTGTTTCCTTCCTACAGTCTGTGTCTTTGGTCTTGTGTCTTTTGGGTCTACTTTTCATCTATCCTACCCCCTCCTTTGATGATGCCAAATGGGGAGAAGTAGTTATGCAGGTCTTATATAAATTATGTATGCATGTCCTTTTGCTTTGTATGCATGTTCATTTGTGAGGATCGCATTTCCCTTGCGTCTTGTAAGTCATTGCATTTTAAGTTGTGTCATGAGTGTCTTGTAGATGTCTCAACATCAATGTACTTTGTATTGAACTAATGGAATGAAATGATGAAACGAATGCACTTGGTGTTTGGCATTATATGATTGGCTCTTATCTTTCAATTCCTCTTAATTCGGCAAGTATGATTGAATAGTTTGAGTTTGTTTGGTTTGAAGTGATGTGTGTAAATGGATTGATTGCGTTGATTTTAACCTTCAAAAATGCTTAAATGGCACGCCAATGTACTTATGCTTTAGAGTTTTGTCATCATCAAAAATGGGGAGATTGTTGTATATCTCCAAGTGATTTTGATGATAACAAAATCCCAAACATATTTTCTATCACGTGCCATGTAAAAAGGAGAAGAAAGAGAGAGATACATAGATATACAGAGAGGAGGATTGAGAGGGGGAATTAGAGGCCACCAATCAAAGAAAGGAGTGCGAGGGTTCTTAGGGAGGAAGCATCTTCGCCTAAGTATTTTTTGGGCGGCTGCCACTTTGTTCTGTTCGAAGTCCCCGACGCCGAAGAGGGAATTCTGATACCTTGTTTTCTCTGGGAGAAGAGTTTAGGTGGGTGATTGTGTTTCTTCTTCCGATCGACCCCCTCTAGTTTTTCCCTCGTTGAAGTGTAAGTGAGAGGGGGAGAGGCAATGATATGAGCTTGCTCCCCCCCTCACCATCTATGCTTCTGTAACTCCTCAATGGAGCCTTCCATCTCATTCAATGTAACGGACGACCGAGTGACAATGCCGACGTCGGAATATGTTTGTATGCATTCTATCTGTTGACTATGGAATGAGTATACATGTATATATCAATGGGTTAACGAGTTTAATGGCCTGTTTCCTCTTCTGTATCATCTGTTCTTCTTCCCCCCTTTTGAGTTTTCTTTCTGTGGCCATTAATACGGCACCGTGCAACTGTGCCGGCACCGTGGAAGGTGATGTGCACATGTACACATCTCTTCGTTGACCTATGCATTGGATCAATGAACATGATCATGCCCGGCACCATGGCTTGTTTGTTCTGCTTCCTTCCTTTCTATTTGCGCATTTAATTGTTTCGTTGCGCAAACGGTTCCCATGGTCGTCTTCCCCGATGCCGAGCACGCCCCATGTGATTCTGTGGACCACAGCAACTTCCCCTCTCCCTGGGGTTCCTTCCCAATCGATTAGTGGGGGTCCTATTGCTAGAGATGTCTATAGGATCATTCCCTTAATCGACCTTGAGGTTGACCTCTCATCCCCCATTTGCTCCAAATCGTGGATTGAAGGAGATGAGGTCGCCCCTATAAGCTTCACACCCCGTTTCTCTGCATCACGGTCCTCCGAGCGTTGGCTCATTAATCATTCTGTTAACCTGCTAATCCCCTACATATATATACATCTATGCATGTCACCGTCGGTTCGCTAACCAAGTGCGATTCGCATGTGCACCATGCCACTGTTCTTCTTTTTGAAGAGTTTAACAGCCGGGGAGAGGGGGACATTCCCCAATACACTACTCTAACAGCGCTCTGCCCACGAGGGTTTGTCTATTGATGGTGGATTCCCTACGGACTAATGAGCACACAGAAATTGGGTTAATCCCGACACAATTCTAAACCCACAGTCCTCATACGGACCTTGTAGTAACCGTAAGTTGCGTACCCCTCGTAGGCTAGCCCTCGGGGTTTCCCTCTCTATCGGTTGTCCCGACTTGGACGTGGTATTGACTCGGGTCACGTGCCCCTCGCAGGCTAGCCATCGGGGTCTTCGCTCCCATCATGAGTAGCTTTACCCATCTACTCTTCACCCACAGACTTGGTGCCCCTACTAGGCTAGCCCTCGGGGTTTTCCTATCCGTTCAGGTTTGCCGGTCGCCATTGTGCCACCCGGTCCTTAGGGGTTACTCCGCCATGTGAGTACTCCCTGCTTCTCCCCGACAATCCTCCGGGATGGGGAGATGCTGCCGAAATTTCGGTTCGAATAATCTAATAAGCTAACTTAATAACTTCTTCTTCTTCCTTCTTCTTCTTCTTCCTCCCGTGACCGCGCCCCCTCTCCCTCTCTCTCTCCCATTCGACCGCGACGAGCTCCCTTCCGGCTGCAGACGGCGGCGGGGCGACGGTGCGATGACGTGGGTGACGGCGAGGCGATCGCGTGGGCATGTGGCGTATGTGGGAAGGGTGAAGGCTCGAGGTTCTTAACGGCGTTCTTCGCAGATGAAGCTCGGATTGGCACGCCTCGATGCAGAATGAAGGTAGGGTGACATTTCCTACCTCATTGCCTTCCATTCCCACAGTTTGTAGGCCGAGGCGAGGTCGAGCGTAGGTTATTTCGCGTCGGGAATGGGAAACCATGTCACGGGGAGAGTTCACCCGATCCACCATTTTGCGTCGCGAATCTGCATTCTAGGGGCGTAGAAGCATGCTAGGGGGCTTGGGGGTTATTTTCCCTTAGTTTCCCCCTCTGTGGGGCTTGTATGGGGTCAGAATGGGCGAAATCCGACGGGTTCACCATTTTTGCGCTGGTGAGGGTTGTGCAGTCGAACCAGGGCCCGCACATCCCCATGTGTGGCCCTGTGGGGACCACACTATGGCTCAGAGCACTGTGGACTTGTGCGGCCTATCGTGGTACCGCACGTCCCCTATGTGCTGCCCCATGTCAACCATCCATCCCCGAGATTTTGATTGTTGCTTGTGACTATTGCACAGTGCACTGGGGTGTGCAGCCAAGGCCTAGCCGCATAACCCTTCGTGGGGCCAAGGGCTAGCTGCACATCACCTGGCGCCATTGGCTTGGCACGCAGTGGGGCATGTGCGGCCTGTCCTGTGACCGCACATCCCTTCAGTTGTCCAAGGCCAACCACGCAGCCCGTGAGTTTTCGACCGTTATTTGTTACCGTTACGCAGTGTTTGGGGTGAGCGGCTAGGGTCTAGCCGCATGTCCCCATGAGTGGCCATGGGCTGGCCATTCATGTTCTGGTATCATTGGTGTATGAGTGGCCCAGGTGGGACCGCACATCCCTTGGAAAGGCGGGATCCTAGCCGCCCTTCCCTTGAGTGGCTAGTGTCCGACCATTCATGTTTCTTACCGTTGGGGTCGATGGACGGCCAGGTTGGACCGTCTTTCTCCCACGCGCGGCTGAGACTTAGCCGTGCATCCTTGAGCGCCCAATGATGGACCGTTCATCGTCTGAGGCCTAGCCAGTAGTTTCTTCCATGCCGATTCGAGTCCCAGGTGAACAAACCTCGATCCACGTGCTGACCCACAGTCTGACTGATGCTAGGCATCATGTGGGGACCAAGTGTGGGGCACCGTGGGGGTCCCGGGATGTGGCGTCTTCGGCTTACGTCACCATGAGTCAGTGTTCTACGAGGAGCGATCCTTGTACTCATCTACCTCCGGAGTCGTCTTCCGTGACTTAAGAGTCTGTACTTTTGGTGACCCATCCACTAGTCGTAGCTTCCACAGCACACGTGTGTCGGCCCACTGGGAGCACTAGTGTGGCGCAACCGAGAGAGATAGTGAGTAGGTTGGTTACCGTAGGGCCCCCGCGTACTACCGAGTCTGAGCTGGTGGGGGAATTACCAGCTAGAGGATAGACCTAGGGCGTATGGTCTGAGTGTGCACACGAGGCTGAGGGTTCGGTCACTTTTTGCTTCCCTTTGTCTTTTTTAGGTTTAGGGATTGCTAAAGTGCGCTCCCCAAAATATAGTGAAGCATCTGTTAGGTGACACTCATTGGGGTGAAATGGAGCCTGATCTGTGAAGACAGTATGTTGCTCCCCTCTCTTGGTATACTTAATGCATTGGTGCAGAGTTGACGGGGCAACCCAATTTTCATGAAGCCAAGGCCTCCCATGTAGCACCTTATAAGATGTGTCGCGTTGATAATATAAAATATCATTTGGGTGACAAAATCGCCCAAGGCTAGCTTGACTTCAACCCGACCAACCGCCTCCTCAGAGTCCTGGTTGAATCCTGAAATCTTGACCGCACTCACTTTTTGTAAGTAAGGTGCCAAGTATAAAGACTTGAAAGTCTTCAAAGCCGTGATGTTAATGGCTGCTCTAGCGTCAACCAGGATCCGATTCATATCATGCCCATTAATCGTCCCTCGCATATATAAGGGGTGATTATAGCACAGAGAGGACAACAACATGTCTTTGTCTGTGAAGGAGATGCTGGCTGCAAATGCCTCATATGCTTGGGCCTGCAACTCTGCAACATGAGCTTCATAGGCCTCTGGGTCTTGGAGTATCTTGACAAGAGCCTCCATGAGGTCTTTGCTCCAAGCGATGGCTTCTCAAATAGTGACATTTGTTGGAAATCGCTTCATATGATGAATGATTTTGCGGTCCGCTCGAGCACGGGTCTTGTCAAATGGCAGGACGATCTCCGCCAGAGTCTTCGAGACCCCATGAGGCTTCTCTCGTTTAGAAGGACGTTTCTTCCCATTTTGGCCACGCATATCTTCTTGGAACAGCGGTGCCAAAGACTCCTACGGAGGTGGCAAGGGTTTATCATGTTGGCCCTTATTAGAAGGATCCACTTGGCTTGTAGGCTCAACCCTACCGGAGGGGCCAGCCTGCTCCGATGCCTCATCCTCCAGTGGCGGTTTGGCCGGATCTTCTTCATCAGAAGAGGCGATTATAAAAGAGACATCACCTGATTTAGCTTCTGAGCTGGGGCTTGAACCCTCTGAGGAATTGAGGATAAAAGGGATTCCCCGAACTTGAGTTTCTAGGACAGGACTCGGTTCCTCCCCTTTGAACAATATGACTCGATCGAGAGTTAGGGGACTTTCACGCCCGTGTCCTCGTCCTCGGCCACGACAGCCGATATTTTTCGTCGGGCGACGTTGATACGTTGCCATGGGAGCCTTGTCCCCGGTGTTATCAACCATAGCACCTCGTCCCAAAGGAGAGTTGATATTGTCGGACGGCGGAACCACCACTATATTGCAGGAGAACTCTTGCAGCATTTCCTCGAGCATCTCCACAGTGAGCTCCTCATCCTTGTGAAATAAGAAGAGCTCTTTCGGGATTGGAAATTATTCACTCTCTTCAAGACGGTGGACCATCTCTCAGAGCCACTGAAGAAGGTAGGCTTTATGCCCAAATTTGCCCCATGGAATGTATTTGTCCAAAGTGATGACCTTGGTGGGGCGAGGGGGGGGTATACTCCTCCAGCTCGTCTATGAACTTTTGTAGCCGTTGTAAAGGAGTTGGTTTCTTGGGGGCCTCTGCAGCTACCGCTTGCTCAGCTTGCTTTTTCAACCTTCTCTTCGCCTTTTCTTGTCGGCGCCACCTCCTCTTGAGGGAGCCTTTTCTTATTTTTCTTTACTGATACCATCTCTTCCTGATCACTCGAGTAGATTAGGTCAATTGCCTTAATACCCGATCTAGTTTTCATACTTGGTGGAGTCAGTGGCTCGATCAGAGGTCGCTAGCCTTGTCTGTGCCGAGCTATCTGTTCTCGTTGTACCCCCCTTTTTTACTGGCTACGGCCTATATGATGTATAAAGGATACTAAAGCAATAAACAAGTATTGTTCTCCTGATTTACTTTCTATGCGTACAATAGAGATCAAAAATAAAATTTTCGTAATGTCGTACCATTCCAAGTTTGGGGGATTGGCTTTCCTTCCATGGCGGACAACTGATAAGCTCCTTTTTCGAGCATCTCGACTACTCGGTAGGGGACTTCCCAATTATGGGCCAGCTTCCCACTGCCTCCAATGGTCGAGATGCTTCAGCCTTTCTCAGAACGATGTCTCCTAGTTGGAACTGACTATCTCAGACCTGGGCGTTGTAGTAGCGAGTCATTCGACGTTGGTATTCCATGTTAGGTCTGCTCGGGTGCAACCGGATCTCGAAGGGGGGGTTGAATAGATCATGCCAAAAATATTGGCCCAATTAAATCTAAACCAATTGAAAACTAGTCTACAGCTAGATGTGAAAATGACACACTATTCAATATAGAAAGTGGTTTCAACAGATACAGTTCAATCGAGAGATCATGACACTATGCAAGAAGAACAGGAGAATGTTATTGGAAGGGCTGAGGTCGACGCAGCAACACTGTGAAGTCGACACACCCTTTTAAGAGTTTAGCAATTACACAGAACCGCTGCTCATTCCACTCCCTGTGAATACGTGAATTAGAACAATAGTGTGAGCGAGTACGGAGCTAGCTAGAGTATATGCTTAGTGTTCACAAGCAAGGCACAAACTGTGAAGATTTGAGACATGCAAACATTTGTGAATGGGGATAGGGGATAAGAAGCTGTCACACAAAAACATAACCCACTACATAGGAATTTTTAAGGAGGTTCGGTTGCAAAGCTGCAACCTACATCCACCCCTCAGCAAAGCGGTGAGGCTTTACTACACGAGGATGAAGTCCTCAACACACACACACACACACACACACACACACAAGGGGATGAACCCCCCCCACATACACACAAACAAAAAGAAGGAACAAGCTGCAAGGGTAGCAAAAACACTTCCGGTCTCTAGCCAGAGCATCGGACACACACTAAAATATAGACTTGAAGATGCAAGTGAAAAAAACACAACGCGAAATGAGAAAGGCAAATGTAGCTTCTTAACTTGGTTCATGAAGTTGAGATCCAGACTACTCTCTCTATCTTTTTCTTTCTTCTCAGATTTTTCTCATAAACGGGTCAGGGCTACTCACTTTTCTCTTCCTCTCTTCTTCTTTCTCTTTTCTTCTCTTTTTTCTCTTGGGGACGAGCTAATAAGATCTATCTTGATGCATGCTCAGCCAACTCTTCTTAGTTGGTAGAAGTGTCATATTTATAGAAGAGGATGTAGCAAGTTTTCCCTCCAATAGATCTGTATTTGATTGGTCAGAATAAACAAGAAGGGTCTTTGACCAAATACTTTTGCCAAGACTATTTGTGATTGGTTCAGCCAGTGAATTTCCAGACCTGTAGTTTTCTTCCAAGACCAGGTAGAAGAGTTTCCTTCCAGCATATCTTCATTTGATTGGTCCAGTAGAGGCAAGTCAACTTTCCCTCCAAGATCCTCTTATTTGAACTGTTGGAGGGGAAATGATGCTCCTTGCATATTGAGCTCTTCCAAAACTTCTCCTCATTGGTCCAGGACAAGAGAGGACACTACTCTGTCCTATGTACCTTCTCTTGGACTGTAATCTCATTGGTTGACTTTAAAAAGTAGAGTACCATAAAAAAAGACTTTACCCAAATATGATACCTAGCTAATCTACCTCCAAAAGGTGGATCTGGTACTATAATGATGATAGGGATAGTGGTCAGTCCTAGGAACCTCCTTCAGACCTCAAAAGATTTTATTTTGGATGTTTGCGGTTCCTATTTTTGGCTACTGGATGCTTTTTCGAACAGCTGCGGTTTTACAAAAAAAAAGGCCTGAAAGGCTTTTGGGGACCAACCTACATCAGCCTACTGATAGAGTGAGGTCGACGCACCTGTTGAGAGTATGCCTTCAACCGACTTCTGGAAAGCACCTGAGGTCGACCTATTGTGGAGGTGAGGTCGACGCATCAGTTGACAGATGCATTAAAGATGTCTTCTGTGAGGCAACATGAGGTCGACCTCCTATTGACAAATGTTGGGATGAGGTCGAGGTAGCCATGAAGAGTTGTGTTTACAACGGCTTCTGGAAGCCGCCTGAGGTTGACCTGCTAATGAAGTGAGGTCGATGCATCCCACTCGAAGGCCATTTTCAGCGATTTTCGTGAGGGTTTCAGGTCGACACCCTGAGAGCATGGGGTCGATGCATCCTTCACTGAAACATCTGTCAGTGGCTGCTGGAAGTGATGAGGTTGATGCATCTGCTGGGTGTGGTCGACGCAGCTAAGGCTGTAGGCTAGAATCTGCTTCTTAAAATCATTTGGAATTGACTCCTTAAGGATTTGGGGTTGACGCAGCTTAGAGCAAGTTGAATTTTCTTTTCTTCATTCAGAGCTCTTTTGCCCTTGATGTTCTGCCCAATCCTTTTTGACTTTATTTCACTAAACTGAAGACCATTTGCTCCTATGTTTGAGCACATCTAGTGCTCCACACTCCCATTTCTACTGTTGATCTTGTTGTTGGCTTGTTGTTGGCTTGTTGTTGCTTCCCAAGACAACTTGGCCGAGTGCAATGATCTATCAATATCACTCTTTAATCTCCCATTAATCTTGAGATATTTACACAAGAGAGTTATTTCATGATGAGCATAGCATGGAGGCAACAAAAATATTATCATGCACATTAAAGCATAGTTGAATCAATTCAATAGGATTATAATGAGTGATACTCAGATATCATCAAAATATCATTTATTTAACATTCTCCCCTTTTTTGATGATGGAAACTATGCATTATTATGAGTCACCTAAACAATGGAATCATGAAACGAACGATGACTCATCAAAACATCTCTCCCCCTTTGCCATCAGCAAAGAGGGTTTAAAGTAAGGCCACCATCAAAGTCAGAGTATAGGCACATGGGATAGCATGAGATCAAAAGATTATAATTGAATTTGACTCAACAAGCAATAAAGAAAATTAGCATGAGAAGCAACATGTCAAGATGAAAACGTAAGTTTTATCAATTGAGAATATCAAAGGCAGACAAGAGTAAGAGTAGAGCCTACTATTGAGAGGCAAACAGCCATTGTTGGACCACACAATTTGGCATCCGGTGCCATGAAGACACCGCAAGGCAACATAGTCTTGAGCAAGAGAGACAAGTGTAGAAATGTCCAAGGTTAGATGAGGTAGGGATATGCATGATATTTGAACATAGCAAGAAGATGCAATCAGAGAGCAGTTCAACAACCATTGAACTGATTTGGATTTCAGGGTTTCAAAATTTTTGGTTTTCTATTTTTTAGATTTTAATGTTCTCTATACAATGCATGGAGGAAGGAAATGCAAACCAACCAATTAAATGAAGAGACCTGATTACCAATTGCTCAAAGAGATGATGCTTTTATAGCAGCCAGGAGAGTTTATCACAAATGATCTAGAAATAGAATTTAGCATTGGAGCATATATCATCAAGAGGCCAAATTGTTATAAGGACACATGCCAGGAGAGCTGGACAAAAGTCTAGACATAAGGGGTCGACCCATGAAGTCGACACTTGGGATTATAGAGGAATCAGATTCAAGAAGCCTTAAGATGGGAGTACTTCAACCTGAAGCCAAGTTCATAAATACAGAGTTATAGATTTTCCAGAATCTTCAGTTATAGAACTCCAATGATAAAGCCCTTATCTTCAGATTGGTTTAAATCTGATGAATTTTAAGTTTCTCAAATATAAGCATTTGAAAATTTCTGCATTCAAAATTAGTAGAAATGAACCAATATTCCATATTTGTGCAATTGCATCTTAATGTGTGATTGTCTTGCGCTCTGATTATTTCTTGCTTGCAAGAGGCTTACCATGCCGGCTGTTTATATTCCCCCCGAGCTAGTCTTTCGCTGTAATTAAAGGCTCGGGACGTGACAAGTGATCATCATGATCTCCTTCCCATTGGGTCAATTATCGAGGGGCGGAGGCATCTATTCATGCCATTGCTTCTCTGCGGCCTTGGCAACAAACCTATCAAGGAGTCCTCATCGGATGAGGTCATCGATGGCATCCTTCAAGTTGATGTAGTCGGTCGTATCATGGCCGTGGTCGGGTGTGAAAGTAGCAATACTTCCTCTTGCTCCTCGTACTTGGGTCTGACTTCATCTTGGGAGGCCATTTGAGGAATGGCTCCTCATGGATCTCCATGAGGATTTGGTCAAGAGGGGCCGTTAGGGGCGTGTCGTTGTGGTAATTACCCCTTTCCTTGTCCTCTGAGCGGTCATGATGATCTTGGTCTCGTCGCTCCCACTTACTCACTCATCCCGAGGTGAGTCAGCATATCTCTTTCGTTCAGATCGGTCCGCCATAGTCATGCGGTCGAGGGCTGCAATGTTCTCCTCGCATCTGGCGTGCTTTTGGGCCAAAGCGAGGAGGTCAGTTAGGGTGGTCGGGGCTTCGACTCCGAGCGATTGTCGAAGGATGGAGTCCCGAGTGCCCTGGCTAAGTGCGGTGGTGGCGATGCTGATGTCGAGGCATGGGATCCGGAGCGCCTCTACTCAGAAGTGGGAGACATAGTCCCAGAGGGTCTCCTCGCATCCTTGCCAAATGGTGAGCTGGCTCACCACTGATTTGGCTTCCTTACGATAGCCAATAAAATTCTCCTTGAACAACTTCTTCAGCTGTTGGAAGGAGGAGATGCTCCCGACTGGCAGGGACTCAAACCATGTCCGAGCGTTCTCTCGAAGGGTCGTGATGAACGCTAGACATTTCACAGTCTTCGATGTCTGGTGGAACACCAGGTTAGACTCAAAATTGTGCATGTGGTCGGCTGGGTCAGTGGTGCAGTCATAGGGGGTGAACAACAGCATCTATAGCTTCTATGGGATGGGTGCTTCCATCCTCCTCCTGGAAAAGGGTGCGTGGAAGTCTTGATCGTCGTTGATAAGGCCACGAGTCCTGGCATCGAGCAGGACATCGTCTAGGTAACGGGGCTTATCTTGAATCTTGTCGACATGTCGGAGCCACTGGGGCATCTCCGGGTTGGAGTGCAGTGGGCTATGTACCACTGGTGAGGGTGAGCTGCGAAGATGCAGAGATTGTACGACAGAGATGCGGGAGGTCTCCTGCACTAGGTGAAAGTTAGCCATAGTAGGGCCCCCTATTCTGAGGACTCTCAAAAGGGATGGGCCCTTGACCGGTCTGCATGTTGAGAAGATCCTGGCAGATCTCCATCAAGGCCTGGATTTGTTGGCGCATCTCTACGAGCTCATTGGTGGCAACCTCGGGTCGCTATCGGGGGGAGGACGAAGCCTCCTGGGATCCCCGGAGAGAGGCAGGTGTGAACCGTGTCACTCAGATCAAATGACATCAAAATAATAAAAATAAAAACATGAAATATATATTGAGAAAAAGGGACTAAAATAAAACTAAGCATGAGCATTAAGTCCAAACAACGACTGGCTCAAAACCAAGGCCCGTGTTTTGTGCACATTACTATTCCTTGATCTATGTGGCATATGATCTAGAAACCATTATGGCGTTAATGGCTGAGTGATGGGCGTCAACGGGCAACCCATGCCCCCCCACCTTCTACAAGTCGGAAGGTCTAGCGTTTCACGCTTCTACGATCTCACGATCTTGGACAACTACTCCTCTAGTAAGTCAGAAGATGTGGATGACAAAAATCTGCTCGAGACAGGAGACCTTATAAGAAGCACCCATTCTAAGCCTTAAGCTTTCTACGCTCACTACACTCCCAACCCTTCTTGCACTACACTTCTTTTGAGCACTCCTCACCCACTTCGAACACTCGTCTGACTTAGACATCAGAGGGTTGTCCTCTGGAATCACACCCAGGGCTCATCCTGACGTCCTTCCCTTTGCTCGCAGGTGTTCCCCTCAAAAAGCTTCCCCTTATACCTGACAAAAAAAAATCAGAGGTGTAGCACACGGCTAGAATGACCACTTTTCGACCTCTACTTTTCTTGGCGTCGTCTGTGGGAAGAGTACAGAAGGCCTTGGCTTCCTGATCGCAACATGAGTAGCCACCAAAGTAAGTCTGCCTCATGGAGGGCATCCCAGGATGGCTTAGGGAGTGACTGTCAGTCCCATGGGGTTCGCCCTCCACATTCAGCAAACTCTGTAACTATGGAGTTGGCTGCGATGCGAGAGCAGCTCCAGATGCTGACGAAGACATATCAGGGGCTCCTGCACCAGCAGGCAGAGTGCGAGTACGGCACAACAACCCCTTCTCTCGATGGGAAGGGTAAGGCGACGGTCTACTCCCGCCATGAGTGGACGCCATCGGTGGCTTCTGCCACATTCTCATCTCGCCCGCGTTACGAGTCTCTTTACCTCCCATGGAGCACATTCCATTCCAATCGAGTGTACAACGACGTCGAGTGCAAGCGGGAGAAATAGGCATACTATTTGGATGAGATCATCTAGGGGGCCAGGACGAAAGGCATGGTCGATGAGGAGGTCGACTTTTGGGCCCCCTTCTTCTCAGAGATCCTGGAGGCACCAAACCCCCCAAAGTTGCAGCTATTGTTGTTCACGTCTTACGATGATACTAGCGACCCAACCGACCACTTGCATAGCTTTGAGTCCAACCTGATCTTCTATCGAGCCTCAGATGTTGTGAAGTTTTTGGCCTTCACTACCACCCTCCCGGAGAATGCCCAAGCATAGTTTCAATCAATGTATGCGGGGTCCATCTCCTCATTCCAACAGATGAAGAGGATGTTCAAAGAGAACATTCTCTACAACAAAAAGGAGGAGAGGATCATTGTTATCCTCCTCGCCATCAGCCAAGGATGCGAGGAGTCCTTTTGGGACTTCGTCTCCCGCTTCTGTAAGGAGGCACTCCACATCCCTCGCTTGGATGTTGGCATCATGACGACCATGTTGACGCAGGGCATACGAGACACCACCCTCCAGTGAACCCCGTAGACATGCCAAAAGTGACATCATTCTAAGTATATCTCTTATCACTTTATAACTCCTAACTTTCCCTATTTTTTAGATTTTTTCAGGATTTTCTCTAATTTTTCGGAGACCTTTTGAATTAATGTCTCTTTTCTCGATTATAGTTTTAATTCCGCGTTTGGATCCATTCACCCCCCTTTGGATCCACTCTCTATATTGTAGTTCACATTCCCCAGGCCATCCAACACTTCCGTCGGACCAGGACCTCTATTATGACACCTCCGTAAGTCCCCGCGAGCCTGGGATTCCCACTAGGACGTCGGGCGGGTTGTACCCCCAAATCTGGCACTATTGAGTCAAATCGGATCGCATGGTTTTACAGCCCGGAATCGGGACTGTCCTGTTTAATTGCGGCCCTTCTAGGACTGCTACCATTAGTTGGCGGCGCAGGTGTGACCACCTAGACCTTGAAGTGGCTCTGTTGTGACCGCATCTAACTGACTAAGTGCCAGGTTCTGTTAGTCAATTTTTCTTGAATTTCAGTCGACCTAGTCATGTTTGAGTCGACCTTTAGCCTCTAACTCAACCTGAGAGGTGTGGGCTGGACCCTAGTTCGGTTCCACCATGTCTCGGGCGAGCTAGGAGCCCATTAAGTTGACTGCTGTAGTCTTGCTGGTTCCAAATTAGTTGCGATTATTATTGGATCGTGTTTATCTCCAAAACGGGCATATGAGGACCGTTTGTGTGGTAGAGCGGCCCAGTGGAGGCCGTTTCCTTGTTGTTGTAGCCCAGGAACCTGCTACTCTAAACGGCCCATTGTGGACCATCTTCCTTTTGGAAACGGCCCATCTAGGACCGTCCTTATCTTCCTGCGGCCTACGAAGGGCCATTTTCATCCTTTGACGCTGGGCCTTGTCCCTCTAGCCCAGTATCGACTATTCCGATCCATGATAGACCGTTTATGCCTTGTTGCGGCCTATGTATGATTGCAACTCAACTAGAAGCTTGTCATCTCATGTGTTTCTTGCGTGCCTCGATAGTCAGGCCATGAATGGCTTGTGCTGCAATCAAATCCTAATTGTATTCCTGTCTTTTGAAAGCCATAATCTTATGGCTTCCCATTCAATTATTGAAATTTCACATGATCCTAGAAGCTAAGTTACATAGTTTGACCTTGAAATTCCTGGCCGATTCCAATGAATGTCTAGATATTACTTGGGATCTTAGATCCACCAAATCAATGCCAATGCATCATAGGGGCCCGATCTGGTCCTGGGAGGGGCACCTAAAAAGTACTAGTGTCTCGGAGAGTTGTAATGACATGGTGAGACATAGCACCGAGTGCATGACTAGCATGTTGTCTATGACATTCATTTTCCCTATACATTTCTACAAGTTATTAAGTTCCTACATGGAATTTATCACTACATGACTTGCTTGTTGCGTGCTTGAACGGCCAATTCCTGGAAATGATATATCTCAGTTCTACTTATTTCGAGTTATTCTTTTATTCCCATCATGACTGGTGAGTGTTATTAACTCCTCGCATGACATTTAATTAAATTGGTTAATTACTTAAACTTTGCCTACTATTACCTACTAGGCGTTCGCTCACCTAGTTGTTCCCCCCTTTCAGGTAATTCCGAGGATGACTCGTAAATAGAATGGGATGGGCAAGAGTGAAGACCCTGAAGTGATCCATTTAGATGATGAACCTAGTGGCTGTCTTAGCATTAGTGATGTCTTTGTAATGGCTATAAGTTGTCCTTGAGAGAGTCGGTTGTTATTAATTGCTTGCTGATTTAGTATATGCTTGAATGCCACGTTAGCATGAGATAGGAGTCCTAGCTTGCTGCAAATGCTATCACCGCTATGAGAGAGTGTTCCCATGACCCATCCCGTGACCCGATCCGGACACGGAGGAGTGTAGACCACCCGCGACTCACACCGGTTACTCAACCGTGCGGATCCACGCGCTTCAATCTCTAGGGATGAGTCGTGAGTTGCGTTTCTTGTTGAGGACATTCTCCTCTTTTGGGGCTCCTTGGAGTCTCGCCGAGGTATTCCGTGTGCGTGTCTTGTTGGTTGCGTCTGTCCCAGGCGAGTCGAGTCATCATAGCGAGTCCGAGGTTGCATTGTCCGCCCGAGTCACACCTGTCCCACATCACATGGCTACCTTCTAACATCAATTCATACACAAGTTCAACACTGTTATGACTTTGATCATAGTCTATATTTGGAAGAGAGCCTTTGTATGGACGAAGGCCGCTACTTTGGCCTTTATGACATCAAGCAGTTGATGACTCAGGCACATGTACTTTGATTGCCCAATATTTCGAAGGTGTTTGAGGCCACATGTGATGCTTTTGGCGTCAACATAGGTGAAGTGTTGAGTCAGGAGGGTCACCCTATTGCATTCTTCAACGAGAAATTAAACTATGCAAAGTTGAAGTACTCCATCTATGATAATGAGTTTTATGTGGTAGTACAGGCTTTGAGGCATTAGAGACACTACCTACTACCACAGGAGTTTGTGCTCTATTCAGACCGTGAGGCCCTCAGATTTCTACATGCACAAAAGAAGCTAAACCCTTGACACAGTCGATAGGTAGAGGATCTTCAGGCCTATATATTCGTCCTTAGGCATCCAACTGGTGTGGAGAACTGTGTGGCAAACATACTGAGTCGTCAATCCTCCCTCTTACCTATTGTCCACATGGAGGTCATGGGATTTGAGAGACTCCAAAAGGAGTACCCTGATTGCCCATATTTTGGTTCGATCCACGCGGAGCTCCAGCCTGACCCTCCTAAGAGCACAGTGACTACATCCTTTAGGAGGCTTATCTTTTTCGTGGGGATAGGTTATGTGATCTACAGACCTCTGTCTACGAGTTTATGATATGGGAGGTTCATGCAGGAGGTCTCACCAGTCACTTCGGCCGGAGCAAGACCATCGAGTTGGTTGAGTACCAGTTCTTTTGGCCTAACCTGAAGTGCGATGTGGCTTGCATTATGGCTCAGAGTCGCACCTGTGCTATAGCTAAGTAACAAAAGTAGAGCTAAGTAATGAAAGTAGAACACCGATTTGTATACTCCTCACCCCGTGCCAGATCGTCTGTGGTAGGATGTTAGTATAGATTTTGTTCTAGGGTTGCCATGTACGATGTGAGCAGATTGACTAGATACTTGATGAGTAGGTTGTTACCTCATAGAGCGGGGCTTTTCAACACCATTTAGTTTGTTGAAGAGGATGATCACCTACTAAGGATGCGTGGATCACACGCGATGTAATGACCCAAGATCCAGATACCGAGAATAACTCGATACCATTCGAATCTTGGCTCGCCACCCACAAGTCAGAGGGCTCGGAAGGGCTATAAAGGACTCTGTAGTTAGTTATTTAATTACAATTTTAATTTTATTTCATGCTGCTATGGGCTTCATATATTGGTTCACTGCATAAACTAGATCGAGACACAATTTCATAAGATGGTTATGAGGACCCACGGTCTGCACCAGGAGTGGGTTGATGTGGAGGAGCCCCACAGGATCAGACAAAAGACTCATGGGCGGACGAAGGTGATCGACTGGTGGCTGTGGTTTCCAGACCAGTACGCAGACTAGCAGAGAGGCAGAGTCCCAGTTGTCTCCTACGCTCCAAACAGCTCAGCCTACCTCTGACAGTACTAGGAGACATACACCAGTCGGGTTCAGATGAGGCCGATAAGGGTATGTATGAATGCTTTCTAGATTTTGATTTATATGCTTCTGAGACATGTGGCTAACGAATGGCTTATGCAGGATGCACGCGACAGAGCTGTAGTAGACTTATACGCCCACCTCCATAGCTTGGAGGCCCAGCTAGCGATTACTTGTTCAGATCTAGAGGCTCTGGTGAGTATGCACTATCTATATGCTCTTTCTCTTATTTTGATTATTATGATATGTAGCCACTAACGGTCTTTAATGGATGTAGTGTGCCTAGCAGGGAGAGGTAGTAGGAGGTGCAGGAGGGGCATCGAGCTCTCGGGGCCCGACTGTCGAGGTTACCACCCTAGAGGAGAGGCTGGTGGGAGCAGTAGTGCGAGCCGAGGCAGCGGAGCACGACCTTGCCGAGTGGGTAAGCTTTAAATGGTATTCAAATTGATTTTAGTTAAAGATGAGATATTAGGTTGTGCATCTGACAGTGGTGAATATTACAGGTGGCTGAGCTTCAGGAGGCACTCGCTCAGGCTATAGCCCGAGATCGATGGATCGCGGAATTAGAGGATGAGGAGAGGCGTAGTCAGACGGAGGTGAGTGATGTTTGCTCTCTCCCTTCTCACTTTTCTTTTCAAAATATCTTTTCTTTATGGTACTAATGAAGCTACCAAATGATGCAGACTACACTGTTACAGGATACCTTCGCTCGGGCCATGCTAGCCGATGGTGAGCTGACGATCTGTGATCAACGGGTCGCAGAGTTAGAGGAGATGTTGAGACAGTGAGAGGCGTTGCCCAACGACGTCATGGAGTTGAGGATCCACCTCGAGGTGGAGAGGAGGGAGCGTGCTCGTGAGTGGGAGGAGTGACTGATGAAGCGTTAGGAGTGGCTCACGCAGGAGCAAGAGCTTGGGGATGCGAGGATGCAGATAGCCACCTTGCAGGAGGGGCTACGGATCATGGAGGAGCGCCTCCAGAGAGGGAGAGAGCTTGCGCGGGCTGCATGTCTCTCCTTCACTAGCACGACGTACTTGGCAGGTTCCTCTACTCGGCAGAGGAACGAGGCCGGTTAGGCCAGGAGGTCCACAGCTTCGCAGGGGTCGATGAGGCCCCCTTAGGATCCTCCCAAGGACAGGGGTGAGGGACTAGTAGAGAGTGGTGGTGAGCGTTAGAGAGATATTGTTGTACACCACTATCTTATCTTTGTACACATATATTTATCCATGCATATATAGACATGAGTTTTTGATGTTACCTGTCGCTTCCTTCTGATTGTCCTTTGTGTGTCTGCTTTTGCTCCTGTTCCTGTATTTCATACTAAAAATAAACAGATTAATTCATCTGTCTGGCTTGGCCCCTTGCTCAATAAGATCCTTCTAAGGTTGAAACTGTTAGGAATTAGAGCCAACCGAGCACTGTATCTGAAGTTCAGAGTTTCATTGGTTTGGCTGGTTATTATAGGTGATTTATCAAGAATTTCTCTAAAATCGCCACTCCTTTGAGAAGACTCACTAGGATGCGAGTGGACAAGGGAATGTGAAGAAAATTTCTTAGCTCTTAAGGAACATCTCACCACTGCACCTATATTGGCATTACCCGTAGAAGGTGGCAGATTTGACGTTTATACTGATGCATCTGGCATTGGTCTAGGTTGTGTTCTTATGCAAAATGACAAGTTGATTTGTTATGCTTCAAGACAGTTAAAATGATCCTTGTCCGTCTGCTATGGCAATCTACGGTTTCCTACTCGCGTGGCTGCTGGCCATGGCTGGCCTTCGGGAGGGACCCCCGCCTCCCCCCTACCAGTCGCTGGCATTCCCTGATGCTATAGATCCACGCACTGATCCTTGTGCTACAGTCGTCCGTGCGGGTGTTGCTGTTGTGAACGCTGGCCCGGCTGGGGCCTATGTGCCTGTGATGGGCCTCTTCCTCCGGTTGGTGTCCATTGTGGTGATGCTGTACATGGGACCCTAGCTACTTTTACAGCGCACAATAATCATTCTGTGGCTAGTGCACTTCATGATGCTTGTCCGGCTGGAGTGCCATGTGCTGCTACTGCGGGCAGGGCCCTTGGGGCCATTACTGCTGAAGATTCCCCTCCTCCTATACCTACTCGTGACCACTTAAGCCTTCCACCGTCCACCGGTGCACAAGGGCATATTGAAGGTTTCGTAGAGTCCCCAGCGTCCCTAGGAGCTATTGGTGCAGCGCCAGCGGTCAGCCCTCTCAATGTAATCTTAAACGACCAGATCTATGCCTTGGAGTATGGCCGTGACGCTGGTGGCCCCCGTGCTGATGGCCATCAGAACCGTGACCTTGCTGCTGCAGTTCCAGGGCCAGGCCATCAGCCTACGGCGACAGTAAGGAGGACTCAGTGGATCACAAGCTAGCAGGTAGAGCATGACCGTTGCGAGCTCCTTAGGCCCCAGCCACAACAGTGGGCATGGCAAAAACATCCACATGTGACGAATGGTGCACCTAGGGACCAGGACCATCATCTACTTGCACATCCGCCAGTGGGAGGCCCGAAGGTTGCTGACCAGATCTGTGCGCAGCAACAGCAATTGGCACCACAGCTTGTGGTAGACACAAGGGGCCAAGAATAGCCGCGTGGACGTACATCCTCACGCCATCCTTTTCAAGATAGACAGAGAGGAAGATCACGTTCAAGAGGTAGGCATCCAATTCCAATCTCATCCACACCTTTGGCTTGGAACTCCCTTTTCAAGTCTCCATCTGGATCGCAAGAAATTGGTCTTCGTTTTGTTCCTCCGGAAATGAACAATGGAGTCAAGGTCGTAGTTTTTGAGAAGTTCGATTCTGCGGATCTTGTAGTGACTTGGTCCATGGCATTGGTTGGGTATGTGGTAGGATTGCATTTATCTTATAGCCCACTCCATGCATACGTTAAGTCCCGATGGGGAACAAATGCATTTGAACTCTATCTTCTACAGAATGGTTTTTTTGTTTACAAATTTGAATCCAAAGAGGATTTGCGCTGGGCTCTTGGCTGAGCCCACCCAAAAATACTAGGTCTTCCAGCCCTTATGGGAAGTGTCCCTGGCAGAAAGGGTCACACAACTCCTCCCCCTCTTCGCCTGAAGGTAGAAGAAGCCCTTGCCCGCATGGGTATGGTCCTTCAACTTGAAGAAAGCGTGGAAAAGGTCCAGCGAAATGTCCACCCCGCACGAACGACAAAGGAAGATGAAGGAAAAAAATGAAGGTATAAGAGTTGGAGATCAACTGGACTGGAGCCAGTTGGTAGAACCGAAGCAACTCGGCAACAAAGAAATGGAGAGGCAGGCGGTACCCGCACTTCCAGGCCAAGAGGAACGAACAGAAGGGACCAGAGCGAGTGTCCAGACTGGACTCGTGAGGCTCCGCTGAAGAGAAATGGTATCGCCATGGGAGCCTATACCGATTCTCCAACTGCTTCACCTCGCCTTCACTCAATTCACTGCACAAAGGCTCCGTTGGCATCGTGAAGACCCTCGAGGCCCGCTCAATCTCCCGTCCCTCGACCTCAGGATGTTGATCTGCCATGAGACAACCAGAAAGACCAGAGGAAGAGGAGGAGAGCCCTGAGCCAGATGATTCAGAAGGAAGTGAAAGTTGACAAACTGCCACTGTTGTGATCTCTACGAGCTCTGCAAAGGCTGCTGTAATTTTTCACTCCTCTGGGTCACTCCCATGGCGCATGAGCCTCTCACAAATGTAATAGTGACAGAGAGAAAAAACCTAAGCAATGGAGGCCTGGGACGCGAACATGCGCTATGCTTATATACCCCCAACAGGAAGCGGCGCGATGTTCCAGTCCCTCAAAAAAGGAGGCCTCCACCCATTAATTCATAAGAATTATTATCATTATGGGTGTATCCTTAGGACAACTGCATCAAGTGGCCCCTGCCAAGAGAGATTTGTCAATCACCTCGAGCCACCAATGTCTTCCCCAAAATGCTACTCGATCGAGCCAATCCTTGGCTCGGGAGTAGGAGGGGGACAAGTGGAGAGGGAGAATTCTACCGCCTGAAAAGAGCAGCCAAACGAGGTCCTACCATACCAAATGAGGCCCAGCTCCTTAGAGTGACAGCTCCCCTAGGGCCCACTCAACTCAAGCCCAATAAACCACTTGGATTAAGCACTTCCTAGGCAGCCCTCGGGTTGGGAAGTCCGAGCGTTAGATCAATTGGAAAGGACCCTTTGGGAGTCTAATATATCCCGCCCGAGCCTTGCACCTATCACTCGAGAGCCCCCTTGAGCTGGTGCCCCATGCTCGAATCGACTGATGAAAGCTTATCCACGTGGTTGTTAGGCGCCCTTGAAGAGCAGGGAGATCAAAGGGATAAGGGAGATCAAGAGTCCCCATGTTATAAAGAAGCCACGAAGAGGACGTGACTCCCCCAGAAACTCCTCAGCTCACAGGGCTCTTACGTTCCATGAGTCGCTATATAAACCTAGAAAGCCCTCCTGTGAAAAGGTAAGCGCTACTAAGCCACTCTAACCCTAAGTAAGAGCCACTTCACCACTTAGTGGAGAGGGATCTTGCGCCCCTACTTCCTCCTACCTCTCTCCCTAGCACCAGAGCTCTATCTGATTTGCTGACTTAAGCAACAGAGGGTTTTTCCCAGGGAACCATCCCTGGGCACCCAGTACCATAACGCGAGTGACTAGTCAGGGTCACGTCTAACGACGCAAGTCCAAAGTCCCTGACCACGTGTGCACACACTGGTCCACTGCCTAAGCCAGGCCTCTAGCTAGTATTCCCCCTCCGAAGGACGCTACGGTTGGACCGAGGGCCCACAAAACTAGCCTAAGAACCGTAAACCGGAAAAGTGCCCAGCTACAAGAGTCGTCACGTCGAAGCGTGCCGTAAGAGTACGACTAGTGGAGGCTCACAAGACACAGACTCCAAAACGAGTGCCGAAGTACAGATAGGCTAACCAAGTGTTGTCCCATGTACTACAAAGCACCAGTGGCAGTACGACCACTGTCGACAGACTTAGGACAAGGCAGTTAGACCTACTCACGTAACGATCCTTGAGTCTCACGACTCGGAGGCAAGATCATCACAGACAGCGGAACTAGCCGCTAATCAATCTACTCCTAAGCCAAAGGACACAATGCTCCGCAGGAAACGACACACGGAGATCCTGAGGGAACACCGAGAACCCTCAACACATCTGGATATGCAAACCGAGGTAGAATGACATCTCGAGGCATCCAGAAACATGGTCTCAAATTGGACAAAGCCGCTGAGACACACACAAGGTCGCATGTCAACCCCTGGTCTCACCGAGTTGACCGAAACCTGACACGACACATACACACAGACACACATACTGCATGCACAAGCACTATAGGCCGTCCCATCATGGTCACTGCCCTCGTAGGATGTCAACAGACACCCACGGGTCACGGGCAAACCACGAGATCAGGCCAAGACAAGCAGGAACCGGAGCGGTGGACGACGATTACACTCTGGGCAGAGCGAACTATCACTCAACCGCTAGGTAAACCAAGCAGTCAAGGAAAGCCGCTGCAAGACCAGAATCAAGGGCACTGACAAGTCTAGATCAAGTCGTTAGGGAACTGTTGCAGTTAAGAAAAGACCACACCCAGTCACCTGAACCGACCGATCCAGAAACCATCAACACACAGACACTGCCCTAGAACACAAACCTAAGATAGATAGACACACAGAATAGACATAGAACCGAACAATGGCCATCATGGCCAAAACAGGACTGTAACGCACCTCTATAGGGGTGTTACACTGCTCTGATGTGCCAAGGTAGGGGCGTCAGGGCAACCAGGCCTACAACTACAACTCGGACTACGTAACGCACCGACCAAGGCACGTTACACCACCTGACGTGCTAGGACAGGGGCGTCAGGGCCAACGGGCCTAAAAGTCTAATATGAATAATGTAACGCACCAGGAGAGGGGCGTTACACAATGTGACGCACAAGGAGAGGTCCGTCAGGGCTAACCAACTGACCCGGTCTTCAAGGCAAACACGATCGTCGAGGAACTGACAGTCACAGTCCTCGGAAACCACAACACGTAACGCACCAAGCCAAGCGCGTTACAGCTATGTGACGGTCCTATGCTGGTCTGTCACACCAACCCAGCCTCGAAGAATGTGAAACGACCAACGATTGTGGCGATCTATCAAGGGACTATCATACAGTGTGACGGTCTCTAGAACGACCGTTACACAAAATCGGCGAGCAAAATAGAGGAACGACCGAATCGGCCCGTTCCACAGCCCATTCACACCGAAGCGCGAGGCAAGTCAAAAAGAAGCCTATCCCACCAGAAGTCCATACATTGGACTTTCAAGCCTTTGAGAAACAGAAGGAAAGGGCCAAAGGCACAGCAAACCGTCCACCGCCAAGGTCCACGGAACGACGAGAAGGCCCCTCGCTCAGGGAGAAAATGAGAAACAAGTTGTACTCCTTCTCTCGAGACAAGTCCTGGCTCCTGTTCAAATGGGCAACCAGTTACAACAAAATCACGTTGTCGGAACCGAAGAGGCCCGATGACCTGAAGAAGAAGGATGACCCTCGCTTCTGCCATTACCATCAAATGCTGGGGCATACCATCGAAGATTGTTATGTCTTCAAGGACGTCATTGAGTCCTTAATAAAGAAGGGAGAACTGGGTATGGGAGAGCACAAGGTGGATCCGCCACAGCCACATGAAATGCCCAATATGACTTCTAGTGCCAACATGATATCCCTATATCAAGAATTACCTGAAGAGTGGGTGGAGGCCAGCACCCGCACCACGTATGATGCCTTCATCGCGGCGCCAGTTCAAGATCAAGGCAGGTGGCAGGCTACACCCAAGAAGAACAGAAGAAGATCGACTCCTCAGCCCGCCCCAACAGTTCATGTTAGAGGTGTCACTCCCTGGCCAGCACCGCCACCGGTGAACCCTGTCTGGCATGATACGGCCCCTTGGCTGGTCATGAGGTGGCCTACCTTCAAAAAGAAAGAACATATCCCGGTGCGGATCCACAAAGAAGTCAGTCCGGTGGTCGAGAGACTCCAGGCCATCATTGATGGGCTTGAAGATTATGAACAGCCCGAGATTCGGCCTGTTGAGCTGAAAGAATATGTCCCCTGGGAGGGGATCAAATCCCTCAAGCTGACCCCCGAAGTAGAAGCCCAGGTAGAGCAAGAGCCTCCCTTGTGGGGTGAATTCCCTCAAGAGCAGCTACCGACTGTTGCAGAAAAGAAGAAGAAAAAGAGAAGATCCAGAGGTAAAAAGAAAAAAGAGGTCGTCGTCACCTGCAACACCCTCTCGGCGCTATTCGACACCGCCCTCTCTCTGGAGGAAGAAGAAGAAGGGGCATCCTGTGACTCGTCGGAAGCGAGCCAGGCCGAAGCATCCACCTCTCAGCATGCCACCCGGTCGGGGAAGAAATGGGGATGCCCTCCTCAGGACATCCGCAACATCATGCAAAGGGGCGAGCAGCCGTACCAAGTCCCCGAACCAAGGGTTTGGGGTACGGAGATCCCCCCACTGTTGTGTCTTTATCCGGAGAAGACGAAGAGCCAGAGAGCTCCCTCTTTCGCTGAGTTCCTTCAGGCCCATACAAAAAAGCAGGTGTGCCCACAAGGACCACGGCCAACCAAGAGAGCCAGTGATGGTGACATCTCCTACCACTCCTCATTTTTTGAGGGTCTCGTTGCCCGTCGGCTATGCTCCAAGATGTTCGCCACATTTTTCTGAGTCATGGCATGTAATTTTCATATTTTCTTGAGTCATACTTATGTAAATTTTCTTTTATTTGAGTCCACTACCTAGGTTTATGAGTCATTTACCTAAGTCTTGAGTCATAAGGATAATTAGATAGGCTATTGGGCCCAATTCAATGGGCTTGGCCCATGGGCGCCCTCCCCCTTCCCCACCTTTTTGTATATCTGGACCTTGTAGCAGTTTAGTTATTTATTTAAAATTCTGCATTATTATTCAGTTGTTATTGTGCTATCTCTGCAGTTATTTGAGCTTCTTACGTACCTTCACACCATCCTTTATCTCTTCCAAGTCTTTGGGCTCGTGGGAGGTAGGCCGAGATTCGAGTCACGTCGATTTCTTTTTGGTACTCGGATCCTGGGTCGCTATAGTTGGTATCAGAGCGAGGTTGTGGAGGTAAATAAGAATCTGGAATAATTGTAGTAGTCCAGAAGGTCCATGAATGTCCTGTACAGTCGGCGACTAGCTTAGGGCCCATGTGTTTTATTGATTTGTGATTGTTTTCCCTGATGCCAGATGAATTATGGCGCCGAGGAGGAGGACTCGTTCCCAGCAGGGAGAGTCGGGTGATGGTCCAAAGGAGTAGAGCAGAGTTACGATTCCGGAGGGCGCAGCAGGAGGTGTGTGAGTTCCAGGAGCAGAGGATTTCTTTCGAGGCATGTTTCAGTATGTTCTTCAACAGCAGGGAGGTGAAGTTGGCGAAGGTTCATCGTCTCGAGGTGGTCATGGTCGTGTGCTGAAGGAGTTCTTGCAGTTCCAACTGCCTCCTTTCAACGGGCAGCCAGATCCGATGGCCAGGGAGTGGCTAGATGATTGGGAGAGGATCTTCAGTGCGATGGAGTGTGCTGAGGAGGAGAAGGTGGTATTGGCTATGCATCGATTACATGGATCAGCCCGGTCTTGGTGGACGTCAGAGTGGGGAGCAGTGTTTCAGTCTCATCCTCTTCGACAGATCACGTGACAAAAGTTTGTCATGGCTTTTGAGCGTGTTTTCTGTCCGTCTTTCATTAGGTCGCAGAGGCTGCGCGAATTCTTGGAGTTGACCCAGGGTGACATGTCAGTGATGTAGTACCGATCCAGGTTTATTGAGTTGGGCCATTATGCGTCTCATATTATGGCAGATGAGGAAGTGAAGACTGAGCAATTTGTGGGAGGTCTGAGGTCAGAGTTGAGGCATCCCCTTCTTGCATCGGTATTGGCTAACCTAGATGCAGCTTGCAAGGCAGCAGCGACGTTGGAGAGAGATTTGCAGAAGGTTCAAGGGTAGGGCAGTGCAGGTTAGGCTCAGGCAGGTTTTAGTCAGCCGATGGACGTGCAACATCAGAGTACTGTCCAGCCCTCAGCAGGTGGTTCAGGGACAGCTCAGTCTATGGCTTCAGCATCGGAGTCGTCATCCCTTGGTTCGCAGCTCAAGAAGCTGCTCAAGGAAGGTGGTCTTGGCAGGAGGCATCGAGGTCGTAAGGAGCCGACGCAGCAGTCGGTGAGCAGTGTTCAGCAGCCTGTGTCTTTTCAGCGCCAGGGTTCAGTGAGTGGTTCTCGTGGCGGGTGTCCCAAGTGTGACAGTTCTCATCCAGGCAGGTCATGTTCGGCGCCCGTGATTTGCTTCAGGTGCGACCAGCCAGGGCACATGACACGTGACCGTCCGTAGAGAGTCAACCACATGAGTTTCAGCAGCAGCAGCAGTTTCAGCCCCAGTAGTTGTCATCACAACCGCAACACCAACAGCATGAGTAGTTTTCTCAGTTGACTCGGTCAGCTACTGTGGGGAGGCAGAGATCCCGAGACAGAGTTACTCACATGACCCTGCATCTTTCCTCGAAAAAAAGGGGTCCCAGAAAATATCTCAAACGCTGTGGGCTAATATTGGTCATACAGGGCAAGTTGAATTTTGGTAACATGGAGAATTATCTGTTGGATGGAGAACTACAAATTAATTCGTGTGATTGTAGGGGGTAAAAAGGTCATGCAAGGCAATTTCTTACAGTGGTGTTAAACTCCTTTTCTTTCCTGTTCCCAAAGCTGTAATGCCTATTTCCATTTTTGATTCTTTGGCTTTCTAGGACATGGCCCAACCTTTTGGTGGTGAAGGGTAGAACAATCAAGTTTACCTTTCCAACGTGTGAGGCTTCTGATGGACATGCTGTGTAACAAACTAGTTGAGTCAATGTTATGCTGTTGGATAACATAGTAGATTATTTAAGTTAATGTCATGTTGTTGGACAATGTGTTTATGATGCTAGATGTTTGGAATTACTCGGTTAAAGGTGTGCTGCTCACTAGTTTTGACGCTTTTTACGTTTGCTTTGATAGTTTGGATGGAGCTCTTCAAGTGGTTCAATAGATAACAGTGCTTATAGCATACACATAGGTGTCTTTAATGGGAAGGCGAGGCATGCACGAAAGGCAGATATTGAAATGTTGGAAGTAAGATTATATTAGAGGCATCTGGTTGATGTGGGCTTTTGGGGTAATGATAATTCCTTGATGATTATTCGTACGGGAGATCCTCTCCTCCCACCTTGTTACTACCTCTTCACACACTCAAACACACACTAACCAATTGAGCACTTTGTGATATTCCTTTGATGGTGAATGTCGTACTATTTTGGTTGTCTATGTAGGCAATTGTTGCTTGGGACTCACCTCATAGAAAAACGATGTGGATGAGTGCGTATGGTCAGTGTCCAACTCCACCCACCACTTGCCTCCCCACGTACCCCCCAACACACACACACACACACACGAGAAAAAAAAGGTGTCGCCAACCTAATTATGCTTCATGGATATATATTTATTGTGTCTCATAAAAATGGATACAAGTGGAGCTTCAAGAAGGATTTTAGGATAATCTGTCTCCGTCTCACACGCTCTCTCTCTATCTCTGTCCTTGGACCAGCGGATAAACTGAATTAAAAGTTGATATGAATATTATGTGTTTTATTAGTCTTTTCTCTCAAGTGTCAAATTTCATTTCAAGTGCACTCCACTCAATAGCATGGCTGTTTTATTATTCCAAAAAAATATGGATTGTACCACTAATTTTATAGCATAAATAAAGCTAGTACAATCAAAGAGTAGAGGAGAGGTTCCTCTATCTCACGGAAGAGAGAAAGCAAATCTAAGTGTGGTCCAAGGGTATGAATCTAGGCTAGTAGGGTGGAAGGCGCGACTTCTCTCATATGGGGGAAGAATGGTGCTTTGCAAATCAGTTCTGCATAGTCTCCTCATATAGTACTTGTCCAATTTTCAGATCCAGGGGACAATTGCAAGGAAGTTGGAGTCCGTTCAATCAAGATTTTTCTCGACAGTCGACATCGGTAGTGGGAGTAGAGGTTGGCATGATATTGCATGGGGCAGAGTTTGCAAGAGCAAGGAAATGGGAGGAGTGGGCTTCAAAAAAGTCAGGGACTTCAATCATGCCTTACTGTGCAAATGGCTGTGGTAGCTTGGTTCTGAAAACAATGGGATATGGTTGCAGGTGATTTGGAAGAGGTACCATGGGAGAGTAAGGGACTAAGACATGATCCCAACTTCTTGGCACAATATGTCTCCCATCTGGAGGGGTATCCTGAGTTGCAGGGATATCATTATGCATAGTGTACATGTCTGGGTGGGGAGTGGGCGGAAGTGTCTGTTCTGGAAAGACAGGTGGTGTGGTGACTTTACACTAGAGGACACCTTTCCATTGCTCTTTGCGATTACCTCTACACCAGCGGCATTGTTTTCTCAATTTTTTTAGGCACAACTATCAGGAGGAACTTGGGCTTCATCCTTCAGAAGAAATCTCATGGTGTAGGAGATTGATCAGTTGGTGAAGCTTCTATCCTTGCTCTTAGTGTCAACGGCATTGATAAAAGGAAGGTTCTCAGTCAGCTTAAGTATACAATCTTATTGCAGATGGAGAAGTCAGGCATGATTTTGTATCTCAGATATGGACCCCTAAGAACCTTCTGAAAGTGAAGTTGCTTATATGGAGGATCTCACACGGATGCTTGTCGACGTGTGATTGGTTACCTCCTTTCTTGGCGAATATTCCTACATTGTGTTCTCTCATGGATAAGAGGATGAGACCCTTGATCATCTTTTTGTAGGCTACTTATTCTCCAATGAGGTTTGGACATAGCTTTTGAGCAAGTTCGCAGGTACCATCTGCTTAGCAGATAATGTGCAGCTTTTGATAGGAAGATGGCACAAGCGATGGACTCTCAAGGGTGACAGACTCATGTGGTGGCTCATCCTCTATGCTATCCTTTGGGCTTTATAGGGAGAAAGGAACAATAGAGTCTTCAAAAAGGAAGCTAGAGTCTCAGATGGAATTATTTTTTTATTTTGGAGAAACTGAAAGAGTGGGTTTCAGCTAATGTAATGTGGGCTCTCACAGTTCTTTCCTTTTGACTTTGTTGGGAGGTTAGTGGGTGCCACATCATCTTGGTGTGGGGAATTTTTGGATAGCAAGCTCTTGGGATCACTCTGAACATATTTCTATTTCTCTCCTATCTTAATTTCAATACAATTTTGTGGTACCAACCACTTAAAAAAACATTAAATGCACTTCCCTCTTCCACTCATCAACAGACACATGCAAAAGAAACTGACTTCAGTGACACAATAAAGAAAACTTGGAAGGAGATGTTTTCAACTAAAGTCTACTTCCCCGAAAAATGATATCATTCCGCTCCTGCCAAATGCTCCTGCACATTGCATGCGGAAGGATGGTGAGAATCAAAGCTCTCGGGTTTTGGATGCTGTAATTCTGCAGGATTTGAAGTGTCACATTTTCTGGACTGTGAGAAAGTTAAAATTGACTGAAAAAAAAGTATGGTCGACGACCCTGCAAACCTCCCTTGAGATAGGGCAGGTGTTCATTGGGTGATCAACATCCTCATCCGCACTATGGCAGAATGCACAGGATAAATCCCCATCTGAACTTCATTTGTTTCTATATACCTTAGTAATGATTCTTTTCTCAAACAATAGCTACATGAATGCTTTTGCTTTCAAAGGAGATTTGACCTTCCAGGCTTCTTGGAATTTCTCATAAAGTGGGCATCTACTTGCTAGGAGATGGTAGAAGGATTTGACAGAAAATTATCTTGAATTGTACTCTCAAACCATACTGTCTTGCCTGTTACAGTCTACTTGAACAGCTTGCAGCTGAGATAGAATATGCAAGTACTCATTCTCTTCATCCTCCTTAAGGCCTCTTGGTAGCAAAACAGGTCATTGAGTGGAGCCACTGTGCTGTGTAAAGCACTGCCTATCATTCCCCATGTGTCCTGTTCAATGTTGAAGATTTTGGGGTTCACGTCTTTGAGGTGCCTGTCACCACACCATATGTCTCCCCAGAATAATGTAGACTGTCCATTTCCAATCCTCATTCACACCATTTTCCATGTGTAGTCTTGCCTTCACAATCCCTTTCCATACTGGGGATATAAGTGCAGTATTCTCCATATCTTGGTAGAACTTATGATGTTTTGCATAATGCTTTTGAATAAATAATCTTTTCCACAAAGTTACATCTTGAGCCATAAGTTCCCACTGCCACTTTCCTAGGAGAGCCAAATTAATCTGTTTTTGGTTCTCGATCCCAAGTCCACCCAGATTTTTAGCATGGCCATTTACCTCTGATGTGAAACCATATTCTTTTAGCCACTGCGAGTGTTCCATTATTCTTTTTTTAGAGGAAAAGTCGATATCATGTAACTTGGCGTGATTAATATTGTGTATTGTGGGTATTAACTAATAGGTATCAAATGTCCTTTCAAGTAAACTCCATTTCTAGTGGTTCCACTTTTGTATTGGCAGTTACATTTGATGTGTAACATGTGTTACCATAGCCTTTGTCTCTTCTGTCATTTTATTATTATTATTTTCTTTTTTCCACTGTACTTGTATAAAATCATTTAAGTGAGTGAGTGCGGTTATAAATTTTAAAATTGAGGCACGGCATTTTTAACGACACTTGTCCGAGCAGATCATGCGATAGACCGCCAGGTGGGCTTATCGATCTGGTGAAAACCGCTAGGCAGTGTCATGCGGTCCGGGGGTGACTACTTTTCGATTTGGAGTCGTTTTAAGGTCGGTGGGGTAGCGGCCTTGCGACTGACAGCTAGGCTACGTCTAGCGGTCAGGCGGAGGACCGCCACCTTGCTTGGCAGTCCGTGAGTGACCGCCTAGGTTCTGGTGGTTTCTTGGACCTTGCGGTCCGGAGGAGACCGCTAGGCTCCCTAGCAGTCAAGAGAGGACCGCTAGGTGACTTTTTGTGTTCGCCGTGTCCGTTGGTGTTATGTTGGTCTCTGGTTGGTCCGGTTGAGACCCGATGACCGACTTATGACCCCGTGAGTGTCCCGGACGCCCCGTGGAGACCGTGATCGTATTTTTGGGTGTCCGAAGGTACTGAGTTATTCCGATTAGCGTGCCGATGGGTCTTGGGGGTCCGGGTGACCCCATTTGTTCTGGACTTTAGTGCTTTCGCTTGAACGAGTCACCGTGAGTCAGCATGAGTGCGTTGGGGCTTCCCCGCACGACGTGAGTTTCTCCGAAAAGTGATTTCCGAGTGGGCCATGTGTGTGTGGCCTTGGACTGTGAGTCCAGTTAACCAGCCTAGGGCTGGAGGTTTTCCGTGTGTCCAGTGGATCAGAGATCCACTCGGCGGCTTGTGAGTTATCTTGAGAATTGTCTCATCGTGATTTTAGACCTAGAGATTAGGCCAGATTGATGGCTTTGTGCTGTCACATGTAGCGGACTTGACTCGAGTCTAGTGACTCAAGGACCGTTGGGTTATTAGGTCTACTAGGTTGTCCAGAGTCTAGTGGCCGTGAGCCACCTGTTACTCTGTGTTACTCGCGATGAGTGTGTGCGTGATTTTCAGTGTCCACATTTAGTGAGCCCCCACGAGTTGTAGCTTTCCTACCCATGCGCGTGCGGACCCACTTGGGAGTGATAGAGAGCGTGACCCAAGTGAGACGATTGTTAGGTTGGTTACCATAGGGCCCCCACGCGCAGCCTGAGTCCAGGTTTCGGGGGAAAAACCAGCTAGAGGGCCTGACCTAGGGCGCATGGTCTGTGTGTGGACATGTGACTGAGGGCGTCGGACCCGTGCTGACGAGCGCAACCCCAGCTAGTCCTTGTTCTGTGTTCCTGGTTACTGTACGGTGTCTCAGTCTCCGCCTGGGGTGTCTCAGTGAGACACCTGAGGCTGCGGACTAAGTCGCCAGTTGACGCATCTGACCTTACTTCTGGTGGATAGGTACTCCCGTCACTTGACGTCAGTTTGTCATGACTCGAGGTCCCGTTTCTCTTCTGCGAGATGAGATTTTACTTGTGGTTTCGGTGTGGGCCTTCGTGTGTGAGCACAGGCCTTCGCGATAGAGGTGTCATGACGTTTTTCCTAGTAGTGTGAGTAGGGTGGTACGTGCCCTGGCAGTCCCTCGACCGTGGGATCGAGGTGTTGGTTTCCATTCCAGTAGGAGTAGTTGCAGAGTCATGGTTTCATCGGCTGTCATGTTTCAGGGATTCGTGTTTAATTAATAGTTTAAAATTTAATAATTATACTAGAGTCCAGTGTCCTAAGGAAAGACAAGTACAATTGAAAAAAAAGAAAGACGTACTCTGAGGTCGGGGGAAGCCCGATACAGGTACCGCTGGCAATTATGAACTCGCCACACCAGGAACCGCGGAAGCAGAACGACCCACCTGAAAAGCAAGGGTGAGTCTCGGGTCACTGGCTCAGTAGGGGTCACGCGGATCCCCAATGAAAAATCATGCAGTAATACGGAACAACAGCTAAAACTATAGTAGTAGTAAAGTAGGAAAACTACCACTAGAAAGTTGTAAAGAAGAGAAAGCAGGAGTAGGGGACAGGTAAGGGAAGAGGGAAGAAGCCGTATCGACAAAACATGGCTACCAAGAGGACATCGGCCCCTGAGCTACTCTAAGCAATGACCGAAGGCTAACCCCAAACTCGAAAGGTCAGGAGTTACCGATTTGTCGACAAGCACAAGGCCTAAGACAAAACAAGCCTAGAAAAAGGCCTAGGCAGACGCAGACACAGACCCTACAGCTCACACGACTTGATCGTCATGCACGCTCCCCTAAACACAATCGCATAAATGACGGGAGTGTCATGTACACCACACTAAGCTGGTCCTGGGTAAATCCAGACACAGACCAACTCAACAGGGGAAGCTGATCTTGGACAGAACCAATAACATGCTAACTCGGAAGGGGACACAGACTCCGAGAAACACGAGAGTCACGTGTCACGTGACGGAAGCACCTCCTCACTAGAAGAATAGCCAGGTGCGTCCATTGACGTCTTACACTGCGTCTCAAGTACCTCTCTACGGACGCCTGAAATGGCGGAGACCGAGGTACACTCTAAACCAGAACAAGAACTACAATAACGAGTGACTAGTCAGGGTCACGCCTGTCAGCGCAAGTCCAAGCCCCTAACCACGTGTGCACACACTGGCTCATTGCCTAGAGCCAAGCCTCTAGCTAGTATTCCCCTCCGTAGGACGCTACGGTTGGACCGGGGCCCATGGAACTAGCTTAAAAATCATATCTTGGGAACTGCCCTGCCACCACTCCCAGGTGGGCCGACATGCCAAAACGTATCGTCAGGCTATGGCTAGTGGAGGCTCACTAGACACAGACTCCAAAACACGAGTGCTGGAGTACAGACAGGCTAAACACGCACTGTCACACGTACTATAAAGCACCAAGGTAGTACACCGACCACCAACCGACTCAGGACAAGGTGACTAGACCTGAAACTACAACGATCCCTAAGTCTCATGACTCGAAGTCAAGATCATCACACAAAGCGGAATGAGCCACCAATCAGTCTAATCCTAAGCCAGAGGAAATAACACAACCGCAGGAAACAACTTACGGAGACCTGAGGGAACACCAAGAACCCTCAGCACACCTACACACACAAATCAAGGTAAGATGATACCTTGAGGCATCTAGAACCACTATCTTGGGCTAGACAGAACTGTAGAGACACGCACAACGTCACCTGTCAACCATTGGGTCACACTGGGTTGACCAGAATCTGACAACGACGCACAAACACAACACCATACACAAGCACTCCTGGCCATCTCATTATGGTCATAGCCCTCATAGGATGCCAACAGACATCCACGGGTCAACGTAAAGTTATGAATTCCCTAAAGATACTTCAACAATCTATTTTGATTTCTAGTTCATTGTGTTAATGGGCCTGAATTGTACCCAATTGGGCCAGTATCCAATTGGTGGTCCTAACACCGGGCTTTCGTGTTATGCTTAATCAAGTCACCGCGGGGCAGCGTGAGTGAGGAGGGCTATTCCCGCAAGTCGCGGCTTTTCCCTAAAAGTGGTTTTCCGTGTGGGCCATGTGTATGGCCTATGGACTGCGAGTCTAGTTAACCAGCCTGGGGTTGGAGGCTTCTTAGCTTCCCTTTGGAAAGGGATTAGGGTTGGCGGTCGTGAGCCACCCTAATAATCATTATCGTGGTTTCTAACCTAGGGATAGGCTAGATTGACAGCATGGAGTTGTCCTATGCAACGGCCTTGACCCCGAGTCTTGTGACTCAATGGCCGTTGGGTGTAATAGGCCTAGTCGACTACCTAGAGTCTGGTGGCATCATGCCACCCATTTTCTGAGCTAATTATGATAGACTTGTGCATAGCATGTCCGTGTTCCCGGTGGTTTTCATTGAGAGTCGCACCCTTAATGGCCCCCACTAGTTGTTGCTTGCCTAGGCACTTTCCTGTCGACCGACATGGGAGCAGGTGGAGAGCCACTGTAGCTTCCCGAGCATGTGTGTGCCGACCCACCTGGGAGTAAGTGGAGAGCTACACCTGAGAGAGACGATTTTTAGGCTGGTTACCATAGGGCCCCTCGTCTTGTAGCCAAGTTTGGGCTAGTGGGAAAACTAGGTAGAGGACCCGACCTAGGATGCGTGGTCTGTGTGTGCACACGTGCCTGGGGGCTCCAGACCCGCACTGACGAGTGCAACCCCAGTTAGTCCTTGTTCTATATTTCGGTTACTAGTTTGGTGTCTTAGTGTCTGCCTTGGGTGAGTAGGGAGACACCTGAGGTGTGGACTAAGTCGTCAGGGGACACATCTAACCTCGCTTCTAGTGGGTTGTCCTCTCATCACGTGATGAGACTCTCATGACCCAAGGTTCGGATTTCCTGTCTACTAGACGTGGTTTTAGGCGATTCCTATGTGTTTTCTCATAATAGAGGTTTAGGGTTTCCAATAGAGATTACCATGGTTTTGTCCCCGATGATATTGAGTTCATGATAGCAAGGTCGTGATCGTGTTCCCAGACCGTGTGGTCTACGGCTAGACCTTAGTCAGCAAGGACAGGCCTCCACGATAGCGCTACCATGGTGTTTCTTCTGGCAACATAGCTAGGGTTTTCTTGTCTATCTGGTGATCCCCTGATTGTGAGATTGGAGTGTGTTTTCCAGTATAGTAGGAGTAGCTATAGAGCCGAGATTTTACTAGCCATCGTGTTTGCTATTCCAGCTGCTGTTGCTATCTTTCATGAGTTCTCCTTGTTACCACCATTGTTTACGGTTGGGGTTTCGTGGGACCCTACTGAGCCAGTGAGACGAGACTTACCCCCTGCTTTTCAGGTGTGGCAGTTCATCCTCAAGGTTCGAGGGTGCAGCGTAGAGTTTCATAGTTGCCAGCTCACCAGGCCAAGTGTTCACTCAGTGTTTGGTAAGCTTCTCTATCTTAGACTATACTTTATTTGGATTGGACTATGTAGTTAGTTTATTTAATTGTTGTCGTACACAAATAGAAATAACCAAGTCATTTATTCATCATAAACCTCAAAGTATTTTCATTACATCTTTCCATAATGAACTAAGAACTCTCTTGACTTAATAAAAGAAAATTATAATGATTGACTCAAGAAAATAGGAAACTCATGACTAAATAACGACACTGATGGTTGGAATGGCTCTACGCTCTTCACTCTTGTCCATTCCCATCTGAATGAGTTTCATCATCAGAATTACCTGAAAAATAGGAGAAAACACTAGGTGAGCGAACACTCAGTAGAATTATATCTCAAGTGCAAGAATGCTTTAAGTAATTACAAGTTCCATGAATGCAAGTCTAGCCTTGCATGTACGTATGAAAATGACAAGAGAAAGAATATTGCAAGAGATAAAGGAATCAACAAGCAAGATTTCATGTAGATCGTATATCAAGATGGTCAAGCATGTAAACATATCAAGTCATGTCAAGTGAATTGGCTATCATGTTATCAAGCAAGTAAATACTCGTTTCGGGCCACGCAAGTCATGTCATGTCAAGTCAAGTACGAGTTGTGGAACATCAATCAAGCAAGTCATGCACTTCGGTGCAATGCTACACCGTGATCAATAATAGCTCCCATGGGCACAAGTACTTTCAGGTGCTCCTCCCCAGACCAGATCGGGCTCTATATGTGGAAGCATTGAGTCATGTATATTTTGACATCCACTATAGTAATAGCCAATATAGAGTTCCAAGGGATATCCATTGTAGGATGATAAGATAGATCTCATGAATGAAGGAATTCAAGGATAGAACTTTGAACAAGTATGACTCCTCGTTAAACATTCTGAAATTCGAGACATATCATAAAACTGGGTAAATGGTGCCCATCAGGCTACCATGATTTCAGAAAATAGCGCCATACGAATGGTCGCTTACTTTCTGTGAATAGAACAAGCTGGATGATATAGCGCCCATATCCTGGTTGCTATATCAGTAGAATGACGGCACTGGACAAGTCACCAAATCATTCTGGCGCCCAAGTCAGTGTCACCAATTACTGATAGATAGGATAATTCTCAAAGAGGCCAAAACTGCAGTCTAAGAGGGCTAATATATCACGTTCCTTTAGAGTGACGTGATAGAACACGGTGTCATGGATTTTTAGGGTACAACCTGCTCGGCGGCCTTGAGAGAATCCAAGACTTCGCGTAGACTTACAGAGGTCTCTATGATAAAATCACCAGTCCGAAGGAAGGAATATCCCGTGGAGGGCTCATCTATCACCGAGAAATAGTTTGGGTAAATGATAAAACACCAAAAAATATGGACTATACTCACGGACTAGAATATAGTGCTAATAGATAACCCATTGGAATGGGTTACAGAAATCTCCTGAAAAAATAGAAATCAGGGAATTGGCTCCCTGGATAGTGCCATTACTTCATTAAACAGAGCCTTTCTGTTAAGGCGTTACTTCTATTTCACATTTATTTAACGAAACATGGAAGAGCCATACCCTGGGAATTGGCGCCCTGGTGTAGACACGCTAAATTTGACATTAGCATTAGTAAATATCATGTTACCATATAATGCCCCAAGTGGATTCCATCTTAGGATTGAATAGGGTGAATATTTCTATTTTCTGCTGAAATGGCACCCTTCTTAAAAAATTTAAATTTTCTATAAATATCTAGTTTCTTTTTCTTTTTCCTTCTTCTTCTTCCTTCTTCTCCCTCCCATGACCACGCCCCTCTCCCTCTCTCTCTCCCATTCAACCGCGGCGAGCTCCGGTCCGGCTACAGACGGCGGCGGGGCGACGGCACGATGATGTGGGTGACGGCTAGGCAATCGCATGGGCGTGCGACGGGCGTGGGAAGCATGAAAGCTCGAGGTTCCTAATGACGTTCTTCATGGATTAAGCTAGGATCGACACGCCTCGATGCGGAATGAAGGTAGGGTGACGATCCCTAACTCATCGCCTTTCCATTCCCGTGGTTTGTAGGCCGAGGTGAGGCCGAGAGGGCATTCTTTTACGTCGGGAAGGGTCGAGCATGCATTGGGAAGAGTTCGCCCGATTCACCGTTTTACGCTGCGAATCCACGTTTTAGGGGCGTAGAAGTATGCTAGGGGGCTTGGGGGTTATTTTCCCATCATTTCCCCCTCCGTGGGGCTTGTATGGGGCCGGAATGGGTAAAATCCGGTGGGTTCACCGTTTTTGCGTCGGTGAGGGTTGTGCGGTCGAACCAGGGCCCGCACATCCCACGTCCAGCCCTGTGGGGACCGCACTACGGCTCGGAGCGCTGTGGACTTGTGCGACCTATCGTGGGACCGCACATCCCCTATGGGCAGCCCCATGTCAACCGCCCATCCCCGAGTTTTTGACCGTCGCTTATGACCGTTACACAACGCACTGGGGTGTGCGGCCAGGGCCTCGCCGCATAACCCTTCGTGCGGCCAAGGGCTAGCCGCGCGTCACCATGCGTCGTTGGCTCAACGCGCAGTGGGGAATGTGCGGCCTATCTGCGACTGCACATCCCATGCGCGGTCCAAGATCAACTGCGCATCCCTAGAGTTTTCGATAGTTGTTTGTTACCGTTACGCAGTGTTTGGGGTGAGCAGCTAGGGTCTAGCCGCATGTCCCCATGAGCGGCCATGGGCTGGCCGTTTATCTTGTGGTACCGTTGGTGGATGAGCGTCCCAGGTGGAACCGCCCATGCCTTGGAACGGTGGGATCCTAACCGCCCTTCTCCTGAGCGACTAGTGTCTGACCGTGCATGTTTCTTACTGTTGGGATTGATGAATGCCCAAGTTGGAACATCCTTCTCCCACACGCGGCTAAAGCTTAGTCGTGCATCCTTGATCAGCCAGTGATGGACCGTTCATCGTCTGAGGCCTAGTCGGTGGTTTCTTCCGCATCAATTCGAGTCCCGAGTGAGCGGATCTCGATTCACGTGCTGACCCATGATCTGTCTGATGTTAGGCATCATGTGGGGACCATGTGTGGGGCACCGTGGGGGATCCCGGGATGTGGCACCTTCGACTTACGTCACCATGAGTCGGTGTTGTGCGAGGTGTGATCCTTGTACTTGTCTACCTCCGGAGTCGTTTTCCGTGACTTGTGAGTCCTTTCTTCCGGTGACACTTCCACTAGTCGTAGCCTTCATACGGCACGCGTGTGCTGACCCACCCGGGAGTGGTGGCGCGGCTAACCCCAGTGAGGCGGTAAGTAGGCTGGTTACCGCAGGGCTCCCACGTACAGCCTAGTCCGGGCTTAGGGGGAAATACCAGCTAGAGGACAGGCCAGCACGGCAACAGACAACATCAAGGCATAGGAAGCAAAGATGAAGTCACATTGAGAAAGATAATCCTCTCGAACGGTGAGAATCTTACAACAACGATCCTCGGCCCATGGGTTATTAGCCCACACGCTTCTGCTGTGCACTCATACAACGCACACAGGCATCAGAGATATCTCGGTATCCGCATCTCAGTACACATTTGGTGCCATCACAATTCATAAAAATCGTAAATAACATGCCATGAGTACTGATCCAGCGAACAGCTGATCACAAGAAGCCAAAGTGCAAAGAAAGAGATTACCAGCTTCAGCACAAAGCACAAGGAGAAATACCAATCTCAGCTTACCTTCACGTCCTGAAATGATAAATGAGCTTTCACAACACATCGGCTACTGGACACGGCACGACAAACACGGTACGCAATAACTCTTAACACCATGACGGAGTCTAAAGCCAAGTAACCGTAAGACAAGGAGAAGGTCGGGCTCAGAAGAAATATTGTCCACACTTAAGTAGACACAAGACAAAGGCATCACTAAGATAGCAATTCCAAGGCTTACCTCGAAAAAGACTCCACCAAATGTGAATGAGAAGCATCAAGCTCACCAACAGAAGCTCACCAGGAAGGAAAATCCTAGGTCGCCTGAGCATCTTTTCAACCAAGGAATCTAATCGAGCACTTCAACATAAGTGAAATGCATCAAGAGCTGAACAAACTCAAGCTGGGATGACCAAAACAACGTAAGAACGTGTAGGGCCATCACAACAACGCTAAAAGTCACCAACCACCTGAACAAATGATAGAAAAATCTCGAACAAAGTACTACAGACTCAAGCCTTTCGGTGAACACTGCCAAGTACAACATGATCGAGGCAGACATCACAATGAGAAGGAAGCACCTCGTCACATCCTGAAGAGAGCAAAACCCATCTCGCATAGTGCTAATCCAACGCGCACAAGATGACACACGAAAAATGAAGCGATCATAAATCGTGGATCTAACGCCAGCGAATGACAGTACTGGACTTTCAGGACCCTAGAAACTGTATATCTTGAATTTTCATGTACTTCACACAACAATGCTCTAATACCAACTGTGACGACTCTGATCCGGATACCAGATATACCCGATAGGACAACCGAGTAGACCCGATATCGCTTGGAACTCGCTAAGCCTCCCTTCGGAGCTTTTCAGCTCTTGGGAGGCTTCGCGGGTTCCAAGCAGTATCGGGTCTACTCGGTAGTCCTATCGGGTATATCCGATATCTGAGATTCGGGTTGTCACAGAAGACCGTTGAGTAATTACCGAGATAGTGAGTCGTCCGAGGCCAAAAATGAGATGCAAAAGAATGCACATGATGAAGTCACATGGAATGATCCATTTATCATGCCGAACAAGTGTGGTTTGTTAAGTTGGAACCCTCGATACGTGGCGGAGAACATAGGTCTGAAGACCACCATCACGTATAGCGAAAACTTTCGGTCGAGCGTAACCTAGCCTTCGGTTAGTGCCATTTTATATACCGAGGGTCCAAGCAAGCAGACATGCATTAACATGACATTCATGAATATGCTAAAACATAATAATGAAATCATGAAGATAAAGAATTCAGACTTAAAAAAAAATCTTTTTATTTGGTTTAACGTATGTTATTATTCCTTATTTTTCTCTCCGTAACCATAGATCTCTCTAAGCATTCAAGTGGGAACTTTATCCCTTCCTTAATCATGGGTAACTGTCGGAGGATTTGGGGGAAACTAAAGCCCTTTTCGTGGGAGTTTTCTCTCCTTTTTTCTCCTACTGATTTTTCACGTTCCTGCGGAGTTTTGTGTGTTTCGGAGGATCCCAAAAGGAAGCCCAAGAATGCAGCAGTGGGAGAGGGGTTCCTATCCTATTCTTGCATGGCTTTCCGATCCCTCTTGTGTCCTGCTGGATCGAGGCTACCTCGAGTGAAGCATCATCTTCCCGTCTCTTGCCGGAGGCGGAGGGTTTTCTCGTTATTTCGATGGCTTCAAGGCAAGATCTGAAATCTCAAATTTTCCTTTTGTGCTTGTTATAATATCTTGAAACCTAAGTTCTAATCATGGTTTGAGTATGAAAAATCTTGTTTCTTCCTAGTTTGGCTCGATTTCTGGGTACTCGAACGAATTGACAGATGTGTAGTATTGTTTCTGAATAACGTACTATCTTGAAATCCAGATTTATGTATGATAATTTGAGCGTGAAATACACATGGTCCGAGTGTGAAATATGTGTGGTATTAGTGTGGAATATGTATGTTTTGAGTACAGAGCATGTCATTTTTTTTATTTTCATGAAGCTCGGCTTGATTTCTGGGTGAATCAAACGAATAGGTGAATATGTATAGTATTGTTTCTTAATAATGTAATAGCTTAAAATCAGATTTATATATGATGGTTAAGTGTGTAATACATATGGTTTGAGTGTGGAATACGTTGGTTCTACCTTGATAGAGTTTGTTTAATTTTTGGGTACTCGGACGAATGGCGATCATGTAAAGAATAGTTCATTTTCTGGAGACACTGTAGTTCAGTTCTGTCAGCAGGCAAGTGTCGACACTTCCCCCTGAAGTGTTGACACCTCCTGTGAAATCTGCCCAGTCCCGTTTCTATCTACAGGCAAGTGTCAACACTTACCCCTGAAGTGTCGACATGTCCTGTGAATCTGCCCAGTCTAGTTTCTGTCTGCAGGCCAGAGTCGACTCTTGGCCCTGTCAGGGTCGACCTCTGCCCTGTCTGGGTTGTTTCAGCATGTTCCGGACGTGGAGGAATGTAGTCTTATGCTTCTTACAAGCTATCCTTTCTGCTGTACCACCGTTTTACTTCCCGTTATTGACTGTTTTATTTGGTTTTTCTTCCACCGCTACATTGCATGCTAAGAATTTATAAATCAGTAGGGTTACTCAAATGATCTAGTTCCATCATGTAAGCTTTCCCCAAGTTCAATTGTCATTGCATCTTTCTTGCATAGTTGCACATTCTGGAAATTCATTGCTAACCTTTAATGCTCTCCTTATATTGCATATTATTCATTGTCCTTACATTGCATACTAGTCCTTGTTCTTGTGTTACATATTATCTGTTGGCATGCACAGCATATTACTACTTGTCATTGCGAACCCCTTATACTATAAGATAAATCTTGGACCAAAGGGACACTGCTACCATAGAAGGGCTTGGAGCTAAACCGTAGAAATGCCCCTGTGGGGAGGCTCAATATGTTTATGACCCCGAGGGCACGGGGGTGAAATCCTGGAGGTGTTTATTTTTGAAAATTCAAGGTTGCTACAATATGCTTCTTGTCCATATTAGTGTTTTGGGTCCGTTGGCTTTAACACACCTATTGTAGTGCGTTAAGCGGGTATAATGAGCCTATGGAGGTCCGTTATATTGCTCTTCATTTATGTTTTTGTCCGTTGGCCATAACGCCCCTATCCTGGTGCGTTATGATGATATAACGCCCCTGTCTTAGTGGGTTATATTGTCTGTGTTGATGTTTTGGGTTTGTCTGCCATGACGCCCCTTCTGTGGTCCATTATAGCAGGTAACGCCCCTATGCTGGTGCATTATAGTCCTCTTGTTGGCGCTGATGGCCGTTGTCCCATTCTGCATCTATTCTGTGTGTTGGTCAGTCTTAGGTCGTATTCTTGGGTAGTGTCTGTCTATTGGTGGTTGTCTGGATCGGTCAGTTTAGGTGACTGGGTGTGGTCTTTTCCTTGACTATGATGGTACCCTAACGACTCAATCTTGAACTGCTAGTGTCCTTGTCTCTGGTTGCGTAGCAGCTGTGCCTTGACTGCCAGTTTCGTCTAGCGGTCGAGTGATGGTTCACTTTGCCCAGAGTGTTATCGTTGTCCACCGCTCTGATTTCTGTTTGTCTTCGCTTGATCTCGTGATTTTCCCATGACCTGTGGGTGTCTGTTGACATCCTATGAGGGTAGTAACAATGATGGGACGGTCAGGAGTGCTTATGCATGTAGTGTGTGTGTCTGTATGTGTCATCATTGTCGGGTTCCAGTCAACTCGGGGTCACCCAGTAGTTGACAAGTAACCTCGTCTATGTCTCGACAGCTTTGTCCAATTCAAGACTGTGTTTCTGGATGTCTTGAGGTGTCGTTCTACCTCGGTTTACGTGTCCAAGTGTACTGAGGGTTCTTGGTGTCCCCTCATGTCTCTGTGTGTCATTCTCTCGGAGCGTCGTTTTCCCTGGCTTAGGATTAGACCGATTGGCAGCTTGTTCCGCTATGTGCAACGATCCTAACTCAGAGTCGTAGGACTCAGGGACCGTTGTAGTTGTAGGTCAAGTTGTCTTGTCCTGAGTCTGTTGGCAGTCTCCTGTGCTGCCTTTGGTGCTTTGAAGTACGTGTTATATGGCACTCTTGTCTGTATGTACTTCGGCACTTGGATTTTGGTGCCCGATACTGTGTACTACTTTAGTTCACTGATAGATTAGCCTCCTCGTCCCTCGTGATGGAGCCACTAGTTGTAGCCCAGTGACCTCTAGTGTCTACCCACCTAAGAAAGGTGGAGGGGTACTTCCTGCTAGACGATTTTTAAGCTAGTTCTGTGGGCCCCCGCCTTTGTACTGCAGCGTCTGTAGGGGGAAATACTAGCTAAAGACCTAGCTCTAGACAGGAGTCAATGTGTGCACACATGGTCAGAGGCTTGGACTGACGCTGACGAGTGTTACTGTAGCAACCCTGAATTTTAAAATTTTAAAATTTCAGAGAAAATATTAAATAACGCCTTAATGAGAGGCGCTAATTTAATAAATACCGCCCTTTAAAGAGGCGTCATATTCAGATGAGACGGTAAGAAAGACGAAAAGAATCCTATTAAAATAATCAAATAACGCCTCTTTTAGTGGCGTCAATTTTATCCGGATAAGACGGAAAGAAAGAACTACTTTACCGGCTCCATCTTAGGATCAATGGCCAGAATATGGTGAGTAACTTTGGGGCTACGACTGGGCATCTCCTTGTAGTTCCAGGCAAAGCAATCTTAGAACTCCTGTAGCAGCTTTGCATATTGCTCCATCTCATGTGGGGGTATAAGGGCACTCGAAAGGTTGGCCTGGGATCACTTTCTGTGCCAAGGTTGATTTCAACAAGCTCATCGATGGTAGCCTGGCCACCATCCTCAATTCCCAATGGCGCCGGTAGCAGGTCAACAAAGTCTTGATCTTTTCCATCCTCGACTTTGAGGGTGCTATATGCCTTTTCTTGCTCTGCCTCGCCGGATGTAGAGGCCGTGTTCACCTCGCTCTCCCCTTGGATCACGACTAGTGGGCCCGAGGGTCTCCCTGGCACGGAGAAGCATAGGGCTGCTCTGGGTTTCTCTAGGTAATCGTCATAGATGGCTCCAGCGGGGCCCGAAGCAGCTGCACCTTCAGGAGCCTAGCGCTGGATTGATATCGTGTGGACTCCTCTTTTGGGGCCGCCTGTCGCATGGGGATGCGGCGGGGCCACCACATAATCCCCCATTCTGAGCTCATCCTTGTCAATCAGGTCCTGAGCAATGTCTTTGAAGATGTAACAGTCTTCGATGGCGTGGCCCAGTATCTAGTGGTAAGAACAGAACAGTGGGTCGCCACTTCTTCGTGTATCTTGGGGCCTCTTGGACTTCAGGAGGGAGACCTTGCCATAGTGGCAAGCCCAATCAAATATGCCTCGAGTCTTGTCCCTTGGGAAAGAATAGGGCTTCTGCAATTTCTCCTGTAATGTAAGGCCCTGCCCAGCTGGCCGTCTGGCTAAAGAGCTCGCCATATTCCTCACTTCCCTCCTTGACTGGGCAGAGGTATCAGGACTGATGTCCCGAGACCAAGATGCGCCCTCACCCCACGGGCGGAGAGAGCCTTGAATCAGATCGGCCACAAGTGCCATCAGTTCGTCCAATCGTGCCTTTAGCATCTCGATCTCCCATTGTTGTCTATGATATAGGGCAAACATGACGGGGTCGTATCGAGGAGGGCCTGAAGCATGGCCCATACCACCGCCCCTTGCTTTGCTGACGGGTGGGGGCGAGGGTGCCCCGATGTTGTGATCCTTTGAGGTCGACCCCTTAGAAGAGGGAGAGACTTTCCCCATGCGCCTGCGATGGAGAGGGTTCCAGAGGAACACTTCTTCATGTTGCACCTCTTCAACTGGAAGCATGGTATGTTTATTGCGGCCGGCTTCTTGTAGATCTGCAACTTTGGTGGAGTCGCCACCGGATGGAGCCGAAATTGATATAACGTCAGCTTCGTAATAATCTTCTATTGAGAAGCCCAAACCATGGTGCTTGGTGATCTGCAGCAACCTTCGATCTAGGTTCGACGGGTTCCACACTCTTTCGAACATTCCTTTCCGGCTGGAGGGCTAGTAAAGGGGGATCCTTTGTTTTCTAGCCACTCCGACTGCACGGTCAGTCATGTGAGGGGGTCCCAAAATTGGGACATGTGGGTCATGCAGCTCGTCAGAGAGTCAGCAATCATCATCTCCTCTGACTGGCTTCTCTCCGGCCACATAGAAGATGGTGGGCGGGCCTTCAGGATTTGGCACCTCCTAAACCGTCGACCCCTCTCTCTCCCTATTTCACTTCTTCCTCTCTCTCCCTCACCCTCTCTCTCTCCCACGATCCCTCTCTCTCCCTCTCTTGGGGCGTAGCCTGACCGGCCCTCTGCAGGAGACGTGGGAGGTACTGTTGGAAAGCTCACAATGTAAGGAACGCGTTGATGCCAGTAGGGTGACAAACCGCAGAGCATGGAGGCGGGTGCGGGCGAGGGAAGGCACGGTTCCCCTCGGTCTGTTCGACGTCAGAACGGTGATTTCATTGTGATCGAGGTAGGGGGATGGATTCCTCGTCGTGTTAGGGTCTCAACTGTACCACATGCATGCCCATCGTACTATGTTTTCCTAGATTTTGGAACAAAAATCATGAACATTGTATTTAGGTTTTAATTTTGTGAAAATTATTGCATGGCCATCGTCTTTAAGTTTTTGATGGTTAGGATGTTGTGAGATGGGTTGTGGCAAGGCAGGTTTAGGTTAGAAATTATGTTCCCATTGATTTGGATCAACCGGGAGGGGATTCCATAGGGTCTACCCCATTCTTGATTTGCTGGTGATTAAACAACCCTACCAGGCACCGTTCTGAATTCACAGTCTTCCCTAGACCATTCTAACCCTTTGCATGGCCCATTATGGGACCGTTTATGGACTTGAGCGGCTAACCCTTGACCGTGTAAAGCCTTCAAATAGTAAGGCGGTGAGACTAGCATGGCCAAACATGAGACCGTGCCGTCCATTGGATGGCCTATCATTCGACCGGCCATGTGTCCAGCCATTTCCTTGAGTGGCCAATCGTAGGACCGCCCAGTTCTTTGCGTGGCCCATCCATGACCACGTATACCCTAGAACCCATGTGGCGTAGAGACTGAATAGCTTCATGGAAGACCGTTTAGAGCAATTGAGTGGCCAGTCATCCGACCGCTTAGATCCCAGCACGACCCTTTCCAGACCATTTAATTCCTACAGAAGTTTAATTGATGCATGCTCATTTCTTTATGCATTTTGTGTTACATATTCACCATGTTTAAATTACTTTACAAACTGTGGCATATTTTTACATCCCAATAGAGTTACTTTCTCTTTTCTTGTGATGGAACCACTAGTCGTAGCCCGACGACCTCTAGTGTCAGCCCACCTGGGAGTGGTGGTGGGGCAATTCATAGTTTACGATTTTTAGGCTAGTTTTCGTGGGCTCCCTTGTTTGGCAGTAGCGTCCTACTAGGGGAGAAAACTAGCTAGAGGCCTGGGTCAAGGCATTGAGCCTATGTGTGCACACGTGGCCAGGGGCTTCGACTGACACTAACGAGTGTTACCCTCACTAGTTCTTATTTCTAGTACTATTACGTGTATCACTTGTCGCGTTCCAGACTTGTGTAGATACTTGAGATGCAGTGTAAGCCGTCAGTGGACGCATCCTGTTTCTTTCTTCTGGTGGTCTTCCTTCTCTCTCCTGTCACTTGGAAATACTGAAGCTTATTTTATTGGTAGATTTAGTTTCCTGACTCGCGTTTAAATGTTAGCTGTTCTTAAACTATTTAGATAGTTTTACAGCTTTATTAAACCGTTGTTTATTATGCCAATGCCAATGCATGCTTTACTACATGTTTAGTTGCGGGGTAGGGATCCGCGTGACACCCCCTTTTCTTTCTTTTTTTAATACCCCTATAAAAGGGGGCGGGGGTGGCACGGATGGTCCACCCCCCTCTCTTTTCAAATCTCCCTCCCCTTCTCTCTCTTCAGTGACCGAGCGACCCCCCCTCTTCTCTCTTTCTTCTCCATCACTGGACGCCACCGCCGCCGAACGCTGTTGTCACTGCCGTCGAGGTGAGGAGGTCACCACGGAGGGGTCTCCCCCTCCCTTTCTCTTCCTCTCCCCCATTCTTCTTCTTCCTCTTCTTCTCCCCTTTTTCCTTTCTTCGTCCTCAGGGGACGGCGGAGCCCTAGGTTCCCCGTCTCTCTTCTCCTTCCTCTCTGTTCTTCTTCCCCTCCGTTCTTCTTCTTCTCCCCTTCCTTCTTCTCCTTCTCCTTCTCTCTGTGGAGAACGGCGCCGACGAGTGGAGCACCGGGTGTGCCAGAGATGGAGTCGGCGGGTGTGTCGGGGGTTGAAGGGTACAGGCGTGCCGGGTTAGGTCTTCGGGGCGCACCGGGTAGCGGGGGCACGAGTGTGCTGGGTAGAGTTGGGCACGGGGTGTGCCGGAGTAGGATGGCACAAAGTGTGCCGGGTGAAGAGGGCACAGGGTGTGCCTGGTAGAACTCCCCTGGGGCATGTCGGGTGAGAGCGCCAGGGAGTGTGCCGGGTGAAGACCGCGGTGGGTGTACCGGGCAGGAGGCACAGAGGGTGTACCGGGTAGAGGTTTCAGGGAGCGTATCGGGCTGACAGGAGCTTCTTCCATCGGTGGAGCATCCGATGTTGCCCTCGGGGCACAACGAGACTTTGTTGGGGCCGTCACTCCTTGTGGACGTGCACCCATGTTTCCCTTTACACCTCTAACCTAGGGGAAACTCTGCCGAAATTTCATCAGGAATTATCAGCGTCTTGTTCATTTCAATTGTAGCTTAACCCCTTCATAATTTTCTTTCCTTTGTCTCTTTACATGTGACTTGTTCTGACTTGGAGTCTCGTGCATCTTGCAGATAAATGGCTACTCCCAGTGATTCCTCTGCTGCCCCTACTGCTGTCGGTGTCGGGCTTGCTCCCTTGCCCATGGTACCAGCTGTCACGTGGCTCACTATCGAAGACCTAGATCGGGAACATGCTGAGATAGCTGCCTTGGTCGAGTCATCAGGGTCTGACACAGAGACCAAGGACTTCCGCAGGCTTGCCCGGGCTGAGGGCGGACTCACCTTCGACTAGGCCATAGGGGATTACAGGAAAGACTACCCGAAGGATAAGCACCTCATCTGCTTCCTGAAGCATTTTCGTTCTCGGGAGAAATGGGACCTCCGAGCTGTGAGGGATGCCGAGTGGGCCATCCTGCAGTCCCGGGACAGCTTGCTGTACGTCGTCCCATGGAGCATCCCAATGCACTTGGTGGGAGAGGCGTGGGAATGGAAGCTCGTATTAGGAATCGAAGCAGTGTTGCCGACGGAGGACAAGTTGGTGCGAGCTCCCTACTTTACCCCGGCCAAGTGGGAATTGGCTGTCGGACGGGTCCAGGGTGAGCAGCACCGCTTTGGTCTATTCTTGGCCCAGCTAAAGTGGGGGTACAGAGAAGAGCCTTTTCTGTTGGACTGCCTGGCCATCCGTTTCAAGCACGAACTGGCTTTGGGTTGATTCAGGAGGAGTATGTCATGAAATCTATTACCTTTACTAATCAAGAGATATGATTACTAGACCACCCAGATCTAAAGGAAGTTACTTGACTTTACAGAAATGTGATTTTCTGTCTATGAAGATTAAATCTAATCTTAATTGCTCAAGATTGTCCTTATATGTACTTTCAATGGTCTTAAAACATTCTAAAATTAAAACTATCCAGTTGATTTTTAAAAATCTAAAAATTATAAGAAATAAGACATTCTGATAGAGAGTCATGTACTTATATTGTTCTTAAGCTATTTTAAGGTGAAATCTGATATAAGGCTAGGGAATACGCCATTGAATAAAATAAGAAAAAGATAGAGCAATGGCATATCTTTTGGAGAAACTGATCATCTGTATCAATGAAATTCAGAGGTCATGTCATGATAAAAGGTGCTTTCTCTGTTCATAACTTGAAGCATAACGGTTGACTGCACTAAGTAACCAGGGATTCTGGTGTTTAGTCAACATGTCTCCTTGAGTAAAAAGGTGTAGTCACACTAGAATGCTCAATCAAATAAACAAAAAGAAAAAAAATATGGTTGACTCTGTGTTCTTTTTCAGAAACTTAAAACTGTTTAATTTCAATATAAGACAGATTTAAATCAGTTTTGTCTAATGAAAATGACAAGTAAGCTTGATGGTTTCTGATTGGGCATAGTACTTTGATTAGATTAATTTTTCTCCATTGTTCCTGCATTTAAAGGATTAATTTTAGAACTCTATTGTATTAAGATATAATCCTCATAAGCAGAAAACCATATAAATGTAAGGAAGTGCATTTTCACTTAAAGTAAAGGGTAGTCTGGTAATTGTTCTTGAAATTGGTAAAGTTAATTGAATTTTTTGCCTAACTCTACCCTACATCAGCGTCTATCTCACCGTCATAGTATAACGCATCCAGGTCAAAGTCTTTCTTTTCAAAACCTTTCGCACCGATGCAACTGAGCCGTCCGTGCTCTCCCACCTCTCGCGTAAATTTGTTTTCTCCATCCTTACTCTCCATTCTTCCCTAATCCGTGATGTTAGTCTCCATTTCCCACTTTCGTATCCTTGTCAACCATGTCTTCTCTGACTATCAAAGGCAAAGGGAAGCGAAAGGCTATGGAGGAGCAACAACAAACTGTTGCTCAATCGGAGAAAGCAGTCAAAGTACCTCGCAAGGAAAGAAGGTCCAGGCATCTACATGACAAGGGGTCTGTTTCAAGCATGCTTGTAGCAAAACCAGCTAAGGGTAAAGAGAAGGTGTCCGAGGCACTAGCAAAGCAGTGTCGGACTTCTGTCGCGGAGGAAACTCACATATTGGCTGAAGAAAAGGATGATTTTGGAACAGCATCTGTACAAGCAAAGTCTGTGATTGAGTCTGCCAAGATCATCTTTCCTCGGTATGAAGACTTTCATGATTAGAAGATGATTGATGAATATCAAGAGCTATTGAGTCTGATTAAATTTCAAAAGTGGAAAAAGTTCATGGGTAAGCATAGATATTGCTACCCTAGGTTGGTCACTGAGTTTTACAAGAATTTGAAATATGATCCAGACCTGTCTAGGATATGGTCTTATGTAAAGGGAATCAAAATTGAGTTATCTCTGCATTCCCTTCACAAAATCTCTTCTCTCCTTTCTTGTCAGTTGCTTCTCTTCGTCTGTCTTCCTCTTCTCCTCTTCCTCTTTTTTCTCCCTTTTTTTTTCTTCCTTCCCCCCCTCCTTTCTTGTGCCTGAAGGCAAGCTCTTCTTATAGGGAAAACAGGGGTTCAGATGGGCGATGGGATGGGCAGGTCTCCGCCGAACCACCACTCCGGCATTTGCGAAAGGCAAGCACCGAATCGCCAAGGAATAGGGGGGCACAGACCCAAAGAGGGGAAGGCGCCGACTCATGGCATGCGCACCGATTAACTGAGGTGGGAGAAGGGGCACCGACTCATTAGGGGCATCCTTGTAATTTTAACACTTGGCCCCGAAACTGACCTGGTGAGAGCTTGTAGTCCAGGGTGGCCCTGGGGTTGATTCAGTGGCCCCAGAATGTACTTTGAAGCTCTGTTTTAGGATTTCTGGTGATTTTTGGCATGCACCGAACCTGTATCGATTTTCTCAGGTTTTGCTTTGATTCAACCTTCGGCACTTGATATCGTGCTTCTGGGCCTGTTTTACGCTTGTATGAAGCATCTTCATTGAGTGGTCAACCACTGTGAGAGTTTTCATCCCTACAAGATAGCTTTTCGGTCACTTACGGACCACTTCGGCACTCCAGGCGCCCTAATCAGGTCATCCAGATTCTCGCTGATTTGGCCTTCGGTTCCCTATTTTTGAGGAACCGGGGGGCATTTGTTCATCTCAAGAGGGCTTCTTTATCAGGTGGACAATCACCTGGTACATTCTCGTCCTAGCTGGACGGGGTGTGAAGATATATCTGACACAATCGCTTCATTGCCAGTTCATTGGCTCTGACCGTTATTCGGTCTTAGTAAGATGTGGTAGATGCTTTACTTCGAGATAATGAAATGTAGAGTTCCCGATACTTCTTGTGAGGTGACCTGAGGCTTCAACGGTCTAGGTCGACCCATCTTTGAGCTTTCTTCAGCTTTGTCACGTTCGGGGTGCAATTGCCATATAGTAATATTCCAGGTGTCAACAGAGGGTGATCGTATCATTATGATTTCTAAAGATGAATGGAGCACCACTGATAAGAATAATGCTTCCTTGAATGCCAGGGCAAAATACCATCTTTACTATGGAGTATCAAGAAATGAATTTAATAGAGTTTCTGCTTACAAGATAGCACAACAAATTTAGGAGAAGCTCCCAATTACTTATGAAGGAACGAACAAAGTGAAGTAGATAAGAATAGACATCTTGGTGTCACAATATGAACAATTTAGGATGATGTCTAATGAAACCATTTCTCAGATGTAATATAGATTCACAGACATTACCAATGGATTAGTTGCACTTAGGAAAGAGTATAGCTCAGGGGATATGGTGTGAAAGATCCTTAGATTGTTGCCAAGTAGTTGGACAACAAAAGTAACATCTATGAAGAGGCCAACGATCTAGCTACAATGTCTCTAGAAAAATTGATAGGGTCAATCATGGCCCATGAAATCAACATGCAGAGACTGGGAGAATCCTCTACGAGTAGGAAAACAAGTGCACTTAAAGCAGAAGAGTCACAACCTGAATCAGAAGAAGAAGAAACTCCTGCAAATTCTGATGAAGAAGTGGCAATGTTGGCCAGGAGGCTACAATGAATCACCAGGCCCTCTAGCTAGTTTTCTCCCTCAGTAGGATGCTACTGTTGGCCGGGAGCCCACGGAACTAGCTTAAAAATCATTTAGCGAGAATTACCCCTCCACCTTTTCCAGGTGAGCCGACACTTCGGGTCGCTGGGCTACGACTAGTGGCTCCATCATAAGGAAAGAGAAAGCTACCCTATCGGGATCTAAAATAGTGCCACAGTTTTATAAGAAAACTTAAACATGGCATATATACAATAAGGAATGCACTAAAGAATGAACATGCTACATTTGATATACCAGGAGATGTAACGGTCGAAGAACACCGCGTCACAAGCTGTGACGGACTACGGTAGGGGCGTTACACCTATGGTGACACACCTACATACAACCGTTAAAGTCACCCGAACACTCAGAAATTCACAGCTTACGCAGAACATAACGGACCCATGTCGATCCGTCACAATGAGTGACGGTCTAAGGAAGGGGCATTACATGATTGTGACGCGCCTCCTTAGGGCCGTTAAATCTATCCGAATGGTTTGAAGCACACATAGAGAATACAGACTGTAACACACTTAGAGTAGTGTGTTACACCAATAAAATGCGCCTCCAATGGTCCATTAAACACACCAGAGGGCACACAAAGCACTCAAACTGTAATGCACCAAGGTAGGTGAGGTACACCACTCTAACGCACTAACATTAGGCCGTTAAAGGCACCAAAGGGGGGCATATAACACACGACTTACACAGACTGTAACGCACCAGGGTAGGTGCGCCACAAGGCTCTAACGCACAGGTCAGGGACCATTAAAGGCACCCGAACGCCTAAAAATGACACAGTTTAATCAGAAATGTAACGCACCTAGAGTGGCGCGTTACGCAACTACGACGAACCTGAGCTGGATCGTCAGACTAACTGCCTATCTCAATCAACGGTCAAATGGCTGGTCAATGGTCATGTAATGATCGCATGTTGGGCCATTACAAGTCAAGTGACGCACCGTCACTGGGCCGTCAAGGACTGTAACGCATCCAAGTAGGCGCGTTACACCGCCTGGGTTGCGAACCGGCAGAGTCCAAAATTGGACCCCCTCCCAATCGATCGAAATCGATGGGAATCATGGGGAAACACGCTTCCAAGCTAAACTACCATGCCATAACAACATTCTATAACTAAACATGCCATTAAAATTGAAATACAATGGCCATGGAGATGATTTCATGATTTTAGGACTAAATTACACTAACATGGAATTATGCACGAAAAATAAGAAAAATGGTGTCAGACCACGGCGCATGTGGTACCGGCGGGTTCCTAGCGAGGAGAGGATTCCATCCCCCTACCTTTTACGCGATGAAAATGCCGTTTCGGTGCTGAACGGATGAAGGGACGTCGCGACTCCTCTCGACCGTCTTGCCTCCACGCTCCGCAATCTGAGGGAAGAAGGGCGTCACCGCGATCCTCGCATTGAGCCTGTCCCGTCGGTACCTCCCATGCCTCGATCAGAGTCCGAACGGACCGAAATCAAGAGAGAAAGAGAGAGGAGGAGAGAGAACGTGTGAGGGAGAGAGAGAGTGAGAGAGAGAGAGAGATGAGATCGCAAGTGGGGAGAGAGAGGGTGAGTTAAAATTTTTATAACATATTTTTTTTGAGTTACTATGGTTCATTCGTGTGTTTTATCACATTTTCTCTTTAACTTATTATCTAGAACGAAAATGTAATTACTTAAAGTATGCCTCCATGTAGATGTGAAGATACCTGCTGGACAAGTTTACTCATTACCCTACTTTTCCTATCTTTTCAGGAAGTTCAAGTGAGTTAGATTCAGACTACGATCAGGATGGGTCCGAGAGTGATTGAAGGTCACGAGAAGCCTAGATTGTCTAGTAGTCATGAGTCGATGATGTATTTTTCTTTTATTGAGTCTAGTCCTATAATTATGTTTTTCTTGAGTCTAGCAGTAGGAGACTCCAATACTGATGTACTTTTGATTATTATATCAATAAAGTTAGATTTTTGAGTCTATATCCTTGTGCATTCTTCATATGTGGATGTTATTACGCTCTGATTATATTGCTAGCTTGAGGTGTATCGTCGACTGCTCACGTTCCCCGATATTCCTTCCGTTGTGCATATGTCTCGGGGCGTGACATGGAAGCTGTCTGATCGCTGCTGTCGTGGTCTCTACCAACTCTACAAAAGCCTTTGTGATCCTTTGCTCCCTCAAGTCGCTCCCACGGCGCATGGATTCTCTCATAATACTAGCACAACGAAGGGGAAAAGCCCTAGGTAGAGGAAATGTGAGACACAAGCATGCGGGATATTTACATATATATCCCGGTGACCCTGGTGGGATGTGTCGGGATGTTTCAAACCCCAAAAAGGGCCTCCCCACGCCAACTTGAGGGAATCGTCATCATCATACACATGCCCCCAGGACAGCTGCACTAAATGGCCCCTGTCAGCAACAGATATCCCCCACTCAAGTCACCAACGCTACCCTATAATACACTACTCTCTGAGCCCAAACTTTGGCTGGGGAGTAGGGGCAAGTGGAGAGGGGTAAATCTGCAACCCAAATAGATCCATAGATCATGACGACAAATCAGGTCCAGACTGGCCTGATCCGACCCAATTCGACCCAACCAGGCTGATCTCCCTAAGTGACAACCCCACGAACGGGCCCACGTATCTCGAAGCCCTAACACACTCAGATCAGACCTTCCTAGGCAGCCTCTTGGCCCGGAAGACTGAGTAACGGTCCCTCAGAAGATCCCAAGTAGTGCCTGAGCATAACAGTCCCAACACTGCCCGCTACGCTTGGGAGAAGCCCAAGCACCCCACTAGGGGATATCCCACGCTCAGACCCCCTATGGGTGCAGTTTCCTTTGACAGGGCATATCTCTTGACGAGAATCTCATTGCCACTCGGAGAAAGGAAGCTTAAAGGGACAGGGAAGAATAAGGGCCCTCCTCTAGGACATAACGCCCCCTGGTCCCTCCAGCTACCCTACCTCTAGCCAAGAGAGTGAGTAGCCATATAAACTCCAAGAAAACCCTCCGAGTAGGTAAGGTGATCCTGAGTACTGAACACCACACTCACTGGTGGAGAGCGATCTCATGCCCCTCACTTTTTCTCCTGCTTCCATTCCACCTACGCTCTATCAGTTTGCTGACTTAAGTATTGGAGGATTTTTCCCGGGGTTCTAACCCGGGGCTCCTCTGATCTATTTCCTGCCTTGTAGATCTCTCGTTTGTGGTGACGACAACAGGATCGTGTGACTCAAGACCCATCGGGGCTCCCTCATATGGCTAACCGGATGGTCGAAATGATCACGAGACAAAGGATTCCTCTTTATCAACCCTCCAGGCAGAAGGAGATGTTTGATAAGATGTGGAACCCACCAAACCTGGACCGGAGGCTGCTACAATTCACCAAGCACCTGGGTTTGGGCTTCTCACCTGAAGACTACTATGAGGCTGACGTGATATAAGTTTTGGCTCCACTCGGCGGTGACCCCGTCAAGGCTGCAGCCCTACAAGAAGCCCACCACAATAAACAACCTATGTCACTGGCTGAAGAGACACGAGACTAAGAAATATTCCTCTGGAACCCCCTCCATCGCAGGCACGCGGGGAAGGTCTTTGCCTCTTTCGAAGGGTCAACATCAAGGGACTGAATCATCAGGGTTCCCTCATCCCCGTCTGTTGGCGAGACAGGAAGCAGAGGTACGGGCCGTGCTCCAGACCCTCCCCGATACGACCCCGTTATGCTCGCCCTATACCATAGGCAGCAATGGGAGATCGAGATATTGAAGGCATAATTGGCCAAATTAACTGCACTTATGGCCGACCTGATCCAGGGCTCCCTCCGCCCATGGGGCGAAGACGTGACTTGGTCCCCGTCCACCAGTCCTGACACCTCCATCCAGTCGGGGAGGGGGGCGAGGAATACAGCGAGCCCTTCAGCCAGACAGCCTGTCAGGGGAGGCCTTACATTGCAAGAGAAGCTGCAGAAGCCCTACTCCTTCCCCAGAGAAAAGATTCGAGGCATCTTTGATTAGGCCTGTCACTATGGCAAAGTTTCCCTCCCGAGATCCAAGAGGCCTCAAGATGCTCGGAGAAGCGGTGACCCACTATTCTGCCCTTATCACAGGATACTCGGTCACGCCATTGAGGACTGTTATGTCTTCAGAGATATTGCTCAAGACCTGATCGACAGAGATGAGCTCAGAATGAGAGATTATGTGGTGGCTCTGCCACGTCCTCATGTGACAGGCAACCCTGGAAGAGGAGTCTGCATAATATCCATCCAGCACCAAGCTCCTGAAGACGCAGCAACCTCGGCCCCGGTCGAAGCCATCTATGATGATTACTTGGAAGACTCCGGAGCAGCCTTGTGCCTTTGTACGCCAGGGAACCCCGCAGGTCTGCTGACTGTAATCCAGGAGGGATGCGAGGTAAATGCCGCCTCAACGTCGGGTCACGAAGAACAAGAAGAGGCCTACGGCATCCTCGAGGCCGAGGAGGGCGAAGACCAAGACTTCTTCGATTTGCTGTCGACCCTGCCAGAAATTGAAGATGGCGGTCAGGCTACTATCGACGAGCTGATCAAAATTAATCTTGGCACGGAGAGCGACGCCAGGCTGACCTTTCTGAGTGCCCTCATACCTCCCCAGGAAAGAGAAGAGTATGTGAAGTTCCTGCAGGAGTTTCGCGATTGCTTCGCTTGAAACTACAAAGAAATGCCCAGTCTCAGCCCTGAAGTGACCCAACATATATTGGCGATTGATCCCAAGGTGGAACCAGTGAAGTAGCCTCCCCGGCGCATGCAGCTAGAGCTGATAAACCAGGTGTGCAAAGAGGTCGACAAGCTCATAGATGTCGACTTTGTAGTGGAAAACCAATATATCACCTGGCTGGCAAATATTGTGTTTACAAACCTTTGACTTGCTTACAATAATTAACAAGACTCAAATTATAATGATAAGGGAAAAGACTCAAATTACAGGACTAGAATCGAACCAAAACTAAACTCTTCACGATCAAGCCAACTCATCACTCCTCCCCGTCCCCATGTTTGGTCGCATCTTCAATATTACCTGAAAAGTTGGGGAAAATTGGGTGAGTAAAAAACTCAGAAGGAATTACTCTCTATCATCAGGCAATGCTTTAAGTAATTATCAATTAAAATGATGCAATAAGTGCAAGACAAGAACATAGATAATATCAAAGGAACAGTAAGGTTACAAGAGACCTGACTAAGAACATTAAGAGCGTGAACGGGATAAAATAGACAGAATCACGTATAATAGCTAGCACAAGTACAAGAAGTAGAATGGATTCTCATGGCCAGGAATGAGATAGCAAGTACTTATATTCATATCAACAGGTTGGTCCCTTCCGGACCGCATCATATCATGTCATGTCATATCAAGTCGCATGTGTAAGGAAGATGCCCGAGATGTAAAAATGTCTAGACAGAATCTTGCATATAGTGGTGCAATGCCACACCTAATCATTCATAATATCGGTACATGTCTGCACTTTGCCTCGCCCCTAGAACCAGATCTGGGCCCTTATAGTTTTAGCCTAGCATTGATTATTAGAGTGAACCTACAGTCCCATATAACATATCTCCAGACAATTTACAATTAGCATCAGAATTTCCAAGGTTAAGCTCATGTAACTTACTTCTAAGATCAAGAGAAATTCCAAGGAACATTGGAATAAAGGACATGTGAAATGTCTGGAATGTCCAAAGGATTCAAGCAAGATTTCACAGTTCAAGACCAACCTCGATATGACTGCTGTCCCAACAACAAAACATGAAAAATCATACTAAACCTCATCGTTAGCGGTCAATAGCTGGGCCGCTAATGTGATATTGATGGTCTATACTTAGACAGCGTACGGTTAAGTATAACAGGCTTTTAAAGTGATCCCAAGAGGGTTCTCACTCCAGCCCGTGTCAGAATGGGTCCAAACAAGAGTTCAGCCCACGAAGCTAAAGTCAACAGAGAGGATTGGGCCAGGTTAGAATTGACTGGACTCAAAGAATTTGACTAACCCAAGCCCATTACTAACCAGGTCAGGAGAAAGGTTAGCGGTCTAACCCAGGGCCGCCAAGATAGATTAGCGGTCTCAAGGTGGGCCGTTAGGGATTCAAAACAAACCGATTATTGGATTGGCCCAACCACGAATTAAAACAAGTTCATGGGTTCAGGTCTCTGGGTACAACCCGCCCGGCGTCCTGGTGGGAATCCCAGGTTCACGGGGACTTACGGAGGTCTCATAATAGTGATCCTAGTCCGACGGAAGGAATATCCGGTGGAGAGTCCCAACTATTATATGATTGGGGCTGTATGAATCATGGAAAATGGGACGGTGCTGTCAGTCAATTCCACCAGAGTGGGATGACTGTCAAGCAATGGAATCAAGATCATAATATAAATGATTTATCAACAGCATGGTTTAAACTACAAGTTAAATAGCCAAATTTTTTACCAAAGTTCACATGATCACTTAACTTACATTTGTCAAAGTGTACTTTCATGTAGATTGCTAAAAATTGTGGCGCCGCCGTACGCCTGATACGGCTTGTTCGCCGCAGTGTTCGCCATGCTCAGCGCGTTCTGGAAGTACGGAACGGACCATGCGGGCGGATCGTTCGTCTGCGTGGTGGTCTATTTCTTGCCGCCGCCTGAGGACATTACGCATTCTCCATCGGGATTTCGTAGGTTGCTGATACAAGGGGATACCGCTTCGCCCATCCCTTCCGGGGACTGCCGAAGGTGATTTTCTTCGCGCCGATATTGGCCGCCGTCTGCCTAATCAGGCTTTGTCCGGTTTCGTACACGTCGCCGCCCCCCGCGTTGTGCGCCAGCCACACATGCAGAATCGGCTGGTTGGTGAACTCGGTGGCCAGGCGCTGCAGGACAAGGAAGCCCTCATATCCCTGATTGCCGATGGCGATATGCAGGGCGACCTGCCCGGACTTGATCGCGTGATACACATCCTCCGCAATCCAGTCCTCGGCGGACATCTTGTCCAGCCCCTCGCGAACCTGCGGCCAGAACTGGCGAAGGTCTACGGGGTTAACGAGCATGAAGTCGGTCATAGCACCTGATACGTGAAATGGATAAGGCCGGCCGTGTTGGCCGTGGTGGGCGCGGTGTAGGCAAGGTTGGCGCGGTCGTTCGCCGCATCGCCTGACACTACTCCCAGCACATACGGGGTAAACAGCATCCCGCCAGTGCCCGCCAGTTGTGCCGTGGCGGTCAGGGCAGAGGCTACCGGGAGTGAGATACCCAACTGGGTCAGCGTGGCCGCTACGGTTGCCTACACGTCCACGCGACCCGACACCGTGACCACATTGCCTACGCGCATCCACTGCATGACAGAGGGCGTGCTGGCGGTTACGTTGGCCACCGAGGTAAAGGTCGGCGTATACGTGCCGCTGTTGGCGTTGCTGCCCTCAGCCGTGCATATCCAGTTGTTGACCGTGGCCGTAGTGGTGAAGGTGTAACGCACCTGCGCGCCCTTCATTGTTACGGTCGTGCCAGATACGGTGGCACTGGCGCACGCACTGGTGATCGTCGCGCCAGCCGGGAACACAATTCGCACGCCCGTGGTCAGCGAATTCTGCACGTTGACCGAAAATGACGTGCCTTTGCGGAAGTTCGGAACGATGATATTGAACAGGTAGGTCTGGTCAGCGACCACCTCATCATGACGGCCATCCAGCGTGTAATCGGTCGTGTACGCGCTGGTGAGCGCCTGCCCCTGAGCGAGCTGGTTAGTGACGATGCGGAACAGGACGTTACTAGCAGCGGCGTAGTTCTCGATAACGTCGGTGATGGCGCTAGCGTTGGTCGGGGCCGTGCGAATCGTGATGTTGCGGTTTTCGGGGAATATTCCGTTCCCTTGGCACCAGAAATAACGCGTGATCGGCGACGCGGAACTATCCATCTGGTCATCGAACGAGCATTCCGCGATGCCGTCGAAACCGACCATGTACAGCATGTTGTTGTAGGCGTTGCCCTTGGATAGCACGCGGCGGCTATTTTTCAGGTACAGGCCGAACGTCTTGCCCGTTCCCTGGAAATTGCCGGCAGAGTTGGTCGCCCACACCTGGTTATCAGCCAAGGTCAGCGCGACGCTCACGCCGTCCAGGAAGATGCCGCACGAGTTGGAGTGGTTAATGACGTTACCCACAACGCCCGTATGGTCCGGGTTATCGAGAGTGCCGCCATTGCCATTGCCCGCCATGCGGATACCCACTTCGCAGGCAATCATCTGGTTGTCCTCAATCGGACAATTGCCCGCCTCGCAGTCCACTGCGTAGGTGCTGCAGGCGAAAAACTCATTCACCCGCACGGCAATGTATTCGGCGAAGTCCTCGATCTTGACGCCGCGCCCGCACTGGTTGAACACGTTTGACTCAATGGAGGCAGGCACGTAGTTAGTGCCGCCGAACCACGCCTCCCGCACCTTCGCTAGCGCGTTGAGGCCGGTCTGTATGGACTGGAACGTATTGTGGTGAACCTGCGTGCGGTCCATTTTGGCGATCTTGAGCGCGGTCTTGCCGTCTGCAGCGCTGGTGCCAATGAAGGTGAGGCCCGAGATACTGGACTTGTTGGAAGAGGTGATGTTGAAGCCGGTGGTGCCTGTGACCCTGATATTCGCACCCAGGAGGCCCGTGACGGACTGGCCGGACAGCGAAAAGGTGGCGTTGTCGATGTTGTAAGTCCCTGCCGGGAAGTAGAACGATCGGCCCGAGGCGGCGGCGTTCTAGATCGCCTTGGTATCGTCCGTTATGCCCTAGCCGCCCGCGCCAAAGGCTTTTACCGACACGGGCAGCCAGTCAAACTGGTCGCGCAGCAGGTTGAATGAATCGGCCAGCGTTCGCCACAGGTCCGTGAGTTGACGAATCAGGCGGTCGTAAATTCCCCCATCGGTCTGAGAAACTGGCGCGCTTCCGCCGACGCGGTGAGCAGGAGCGGCCGAAGTCGTGCGGTCCGGCTGGGTCTTTGTCCGGTCGGGAAGCCTCGGTTCACGGGGGATCTTCACTCCGGGGAACTCGCCCTGATATCCACGTCAAGCCCATTGATCGTGCAGCCGCCCACCTGGTCAACGCGCAGCCGGTGAAACCGTGCCGCCCTGCGAAAGTCGAATCGGCCCCGGCTGGAAAGGCCGATCTGCGAATCCTGCACCAACGCATCCCCAATGTCGTACTTGTAAAAATTCGTCGCTACGGCAGACGTGGGGTTACTGACATAGCGCGGCGTAATGCGGTTCAGCAGCGAATAGCTAGTGATATCGCCCCAATCGCCGGTCACAAAATAAGAGGCTCCGGGCTCGCCGGTCAGTTGGTACAGCACCGAATCAATAAACACTGCCGGGACCGTGCTATCGGTCAGCCAGAACGGTGAATCGTAGGCGATGCTGGGCAGGTCGTCATAGGTCGCATACAGCGATCCAAGGCCGTCATAGGTGACCTGTCCCGTGGAGTACAGGATCGGTACGTTGCACGCCTGGCGCTGCTTGCCCCAGCGATCCGTGCGGAAGTTGTAGGAGATCACGCTATCCAGCGCGCCCGTGGCGCTGTTAGTGCTGGGATAGCGCCAATAAACCACGTCCCGGCCTATGTCTGCCACGCCGACCACCTGGTCGCGGTAGGTCTGATTCAGGTCGTTGAAGAACCATTCGCGGATCGGCGTGCCGATTGAGCGCGGAACCGTGCCGTCAAACAGGTAGATATCATCCGGGCCGATGAAGAAATGCTGCGTTCCCACCACAACCAGCGATTCCGGGCCGGAGATCCCGATATCGCCAGGAATGCGCACCCATTCCCACACCAGCGGAATGCCCACATAGCGGCCCACGTACATGGACGTGGCCTTGTAGGCAATGGCATCGCTGCCCATCGGCGCCCCGCCCGTAATCGGGCCGGGAGAATCCAGCAGGCGCGCATAGGCGCTCTAGGTCGCCGGATTCGTGGTGTCCCAGCTCGTCTGGTCGCGCAAACCGGAGCAATACCAACCGTCCGCAATGTCTCCAGACGCTACCGAATTGACGTTTAGCGCCATCACGAAGCCGGACACCGGGAAAATAACCAGCGCGGCGGGCGAGTTGGCGATATCCACGAAGCCAGAGCCGGAAACCGCCTGTCCGATCACTTGGGATCGGTTGCATGCCAGGGTGTTGTTGCCGAACACGCAAAACCGCTGGCGATTGGTGCCGGTGTAGTTGCCTGCCCGCGACCGGTCCGTCCACGCGGTCGCACTTGTGGCCTCATAGATGCGCGTAGAGGACGCGGCAAACATGCGGCGCGTACCGTCCAGAAGGTCAGCAACATAGCCCGCCGTGGGCACAGTGGACAGCGCCGGGAGCTGCGTCGGGATCGGACTGTTAGCCGCCGCCAACCCCTGTGTGGTAGGAACGATGGCATCGCAATCGGTCAGGATTCCCTCGGACTGCGGGTCCAGGTCGGGCGCGAAGCCGGTCAGCTCAGGGCGCATAGGTCTGCAAGCGCATGGCGGGCGTGTTACCGAAACGGATGTTGTCGTCTTCCTTGGTCAGCTCGTCGGCGATGTTCTTGTAGAGTGCGGCCCACGTCGCCGCACGCCCATCGTCGCCGATGTAGGGGGATGCCTCCATTAGCGCGGCGTAGAGGTAGATGCCCGGCTCACCCAGCAGCAGGGGCGTGGTCGGCTCCGTGTCGGTCAACAAGGGGATTTGCGGGCGATAGGTGAGCGTGTAGGTGTAGTCCCCGTTGCCGCCTACCAGCACGACGCGCGGCGCGAACACCGGAAGGCCGAATAGGTCGATCTCCTCGGACACTACGACATATCCAGCCGGGATGCCGTAGCCATTGAGCGTATCGCTCAGGGCTTCCGGGCCCAGTGGCGGAAGCTCGTACTTCAGGTTGGCATAGGTCACCGACAGTGAAGTGACTTCGCGGCAATCGAACGGCAGCGTGAACCTCTGGTCAACCGTCGTGCCCGTTACCTGCTTGGCATTCCGTCGCAGCCTCAACTCACGATTCAGACGCGCCGTACCCAGCTGAATGAAGGTAGGAATCTAGGTGGTCAGGTCAGCACGGGCCAGCCAGTCGGCAATAGCCTGCTGCAGCGATGGGTAATCCTGAATCACTTGAGCCTACCCTCCCACACGCGAAATCCGGACAGGTCCGGATCACTCAGCATTTCCAGAATGACCGCTTCATTGGTCATTAGCTCGTGATAACTGATCCCCTTCAACTGGCAGTAGTAGTCGGCAAACCCGGGCGGGAAGTGGGCTACGTGCCGCATTTCGCTAGACCCGACCATGCCGCATGAGCGCAATGCCTTGGCCTGCTCAAGATGGGTCGTGCAGTCGATGGAGCTGCGCTCGATGACCGCGCCTGACTCACCCTGCCATACGCCAGTGACCTGAGACGAGCCCGAAAAATCACTCATGGATCACCAGGCCAGGGGGACGACGTTGACCATGCCGCCGACCGTTTCCTGGATCACGGCCACATGCGTGCAGCCCGAGGTATTGAACACCTCCGGGAAAATGCCGTTAATCAGCGAGTCCGTTGCCACGGCGGTCACCGAAGCGCCGCCGAACCGGATATGGCAGGCCGTCGATGGTGTCATTGCCACCCGCACGTACTCCGGGGGATTGCCGGCTGAATCCAGCGGCAGCGCTGCGGTGGTGGAGACTGCGCCCGCCGTGAGGTTCACACCCGTTACGGTCACCCTGACCGAATGGGTTGGATTTTTAATGCCCATTGCTTTCTCCAAAAAGGAGGAGGCCCGAAGGCCCCCTCCAATTACGACAGTGGATCAGGTCAGATCTCGGATCTGTGCGTGGGCGTCCTTGTTGTCCATCTGCAGCCCGTACTCGTAGGTCAGCAGGAACTTCTCGGCGTCGCCCGTCTTGGCGAGCTGCTCACGCTTCAGCGGGTCCAGCGTCTTGAGGGACACATGCTCCGGATCGATCAGGTACGCCGCCGCGTCCATGAAGCGGTCCGGGACCACCTTCAGCGCGCCGAAGTCGGTCACGTACACGTCAAAGGCCGCGTGCAGCTTGCCGCTGTCCGCATCCTCGTAACGGGTCGCGTTGCCGGTGAACGCGGAGACCTTCACCTTGTCGGACGGACGCACCAGCAGCACCTTGGGAGCGCCGCCAGCGGTGTACGCCGCTTGCATGGCCGCTTTGGTGATGGTCTCGTCCAGCGAGCGGGGAGTGCCCGCAACCGGGGCGGTGTTGGTAGCCGGAACCGGAAATGCGCCAGCACCAGCGCCCACCGAGCCCTGCGTGATCCAGCCAGCGCAGCCGCGAGACTGCCGGGCGGTGGCGAACGCGCCGGCATTGAACGTGGTGTTCTGGATCAGGGCGAACTCGGCGTCGCGCTTGATCTCCTTGGTCTTCTTGACGGTCTGGTAATCGATTTCCAGGCCGCGACCCGCCTTGTTGACGATGTTCTCGGTGCGGGCGATCAGGAAGTTCTTGGTGCTGATCTGCGTGTAGTTGCCCCAGCGCGTGGTCGGGGTCACGGCGGTGAACGAGGACACGTCGTCACCTTCGATCTGCGCGTTGTTGGCCGCAGCGGCGAGGGCGTCGGTCTGCCACTCAAAAAAGCGGGCGGAAGCCTTGGCCTTCTTCAGCAGGGAGAAAAACGGCGTGTCGGTCGGCGAAATATTGTCGATTACATCCGACAGGTCTTCCCTCTAGCCGATAGCGGCGTAGGTGGTAAAGGTGTTGGCAATAGCGGTCATTATTTATTCCTTCGTGATTGAAGCAGGGCCACAAACGAATCCTCGCTCTGCGTCTTGCGAGCGCGCTGGAGGGTGGCTTGGTACTCCTGCTGGGAGGTTTTGGTCTTGGCCTCGCCTGCGGCGCCGGGCTTAATCGGCTTGCGCGGCTCTGGCTTGACCTGCTTGTCTTTCGCGGAAGCGCGGGCGGCCTGCTGGTGCTTGGCCAAGGCCGCATCACGCAGGATCACCACGGCGCGGTGATCGAACAGTTCGTTGAGCTCTGCGGGGGAGTACCCCAAGTCCATGGCGTACTTTCCGATTATCTCGGACTCGGACGCCTTGACCTTCGGGTCTTTCCACTGCGGGAGCTTCGCTTGAAGCAAATCGGCCTGTTCCTTGCGGTATGCGCGGTGCTGCGCCTCCTCATCGGCTTTCGCCTGCTGCTGGAGGGCTTGGCTGGCCTGCTGCAATTGCTGGAACTGTTGGGCGCGCTGCTGGAAGGCCGCGTTTTCCCTCACCCACTCGGCGGGGTCTTCCACGGCCAGCTAGGCCAAGACAGCCTGATCGCCGATAAGTTGCCTGTGCGCGGCTTCCAGGGTCGGGGCGATCTGGTTGGCGAAGAAATCTCGCTCCTGTCGCGTCCGTTCCAGTGCAGCCTGCGCCTCTCGCGTGACTTCTGCGGCTTTGGCGGTCTTTTGCCTGTAATCGGCATCCTTCATGTACCCGGCTTTTAGTTCCGACTTGCGGAGCTTGATTTCGCCTAGGTCAATCTCTGGATCTTCGTCCTCTTCGGACGGTTCTTCTTCCTGCTCTTCCTCCTTGGGCTCTTCCTCGGGTTCGGCCTCATCCTCCACTTCTTCGGGGATTTCGGCCTCCTCTTCCTCGGGGTCGTCCTACTCGGGCTGTTTGCGCAGGCTGGCAAGCAGGGAGAGGGCAGCTTCGTCACTGCCGTCGTTGCTCACCTGGTCGGCGAGCTGGTTTTCACCTTGGCTCATTGCGTTACCTCTGGCTATGTGCTGGCTGCATGGGTTGTTAACCGGTGACGGTCAATCCCGTGCAGGTCAGTACGCTGAAATGATCGCCCCGCACAACGGGGCAACCGAAAAAGGGCCGGTGATACACGTCCGGCCCGGAAAACGGGAGAGTTATTCGGCCTAAAAAGCCATGTTCCTGCTCGATTTTCAGGAGAATGGGTTTAACTTCCGCCCAAGTTCGCGGGCCTGCTGGGCGAGCGTGGCCTTGGCTATCTTCCCGGTGTCCAGCGCCGTTTCTAGCCGCTACCACACCAGCTTCAGGCTCTGCACCCTTCGATACAGCTCCTCCCTTGCCTCGTAATCCCGAATTGGGCTGTCTAGCCATGCTTTCATCCACTCCTGTTCAAGTTCGGTAAACGCCTCGACCAGCAGCGGCTCAGCCAGCAACTGCGCGGCGCGGTCACCTCGGGCAATCTCAATCTCGGTCTTGTCCATTGGGCTCCGGCTTCAGTGATGCGGCGTGTGCAGCGGAAGCCGCGCTGATCCGGGCCGTCTCGATAGCGGTCTGCTGCGCGATCTGGGCCTTGACCAGCTCCAGTTCGGCCTGCTTCTCGATCTTGAACTGCTCCAGCGCCATCGTGTTCTGCATTTCCATCTGGTTGCGCTCGGCTTCCAGTTGGGTCTCCTGCTGCGCCTGCTGCGCCTGATAGCCCTGCTTCATCTGCTCGGTCTGTGCATCAGCCTGCGCCTTCACCTACGTGACCTGCATCTGCACCTGGCCATTGATCTGCGCCAGTTGCTGCGCCCCCTGCTGCTTCAGTTTCTCCAACTCGACGGCAGGATCGGGTTGCGGCGGAGGCGGCTGATCGCTCGGTTGGGTGAAGAATTGATCGCTGTCCTTGTAGCCCATCGCCTCGGCCAGTCGGGTTAGCGTCTGGTAGATGTTGCGCGGCGTCGCTAGGCCGATCTGAATGGCCTCGCGCTGCGCTTGACCCAACAACATAAGGTTCTGGACCTACTGCTGCTTGCCCGCTGTGCCGATGCCGACCGAAACGGTCATGTCGTAGCGATTCTTCCACTCTCGCGGGTCGATCTGCAGCCAGCGCCCATTGAGTTTGATCTGCTGGACGCGGTTTTGGTACTGAACCACGTTTTTTAGGTTCAGCAGCCACAGGCGCTTAATGCCGGTCTCGGCCAGAACGCGGGCCACTAGCTCCAATCGCTGCGCTCCGGCCCCCATCATGGCCTGCACGCCCTCGCTGCCCACGTTGCCCTTGGCAAGCGCCTCGGCATTGAGGGCTGAATTCATTTCAGTAACGCCCGTGCGGGTATCGCGCACCGAGTCGATCTGATTAATGATCTCAACGCCCGCGCCGGCCACGAACGGAACGGTGATATCGCGGGTCATGCCCGCCTGTTTGACGCGGACAATGCCGCCCGGCCTCGGCTGCAATAGGTCATCCAGGTTGACCTGACCCTCAACAACCTCCGTCCGCTGGTTGTTGCTCAGGTAGACGTTATCCAGCACCTGCCGGGTAAGTGCGGTCTTGATCCGCTGCAGGTCTTCGGTCAGGTCGTAGTAGCTAAGGCCGATTAGCTTGTAGGGCATGAGGATCGGGCAGAACAGCGCGAACGGATGGTCGTCCGTAACCTCGTTCTCAAACACTGTCGCGCCCGCCTTCACCACGCGCCGGTATTCGGACACGCCGTCGCCGTTCAGGTCGCACTTTATGTAAGCCTCGGTGACCACAACCTGCCGCTGCGACGGGTCGCCGGGATCGGTGTTGTCAAAGTCCCAGCTACCGTCGTAGAGGTGCCGCTCCTGCGTTTCGTAGGCCGCATTCGGCGCCACGTCCGAGGGCAAAGCCTCAACCTCTTCCTTGTCGTAGCCAAGGCTCAACAGGTCGCTCACGGTCATCTGCCGACGATGGGCGATGAACCGCAGATCCTCGATGTTGCGAGCATCCTTGTTAATCAGGATCTCTTCCGGAGGAACGCCCTCGTTCCGGAATTCCATTACCTCTTCGCGGCGCTTGGCCTTGACCGCGTAGGTCGGCAGCAGTTCGGGCGACATGCCCTCAAACTGACCAGCCTACGGAACCTCGCCGTCCTGCTCGACCTCCACAACCTCGATTTCCGGATCCTGCTGCAATGCCTGGACTTCCGGCAGGGACAGGCCCGCATAACGCTCCTCGCGCTCATCCCAGCGCTTGTCGCAGTACGCCTTGACCACGCCCATGCGCGAGATCAGGCACGACTTGATCGCGTCATGCAGGACCGTAAAGCCATTGTTCTTGCGGTTAATGATGTAGCCGATGTAGTTGGTGGCGTCATCGCACGCCTTCTCGTCCTCTGGAGACTCCGGCTCGAACCGGATCACGTCATCAGCACTGGTAAACATCTTCATCAGCGAGGGCATCGCCCACTCGACCGTGTCCATCAGGTCTTTGCTGACCACCTTGGACCGGCCAATCACGTCAGGCGGCGCTAGCTCACCCGTCGCCTCGCCCATGTAGAACTCCAGCGCACGGGCACGCTGCTAGCTGGTGTAGTCGTCCGCGCCTATAGAGTTGTCGGCTTCTCGGTCTATGAGGGCGCAGAGTTCCGAGTCGGTCATCTTCGCCATTACGCCAGCCTTTGATCGGGATAATTCAACGTGCCACCGTAAGAGTCGTTAGTCATTGTCTCGGCTACCACCGCCAGATACCGGAAGGCATCCGCACCATGGCTCCACTCGTCGTGCATGGGCTTCCCAGGCTCGCCTGTGGTCGTAGGCACGCCGCGTCGGTATCTGCGCAGGCATTGCACGAGGCGGTCTGTCTTGGCCTTGTCGAAGTACACACGCGGCATCAGGCTACGCGCCTTACGGATGCCATCTTCCAGCGCGCCGGGATAGGTCGGCACGATCTGCACGTCCCACTTCATCCCTTCCATGATCGCCTTGGCGGACATGCCGGTCTTGTAGTCGCCATGCTCGCCGTCGTGAGGCAGGTACATCGTGCCCCAGTTGTGACCCTTCAGCCGCAGCTCGTTGCTGCACCAGTCCAGCGTCTTGCGCTAAACCTCGATGTACTCAATGACCCGCATCTCGCTAACGTGCTTCTGGGCAAGGATGATGCCCATGGAGTCGTTCCAGCCAAGGTCGAACACCACATGCACCTTCAGGCGCGGGTCGTAGGGCACGTTGCAGATGCGACCAGCCTCGACCGTGGCGGCTACCTCGTCGGCGTAGATCGCGCCGGCTACCGCAGGCTTACACCGGCCTAGCCAGATATTGGCGTAGTCCGCATCCTTCATCGTCGCCTGAGCGTGCTGGCGCTCCTTCTCCAGCACTTCGCCGTGCCAGGGGTTGTCGCAGTAGTTGACCTGCTCGACAAATGAGTCGTCAGGCGGGTTGACCACGAACCGGACATAAGTCTCGTCCGTGTCCAACTCGGGGTTAAAGCTAATCCAGATTTCCGAATCTGGCTTGCGGATCGTCGGGACCAGAATGTCCCAGCTTCGGCCCGTTACGGCCTGCGCCTCCTCGACCCAGCATATGTCGATTGACTCGTAGGACTTGATCGACTCGGCCGTCTGGTCACTCAAGCCGCTGAACAGGATCTCCGTCCCATTCTCGCCCTTGATCGTGGTCTGCTATACCTCGTAGAACGCGCCAAGCCCAAGTGCCTGCACCTGATCACCGAGGAGCTTATGCACAGAGTCGCGGATCGACTTCTGAACCTCTCGCGTACAAAGGATGCGCAGCGGCTTCTATGCGCCCAGTATCAGGATGGCGCGGGCAAACGCCCACGACTTTCCGCCGCCTCGGCCGCCGTGCGCCACCTTGTAGCGGTGAGGCTGGAAAAGTGGCTTCAGCTTGGCCGGAAACTGCGCCGGGGCATCGGTCACAGGAACTCGACCGTAATTGATTTGCGCACGGGGCCGCCGCCTTCGCCAACGTGTTCAGTCCGGTTGAGCTTCGGCGCCGCGAACTCCGCCAGCTTGGCCAGCAAGTCCAGCGCCTTGGCTGGATCAGGCTTGCCGTTATCCGTACCGTCACCCTCAGCAACCAGTGTTAGCCAGCGGCCAACATTCGCGCTGTTGTCCTCCAGCAGCTTCCTGACCGTCTCGCGGAACTCAGCGTTTACTTTGTTGGGCGTGCCTGCCTGCCTACCTCCCGTCTTAGGCGTTCCCGGCTTGCGTCCTGCCATTTCTGTTCACCTCTACCATGGAAACGGTTCCCATTCGGGTTGACCGCTCACTTCATTGAACGCTAAACTGATGGGCTGGCAGAGCAAATTTTTATCCCAGGCAGGGAGACTTTCTTTGATTAAATCTGTGCTTTCTGCCATTCCAATTTATACTATTAGTTCCACCTCTATCCCATACAGTATTAGCAAGCAGGTTGGATGCATTTGTGCCAATTTTTTTTGGCAAGGTTTAGATCCTGTCCATAGAAGACACTGGGTGAAATGGGACACAATCTGCTGTCCACAATCCACTGGGGGTCTGGGAGTTCGAAGTATTCGAGACATACAAATATGTTCCTTTGTCAAACAACTATGGTCTGCTCTTCATGTCAATTCTCTATGGGCCAATTATATCAGGAAAAAATATATTAGGGAGAAGCATATTTCAGATTGCAGAATTCCATTTCCTGCTGGCATTAAATACAGGGATTTCAATAAAGCCAAGTCCATACTGATGGATGGCAAGAAGATGATTGTTTTCAATGGGAAGTCCACTAATTTCCTCAAAGATAGTTGGTTTAAAGGTAAGTCCTTTTCTGCTTCTCTCAGTGATCATGTGGATTGTCAGGAGAATTGTTCTGTTCAGGAAGCCTTGGCCAATCACCTCCATCCGGTCTGGAATTACATTACTAATGGTGACCTGAAAACTGAAATTCAGAATTTTGGCATCCATGATGGGGATGACATTCCCATCTGGTCCTTTTCTTATTCGGGTAGCTTTGATTTCAAATCTACCTACAGACACTTTAAAGAGCTGCAATCGGATCGTTATAAAGTTAAACTTTGGAACTCCAAATTTCCACCTCGTGCAGCTCTATTCTATTGGAAATTGTTGAATCATGCTGTCCCTGTGGATGGTAGAATTCAGCAGAAGGGCATTCAACTTGCATCTCGTTGCAGCTGCTGCTTGAATTCTCATCATGTTGAAGATTTGGATCATCTTTTCATCTATAGTGATCTTGCGAGTTTCTTATGGAACAAATTTAGTCCCCTTCTGGATGATTATCATTTATTGATTGCTTCCATTCGGACAAGGCTTCTCTTGATTTTGAAGGACTCAGCAATTTCCACTCCTCAGGGTTTTTTGAATCTTCTGGTGTCTATGACGATTGTGTGGGAAGTATGGAAACAGAGATGCTTAACTAGAATGGAAGGCTGTCAGGTCAATTTTCTGCGGTGGGGCAGACTGATCCAAGAGGAGATTGGTCATACCTTTAATCAGCACTCTTTTTCCATGGAATCCAATTCTCCATATTTGCAGACTCTTATGCAGTGGGGATTCTATTGTCAGAGCAAAGTTCTCCAAGTTACAGCAGTTCGATGGATTGCCCCGGTTGTGGCGTTTGCACTAAATGTTGATGGCTCTTGCAGAGGAAATCCGGGTTCTTCTGGTGGAGGAGGATGCTTTAGAGATAGTCATGGTAATATTCTGTTGGGTTTTTCTTACTATTATGGGATTAGTTCTAGTATTGTGGCTGAAGGGAGAGCCCTCCTTGATGGTCTTCGTTTGGCGAAGCTGCATAGAATTCCTATTTCTATTATATACACAGATTCTAAGGTGCTGGTTGACCTTTTGAATGGCATTGGTTCTCCTCCATGGCATCTCCTCCCGTGGTGGAAGTCCTTGGAGGTTATATTTCATTCGAGTACGTATACAATTACTCACATTTTTCGGGAGGCTAATCAACTGGCTGATTCCTTGGCCAAACTTGCTGTGGATATGGAATGCAATTCTGAATTCTTTTCCATGAGGGAGCTTCCAGCCGCAGCCAAAGGGTATGCTAGGGCAGATGCTCTTGGTATGCCGAACCTTCGTGTTCGGCGCGCTAGTTCTTGATGAGGCGAGCCGTTTCTTGCGGAGCTACAGTTTTCGTGCTGGTGTATTGGCGGGCGGTTTCTTTGTGTTTGCTGCTGTTGCTTTATGTAGCTTTCCAACTGTATAGGATTTGTGTTTCTTTTTTGTCTTTCCGGGCGGTTGCCCCTCCAGGTCTGTTACCTCTTTTCTAAATCAATAAAAATAGCATCTAGTGGTTGAGGTGGAGTGAGACCATTCCCTACCTCTGGTATGGGGGTGCACTCTCTCTCTTGCCACTTGATGACTTGAGTTCGAGAAAAAAAAAAAGCCTATCTCCTCAAATTCTTTGGCTCAACACTCACTGGGCTCGCCTTCAAGTGGTATTCAAGCTTGCCCGCCGGGTCTATCATTGACTGGCCCGACATGCAGAAGAAGTTCAAAGAGAGGTTCTATATTGCTGAGCGGGAGGTCATTGTGGCGGAGCTCTATGCCACGAGACAAAGAAGTGATGAGTCAGTGCTCGACTATATAAAAAGATGGAGGAATCTCAGTATGATGTGCAGACGTCCCCCGCATCAGGAGGACACAGTGCAGATATGTAAACAGAATTTGAAGAAAGAAATCCAGGAGAGGATGATCAATGCCGAGGTCAAGTCATTTGACCATTTGAACAATATAGTGGCTGAGATCGAGGCATTCCTAGCTAGATACTCTTCTGCCCCAGCTGCATCAAATCAGAGGGCCAGGCAGGCTGAGAAGAGACCAACGCCATCAGAAGTTCACACACTAGACTTCAAGACCTTCGAGAAGAAGAAAGAGAAAGCCAAAGAGGCCGCCAACACCCCTCCGCCCAGGTATGCTGAATGGCGAGAAGGTCCCTCACTGTGAGAGAAAATGAGGAACAAGCTATATTCCTTTCCCCGAGACAAGTCCCGAGTCCTGTTTGAATGGGTGAACAAGTACAACAAGATCACATTGCCAGAACCAAAGAGGCTCGGTGACTTGAAAAATAAGGATGACCCTCGCTTCTGCCTGTACCACCGGATGCTTGGGCACACCATCGAGGAGTGCTATGTCTTCAAGGACGTTATTGAGTCCTTGATCAAGAAGGGGGAGCTAGATATGGGAGAGCACAAGGTGGATCCTCCGCAGCCGCATGAGATGCCTAATTTGGCCGCCACTGCCAACATGGTGTCATTATACTAGCAGCTGCCTAAAGAATGGTCAGAAGTCGGTGCCCGCGCCACCTATGAAGCTTTCATCATGGCGCCAACCCATGACCAAGAAGACTGGCAGGCCGCGTCGAAGAAGAGGAGAAGAAGAAGACAAGCTCTCCAACCCACGTCAGGAATTCACATAAGGGGTGTTACACCTCGGCCAGTACCACCACCGGTAACGCCTATTTGACATGACACAGCCCCTCGGCTAGTCATGAGGCGGCCTGCTTATAATAAGAAGGAACATATCCCGATGCGGGTACACAAGGAAGTCAGTCCTGTTGTCAAAAGACTCCAGGCCATCATTGATGGGCTCAAAGAGTATGAATAGCCCAAGATCTAGCCCGTGGAGCTAAAGGAGCATGTCTCCTGGGAGGAGTTCGAATCCCTTGAATTGGCTCCAGAACCAGAGGCTAGGGCGGAGGAAGAACCTCTTTTGTGGGGTGAACTCCCCCAAGAATAGCCACCAGCCGTCGAGGAAAAGAAGGAAGGGAAGAAGAAGAGAAGGCCAAGAAACAGAAAGAAGAGTGTGGTTGTCCTTTCATGCAACACTCTCTCAGCATTATTTTACACCGCCCTCTCCCTGGAAGCGGAAGGAGAAGGGGCACCTCTCGAACCAACAGAGGCAAACCAGGCTGAAGCATGTACTTCCCAACATGTCACCAAGTCAGGAAGGAAGTGGGGACGCCCTCCTCAGGCCAACTGCAACGTCCTGTTCAGGGGAGAACAACCATATCATATCCCCGAACCCAGGGTCCAAGGCATGGAGATTCCCCCTCCATCGGGCCTCTATCCTGAAGAAACAAGCGGCCAGAGTGCCCTGTTGAGTCCCGAAATGTGGCAATCAAGAGGGGAGAGGTGAATTGATGACCAATTAAAATTAACTAACCACAAGCATGATAACTTAAATATACAAACAATCTCTAACCTTACACGAACAAGAACACACTCGTGAATACTTGTGTAGTGGGTGTGATTGATAGGAGAAATGGTGGATGCTCACCTCACCGAGAAGCCCACTCGACAAATAACGACAAACCACAATTGACGCACAGAGATTTTTAGGTGGTTCGGGTACACAACCGTGTCTGGGCTCTCAGTTCATAGTGGCGGTAATTCGATACCTAGTATCGGGTTATCGGTATTATGGACTCTGGGTCGTTACATCTGCCACAGATGATTCCAAGTTGTAGGGGGGGTGGACATCGACATGGCCGCCCACCACCCTTGAGCGGCCACCAAGTTGGCTGCCCTCTATTGTTGACGGGCAAACCCGTCCTTTCTACCCTTGTTCCTTGTCTTGCTACACTTTCATTTGCTTTACTGCGTTGCATGCATATTAGATCTTCCTAGCTCCCTATTTTAAAGAGATTTTTCCAATCCCAAAATATAGGGAAGGCAGATGGTCGAAAGTCTCGGCCATCCCCCTTCTCGCCCCCCTCCCCGGTACGATCACCACCATTTGTATGCTTTTCTCTTTTGATTTGAACACATTCTGTACTCCTATAGTCTAATGGTATCTTCTCTATTTGCTGGATAATTTGCAGGGACTTCATTCTCCACGCATAGGGCTCCTTGTTCTTGGCCGGCCGAGAGCGAGGACAGAAGAACCCATCGTCTCCCCACTTCTAAGGCGTTCACGATCATCCTACCCCTGTGAGGCCCAGGTATAGGTCTCTGGCGATCACATTATTTCTATTTTTTTTAACCTTTGCACTATAGGCCAAAGTAGTAGATCGAAAGAGGGAGGACACACCCACGACACACCATCGTACCCATCCATCAACCTACCTTTCCATCTACTTATGAACCTACATGGTTGAAGTGACTGAGGCTCGGTCGGCTTAGCTAGGGGCCTTGGCTGATGCCGTAGAGCCTCGGGCTCAGGTGGCGGAGTCATGGATCGAAGACCTGCGTGCATTGCTGCACATCGCTGACCTGGAGGTTGTGGACTGCCATCGCTTGTCTCTGGCTTACCGGGATGGGTTGAACACAGTGACCGTTGAGGTTTTACGGCCCAGCCTGAGATCATGGTTTTCAGGAGGGCTTGTTGGATGCTCTTCAGACTGTGGTTGCCGATCGAGGCGTCCCAGTGCCGTCCCTCGTTCCCCCACTGACGTCGTTCGAGCCAGAAGGTGGTGACGACGAGGAGGAGCTTGGCGAGGAGGAGCCGGGCATTGGGGATTAGGCTGCTCGGGCCGAGACAGTGATGGAGAAGGAGTTGGTTGATCTCTTAGACGATGCTCCACCTCGAGCGTGCCAGGGGTCCAAGGCCGCGGGCTAGGCGACACTGCTACTGTCGGGGCGAGCTCTTGAGCAAGTGCTCGCCATCTCTTCTTTTACTTTTAGCTTCCTGTGTACTGAGTTCTTCCTTCTTTTTGTTCTGTCAGGGTACGTTTGAATAGTCGGCCCCTATCCTATATGCTTCCTTGTATTTTGGCATGGACTCATAAAGCATTTGGCTTTCGATACGTATGCGTCGCTGGTGATCAACTTTGTACGTTTCCCTTTGGCAGGGAAGTTGCTACTAGTTTGTTTATGGGGGAGTATGGGTGTTCGCCCCTTGGGAGCGTGAATGCTACCATCATTTCCGAAATAGCAGGGATGCTCACTTCTTGGGAGCTCGGAAGCTATCATCATTCTCGAGGGGAGCAGGAGTGCTCGTCTTTAGGGAGCTTGGAAGCCACCTTCATTTCTGAGGGGAGTAAGAGTGCTCGCCTCTAGGGAGCATATAAGTAATAATCTCATCCACTAATTAGGATTAGATTATAACTAATAATTCTCTCTTAAATCAGATGCTACAATACTGCTACAGTATTATTGTTGGATATATGTTGTTTTGATTATGTCTGACTATGACTCATTGGTGAGTCTTATTTGCATTTGATGATGTCAAAACTCTTACATTTCAGGTCATTGTAAGCAAAGAATAAGAAATCAAGAAAGGCACAAAAAATGAGACAAATGGATGCACAAGAATCAAGGCACTGGCTGCATAAAAATCTAGGCAATCGGGAGCACAGAAATCAAGGCATTTGGCAACACAGAAATCAGGATAGTCGGCAGCACAGAAATCAAGCAGTAAGGTCGATGCACATTCCTGTTCATGAAGAAGTAAGGTCCATGCAGGTTCCTGTTCATGAAGAAGTAAGGTCGATGCACATTCCTACACATGAAGAAGTAAGGTCGATGCACACTGCACTTTCGTACTTCAAGGTCGATGCATATTTGTATCTTGTATTAGTAGGTCAGTGCACATTTGCCTTTTGGCCTATTAAGTTCGATGCACATTTGCATTTTGGCACATTAAGGTCGATGCATGTTCAGCTCTTCATTAAGTAAGGTCAGTGCATGTTTCGTATCTAAGTTAGACAGGTCGATGCGCATTCACACCTTCTTAATATAAGGTCAATGCACATATGCTTTTTGGGATGTCAGGTCGATGCATGTGTAGGAGTCCTGCATATAAGGTTGATGCACATTTGCATTTGTGCCCAGTAAGGTCGATGCACATTTCACTTCCTATCGTAGAAGGTCGATGCACATGCCAAACTAAGGTCGGTGCACATGTGCATTTCTGCTCAAAAGGTCGATGCATGTACTGTAGCATACATCATAAGGTCGATGCATATGCTCTAAGTACACAGTATTTGGTCTGTGCACATGTAGGTCTGTGCATGTCTAGGGTCGATGCACATTAGCTGTGCACATTACAAGGTCGGTGCACATATATATGTTACTTCATAAGGTCTGTGCACATGTAGGTCTATGCATGTCTAGGGTTGATGCACATCAACTGTGCACACCACAAGGTCGGTGCATATATACATGTTGCTTCATAAGGTCTGTGCACATGTAGGTCTATGCATGTCTAGGGTCAATGCACATCAGCTGTGCACACCACAAGGTCGATGCACATATACATGTTGCTTCATAAGGTCTGTGCACATGTAGGTCTATGCATGTCTAGAGTCTATGCATATGTTGCATCCAAGTTTGTGCACATATCCAAGTCTGTGCACATTTGCATATCTAAGTCTGTGCACATTTGCATAACCAAGTCTGTGCATATTCACATTTGCATTATAGCATATCAGGTCTGTGCACATGCAGGTCAGTGCACATTTGCACCTAGTCATAGAAGGTCTGTGCACATGCAGGTTGGTGCACATTTGCATCTAAGTCATAAACGGTCTGTGCATGTTTGCCTTCAACATATATAGGTCTGTGCATGTTTGGCTTCAACACATCTAGGTCTATGTATGTTTGCCTTCAACATAAGAAAGGTCTATGCACATGTTTTGTCTTGCACATTAAGGTTGATGCACATGCTGTATCCTGCATTCTAAGGTCGATGCACATTTGAACCGCAGAGGAAGACCAGTCCTGACAGGACTCTCTGTCACCACAAATGGTCCTACGATAGGCCGCCATACTGAACAAACAGTCCAATAATGGGCCGCTAACCTTGGTCGTTCAACAAAAGACAAGACTTTGAAAGAAAAGGTGTTTGAATAGGACTCTAGCACTGGAAAATAGTCTAAGATTAAACCGCCAGAGAGCCCTTAACAGCCATACGATAGACCGCATGGGCAAACCGTACAGTAAAAGATAAGCTTGAAAGAAAGATGCTGGCTAAGGACTCTAGCGTCATCAAACGGCCCATCAAGGAACCGCCAAACGTAATCAAACGGCCCAAATATAGACCGCTAACGACACAGGCGTGGTAAGACAAATGAAAGCCCACTAAGTCTTAAGTGTTGAGTAAAGATAAAGAGAAAGGTCCAACCAGGGTGAGTGACCCATGAAATAAGTCCCAAAACTAATCAAAATGGCCCAACGAATAACTAGGGACATCATAAAGATGAATAAGGAGATGACTCAACTCATTGGTAATAAAATGGGTGTCAACACACACGAACGGCCCAGGGTGGACTTTTTATGGTGTGTTGTCTTACTGGTAGCTTTCTTCTTGTCGATTCGAGTCCTTGGTGAGTGGACCTTGATCCACGTGTTGACCCGTGGCCGGACTGATGCTAGGCATCATGTGGGGGGCCATGCATTGGGGTGCCGTGGGGTCCGGAGAGGTGGTGTTCCCGGCTTGTTACCGTTAGTCGGTGCCAGTGCGAGGAGCGGTCCTTGTACCTTGTCCAGTTCAGACGTCATTTTCGTTCACTAGAGAGTCTACTCCTTCTGTGACCTATCCACTAGTCGTAGCTTTCTTGCACACGCGGGTGCAGACCCACTGGGGAGTGGTGGAGAGCGTGACCCGGTGAGAGACGATTTTTAGGCTGGTTACCGTAGAGCCCCTTGCCTTTGCAGCCTGAGTCCGGCTAGGGGAAAAACAAGCTAGAGGAGCCGACCTAGAGCAGATGGTCTATGTGTACACACGTAGTTGGGGGCAGTGGACGCGCGCTGACGAGCGCAACCCCAACTAGTCCTTGTTCGTGGTACTTGTTGTGTGTCTTAGTCTCCGCCTGGGTGAGTAGGGAGCCACTTGGACGAGGTATAAGAGGTCAGGAGACGCATCTGGTCTTGCTTCTAGTGGGTAGTGCTATTGTCTTCTGGCAGGTATGACTTGTTTCCTTGTCGGACCGTGGTTGGTTTATCCGGCACTATTAGTTGTAGTGTGATTTTTCATTTATTTATTGTTACTTGTCGCTTCTGCCGTGCTTTTGACTTAGTAGCGTTGCTTTCTACGTACGTGTGTACTTGCGGCCTTGTTTCTCTCGTTGCGAGGTGGTGGTCCGCGGGATCCCTACTGAGTCTATAAAATGAGGCTCACTCCTATGTTTTCAGGTGAGGCGGGTTCGTCGAGAGGCGCGTCCGGGGTTTCTCGTGATTCGTTCGGTCAAAGTTAGTTGCCAGTTGTTAGAGTCGGGGTATGTCCCACGTCATTGTACTTTTTTGTTATGTTGATTGTACTTATTTTAGACACGAAACGCACTGGACATTGTAGCTATTATTGAGTAGTTGTTTATTTCCTACTTTAATATTATTAGATTATTATTATTTTTGCTACTTTAGCAAACCGATCTAATGATTTATTGCTTAATGCTATATCTGTCAGTTCAGTGTACTCCATGACAATCCTTTTTTCCCTTTAGGGGCTTTACCACCATTGGGAGGCCTCGCGGGTTCCAAGTGGTATCAGGTATATTCGATAATCCTATCAGGTATATCTGGTATGCAGGATCCGGGTCATCACAGTTGGAGTGTGCACAGACTAGCCCAGTTGTATGTGGAGCAGATCATCCCATTACATGGAATCCTCATCTCCATTGTGTCCGATCGAGATCCCCGCTTCACTTGAGGATTTTGGAGGAGCTTTCAGAGAGCTCTGGGTATGGAATTAGCATTCAGCTCAGCTTACCACCCTCAGTCGGACGGTCAGTCTGAGAGGACCATCCAGACTCTGGAGGATATGTTTAGGTCATGTTGTCTGGAGTGGCAAGGGAGTTGGATCCACCATTTGCCATTAGTGGAGTTCGCCTACAACACCGGCTACCATTTGAGCATTGGTATAGCTCCGTATGAGGCGTTGTACGGGCGACCGTGTCGGACTCCGCTTGATTGGTTTGAGATTGGTGAGCGTGTCTTGACAGGGCCTGATTTGGTGCAGCAGTGTGTCGAGGTTGTGCATTTGGTAGGGTAGAAGATGTTGGTAGCGTAGAGTCGACAGAAGAGCTATGCTGACCGGAGAAGGCAACCCCTCAGTTTTGCAGTAGGAGATCGCGTATTTTTTAGGGTCTCTCCCATGAAGGGCATAATGCGCTTCGACTAGCGTGGGAAGTTGAGTCCCCACTATATCGGTCCTTTCCCCATTGTCGAGCGTATCGACGAAGCTGCTTATCGGTTGCAGTTACTCCCGGAGTTAGCTGCTGTGCATAACGTGTTCCATGTGTCGATACTATGGAAGTACATGCTCGATGATTCTCATGTCTTAGAGGATTCTGTGTGGCCCGAGGTGACCCCAGACTTCTCCCTTCCGGAGTACCCTATCCGCATTCAGGATAGACGTGGGCAACGCTTGCAGAACAAAGTTATTCCCCTAGTAAAGGTGGTCTGACAGTGTCACTCTGGTGGCGAGGCATCTTGGGAGCGGGAGGATGAGATGTGGCAGCAATTCCCTTACCTGTTCGAGTAAGTTTCCTCCTTTGTCTTTATGCTTTGGTTTAAATTTTGAGGATAAAATTTGTTTAAGGGGGGAGGGTTTGCCCCCGGATTTTCAGATCTTTTCTTCGTGGGTTTCAAATTTATTTTTGATAGATAAATAAATTTTAAATCATCCAGGGTTGAATTCTGATCGAATTATGATTTCGGTCATCGTCGCGATCGAGGTAGGGGGATGGACTCCTTGCTTCGCTAGGATCATTTTGGTACCACATGTACGGCCACGTGTAGGCATTTTTATCATTTTTCATGCAAGGTGCATTTTTGGGGTTTTTAGGCTAAAATGCTTGAAAAATTCACCATGGACATTGTATTTACATTTTGATGCATGTCGTAGTTGTAAAAAAGTTGTTATTTAGCTTCTCCTACCCCTTTTCTTTCGTTTCGCATCGATCCGGCTTGACCGGAGGGGAGTTTGGTTCCGAACTCATCCCTCTCATTTCCCAACTAATATAACGCAACTTTCAGAGGCTGTTAATAAAAAAAAGTATACATGTAAGAGGATAGAAGTGAAAGCTGCTAAAATTTGTCATTTATTCATCATTATCATCAATGGAGCCCGAGACAGGCCGTCGGGATAACTCAAAGAAAATGGGCAAAACATAGTGGCCCTAGCTACAAGAAAGGGGCCCAAGCCCTCAAGCACTAGACTTGCTCCTCCTCAAGTCAGCGAGGCGAGTCTCACTTTGAAAAGTCACTTCCTAGAGCTCCCCAAGCCGACGGCGGGACGCCTCTACTATGGCCTGTGCACTCTGGCGCTCCACCTCGACAACTTGAAGCTCCCTCTACAGCTCCTCTACTCGAAGGAAGGCTCTCTGACTATGCTCCTCGTCACTCTCAACCTAGAGGCCAACCTTAACCTGGGTCGCCCGGAGCCCGCCAAGCCACTCCTCCTCCTGCTGGATCATCAGTTGGGTCCTCCATCTCCGCTCCTCCGCAGTATGGAGGCGGTCGAACTCGCTTCACAACGCTGCTAGCCTTGCCGCCCATGCATCTCTGGGAAGACCCAACATGTGGTAACTCTGGGTGAAAGCTTCCAAGTTGCCCCTCAAAACCTCTACAACTGGCAATGGGTCAACCTGGATCAACTGATCAAGACCCTGGAGAATCTGGTTTTCCATGGCGGTATTCAACACCATCCCAAGTGTTGGAGTGTCAGGCCACTCGACCCCAAGGGCAGGGAAGTCTGTGAGTGCTTCTGCTCCATCCCCTGTCAAGCCTGAAATGGGAAAAGAAGGAAAAACATTGTGAGTGCACCACCACAATAAAATCACCATGGTAGAGGTCTAAAGTTGCAAGTCACAATGGCCTTACCTGAAGCAGCCACGTCTGCTGGGTCAGGCCTGAGGGAAGACCCCTCTTCCAAGACTGGAGGAGAGGTATCGACAAGTGCTGGTCCATGTTCCGTGGACGGTACAGGTGCAACCGATCTCTCTGCAAGTAAGACAAGACATGAGAAGTCTTAGCACTTCATTGGCATTAATAATTGCGATGAGCACTTCATAGTGATAAAAAAACACACCGATCTCTACAAGCATCTCCCCCTCAGCCGTTGCATTGTCAACCTCTGTCGTAGGCTCCATGGAAGGAGAGACAACTAAAAGAAGGCACCAATATATAGAGTGGTGGTTAATATCATATAAAAAGGAAGCCTCATCGGGCAAATGGCATAAGCTCCTAATTTGAGAACAATATACCTGGAGCTTGGGGCTCAATAGAGGCTGTCGCCGGGGTAGCGGTGTCTTGCTCAACCGAAGGTGCCTAGGGCAAGCCCGCCACCATGTCAACCCCCGTAGGCTAGAAGGAATGCCTCTCCTCCGGGTGAGCATCAGCTGTTCAAGGCAGAGGCATCATATAATGTCAATATGCACAGACATATAAAAAGGGAAGAAAGTACAAAATATTTTATGCATACATGAAGCTTGCATCCCGCTGGACTCTGCAGTGTCGACAGTACCTGTCAAATGCCCCAGAGCTAGGGGTGGTGCCACCTCATCAGGCGCCCTCATCCTAGTGCCCAGAGCCCTTAAAGCTCCATCATAATCTGGCAAGTTGATAAAAGGCCCTGACTCAATGAGCGTGGAGAGCTCCTCCAGGGAGGATGTCACTCGGGCAGTTAAAGGAAGAGTAGAACATGGAAAGAGAGAAAAGAAAAGAGAAAGGAGAGTTTGCTCAGTCTTCCATCAGAGAGAAAAGTGAAGAGAAGAAGAAGAATCCACAGCCAGCCAGCCCAGGTTCCCTGCTTCATTGATTTAGCACAGTCTTTCACAGTGCTTCTCCATTCGGGACTACTGCAGTTGCTATTTCTTATTTTTGGTTTCTTGTATGTCTTTGTTTTTCAACAACAAATTACCTTGTGTGTGGAGTGCTGTCACCATGTAGCTGCAGTTGCAGCGTGTGCGTGTCTAGCCTCTTACTCTGTGTTGTTTCATTCTTGTGGGAACTTTGTCCTATGTGCTTTGAGGACTTGTCCTCGTCTCTGTGTGTGTGTGTGTTTGGGGTTGTCCCCGTGCGCAACTGGTCTTCAACGTGTGTGTGGGTGTTTCTTTTGGCCAAAGAGTGGAAGCCTCATCGTATTGGTGAGGGGTGACTGTAGGTGTGCCTTTATGTAGCCGAACCACCTTAAAAGCACTATGTTGTGGTTTGTTCTCCATTTCTTCTATCCCCTCTTCACCGGTGGCTTGTGTTATCTTAGAGTACTTCCTATCTTTTAGTTCTGTTAATCTATCGTCTATCTTTGCTTGTGATAACTACAATGCGATTTTCTAAAAGCTTGTTTGTAGAAGTCAAAAAGTTGGTATAGGATCTATTCACCCCCTCTAGATCCTCTCATACTGTCCAATAGTTGGTATCAGAGCAGGATCCCTAGAGATGTGGTCCAACGACCCAGGAAAGTCCAATGGGAACGTCCCTCGTAGCTACATAGCTAAGGTTCATGCCATCAACCGACCGTCGTTTTTCGTTGGAACTAATTATCTGTACTGGAAGAATCAAATGGAAGTTTTCATGCGTGCCCAAGATCACATGATATGACGTGTTGTGAGTAGAGGCCCATTTGTTTTACCAGATTTAGATGACACCTGGACACCAGACCAGGTCAAGAAGTCCACAACCAATTGGAGCGCCATGAACATCATGCAATGCGCTATCCACCCCACTGAATACTCAAGAGATCCACTTGCAAATCTGTAAAATAAATGTGGGATAGGCTTGAGCTAATTTATGAGGGTACATCTAAAGTCAGGGCCACCAAGGCCAACGTGCTAACTACTAACTATGAAATATTCAGAATGAAACCTAACGAAACTATTTCTGGGATGTATGCAAGGCTCACCCAGTTAACCAACTCCTTAAAATCATTGGGAAAAGAATACCTTGACAGTAAACTGATTAGGAAGATCCTTAGATCTCTCACCCCAAGGTGGCAAAGTAAGGCCACTGTGATTGAGGACTCAAAGGACTTGTCTGCCATGACAGTAGACAGTTTGATAGGTTCACTCATGACATACGAGCTGAACATGAAGAGGAATGAGGAAGACGCAAGGCAAAAGAAGACGGTGGCTTTCAAGGCTGTTGAGAGCATAGACGGTTTGGATGAGAGTGATGATGATGACATTCTAGAGGCAAGTTTAGCTGACCATGCTTTGCTCACTAGGGAATTCAAGAAGTTCCTGAGTAGATGAGGCAAATTTCAAAAGAGGAAGAAGGCTCCGCCGGTGAGTAGAAACTCCAATCTCAGACTTACTCATGTCAAAAATGCCCATGGATATAATTTCAACATTTAAAAGATTAAAAATGAACTAAACATGGATATGCACGAAAAATGATGCAGAGGGTGTCGGACCAAGGCGCAAGTGGTACCGGCGGTGTCCTAACGAGGTAAGGAATCCATCCCCCTACCTGGATGACGATGAAAATGGCGTTTCGGTGCCGATTCGGCGAGAGGGCGACGCGGCACCTACCGGTCGGGCTCGACTCCACGATCTGCGAATCGAGGAAAGGTGAGCGTCAACGCGATCCTCGCGATGCGACCAATCCAACGGTACCTCTCCGGCTTCGATCAGCAGTCGTCTGGACCAGAAATCAAGAGAGGCACGTAAACTAAGAAATTAACCCCAAAATGACCCAAAATAAGAATTGCAAAGAAAACGAGGAAGATGGTGACAGATGGCGACGCAGGAGGCGTCAATGGATTCCTGGGGAGATGAGGAGTCCATTCTCCTACCTTTTGCGTGGCGAAGACCGCGAATCGGTGCAGATCGAGCGACAGGGGCCACGCCATCTTTTCGCTCGCACGCATCTCCACGTTCCACGATCCGAGGGAAGAAAGGTACTGGCGCGATCCTCGCATCGAGCCCGTCCTGTCGGTACCTCCCACGCGTCAACCGGGGTCCGTCTGGACCTCGAACCGAGAGAATGGGTGAGTGGAGGAGATATTGAGGCATTTGAGCATGCCTTTAGCTCCGAACACGTCAGAATCCAGATGATGTACCAATTCATGGCTCTGACTCAAGGAGACATGACTGTCATGCAGTATCGCACTAGGTTTTTAGAGTTGGGCCGTTATGCACCTCATATCATGGCAGATGAAAGGTTGAAGGCCCAATAGTTTATTAGAAGGTTGAAGGCTGAACTCAGGCATGTGGTTGCAGCTGCTCATGTGAATGATATGGAAGCAACTTATCAAGCAGCTACAAGTCTAGAGATAGAGTTGGGAAGAACACAGAAGTAGATCAAGTCAGGGCAGGTGTAGTCAAGCAGAGATCAGCAAAGTTCTACCCAACAGCAAGGGTCATTCTGTCAAGATTTGGGCAGGTCAGGGACATCCCCTTCGGAGGCCTCCACAGCGGGATCCTCTTCCTTTGGTTCAAAGATCAAGCAGATGTTTACAAGGGGCTTCAACTGGAGGCGTCATGAGTGGCAAGAGCAGAGGCAAAGTTTTGTGGGTAGTCTGCAGCAACCTGCATCATAACAGCGCCAAGGTTCTATGGGTGGACAGCGGGGACTGTGTCCACAGTGTGGCAGTTCCCACCCTGGTAGGCCATGTCATGTGCCAGTGATGTGTTTCAGGTGTGACCAAGGGGGCATGTGGCTCGTGATTGCCCCCAAAAGGCCACAATAGCCACATCCATTTCAACCTCAGTAATCTTATTCCCAACAACAGCCATAGCAGTAGTTTCCACAGCAAATGCAGACTCCACCTCTGCTACGATTAGCTAGCGTGGGAAGGCCAAGATCTAGAGGCCATGTCATGCACAAGACTCGTGTCGAGGCGGAAGCATCTCAATTGGTTGAAGGTACAGTCATGATCCTTGGTAGGGCGACTCGAGTTCTATTTAATTCTAGCGCATCTCATTCTTTTATATCCAAGGATTTTGTTGCTTGTGCTGAGGAACTACTAGAACTTCCATATCTTAGTTTAATCGATATACCTGCATTCTGCTTCTGCGATCATTCATGTATATTAGTTTTTACATACATGTAACATGTAATTACTTAAAGCTAGCTTGTTCTTGAGATATAATTCCTACTGAGCTTTCACTCATCTAGTTTATTCCAACATTTTTCAGGTAATCACGTGACAATCGAGACCGAGACTCATGCGGGTGGGACAAGTGTGCAAGAGAGCTCAGAAAATTAGTGAACCTGTGTCTTTTAATTTTTCTTAAGTCTAGGTAGTATTTCCTATTAATTATCTAGTCTAAGTTTGCTAGCGTGTCTTTAGCCCATTTCTTTCCATTATGATGTAGTTGAGTCTGCAAGTTTTGAAATTTGAAATTGTAAGAGACTTATATTGAAATAAAATTTTTATTATTACTCCAAATTATTTGGTCTCATGCCATTGCTCTTGATCGTTCACGACTGTTTAACTGCCACGTTCTGAGCAAACAACACATTCCGCTGCTATCGGTTTGGGGCATGATATCATCAATCAACATGATATTTATAAATCAACAGCTACCTGAAGAAGAAGCAGAGGTTTGCACCAAGCACACTTATGAAGACTGTATCCCATCACATGGAAGGGAGTGAGAGAAGTGGCAAGCATTGCCAGCAAAGAAAACAACCAAATCGGCATCCCGCTTGAGACTGGAGACCCAAATTCATAGTACCATGGACAAGCCCACTCTGCCTCCTCCAGTTTCGACCTGCCTTCAAACAGCCCTTCTGGTGGCTATCAAAAGATCAACTAACAATAAAAAGAAGAAATAGACCCTATCATGGGTACATGAAGAAGCCAGTGCAACCATGGAGCAGCCTCAAGCTATTATAAGCGGGCCTGATAAGCATGCGCAACCCAAGAGCCAGCCCATGCAGCCAAAGAAGCATGTCGTTCGAGAGTACTGTGAATCCCAGAGGCCAACAAAAAGAGCTAAAGAGAAAGCAGAGGCATTCAATGCACAAAACAACCCACTGTTGGGGCATATGCCAGCCATCAAAGGAAAGAAAAAGAAGAATACACAGACGGAAGGAAGATATGTTGCCCTCTCCTGTGACACATTGTCTACCTCGTCTAGCACTGCTCAGACTAATGATGAAGAAAATGAAGAGATTTGCTTTGTGCTGAAGGGAGCAAATTAGGCTAGAGCTACTGCCTCCTACCATGCTACGGGATCGAGAAGAATATCAAGACATCCACCAGCCAGCAAGGAGGCACAATACCACATTCCTCCTCCATTTGAGTGCATAAAACACAGAGACTCTATTTCAAAGAAACAGGTAGCATCCACCAATGATGACGGGCAGCCACTCATATCTAACAAACCAGAAGTAGAAGATAGCACTCCCGACCCCTCTTGGAAAGACCCTATTGTGATGGCATTACTAGACCAGAAGCAACAAGAACTTGAGATGCTGCAAAGGCGACTGAATGATATGAACATGAGCCCATCTACGGCAAGATCAGTAGGACTACCAACTGAGATAGCACAGAGTGACGCTAGCCCACCTGTGGCATCAACATGGCCGGCCAGGCCCCGAATAATGCCTAATTATACATGGGGCATTCTCCCTCAACCACTCCAACATACAGTCCCTCGGGCATGTCAGGGGGCAATTAAAGCATCTCAGACAATGGTGCCAATGAGACCACATGTGCAGCTGGTAACCCTGTACCTGAGTCTAGAAGGTTCGACGACAATGGACAAGCCAAGGGAAAAATAAACAATAAATATGAAGACGGTCGAGGAAGAAGTCACCGAGGCCGAATTACAAGCAACCAAACAAAAGGATAATGAGTCTTCCATGGATTACATAAGAAGATGGAGGAATCTCCGTGAAAGGTGTAGGCATTCGCCAATCTACGGGGACTCTATTCAAACCTGCAGAAAAAATTTGAAAAAGGAAATCATACCGTGGGTCGGTGACATTGAAATCACGACCTTTGAATAGCTAAGTGACATCGTGGCTGATATCAAAGTAGTTCTGGCAAAGTTTTGCCTGGCTTTCGCAGCCCCGAGCCAAAGGAGTAGACAGACTAGCAAGGGCCCAGCACAGGACGAGATTTGCACCTTGAATTTTAAAGTCTTCGCGCAACAAAAGAAGGAAATGGAAGAGGCAGGCAGCCTTTCTTCGGCTAAGCTGGCAAAGTAGGAGCCCTCCCTAAGGAGCAAGATATTGAAATCGTACTACTTTTCGAAGGGTGTCTATTCGTCAGCGTCACCAGGGTGGCAAGGCTGACAAGGTTTATTTGGGTCTTTTATGGTGGTCGTCCGCACTAGATTTAGCGCCGACGCAAGGAACAGGTCCATTCCCTCATCCAGACGTAGGGTCCGGGTGAGGTTTCTATTCGTCGACGTTACCGAAGTGGCAAGGCTGATAGGGTTTATTAGGTCTCTTGAAATATTCGGCCTGGTGAGGTCACAATCCGACATCGGGGGTGCTGCCCCCTAGCCTACTTCTCTTTTATTATCTTTTTCTTTTCTTTGCTTTTCTTTTCTTCTTCTCTCTTCTTTTTATTCTCTTCCATTCTTCCCTTTCCTTTTTTTTCTTTTCTTCTTTTTTTTCTCTTTCTCTTCTTTCTTTTTTTCTTTTTCCTTCTTTTGTTGACAACGTGCACAGCAATCAAGCTGCCCAGGCGATGATCGTGTGAATCCGCCCCTTGGACGGGGCGGTGAATAATTTTATTCATTGAACGGGGATACCGGGGCATGATACAGCCTTAGGTGTTTCCCGTTAAGAGGCGGGAACTGAACTTCTCCGCGGTGATTGACGATTACGTAGGCTCCGCCCTCATAGGCCTTCTGGATCACGTAGGGTCCGAGCTAGTTTTCATTCAGCTTACCCTTGAGGTTGGCAGCCATGACATCTCTTCTCTTGACCATGACGAGGTCGCCTTTCTTGAATTCGCGCCCTTTGACAAGGTTGGCATACCGTAAAGACCATGACGTTAATTACATCCCCTCGGAGAGGAAAAAACCCTTGATTAATCACCGAGAAAAGGAGCCCTATGGCCTGAAATTCATGATAATGAAATGAGAGAATGAACTCTCGAGCTGCATTTGAATAAACCCTACATTGGGACATAAACATTCGTCAATTCGCATATGTCGGTCGCTTGCAAACCATTTCTTATTCGGATAGAAGTCCGCACTTGTAGCAAAAAGGATGACAATAAAAACTGTACAACTGTCTGCCACAGATGTGGCAAGTTTAATACGGATGTGGGATTGGATCCCGATAGAGGCGGGTTAAGTTAACGAATTGTTGACTCGAGACTACTTTGGATCATGGCCATATCGGTAGGGGCTCCCGAGGTCCACGTCTAATTCGGTGGGGCATCGTTGCTTTTCTCTTCACACCCAGTTTGGAGGAGTGAGGGTTCTGAGGTATGCGAGGTTCTTTGAGTATATTATCCTCATTCTAGCTGTTAAATTTTATTATTTATTCACACATGGGTGGTTCATTTTTTTAGTTTCATATCTTTTTTATTTGGTTGACAGCCTTTCTTTTTTTCTTTGGAAGGCACGCAAGTTTAGGAATTAGGCAAAGGGTGCGCCAGTTTAAGCCTTACAGAGGGGCACACCAGTTTTGGAGGAATGCAAGGGTGGGCCGATTTAGATATGAAGGGAAGGCATGCCAGTTTAGGGTAAGGCAAGGGGACCGCCAGTTTAGTGGGCAAATACGGCACGCGCTGGTTCAAGCAACAAAGAGGGGGGCATGCTAGTTTCGAGCAAACCTGTGGAAGTGAGTTTTGAGAGAGGGACTAAACCGGCGTGGTATCCCTGGGCACCGCATTAGGCCACGCCGGATTACAGTTTGTGAGCTGGGCTTCGTTTTGTTCTGTTCTTCCCTTTTTATTAGCTTGCAATTAGCCAGATGTTTAGGGAGAAGATTTAAATGTTTCATTCTCTCATTCGTTAATTCAATGAGAGGGTTTTGATGTCTTCTTCACCTACCAAGATTCCTCAACAAGAGGCTTCGAGCATTTTGTTCAGAGGTTTATTATTAAAGTCTTGGAACTCAGAGGTTCAATCACCTGAGTAGAACACCGGTAAGACCCCTTCTATAGAGTATATCTCCAACTAGTGCATACCTTTGAGCTACTCTTCTAATAGCCTTTTTCTCTTCTGCCGTGGCTTCTTCGGGATATGACTGATCATAATAGTATTTGGCAATCTCATAATACCATGACTTTTCTTCGTCATTCAGCTCTTGTTCTAGATCAATAAGCATGATTTCTTTATTTTTAATGATTTCTCCTTCTTTAGGCTATTTAAGCACTTTCTCCTTAATGCTAAGAAATGTAGGATCCTTGGTGGCGGGAGTGTGGCACTTATGAACAAGAGCAGAATGGAAGTACCATTCGGGGAGAAAAATCAAAGCAGAAGTGAGTGAGACAAGAATGTCAGCTAAGATGTTCTGACTGCGAGGAACATGGATGAAGATTAGTTTGGTGAAGAGCTTGGCATAGGTAGATGTGAGTTCCTGGTAGGGTTTGAGTTTGGGATCGAGCGTGTGGCATTTAACAAGCACTTGGTGCAGAATAAGTTGACTATCACCAATAATTTGTAATTGGGTAACACCAAATTGATGGGCGATTTGTAGTCTGGCCAGAAGAGCCTCATACTCAGCTATATTATTTGTAACAGGGAAGGCAAGTTGAGAAGCAAATGGAATGGTGATACCCTTGGGTGTTAGAAGGACCATGTCGATCCCTCTCCCATGAGAATTCAGAGCTCCATCAAAATGTAATGTCCACATTTAATCTGATGGTTGATTATTGGACATAAGTTCCTCATCTGGAAACTCTAAGCAAACAGGGTCGAATCAGGGAAGAGGATGATGAGCAAGATGTTCTGCGATGGCATAGTCTTTAATTGTCTTCTGTTGGATATAGGTGATGTCAAACTGAGAGAGGAAGCTTTGCCATCATGTCAATCGATCAGTGAGGATGGATTTTTCAAGAAGGAATTTGATAGGATTCATGCGAGCGATGAGTTGAACCTCATGAGCTAGGAAATAATACTTAAGTTTCTCAACCACCCAGACTAAAGCTACGTAGTTCTTCTCTATAGCTGTGTACTTCTACTCACAAGGGTTGAGGAGCTTAGACAAGTAGTAGGCTACCCTATCCTTATTTTCTTCATCTACTTGTGCAAGGACAACACCTATTGAGTCATCCAGGACTGAAATATAAAGAACCAGTGGTTTGCTTGGAATTGGCGGCCTCGGGACAGGAGGATTTGAGAGATAATCCTTTAATCCGTCAAAAGCCACCTAACATTTGTCATCCCAATTAAACTTGACTCTCAGTTTGGTAAGCTCGTAGAACGGCCTACACCTTTGTGAGTGCTGGAAGATAAATCGGCGAATAAATTGTAGCCTCCTAATTAATCCTCGAACTTCTTTTAAATTCTTGGGAGGAGGCATGTCTCTTATTACTTTCGCTTTATTGGGATCAATCTCAATACCCCTTTTACTAACGATGAATCCTAACAACTTTCCTGATGAAACACCAAATACACATTTCTTGGGGTTCATTTTTAATTGATATTCTCGTGCCCTTTGCAGGACCTTGGTTAGAACCCCAGGATGCTCAATCCTTGTCCTTGATTTAACAACCAGGTCATCAACATACACCTCGATGAAAATATGGATCATGTCATGAAAAATGAACGGGCCATCCTCTTTGACGGTAGGATGATTCAAGAGGGCAGCAGGACAAAGTCATCTTTATATGCCACAAAATTGCAATGTTATTCCTCCAGCTCAGCAAGAAATGACTGTCATGATTAAAAACTTCTGGACCAATTTAAATGATCAAAGGCAGTTCATACAGATTATACCTCAAATGTTTTACCACACAAAGCCTTAAGCGTAGTCATATGCAATCTTACGTGGAGGATATGATTAACATAACAAGCTTAGCTGGAAGCACGCCAAACAAGCACCTTGTGAAGGAGGTAGAGGATAAGGAGCAATCTCACAAGCAAAGCATGCAGGACAGAGATTTTTAGGTGGTTTGGTTTGTAACCCATAGACCTATGTCCACCCCCCACTCTGCTAGAGTGAGGCTTCTACTGATTAACAACTTGAACGGTTGATCTACAACTTCAGGGAACAAATCCCTACAATTGCTAAGCAACACAGCTTGCTTAACCCGCTGAGCAATACAACTTGCTATCAAGAGAAACAAATCCTCTCACATGCTAAGCCTCACAGCTTGCTTTGCTGACTAACAACTTGACGAAGGAAACAAAGAACAACGATGAACAAAACAAAGATGCTAAATTGAAATAGCACAATGAAAAACTGTCAACGAGAAACCAATAATACAGCTTCCTACGAAAGCACTTTGACTGCAATGCAGAACACGGCTTGGCTTCTCTTCCTCTTCCTCTCAACACACTTTCTCTTTCTCTCTGAACTGTAGTAGCTCTCTCTCTCAGATTCTTCTCTCCTTTTTCTTCCACTCTTTTCTTCTCTTTTCTTCTCTCCTTGCTCTTCACACTACACTTACGAGCTCACAGCTCTCACTCTTTTTCTTCTCTCTCCTACTCACTGATGTAGCCCTTCTTCATAGCCTTCCTCCTACCTCTTCTTCTTTTGCTCACTCCCACTTCTCTCCGCTATGCTGCACGCACTCGTTCTGGATGTGCTCTACCTTCTTTTCTATCTCCATCTCTTGGACGAATTGGGTTCTGTTCGAACCTGATCCTCTATCTGCTTGTCTCCAGAGTATGTTCCCCCAAGCACTGCTTTTGGTTCCAGCATCTTTTTCTTTTTGCATCCATCGTATGGGCTTTGTAGACTCTGATTTGGTAGGAAGAAATCTAGACCATCCAGATCTACAAAATGCTTCCAAATCCTAGGAAGAGTGGCCACTGATTGGCCAAGAAGAGATAGGGTACGCTGGCTTCCCATTGGCTTGCCAATCCCCTTCATGCAGTACATAGCAGATAGAGCTTCTTCTTCCTCAAGGCAAACCCCATTTCGGGATGAAACCCTTTCTAGGCGATTTGCGATTGGTCCAGCTAGAAAGTGAGAATATTTTCTCCCAGAAGGTCTTCTAGAACCTTGAACCGTCGAAGCACGTCCCTTTCAATCATTTAGACTTAGACTATAAGGCCCAGATCCTTCTCACTTGCAAGTTCGCAAAGGACGCTTCCAGAGATCACACTGTGTGCGTCGGCACATTGCCCATGTAGAGTCGATGCACCCTTCTTCGCACTGGCCACTTGATACTATTAGAACAAAGATCCGTCGTCTTAATCTATTTGTCACCCTTACGTGTATATTTTTCACCCTTAGGTGTGAGACAGTCGAAGCGACGATGGCGACGATGACGAGGATTGGGGGCTCGATCGAGAGTGGCAGCGGTGGTGAGGTGGTTTGTGTTTTAAGGAAGAACCAGCTGTGGAAGAGGTGTTTTCGGAGTGGATTGATGCCATTTTTACGTAATTTCTCTGTGAAAGATAGGGGGACAGATCCCGAACCTTCGTACATTAAATTCCCACAATTTCGTGCTGATTCGGGTGAGTGAGGGTGGATTCTTTCATGTTTTGGGAAAATGCATATTTTGGGACAAACGACGATTTCCACCAATTCGAGCAGCATTTTCTAGTTTAAATGTGTGGTTTCGATGGTTTGGATGGAGGGGACAAGTTCTCCGGTGTTTCCCCCCCTCGAACGTGGTGAATGGGGCGATGTTTTGGATCCTACGACGGGTTTCAGACCAGAATCGGTCAACCTCTAGGCTCTAGAGGTCAACCTGTGTGCAATTCACGTGAAAAGAGGGCCAGAAGCGGAATCAGTCGACCTTTAGGGGTTATAGGTCGACCTATTCTATTCCTTGCATAGGCTGACCTATGTGGAATAGGTCGACCTATGGGTGCATAGGTCGACCTATGTAATGGAAAGGACAGGTCGGCCAGTCCTTCACGTAGGTCGACCTGTACACTGTATGGGTCAACCTGAACTTGGCGAAGATCAACCTTTCCATAGAAAAGGTCGACACATGGGGTTCTAATGGTCAACCTTCACCCCGAAAATGTCCCAGGCACTCTCGTTGCCTTGGTTTCAAGTCGTTGGGTGTCCATGTTTGTCGTGTCTTCATGGAGGGTCATTCCTGTATGGTTTTGGTTTCCGTGGAAGGTTATTTCCGTTTGAGTTCTTACCTGAGTGGCCTTTCCTACTAGTCGTAGCCTTTCTGGGGGCGTGGGTGCCGACCCACCTGGGAGTGGTGGAGGACAGACCCGATGAGATGGTTTTAGGCTGGCTTCCATAGGGCCTCCCACTGTGGTAGCCTGAGTTAGGGTTGGGAGGAAAATCAGCTAGAGGGCCTGACGTAGCTAGTTAATCAGTGTGTGCACACGTGACTGAGGACGTCAGACACGTGCTGACGAGCATGACCCCAACTAGATCCTTATCTTGTGGTTACTTGAGTACGGTGTCGTAGTTACCACCTTGTTGACCTGTGGCTGACACCAGAGTTACGGTCTAAGACGTCAGTAGACACATCCGGCCTTATTTCTAGTAGGCGGTTCTCCTGTCGCTTGGAAGGTAGTGACTCAGTTTCTTATAGTTGTGGCTTAGTGTTCATGCGGCCAAGGATATTCAGTCACATGTGATTATGAGTTAGTTTTACCCTTTATAGCTGTGGTTCCTAGTGTTAATTGCGTAGATTTATTTACATGTTGATACTAATTTTCCTACCTCTTATTTATTATTTCTGTTGTTGTTATTGTTGTGAGTAGTAATCTGTGGGACCCCTACTGAGACAATGAGATGAGACTCACCCCTTTTCTTTTAAGGTTGGTGTGCCTCCATGTTGTCCAGAGGCCTTGAGTAGCGCCTATAGGGTTCTAGTGTTGCCAACATTTGCTAGCCGGGGTATGTCCCAAGACTTTGTACTTTTTTTGTTGAACTGTACTTTTGGGACTTGTACATCTGGAGCGGCTTGCCCATAGACGGGGAGCCTTATGAAGAGGTGTGCCTCCCAGACTTGATTAAAGATGAAACTGACGGGGATGGCTACTATTCTTTAGGATACTCATATCGGTACCTGATGAAGGCATACCGAGAGCTATATCAGTCAGCCCATGGTGAAAGGCAACCTCGCCGCGGGGATAGGAAGAGGGTCAGGATGACCCTGCGGCTGCAATACTTCTATGATGGGCCAAAGCAATATGCAGACTTCCCATGCGTCAGCACCGTGGTTGCCCGCAAGAAGCGTGCGAAGCCCAAGACGGACGCGAAAATCCCCTCCAGGGGGTGCCAGAGCGGGCCCAACCCGATGGCGATCGATTCGCTGACGCACAGCGCGGCATACTTAACGTACTGGATGTGTTTGTTTGCGATGCCGTACGGAGATGAAACGGTGATCCGGTCAGATGCGATCTACCCGGCATGCCAGATGGCATGGGAGATTAAGCTGTCTCTATGTCCAGCTACCCTTTGCTTGATATACAAGGCGCTGGGGGATGTTAGCACCCGTCAGTTCCCGCGACAGGCCCGGTATGTCTGCCCGTTGCATTGCTTCAATGCGTAGGTTTGTTCTCTATTTTCGGAGTTCACCCCGCATGCTATCCAGGACTGGGGGCTCATGCCGCGAATGCTCGAGTTTGCTAGTGCTGAGCCGGGCTCTACCTCCTTGCGGCTATATGATATCTGGGGCCGATTGACAATAGTCCCTCAATATGCCGCTGGGACTATTCATTTTTGGGCACTGGCTGTGCACTCCAGCCCCCTAGTGAACAACAGAAGAGAGTGCAAGGATGACCAGGTGGAGAAGTACGTCCACCCAATTAGCCAAGAAAATGTTGTCCACCTGCTGCTGGAACCCGAGCTAAGGGACTGGGCGTTGTCCATCCGTCCCAGCGTGTTGGCATTCAGGAAGGGGGAGACGTTGCTACTGGAGCTGTATTACCCCTTCCGCTTTGGTTGAAAATTTGGGTATGACCAGCATATTCCCGTACATAGTGCCCAGTTCGGCCTGGCGACGTGGACTCTTCGGGGAAGCTTGGTTGCGGAGAATGCCAGAGTCTGGTGGGACTTCTTCCACCGAGTGGACGCCGCCACCTTCCGAGTGCCAGCGCCCAGTCGCGTCCCTCGGGTGACACCCGAGTATGTAAAGTGGTGGAACGCCCGCACGGCCTTTTATCGATCACACAAGACTGACTGCTGGGATGGGGCGGAGAGAAGGTTCCTGAACCGGCAACCCGTGCCCGTCCTTGACGTTGATCCGGAGCATCTCCTACGCTTGTGGCACAACAAGAGCAAGGATGTGGCCGACTACATGGTCGCCCGCAAGGCGGCTCGAGAGGGCAAATCGGTGCCACAGGCCAAGCTACCTCCGGTGGTGAAAGATAACTTTAGGAAGATCCTGCGGGACCTCTGCCGCATCAGAACTGACCGCCTGGAGTTGATTAATTATCCGCTATCGGTAGAAGAAGAAGGCACCCCCACAACTAGCTGGCGGGCTGAGAAGGACTCGATCTGCCCCTACCGCACATTCGTGAGGAGGGAGGAGCGGAAGCCGCAGAACTATAAAGACACCACCTGGTTCTATGTCCTTCTGCGAGTGCACGGGCTAATTGGAGAACTTGAACAGCCCCTATAGGGCCGTACCTAAGGAAGTGTGGTCCAAGGGGGACCGCCCTTCTAACAGGAATGTAATTTTGTTGTTTTTCATTTTATTTGTGAAATAAAATGCTTAAGTCAATTATTAAATGCATGAAATGAATGAATGAATGCAGGGAAAGCGCAGGACCCGCATCTTGTGGCTGCAGGTCCGGGCAGTGTATTTGGCACTGCCAGATTTCCAGCGGGCGCGGTTGGCTGCCATGGGGTTCGCTCCATTCTTGAGTATCGAGGTGTGTCGATTCGACATAGCTCTGCTCTACGCCTTGCACGACAGTTGGGATCCAGTGAGTCAAATGTTCCTTTTTTCGTGGGGGCACATGGTCCCCACGTTGGAGGACGTGGCCAGGCTTATTGGCCTATGAGTGCATGAGCGACCGGTTAGCGGGACCACTTATCCCGACTATCGGGAGATGGCCCAGGAGCTGTTGGGCTTACAGCTGCGACGCCTTGAGCGGTAGTCGACCCTCCTACCCCGGGCGGGTCTTCAGGACAACCTTGGGTTACGACGAGCGGGGATCGCGAGCGGGGATCGCGACCGGGGAGCAACCAGAGCAGCACCTTCAGTGCTTGGTGGACTTGGCGAGATCGAGGGTTGCGACAGAGGCAGGAGCAGAGGCCGACAGAGTACTATGACGATTCTTGATGCTGCTGTTCGGGCGCCTACTCTTCTCTACACGGGCGGACGTGACGAGCTGCCGTTTCCTACCACTCCTTGAGGATCTCGACCATGTGGGTGACTTTGCGTGGGGAGCCGCAGTCCTCGCCTTTCTATTTGACACGCTGAGTTCGACAGCCCGTCAGACCATGCTCGGGGGCTTCTCCCCTCTGCTCCAGGTACGACCTCTACTCTAAACCTTGATTATGAAATTCCTAAATGCTTCCTAAATGTTGACCCGACGCTGTGATGCAGGTTTGGGCCTACGTGAGACTACGTGGGCTTGGCAGGGGCGAAAAGGCTCACCCTGGGCTCCTCCCGATTGCCAGGCGATGGGTAGCACCGCGAGAGACTGGAGCTCTCCGGAGACAGATCCGAGACCTCCAGGATGACCTCGACTCTCTACCATACGCCTCGATACGCTTCTAAACCTAGACTCTCTAATTAAATGTGATTCTATATGTTTATGCTGATTTGACCTCCTATTTTGCAGGTACGGTGGACTCCTTACATCGAGGAGGGGTAGGAGGACCAGCCTTGAGTGGTTGGAGCTCTCGCCTTCGCGGGACGTGACGTGTGGCTGCACTACATGAACATGGTGGAGCCACTGCACTTCAGACTGGTGATGAGGACCATCGAGGTCCATCAGCCAGCGGTCAAGTTCCCTACGGCGGAGAGGCCAGGGGAACACGTCACTCGGACTACGAGGGGCCTAGCAGCGGCATTCGATTGGACGTCGAGGAATACTACGCAGGTGATCGACTGGACAACACTCGGGCGGGTGGTTACCGTCCGAGTAGAGAGTGATGCAATGTACTACACCGCGTACGCGAGACACTACCGAGACCAGGTGTTCCGAGGTGCCCATCGACCGGTACTACTTCTAAACTTAAACTCTGTCTATTATGCTTATGACTTCTATATGATGATATTTCATGAGTAACAATGAAGTTCTCCTAGATGTGCCCCCTTGATAAAAGCCCCATGTTGCTCACTGACTAAGCCATCAATTACCTTCTCTAATCTCCTAGCCAGTGCCTTTGTGATGATCTTATAGGTGCTATTCAACAATCTAATACGTCTAAAATCAGATCACTTATGTGCATCCTTCTTCTGCATGAGGGTTTTGTTAATAGCCCTCAAATGGGCCCTGCCCTCCTAGAATTCCCTAAGAGCACCAACTAGCTCCTGAACAATGTCCCAACACTGTTGAAAGAAAATCATGGTAAAACCATCCGACCTAGGAGCTTTGACACCTGCAAGAGAGAAAACTACCTGTCTAATCTCCTCCTCTAGAAAAGGACCCGGAAGAGCCTCACTATCTGCGGTAGAAATATGAGGAAGCAAGTCATCTGCAAAGGTAGGTCCGCATATCTCCTCCTCTGTGAAAAGCTTAGCATTGAACTTCCTGGTATGTCTTACGATGTCCTCCTCCTCGATAATAGTATCTGCTTCGACCCTAATGGAAGCAATATGGTTTGTCCTCCATCTTCCTGAAGCAATCCTGTGAAAGTACGTTGTGTTCCTATCACCTTCCTTAAGCCATTTTCCCCTAGATCTCTGTTTCTAGTATGTTTCTTCCCTGATTAGGATCTCATCATACTCTACTCTCAAGGACTCTCTACTCAGCCTATCCTCATCGTCCAACAAACCTGCCTCCTTCAAATTGTCCAATCCTCTATCCGCGGTAGAATCATGACCTTAGCATGTCTACTGAGAAGGGGCTTGCCAGCACCCCATCTTTTGAGCACCTAGGCCAACTGGTACATTTTACCAATTAAAGTAGCCATACGAGAGCCATGCAACCTATATACATCCCACACCCCTCTGATTGTGTCAAAGAAATCATCCGCTTTGAACAAAAACTCTCAAATCTGAAAGCATGTCTCCTCTCTTGACCACGGCTGATCTTCAAGAGGATAGACTTGTGATCTGAAGATAAGAAGCTTGTACACGAGGGAAGTGATCCTCCCAATCCACTGACACAAGGAACCATCTAACCTGGAGCACAATGGGGATGCCCTCATATTGAACCAGGTGAATTGAGCATTCACCAAATCAATGTCTATGAGGGTAGCCTGCTGAATGAAGTCACAAAAGTCCTCTGTCTCTCCCCAGTAAGGGTGATCTCCCGTCCTCTCAGAAGCTGCCGACACCGTATTGAAGTCGCCACCCACACACCAAGGCCAGGCCGAGGTGAGGTGGTATGCCAACAACTCCCGCCAGAGATCTCTATGCCCCTCCCTAGTTTGAGGTCCATACATCCCTGAAAAGAATCTGCTCCTCAAGCAAAGGAAGTGAAGAGAGATAGCCCACCCGCCAACCTACCTGTCCACCTCCACCTCCTCCACCACAAAGGGGTTCCATAACACCATGATACCCCATGCTCTACCCACAGCAGGGGGGCAATCCCCTGAGATAGCCTATCACCTCCAATCTCTCTATCAACTCCTCTCCATTCCCCTCACTCTTGGTCTCCTATAGACAAAGGATGTTGACCTTACATCTTCTCACCATCTTTCTCTTCTCTCCCCCACCCCCACCCCCTAGACCCCTCAAATTCCATGAGATGATCTGTCGCCCCGTTCTGGGGACGGATTTATACAATCATCATCTGGGCAGCTCGATCACTGCTCGTGTTATCATGGGGTAAAAAAAAAGGAAGGAAAAAAGGGAAGGAAAAAAAAGGAAGAAGAAAGAGAAGAAAAAAAAGGGAAAGAAAGGAAAAGAGAAAAAAAAGAAAAAAAAAAGAGAACAAAAGAGAGGAAAAAGGAACTAGGAGGCAGCCCCTCCCAATGTCGAACCTTTGCCATACGCTGGCAAATACTTCAAGAGACAAACAAACCTGTCGGCTCTGCCACCTCGATGGTACCGACGAATGAACACCTTACCCGGACCTTACGTCCGGGGAAAGGGAATAAACCCTTCTTTGCGTCAGCATCGGCCCAGTGTCGACGAATATTCTAAGAGACAAATAAACTCTATCGATTCTGCCACCTCGGTGACCCCGATGAATAGACACCTTACCCAAGCCTTACGCTTGGGATAGGAGAATGAACCCTTCTTTACGTCAGCACCCACCCGGTGCCGACAAATATTTCAAGAGACAAACAAACCCTGTCGGTCTTACCACTCTGGTGACCCCGACGAATAGACACCTTACTCAAACCTTACGCTTGGGATAGGGAAATAAACCACTCTTTGCCTCAGCACTGAACCCAGTGCGGACGACCACTTCAAGAGACAAACAAACCTGTCGGCCCACCACCTCAATGGCACCGACAAACAGACACCTTACTCAGACCCTACGTTTGGGATAAGGGAATAAACCCTTCTTTGTGCAGGCACCGGCCTAGTGTCGATGAACATTCCAAGAGACAAACAAACCTGTCGGCCCGCCACCTCGATGGCACCGACAAACAGAAACCTTACTTGGACCCTACGTCTGGGATAAGGGAATAAACCCTTCTTTGTGCAGGCATCGACCCAGTGTCGATGAACATTCCAAGAGACAAACAGACCATGTTGGTCGCGTCACCTCGACGACGCCGACGAATAGGCATCTTACCCAGACCTTACGTCTGGGGTGAGAGAATAAGCCCTTCTTTGCATCGACATCAGCCCTGTGTCGACAAATATTCCAAGAGACAAACAGACCATGTCGGTCGCGTCACCTCGACACGTCGACGAATAGACATCTTACCCTGACCTTACGTCTGGGGTGAGAGAATAAGCCCTTCTTTCCGTCAGCACCGATCCAGTGCTGACGAACATTCCAAGAGACAAATGGACCATGTCGGTCACGTCACCTTGATGACGTCGACGAATAGACATCGTACCCAGACCTTATGTCTAGGGTGAGAGAATAGACCCTTCCTTGCGTTAGCACCGATCCAGTGCTGACGAATATTCCAAGAGACAAATAAGCCATGTCGGTTTCGTCACCTCGACGATACCGATGAATAGACCCCTCACCTGGACCTTACGTCTGGGTGGGGAAGTAAACCCCTCTTTGCATCAACACCGACCCAATGTTGACGAATGCCTCAAGAGACGAACAAACTGCGCCAGGCCCCGCCACCCTGACGATGCCGATGGGCGAACATCTCTGTAGTAACCCTGAAATTTCAAATAGAATTTTGGGTAAAAATATAAATAACGCCTTAAAGCCAGTCGCCATTTTAAATATGACGCCCCTTTTAGCAGGCATCTCTGGTGGGTTGACGCACCTCATGCTGAGGTCTCGCCATTTCTTGATGAAGTCGAGGGCACTCTCGCCCTTCTTCTGTCGGAGGGAGCAAAGCTCAGCTAAGGAGACTTTTTGCTTGGCCGTTTGGAAATGGTCGAGGAACTTCTTCTGGAGATCCGCCCAGTCAATGACGGAATTGGGCTTGAGGTGGGAATACCACTGGAAGGCCATTCCCGTAAGTGAGGTGGCGAAGTAGGAAAGGAGATAAGACTCGTCAAATGCAAGCTCGCCCATGGTCATAATGTAGTTAGCCAGATGCTCGTGCGGAGACCCATGTCCATCAAATTTTTGTAGCTTCAGTAGTTTTGGCATACTCCAGGGGAAGCTTCTTGAGCTAGTGGTGTAGTGGATAGGGGACACTATAGAGATCTACAGTCGCGACCCCTTCTCCAAATTGGGCTAGCTTGGTCTCAACGATCTACTAGATCATCTGGCGCTGTGCCATAAGATTTTCTGGCACCGGCGTGTTGGATGGCTGTGGTTGAGTCTCAGCCAAAGGCATGCTGAACCCAATGATTGTGGGAGTTCAGGCAACTGCCATGGAGGTGTTAGCGCCGTTTTGCCCACCTGGAGGAGCTAGCGCTTCCATCGAGGGCCCAGTGGGTGGCTGAGGATGAAGGTCACGCTCCTGAAGCAAGTCTTGCAGGAGGGCCTTCAGGTGTTGGTTATCCTTCATGAGAGTCTCAAGAGTCACCTCTTGGACTTCACCGGCCGGAGGGTCATTGTTGACTGGCTCCGCATTGACAGGGGCGGCTTGCTCCTCAATGGGAACTTCTTCCGCTTGTGTGGACGCCTGAGGTCTGGTAGAAGTGCCGATGTGGCCGACTGGAACTAGCGACGGAGGCGGGTGACGAGGCCTCCTAAAGTGAGATATAGGTAGGTTCAGATCGTCGATCTGAATCTCAGCTTGGTGTCCGACGGTATAACACACGAACACCCTGACTGGGTCATTGAGGAGTCGGATCGTCCTCCTTTTCTGGGAGTGCCTCTTGGGGCGGACAGGTGTCCCCAGCCTATCAAAGACTGAGGTACATTGCGGGGGAGTCTCCACCGTGGCGTCTGCCTGAGGAGAGCTTGGGGCTGGATGTCGGTGGGGCCCAGAATGAGCCTGTCTCTATTTTTGCCTATCTGTGTGAGAGGCAATGAAGGGTTGGGGGTCGCCAGATGATGTGGCTACGGGGTCCGTCGCACCTTGCTTGGCGCGACGCCTTAGTGCCCGAAAGGGGTTGCTGAGGTGTGCTTTCCAGACATCTTGATCTTCCTCCGGGGTGACCTAGATCCTCCTCAAGTCCAACTGTTGTCTCCCTCATCCTTGTTCCTCTGACGAGACTTGGGAGCTTGAGTGCCAAACTGGCACTGGTGCTTTTGGGCCATTGCCGAAGCGTCTGCCCGCTTAAGTTTCGCCTTGTCTTCCTGCGTTCGATGCAGGAGGCTAAAGTGGTTGGTGATAGGGACCGTAGGGATGATCCGTTCCGGAGGAATAATGGGTTTGCCCCCATCCAGGTGAATCTATAAGTCTCCGACAAGAATGGTCTTGCCAGAGTTGCTGGTGGTAGCAACGGATCGCTTGCCTTTACGGCTACGACGGTGCTTCTTCTGGGGAGCGTTTATAGGTCGAGGTGAGGCCGAGAGTGGATTTCTTTCCATGTCAGGGCTAAAATACATGTTTTTAGGTTGAGCGATGAATTCATCAATTTCGCAGGGTTTTTATGGTTTGGATGGGACCTCTTGGTGCTAAGGATGTAAGGGAAAAAACTCCCATGTTTTCCCCATCACCTGAGGTGATTGGGGCGCGGATCAGATGATCTCGTGTGGATTCATGAAGGTCCAGATCGTAACTGATATCGCGGTCAATTCCCCAACCGCATTTGTCTTCTGGAAGATGAACGCGGTGTGCCCAGACATCTCGTTCATTTGAAGCAGACTAGGGTAAGGTGGTCGTGGATGTGTTCGCGCTACCCACCGCATCCATGGCAGGTCACGACCATCAGGTAGACTATGACTACTTAATGTGGTCGACCCTTCAACCGCATTCCCAGCCAGTCGATTGGCCCATGCAGGGCCTGTCAACTGACCCCCACTGGTAGGTCAACTGGCCCCAGGGAAAGGTCGATCGAACCCAGCCTTTTTTGCCCGTTTTGGCCTCCAGTCAACCCAATTGAGACCCTTTGGTCGACCTTTGGCCCCGTGGATGTCCCAGACACCTCATAGGGATCGAGACCATATTTTTTGGTGTCCGAAGTGATCATTATACCTCGATTAGGGTGCCCGTGTGGTTTAGAGGGTCTAGACTTGTTTTGCTAGATCGAGTCACCGTGTACCGGTATAGGTGCAGAGGGTTGTCCCCACACTATATTAGTTTTTCAGAAAGTAGTTTTCGTACGGGCCATAAGTGTGGCCATTAATTGTGAATCCCAGTGACCTAGCCAGGGGCTTAGGTCTTCTTAGTCTCCCTTAGAGAGGGAATGAACTCGTCAGTTATGAGCCGCCTCAAGGATTCCTTGACCGTGGTTTCTTACCTTTGGATTAGGATAAATTGACGGCATTGTGCCATATTATACAACAGTCTTGGCCTGAGTCGTGTGACTCAAGGACCATTGGATTAGTACTTCTAGTTGACTGTCCAGAGTCTAGTGGCACCAAGCTACCCGATACTTCGTAATTCTTATGATGGATGCGTGCGTAGCCTATCAATACTCCGGTGATTTCTCTTGAGAGTCTTACGTCGAGTGGCTTTCCCACTAGTCGTAGCTTTCCTGGGCACGCGTGTTCTGACCCGCTTAAGAGTGACTGAGAGCTTGACCCGGTAGAGATGGTTTTAGGCTGGTTGCCGTAGGGCCTCCCAGTGTGACGGCTCGAGTCTGGGCCGGGAGAAATACCAACTAGAGGGCCTGACATAGCACAGTCAGTCAGTGTGTGCACACGTGGTCAGGGACTTCGGACACGTAATGATGAGCATGACCCTGACTAAACCCTTGTCCAAGTGTTACTTGTACGGTGTCTTAGTTTCCACCAGGGACAAGTAGGGAGACACCTGGGGCGGGGACTAAGTTGTCAGTGGACGTATCCGGCCTTGATTCTAGTGGGAAAGTTCTCTCATCACTTGAAACGTGGCTCTTTTGACTCGAGGTTTAGTTCCCATCAGCTAGACGTGATTTTTCAGGTGGTTTCTATGTATGTTTCCCGACATAGAGGCCTAGGGTTCCTAGTAGGGTTCACGATAGAGAGGTTTCACCCGTAGATAGTATAGGGTTCACGACGAAGAGGTCGTGACTATACCTTTAGACTACGTGGTCTGGTTGGGCCTCCGTCTGCAAGGACGGGCCTCCATAATAGAGATGTTGTGGTATTCCCTGGTGGTGTATTCAGAGTTTTCTTGGTTCGGCAGCCCCCGATTGTGAGATCTAGGTTTGCTTCCGTTGCCAGTAGGAGTAGCTTAGAGAGACGTGGTCCCATCGGCTGTCATTTTGACTATTCGTGCTATGGCTGTTACTTCCGTCGCTATTGTTGCTGTTGCTACTGCCATTATTGTTGTTGTTGTTGTTAGTGTTAGCGCTGTTATTTACTATCATTGTTTTGTAGTAGGGATCCGCGGGACCCCTACTAAGCCAATGAAATGAGACTCACCCCCTTTTCTTTTCAGGTGTTGCAGTTCCTCCTCGAGGTTCGAAAGTGTAGTACTGAGGTTCGTAGTTGCTAGCTCGCCAGAGCCGGGGGCGTATCCAGCACTTGAGTACGTTTCTTTTCTCTGTAGACTGTACCTTGTTGGACTAGACTCTGTAATTAGATTATTAATTAAAATATAAATTATTTCTTATTATTTAAATAGCTAATTATATAGTTATTTCCTATATTATTTTAAATTTTAATGTACCTCCACACACTTAATAACCCTTCTGAGCCCTTCGACTCGTGGGTGGCGGGCCAAGATTCGAATGGTATTACATATTTCTCGGTATCCAGATCTTGAGTTGTTACAGGCAGAGCCAAGGGAGATCAGCAGGGTGATCTTGCCTTTAGGGTAGACGATCGACCCAGAAAATCTGAATAGAGGGGTGTATGGGGGAGCGATGTGAGAAGGGTCCATGCCCATAAGAAGGAGAGAGTTGTACAAGATAACGTCGGGCCACTCCTATTATCAACTAAAATACGGCGCATAATACATTGGTTTATTGTGGTGGAGATGACTAATGCATCGGTGTGGGGGGTGGTCATGCCGATCAGGTCCTCATCCAAGAAGGTGATGAGCTTTCTGAAGCGGTCCTTTGCGGGGGTCTTGGTGGTCGAAGCATGGGTGCACTCGACCTAGTTCGCCCATCGGGCATACGCTCGGTGCCTACTGGAGCTATCCCCACTGGCAGTCGACCCTCCGGAGATCATCATGATCTCCTTTCTGCGTGATCCGTTGTCAATGGGGGTGGCGTGTCATCCATGGGCCACTGTCGCTCAACCGCCTTAGCCATGAATTTGTCGAGGAGTCCTTAGTGAATGAGGTCCTCGAGTGCATCTCAAAGTTGGATGCACTCTTGGGTGTTGTGGTCGTAGTCATAGTGGAAGCGACAGTACTTCCTGATGTTCCTCTTGGCGGGATCACCCTTTAGCTTGCGTGGCCACCGAAGAAACGGCTCCTCATGGATCTCCATGAGCATCTGCTCGAGGGAACGGTGAGGGGGTGTATTGCTTATGGATAGGTCTCCCTCTGGGTGCATCACGGTAGAGGTGCTCCCTCTTGTCCCGATCGTATCAGGAGTGGTCAGCCGAGCGCTTTCACTCGGCGCGATCACCCTCGGATGCCTGACCAAGGGCAGTTGTGCTCTCCTCACAGCTAGTATGCCTCTACGCTAGGGCGAGGAGCTCCATGACCATGGTGGGGGCCTGAACCCTGAAGGAATGACAGAGAATGCTATCATGCATCCCCTGAGCTAGCGCTGTGGTGGCGATACTAACGTCAAGGTAGGGGAAGCGGAGGGCCTCCTTGTGGAAGTGGGCAACGAATTCTCACAGGGTCTCATCGCGCCCTTGCTTAATGGCGAGTAGAGTAACAACGGATGGGCCTCCTTCTTGCAGTCGTGAAAATTCTCCTTGAACATCCACTTTCTCTGCTGGAAGGAGGTGATAGAACCAATCAAAAGTGACTTGAACCATGTCCGAGTGTTCTCTCGGAACGTGGTGGTGAAGGGCAAGCACTTCACAGCATCTGAAATCTGGTGGAAGATCAGGTTAGACTCAAATCTATAGGGTGGTTGGCCGGGTCAGTGGTGCCATCGTATGGGGTGAACAGCGACAATTAGAACTTTGTAGGGATAGGAGCCTCCAATATCTTTTAGAAGAAGGGGGCCTGAAAATCGATGTCGTCGTCGACCAGGCCCTTTATCTTGGCTGCTTGGATGATGTCGTCCAAGTAGCGCACCTTCCCCTCGAGTTCACGCTCGATGACATTATAGTGTCATAGTCGTCGGGCTATCCCTGGGTTGGAGTGGAGGGGGCTCGGCGAGCGACACTAAGAACATCAGGGTTGGCGCAGAGTATGTGCCGTGAAGACTGTTGTACATATCCCAGTGATTTTGATGATAACAAAACCAAGACTAAGTCAATCTAAGTGAACCGCTTTTTACACTCAAGTTTAATGTCATCATGACTCACTTTACATAATTCACATGTCCATTCCAACTACTGATTCACTCTTGCTAGAGAAGTAATTTTTAATTAGGGCGATTCATTCACCCCCCTCTGAATACATAGTACCTAAGACACCCAACAAAAGTCACGAAGAACCAAGTAGCGCTAAGCTACTGGACTCTGGACAGTCCTCTAAACTCACTAAATCTAACAGTTCTTGAGTCACAAGACTCGAGGTCAAGACCATTGCACCGAACGGTGCCATGCCGTCAGTCTGTCCTAACCCTAGGGTTAGAAACCTTGACACGATGACTCATGGATAGTTCACAACTGTCGAGACCATTCCCTAAAAAAAGAAACCAAGAAAACCTCCAGCCCCAAGCTGGGTAAATGGGACTTACAGTCCACGGGCCACACACACACGACCCACGTAGAAAAGACAGAAGCACGGTTCCTAAGGCAACTTACAAGCTGCCAAGTTGATTCCCAATCTCAGGGAAAAGTAAGAAACCTCCAGCCCCAGGCTGGATGACTGGACTCGCAGCCCAAGGCCTTACGCATGGCCCATTAGGAAACCACCTTCTGAAGAAACTCACGACGTACGGGGGAAACCTCACCGCACTTACACCAATACACGGTGACTCGATCAAGCATAACACAAAGACCTGGGACACATGGAGTCACTCGAACTCTCAAACTCATGAGCATGCTAATTGAGGTAACACGGTACCTCCAGACACCCCAAAACAGGGACATGAAACCCATGGGGTGCCCGGGACACTTACGAGACCGAAGATCGACCACTGGGTCACAACCGGGTCGACTGGGGGTCTACACAGCACAACCAAAGCATAACTGACATGGAAATAGAGTGGCGGTCGTTCCCAGACCGTCACCATGAAAGGCGGTCCTCCATGGACCGCAACTAACTCGGAACAGGTAGTCAGAGGGGCGGTCACCACTGGCCGGCACCTTAACCAGGTGGTCCTGCTATGGCCTCTATTTGGAGAATAGCGGCTAGTCGCGAGACCACCGCGGGACCTAGGCAGTCACCTACAGACTGCCACATGCCCGCAACGACAAAGACCATAGACGGTCCTGACCTAACCACTGCTCAGAAAGTGGCGGTCAGTCCCCAGGCCGTAAGAGATCCAGGCGGTCTCCCTGGAACCGCAAACGGGAACTAGACGGTCACCCCGTGACCGCAGAAACGGAAGGAACCTCACAATGGTCAAACTCACCCTCGGGGGTCACGCCAACCCCACGGGAAAAATGATCGGTCGCTTGGCCACTGTTGGTGGTAGCAGCCAGTCGCATGACCACAAAGCTTGCCGACACTCCCTGGTCGGCTAGCGGTCACCAGGTGGGCCGTTTCACCTAGAAACGGTTCCTGTTAGGACCATTTCTATTCCAAAAAATTGAGAATGGTAAAAACGATGAAATTCGTCATTCCACACCCCATTCGCACCCACGCGAAGGGGAAAATAAGGGAAAACTAGTCCCCAGCCTCTCTAGCACTGAGAGGTCCCATTTACACCCTCAAAACGCGATTAAAATGTAAGATCCAGCTCACTCCCCAAAATTGAACATTTTTACCCCGGCGTGGAAATAAACTCACTCGTCTCACCTCGGGCTACCAAATTTCTGAAAATGGAAGTACACGAGCTGGGGATCCATCTCTCTACCTCCACCGAAGAATCCATGCAAAGTACATCATGCTTTTCTTCTCCGAATGTTCTTTCAAGTGATAGCAGTTTGCCTAATTTATATGTAATATTGTGATCAAAATTGTTTGTTTTATCGGAGTTGATCGGAGCTCGCCACGGTAAGGCTCTGTCCTTATTTGCAGCCCTAACAGGGACCGCTAAGTTAAAAGCGGTCACGCGATAGACTATTTTCATCCTGGATCGTTGTTTTTTTTATATGAATATATGTTAGCGGCCCTTTCATGACCATCTCACACTTAAAACGGCCCCTTGATAGACCACCTTCTAGCGATGGATTTTCAGAAGATAGAGAGGATTTGCGCTGGTCCTGAGCGGTCACCCTCTGACCGTCTCACTCAGAGAATGGCCTTGCGATAGACCACCTTCTGGCGGCGAGTTTAAAAAAAAGAAAGAAAAAGAGTTACATGGATGTTGAACGGTCACTCCCAGACCGTCTCATATTCCTTGCGGTCCTCCTGAGACCGTTTCTACCCCTATTCAGTAAAAAATGATGATTTATTTTTGACTTGTTATGTACTATTTTCCCTGATTAAATAGCAAGATGTTAGGGTTAATTTCGTGGTAGAAACACAAATGAATTAGGGTTATGAAATATTTGATCAAAGTTTAATTCTCTTTAACCTATTGTCATTTCATGATCATCCCTCATGTATCTTCACCTGATTGAAAGAGAGCAGAATATCATGCTTATTTAACTTATTGGTTCATAAATCTCATCTCTGTTATATGGTCTGGAACTTGTTTTAAGGCCGTGCCACTCCGGTGGTGTCGACTGGACCAATTATACTTATTTCTGATGATTTTGAGCCATTAATCTTGGACATTGAATGCCTCTCTATCAGATATTTCTTCCGCCGGACTAGGTGTTCATGTTCCGAGGCCTCCGTAAGACCCCGCGAGCCTTAGAGTCCCACTAGGACGCTGGGCAGGTTGTACCCCCAAAACCTGAACTGATTGACTCGATCGAACCGCGTGAGTTCGCAGCCCGAAATGGGACTATTCTGTCTTTTGCGGCCATCCTTGGACCGCTACTCTCAGATGGTGGCCAAGATGTAGACCGCTATTCTATGGTTACAGACCTGTCTTGACTGCTTCATTTTGGCCTGTAAGCCAATTTTGCCCTGTCATCTGTTGTTATTTCTGGCAGTCGAACGATTGACTGTTTATGTATTATTGCGACCTTGCTTGGACCGTTTTGAAAATTCTTACAGTTTCTCCTAGACCATTTTCATCTTACGGTGGTCTTCCTATTGACCGTTTCACTCCTGCTCTATCCTGTGTCGACTCGACCTGATGCATCTGTGTTGCGGCCTGGTACGGACCGCTAGTCTCCTTTAGCGGTCTAGCCATGACCGTTTCTCTTCCCAGCCAGGGAAATTCTGGTTCTTCCATGAATTTTGATTATGGATCCATTTCAACATATGTTAACCATTGTATACTTCAAATCATGGCCTTTGTTGGGTCTCCATTGATATTGTACTCCTTGAAAATCATTTTCTTATGGTGCTTTTCCTTGGAAGTTGATAAGCTTGGTCTTAAACCTACTGCCTACTTGTGCTATCATGATTACATGAGTTCTCCTTGGAATTCCAATGCCAATTGTAAATTGTCTAGAGAATTTTTGGGGTTTGTAGGGTTTGCCAAAAAATGGCAACCATTCTCGATGTAGTTAGTGTCAAATTGACCGCTGGGATGCCAGGAACCTAACCCCACCAGTTTCGTGTCGATTGATTGTCATTTGGGGCCGATAGGAGTCCGGGAACCCCGGTGACTTATTTTGGGTCGATTCGTTGGAATCGCCCCAATCTCACGTTTTAATGCATGCATGTGATGTTTTTGGCCTCCAGGGGTTGTTTCCCATCGTGTGACATTGTTTCCCCTTCGCTTCGGTGTGAATGGGGCATGGAATGGGCCGATTCGGCCGTTCCCCTATTTTAGTCGCCAAATTTATGTAACGGTCACTCCAGAGACCGTCACACTGTGTAATGGTCCCTCAATAGACCGTTACGTCCGTAGGTCATTTCACATTCTTCAAGGTTGGGGTCATGTCATGGACCAGTACTGGACCGTCACATGACTGTAATGCACCTATGGTGGTGTGTTACACCCTTGGTGTGATGGACTAGTATAGCACCATCACATGCTTGTAACGTGCTTGGCTTGGTGCGTTACGTGTTGTGATTTTCGAGGCCTGCTGTTGTGTCAGACCCTCGATGATCGTGCTTTCTCGAGGACTGGGTCAGTCGGTTCATTTAATGGGTCTATCTCTATACGTTATAGTTTAGGTAACGCACCAGTGTGAGACTGTTATATCACGCTTGACTGGCGTTTGTCTGGCTATGGTAGTTGGTGTAACGCGCCTACCCCCATGCGCCATGTGGCTGTGGCGGACTCAGCCTGGTCCGTTATACGCCTCTTGTCCATGTTAGTGTTTTGGGTCTGTTGGCTTTAACGCCCCTGTCCTAGTGCGTTAAGATTGTGTAACACGCCTATGGAGATCCGTTAAATGCCCTTCATTTGAGTTTTGGTCCGTTGGCCATAATGCCCATGTCCTAGTGCGTTATGCTGATGTGGCGCACCTGTCTTGGTGCATTACATGATCTGCATTGGATTTTAGGTCTGCTTGCCCTAATGCCCCTATGCTAGTGCATTATAGCAGTGTAACGCCCCTATAGAGGTGTGTTACGGTCCTGTTGTAGCCGTGATGGCCATTGTTCAGTTCTATGTCAGTTCTGTGCTTCTGTCTATCTTAGGATTGTGTTTTATGGTAGTGTCTATGTGTCGGTGGTTTCTGGATCCATCGGTTCAGGCGACTGGGTGTGGTCATTTTCTTGACTATGACAGTACCCTAATGACCTGATGTAGACCTGCCAGTCTCTTTGCCTCTGGTCTTGCAGCGACTTTCCTTGATTGTCGGGTTCGCCCAGCGGTTGAATGATAGTTCGCTCTGCCCATAGTGTAGTCATTGTCCACCGCTTCGGTTTCTGCTTATATTGGCATGATCTCATGGTTTGCTCGTGACCCGTGGGTGTTTGTTGACATCCTATGAGGGTAGTGACCATGATGGGACGGCCAGGAGTGCTTGTGCATGCTGTGTGTGTCTTTGTGTGGTTGTGTCGTGTTGGGTTTGGTCAACCTGGTGAGGCCAGGGGTAGACAGGTGACCTTGTCTGTGTCTCGACTATTCTATCTTGCTCGAGACGATGTTCTGGAAGTCTCGAGGTACTATTCTACCTCAGTTTACGTGTCCAGGTGTGCTGTGAGGGCATTCTTGTCTTTGGGCCCTCCTTGTTGTAGTCTATAAAAGGCATGAGAAATTCTAATGTTATTTCAGTTTTTTCTAATGAATGAAAAAAAAGAGCCTTTTGTTCTCTTGTTGTTGTGTGCGAGTGTAAGAGGTGTGAAGCCCAAACCCTAGCCCGCATTGCCGCCACCGCTGCCTTCGTCGTGTCATCGCCTTGACACCGCCGCCATCGGCCCCTTCTTCTTGTGCCTCTTCTTCCCCACCTCTGCTAGCCCGTGGCTCTCTCCCGTCCGCTATTGGCTGTCGCGACCAATCACCTCCTCTCTCTTTCTCCTCTCTTCCGCCGACTGCCGCTACTAGTCGCCCCTCTTCTTATGGCCACCCGTCCCCCTCTTTTTCCTCTCTACTTCCCGCCACCGTGACCTGCCGTCGCCCTTCCTTGACCTCCGTCCCCTCCTCAGCCAGTTGCCCCTCTTCTTCTTCTTCATGTTCCTCACCCACCACTGGCCACTGCAGCAACAACGGCCTGAGCTGCCACCGTCGGTCACAGTTGCACTAGCAACCTGAGCCCTGTCGACTGGCCAGAGCCGCCACCGACCACTACGGCAATAGTGGCTAGAGCCAGCGCCGTCGTTGCGGCTCTTCTTTGTCATCAGCCACTGTAGCAGCAACAACCCCAGTCGTCTGTGGGCGTCTATCCTCGTCACCATCACTGTTGCTTCAGCCACCTACTCGTACGCCGTACTGACCTCACTACCCACTCGAGTGTTGCCGGTAACCTTGTTCCTTCCCTCCCTGTGGCTACTCTTTATTTGGTTAGATAATCGGTCGAACTTTGATTTGTCTCTATTATAGTGTAATGCTAGTGTTGAACCCTAAAAAAATAGAAAGAACCAAAAAAATGAGGGGAAACCAACCTGGTTCAGATAGGCTGAGACATATCCAGACCTAGCCAGCCCCCCTCAATTTTTCAAGAGCCGGTCCGGATAGGCTGGGACCTATTCGGACCAGACTCTCTCTCTCGCTCTCTCTCTCTCTAATTTCAATTTTTTTAAAAAAAGGAAAGGAGGAGGAAAAGGAGAAGACCAATCTGGTTCGGGTAGGTTGGGACCTATCTGGACCGGATAGGTCTCCCAAGGGACTTATCTGGTCCCATTGTTCCATCTCTCTCTTTAATAATAAAAAAATAAAAAAGAGAAAAATGGAAAGAAAAGGAGGAGGGGAGGCTATCTGGCCTAGATAGGTGTCCTTTGGGACTTATCCGGTCTTATTCACCCTCTCTCTCCCTCGTCTTTTTCTCTCTCTATTTTTCTTTTTAAAAAAGAAGAAAATAGGGGGAAGACCTACCCAGGTTAGGTAGTCTCCCCAAGGAACCTATTCGGACTGGATAGGTCTCCCCAGTGACTTATTTGGTCCGGATAGGTCCTCCATGGGGTGTAGGCGCTCCCTAAGGCTATAAATAGGCCTCATGGGCCCCATTTCAACACGGGACTAAACACATGGAGAACCCGGAGGAAATCCCCAGAGTGCAAATTTATGCCTTGTGCTTTGTGTGCCTCCATCAAGGAGGGTGGGTCTTGTGCCTTGTGCGCCTTCACCAAGGGGGGAATTTATGCCTTGTGTTATTTTTGAACCCCAACAAGGGCATGCTGTAGGGGAACTGGAGACTGGAGCTGGCCGGCTGGCCTATGAAGGTGTTGTAGCCATAGATTGGAACTTGAACTGGAACTAGAACTAGGCGGCTGGCCTGTGAAGGCATTGTAACCGAAATACTGGGACTGGGAACTGGAGACTGGAGCTGGCCGGCTAGCCTATGAAGGTGTTGTAGCCAGAGAATGGAACCTGAACTGAAACTGGAACTAGGCGGCTGGCCTGCGAAGGTGTTGTAGCCAAAATACTGAGACTGGGAACTGGAGACTGGAGCTGGCCGGCTGGCCTATGAAGGCGTTGTAGCCGAAATACTGGGACTAAGAGCTGGTACTGCCACTGGGTGGCTGGCCTGTAAAGGCGTTGAAGCCACGATGCTAGGACTGAGAGCTGGTACTGGAACCGGGCGGCTGGCCTGTGGAGGCATTGTAGCCGTGATGCTGGGACTGAGAGCTGGTACTGGAACTGGCATGGCTGGCCTGTAGAGGCGTTGAAGCCACAGTGCTGGGACTGAGAGCTGGTACTGGAACTGGCGTAGCTAGCCTGTAAGGGCATTGAAGCCACGGTGTTGAGGCTGGGAGCTAGTACTGGAACTAGCGTGGCTGGCCTGTAAGGGCATTGAAGCCACAGTGTTGAGACTGGGAGCTGGGACTGGGACAGGGTGGCAGGCCTGTAAAGGCGTTGAAGCCACGATGCTAGGACTAGGAACTGGACACTAAGGCAGGTGACCGACTGGTGATGCTAGAGTGGGCATTGTCTAGCACTGGAGAGTTTGATGGTCACCATTGCTGCAAAGTGATGCTGAGGTCACCATTGACAGAATGTCGCGGTCGATGACCCTTATTGGTGAGGAGTAGAGAAGGAGAAGATTTTTTTTATTTTTCTCTTTACCAGCTCTACCCCCCTTGCGGGTTTTCGCCAGAGCTGGCGCCCTTTAGCTTTTTCCGGCACGCCCTTGTGGGTTTTCATACCGAGGGGTCACCAGATTTTGCTTGAGGTGCTCTTGCGAGTTTTCACCTTAGCTGGGTTGATGGCAATTTTTGCCCCCTGTTGCCTCCTCGTGGAAGAGGGAAATGACAGGATCTGCCGGGGTATCTCTATTTTTTTAACCCCATTTTGATTGACTCTCTTTTTTTTGACCTGGGAATCTCATGGCTATCATCCGTAGCATGCTACTGTCAAGGGACGTAACATGGAGTTTGTGTTGTCGATGGCTTGCAGTCGTTGCAGCCATGGCCATGGCTTTGACTGGTTGCTGGATAGCATGGAGTTTGACTGGTGATCTGGGAAATGGTGAGCCTTAGTGGTGTGTTGCTGGAATCATGACTGGGATATGGGAACTGGTATGCCTTTGTGGCATATTGCTGGAGTTATGACTGGGTGTATGGTGACTCGACCATGATAAGCTGGTGATTGAGAATCATGGGTTGATAGATTCTCATGATAGATGGACCAGAGGTTGTTGTGTTCTAGAGGCCAACCGAGGTGGCGTGTAGGCTGGGATTTGCTGGAATGAATGACTGGAACGATGCATGAGTTGCTAGTGTTTATGGGCCGACCTTAGTTGTGTGAGGCTGGAGAAGGTGTGAGCCAACCGAGGATGTATATGGCTAACCGAGAAATATAACATGGATGAGTAGGAGAGGTGCAGGAAAGTAAATCTACAGAATTAATCTGTAGTTCTAACAGAAATAAAAATATATTTTGTATGAATTAAATAATCTACAAAGTCCAGTCCATAAGTACAGTCAAGGAAAGAGAACGTACACTGCCCTGGGGCACCCCCTGGCAACCTTGCGAGCTGGCAACTAACAAACCTCCAACTAGATCGCTCCACTCTGAGGAGAACGCCGCACCTGAAAAGTAGGGGGTGAGTCTCATCTCATTGGCTCAGTAGGGATCCTGTGGACCCCCACTACAACGAAAGCAGCAAACAGGAATAGCGTAGGAGCAACAAGTGAAGAACAACAATGATAGCAATAGAAATATAACATTGATGCAATACAACGACGAGGACTAGAACTAGAAGACGGTAACTGGGGAAACACACACAAGCTACCAACATAGCCCCGACTCACAGTCGGACAGTCCGTCCTAGCTGATGGAACCATGACAAGACCACACGGCTATGTGCTGAACCAACACCCGAAGCCCCAGGGATTGACAGAACCTCAGGAATAACATGGATACACATCACGCGAAGCCCCAACTCCCACAGAAACCTCAGGTATCAGAACTCGGGACAGGAAGTCACCTAGGCTGAAGGGAGCTGGGCAGCCAGGGCACTGGCCACCGAGAGTGCTGGGGGGCCAGACCCTTGGCCACCCAATAGGGTTGGGCGGCCATGGGGCAGCGAGACCCTTGGACACCCAACAGGCTAGGCAGCCAAGCCCATGGCCGCCCTCCCGGGGCATTCACAGGCCTGGGCGGCAACTCCCCTGCCCACCGAGAGTGAGACACTAGGTGGCCACTCAGAGGGCTGTGCGACCAGACCATTGTCTGCCCACCCTGGGCACTATAGGGGCCTAGGCGGCCACCTCTCTGGCTGCCCAGGGACATGGGCGGCCACCCCTTTAGCAACCCAGATCACGGCCTTCAGGAATTCAAACGCAAGTAGAAGGGCCAGAGGACTGGCCGTCTACAGACCTAGGCGACCAAACCCCTGGACGCCCAGTAGACCTGGGCAGCCATAGCCATGGCCGCCCATCCCTGGACGCGACGGGCACCTCCATGGCCGCCTCCTGCAATTTCACTAGAAAATCACCTGAAAACCATTCAGAACTCGATCAGAAGCCCCCATTCCTCATGGGACAAGGGAAAAACAAAGGGGATCATCCCCAGACCATCCTACAACCCGAAAACCATAGGCAATCCCTCAAACAAGGCCTCAATCGACCAACACTGTTGCTCAACCGACCCGGCATGCATATAACCCTGAACAGGAAAACACCTACACTCAGGCCTCGCCGGGTATGGAATCATGAGAAATTGCACAGGAAGAAGCAGAGAACCATTCCCTACCTGAAACTGAGCTTTAATTCACTACCTCGATCTGACAAACACCCTGCGATCGGGTCCTCACAAATGCTGCCTCCTCCACCTCTGGTCCCACATGCTCCTCGACCTCCCTTCGCGGCACGCCACCGCCGTGGCTTCGTCCCTAGCCTTCCCACCGTCCGTCGGCCGCCAGAGGTGGAAACAGGAAGGGAAAGAGAGAAAGATGGGAGAGTGAGAGGGAGTGGGTTGAGGGAGATGAGGGACAGAGGGGGAGAAAGGAGGTAGGGTTTTAGGAAGAGCCAAGGAGAGAGAGAGAGAGACAACGATCGTGAAAGAGGAAAAAGAGCAGACATGGAGATAGAAAGTAGAAGAGAGCCAAGCTTGAGTTGATCAGAATAGATCGTGAGATTGAGAAAAGTGATGAAGAGTGAGTGAGATCAAGAAAAGAAATTGGAGTTCCTGAAGATCTATTCTGCTAGACTTTGGATCAAATCCAAGCCAGATAATGTAACACCACCTTGGGATTGATAGTCACAAGACCGAAGACCCCTCGGACCTAGCAAACAATCAATGCACGGACCGGTGATTTCACTCGAGCAGACTCACACACTTGGTGCACACTAGGGCCCGTGGACAAACCGGTGATGGTGGTGAGGGTCCGGGATGGGACCTCGCTGCTCTGGGGGTTGGCTAGCCAAAGACTGAACCCTTAGGGATCCTAGGATGCCCACTCTCATGGGCGGCCAGCACGCCGAGGATGTGGGATAAAGTATCTCTCTCACAACTCACTCGCGGTGGCGCTCAATTGATGAAAATTTGGGACCGGGCACTCTCTCACCGTCCAATGGAGCTAAGAGGCAATACTAGTTAAGCAACATGAACCAGTAATAATAGGGGGGTCAGAAGCTCACCTGATCAATGTGAATATGCCAATCCCGACCAGAGACGAGGGCGAGCAAGGAAGCGTGGGCTTACCCGCACGCCGCGCCGATGAAGCTTCAACCTGAAAATTTGAGTTACATGTACTACGCCCCTTGCAAGGGGGTTGGACTAGGGGTGGGAAATTAGAATACAACCAAAATATACCTCCACGCAGGGAGGGGCAGTCAGTCAGCCAGGCGGGGAGGGGAAAAGGGCTGCTAGAAGGCAAATGGAGGGAGCTCGTCAGTTCTGTCAGCTCTCAGGACAGCTTGATAGGCAGTCGCTGTCGGTGCCGCCACGGGCTCTCCCAAACTCCGTTGTTGACGAAACCAGTGGAAACAACTTCTTGGTTGGCCTGGGAGATCGGCAGAATTTCTGGAGATTTTCCTGATGATGACGACAGATGGGGCAGGCTCATGAATAGGACCACTAGCTTCTGAATCTGACAGCTTCTGGGTCGTTGCAGTTGGAAGGAGAGGCCGCCACGGATGCTCCTAAGCTCTGAATCAAGGGAGGCCAGAGTCAATGTACTCGTGGTCGAACCCTCTTCGAACAGAGACTAGCAGGGATACCGCCAGTGGTCGGAGTAGGCAGGAAAGCCTCGAACAGTAACATGGTGTCTGGTCAGTTCTAGAGGGAGCTGACCCAATGCACTCTAGGGAGAAAATTTGTAACTGACCGTTCTGGAATCCAAATGGAGTGCCGTTTCTTGGTGGTGGAAGCAGACTCGTGGTAGAAGGTCTCAGCCAAGTTTCACGCCAAGATCTGCAGGGGAGTGGCTGGAGGAGCTTCTAAAATCACTTCAGGTTGCTGGCCAGACCTATTCTGCACAGTCGGGGAAGAACGGCTCTCCCGGGTAGCTCCAATGTCACAATTTGATGAAACCACCTTGCCTGCGAAGCTCTCTGGACGACCTTTACAGAGGTGTAGGGATTGCCACCAGAAACTTTGCGGAGATGATGATACAGGCTCTGCAAACAGGAGCTTCTCTGCTACCTGCGAACCGAAATTTAAACAGAAGCTAAGGAGATTTCACCCCTACATGGTCTTAAGGATGAAAGAAGAAGTTGATAAACTGCATAAGGCCAAGTTCATTAGAGTTGTTCTATATCCTCAGTGGGTGGCAAACATAGTCCCTATCATCAAGAAAGATGAAAAGGTGTGAATTTGTATAGATTTTAGGGATCTAAATAAAGCATGTCCCAAGGATGATTTTTCACTGCCTCATATAGATGTGGTGGTGGATAACACGGCCGGGTATGAAGCTTTGTCGTTCATGGATGGCTATTCAGGTTACAACCAAATCCGTCTCGCTCCGGAAGACCAAGAGAAAACCTCCTTCACCATACCCTGGGGCACATACAGTTATGTGGTAATGCCATTTGGACTGAAGAATGCAGGTGCCACCAATCAAAGGGTGATGATGGCTATATTCCACGATATGATGCATGTTTACATGGAAGCTTACATGGATGTTATTTTGGTGAAGTCAAGGACCAAAGAGGAACACCCCACTATTTTAGCTAAGGTGCTTTAGAGAGCTAGGGAGTACTAGTTGAAAATGAATCTCGAGAAATGTGTGTTTGGAGTGTCTTCAGAAAAATTGCTAGGCTTCATAGTGAGCAAATGGGGGATTTAGATCGATCCTAACAAAGGTAAGGCCGTCATGGACATGCCTCCACCTAAGAATATCACAGAACTTCGAGGATTGATTGGACGTTTATAGTTTATTCAAAGATTCATATTTCAACATTCTCAGAGGTGCCGCCCATTCTATGAACTGCTAAAGGCAGGGGTCAAATTTAAATGGAATCAAGAATGTCAAAAGGCCAATGAAGATTTGAAGGTGTATTTGTCCAATCCCCCGATTTTGTAACCTCCTGTCCCTGGGAAACCCCTAATCCTATACATTTCTATCATCGAGGACTCCCTAGGAGCTGTCCTGACACAAGTGGATGATGAAGGCAAAGAGCGGGCAACTTATTGCCTCTCTAGGTTATTTAACCCGGTAGAGTCCAAGTATACTACCATGGAGAAAACTTGTGCCGCTCTACTTTGGGTAGCTCATAAGCTGAAGCATTATTGCTTAGCTCACCCAGTTAGGCTAATTTCTAGAATGGAGCCGATCCGCTATCTCCTAGAAAAGCCTGTCCTTTCTAGTAGGTTAGCTCACTGGCAGAGCTTCCTCTCTCAGTTTGATATCATATTCATCGTTCAGAAGGTAGTCAAAGGATATGCCATCGTTGAGCATCTTGCCCATCTTCCTATCCCCTACACTAACTCTATTCAGGATGAATTCTCGGATGAGAATCTCTCTATCCTTACCCATAATCCCTTTTGGTCTCTGCACTTTGACGGTGCGCTCAATTCCCAAGGCCGAGGGATAAGTGCCGTTCTCCTTATTCCAGAAGGGGTAACGGTCCCTCTCGCTTATCAACTATGTTTTCCTGCTACCAACAACATCGTTGAGTATGAAGCCCTCCTGGCTGGATTAAAGCATGCTTACCTCTTAGGCCCGCATTATTTGAATATTGTGGGAGACTCTCAACTTGTTTTGTGGCAAGTTCTGTCCACTTACCGCACTCGTGACCCGAAGCTCAAGTCATATCAAGATTTGGTCATACTCTTGGCTAGGCAATTCCGCAAATTACGAATTTTTGAGCTATTTTTGGGCATTTAAACAAATTGGTTAAAGTATAAAAGTAATTAAAATGGATATTTTAACAATTTCAATTTTAAAAATGTTAAAATGTAATTTGAGGTTATTTTTAAAAAAAATAAGAAAAATCAGATTTTTATAAAAATCTCAACCACTTTCTCTCTCTCCTCACTCTCGAATCTCACTCTCTCTCTCCCCCATGTTCTCTCTCTTTCACACCCCCATTCTCTCGGTTCGTGATCCAAGCGGACACCGGTCGACGCGTGGGAGGTACCGATAGGATGGGCTCGACGCAAGGATCGCGCCAGTACCCTTCTTCCCTCAGATCGTGGAGCGTGGAGACACATGCGAGCGTAAAGATGGCGTGGCCCCCGTCGCCCGATCGGCACTAATTCGTGATCTTCGCCATGTAAAAGGAAGGGGATCGGACTCCTCATCTCGCGAGGAATCCGTTGACGCCCCCTGTGTCACCATCCGTCGCCATCTTCCTCGATTTTTGTGCATTTCTTATTTTAGGAGATCTTGGGGTTAATTCTCGATTTACGTGTCTCTCTCATTTTCAGGTCCAGACGGCTAATGATCGAAGCCGGAGAGGTAGCGTTGGATTGGTCGCATCGTGAGGATCGCGTTGACGCCCACCATTCCTTGATTCGGGGAGCGTGGAGTCGAGCGGGGCCGAAAGGCACCGTTTCGCCCTCTCGCCGGTTCGCCGCCGTATCATCTTTTTCGTCAAATTCTAGGTAGGGGGATGGATACCTTATCACGTTAGGACACCGCCGGTGCCACTTGCGCTGTGGTCCGATGCCCATTGTTTCGAATTTCATGCATGATTCTATTTAGTGTATTTTTAATCATTTAATTGTTGAAATTACCATTTAATTGTTAAAATCAATTCCATGGGCATCGTATTTCATTTCTAGTGGCATGCGTAGGCTTGAAATGTTGGTAGGGTAAAACAGGATGGTTTGGTTTGGTAACTCGTCGCGTCCCCCGTCGATTTCGATCGACCGGGAAGGGGTTTCGAATCCAAACTCTGGAGTCACGAAACCCAGGTGACATAACGCGCCTGTCCTAGTGCGTTATGGTCATTTAACGCGCCTAGCTTGGTGCGTTATATCATCCGTGTTTGAGTTTTCTGTGGATTTTCATGTTCGGGTGACTTTAACGGGCCTGCCCTGGTGCGTTATGCTCCCTGCGTATTGAGTTAAAGGTCTATTGCCTTTAACGCCTCTACCCCTATGCGTTAAATTCATATGACGCCCCTACTGAGGTGCGTTATATCCCATGGTTTTCTGTGGATTCTAATTGTTCTGGAAGGTATAATGGCTCATAGGAGGTGCATTATGTTCACTATAACGCTCTACCCTTGGTCCGTTATATTCCTCATTTGTGTGTTGTGTGCCTGGTGACTTTAATGCCCTTGATCCAGTGCGTTATAGTCCTGTAGCGCACCTGCCCTGGTGCATTATAGTCTGGTTTTCCTGTTGATTTTCTGAGTTCTGTGAAGCATAGCGGTCCTGCCCTGGTCTGTTATGGTATATAACGTGGCGTTCCTGGTCCGTTATATACCTGGAGATTTCAAAAGCATGCATGTGTATTTTCTAATGTAATTCATGTTTCATATGTGCCATCCTCGGAACGCACCGATCGCAACGGTACCACTCACGCCCGGGTGAACGACCACGTTCGCCCGCAACGGCGTGCCGAAGGATTTGTCGCAAATCAGATCGAAAATCGAAAAAATACGCGAAAAAAGCTGCGAAATGTCTCTGGGCCCCCGAAACCCCTGGATCGCACCGATCCGAACACGAAAGATGTCCTAAACAAAATTTCAGACACGACAGAGCTGAACGCTCCGAGAAAGTAGGTTCGGGACCCGAAAATAAGGATCCGAAAGGGTCTGGGACATCACAGGCAATTCGCAAGCACTACCTTCCAGGAAAAATGCTCAGAACAGGGGATCTAGAACCACTATACTTCGGCGGGACATCCTCAAGCCAACGAGTTAGTGGAAAACGCTAACAGGACACTCCTCCACGGCATCAAGACTCGACTGGAACAGGCAGGAGACACATGGGTGGATTCCATCTAGAGCATCCTATGGGCACACCGGACTACCGCCAGAGCTGCCATGGGCGAAACACCCTTCCACCTCACATACGGAGCAGAGGCAGTGGTTCTAGTGAAAATTTATAACCCATCACTATGGGTGGGATATTTTGATGAGGTCAGAAACAACCAAGCAATGCGAGAGAACTTGGACCTGCTCGAGGAAGATATAGCACGTGCTCAAGTAACACTCGTAGCTTACCAGCAAAAGCTGGCCCAATACTACAATGCTCGCGTGAAAGAACGACACTTCCTCCCCGGGGACTTGGTTCTACGACGAGCCAGCATGGCGGACCCTAGGGCTGCCATGAGAAAACTTTCACCCAATTGGGAAGGCCCATACCGGGTAGCTGAAGCACTTGGCAAATGGGCATACAGGCTGGCGACGCTAGGGGGGCGTGAGGTGCCCAGGACGTGGAATTCGGTAAATCTCATAAATTTTTATCAATACAGCTTTTCTTTAACAAGCCCAGTGAAGCGTCACTAGCTGTATTCGACTAAGATAACCTACGAGTTCCCTAGAGGTGAGCACTGCTCCCCTTGAAAATAAAATGGTAGCTTATGAGCTCCCTAGAGGCAAGCACTGCTCCTCTTAAAAATAAAAAGGTAGCTTACGAGCTCCCTAGAGGCGAGCACCTCTCTCCTTAAAAATAAAAAGGTAGCTTATAAGCTCCCTAGAGGCAAGCACTGCTCCCCTTGGAAACGAAAAGATAGCTTACAAGCTTCTTAGAGGAGAGCACTACTCCTCTTGGAAACGAAAAGGTAGCTTATTAGCTTTCTAGAGGCGAGTACCGCTCCCCTTGAAAACAAGAAGGTAGCTGACAAGCTTCCTAGAGGTGAGCACTACTCCTCTTGAAAACGAAGGTGGCTCACGAGCTTCCTAGGGGTATATGCATCCCCAAGAGGAGGGCATTGCCCCCTCGAAAATAAGACGGTAACCTACGGATTCCCTAGAGGCGAGCACGGCTCCCCTTGAAAACCATGGTGACTTTAAAGTCTCCAAGAGACGGGCACTCATATACCCTCGAAAATGATGGCAGCAGTCAGAAGACCCAAGATGAGGCACAATTTCAGTGTGGGCTCGATAAGACGAGTCTATATGCACAAAACTGAAGAGAGCAACGTCACTCGCTCCCACCAATACTGTAACGACCCAAGATCCAATTCTTGCTGATAAGCTTAGGAAGAAACACTCTGAATCCTATTAGATATAACTTTAGAGATTGATTTGTAAATAAAATTACAGAGTGAAATGTGTCTGAATTGTTCAAATAAATCAGCCCCATCTTTCTTGGGAATAAGGGAAATAAAGGTGCAGTTGAATTACTTTAAGAGACTATTCGAGGAGGAAAAATGCCTGATAGCTGACATAACCTCCTCTCCAATAATTGGCCAAGCAGCCTGAAAGAATTTTGCTAGAAAGCCATCAGGACCCAGACTTTTGTTTTTAGGTGCTTGAAAAATTGCTTGTTTAATCTCTTCATCTGAAATTGGAGCACTTAGCAATCCTGCTTCCTCTTCTGACAGCTTATATTTAGGAGTAAAGTTCCAATCTGCTACATAACAAGAAGTTGGTTGATTAAGAAGGTTAGAAAAGAAGTGAACTGCATGCCTATTGATCTCATCAAGATCAGAAGTAGCACTTCCATCTTCAAGTCGACATTTCTTAATGCTATTCACACCCCTTCTGCTCTTCATGGCTGCATAGAAGAATTTGGTATTGGAATTGCCCAAAGCAAGCCAGATTTGCCTTGACTTCTGTCTCGCAAATGACTCCTCAATATGAATATCTTTAGAGAGTTGTTGTCTCAGTTCTTTCTCTTTACAAACCAGATTAATGTTCATAGGATCTGAATTGAGTTCATGCTGAACTGTAAGAAGTTCCCTTTTGGTCTTCTAAATGTTGTCGTTCACATTTCCAAAATAGCTCAAATTCCATTCCCGGAGAACTTGCTTAAGCCTCTTAAGTTTAGACCATAGGATAAATTGTGGAGTTCCTCTAAAGTTCTCCTTCCAAACATCCTTCACAATATCTCGGAATTGATGGTGTGGAGTCCACATGTGGAAGAATTTAAAAGGTTTTTTTCTTGTGTTTACTTCTTTTTCAGAGAAAACTCTTAGCATAGAATAGTCTGAAAATAGCTCACTGGAATATTCTACATAAGAGTTAGGCAAAATATTCAGCCAAGTGTCATTAATGAGGCATCTGTCCAACCTTGCCACAATCCTGTTGGGAGGAAGAGAACAGTTGCTCCAGGAAAAATAATTGCCAATAGATTTAATGTCACCCAGATTTGATGAAACAATCATTTTATCAAAATCTTGAAGAATGGCCACAGGGACTTGGTTACCACCCAATTTCTCATTCTGATAGCGAATGGTGTTAAAGTCACCTATCACCATCCATGGAGAGCCATTGGAGTTAATTGATAAATCATGAATGTCCTTCCACAGAATCCTTCGGTGAGAAAGAAGGTTGGAAGCATAAACTGCAGTAATTAGAAATTGAAGTCCCATTGCAGAATTAGTTGCAGATATGTGGATGAACTAATCAGAAAATTGAATCATGCTAATTTTGAGTTTCTTAGGATTACTAAGAATCCATATTCTACCTGTGGCATTCTGATTATGAATAAGATCAGCATCTGGCCAAATACTCTACTTAAATTTTATTGAATTTCTAGGATGAATCTTTGTTTCAATAAGAACAGTAATATCGCATCTTGATTGAGAGATAATGAGCTTAAGTTGAGCTCGTCTCTCTGGTTTAATTAGCAATGGCCAGCTCCTTCTTCTTCTCCTGTTGCATGTAAATAAAAAGATCTGCAGTGGAATGTCATATATTACATTATAGTAGAACATTGCCTTACCTCCCATCTGTTGCTGTTCAGCCCTTCCTCTTTGCGCCTCTTCCAGCGTTGTTGCCAAGCATACGATTTTCGGTTGCCTTTCTTCTTCAGGAGCCCTCGCACTGGATGGGGCTTCCTCTCCCTGTGGCTCTGACTTTGTCCTCTCCTCTACTTTTTCTACTTCCTTTTCCCCAAGCACATTGCCTCGTAGCATCTTACTCTTCCCCTTGCCGGTCTTAGGTGCCATAGCCAACCCTAAACTCTCGCCGACGATGGACTGACACACAGACGATGGGTTGACGCACAGACGATGGCCTTCTCCTTCCGCGCCTATTTTCACTCCACTAATCACTGCCGCCGATGGAGAAGATGAGCAACCGAAGAAGGGGGCGGGGGGAATCAGCAGAAGAAACAGTCAGTTGACAATGCCACTGGAGGGAAAGACGCTGCCTGAAGTTTCATGGCGCCTCAATGCGCAATGGAGGGAAAACTGCAAGGGCATTTTTGGTAAGTTGAAATCGTGGCCCTGCTAATGAGTTGACAACGTCTTCAAATCTGTCAGAGCACGTCTCGGTTCGTCTGACCGGTGAAGTGGTATATGCCAACGTGGACCAATCGCTGCCATGAGTTACAGAATGACGTGGTTTTATGCACCGCATGCGGTGCACAAAGTATTATTCAATCAGGATTGGGATCCAGGATGAAAATGGAGAGAAGATTGTGTCAGATTTGGACTTGAATCCACATCAATCAGGAAGCCGGATAGTGCTAGTTAGAAGCATTACTAAATGAACCAAGTTTATCAATTATTATTATTGTATATGCAATCACTTTTGATGTTACATGTACCAATTTTGATGTTGATGTTGTAGACTATGTTTCATTGTACACTGTTAATTTAACACTATTATGTGAAAAGAGTTTGGTGGTATAATAGATTTAATATGGGTCCAGACATGCTTTTAAGATTAATGCAATCCGAAATCTTTGGTAGTCCAAAAATGACGTCTCCTCCCCTTCCTTCACTTTAAAATTTTACACTTCCCTTCTAATTCTCATCGTCTGTCTTTATCAATATCAATATTCACATTCTATGTTTTTAGATATATTAATGACACCAAAGTTAATTAATACAATATCGAAGTTAATTCTCTAACTGACCATGGCATTTAACTTTGTACCTTGCTCTGAAATCAACCGCATTCTTAATGTAAAGGAAAAAAATGTGCACTGATGCCCAATAAACGAAAGGGGTATCAAAGTGGGCGAGGCCGCAGGTATGGCCAGCGTGGGGTCTGACTTGGGGTGTGATCTCCGAACGACACTGCTGGCGACGTTGACAACACATCCTGGATCCAATTCAGGACCATCAAAAGTTAGTTGAGCACGCTGTGGGTGACCACAGTATGAGTCCATCTGACTCTACCCTCTGTCATGTCTGAACGAGCAGAATGTTGATACATGAAAGCTACTCTTGTCAGAGTCTCTCTCACATGTCATCCCTTCTTCATTGATAGTTTTGAACAATGTTATCAAAAGTGATTAGATGTCTGAATCGGGCAACGAGATGATTCGATTCGAATCGATTATATTACTCACTGCGGAAAGAAAAGAAAGAGAAGGTAACAAAATTAAACATCATTCAGGCTAAAACAAATTTAGCAAATGAAGAAAGACACATGGAGAAAAGAAAGGTGGTTACATACCCTCTGGAATCGGCGAGAAAGTGGGCCGCAACACCACTTGCTCGGGCTGAAGGCCAACGACCTTTCCTGCCTTTGTAATGGCGTCCCAGATATCTTGCAAGGTGGTTCCATTCTCAACGAGTGAGATGTACTCTAATGGGCCAACCCAAACAACAGAACTGATTAAATTCCTTTCCCATTGCGGCCATAAGCCATTGTTGAATCCCTCAGGGGATAGCTTTGTGCTCTTCACAGCATTGGGAGTATAGCCACAATCTGATAAGAAATGCTCCCACCAAGAGTACACCCTTTGAACCGTTGGGACTTTACTTTGCCTTGAGGAAGTATCAATGGGATGCCTCAAAGGCTTGATTGCCCCTGAATTAGGCCGCCGACGCCAATCAATGGCGAGAGCTCCATTTTTAGCCTCCCATTGTTCCCGAAAATCTCTTGACAGTCATGGTAGTGTTTGGGAATTGAGCATAAAGAAAAGAGTTTTCAATGGCAAGCGGTGGCAAATCAGTCTTCTCCAAGCAAGATTCCTCGACCTCTCAGTTTTTGTGGAGGTTGTCTAAACACATTGCTATGTTTAAACCACCACCGAACATAGTACATATCAACCTGGCCAAACCACCTCCTCTCGGGGAGGGTACATTTCTGGGCTGGCGCACTTCTAGAAAATAAATCTCACCAGTTGCCTGCAATCAAATGGGTGACATGATTCCCACATACTTGCCCTCCAAGGCAAAGTCAGCGTCCGGAGGAATTGACTGGTCATAACTAAAGTTCCGCACAAAGTGGTGAGGAAAGTAAGGCTCTAGGAAAGTGGTGTTCCCCTCTCTGATAACAAAAATGCTTGGCCTGATGTAGCAGAGCGAGTCCTCATAAAAAGAAGCACTGGAGGACAAATGATGAGCAAGACCATAAGATATCCCACTCGAGTCCTCAATAGTGAATGGCTGGAAATCATACGAGCTATGAGCAAAATGTAAACCCTCCTCCCCCTGGGTGGGGACATAAGACAATAGCCTGCATGCTCTTGATAAATGTTCCAGCGGGCTCTGATCTGGGTGGTTCCGGAACAAGAAAATTAATGGTGCTATTGGGTTCTCCACAATCACACTTTGGCATAGTGATGGCAGCCATAAGCCAGCCCAAGCACTCAGATAATGGGTGGCCATAAAGACACTCCTATTCCTGGGAGAACTATGAGATGTCCAATTTCCCAGGCCATGATAAATGTTACATAAAGCAGCGGGAGCAAGTGCCAAGCTGTGTCCGTCAGCAAGAAGGCAAGCCGGATAGATAAGCTTAGGGCGCACCAAGCCCTCCTCTCCGTAAGGAACAACAAAAGTAGCCAACCAATAGACAAGATATGTTGCAAGATAAGCTTGATTTGGCAATTTTCGGGGATTCCACCCATCATTCTTTGGTGCAGAGAGATACCTCCTATTCTCTTGAGAATGCAGAATAAGTTGATAATATTGATTTAAGGGCTTGTCATCCTCAGTAAATCGCTCATGGAAACAGAATGGCCTGTTGTAAAAAGGAGGGGAATTAAAGTTTACAGCAAAATACTACCTCCACACAGGGAGGGGCGGTAAGCCGGCCAGGCGGGAGGGGAAAGAAAGTAAAAGATTGCCGACGGCGAGACTTGTCTGAATCTGCTGGTTGCAGGAACGGGCCGACCACCAGTCACTATCGATGGCGCCATGGACGGTGGCGAGCTCGGATGACGGCGAGACCAGTGCCAAAATGCTCCCAAGTGGTTCTAGAAGCTCTCAGAATGTTTGGGGAGCAGCGCGAAGTCACCTCTGGTCCCAGCAGGCTCCGCCTTCTCCAAAGACAAGACTCAGATCCTCTTCGAGTGGAGCCAAGAATATGGCAAAGTCATGCTCCCAGAGCTGAAGAAACTGAGTGATGTCGAAAGAAGGGACCATCCCCAATTCTACCCTTATCATCAGAGGCTAGGGCATGCCATTGAAGATTGTTACATATTTAAAGATGTTGTTGAAAGTCTGATCAAGAAAGACGAGCTACAAATGGGCAAGTGCAGGGTGGATCCACCACGCCCTATCAGATGTCTGGTTTTAAGAAGGCGGCCAATGTGGCCTCACCCCAGCAGCTAAAAGACAATGCGCTCTAGAGAGCATTCCAAGCCCCTCGAATGATGTCAAAAAAAAGAGAGGGAAGGAAAAGAAAAAAGAAGAGAGAGAGAAAAAAGAAAAAAGGAAAAAGTAGGAAAAAAAGGAGGAGGAAAAAAAGAGAAGGAAAAGTGCCCGATAGAATAATGCACTGTGTCAGGCAAGATGCACATAGTGTTCTGCTCTGGGGGCATCTGTCAAGAACAGAATAAGAACTAAGCCCAAGAGTAAAAGAGAAGAGTTGCTGCTCTACCACTCGATGCACTGTCAGCTTCACTTAAGCCAATTAAATCAAGAATAGAGTCAGCCGAGATCATGGCTGGCTACAAAATGATGAAGGAGCAAGGAAAATCCATGATAGGTACCCTTTCTGAACGAAAAGACCCAGTGCGACGCAACTGCTGCCATGCATATTCTACCACGCGATAAAGATTGCTCTACTGGAGGGGGTTTATCCCCACTATCCACATGCTCTCATAAGCTCCTCCGAGTGGAGGGCAGCTTAACAAGCAACTATGAAACGGGGCTAGCCCACTCGAGAGACACCCTCCTCTCACCGAGATCTAAAATTCCCTTTTTGCCCCACCGGACTGGGCTCATAAAATCTCATTTTCCTTGGCATAAGGCACTCCACCCTTGCCGAGCTCAAAATTTTGCCCATTAGTCCCGCTGGGCTGAGCCTATAAAACCCTCTTTCCTTGGCATAAGGCACTCCACCCTTACCAGACTCAAAATTTCCCCATTTGTCTCACTGGGATGGGTTCATCAAAATCTTTTTTCTTGGCCTGAGACACTCCGCCCTTGCCAAGCACCAAAACTGCCCCCAGCCCCACTGGACCGGGCCATAAACCTCTTTCCCCCTTGGCCTGAGACACTCCGCCCTCGCCGAGCTCAAAATTATCTTTCGTCCCACTGGACAAATTATCCCACACCGTAGATGAGCCTACGCCTGGGAGCCCAAAAAATGATGATGAAATGAAAATGATGATCTTAAAAAAAGAAAAAAATAATAAACTCAACAAATTCAATAAACCCAATAAATTTGACCCATTAACCTATTAACTGACTCAAATAAAGAAAGATTACACATATATGACTCAAATAAAATAAAAATTACATGAGTAGACTCATAAAAATATGACGAACACAATGGCACGTGCCGACGAACAATCCGAGCCTCGAAAAAAAATGTGGAGGGGCAAGGGATGTCCCCATCACAGTCCCACCCCACTACCGACAGTGCAGGATGAACCATCTACGTAGAGATCCCATACGGTCCCCACAGATTACTTAAGGGAGTCTTCCTCGGGCAAGGTGCACTCGACAATAAAGTCGGCGAGGGCTTGGGCTTTGATCACATTCCTTTGATGAAAGCTGATATCAAACTCACCCAGCTCGATAGCCCAATTAATAAGCCTCTCCAAGGAGTCTGGGTTTTGAAGAATCTGGTGCAAGGGTTGATCGGTGAGACAACGATCAGATGCACCAAGAAATATGGTCGTAGTTTACGTGTGGCCGTGACTAGGGCCAGAGTGAGCTTTTCAGACTGTGAGTAGCAGAATTTTGGCCCTTGTGGTGCTCGGCTCACATAGTAGACCGGCTTGATAATATTGCCCTCTTCTCTGGTAAGCATAGCACTTAGGGTGCTCGGGGTTACTAAGAGATATAGGAGTAGACGTTCCCCTTTCAGCTCTTCGAACACCTGCTCGCACTCTTGGTACAAATTGATTTGGCCTTTCTCCTCTAGTGCTTTATTTGCTTGTTTGATGAGTCAGAAGAAGGGCAGGCATCTTTCTGCTGCTCGGGATAGGAATTGAGTCGGGGCAGCGATGCGTCCTATGAGGCATTGTGCATCTCTTACTCGTACCGACCGCTTCATCTCTTGCACCGCTCGGATTTGATCAGGATTCACTTCAATCCCTATGTGAGTCATGAGGAATCCAAAGAATTCACTTGACTTAACTCTGAACGTGCACTTGCTTGGGTTGAGGTTCATGTTGTATCTCTTGAGTGTGGCAAACATCTCTGCCAAGTCGGTAGGTGCTCGACTGCTCAGAGGGTCTTGACGAACATGTCATCAATATAGACTTTCATGTTGGAGCCGATCTATGAGTCAAACATATGGTTGACCAGGTGTTGATATGTAGCTCTCACATTCTTCAACCCAAAGGGCATGCGGGTGTAGCAGTATAAGCTGTGGTCGATGACGAACGTTGTTTTATCTTAGTCAGGCTCGTGCATGATAATCTGGTGGTACTCGCAGTAAGCATCCAGAAAGCTTAGCATCTCGTGCCCAGCTGTGGCATCGACTAGTTGGTCGATTCATGGCATGGGGAAACTATCTTTGGGTGTGGCCTTATTGAGGTCGGTGTAGTCTACACACATCCACCATTTCTCGTTGCTCTTCCGAAGAAGGACAACGTTAGCCACCCAGTCGGGGTACTGAGTGGTCTGCAATAGTTCCAAGCGTAACTTCTCACCCACTTGCTCTCTAGTGATAACCTGTCACTTGGGGTTGTAGCGCCTCCTACGGTGCTAAACCGGGCCATAGCTTGGGTCCAGCTTCAGCTGGTGGCTTATAACTTCCGGTGGGATTTCGAGGAGCTCATCCTCGGACCAGGCGAACACGTCTTGGTTTGCTTCTAGGAAGCTTGTGTATGCTTCCTTCTCTTGCTCTGACAATGTATCATAGTCGGCCAGCTGCAACGCATATAATCTAGCCGGCAACTGATGATTACCAATCATAATAGGCGACTCTTCCAGACAAAGGGGAGTGAACATGAAATCCCTAGAAGGTAGTTCCACAAGCAACTCACAAGTAATTTCAGAAGTCAGCTCCTCAATACAAGCAATAAAGTCTTCGGAAATAAATGAATGAGAGGCACCTGAATCAAATAAGACACGAGCTGCATGACCATAAATCATAACTGTACCTTCAACAAGATGAGATGCCACAGCTTCAGCACGGGTAATGTGAGAGACCTTTCCCTTCTGCTTCCTACCTGCTGCAGTAGACTGCTGGGAAGAAGACACTGAAGCTTGAGGATCATACTGCTGTGCCTGAGGTGGTTGAGGAGGTCTGAACTGAGACGGTTGTGGCTGAGAAGGCTGAGAAAACTGCACTGGCTTGGGCCTCTGCGGGCAATCTCAAACCAAATGTCTCAGTTGATTACAGAGATAGCAGACCACTGGTAATGAACACGGCTTGCCTAGGTGGCTACCACCACATCTCGGGCACTGCCTCGGCTGACTCGCCACTGAACCTTGACGCTGCTGGAAAGAAGGTGTGGATTGGTGCTACACGGTACCCAAAGAAGCTTGACTTTCATACCGCTTCTTAAACTTCTTGAATTTCTTAAACTTGGGTTTAGAAGAAAAAGGAGCGCCACTAGCAGCAGGTACAGCAAATGGAACTCCTGCCACAAACGGCTGACTGACTTGCTGAAACTGCACAGTCGGCTAAACAAAGCCAACTTGAGAATGCCCTCGAGATCTTGCCAAATCAAGCTCTATCACAACCATGGCCTGATATGCTTCGTCCATCTCTTTTACATGAGTGGCAAGCAGTGGCAATCGCAACTCAGCCCTCAATCTATGCAGAAACTGGTCCGTCTTCAAGGCTTCATCAGCAAGGACATGGGGCGCATACCCACCCAATTCTATGAATTTGTTCCGATACTATAGCACGGTCATTTCACCTTGAGCCAATTCCATAAATTGATGCATTTTATCCATTCTGAGATAGGTCGGACTGTAAGTGCATTCAAACGTAGTCACGAACTCTGTCCAGGTGATCTGACGAAGCAGATGGGAACGGAAAGCAACCTCCCACTCTGAAGTCCACCACATAAGCGCTGCACCATGAAGCTAAAAAGTAGCAAGCATAACCCTCTCATATTCTGCACATTCCATTGAACGGAACACCCGTTCAGTCGCTTCAAGCCACACCCTAGGTGCATCCAGATCTGATTGACCTTCATATGTCAGCGGGTGGAATAGCAAGAATTCCTTTAGTGCTCTACCACGGCCACCATCCACTTGAGACGCAAGTAGATCAACTTGAGCTGGAGCGGGTACAACCAGAGGAGGAGAAGTGCCACTTTCTTCCCTCTGAATATGCCTTCTACGAGGTGACATCTTAATTTGATAAGAAGCACAAAACAACAGAAAACTCATCAATAATAACAGAAAACACCTAAGACAGTAGTAGACGACTCACATGGACTTGTTCTGGACTAATGTATTTTAATTCCTTATACAAATCCTCAACCTCGCTCTGATACCAACTGTGATGACCCAAAGATTCGGATATCGGTAAATCGATAAGGGCATTGCCTCTACAGGAGCAAAGAATATACAGGAGCATTCAAAACGCTTATTTTTTTTGAAAGTGGATGGTACCACTGATTATATTAATAAGAAAGAAGGGGATTTACAAGTATCGTATGAGAAAAATCCAAAAAAATCCCAACACCCCCTTTACAAAAATTCACACCAAGATGGTGTGAAAGTTTCTATCCTCCCAAGTCCCAACAAAGCCAAAAGTGCACAAGTTTGTGAGTCTACTTTGGCCAAGAGCTTAGTCCATTCTCTCACCCTTTCCCCAACAAAATCCCCTACTCTATCCGGGGTAGTAGCTTCTTGCTTGAAAAATCTGCAGTTCCTCTCTCCCCAAAGGGCCCACAGTGTGGCGTGGAGAATGAGCCACCATACCCGCCTGTCAGCATTGCAAGGCCAAGGCCTATGCCACTCCTTCATGAGTTAGTAGATACTGCCTTTCGGCTGCCAATGAGACCTCACTTTGTTTAGGATGTGGCCCTGAACCTCCAAGGCAAAAGAGCATCTCATGAACAAGTGATTAATATTTTCTCCCTCCTCTAATATACTCCGCATACCAATAAGCACAGCTATTCTTGAGCACATGTTCTTGAAGTACACTTTGCTGCCTCGGAAAATAGTGTTATTCCACTCTTTCCAAATGTTCCAACAGACAGCCGCAGGTATCAGTCGGATAATTTGGGCTTTCACTCTGGGTGTTGTTATTGCAGCCTTGACCTTGAAAATTCCCACAGTTGGGCCACTGTTTGGAACATAGGCCGCACTCCCAGCAATTGGCCAATTGTACACCAAACCTCAAAGACAACTGAGCAGGAAATCATTAAGTGATCCACAGTTTCTTCGTCTAATCCACAGAAAGAGTATATGGTTTCACAGTCATGCCACCACTTTTTCCTGTACATCTTTGTAACAATATGCTGTTGTAGCATGAGCCAAAGAAAAACATGAACTTCGAGAGGAGCCTTCAACTTCTAGATCGACCACATCTGAGACGGTGAAGGAGGTGTAGGGGACTGGTCCATAAGTTGATATAACTCCTTGAAAGAAAAGATGGAGGCTTTGTTTTACCGAAGGAAAACATCTGAAGCATTAGTATCTAGAACCACAGTCCGCAAAAGTGTTAGAAGCTGAAAATATCCTAGTGCTTCGGTCTCCTTCAGGCCTCTCCTGAGCTGAATAAACCAAGTGATAGCACCACCCTCTTGTGTGCAACACTGACTCACCCAGCTCCACTTATTTGTGGCTAATTTGTAAACTACAGGGAACATATCCAGATAATTTTCCCTGCACCCCTATCCCTCCAGAAAAAGGTCCTCTGTCCATTACCAACTCTTAGGTAAATAGCATTTTCCAGAGAGGGAGCTGCCCTCATGATGCCTCTCCATAATGGAGAGATCTGATTTGGATTCTCCATCTCTAGATAGAAACACTGATGACTAGAGAAGTGCTTTTGGACAATAAGTCTCCTCCACAAAGTTGTGTCAGTAATCAAAAGTTCCCATAGCCCCTTGCCTAACAATGCCTGGTTCATTTTCCCTAGACTTTTGATACCTAGTTCACCCACTTGCTTCAGCATGCAAACCCTCTCCCACTTGACTAGTGCGATCCCTTTTGAATTTCATCTGCCTCCTCCCCCTTTTTTATCCCTTCTTTTATTTGAATGTCTGGGCCGTCACACTCCAAACTACATTTTCAAGGATGTCGGGACCTCACTCAATCTTACATTCAATTCGTCCGTCAGAACGTAAATTCATGAAGGCACGGTGCCATGTGCAGGATGCGGCCCCACCATCACTAGAGTCGAAATTTGATCGTTGGCCATGAAAATTTAGGTGTTCACAAGCATCATCGTCAATGCCTCAAGACCGCTCATGAATCGTTCTTTCTAAACTGATGACCAACTCTCTCGCTTGTTGACCAGATGGCATAGATGCTAACCGGTGCTCCCCAGATGTGCAAGTAGCCATAGTTTGAGCTCGTGAATGACTCAGTGTTGGTTTGTTTTTCAGTTAAATATAGGTCAAGGGTATGTCGCATGACCATCTATTATATGGCGTTTTAGCCAAGACACGAGCCTCCCCCTCAGACTCTCTGATGGACGTCAAGCTAGGTGGTACGCCAAGTGCATGTTTCACAAGTCTTGATGCAAGGTGAAATGTCGAGCCCCTGCCTTGATGACCATGCCCCGTCCAGACGTAGTGACCACGATGTGGCTACCCACATGATTGGCTCATTTCACGAGACTTGATGCAAGATGAAGCGTCGAGTGCCTACCTCCATGAAAGTGCCTTCCCATACTTCACTTTGATGAAGGGACTCTACCTAGACCCTGTCGGGATGAATGCACCCTGCCCAGAAACTATGACTAGAATGCGGCCATTGTAGAGACTATGTTCAACTGAACGCGGCCACCCCGACGACTGTGGCCAAGCTCTCCAGCCCAAGCCCGTGTAAACCCCTTTATGCGAGCCAAGTAGCCAACTTGAACTCGGCTACCATGAAGCACATCCAAAAAGGGGTATGCATACGCGACGGGGGAAACCACACAGTCTATGTTCATAGCTGAAACTACAATTTACACCCGAGACGATTCCTCCATGGTGTGGAAGTGCAGGCATGTGGGCAATGAAACTTAAACATAGGGATATGCGGGCTTTCTAAGTAACACTCGAGGGTTACTCTACTGCCTACACGTTCATTTCCGGCCTTCGACTTTCTGTAGCTTCACACAACCCCCTTATTTATTTTGAATTCTGGACTTCACCGTTCGGTGGGAGTTTCCTCATTTGTTTCAGTGGGGATTCTCGACTACTAGGATTCATCCCTATTGTAATTTACTTCACCGTTTTCGCGTGAGTCACCTCATTTGTTTCAGTGGAGATTCCCAGCTACTTGGATTCGCATTGCGCTTCTTGATTATTTTCTTCTCTTTTTTTAAATAGAGGGGACATACAGCTTTTTCCTCACGATTGCCTTCCATGTGAGTGTAAGCATTCCAACGTCCATAGAGTGTTAGGAAGAAAATCCAGAATCCCTACAATCAAAATCATTAATTCACATTATGTGCGAAGTGTGAGAGTGTGTCTCGGGTGTATCTTGCGAGCTTTGCTAAAGATATAGCTATGACTCTTCCCCTTGATGTATGCGCTTTGCCAAAATCGGTCTCTTCCTCTTTTAGTATGTGACATGGCACACACACGTCCAAAGTTAGGGTAATATTATTTATTCAAGGAGATACGGTCCTAGGAGATTCAAAAGAAGTGTATCCTTTGTTTCTTTTGTCGAAGGAAGAGAGTTAGGGACCCTGGGAGCCACAACATCGGGAGGGCTTGGTCCATGCAACGGTGACAGGGCAACAACAACATAACAGGGATGCCTAGAGGCAGAGAGACTGGTCTCAGTGTGGGCACTAGAGAGGGTACAAACTCTAGAATTATGAGAACGAGGCACTGGCTCGAAAGGAGAAGCAGGCAGGTTTTAACTCTGGTGTGGAGCGATTAACACTGGCTTGACAAAGAGCAGGCAGGTCCTAGCTGGGGTGTAGGGTCCGTCTGGCTAGGGGAGTTGGGACCGAGCTGGGAGATAGATGGCAGTCTGCCAGACAACGTTGAGACCCGTAGTTGGCGAGGATGGGAATCAATTCCCCAACTAGATTATATCACTATATGCCACGGAAGGCGTTACATGGGGGCATGAAAGCCCGATTACAAGTGTGTGCAAGCCACGGGACAATTCTGTCATTTATGATGGTCCCCCGGGTCATTGCATTGCTATGCAGGTATTTTCACTTTTATACATTGTTGCACCCCAGATAAAATATAGAAAATATTTAAAAAATATATATAAACACCACCAATGGCCCCTTAAGCATAAAAGACTGGTAACAAAGACCCTTAAATATTAAAATCTCAAAGCCCAATAGCTGATGGGCCTTAGTTAAAAATAAATAAGCAAAATTCATTGAAACACAAAAATCCACGTTAAAGCCCAAACCCTTTTTGTCTAAAGCCCACATATGAAGAAGCTTCTTACGTTCGACATGCATGGGCGATTAGGGTTTTAACTCTAACCAGGAAAGTGGCTGGTGATAAGGAAGGGAAGAGATCGATCAAGGAAGTTTAATTCCCATTAGGACACCTTGTACCCAGTAGGAATCGTAAAGCTCCAAAACCTTATAAATAAGGCCCCTGTTTGATCGGCAGAAGCCTGTTGTTGCTACTGCTACTCGTGCGTCGACGTTCTGCTTCCCGTGGAAGAAGAGGAGTGCATCTGCCATCTTCTTCTTCCTGCTTCTAAGAAGATTGCTTCTTCCTCTTATTACTGCTGTTGTGCGTAAAGAAAAGCATCATCCGTCTCCTCTTCTTCTTACGCATTGCTCATCTGCCATGGTTGCGCAAAGAAGTGAGTCCTTCTTCCATCTGCTTCCCCTCTTGCTGCAGTCATGATCTTGCTGCTGCGGCTGTTGCCGTTGCCACTACCTTCATTATTCCTACTACGGCTATTACCGTGGCTACTGCCATTGCATAGATCGACATCCGTCTCCCTCCTGCTATCTATTCGTGTGCTACTGCTGCTATTGCAGTTGCTTTATTATTTTCTTTGTCTCTATTTCATTCTCTTCCATCAACCCAGATCAGGTAGGTATTCTTAAGAACTTAAGCACAAGACGATGATAAGTAGTATTGCATGCTTAGATAGCTCTGTTACGATCTCCATATCATGTTTACATGCTCTCCATTCTTCCGTTTTATGTAGAGGTTAAAGTTTTTGTTGCATGAAAAATAGTGACCAGAGCAGTGGCCGCTAATTAATGAGCGCCCATGTAGGAAGGTGCCAATTCTTGAATTGGCGACAGTCTCTTGGATGTTGATTAATTGACGACCATCACCCATACCGCTATTTCTTTCTATAGGGAGGCCCCAATGACAAAACTCTGGGGGGGTGGGAGTTTGGAAAAGGGGTTCAAATGGGGAGACACGGACAGAGACATAGAGAGGGAGTTCGAGAGGAGAGAATGAAGCATAGAAGTGGGAAGTCCCTTTGGAGTTCACTTTTGATGTTCAAGCTTGGAGGAGTCTTCGAACTCTAATAGCTCTGAGGACTAAAGAAGATCGACTTTCATTACTTAGGCTTCCTGCGTCCTCTGTCCTCCACTTTTGAGGGGCCACGAGCTTGGCTGCCCCCTGGTTTGCTCCCCGCGTTCCCCCTTTTGTTCCCTGTTTTACATTATGTTCCCTGCTCATTTGCATTCAAAGCATCTTAGATAATCCTTAGATCCTACTATAGTGGTTTCCACTTTAAACAAATGGGAAGGCGGGTGGTCAAAAGTCTCAACTATCCCCCCTTCCCAAGCACTCCCTAGGTAATCACGCCTCCATTTCCTTCCCTTCTTCTGCATTGCTTAGAATTTCTACTGCACTTCTCAGAGCTAATCAGCATTTATTTCTTTGTGTTCATGGGATTTTATCATTGTTTGCAGGATTTTTAGCATCTCGGGACTGTGCAGGGCTCTCCATCCTTGGCTGACCGAGCATGGAGAAGTCGAGTTCTCACAAACTCCCCATTTGGAGGCATTCCACGCGATCATCACCATCTGAGGTTGAGGTACAAGTCTTTAGTGATCACCCCATTATTGTTTCTTTTGACTCGTGCATTGTAGGCCCAGCTTTGATAGCATTTTCTAGGGGAGGCATCCCACGCACCTTTCTGGACCCTGCTATCAACGCCTCGACCATTTTCGGCACCTACAACCTCTGGCGATCTTGGTGGGACCTGCTATTGCCTACTGTAAGTCCCAGATGCCAAAAATCCAAGGATTTAGATCCCATGTTCACTTGCTCCATGTGTTAGTTTAACTCTGTTCATAGGTAGAAGAAGGCCAGACTTTTGGCTACTTAGACACCTAGGCGACCTGATCAATGGCTGCCTAGGCCTTGCTGTGAACGGCCAAGACACTGGCTGCCTAGAGAAGTAGATGGCCCATAAGTTGGCCGCCCACCCAGACTAAACGGCCCAAATGTTTGCCGCCTAATCTCCTTGAGCGGCCATCGTCTTGGCCGCCCAGGTCCTTCAACGACCAACTTTTTGGCCACCTCCTGCTTAGTTTTATTCAAATCCATTTTCTGGTTTGTTGCTTAGTCTATTTGCATATACTGTCTATTTGGCATTCTCTGCAGGTTAATGTGTGGGTGGGCTTAGGAAGAGACGACATCACACTTGTAGGAACACCCTCCCGTTGTATTGGGCTATTCACCTGGGAATTCCCACTCGGATGTAACTAGCTCCTTCCAATCAGGAACCTCCACAAGTCCTTACGAATCGTGGATTCCCACACGGTCGCCAAGCTGGTTGTACCCACGAAGTCCCATTTAGTCATCCTTGGGGTTTGAGTGAGTTCCCACTAGGATTCCCAGAGTAACAAGCCTACACTCTTAGATTCTCTTCTTCTCTCGAGAGAAGCCAAACTAAAAAAACAAAAAAAAGAGGAGGAAAAAAGAGACAAAAAAATTATGGGATGTTGCTGTGAAAACTTTGTTTGCTATATATATTCTTCATGAATTTCTAACAAAAATGTTCCAGCAATAGTTAATGATAAAGATCATCAAGAAGCATGCAAATTGTGAGAAATTTTCAGGTCTGATAACAAAGATTAGTTACAGAAGAATTACATCAGCTAGAAAGGTTTTCAAGAAATGGTAGTTAAGTCAAGTATACTTCAAAACATAATTTCTGAAAATTAGGTCCCCCTCAACAAATGTAATGCAATAGATTCCAGAATGATGGGAAGGATTAGCTCAAAGGAATACAGAGTAGATAATCAACTTTGGCATGACTTGCAGTGTTTGAAGAGAATCAACATTTAGAGTTTAGAAGTTGAGAATAAAGACCAAGAAGCAAAGTCATTAGTTAATTAGATGAAAAATTTGAGCTTCGATTGGCTAGAATGGGAAGTATTGGTTGACTGAACTGGATAGAAATGTAACAATATGTCCCCCTTGAATTGCAACCATTCAATTTTTTTGGTATTTTCTGTATGAATGATACGCAATGAAAATAAATGTGCATGAGCAAACTATGAAACATAGGAACTCCCCTTAAGTATTTGCATTTATGTCAATCAGTCCTACTGACAAATGGATGATATGCAATTAACACATGCATGTATATGCATTGACTCCCCCTTACTAAATGCATTAAACCATCATATGTGACATGAAGATCTTGCAAGGGATTAGGGTAAACTAATATGCATGAACCATAAGAGTTGCTATGACTGACTCCCCCTGAATTTATGCATTGTATGAGGATGCGGCATGTGTACTGACAATATGCAGGGAGTTTGATGAATTATGCTCATGATCATCTAAGCTACTCTAAATGCAGATATGACCCAAGGTACCAGGCAGAGGACTAGTCTCTACGCATAGTGTGGGTTTCCAGACAGACATGATTTGTCCTTCTCCGAGCGTACCATTTTATATACCTCTGGGTCATGCATAACAATGAGATCTATGCAGTTGAAAATTGTATGCAACAGATCTTCAGTGACTATGTGAGATATGCATCATGACATATACAAACATTTAACATATCCAGTTCAGATTTTCAGAAAATGTCATTCAATTCACTCTCAGCCCAATATATGCGCAGATAATTTAGCATACTCATTTGAAGACTTATGAAGTACAATGCAGATAGTCTAATTCAAATGTGAGCATGTATGCATGAATTCTGATTTGATAATTCAAACATGAAATGCAGCTAACTGAAGGAGATTATCTGAAGTTTAAAGGATCAAACCTATCAAGCACAAAGATGGGGTTATACCATACTTGGGTGCCTTGACTTATTAAACCCTTTTATTCATCAGCTTCCAAGGCACTCCTGCAAAATAGCTTCTTTTTATTTGACATTTATACGCACCCAAGATTTCTTGGGTCCTGAGATATCAATGGTACCCTTGAAGGGTGCTCTCAACATTTTCTGAGCCAACACATCATCAGATTTCATCAAAGGACAGTTAGGCATGGCATGCTGAAACTGTCCACAATAATGATAGGAAATAACAGATTTCATGTTCCTCTTATATGAGTTAGCATAAACATGAAGTGTTGTGCATATGTTGTTTAGCCCTGATGCTAGCAACATATATATTGTTCTGTTTTGATGATAGCAACAAAGCACCTCCAGATCTAGCATTTTAATGCGCAGTTTTGAGGGTTGCGGGCATCAATCGATGCTCTGGGGCACGGGGAAGAGTTTCCCCCTTGTTTCCCCATCACCCAGGGGTGATCGAGGCATGGAATGGCATTTTTGGGGTATTCCCGCCATTCTCGATTTTTCGGAATGTAAACGGTCCTACAAGGAGCCATTTTTAGGTTGGCAGTCTGGAAATAGACCGTTATATTCATCAATCAGTCTGGGCCAGACCATTCCAGGTCGTTGGGTGGCCATAGGCAGACCACCTATGGTCGAGCAGCCATCTGGAGTCCGTTTCGTGGTTACTATATTGTCGGTAGGTTTTACGGTCTATCATTCGACCGTTTAGTGTATAGGCAGCTTTGTAGATGATCGTGTACCCCACGGAGTCAGCGTGACTCCCGAGGTGTTTTGATCATGGGTTTTGTGCCATTAGGTGGCTAAGCGTCCCAAGGGAGGCTGCTTAGATACCCACGTGGCCTAGCCTTGGACCGTTTAGCTTTTGAACGGTCTGAGTATAACCGTTTGGGTTTTTTGTGTCGTTAAGTGTCTAAATGGCCCCTTGGGAGACCGTTCACCTTCTGGAGCAGTTCTAAGAGGGACCGGGTGTGTCTTGCAAGATCTAGGGCAGACCATGTGTGTTTGTTAGGGGGTAGTTTAATGGTGGCTGTTCTAGTTTGTCAAATGGCCTTCCGAGAACCATTTGAGTTCTGAGGCGGCCCATTGTTAGACCATTTACCCTTGGATGGCTAGAGGTGGACCGTCTACGTCTTGGAGGCATCTGGGTCTGCGCGGTCCTGGACGGACCGCCGTGCTTGGCTACGCGGTCCTAGCAAGACCGCCTAGCTCGTCGCGCTTGCGCTCACCCACAGCAACCTCCTACATCCTCTGTGGGTCCTGGTTTGTCTGCCTCAGGTAGCTCCCCTGTCAAGGGGGTTGTTTCAGCCTGTTGCCCGCCTCCGAGTGCTTCTGTTGTCCTGGGCGTCTCAGCGCCCGATGCTGTGCCTCCGTGGGCCACCTCCGTTCCACTGGTTCCCTCGGCTGGGCCCAATGCGGGGGCTCCTGCTCCCTCGACTGGGCTCAACGCTGGGGCTCCTGCCTGGTCACCAGTCGCCCCCAGCTCCACTGCATCTCCGTCGCCGGCCACATCAACTACCATGCCAAGGGTCCAACCTCATTCGTCGGTAGCTCCGCGACTCTCCGTCGCTCAAGCTGTGAAGCGAGCCACGCGACGGGCGGTCCCTGACGACGATCGCTCTCCTCCTCCTCCCCGTCAACCTCTAGTGGCTTCGCCTCCGTCCGCATCCCCGACTTCTGCTGATCCTGATCATTTCACATTTACCGGGTTTACTAAGCCCCTCATCATTCCTGGGGTTGATCGGCCTCCCGCTAATCCTTTTGACATCACTACTCATGTTAACTTCGTCGGTCGTGGTCGACCGCCGCACCTGCTAGAGACCGTGGGCCCTCGACGATCGCAATGTCGTCCGCTTTCCTCCTCCCCGAGCCACGACTTCGAGCCTCCCTGAGCTGCTTCTTGCTCCTGTGTTTTCTTTCTCTTAGGCTTTGCCCCTACTTTGTATGCTGTTGTTTTGGGTTTATCCCCCTCCCCCGGACCTCGTTGTCCGTCTAGATAAGGTTAAGCTTGAGTTTGAGTTGAATTGAAACACCCCACCCCAGATTGGGACTCTCCAAGGGAGTCCTGATCAGACTCCCAGTGCGTGGAGTTGAGCGGCCTTGCGATAGACCGCCCTTCCCTTAGAGCGATCAATAGAGGACCGTTCATCTGCTTCTACATAGTTCAAATGTTGGGGTTCGCACGGTCTAACCCTCACCGTTCTTCTGCTTGAATGGTCAGTTCGGGACCGTTCATCTGCCCTTGCTGGTCAGGCTTCATGCGGTCCAACTTGGACCGTGTACCCTTTGAGCAGCCACTTAGTAACCGCCCATCCCTCTGCTACACCATTTTGTACTCTCTATATCTCTCTCACTCGTAGGTCGGCGTCTCTCTCCCTCACTCTGAGTCGTCTCTCTCCCTCACTTTGAGTTGGCATCTCTCTCTCTCATTCATGAGTCGGCGTCTCATCCTCACTCTGAGTCTGTGTCTCTCCCTCACTCTGAGTCGATGTCTCTCTCCTCTCCGCTCTCTCGTGAGTCAGTATACCTCTCCCGTGTCTCTCGAGTTAGTCGTAAGTCAGTTAGTTAGCAGTTGCATCTATATTCATACATTTGCATTCATAACAAAAGAAAATAACTAAAAACCATATCATATCATCTCGTCTCATGTACAAAGTAAGTCAGGGGTACAAAAGTCAGGCCGCTCCCTCTGGCCTATCGCTGTCGCCTCCACCCTCCTGTCTCTTCGATGGCGGGGCCATCGCAGAGCTCGTATCCTCCACCCTCGGGCGTCGGTGGCGACGATCCTCCTCCTCATTCCTTCGGCAGCCAGAGGAACCCGTAAAATAGTTGTGGTAAGTGCCGTGCTTGGCGCTCGGAGCTCTGCTACGCTCCCGTCTCATCTCCCAGAATGCCCTGAGCTCCCCCTGCAGCCCTGACACCTCTATCAAGGCACGCTCGCGCTCTGCTCAGACACAGACCAGCTCCTCGACATTAGCCCGCAGTCGCTCCAACTCCGCTCGAAGGAGTGCTGTCTCGACCGCGTCTAGTGGTCGACACCGTGCCCTCTCCTCTCAGAGACTGGCTACCTCCTCCTGAGCCGCCGCGTGGCTCTGCTTGAGCTCCTCTCGGTCAACTCAGTCACCTGCATACATGCATCATGGTCAGTCAAGTTGCATTTCATAGAAGCATAATTAACTGGGAAAGTGTAGAGAATGTACCTGCTGGGGGAGTGCCACCTCGGCCGCTTCAGCTCGGTCACCATCTGTCGGAACACTGCCTTGTGCTCCGCTTGGTCGACCGGGGTCTGTGTAGTGGAAGAAGAAGGAGCGTCGGTCCCCTGTTGCTGGGTCCCCTCACCCCGCTGCATTTAAGAAGTCAAGAGTCAGTCATCTCATTTCATAAGCATAATAGGAGTGTATAATTTAGAGTTTAAGTTTAGGAAATGCACCAGTAGGGCCAAGGCCTGTCAAGCCTCATCCCACTCCCTGATCGTGGTAGTGAGGAGCCCCTGCAGCTCCGCAAGCCGTCCCTCAGGGTCGATCTGCATTTAGGAAGTCTAAGTGTCAGTGCATCATCATATAGAAATTATGAGCATAATAGACAGAGTTTAAGTTTATAAGTCGTATTGGTCGGTGGGCACCCCAGAACCCTCGAAGGATGAAATTGAGGGGATTGGAGAGACAGTCGTCAGAGCCTTGGTAGCCTTTGCCCTTCTCCGTTCGGCCACCCGCCGCCCGGCCACCTTGGCAGCGACCAATGCCTTCTTTACAGGTGACTTCACCTGAGATCTCTCCTTGGCCTTTGGCAGGGGAGTCGGGGTAGGAGTTGGCTCTGCTATGACCTTGGCCCCGCCAACATTGGGACCGGGCACGGGAGCTGGTTCCTCTGTGGCAGTTGATAGAAGAGACATATGTCAGTTAGAGCCTTGTCCAAAAATGAAGATAAGTCCTGAAGGGTGCCAGTAGCTGAGGAGTCTAACCTGCAGATTGGCTTGGTTTGACTTGGGTAGCCACAAACTCCTCAAATGATGGGATCGGAGGCACCGGAGGAATGGTCATCAGAGCTTTGGCGGCCTCTATCTTCTGTCGCTTCGCCTCCTATTGTTTGCCCTGGACCTCTTTACGGCCTTGGGTAGGGGAGTCGTCATCGGAGCCGGCAGTGCCACCTCGAAAGATGGAGGCTTTTGGAAGAACCATAGTAGATTTCGGTATGCCGCTATCTGGGCGCTGTCAGGGTGATCTGTTGAAGAGAAAGAAAAGAAGAAAGAAGCGATGAGGAGGATTTTATCAGTGTCCGGTGCTACGAGATGGCCGCAACAATAAAGGGTGAAAATAAAACAACAAAGAGATATTAAACACCATGAGGGCCGATATACAGCCGAAGTGTTATTGGCCAGTAGCTCAAGGAGGGCTCCTTGTCCCGGCAGGTAGCCTCCCGAACCGGCCAACACACGTCCCCGATCTTCTGACAATGGTCAGCAAGGATGGCCAGGTCGGCATGCTTCTTAAAGGCCAGGTGGCAGAAAAGGTTAAAGTTGTCCATGCCCCACCCGTCCACATAATAATACGATACATGCAGGCGCTTGTCCAGGATCGCGGCCGTGGGGTCGTCAATTCTTAGCCCGTGTACCCGGAGGAGGACATACAATCATGTGGTGTGCCTATAATTTTCAGGCTTCTGTTCCTCCCTCTTCATGAATGTGCGGTACGGGCATAGCGGGTCCCTTTCCAGATGCTAGCTCTTTGCAGGGGTGCCTTCTTCCTCTATGGGGAGGGGGTAGTTGATGAGCTCTAAACGATCACCCCCTATGCGGCAGAGGTCCCTCAAGGTCTTTCAGTATTCATCCTTCACCATTGGAGGGAGTTTGACCTGTGGTGCTGGCTTCATCTCTCGGGCCTCCTAGCGCGCGGCCAGATATGCTGCCACCTCCTTATCCTTCTTGTTATTGAGCCGAAGGAGATGATCCTGGTCGATGTCATGGACCGGCACCGGGTGCTTGCTCAGGAATTTTCTTTCTGGTCCATCCCAGTAGTCGGTCCTACATGACCGATAGAAGGCTGTCCGAGGGTTCCACCACTTTATGTACTCGGCGCCCACCCGAGAAATGTGGCCCGGAGCTGGCACCTTGAAAGTTACGGTGTTCGCCTAATGGAAGAAGTCCCACCAGGTCCTGGCATTCTCAACAGTAGGGCCTCCTCGAAGGCTTCACACGGGTAAGCCAAACTGTGCACTATGAACGGGGATATGATGATCATATCTGTTGGATCTCCTAGTTGATTTTGGTTGCTACCCCCCCCCCACAAAAAAAGGAAAAAAAAAACTGCCACAGGTTTGGTGTATGAAGACATTTCAATCTGAGTCATGAGAATTGGATCTATCTGAGGTTTTTGACCCAAATTGCACGTCAATGGCAAGCCTTTGAAGACTACTAATCTAGAACCAATCTAGGCTTCCTTGTATCTAGCAGTTCAGCCACTACTCATGTCATCAGTTTCACTTGTAGAAGAAAAAGTCTCGGAAAACAATATCACAGCACATAGACACCTTCCATACTGCAAGGTTAACAAATGGAAACTGAATGGTAAGGATTTAGAAATTTGCTATTGAATTTCATAAAATCGCCACAACATTGTTGCAACCGCTTATTTTCTCGAGCTTATCAAGACTTAGGCAAAGGGAATTACTCCCTAGACAGTGCAAAATGACATAACACCGAAGGCGCTTTACCAGCCGGGTTGAGCTCGGAAACTGGCACATTTTGTCGCATCAAACGACACGACACAACAAACGGGGGATCACCTCTGAACAAACGGTGCCATGCCAACCGTCCCCCTCAACGACCGGGTCAAACCCAAGGTGTGGGACAACTTGCCATATTACATGGCACCCTACAGAGAAGTCGGAATCACTCCCGATCACCTCACCAATGGCACAATGCCGACGACTCCAACAGTTGAGTCCAACTCGGACTTCAGAGCTATTCGCCGTACTACACAGCTCTTCACAAAGAAGCGGAGATCACCCCCGACCACTTGGCAAGTGGCATTGCGCCGCCAACATCCCAGTCAACGAGCTTAATCTAGGACTCAAAACTACCCGCCGTGTCACAGGGCACATGACAAAAAGGCAGGGAATGACTCCAAAACGTCTTCTACAAATGGCCTAACCTCGTTGGCTCCAACAGCCGAGTCAAACTCCGGCTCTGAGGCCACTAGCAGGGCTCAGTCTGATCGTAGCCATCAGACTGACCGCGATCTTCTCAAAACGCAGCATGTCGCGCAACTGCGTTCAGAAGGAGGAGCATGTGTCACCCAGTCCAGGACCTCCAAGCTTCCATACGATCTGGGTGCCTTCCTTCAAGGCTCCACCCGATCAATGTGCCCCCCATGAGATTCCCACTCGAGCTAGGTAGCCCTACCTAGAGCTTCAACCGAGCTAGGGTACTCTTTGGCGCAACCCCATTCGGTTCGGGTCCCTAAGGCCACAATCAGACAAAGTGGCCTCCCTAGGAGGGCTACCCAACCTGGGTCCACCGCCCAACGTGCTACCCAGACTGGGTGCATCCCCTAGTGGTGCCACCCAGCCCGGGTGCGCCCTCGGGAAGCCTTGACCACGGCACTAGCAAAGTTCAATCAGATCGCGTTTGCTAGTCTGGCCGCGATCTGAGTCAAGACGCAACATATTGTACCACCTCGTTCAAAACGTAGTGACTGGTAGGGCCGCATTCTGAACACAGTGACTAGAAGGGCCACGTTCAAGCTGATGCCCCGACAGATAGCAAGCTCCAGGGAGCCACCGGGCGGGGTCCCTCTTGCCGGCACGTCCACTAAGTTGGGTAGCCCCTGTCGGGGCACCAGTCGGGCTGGGTACCGCCAACCAACACCGCACCCTCCTCCACCAGGCTGGGTCCCTCCAGTCGGTCCACCGGGCTGGGTAGCCCCCGCTGACGCACCAGTCGAGCTAGGTAGCCCCCGCCGACGCACCAACCGGGTTGGGTACCCCCTACCAATGCCGCACCCGCCTGCCAACGTCGGGCCCTCCTCCACCGGGCTGGGTAGCCCCCGCCAGCACACCAGCCGTCCTAAGTGCCCCCTACCAGCGCTTTAACAGGGCTAGATCCCTCTTCCCATCGCCTCAACTGGACTAGGTACCCACTTTCACCAATTTTTTTTTTTTTTTTTTGGGGGGGGGAGGTGACACAGCATGCACACCCCATGGACAACCCACAATGGGTTCAAGGCGGTTCGGCAGACACTCCATGAGGAAGGCGATCTGACTTGCTTTGACTTTAGCCTTTAACACGCTGAGAGTATGTCATGATAGCACACTGCTTAACGACGCTTAGACAAGTCACAAGTCGTATGAAGAGATGTAGTGTACGCTCAAGGGCTACACACTCTGCCAAACACACGGGGCCTCGACCTTCTGTCTTGAAGAACGCACCTATCCAAAAGCTGCGATCAAAACGTGCCCTTGTCGAAGATCACGTTGAATTGAGTATGCGCCCTACCCAAGAGCCATGATCAAGACGCGCCACTGTCGAAGACCGCGTTCAAGCCCTGACAACTGTTCGATGGTTGTTGCGTCGGCAAAGTTCGCCCCCGTTCAAAAACTCTTTGACGGCGCCCGCCAATCCCCAGTCTTAGCCGCACCCGACAGCCCCAGTCACAACGGCGCCTGCCAATCCCCAGTCTTAGCAGTACCCAACTACCCCAGTCTCCAATAGTGCCCGATTACTCCAGTTACAACGGCGCCTGCCAATCCCCAGCCCCAACGACACCCAATTACTCCAATCACAACGACGCCCGTTGTTCCTTAGTCTTAGTAGCATCCGACTACCCCAGTCCTAACGATGCCCGACTACTCCAGTCTCAACGGTGCCCAACTATCCCAGTCCCAACAATACCCTACTGCTCCGCCCGAGCTTTTAACCCGACTGCTCTATACGAACCGCGCTCGACTACTCTGCCCGAGCCGGTCCTCGACTGCTCCATCCGAGTCCCTGAAAAACAAGTAGAAGATCTGGACATACGGAATTTCTGACAACACTCACCACCACATGGCAGACGATGTTGACACCGAAAATATTTCTAATTTTTCCTAACTTCTGCTTCTGCAGGTTTTAAGTTTTGATCGAGTGTTCCTATGCCGGCAGAGAAGAAAAGAAAGAAAAGAAGAAAAAAATGGCGGAAGCCAAACAAAAGACGAGACCAAAGAAAAAGAAGAAAAAAAAAGATGCTCGGCTCCAACGGACAACCGCTAAAGCAAGACCCGAGAGCTCGGAAGAATATTCGGGACCATCCCCAAAGAAACAAGCAGAAGCCTGGACAACAAGTACAAGCGACCGATTGGCCAACCTTCACAAAAGAAGAATATAAACACAATTGGGTCCAGACAAACTCAATGGGCCAAAAGATGCTAGAAATGAGCTGAGGGGCTTTAAACCGACGCGGCCCATGTTAATCCGACGCCACAGTAAATCGACGCGCCAAAATGCTTCAGGGTCAGTTAAACCGGCGCGCAAAAGGCTCACGTCAGATTAAGCCTTTCTCTCCTTCCCATCTATAAAAAGCCTTCGTCTCGAACAAGAAACCCTAAGGAGGAGAGATATACAACTCGGAGAAAAGAGAAAGAGAGAAGGCAACCGGAGAATAAAAAAAGGGGTTCCAGAGAAGAGAGAGAGAGGAGAAGGAAGTTTCGAGAGGGGACTTCAAGGAGACTTGGGAAGGAAGAAACAAAATGGAAAGAAGAGCGCCGGGATCAAAGGCGGGTCTCCATTTGTCAATGCCCAATCTGGGCTACAATTCCCTTCCCCAACTTTTATTTCTCCCCGTGAATCTCATGTATTTTTTTTGGTTCGCCAGTTTTATAGCATGTATCATTTCTTCTGAAGTGTAATAAAAGAACAAGAGTTTATCCTGAGTGTTGATCGTCATTATTTGCGTCTTCTCTTTCTCTTTCTGTGCTTCTACTACGGCCACACCTTTCTCTGGACCGAACAAGTTACCCTATGGGGGGGTCGTGCCGCCTGAATGGTTTCTTATCCGGTAATCCACCATAATCAGAGCCCTACTGGTTGCTGAGAGTTCATCAGTTCTCAAACATGACTCTTGAGCATCTCGAGGAAAAGGGTGTATAAATCTATTTCCGTATCTGATCTCTACTTTTCATGATTATGTCCGATCTACTAGCTGCGAGGATCTTCATTTTCATCTTAATCTCCCTTCCCTGCAGTCACTAAATTGCCCCAGACATATGTCTGATTTCATGGTTTGATGCCCCATCTGTGACGAGAGATTCATCCATGTCTCTTGGATGTAGCCTCCAGATGCATACAAGGTATAAATAAATTCTTTCGGGGATTATTGAGCATGTCATCAATGTAGACCTCCATGTTGCGGTCGATTTACAAGTCGAACATATGATTGACGAGTCGTTGATAGGTTGCTCCCGCATTCTTCAATCTAAACGGCATGAAGGTGTAGCAGTACAACCCGTGGTCGGTGACGAATGCTGTCTTATCTTGGTCGGGTCCGTGCATGCTAATCTGATGATGCCCCGAGTAGGCATTGAAGAAGCTTAGTACCTCGTGCCCAGCCATGGCATCGACCAGTTGGTCTATCCGTGGCATGGAGAAGCTATCCTTTGGTGTAGCTTTGTTGAGGTCAGTGTAGTCTACGCACATCCGCCACTTCCCATTGCTCTTAGGAATGAGGACTTCATTTGCCACCCAGTGTGGGTATCGGGTGAGCCTCAGTAGCCCTGAGCGTAATTTCTCACTCATCTGTTCCTTGATGATGGCTTGTCACTCGGAGTTGCAGCGCCTTCGGCACTACTGGACCGGGCGGCAGCTCGGATCCAAGTTAAGTTGGTGCGTGATGATCTCCGTGAGGAAGGTGGTGTAGGCTTCCTTCTCTTGCTCGGACAAGGTGGCCCCAATCCTTAGCATTCTGCTTGGGTCTTCCCCCACCTGGATGAGGTATAAATCCTCTGCTGGGGTGCTCGCACTTGGACCTGGGTCTTCAATTCTTGCCTTCTTCTTGGGTGGCGTTTCCTCGGGCTGTCGATCGCGCGTCGAAATGAGATAGCATCTTCTGGACTCCCTTTGATCTCCTTGGACTTTCCCCACTCACGAGGCGTGGGGAACTTGAGCTTTTGGTGGTACGAGGAGGGGATGCTTATTCTTGAATTATTTAGGAAAGTCAAAAATTACCAAAATTCAACAAGGAAATCGCGTCCATGTGAGCAAGCGCATTTTATTGAATTTCAAGAACTTGATAATTAACAGAAGAAATCGTGTCCTGTCCTAAAGACGTGTATTCTTGAATTTCAAGATTTTAACAAGAATAGGATTATAAATAGCGTCCGGGCAGACAGGCACTGATTCTTGAATTTATGAAAATTACCAAAATTAAAAAAGGAAATAGCATCCGTATGAACAGACACAAATTCAGGAATTTCAAGACTTTGGTAATTATCAAAAAATGGAAAAGGAGATCACGTCTACTCGACCAGTCGCCCATTAAAAATGCGTCCAGTGGGTCTGACGCGTTCAAGAAAATGTTCCAAACAATTGAAGAAAAACCTAGGAAAAATCTGAAAAAATAGGAGAAAGTTGAAGATTCAAGAAAAATGGGAAAAACCAGTCAAATAAGTTGATTTGAGGGTCAAATTAGGCATCACGATGTGATAAGAGATATGCTCAAAATGATGTCAATTTTAGCGTTTCTACACTAGAAAAGATGATCAGAATTGAAATTAGGTCATTTGACCGATTAAATAATGTGGGCAGAAATTGAGGCCTTCGTCTTTAGATACTCCTTTGCTCCTACTGCCTCGAGCCAGAAGGCTAGACCAGTCGATAAAAAGCCCGCGCCGATGGAAGTCCATACAGTCACCTTCAAGGCGTTTGAGTGGTAAAATGAAAAAGATAAAGGAGTTGCCAACCCTTCCCTTGCCAAGCCTGCTGACCAGCAAGAAGGCTCCTCCTTGCAAGCCAGAATGAGAGCTTGCTGCGGAAGTGGCTGGTTTTATTGGAGCAGAAGAAATCTAAGAGGAAGAATGAGAATGATGAAAAGGGTAAGACAGGAAAACATTCAGCATTAGTGGCTGGTGATAAGTGCATCTGAGTTATAATGCTGTAAAGGGTAGCCAGCAGAGGTTGCATGTGTGCAACAGGGGAAACTGACGGTAACCATAGCCACCAGCATTGAGCACAACAACAGCCCAAGCATCTCATTCTCTTTCCCCTCGATCAACCCTCACCCACCAAACCAAAATGATTTACATCTGCTGTGGCATTCCAGCGGTTGGGGCCAAAGGCTGAAGGTGTTGGCTATTTCTTTTCTTAAATTAAGAAGACATGGAATGAGAGCAAAATTAATGAAGACAAGCAAAGGGAGAAATACCTGGAAAGATGTCATGGTCTCATGCCAAGGGCTGATTGACCTCATATCACTGCTCCTGAGAGGTAGGCACTGGATACATGGAGGAAAACAGATTTTCTCAAAATTCAGCCTTCATTAGCCTGACTAGAGCATCTCATCACTATTTATTGTAGTGTAGGTTACATTATTCAACATCTGTCCCTAAATCCTAATTGACATGGTAGACCAAAGTGCCCTAGATGAAATAATTAAATGATACATGTATCTCTAAATGGCCAAAAAGTCCTTACTCTGTCCAAATAATGTCAAATCAGTCCTAACTTGTCAAGTACTAATAAAAAATAAAGGACATGTAATCTCGACTTTCTGATGTTAGTAACATGCACTTCATGATCAGCATGTTTATTCGTTGTGTATGTACTCCAACTCCTGCATCATGCTACTTGGTGCTTGTTGCTTCTTATGGTCCACACACAGTACAGTCAACCCACACCTTTGCTGTGTGCCCACATTGCCAGCCCTCTCTTGGCCCTTCATTGTATTTTCTCTCATTTTTTTCTTCTTGCTTCCATGTGCTGCTACTCATCTCTTTCCTCTTCCCCTTTTAGTCGCACGCTTTCTGGGGAAAACCCAAGCTATTGCTCCCTATTTCTCTTCTACTTTCCTGTCTGCCCACTCATCTATGAGAGAATGAAACCCAGTGCAAATCCCTTTTCTTTCTTCCTTACTAAATAAACCCTTTAAACCATATTTCCAAAACATGTATTGTACATCCTCACCTATATCCAGTCTAACCTGAACTTCTGAGCTCATTTCTTCATATTTAAGTTCATCAACCGATATGGTGTTGTTTTCGCTTAATTAGGCCCTTGCATCTTAATTAGTCAGACAAGGCCCAAGTAAGATGGTTTGTAAGAACGAAGTTAAGACATTAAAACTGGAAAATTGGCTAAATCTCATCTTAAGTTCAGATGCTTAGCACTTCGAGCAGGTTAATAAAAGTTTACAATGACCAAAAGTCCCTCTAACAGCACATGTTCCAACATTTTCTCCTTGACCATCTATTACGATATCATTTGAAACTGCCAAGAAATCTAAACTACAGACCGACCTCCATTGCTACCCCACATGCATGCTGCATCTAGAGTGGAACCCGTGCGCAGCACTTCCTCATTTTCTCTAATGAGACAAGAAACTTACATGGATGTAAACTTAATTTTCTAATAATAGTGTGTCTTTTGATTTACTAAATTAATGATTGCTACAGACTGCACAGGGAACAGTGCAACGATCCAGTGAAAATCAGGAGATTAGAAGCCCAAAACGAGGTTAGTATGGATTGACACACCTCAATTGTCCTTCCCTCCTGATTTCCAACAAGATCTGAAATCATCAACTTGCCAGCAGGATTTGGACCTTTAACATGTGTTGATAAGATGTGCAGCAGGGTTCATTTTTAAGCCTTGAGCATAACATTTTAAAAAGTTGCAGGCATTGAGAGTTAACTTCTAGAAGCTATCTAGGAACCAATGAGAGATTATTTCTTCCTATTATTTTTTTTATCTTGATCCTTCATTGCTCAAACATAGAGAATGGGAAAACAATATAAAATGAATAGATGTCTCGAAAATCCTAACAAGCAACACATTCGAGTCTAGCAGAAATTCAGACTGTTAAAAGGAGAACACTGCTGGCAGTTTGCTAGGTTTCAAATGTGAAGTCAGTGGATGAGAAGTCTCTCCTTCTCCACTTAGTTCTACACTTCTACTATGTCTATTTGTGTTAAATAAAATTGGTGGTGCAATCCCCAACTTCTGAAAAAATAAATCACTCAGCATCAGCTTGCTAGATTCCTTTTAACAAGGATGTGAAGTCGAAGTTTAGTAATTTGCCAATCATTGGCCATGATCATGGGGTTGGCAAGGTCCAATTTGCAACCAAGGATTTGGAGACGTCCTGCAACAATTTGCTCTGCCCAATTGTAACCTACAAAAAAGTGAAGACAAGCTTCTGGACAAGAAAAGTGAGATCAGGAAAGTCTCATGAGACAAGTTGGTAAGTAGGTAACTACTTCACAGGCCATACTCATGCAACCAAAGAGTAAATAAATGTTCTCCTTAAGTTTAGAGATACTCTTTGATGAAGAGAAAAGGAGGCCTCATACAGGGATCAATTGCCTCCAAGGAAACTAGCAACCACCAATTCTACTGGCTACAGACAGTAAAATTTAGCTATTACAGATATATAAATTCATGTAAGCAGGGATACAACTTTCATGGATAACCACAGAGAAATAAGGTTTTGAGTCTTGAATACAAAGTTACACACCAAAGTAACGCCAGACAGCCCTTGAACAGGAATAGGCTGCGATGTTGGTTGAGTATCTCCAGTCCCAAGCTGGCCATACTCATTATTTCCCCATGCCCAGAGTATTCCTTCCTCTGTAAGTGCCAAGTTATGAAATGCCCCAACTGCAATCAGCCTGACACGTTCAAGGCCTTGTACTCGTACAGGAGTAGAAATCTGCTTTCTAAAGCAAAAATATCACTTGTAAGCATACCAAAATGACAATAAGAACAACCACTGATGGAGGAAACTTGAGAAAACTGAAGGAAAATGCATACATGTCTCCTGGAGGCCATGGCTGACCCCAGGTCCACACATGCCCTTCATGGGTAAGAACCACAGAATGAGTACCTCCAGCAGCTACCTGAGATATAATCAGCAGCTGTGTGTTACGTATATGAAATAGAGAATGCTGAATTACCAACAGGTGAGCCAATAAACTGGAAGTACAGGTTGGCAATGATATGGCTGTTTTCATAGTTGAACAGAAGGGACTTCACGCTGACAATGTTTTCATATTCATGTATTTTCTTCCAGAGAACCATAATGTGTGTCTTCCTCTTGAATGTGCATTTTTTTTTAATGTGGTTGGTACCACAATTGTATTGAATGTTAAAAGAAAGGGATTTATGTGTATAGTCAAAGTGCTTACAAAAGATCCCTGTACAAAAACCCCACACCAAGGTGGTGTGGCCCTCACTCACCCCCCACAAAAGGAAAATTGAGGGGTTGTGTGACTCCACTTTGCATACATTTTTTGCCCACATCTTGAATGTGCAGTTAGCATGTCCATAACAAGCGTGAAAATGTGTGCCCTCAAAGCTGATCCTTGACACAATCCATGGTAACTAAAATAGAGTGAATGGAATCATGTAGGGTTCCTTGTGTAGGAGTTACCTGCTAAACTTGTTATGGAGCATGAGATGCCTGTCTTCCTGCTTCTAAAGTGTTGCTATCATATTCTCTTTGTTGAGAATGGGACATGTCCTATGAACAACCTTGCATTGGCACTGCAAAATCTTGATGTGTGCTCGCCTTGTTTGTTGGATGCATGTGTTTTCTCTGTGCATGCATGACCTGTTGGAGGATCGAATCCTGGTTGAACTCATTACATTTGGCGTTTCTTTTTCTCTAGGAAAAATGCAAATATGCACGGTCAGCCCAGCAATTCTTCCTGTCTCTTTGTTCTTTTCATGTTGAAAAAATTCTCTCTCTCAAATTCTCTGTAATGTTTCTACATCCTTGAACAAACAAACTCTATTTTCATTTAACGCTTTACATTTTTAAAGCAAATCTGCTGAACAAATGGGATGGAAACCTTTTTCTTTTCTTTCTTGAAGTGGATGAAAACTAACTGTACTTTTGTTTACTTTTCACTGCTTCAGTAGACATGCAAAATGAAAGGGCATAGAATTGCACAACAGTGAGGCAGTGAGAAACAATTTCTTAATCTTTCTTTTTGAGTAGGATGGCCACAGAGTCTCCAGTGAGGTTTGTAGGTAGTGGAACCAGAAACTGGCCATCCGGCAAGGAGCCGATCACATTTGGCTCATCATCCAATACCGCAGATGCACAAGAATTTGAATTACTCATGAAGGATCATAAGTTTCATGGGAACAAGAAAGAGGCAGTTCCTAATAGGTGTGGAAGTGCACCACCTAGCATGGAGGGTTCTTTTGCAGCAGTCCGCAATATTTTTGGGCAGCAAAATACTAGTGTAGATGGTGAGTTGGCAAGTATATCGGAAGCCATTCAAAACTGTGAATCTGAGGAGCAACTCCGTGCCGATCCAGCTTACCTGGCTTATTACCTCGCTAATGTGAATTTGAATCCTAGGCTTCCTCCCCCTCTTTTCTCACGGGAGAATCGGCATTTGGCACATCGCATTGGCCGTCTCACAGGTAATTGGCGGATGGTCTCCTCTGATGACAGCAGTAACGGATCTGCTTTTCTTTCTAGAGCTTCTTTATCCCCTCATAAAGAGGAGCCTGAGGATGACAGATCACCAACACAGGCTTCTAGCACTCAGTTAGAGGGAACCAGTGGTTTTATTTCTGGCCAACTCACGTCTTCATTGGAAGCTCGCCATAAAAGTCTGGTTGATTTGATCCAGGTGATGAACCCCTCTGCCGTCTCATTATCAGATCACACTTTTTGCAAAGCAATAATTAGTTAAGATAAAACTTTTGCTTTGTATTTTGGAACCGATCTATTCACCCCTCCTCTAGATCGCCATTCCACATCCAACAAGGTTAAGAATGAATCAACTGAAGGAACCCCCAACAAGGATGAAGATCATGAAGATCCTGCAATTGTGACATTTCAAGAACAACCCATGCAACACCCCGATCTGCCTAGATCCTCAACGTTCTTGAAAGATCACCCTGTTGAGAACATAATTGGTAATCCTGAAGATGGTGTTAAAACTAGATCCTCACTAAGACAAGTGAAAGAAGAGGATTTGATGGCTTTAATTTCTCAAGAAGAGCCTAATTATGTTCATGAAGCTCTTCAAAATGAATCTTGGATCCAGACTATGCATGAAGAGCTACACTAGTTTGAAAGATATAAGGTGTGGTCTCTTGTGTCGCATCCTAAGAATCATTCCATGATTGAAACCCATTGGGTTTTTAGAAACAAGCTAAATGACATGGGATTGGTGGTTAGGAACAATGCCCAACTTGTAGCCAAAGGGTATAGCTAGGAGATGGGTAATGATTTTGATGAGTCTTTTGCACTGGTTGCTAGACTAGAAGCAATCCAAATTCTCTTATCCTATACTTACTCTCTGAACTTTAAATTATTTCATATGGATGTAAAATCTACCTTTTTGAATGGGTACATCAAGGAGGATGCCTTTGTAGAGCAACCTCTAGGTTTTGAAGACCCAAAATATCCACAACATGTGTACAAGTTGTAGAAAACCTTGTACGGACTGAAGCAAGCACCAAGGGCATGGTATGAAAGGCTCACCTCGTTCCTTCTTGAAAATGATTTCAAGAGAGGTAAAGTTGATCAAACATTCTTCACAAGGACATCAGGTGAAGACATATTAATAGTTCAAGTGTATGTTGATGATATCATTTTTAGAGTGAGGTGAAGAAGATAGACGGGCCCAACAGCTTGTTTTATACGGCTGAAGAGCACCCTACCTGGGAGGACACAGATTGCTGTCTGCCTGAAGATATAGAAAATCTGTCCGTTCCTGTCCAGGGCCTGGCATTCACAACAAATCGGATGGCCAAGATGTTCCAGAAGCAACACATCCCCTCCGATCAGCCGCATAAAGACAAAGAAACTTTCCAGAAGATATGGTATCCTGCAAGCCTGGACAAAGAATTGAGATGTGTTTCTTAGCACCCAGGGTTGGGCTTCACCTTGAGGAATATTATTACAGTGGGAGCTATGAGGTGGACACCATCTCCACTTTCTACCTTGCTGAAGACAACCCGCTGGGGGCAACTTTTGATGAATACCCAGCGGAAGCTGAACATGCTGAACCGGCTCGACCGAGAGGCCCAGAAGCAGAGACCGTGACTCCTTGCCGATGCTGGGAACATGTCTATCCTAAAGAAGCAGCCCTCCAAGCCAGATTTGATACGGCAAGCAGCAGCGAAGCCGAAGATGTTGAAGAGGCAGGGACTCCTACCCCCAGTGGATCTCCACTGATGATGATCTCAGCACCTCTCATGCCGATCGGAGAAGCTTCGGCCGACTCCGATCAAGAGACATATGTTGCTAAGAAGGAAAAGGCCACTGATGTGACACCACCTTGGGGGTGATAGTCACAAGATTGAAGATCCCTCGGACCTAGCAAGCACGCGATGCGCGGGTCTAGAGGCGAGCATTCCTGCTCCCCTCAGAAATGAATGTGACTTCTAAGTTTTCTACAGGCAAGCACTCCTCCTCCCCTTGAAAATGAGCTCCTAAGCTCCCTAGAGGCGAGCGCTCCCGCTCCCCTCGAAAATGAAGGTGACTTCTAAGTCCCCTAGAGGCGAGCACTCCTACTCCCCTCGAAAATGAAGGTAGCTTCCAAGCTCCCTAGAGGCGAGCACTCCTGCTCTCCTCAGAAACGATGGTGACTTTCAAGTCTCCAAGGGGCAAGCACACAGGCTCTCTCGAAAACCATGGTGGCTTCTAAGCCTCCAAGGGGCAAACATCTATGTTTCCCCAGAAATCATGGTAGCTTCCAAGCTTCCAAGAAGCGAGCACCCTTACTCCTTTAGAAATGGTGGCAACGTTCGCGCCCCCAAAGGATGAACACTCGTACTCTCCTAGAAACAAAGAGTAATAGCTTCCCCGCCAAAGGGAAACGTACAAAGCTGACCACCAGTAGTGCATAAGCATCGGAGGCCAAATGCATCATGAGCCCACGCCAAAATACAAGGAAGCTGGAGAGGGGTAAATCTGCAGCCCAAATATACTCGCGGATCGGGACGGCTAAATCAGGTCCAGACTGGCCCAACCAGGCCCAATTTGACCCAATCAGGCCGATCTCCCCAAGTGACAGCCCCACGAATGGGCCCACTTATCTCGAAGTCCAAACACACTCGGATTAGATCTTCTTGGGCGGCCTCTTGGACCGGAAGATCGAGTAAGGGTCGACTCAGAGGAGCCCTATCGGCACCCAAGCATAATCATCACAGTGCTACCCACTACGCTCGGAAGGAGCCTAAGGGCCCCGCCATGGGATATCCTATGCTCGGACCCCCTACGGGCGCGGTTTTCCTTTAACAGGGTATATCTCCCGGCGAGAATCTCGCTACTACTCGGAGAAAGAAAGCTCAAAGGGACAAGGAAGAAGAAGGGTCCTCCTCCAGGACATAATGCCCCTTGGCCCCTCTAGATGCCTTATCTCCAACCAAGAGAGTGAGCAACTATATAAACTCTAAGAAATCCCTCCGAGAAGAGAAGAAGAAGGTGATCCTGCGTACTCAACACCACACTCACTGGTGGAGAGTGATCTCGTGCTCCTCACTTTTTCTCCTACTCCCATTCCACATATGCTCTATCAGTTCACTGACTTAAGCATCGGAGGGTTTTTCCCGAGATTCCAACCTTGGGCTCCTCTGATCCGTTTCCTACCTTGTAGATCTCTCGTTCGTGGTGACAACAATAGGATCGTGCGGCTCAGAATCCAGCACGAGATCACCCCTCTTCATCTGGCGTCGTCTGTGGGAAACGTATGAAGAGCCAACATGGTGCGAAGAAGTTCCAGTAGGAGAAATACCGGCGGCAAAGGAAAAGCACCTGCGACCATGGAGGGGGAGCATGCTCCCACCCACTCCTCTACGGGCCCCCTCTCCAACCAACAAGCTAATGCCTTACCTCCACTGGACGCGGGGGGACAACCCACCCTTGAGGCCCCTGATGCTCTCCAAACCCTCAATGTCAAACTGGATATCCTCCTCGACCTGATGAGGACCCAAGTGGCTAGGGATGAGAGGTCGCGGTTACCTCGGGTGAGTCCCCCCGAAATTATACCTCACTGGAATAAGAAAGGAAACAACTAACGCATTTCATCCTCACGCTCCCAAGTTGCCTCATTCCCCGAGTGACGCTGTTATACCACTTTGACCAGAGGGATTACCTTATTTCTCAATCGCTGCTCACGGTGATCTTCAATTCTAACAGGGTACTCTGGAGTAGATAAATTTGTAGTCACTTCGGGCCAAACTGAACTATCAAGAACGTGAGATGCATCAGAAACATATTTCCTCAATTGAGACACGTGGAACACATCATGGATAGCTTGCATTGTCACTGACAACTGAAGACAGTACGCCACTTGGCCCACACATTCCAGAATAGGAAACAGACCAATATAACGTGGACTCAGCTTTCCACGCTTCCCAAATCTTATAATGCCTTTAATTGGAGATATTTTTACAAACACCATATCTTCAAACTCAAACTACAGTGGTTTCCTGCGCTGATCTACATAACTTTTTTGTCGACTCTGAGCTGTCAACATTTTCTGCCGAATCAGACGAACCACGTCAGCACACTGCTGAACCATATCAGGGCCTGTCAATAGATGATCATTGGCTTCAAACCAGTTCAAAGGAGTATGATAAGGATGACCATACACCGCCTCATACGGTGCCATACCAATGCTGGAGTGATAACTGTTATTATAAACAATTTCCACGAGTGGCAAATGCTGACTCCACGAACCCTGCCAGTCAAGGCAATACGATCTCAGTATATCTTCTAAAGTCTGAATCGTCCTCTCTGACTAACCATCAGACTACGGATGATACACTGAACTGAAAGCTAACTCTGTGCCCAACGCTTTCTGAAAACTATGCCAGAAGCCAGAGGTAAACCGCGGGTCACGATCTGACACAAGTGAAACAGGAATTCTATGCAATGACACAATCTTTTCATTATAAATATCGCCCAATTTTTGCACACTCCAAGCAACCTTGATAGGCAACAATCTAGCTATCTTTGTCAAGCGATCAACCAACTGCCAAATACCATCGAAGCCCTGAGAAGTCCAAGGCAAACCCACAAAAAAATCTGTCATCACGTGATCCCATTTCCACATCGGAATCTCCAACGGCTGAAGCATTCCACCAGGCTTTTGATGCTCAGCTTTCACCCGTTGGCATGTCAAGCACTTAGAGACAAATATAGCTACATCTCTTTTCATACCTGGCCACTAGAACTGCCTTTTCAGATTCTGATACATCTTGGTAGTGCCAGGGTGAATAGAAAAATGGGATCCATGGGCTTCACTTAGAATTGCATACCTTAATTCATCAACAGCTGGAACATAAAGCCTACCACGAAAGCTCACTACCAACTCATCATCAAACTCAATGTCATGCATCATTACAATGCGGGACAAATCAGAATCTACCTGCTGAGCTTCCTTAATCTACTGATAAAGAGCAAAAGTCTTCACAAGACCGACACACACAGCTGTCATTAGATCAGAAGGAATGTCCACACTGAAAGTTTCACGAGAAAACTGTTCCCACAATTTTCATTCACGAATCAACAAATGACTAACTTGCACTTTCCTACTCAGAGCATCAGCCACAACATTCATTTTACCTGGCTGATAGGAGAGAGTAAAGTCATAATCCTTCATATATTCCATCCATTGGAAGGTTCCTAACAGAAGAATATTCTTTCTGACAAATAGACCAATTGTATTTTTAGTTTGAAGATAACATTATTTCATAAAATGGGTTATTTCTGCACTATAAATCTGGGCCTTCTTCCTTCGAAGAGGGCTGCTGCGCGGAGTGAGGGCTGCGTGGGTTGTTGGAGTGGTTTTTGGTAGATCAGTTCAAAGAAGATTTTTTGAGAAAATCTGAGAGAAGAAGAAGAAAGAGGGAGAGAGATCGACAATCTGTTCCAAATTGCAGACCAAGTTCATGAAAGCTAGATTTGAGTGCAGCCTTAAAGACTACACTAAAGATTTGTTGAAGTCGTGCTAGTGGGTCAAATTTAGAGCCATCTTGTTCCTTAGAGCTATATTTTCCTTGTTTTCTTTTGGTTTTTCAGTTTGTTCCTTTTCATTTCTCCTTTGTTATTCTGATACTCTATTTTGGGGTTCGGGGCAAGCTGTTTGTCAGTAGAGGATTTGTTCCTCATGAGGATTGGTTCCTCGTCAAGTTGTTAGTCAACTAAAACTGTGAATCAACGGATTGTAGGGATTAGTTCCCTGAGGCTGTGAATTAGCGATTGTAGGGGTTGGTCCCCGAAAGCTGTGAATTAGTAGTTTTTCAAAGCTATTAGTTGGTAGAATCCTCACTCAGTTGAGTGGGGGTGAACGTAGGTCTGTTGGTTGCAGACTGAACCACCTAAAAACCATCTGTGCAGTAATTTGGTTTGTTCGTGTGATCTTTCACTTCGATTTGCATTTACAGGGTTGATTATTTTAGATCGATTCACTAAACTAGTATAACGAAAGGTGTGTTCAAACACACTTTGCATGAGGAGAGTTTTTGGACTCGAACCTCCTCCTAATACCAGTCTAAGTGATTGAAGTCTGAGTTTCATAATCATTAGTCACAATTGATTGAGTTCCAGTTCTTTTCTACACTATCATTCTATACATCTGTTAGGTGTTCGATATAGGCTCCATGTGAGTTACCTGCTATTTAGGCTGGCATCTGAGGGAAGACCAGAGCCCTGGTGAAGAAGCTGTTACACCCACATCCCAACTCCACTTGGTGTGCCATTTGGCTGGGATGTTCCCCTACCAGTCGTCTATCCAACCCAGCCAGCGGAGCCTCGTTTGGAGACCGAAGCTGGCTGTTCCAAATTTTCTCCCCGAAGTGCGTAGGTCAGTTCACTCAGAACCAGCACAGACACCACCCCACTCTTCATCCTCTACCATCCACTCCTGACCTCCCCTGGTGACCTTCCTAGATGGAGATCGAAGAGGACCCCGCAACGGACACGTCAGTCTTGGTCCTGCACCATTTCGACTTCGGGAGTGCTCGTGACAGCATCGACTTCCTGCTACTGCAACTTCTGAGCAGTCCTAGTCTGATCAGAGCAGCCCGGTTCCAGAGTCAGCCATGACCAGCGATGACACCAGACGCATCCCCGAAAATTTTGGAGCCTTCCTGGACCAGTCAGCGAAAGATTGGCGCTGGTTTCAGCGTCATCCCAGTTCGTTACAGTCCGTGGCGGCGTCAACAGTGACTGTCAGTCTGTTTGTTCCAGAAGCTAGTAGAACTGGTCTCCGCCATCCGTTTAGTTTATAGTTCAGCTCTCCCCTTCCCTAGCGTTGATGCGAAGATACATACTGGACAAGTGTGCTCATACCTACTTTCTTAATTTTTAAAGAGGTACAGGTGAATCAGATTCAGAGTTTTCGAATAGCGGGTCTGAGAGTGAATGAAGGTCAACGTGATCGAGAAAAGCCATAGTCATTATCATCTAGTCGAGTCTTATGTAATTTTTTTTGTTTTCTTGAGTCAAAGTGATGTAGTGAAGTCTAGTCAAAGTTTGATGTACTCTTTAAGGTTATTAAGAAGTAAAGTTTGAAGTTTGAATCAATTACTTGTGCAATTACGTCTTATGTGTGATTGTCTTACACTCTGATTTTATTGCTTGCAAGAGGCTTACCATTGTCGACTATTCACGTTTTCCTGAGATTACTTCCGCTATATCAAAAGCTCGGGGCGTGACATAGGTGGACTTCCTTGAGGCTAGACGAGCGAATAATCTTCAACGCTAGGAGATCTGTCCCCGTCATCCTTAGTGGCGGCCGATCCAGGCACTGACCCCACTTGTGTGGGAACTGCCTCGATCACGAGCCCCCCCCCAGGTAATCGGAGTTGGTGACTCCTCTGATGAAACAGTAGCATCCCTACTCCCCCTTTCACTCGACGTTGGAGAGGGAGAATTTATGGCATCCTCTTCTGAGTCGTAGCGCTGCCCAGAAGTAAAAACGAGCTCATAGATCACCTGCTACTGGGCTTCGGTGACCGCTCGATGGAAGCCTTGGGCGAACCCCTTCCCTAGCCCCCATCGGTAGCCTGGCTCGTAATACGAGAAGGCAACCTTCTAGAGAGTTACGTGGTAGCCCTCCAAGCTCCTATATCGATCGACTACGTCCGCCCCAGATTGCTCCACTTTCTCCTCGAGCTCGGTCACCCTCCGCTCAGCTCCGAGCAACTTCATCTCAACCTCAGACAGCTTTGCCTCGACCTCAGCCTGCATAACCTCAGCCTCCCACCGCACGTGCTCGGCCTCTTGAACCTTGCTGTCGAGGTCCTCCCGCTCGGCCCTCCACCGCTTGTGACGCTCGACCTGAGCCTGATCCTCCTCTTCCAAGAGCTTGCTCTTTAGGTTGGCCATATAATAAGCATGGGCCAACTGCTCAGCCAGTGTCTGAGCATTCTCCTGGCTCGATTGAGTCTGGGCCCGAAGAAAGGCTACCTCCCGCAGAGAGACTTCGAGCTCGGAGGTCAGTTGCTCAATCCTCCGATCAGCCTTGACGCGGGCCCGAGAGAGTGACCTCTCCTCACTGTCCAGCCAAGCATAGAAATCGACTATCTCGGCCCCCAGCGGGGCCATGATCAAGTCGCCCTCCATCACCTTCTCGAAGAGTAGGGAAGGGGGACTATGCCTAACTCATCCTAAACCAGTGAAGGTGTCAAGGATTGGCACCTTTGGTACAGAGAAGCCCGGACGGCTGGGGCACCGGCCAAAGGGGGAAGAGGAGGAAGACGCCGACTCAGGCAACTTGGGAGGAGGTGGAAGTTGACGAATCGTCACCACCGTGATCTCTACTACCTCCGCGAAGCCCTCTATGATTCTCTGCTCCTCCAGACCCCCCTCGTGGTGCATGAGCTTTTCAGAATGCAAGGGCGATGGAGAGATAGAACCCTAAACAAAGGAGGCATGGAACATAAACCCGCTGATCAACGAACTTTTCTCTCCGTCCCTTCGGGTGACAAATACCCCTTTTGACTTGGACCCCTCGTCCAAGTCGTTTGAACAACAAACTCTTCTCTTCGTCCCTTCGGGTGACGAATACACCCTTTTGACTTGGACCTCTCGTCCAGGTCATTTGAATCAACAAATTCTTCTCTCCGTCCCTTTGGGTGACGAATATCTCCTTTTGACTTGGACCCCTCGTCCAGATCATTTGATCAATGAACTTTTCTCTCTGTCCCTTCGGGTGACGAATACTCCTTTGGACTTGGACCCCTCGTCTAGGTCGTTTGAACAACAAACTCTTCTCACCATCCCTTCGGGTAACGAATACACCCCTTTGATTTGGACCCCTCGTCCAGATCATTTGAACAACAAACTCTTCTCTCCATCCCTCCCATGGGTTGAATCAACCTGCTCGGGTCCAACGCCCTCGTGGAACCACTTGGTGGGCCGCGTGGCTCGCGTGGTGGAGTGATCCCCTCGTCTCTCCCCTGGGGAGGCGAGCACTCTCCTATGCACCCTCGCGAGCTCAGCCGAAGTGTTCCCTGAATGAACCACTGGCACAAGCTCGCGCTTCACCGAGATGCAAAAAGAGAAGAAGAAAGAGGAAGAAGAAAGAAAAGATTTTGGACTATCATGCACACAGAAGGAGCATATGGATGAATAGTATTCTATTTCAAAAGGGGGGTAAACTACATATGCTTCGGGGCATACCCCTGTGTTACATGTCAACAAAAAGGAAAAGAAGAAAAGAGATAAAGGGGAGTGACGCTCAGTCTATGCCCCGAAAGATCTCCTCGAGAGGAAGAATCCCGAAACAGGGGAAGTTCGCCATATCGCATAGTCAGTTCTCCTGTTCCTCAAGGCGCTCAAGCTCGATCAATACAGAGGCTACGTTGGCTTCGGCAATGGCCAACTCCTCAGTTTCCTTGGCCCTGGTCGCCTCAGCTTCGACAAGATCAGACTCAGCCTTAGCGAGGTAGCCCTTTAGCTTCTCTATCCTACTCTCCAAGGCATGGATGCTGCCACAGCACTCATTGAGGGCTCTCTGGTGTTGCTCTTAGTTCCCTTTCTGCATCTCTAGGGCCAGCAGATATTTGTCCCTCTGGGCATTAATGGCTGCAACTTCACTGAGGGCCTGCGTCTCGAGGAATTTACAGTGGTTCACGTACTTCAACAACAGGAGGACCCGTCGTGACCATTCCTCCAACGGGCAACCCATCATCTGCAGGGCCCCGGTGAGCTGCATGACCACGGTATGTACCCCTCGATATGTGAGAGAAGGATCAGCAAACATCATGGCCCGTAGTGTCAGCAGGTCTGGCAGACCGGCAACTCCGAGGCAGCATGGCCTATTGAAGGTACGGCCAGTGGGTTGAATTCAACGGTGCTATCCATGGCTGCCCACAGTTCGGTGTCCACCACGGCCGACGAAGACGAGAGAGCCAAAGTCAAGCTGTCGGGTCCTCCCACCTCAGAAGATAACTCCTGGCCCACCACCGCCAACGGAGAAGGTGAGATCGCGGCAGGGTCGCCCGACGTCGCTATCATCAGGGGTTTCCCTGCCCCCACCATCAGAGTAGGGTCAGGACCCGTTGCTGCTTCCTGTACCCCCAGAACCGGGGCTACGGCCTCGGTCGAAGAGCATATGGCCGTCGAGATTGGGTTAGGCATCCCGGTAGATAAATCTATCTCCCTCTCTACCTCCTTAGTAGGCCCTGGATCTGCCGTCGCTTCGCAGCTTGGTAGGGCGAGGGTCTCACTCTCGGTTGGAGGGGGAGTGTCGAGTGAAGGTGGACCGGATATCACCGCCGAGGGACCTACGCCCCTTTCTGCTTGTGTTTCCTCCAGGGGTATGGTGATGCTTGCCAAAATCTCCCGCAGAAGCTGGATTTTCTCTGGTGTGACGAGCTTCTGAAGAGGCGAAAGAGGGACCACGAGCTTCGGGCTGGCCCCCGATCGCAGGAGAGGCACCAAGGTCTCCGTGTCCGGCCCCCAGAGTGACTTCAGCCTGTCTGCCATCGCGGGGCCGATGGGTCCCCTCCATTTGGGAATGGCCTTGCAGGCCCTAGCGGCACGTACTTCTGAGAGCACTGTCGTTTCCAGAACATACGAGATAGGGTTAATCACTCACTGCCTAAGGTGAAAAGAGACAAAAGAGGAGCCAAGAGGCCCCCATGCTCACCTCAGTCACCGGAACTATACTGCTCAATGGTGTTATCTCTCCCTCCTCGGGAGATTCGGCCGCTGGCGCATGAGCCTCCACGACCCCTTGGGAGGCATGATCCTATCAAGTCCAAAGTAAATCAGCAGTCCCAAGGAAGCTCCAAGAAGGGAAAGCCTATACTTACAACTACTTTCGCCGCCCCCTGCTGTGGTGCCTCGGCTTCCAGCGCAGGGATGTCTGAAGTTTTGGAGGTTGCTTCCTGTCGTAAAGCCTCGACCAGGGACGCGAGCTTGCCCAAAGCTGTGGTGGTCCCCTCCTGGCGAGTGACTCAAACACCCGTAACGTGCATCTCCACAGTCTTCGGTGGGGCTTGCTCCTGGAATTTGAAAATGACAATGACAGAAGTTAGTGGACGACCTCAGAAGGAGCATGCATAAGCAAATCCATGCTTGCGAGCACCTTTGCTACTAGGCTCAGAGAGGCGGGTAGTAGCGAGGCCTTCAAAGCCAGTGTGGGAGGCTTGCACTCCCCAGATATGCCCTCGCTCGAAGATGCCTTGTCGGAAGAGTAATTGTAGTCTACCTTCTCACCCGACGAAGATTTGGTCAGAGCTGGTACTTCTTTCACTGGAGAGGAATCCTCCACCCCAAGGTCTATGACCGGCACGTCCTCACGCGGGCTTGGCAATGGTGACCTTCCAAGTATCGGGCTTTTCCTCACATATATCTACCTCTCCGGGTGAATTACGTGGGCCACCACTGACCCGACAGCTGTCACGTCAATGCCTGCCAGATGAAGGAAGATTCAGATTAAACCAAAGTCTGTGGGCTCATAAGAGGTGAAGGAAATTGATCGAGTCGATGAGGATAAATACCCCCTCCGACGTCCATAGCAGGGGGTGGTTCATCTGAGGGCTCTCCGACCGGTGGCGCCGCCTTGGGGCCCCTGGCTTTGCCCACGCCGGGCATGGAAACGGGGGTAGGCTCTGCCGCAACGGTTGAAACAAAGATACACGTATGAGGCCCTCTCCCTTGAGGTGCAGATGAACCTTGAGAAGCTGCAAGAGATGAAGGGATCTAACCTGTGGGCTGACTCGGCGCAGCCTGGACAGCTGTAAATTCCTCGAAAGATAGGATTGAAGGTACCGGAGAGACGGCCATTGAGGCCGAAGCAGCCTCTGCCTTTCTCTGCTGTGCCTCCTGTCGCCCGGCTACCTTCACAGCAGCCAACACCTTCTTCACAGGCGACTTCGCCCGAGACTTCTCCTTGGCCTTGGGCGGGGGAGTCGGAGTGGGAATCGATTCTGCCGCGACCACAGCCTCACCCAAACCAGGGATAGATACAGCTGCTGGCTCCTCCACGATGGCTAAAACAAGAAGAAGCATACATATGTAAGGGCCTTGTCCCGAGATGCTAATAAGTCCGGGAGGACACCGATGGCTAAGGAGACTGACCTGCAGGTTGGCTCGGCTCAGCCCGAACGGCAGTGAATTCCTCGAAGGCTGGGATCGAGGGCACCGGAGGGACGGTCGTCGAAGCCTTGACAACCTCCGTCTTTCTCCGCTTCGCCTCCTGCCACCCGGCTACCTTGGCGGCATCCAACGCCTTCTTCACAGGCGACTTCGCCCTGGACCTCTTCACGGCCTTGGGAAGAGGAGTTGTAGTCGGGGCCGATTCTGTTGCTTCAAATTGGGGTGGCTTCTGTGCAGCCCGGAGGAGGTTCTGATAGTGCGCCATTTGGATGCTGGAGGGGTGATCTGTCAAAAAGAGTGGGAAGACGAAGAGGGGAGGTTTGATTAGCACTCAGCACCATAGTATACCGTGACTGTGGAAAGTTAGAGGAAAAGGGAGAGCATCGATACCATGAGGACCTGTGTATAGCCTCAACGTTAAACACTTGTAGGAACACCCTCTCGTTTTATTGGTCTCTTCACCCGGGGAGTCCCACTCAGGTGTAACGAGCCCCTCCCGATTGGGAACCTCCGTAAGTCATCGCGAACCGTGGGTTCCCACACGGTCACCAGGTTGGTTGTACCCATGAAGTCCTGTTAGTCATCCCTAGGGTTTGAGTAAGTTTCTATTAGGATCCCTGGAGTGACAAGTCTGCACCCGTAGATTTTTTTTTATCTTCATGAGAGAATAAAAAAATAGATTTTTTTTAGAACATTACTGTGAAAACCTTGTTTATCATAAAAAGAAAACCTGCATCCTCTCGATAGCATATTTCAGTTTCTAAAGTGAACCATTCAAATCGAGTAGGATTTGGTTTTAAATGGAACGAGTCTTCACACACCCGAGCTATGAGGAGGAGTTTGCTCCCCAATATGAGTCCGAGCCTAGGGCCAATCCTCTATTTGAAATAGAGGATAGTCATTCGAGTTTCTTTATAGGCATGTTCTCGGCCTCACCACATGAAGTCGCCCACGTCGATTCGACATCATCCCATAGCGAGCATGATCAAGCTAGCCCTAGGGCTCCCACCCTGTCTCTACGCGAAGATCAAGAGTTGATCAACGTGCTGTCCTCCTACACACCTGAGGATTTGGTCACCATGGCCTCCAGAGGGAAAGTCTGAGTCACTCCCCAACTATCCTCTTATTTCACACCGCCTCAGGTTCAAACCCCATTCTGAGGCTCCTCTAGTAGGCCCATGTGAGAGGCCCTACCTCAATTCAGCTACCTCGTCGCTTCTCAAGGGGTCGCTCAACCCCTGATCCCACCAACCATGGCTGCCCCTCCGAGGGGGATGGATGCCATCTCCAGGCAGGAAATTCAAAGCTACATTCGACAAGTAGTGGCCGAAAGCATGCCGATCACCTGTCCTCATTCTCTAGCATAATATTGTAAGCTCCCTAATGCCTACTTCCCGCCTGGCTTCAAGGCCATGAAATATCGAAAGTACAATGGTTCTACCGATCCTCACGTCCACCTTTTGGGTTTTCTTATGGATTCCCATCAATGGTTGTATGACCAGGTGCTACTGGTCCATCTGTTTCAAAAATCCTGAAAGGGTGAAGCCCTGTGTTGGTTCTCCTCTCTCCCGGTTGTTGACCTCTTGAATTTTGATATAGTCTCTGAGTAGTTTCTCGCTCACTTTGGTCACATGTCCTCCATAGCTCCCACTTTGTTCGACCTAGTCACGGAGAAGATGAAGCCCGACAAGGACTTCATTCAATTTGCCAATTGCTGGAGGATCATGGCTTCCCGAACGGAGGCCCCTATCCCTGAGTCTCAGGCAATCACCATGTTGGTGAATAATGCCACGCCGCAGCTTAGGGCCATCCTGATGCTTAGCGAGCTCCACACATTCCTGCAATTGTATAATCGAGCTCAGATTGTTCAAACCCAAATGAAAGATTCCAATTGTCACGTCCCGAACCGATAGCAGCGAAAACTTGCTCGGAACGTGGCAGCGAAACAGTCATGATAATCAGAGTGACATAACCAACAAAGAAATAGACAACACCAAGAACACAGAGGGGCCAAAAAATTAAATAACAAGATAATTTTATTAATAACAAAATTACAGACTTATACCAAACTCAAGATAATATAAAGGGCAAGAGATAGAAATAAACGGGGATCGATTTGGAGTAGTATTCAAGAAGTTACAGCCACCGCAAGATAGGCCCATCGTGCAGGCTTCTAGAGATAGAGTCCAACGCAGGCTGGACTCTTGGCTGGCTTAGCAGTTGGTCGACCGATCGCTAAGGAATAAACGGTTGGTCGACCGACCGTTTGCAATAATAAACGGTCATTTTCACGACCGTTTGATGTCTATTTGCGTGACTTTGGAAATTGGATCATATCTCTCAAACGGTGCAGAACTAGCGAAGTGGTAGAAGAAAAAATTGTAGATAACTAAAATATGAACAAATTTCATGAGAGAGTAAGATGAAAAAATGATCAGAAGAGGGAGAAAATGGGACTGGAAGATAGGAAAAATGTTGGGTCTACTGGTGCACAGCACAGTCTGCTGGAAAAACGTGAATAACTCCAAATCAATGCAGAACTGGCTAATGGCGTAGAAGAAGAAGTTGTGGATCTCGAAATATCGAACAACTTTATTGAAGGAAACATTTTGAATAGAGGAAAGGAAGGGGATGAAAAAGGGTTGCGTTTAAGACTACATAGTGAAAGAGAGCCGAATGCTTGATGGAAGCCGGCCTAAATGGGCCGTAAGCCGACTTGGAAGCCAGAAGTTGACAAGATAAGCTCCAGGGCTCTACGAAATCATGATCTCCAAAGTCCAAAGGGAATGGAACAATGAAATGGGATCGAAATCCATCCAAGGAAGGCTCCAAAATAATGGGTAATTCGGGACATCAAAAATGATGAATAAGAGAAATGAAGCAACTTACGGGCTAAAAATGGGGGTCAACAGGTGGGTTCTCAATCCCGACACGATACACACAATCATCTGACTAGTCAGATCGAGTGCACTTAGGGTTTCCTTGAAGCCCGAATAAATCATCACCTAGGTGACTGGCACGCCCTCGCACTAATAAACTAAATAAACGAATGAATAGATGAATAAACAAACAAAAAAAATGAGTGCTCCGAAAAGTGCATCCACACCAAGCTGGCGTCTGCCATCTTCGCTTGGGATAGCGAATGCCAGAAGGTGTTCACCAAGCTAAAGGAATTTCTGGCTTCACCTCTGGTGTTATTGAAGCCTGTGCCTGGGGAGACGCTATACCTCTATCTCTTGGTGACTCTCTCAACAGTAAGCTCGATCTTAGTTCGAGATGATGGAGGCATACAAAAGCCCGTGTATTACATCAGCAAGGTGCTCCTCGAGGCTGAATGAAGGTACCCCGCAATCGAGAAACTCGTGCTAGAGTTGGTGACCTCGGCTAAGTGCCTTCGGCCCTACTTCCAAGGACACTCCATCATGGTGCTGACTAGCGAGCCCGTGAAGAAGATCTTAGCTCATCCTGAAGCCTCAGGTCGCCTCGTCAAGTGGGCCATACTGCTCGGGGCCTACGACATCTCTTATTGCCCCTGCATGGCCATCAAGGGGCAGGCCCTCACAGATTTCATTGCAGAGAGCACTATCCCGACCGAGGAAACATCCCTGTCAACACCTAGCCCCACTTGGGACCTATTCGTTGACGAATCCTCCAACTCGGTTGGCTGCAGTGTCGGTATCCTCACTACTAAAAATTTACATAGAATTAAGTCAAAGGAGACATGACATGAGACACATTATCTCACATAATCTCCCACAACATTTCATGGCAAAGGGGGAGAGATTTTTTGAATGATGGTAGGATTTTCATGGCAAAGGGGGAGAGATTTTTTGATATTTGATGTTAGATGTCAAGGGGGAAGATTTTGATGTTAGGAGAAAAAGCTTTATCTATATGTCTGTCTGTCTGTATGTCTGCATGGTATATCATATCAAGGGGGAGAGTCAAGGGGCAGAGTCATTTTTCCTACCTGTCTATCTGCTACCTGGTGTCTAGTCATTTGTGCGGGAGAGAGTGCTAGAGACTGCTTGGGTAGAGAAAGCTAAAATATGTCCCCTATTGCTTGTGTTGCCATCAAGTATAGCAGTGTTGCCATTATCAAAAAGGGGGAGAATGTTGTGTCTCCTTTGGATTTGATATTTAATTTTAAATTTAGTTTTGATGTTGGCAACGGTGTGATTGACCTCAATTCTATACTGCCAACAGTGTGATAATTTGTAGTCTCTCTTAAGTCAGATTGAGTTCCTGTACATTATTAGGTCAATGCATGCTCATACTGTTGCATTACAAGGTCGATGCACATTCATGCATTAAGAAAGTCAAGTCGGTGCACATATTCACTCCGAGTCTAGATGATCAGTGCATATACATAAGTGTTGCATCATAAGGTCGATGAATCTCCCACTGCATTGAACAAACAGGTCGATGCATATATGCCATTGAGTCTAGAAGGTTGATGCACATATTCATTTTATTCCATAAGGTCAGTGCATATGAACAAACATTGCATTGAAAGGTCGATGCATCTTCTACTACATTGAAGTAATAGGTCAATGCATATATGTAGTCTAGTCTAGAAGGTCGATGCAGGTGTACATAGTATGCACTATCAGGTCGGTGCATCTTGTACATTGTATGTGATATCAGGTCAGTGCACCTATTCATAGGTCGATGTTGCTAGGCACTCTATGCTTGATGTTATAGCATAAGGTCGATGAACATCATTGAAGGGTCGATCCTAGTGAGCCAGCCACTGCAGCATAAGGTCGGTGCAATAAAGGATGTCATTCCTTAGGTCAATGCACCCTATACATCTATTGTGAAGTTGGGTCGGTGCAGTAAGTTACTGCGTCGATACCCTAAGCATTTACCTATATGTCACTAGGATAGGTCGATGCACCATCATTTTAGACTTAGTCTTTCTAACAGAATAAGGTCTACCTCTGTGACTTAAAGGTCGATGCTTCTGTTCTAATTTTCTGCATGTGTTAGCTACACAGGTCAATGCATCTTGTTTATGTACTGAGGCATATGCAAAACTTTGTGCATTTGCCTAAACTTGTGAAACATTTGAGACTAAATTATTTAGATACTTATCAATTGTTTCATAAGTCTCATGATGATAAGTCTGTTAAAAAATCTCTGCTTTCACTTTGACAGAAAACAAGAAATAACCCAGACTCATGCTTGAACACCTGGGTTGCATAAAGGCAGAACTCATGATTCTCACGAGGATTTTAAAGTTAATTGGATTGGAGGCACGTGATCCAAGGCAAGAGGCTAAACTGAATATCCTGCCACGTGGATCAACTCTTCTTCTGCTCTTGACACATGGACCCTCGGATTAACAACTTGGCTTACAAAGCCTTATAATTGCAAACCTATTTACGTAAGGACATAAGTGTAAACTAAAAGACATAAATGCAAACTTAAAGGACATAAAGATAAATAAAAATGCTAATGTCTGGAGTCGATTCCCATCACAATCATTCAGCTGAAATCTTAGTCTACTTGACTATTGTTTTACTACCATGTTCAACCGTTGAAACTATTTTATGTCCTCAGTCGAAATCCATTCTCTCATAGCACTCCAGTCATAGTCAACATCCTCAATTGAGACTTAAAGCAGTTGAAGTAATCAACCGGAAGTCGTGCGATTGACTATTGTTTGACTATTGCCGAGTATGAGCGCCCCACTGAAGGCTGAGGAGTGACCCGTCTACTGATGTCATGCGCTCGCTGTCTTCCTTTCTTTCTCTTCTTCTTTCTTTTTGAGGGGGCACGCCCACGCATAGGCATGCATGCCTATAAATGTAAATTCACCTTGTTTAATAAAATGGAACCCTCTTTTGTCCACTGTGTCTTGGCATCTCTTCATGTGATTTTTTAGGCTTCGGGGCCGTTTCGCCTTCCATAGGGCTTTGGTGATCCGAGATGCCTCGGTCCCTAAATGGTCGCATCGACATCTCTCTCACACAACACTCCTAGCTAACTGGTAACACATTCGGCCGTCTGGGCCGAATGCGCTACCCGACCCCAATGTCAAAAGGTGGCCTAATGATTTTCACTCCGTGCCATGTGGTGGATGACATGAAAAGTTAAAAGTATATGAGTTTTTGAAGAGTAGATTTTTTTGATTGAGGACGTGATTAAGAATATTATTTTCTCTTAATGTCACCAGATCAGGGTTGAGGGTGACAAATAATTTGAGGGAACTTTAACAGTTAAGGATGTGGTTGGCTCGAATGACCTATCTGCATCTTGCAATTCAAATTTTGAATTGCACATCATGGGTCACCTATTTTGGGTCCCGTGGTAGTAATTAACTTTGTGTTATGATGAGGTGCAACGATAAGCAATCTTAAGAATGAAATTTTTTATTGGGTTTTACGTTGCATCAGCCAATTAGATTATTAGAATTCTCACTGCACGTAATTTAAAACCTGGTCAGTGCTTTAAGCATGTTTCTTTGGAAATTATTTGTCATTTCTTCCTAAATTTGGATTGTGCAATAACTGTAGACATGCCAAATTTGACACTAAGTTGGTTAAATCTCATATTGCTTGGTGACAACCAAATTGGACATCAATATTTGTATTATATGGAGTTTTTTTGTGTATTTTTAATCTTTTTCTGAATAACGATGCTCTAAGGGTCGTCATTTCAATAAGTAACGCCTTCAAAAGTGACGTCATTTCCTGATATTATCCTGATATTATCTGATTTTATGAAAATTTTCTGGATAATATTTTTAATTAACGCCATTCAAAGGGGCGTTATTTATGTTAATAGCACCTGTTTGAAGGTCATCTTTTTATCTAAAAATTAGAAAATTAATGAAAAATCAGGAATGACGGTTCTGCCAGTGGCGTCATTTATATGAATAGCGACCTTAGGAATATCGTCATTTAGTTCCGTCTCTGTTTCAACCGTAACCTTCCCCGGAAAAGTCCTGCTGTGTTTTGATTTGTTAAGTTGATTCCATAGGATTTCTTGTTAATTTCCTATTATTTTATCTAATACTCTACCGGGGTGCTACACCCTCCCATGCTTTAAGAAATTTGGTCCTCCAAATTCACTGCACTTATCAAAATGGGGAGTAAGGTAACTGACCTTAGAATAAATCAGGATATTACTTTCGGATAGCACCTTCGGACTCCCAAGTAGCTTCTTCAGTTCCACGTCGGCTCCATTGAACCTTGACCAAAGGTATAGAACGATTCCTGAGTTGTTACTACTTACGGTCTAAAATCTTGATGGGTCTTTCTTCATAAGTCAAGTCTTCCTTTAGTTCCAGATCCGCATGTTGAATGATGTGAGTGGAGTCATAAACATATTTCCGTAACATAGATACGTGAAAAACATTGTGCACTCCTCATAACTGAGGTGGTAAAGTTAATTTGTAAGCAACTTCTCCAACTCTCTCCAGAATCTCGAAAGGGCCAACATATCTCAAACTTAGATTGCCACGAATGCCAAACCTTCGAATTCCTCTCATGAGCGAAACCTTCAAGAACATAGGCTCGCTGACTTGAAACTCTAAGGCTCTCCTACAATTGGCATAACTTTTCTATCTCGATTATGCCACTTGCAGACAATCTCGGATAACACAGATATTCTTGGATGATTCTAAAATGAGATCCGGTCCCAGTCACTGCTTCTCTCCTACCTCATCCCAACACAATGGTGATTGACAACTTCTTCTATAAAGAGTCTTAAACGGAGCCATCTTGATACTGGACTGGTAACTGTTATTGCAGGCGAACTCAATGAAAGCCAAGTGTTCATGCCAACTACCTCCAAAATTAATTATGCAAGACCTTAGCATATCTTCAACGATCTGATTAGTTCTTTTAGTCTGTCCGTTTGTCTGAGGATGACAGACAGTGCTGAAATTCAGACGGGTTCTCAAGGACTCTTGCAGTCCTCTCCAAAAATGCAAGGTAAACTTGGGGTCTCTATCTGACACAATACTTACCGGTATTCCATGAAGTCTTACCACTTCCTTTATATATAAAGCAGCCAATACATCAACTGTCCACTTTGACTTAATGGATAAGAAATGAGTAGACTTAGTCAGTCTATCAATAATGACCCATATCGCATCAAATCCGCTGCGAGTCCTAGGTAGACCCATGATAAAATCCATGCCAACGCTCTCCCATTTCCATTGTGGTATATCGAGTGGCTTTAACTTCCCAGCATGTCTGAAGTGCTCAGCCTTTACTTGCTGACATACCAAGCATCTACTTACAAATTTTGCTATTTCTTGTTTCATGCTCAACCACCAAAATGACCTTTTCAAATCCCGGTACATCTTAGTACCTCCAGGGTGAATAGTATACTTGGACCTATGGGCTTCGTCTAAGGTCTTACTTTTTACTTCAGCTACATCAGGAACACAAGTTCTTCCTCGAAATAACAACCTACCATCATCGGCCAAAATAAAACCAGGTCTATTACTCAGACTTTCCTTGATATCTACCAACATCACATCATTTCCTTACAGGGACTTGATTTCCATCAACAACTCTGGATGAAGCTGAATCTGTGTGATCATGACCCGATCCTCACTAACATTGAGGTCTAAACTAGCTAATTATTCCAGCAATCTCCATTCTGCTATCAAAAGGACACATACACACACGAGATTTGTCATCATTAAAACATAGTAAGCAAAATCAACTAGGAGATCCAATACCAGACAACGATTTTCAAAGGAACGAAGCACGGTAAAGAAATCCGTATATAGGATAGAGTATATAGAGTGATTAGTTGAGAGGTTAGCCAATCAACATTGGGGAGTTAGCAGGTTAGTATCAGAGAGTTAGTGGGTTAGTGCATTAACCTAATAAGTTAGTATATAAACTACGGAGATTATAAGGGGCAAATCCTCAAACACCCATCGAATAGTATGCAGGGAGAAGGTCTTGCTGGAAGACCCTACACCCAGACTATAGGGACAGCCGTGCTTTCTTCAGTTCATAGCGATGAATGAGTGAGCTAAGAGGAAGCAATCCCAGGAGTGGCCAGAGATACACACACGCATGTGCCACTGGGGTATAGCCTCGATAAACACCAAGGGAACTCGATGGAACCGTCCCACCGAGAAGAAACCTCTGGGAAGAAAAGGGGGGTGTGATGTTAATGTTGCCCTAGAGAGGACCAGGGCTTCTCTATGCTGTAGCATGAAAACTGAAACCTTGTTCGATATAAACTACAGAACGTAAAAAAAAAGAGAAACATCCCCAGAAACTATCAACACATCCACACCACGCTGAGCTGCCAATAGAGGGCCCATTCAATATATATGAGAGAATGTTGTAGGCGCCTGGGGGAGTCGGGGGTGTATGGACGTAGTGTGGAGAATGAGAGTGTCTCCTAAGTACCTATAGAGGAACAAAAGAAACGTTAGAACATTGTGATCGCCAGAGGTGTTTACCTGAACCTCACAGGGTTGATGATCGCGGGGAGATGATCTAAATAGGGAGACGGTAGGTTCCCTCTTCCTCGTCCTCAGCCGGCCAAGGGCAAGGAGCCCTACTATGTCCCTTATGCTGAAGTCCTGCAACGTAGCTGAAAGAAAAATGAAAAGAAAAGCCATTAGTAAAACGGACAACGTAGTATCTATTCTAATAGAATGGACAGAACAGAAATGATGGTGGCAAGGTTACCTGGGGGTGGTGGGAAGGAGGGATGGATGAGACTTTCGACCACCCACCTTCCCGTTTGTTTTGGGAAGAAACCTCTATAGATTAGGGGCTAAAGGGATGCTACGTGCAATGCTACGTACTTACCTAGAAGCCGTGATGCAAGTAGGAAGTAGGGGAGGCTAAGGGGTTCAAACCAACGCAAGGGAGGCAAGAGGAAGATGACTGACGCACGAGACTCTTCTGCTAAGGCCCCAACTCCTTCCGCTCCGATCTTCCTCAATTGCCTCTTGCACCAAAAAGAACAAAATCGAAACCCCCCCCCTTTCTCACTAGAGAGATTGTCCCTTTTTGTTCCTTGAGACCGGAGTCTTCGATTGTGGGGAAAAATCATGCAGAACGGGGGAAAGAACGTGCCCACGAGCTGGGCCACGTTCTCTGACCGAGTAAATAGAGGAGGGCAGCCAAGTCTTTGGCCACCCAACAGTAGAAGGCGGCCAGGCAGATGGCCACCCAGCAAGGGAGGGCGGCCATCGCCCTGGCCTTCTTGAGGGAAGGGCGGCCAGGTCTCTGGGCACCCAGCAAAGGAGGGCGGCCATCACTTTGGTCGCTAGATGTCTACTAGCTTCTGACAGATCTGTAAGCAATCTAGGTGATTTTGTTACCTCTGGTTGTTAGTATGTGATTTGAGTCTTTTCTTCAATTTTAATTTCCCAAGGATCTATTCACCCCCTCTAGATTCTCCATTCCGTGTTCCAACAAATGGCAGTAAGGAAGGCCTCCATGGTTGAGGAGAGGATCATCATTCCGTCTCTTGTTCTCTCCATGTTCTCTCTCTGTCTCTAATTGGCACTAGAGAGGGCCGTCGCACCCTCTCTCGCTCCCCTCTCTCACGCTTGCCCTACACTTTCTCCCTCTCTTAGTGGAACTCCTAATCTCAATGAAGTAGAAGATTGGATTAAGGAGTTAAAGAGAATCTTTAGAGTGATGCAATATTCATATCAAGATAAGGTCCTTCTAGTAACATTTTAACTAGAGAAGGATGCGAGGGCTTGGTGGGAGTCTATGGAAGCTACTTTATCAAATGATCAAGTAACTTGGGTAGATTTTCTAGAGTACTTTAATGATAAGTATTTTTTAGAAAGAGTTCAGGAGAGAAAGGCTGGGGAATTCGCCTCCCTTTAGCAAAGGAGTCTGATGGAAGCGGAGTATGAGGCCCAATTTTCTAGGATGTCAGGTTATTCATCTCACTTGATATTAACTGATAAGATGAAGTCCAAGCGGTTCTTGAATGGATTAAGGTTGCAATTTATACCCCAATTGGCACCAGTGGATATTCAATCTTATGTCGAGAGAGTGAGAAGTGCTCAATTATTAGAGGATGCCCTGGAGATGTCCGAGAAGGTCAAGGCATGAATGGAGAAGAAAAAATTGGGAAATGGTAATAAGAGGCCGAATGATGGTAATGGAATTTTGAATGGTAAGAAACCTAAGGAGGAGAAGTGTAAGTATTACGGGAACGATGGTCATCAATTTGAGAAATGTCGATGGAAGATTAGAGCATGTTTTCGCTATGGGAGCAAGGAGCATAAGATACCAAATTGCCCTTTTCTTAAGGACCAACCTCCGTAGGTGAAGGATCATAATGAAGCACAGCGTCAAGGAAGGTTGCAAGCTTTGATCAGGGCCGAGCCTGCTAATGATGGAGCAGCGAGAGATACCCTTTAACATTAAGCTAGTTTTTCCTTCCCTTAGATTGTAGATTATTCGCTAGCATGCTTATGTGATCTATTTTGATATTTCGGAAATAGGTTAGGTACCCCACTATTGTTTTGGAAATGATATTTGCTAGCATGTATTGTTTTGGAAATGATATTTGCTAGCATGTATCTCAAAGATTATGGACTGGATGTCACTATTTTTGGGTTTTCCCACTGGAAACGACTTTCTGTTTAAAGTCACGGTGCTAATAGTGACCTCGTCTCTGAATGCAACACCGCAATGGACCACATCTATGAAAGTTCTTTTTATTTAAAAATTATTTATTTTCCATGAACGTAGCACCCTTGTGGACTGCATTCTACAAGATCGCGACACCTATACCAACTATATTCTGGCATGGGTTTCCAGAAACTCTAATGTCTTACCAGCATATTATATCAGAGCTATTGAGTCCTTCCCTTCCCACTCAGAGAATCCTAGCCCGAGGAGCACTACCACTCCTCTAACCTTGACCGCCCAATCCAAACCAGGTTAACATGTAAAAATCTATGAAAAATCAAAATTTTAGAACACTGGATGAAGACGCAGTCACATCGGAGCCGCTACTAGAATGAAGCAGTCTAGATCAAACCGCTACTAGGAGGGCTTGCGTCGACGTAGCCGTGCAGTGGTCGACGTATGCAGGTAGGGAAATGCAGTCTCAATGGAACCGCTACTACATGGAGACGGTCCAAGGGGGACTGCTACCAGGCTGAGTAAAACAGGAAGCTCAGCCGACTTAATCGAGGTCCTCAGTTGACCTGGGTCATGGCTGGGCTTTAACAGAGCTCAGTCCACATAACCCTAGTCAATTGAGGTGACATAGGTCGACCTAAACAGGGCCGAGTCAACCTGGAACAAGGCCCAGGCGACTGGAGAACCTTGGCGCACAGGCCAGAAATGGAAGACGAATGCGGTCATGGCCTGACCGCCACTGTCCAGTAACGGTCTTGGTAAGGCCGCGTTCTAAACAAGACTAGGTAGAACATTCACACGTGGTCTGCCTAAAAATGAAGTCTGGTGGAATCGTTTGGGTACCGACTTTCAGGGTACAATATGCTTTGTGTCCTAGTGGGAATCACAGGCTTGCGGAGACTTACAGAGGCCTCGTGATAGTGGTCCTAATTCGACGGAAGGAGTATCCGGCGGAGAGTCCCAACTATCACAAGATTGAAGTGTGGAAAATACAGAAAATAGAGTGAACGGTGAGCCAATACCACCGGAGTGGCTTGACCCTCAAGCAAGCCTAGCAAATAACATTGATATAATACAAGATTTATCAAGGTTAAGAACAGGTCAAACTACGTTTAACTCTACTTGTTGGCAAGGTCAATCATGAGAAATAAAGATAATCAAAGGGTCAAGATGTGCATAAACTTAGATCTCGTAGCATTCTTTCATAACCCCAGCTATTACATGTGTTGCTAGCTTAGAATCATGCTGGATAATCAACAGAAAATGCACAAAATCAACAACGATTAACTTGCACACTGAGGGCAGACCGCGGTCAAGGAAGGACCGCTACAAGATGGTAGCAGTCGGTCAACGAACGCTTCTGTCCATTTGACAAAATAAATAAATAAGTAAAAGCAACAACGACAGATGCGGTTGGTCGCACGACCGTGGTCTCCCAGACGCGGTCTCTGGTTGTCCGTGTCTTGGATCCGAGCCTGACCTTTGGCAAGCCATGACAGACCTCAAGAAAACTCGACATAACTTCTGGTATACAACATGAAAATTGGGCATTTTACTATGAAATGAAAGAGCACAAAAATTCGCATAAGATGGATGTAATCAATTAAAATTTAGCCTACAAGGATCCTACCTTACATGGACATGATGTATAGACAATGGAAAATTTTGACACACCTCAAGTAAAAATGCGATTGTGATCGCTATACTACATGAAAATTGGGCTATTTGCTATCAAAAGAAAGAGAACTAAACGGTGCATGCGATGATATAGCCTGAGTGAAATATGCCTTAGATGGGTGGAAAGGAAGAAGACGCTGTGAAATCCTAGAGTGAAACCCGTGCTTTCCTCACCGTCCCACGCTCTCATTCGGGCACACCAGTGGCTGCTATGCCAAAATGGAGTTCTTGTGAATTTTAGGTGTCGATTTATAGGGCACTAAAATACAGATTGTGCCATTAACTCGGCTATTACATTGCTGAATGGCTGAGAAAGGGTACAGATAGGTGCCTGTCTCTCTATCCTAGCTCCATCCTAGCCCGGCCAAGAGACACAAAGATTGGCCACTTACATTCACAGCCATGCAGTTTTTCAGCTTCATTAGTTGATCAAGTATTCTCTTCATTTACATCTCCTTATAATCTCTGGGCTGTTGCAAGGAACACCAATATGCTGTTGGCCTCCTCTCTCCACATGAATGGCCACTTCCACAGCATTTGTGGGACTGGAATCTTTTTTTGATATCTCTTGCACCCAATGGGAGACATACAAGCTACATTTCCAGATAACCCTTGCAATGCTTTAAGGATCTACAGCATGCTGCTAGCCTCTGATCTCCTCAGCATGAATGTCCACTATCCACAGTGTTTGAGGGGCTGGAATCTTTTCTTGATGTCTCTCACTAGTCACACCCAATGGGTATATGCAAGCTACATTTCCACATAACCCCTAGTCTGCTTTAAGGATCTACAGTATGCTGCTAGCCTCTGATCTCCTCCGCATGAATGTCCACTTCCTACAGCATTTGAGAAAGTGCAACCCTTCCATGATGTCTCTTTCACACCCTAGAAGACATACAAACTGCCTCGGACCTTGGAATGAGATTTGCAAATGCTCCTATGCCTTTCCAAGTGCTCCCACCACATAACTCCTACCATCAGTAATTTATGTGGATATATGGATTAGCAGGGGGCACTTCTCTGATAACTGAGTTCTTGTCACCATGGCCTGACCCTGGTGTCAGGCTAGGTATCATCTTCCCCACATGAGACACCAGTCCATTATGGTGGACTTGGAACAAGTGCCAGTCACAGATTGCAATCAAAGCACTTCAAACAGGGTTAGGACCAACTGCATATGATTGGATCCTTAAATCCTAGGGCAGTGAGATCCCATGCACTAAGCCTATGAATTCTCATGTAACATTTGTGAGGCACTACATGATCATGTTATTCTTAGTGGTTAATGGCTGTCTTGCAAATAGGGAGGATGTCTTGGAGTACTACACATGCTTAGTTTAGAATTAAAATATGAGACGATGATTTAGAGAATTGCTTTTTATTTTTCTTAGCTCTTTGGATTCTTGCTTGTTAATTGTATCTGTTTTATATATAGCATGTTAAATATTGAATTTGGCTATTTTATGATCTATGTAGACTTTTCTGCATACATTCACAGGCCTTGTCTGCCAGTGGCTTAAGATGAAAGAGCGGAAATGTTGCTAAGATTTGTGTGATGCTATTGACTCTTTTTTGAATAGTTGAGGAGGGTATAAAATGTCAAGGAAGATTGCCATGAAAGGAAGAAATCATATTCTCTGAGTTATCTTTCAGATGAACGCTGTTACATGTCACATCTCCTTACAATAGATGTTTCTAATTAGATGTGCTGTTTGATATAATTCTTCCTGGAAGTTTGGCTGGATATGGTACATGGTGGGACGTTGGTGCCCCACCTTTTTTATATTTTTTATATTTTTATTTTTGTTTATATTTTTTTTCAAAATCTGCACTTAACACACAACAAAATAGAATTGTTTCACAGAATTGCACTCCACTGTATAAGAAAATCAACACACCTCCTCTTAACTGGAGGAGCTGTTTTTAAAGAAATGAATAATGACATCTTTGGGGAAGCTAATACCAACATCATCTTATGTAAAAGGTGCAAAACCCTTCTTTCTTCTGTTACCCATCAAGTTGACTGCACGTGGATGGGGTCAACTGGAGGGTGCCATCTTCTTCCATACAAAGGCAAAAGGAACTGCAGCAATTTGCTTAAATCTCTTGCTGCCTTCTTTTCTAATCCCTTATTTTACTTCTTGGTTGAATTGGTTCATAGATGTCAGCAACAGATGTCTGAGGCCAAAAGAGTGATAGAGTTGCGAGATGAAATTGGTGAGGCTATAGTATTTGTAAGGAAGTCCTGTTGCAAGAAGCTGAAACTGTTAACCTTGAAAGATTCAGTGGAATTGATGCCAGTACGTAAAGCTTTCAAAGTCTGCATCTTCCATATGCAAGATGACCTTCTTAGTCCATCCCTAATTCTGGTTGTTTTCCTTAAGCTGACTAACTTCTGTTGGTTAATGCCATCAGTCAATGCATCATGACAAATTCTGGTGTGATTCTCTCTGATAATGCTCTGATGCTCATTGACAGGAGTGTATATTATTCAAATTATTTTGTTTATCATTTAACCGATATTGAACCTCGGGAACAATGACGATGATGACAGGGGGGGTGTCGTCCGGTGTTCACCGGAGGCCCCTCCTGGGGGATCCCAGCCGGCTCGCACTGGGGAGCTCAACGGGGAAGGGTTTTGTTGGTGGAGCATGTTTCAGGTGTGGTGGGCGGGGTCATCTCCAATGCTACTGTCTATCTCCGTCGCCTGCTGCATATAGCGCAGCTCTTGTCCGGCCGGGCTGGAACTTCGGAGAGACACTCTTTATATCGTTCCTCAACGCAGGCTGCATGGACTGGGAGGCAGCCACTGTTTGGAGGCCAAGGCCCTTCCGCCGGGGGTAGTGGAGGGAAGATTGGGCTGGGTGAGGAGATGCCTTAAGGTGGAGGTGGTGGAGGGGGTTGTCGACGTGGGTCTAGTGAAGGTGCTTCTTGATGGTGGGTCAGGCTGTGGGGAAGGTTGGGAGGAGTGGAGGGTTGGAAGCAAAGGGTTCTTAGTTGTGGCTAGGTGCGAGGAGGCAGCACTGGCTTGGGCGATGTCGTGTGTTGTAGTGGCGGAGGGAACCCTGTTCAGATTGAAGCCTTGGCCATTGCAGATGGGAACCTTCCCGAACCCTAGGGTTTGCAGGCTCAAGATGTGCCTCTTGGGATTGGGGGTTCCCATCATCCTCTACGATGAGATGGGGATTGCCTCTTTGGTTCGAAAATTTGGGTGCCTGGAGCAGGGGTCACAGTAGGTGCCTCTCTTACGGCCCTGGAGGCTATCGTCTGGGTTTCGAGCCTACAGACGGTGCCTGCTGTCGTCATGATCGAGCTCATCGGAGATCTCTTTCCGGTCCGAGTGCAGGTGCTACCGGAGCAGGGGAGTTTGGGATCATTGGTGGTGTCCAGCGTCGGTCGGTGCGATCTCAGTCTAGGGCAGCAGATGCCCTGTTGAGAGGTGGAAGATGATGGGAGCCAGGGGTTTCTTGGCGGCTCCCTATTCCTCCCGATGCCGGTCGAGTCTGACTTCATTCCCTTTTGCCCAAGGGAGGAATCTGAAATCGGCACACTAGAAGATGCCTCTCCAAATAAGGGAGACATTATACATGTGAGATGGGATCAAATCCCCCACTCTGGACCAAGAATAATACCTCTGCCTGATCAGCTGTGTCCATAGACCTCTCTTCCATCCCTAGCCTCCATATCCACTTGCATAATAAGGTCAAGTTGAAATCTCTAACATTCTTGATGCCCACACCTCCTACTTCTTTGCTCTTACAAACTCCACCCCAAGCAATGTCATGCCAATCTGTCCCATTGCTATCACTTCCATGCAAAAAAGATCTAGCCTGAATGGACTTCGATTTCTTTGCCACTGTCTTCGGGATTCTGAAAATAGAGAGGAAGTAGATCGACAAGTTGTCAAGCACGGATCTGCAAAGTACTATACGTCCTCCATAGGAGAGAAGCCTCGCCTTTCAACCTATTAGTCTGGACTCATACTTTTGCACCACCGATTACCAATCCCTATAGTGGAGCGACCCTGAGGACAAGGGAAGGCCAGATAAGAGAAAGGAAGCTCCCCAATGTGACACCCAAGGATAGACGTTGCACGCCTAGGAACTGACTCCTCCATGTTGATCCCTGCTATGTGACTCTTACCCCGCTAATATCTTGTATAATCTGGCATCAATCAATTGGTGTTCCTTATCCACTAGAAAGAGGATAGTGTCATCTGCATATTGAAGGTGCGCAATGCTACTCCTCGGGTGACTTGCTTGGAACTCTCTAATCACGCCTGGCGCCTATGCTCTCATTCACACCCTACTTAAAATTTGAGCCACCAGAACAAACAAAAGTGTAGATAAAGATTCTCCTGTCGGAGCCCTCTCTCACTGGGGAAGTAGGTAGAGGGTTGCCCATTAATGAGCACAACAAAGGAAGCAGAAGAGATCCACTGGTATCCAGGAAATTCACGAATGATGAAAGCCCATCTTAGCAAGCACATGCAGGAGACAATTCTAGTTCACTGTGTCCTACGCCTTCTCAAAATCTAGTTTGAGGGCCACTCCCCTCTTCCTTTGTTGTTTCATAGCATACAAACACTCATGAGCAACAAGAAAGTTCTCCTAGATGTACTTCCCCTTGATAAAAGCCCCTTGTTGTCCACTGACAAAGCCATCAATAACCTTCTCTAATCTCTTGGCTATTGCGACAATTTTGTAGGTGCTATTCAACAAGCAAATGGGTCTAAAATCAACCCACTCTTGTGCACCCTTCTTTTTAGGGATCAAGTTAGAAGGGTTTTGTTAAGATCCCTCAAATGGGCCTGTGATGAGGACACTAGAGCGCAGATCCGGTTCGACCCGACTTGCATTTACTGTCGTCGGAGGCCTTCAGTAGCGACATTGGCATCTCTTTGGCTTGATGATGATCATTTAGTAGTGGATTGATGTATTTTTTATTGATTAGTTTAGTCATTTGTGTAGTTGAGAGGCCCATTAGAGTCTTTTCATTTATTATGCATTTTTCAGTGTAATTTTGCACTATTTTATGGTCTTAGGGGTATTTTGATCATATGTACGAGAGGAGAACCATTAGGGTTCCATCTCTATAAATAATGATATAATATCAATTTTGTAGAGTTAATGAAGATTTGGAAGGTTTTGAGATTGCAGTCATCATCTTCTTCCTCCCATCTTTGAAACAATAGACCCCTAAACCATCATCCAGTGGAGATCCTTCTACTTCGTCTGCCCCTAGGGGAATGGGAGTCGATACGAAGTCAAAGACCTGACATAGTTGAGCGCACTTCTCTGCCAGCTAGTTGATGTAGCGCGCGGGAGCGTGCTAGACCCTAGTTGTCTTGGAATGATGAGAAGATGACACACTAAACTTACCTAAACCTAGACTCGACTCTACACTACTATGTACAAGGGGAATGTGTAAATGGGGGTTCAAGGTGGAAAGTGTCAGCGCTTGGCTGAGGGATCTAGGCTCCACGGAGGAGGTTTCTTCAATAGTGAGCTCACACTCCTACCTTTAGAAATCAACATTTTTTTTTGTGGTCATGGCCGAATTTGCACACAACATGCATTGACTGCTCCATGACGGATAGGTAAGGAGTGGAGGAAAAGAAGGATGAAATAGAAATGGAATGAAGCAGACATGAGTTGGCTTATCTAATGCTAAGAAGATGCCTATAGGTGAGGCATTGTCCAAAGGTTTGTCCAAGTGGAATAGATAGAGGAGCCCGAAGTCCTCTTCGAGCAATTGATTTTGGGGAGTTTCTTTTTGGTTGATCCCATGGCTTTCACTAGTCTCAATCTGAGTCCCTGGCTGTATTGGGCCTTTGACAAAGTGGTCATAAAGATTCCCCCTAGCTTGGGTGATTTTAGATGTCTGTTCAGCTGAATATCCTAATCTGGTGTAGCTTTCGAAGACCTTGAGCCTCGTTCTTTGAATTGGACATTGTTCGTACTAACCTAAACCATTACCCATCATAAAACCCATTCTTGCCATTATCTCCCATCCTTTTCCTAATGGGATATTGGAGTGACTTGTTTGACATAGTGCTGCCAGCCCCACGGCACCCGATATAGATGGGACAAGTTTCTTTCCCTTTTTTGGGATGGTCATGAAGGGAATTTATTCGGATGTAATGACATTGAGGGTTTCCACCAACGGGATGCTCTTAATTTTGATCACTCTTCCATTGTGGGGGAACTTGAAACACTAATGGGTAGTTGATGGGATCCCCAATATTTGTTCAATCCAAGGTCCCCCTAAGATGGCTTTGTATCTTGGGTCGACATCTAGGACAAAGAAGTCTGAGGACATGACGACAAGACCTAGGCCGAGCTGTAAGGTTACCATGCCCTTAGCGCACCTTCTTGAGTTATCATATGTCGAGATGGTGGTGCACACCTCCTCCAAGTTCTCTTCCCATAATCCAATCCTTTCGATGGTTTTTATGGGACACACATTAATCAAATCTCCCGTATCAATCAAGGTGGAATCCACCCTAACTCCATTGAGAGTGACGGTGAGGCATAACGGGAGTGACCTACTCTCAGGTGGAGCCAAATCCTTGTCAGATAAGGAGATAGAGGGACCCTAGGTGATGGATAGGATGGCGTCGGTCACACCGCTAGTTGAGAGATCCTCATTAACATTGATCTTTTGCAAGAACTAAAGCAAGGTGAATTGATGAGAAGGAGACCTCTTAATGAGCTGTAGAATGGAAACCTTTGCTGGTGTCCTATCCAAATGTTAAAGAATGTCATACTCCTCTAGAGGAGTCTAGGAGTTGACCCCTTCCTCAAGCTGGAGTTGCCATATTGCTTGCTTGCTTGCACAATTAAACCCCATTTCCATTTTACAAAATGAGCATTGTTTGCACGTATTCCTTCAGCCCTGAGGGTTCTTCTACTTTGGCGATTAATCAAGGGTTGTCCTTCTTCCAGAAGGGCATAATTAATACCAAAGCCTTTATGGTATGGCAGACTTTGGGTCCCGACACGATCACCCACTATTATCTGATAAGTCAGATGGTGCACACAATAAACTTGTCACTCAGTGACTGACACACCTATACAATAAATAAATAGATCAAATAAACCCAACAAACCCCAATTAATTTTTTTTTGATCCCACTAATTGGCACGCTTGGTGGGACTAAGTCTCCCTTCATCTTTCTACCAAGGTAGAAGGCCCTAGGCCTTCCCCAAAAATATTGATTGTTTGCTCATTTTGCTTTGAAGGAAACAATGGCTTGCGGACTTGCTGCACTTACCTTCGGCCCTCAAGTGGTCGCTGCCCACGCGGAACACGGGTACCTGGCGGTGCCCACAATGTTCAGAACTCTGCCACCAGTGGTGGGGTTCCCCAATTTTCTTGGAGTCGCCTTCGTCGACCTATTGTAGGTTGAGGAAGAAGAACCTAACAAGACTATCACGGCCAAGGCCGTGGCTTTTTCAAGGGCAAATCTTCCCTGGAAGGCTACTCTGCCTCATCGCATCATCACCTACTTTGTCCACCACATGGACTACTGTAATGTCCCGGTCAATGACAAGACATCTGGGGGACAAAGAAGAATAAAAAAAAGAATTGTTGCTGTTCCCCAGGGTCGACTTTTGGCTTTCACAAAGTCTATAATGATTGGAGGTGTTCGAGTATATTTGAATGGCCGCAATGCTGAAGTTTTGCCGGACTGCATCGTCTTGGCAGTGCCTACATATAATGCCTTCTAGGCACTGGCAAGCCAGAAGGCCAATTTGGACAAGGACATTCAGGGAAAGCTAGCACTTAAGCTTCCAAAATTCAAACAAGTTTGGGTTCCCAAGAGGACCCGGGACCCAGCTTTGACCCCACAAGATTCAACTCCGACTATCAAGGACCCTAGGAGTGGGGGCAATAAAGTTGCATCAAAGGAAGAAGAGGTTGAGTGGAGGGTCTCTCCGCCTGCTCATAGGGTCTGTGCCAGACAGATTGATATTTTTTGATGTTCGACAAGATCAAATAGAGTTGCCAGATTGTCACGACTCTCCTACATGCCATCGAGTCAAGGATGATTGCTACCCCCTGCCCTCTCTCCAAGGTGCAATCAAGAAGAAATGACCAGAGTGGTCAAGAATTACTTCTGTGGCTTGGGAAGCTCTTCTCTAGGTCGACAGCGACTGCTCCACGCTGTCGACGCCTAAGAAAAAGAAGGAGGAGGAAAAGAAAGAAGAAGGATGGCATCACTCATACACGTCAATGAATGTGAAGATGGCTTGGTAGTCGAGTACTCTATAGCTTCTCCATAGCGGGAAGAAAATAAAAGGATATCAACATTTGAAAAATCAACCTTTCCGGGTCAATCCAAATGGAGAGTCTGGAGGCAAAGAAAAAGAATGCAAGTCTTCACTTGCAATATGGCAGGGGTGACCAACAAATATGAGGCCCTACCCGAAGAGCTAGAAGAATTGGCCAGGCTTGCTAATGCCGTTATACTCACACGGGCCCGTCACTCTTGACATGCCTTTATTTTTCATAACTTTCTTTTGATTTATATTGATTCTCATTCATTTGAAGAGCCATTATTGGCTAGATATTGTAATAAAACTCACTTTTAAGGGTCAAGACTGCCCTTATTTGAGACCTCTCCCATATTGGGGAGCACCTAGATTGGTCATCTCATCCATCAATCTCTTGCCCCGGCACTCGACTGAGCAAAGAAAATAAAAAGGTCTTTGTGCATACACAGAGTATGGCCAAAGCAGCAATGGTGTGCCTTAAAGTAGATCAGCTATGGCTCGCCGTGAAGTCTGTGAAAAATCCATGCTAAAAGGACACCCTTAATGATCGGGGAAGGAAATTCAGATTCCAAACACAGAGCTATTACCAGCCTAAGGATGCTACAGAAGCGAACTCATTTGACTAGACTTATCCTAACTAAGCCACTCAAACATGTTTGAGGAAATAGCATTATGACTATGCGCACGAATAATAAGTGTGATAATAATGATAACATATTCTTGCACAATATAAATGATATCTTGCATATCCATAGCATGAAAGCAGCGTCCAGAAGCGAAAGCTTGATCATCGAGCTTTGAGCAGCATGAGCTTTATTTTCCTTGCTTGACAGGACAAAAGAGAGAGGATAGCAAAGTGTAGAGATTCCTTGACACGAAGGAGTGATAGACAACACACTGTATGAAGAAGGGATAAAAGGAAGAGAGACGAGGGCTAGAACACTCTCGTTAAGGCACGTAGGCCCTGATAACAATAAATTAGATACAGAATGAACAAGGATTAATGGAGATCAAGGCGGACTAAAGCCTCGAAAATAGTAAGAGAAAGGGCGAAGACCCCGAAAGGGAGAGACAGAAGTAATAGAAAGATAATGGGGAGATTATGGCAAAGGAGAGGAAGAAGAAGAGTAACCATCTGACATGGTTGGAGAAGAAGAATTGCGGACATCCGACAAAGTCGGAGAAGAAGAATGATAGACATCTGATAGGGTTGGGGAAAGAGAATGGTAATCACCCGACAGGGTCGGGAAAAGAGAACGGTAATCACCCGACAAGGTTAGGGATGAATCAGAAGCAGAATCCAGATATGCCGGAGGGGAAGAATCAGGAGATGTCTCGAGATCGGGATGAAAGGACATAGGCCAAGGCAAAGAATTACAAGAATGTGGAAAACTCAGAGGCCCTGAATGAGAATAAGAAAAGTAGGGGTTCACGGACCCGAGAGGAGAGGAGAGAATTGTAGAGACAGAGTTAGAAGAGTGAAGATACACCACCCAAGGGTGGGAACCGAGCATAAGAAATGATGAGTGAAAAGGAGAAGAAGAAGTGGACCCCTGAGTGCACAAATGACGACCCTTAAACTTATGTCGCTACCTCTTCCAAGAGGAGATTTCTTGAAAATGGTACCTCCTAGCATGGACTTGGACCCTTGGGCCTCTTGTCTTGCAATATCTTCTCAAATAACGGGCCCACCTGGCAGACGGCCTAGCCCAATTGTGAACATGCATCTTCACTAGCGCGGTTGCCTCTAGACATCCACTGCTAACAATATGTGGACATTCTTGAACAGTTAACTCCTTAGATGGATGATCATCAAACCAGCCAATGGGAAGGCTCCACATCATGTACCAAGGTCTGCAGAATTGCTCTAAGAATCTCATATTGCACTCTTCAAATATCAAAGGTGCAGATCCACTCTTCCCTCTATAAATATGAAGTTTCTGCCACCTTGGAAGGGTTGGCCGAGCAATGCATTAATGTTACATTCTTTAGCTCATCCTAAGGAGAGAAGAGAGAAAGAAGAAGAGAGGAAGAAAAGAGTGAGCAGCCCTGAGCCCTCTATGAGGAAGATCTGAAAAGAAAGAGAAGATAGAAAGAGCAGTGAGCAGAACGAAGTGAGCAAGAGGGAACAAGAAGAAGAAGAGCGAGCCATGCCTGGATATATAGTCAAGTGCTTCCTTGGAAGCTACATTATGCTATGTTGAGGCTCTTTTCTTTTCATCATCATATCCTTGTGTGTGTGCTGTGTTTACAGCGTTGTCCAGTGCTCTGGTTGAGAGACTAGAAGTGTCACAGGTTGTGCTCAGCCGTGTGTGTGACTGGGGGGGTCTGTCCCTATGTTTTTACTACACTTGCAGCATGTTTTCTTCTTTGTTCTTGTGTGTGGCTGTGCGTGGGGCTCGTCCCCCTGGGGCTTGTCCCTGTGTGTTGCTCTCGTAGCGGCGTGAGGACCTTGTCCTCGTGAGGAGCTTGCTCCATGTCAAGTTGTGTATTAGTGGAAGCTATGTATCAGCGATCTTGGGACTATGTTCCCCTTTCAAGCTGTGTGTCAGCGGTGTTCAAGCTATTAGTCAGCATTTTTCAAGCTGTTAGTCAATGGGAAGCCTCACCGGGTTTGGTGAGGTGTAGACGTAGGTTGCGAGTTTGCAACCGAACCACCTTAAAAATATCTTGTGCAGTGGGCTGTGATTTGTGTGATTGCTCCATGCTTTCTATCCCCCTTCACAGGTTTGTGTGCTAGTTTCAACATATGTAATTCTAGTTATTCATCAATGCACACACAAGCATTTTGTTCATACACTTACCAAGAGTTTAATGAGATCCCTGCCCTCTAATGTAGCAGATCTCTCTAACTGGTGTTCTAACAGTGAGCCTGGGTCTACCTCATAATGAGGGTGCGTCAATCTCAACTATCTCCTAAACTTCAATCCCTTGACTCCTTGTACAAGGTGTCTTGCTGTACTATTCTGAACTATCCTCTGTGATCCGCTATGTGTTATGATTATGAGTTTCATTTGCATGTCAGCTATAGTTTGTGTTTTCATTAACTAGGTTTTTAATTGGGCAAAGTTTTTTGGAATGATCTATTCAACCCCCCCTTCTAGATCCGGTTGCACCCCAAGGGACCTAACAAATGGTGCAAAACTGTGGATGGCTCATTGGTTTACATGGGTAGCTTCTAAGTATTATTTTTACACAGAATGCATTGGCCTTTGTCTTTGGATCAACATTTGTTTGCCGAAGTACAGATGGAGCGAAGGAGGTATTCTCTATCTCTTTGTTATGTTTACACACTTGCATGCACATATATTTTTCATTATTAGTTTGTTTTAGGCATGGTGCTTTCACATGTGCAGCTGAAAATTTGTGTAGTCTAAAATACTTCTTGCATGTCACTTAAAGGCTATCTTTTTTCTTAAAAATATTAAAGAGGATCTACACTAAACTTTATTTACCATTATAAACCAAATAAACTCCAACATACTCAACCAATAAATCCAATGAACTTAAAAAAACTCAACAAAACTAATAAATCCTATAAATCCAATAAACTTAATAAACTTAACAAACTCAATGAATCCAACCAATCTAAACAAATACACCAATAAAAAGATCCCTTCTCTCAGACCTTCGATCTGAGTAAGGTTTGTTAATCCCGACATCTCCACGAGTTAGAGTGCATATTCTATTCTGGCATAGGCGTCACGTCCCTACCAAATTGGTTGACCTCGACATGATGTCGGGTCGACATCTGCATCCACACATTCTGTCCTTATTTCTAACCTTCCGTCGGAGCAAGGTTGGTTGACTTCGATATCTCATCAGGTTGACGTCAATATTTAGCCCGGGGTCTGGGCATCTCATACGTCTACATTTTGTGTTGCCCTTTCCTCAAGCATTTTGTCGAGGTAGGGCTCGTTGACCCCGATACAACGTCGGGTCAACATCTATAGCCTATACTCTTCCCTTGGCTTAGACCTCCCATCTCTGCCATGTTCATTAGCTTCGACATGACATCGAGTCAACACTTATCCTACATTATGCCATTGGCTTAGGCCTTACGCCTCAGTCAAGTTTGTTCGCTTTAACTTGACGTCAGGTCAACATTCATATTCCATGCTTCTCTTGGCTTAGGCCTCCCGTCTTGGCCAAGTTTGTTGGCTTTGACATGACGTTGGGTCAACACCCATATGCGATATTATTTCCTTGGCGTAGGCCTCATGTCTCTACCAAGTTTATTGACTTCGACATGATATCAAGTCAACACCTGTCTTATATTCTCCCCTTGGTCTAGGCCCCACGTCTCTGCCAAGTTTGTTAACTTTGACATGACATCGGTCAACATCTATATCCTATACTCTGCCCTTGGCTTAGGCCTCACACCTCTACCAAGTTCGTTGACTTCGACATGACGTTGAGCCAACACCTATCCTATATTCTGTCCTGGCCCAGACCTTGCGTCTCTCCCAGGTTGGTTGGTTTTGACATGATGTCGAGTCATCAACAGTACTCTATTTCTACCATTGTCTTGGGCAACTATCTAAGCAGCGTTTGTTGACTCCGACATCCCGTCAGGTCGACGTCCATGTTTTACCTTTGGCTCATGACCTTTCATCTAGCTAGAGAGCAAAAAGACCCTTTCACCTCTGGCTTAGACCTTCCATCCAACTAGAGAATAAAAAGACCCTTTTACCTTTGGCTCGTGACCTTTCGGTTAGCCAAAGAACAAAAGACCCTTTTACCTTCGGCTCGTGACCTTTCGTCTGGCCAAAGAACAAAAGACCCTTTTACTTTTGGCTCATGACCTTTCGTCTAGCTAGAGAACAAAAAGACCCTTTTACCTTTCGCTCGGGTTTTCCATCCGACCACAAGACAAAATGACCCATTTACCTTCGTTTCGGATCCTACCTCCAGTCGGAGAATGAAAAGACCCTTTTTTACATGTGGCTCTACCCTTCCATCAAATTAAACCAACAAACAAACCCTTCTGTCTTGGCATCATGGCATACCGTCTAGGCCAAGTTGTTCGGTATCATGTCTTTCTGCCTAAGGTGGTAAATATTCTTCCTCGGCATCATGACATGTCGTCTAGGTCAAGTGATGTTCTGCCAAGTAACAATCGGACATACATCAGGAGTAACCGCAGATGGAGCTGGTGAGACCATCTCTCTCCACCCACGATAAAATGTGCAAAGAAGTTAAAAAAAGAAGCATTATACTTATAAATAAAATTTTGGAAGAAAATTCGGCAGAGTCACCCATTAGTCGGGAGCGTCCGAGAACAACTGGGAACACATCCACACACTGAGGGACGGTCCCTAAAAAAAGAGCCATAGGTGATACACCAAGGCCAAGTGGACGATGGGGGATATTGGTTCCGAGGGCTAGCCTACTAGGAACCCCCTAAAGCCACTAAGGAATAAGGAGCAAGCCCCTGCTCGTAGCCCTCCACGGCGGTCACCATCTCGTCGTGGCGAACAAAGCCTCCACCGTATCTTGGCAGTGAATGATGCAACTGTCATCCACCATGGGAACTGGAGGAGCAAAGAAAAGGTGGGGGGGAAGGAAAAGAATCCCCACCGGCCAAGCCCTCACCGTCAAAGGGGGAAGGAAAGAGACTCCTCGTTGTTAGAGAAGGTGACCTAGCCACTGGTGAGATGGATTGGTGAGGAGAGGGAAGCTTGAAGGGTTTGAAAAAACCTCTGAAACCCCCGGGTTTAAAAGAAAAGAAAGGGGGGAGGTGAGTCAGTGGAGTCCTTACCGACTCACTACCCTGCCTTCTAGGCAGGTGCGCCACCGACTCAGGAGCGTCACCGACTCAGAGGCTCACCTGATCAAGCCCAGGGCGCCACCGATTCAAGGCTGATGCCCCGCCGAATCAACAATTTGAGCCGTGTCACAGACTCGAAAGGTCAAATGAGGTGGGCCCCACTTTCAAGGTCAATAAAGCAAGCACATCTGCAGACCCCGCTCTGTTCATCCCTCACTCACGATGTCAGCAACTGGGGAGCATTTGTTGACACCTAAAATATGAACGGGTAATAACTATATTCCCAGAATAGTCAACTAAAAGTCAAAGATGGGTCCACTCGACCGTTTAAGCCTAAGGTCATCTCACAAGAAGTACCGGGGCCCCATCTCTCATCATCTCTAGGTGACACACCCTCCACAGCTCACTAAGGCCAAATAATGGTCAGTGCTAATGAACCCGGCAATGACATCAATCGTGCCAGAAATTTCTCCACACCCTGTCCAAGTTGGACAAGAATGTACCAGGTGATCATCTACTAGACAAAGAACATTTCTTGAGATGAAGAGTAGCCCCCGGGTACTCAAAATGGGGAGCCGAAGGCCGAATTAGCGGAGAACTGAAAAAGTTGTTCAAGGTGCCCGAAATGCCGAAGTGGTCCGTGAAAGGCCGAAAAGACGTCCGACAAGGGCGAGAATACTTCGAGGGGTGGCCCACTCGACAAAGAACCCCACATGGCTCTAAAGCAAGCGCGGTAGCCCAAATTGTCGTGCTGAAGGCCGAATCAGGGTAAAACCTAGGAAAATCGATAAGGGTTCGGCACATGCCGGAAAACACCGAAAACTCAAAATCAGGACTTTAAAGTGCATTCTGGAGCCATAGGATCAGTCCTAATGATACTATGAGTCACGACCTCGCGACGGGTCGATTCTGACATAAAATGCCAAAATTATGAAACTACCCCTCAGTGAGTCGGTGGTGCCTTCACTGAGATATAAAATCCTACTGAGCTTTTAGCTCACCCTACGTTTTGGTTGATTATTACAGGAAATGAAAATGATCAAGGGAATGGCCAAGAATGAGAGAGTCATTTTCTTTTTACCTAGGTTTATGTAGGTCATTAAGTGTTTTTACAAGAATATTGTATTTTGAATTTGGAAGTTGTAATTGTCTTTGTAGCTTATCAATTAGAGTTGTAAACTTCATTTTGATGAAATAAAAGTATCATTTTCCCATTCATGTCAGATTTTAGAAATGAAATTATACTTGCTCTGATCGACACGCTAGTTTACGACTCGTCGCGCTCCAGATTTTTCGTGTCGGGACGTGACACGTGCTATCTCCTCCTCCTCTACACGATGGTGTATCGCTCCCCTGCTTAGTAGCTCCAACTCCTCATGGAGGTGGGCCACCTCTACCGCCTTTGCTCGGCATCGCTCCTCCTCGTTCACTGCCGCAGTTAGCTCTCTCATCTGCATAAGCATTCATCATGTTCAGCCAATTGCCTTATCAAAACATTTAGTGGAAAGGAAGTCGGTCGATTTGCTTACCCTCTCTGTGAGAGTGGCCTCGGCCTCCTCAGCCCGAGCAACTGCCCATGCTAAGTCGGCATCCCACTCAGCTCGGCCTCCCGCTGGCTGGGAGGAAGAAGATGGGGCATCTGGTCCCTATCGCTGTGCTCCCTCAGCACACTGCATTTTAAAGGGGTCAAGTCAGTCAGTCCATAACCATTTGCATTTTAAGTCTAGGATAACTAAAACTCACTAGAAGCTCTAGTGCACGCTGGAACTCATCCCTTTACTACACGGTGCAGTGGAGGAGACCCTGGAGCTCCACTATCTATCCCTAGGGGTCTAGCTGCATGTTGCAAGTCCAGGTGTCAGTACATTAGGAATTACTAGAAAGCTTAAGTTTAGAAAGTCGTACCGATCATCGAGCGCCGTGAAACACCTAGTCTCCGTATCTCTTGGCGTAGGCCTTTAGGTAGACCTCATCATTGGTAGCTCAGGCTTTCACCTCCCGGCCTCTCCGTGACCAGTCACGCACCTACTCGATCGCCCGGGTGATCCAGTCGATCTCGCTGCTCAGTCCCTTCGAGGACCGTCCCACGCACTCGTCGTCTCTGGCATGGAACTCCACCTCTGGCTGGTGGATGCCCCTGGTCCTCATGATCAGGCGGTAGTGAAGTGGCTCTATGACACTCATGCAATGCAGCCACACATCCCGTCCCGCATAAGCCTGGGCCACCTCTACCCAGGGCTGTCCCTCGTGACCCTCATCACGGTACGGTGTCCAACGCACCTGAAAGGGCAGGCATTAGGGTCAAGTGTCAACATTTAGAAGCATTTTAAGTGCATTTAGAAAGCTTAAGTCTAGAGTCTTACCGATGCATAGGATAATGTGTCCATGTCATCTTGGATCGCCAGTGCTAAGCGTCGCAGCGACCCGGTGTCCCGAACTGCCATCCATTGCCTTGTGATGGGTATCCCAGTCTAGATGTACCTCCTTTCCCCACCCTAGGCTGGGGACGTATAGGCAGCTCCATACCTGCATTGATGATCATGAGCATAATCATAAGCATAAGCATTCAAAGTAGAGCATTTTACCTAAAGCAAAGGCGAGAAGCCGCCAAACCCAATGACTTCTATGGACTGACACATTGGCTATTAAAGCCTTATAATTGCACACCCAATTGAACATGGACGTAAATACAAGTCACAGGACATAAAGGTAAAATAAAATACTAGTGTCCCACATATAAAAACTCAATGCTCGGGTGGGGACTCCATGCTGTCGTCCAACCACAGAGAGGCCGGAGTCGCTCGAGTTGTACTGCGTGTTTGATATCGGCGACTGGCTCTCATGTCCTCACCAACCCTCCTGGCTGGCTATCCAGGGAAGGTTAGCCTATCGAACACCGAGATCCTCGGTGTAGTTTCTTCATGGAGGGATGGTCCACAAGAAATAGACCCTTCATCTGTGATTCCTTCTGGGTTGACTTGTCCTCCCCGATCTTTGTTTTCTGTAACATTCATGGCCTTTAAGAGCCGTTGCGTCCCTTGAGGGGTGTTCCCGAGGCCCCCAAAATATCCTTAGACTGCCTGGGTAATATCATCTTGTCTATCTATGGGGCAAAGTGTTGATGGTGACATCATGTGTTGAGCCAACGGCCTGTAAGCGAGCCGCCGTTGTTTGGCTATCTTGCTGCATCTTCTACTATAAGCATAAACATTCATCTACTGGCCATAGGCCCGGAAGGCTAGTCTGCGAGGTGTTGGAGCTGGAACCTCAATTCTTTCTTCTTCTTCTTCTTCTTCTTTTCTATCGTATCTATTATCTTGAGCAGGTTCTGGTTGGGTAGTAGACAGGGCCCGCATCCACTTAGGCACCCACACTTGTTTAAACTTTGTTAGCTTCAAGGCCAAACCTCCCCTTGATCCGGACTTCACACGGTTCATCCTGTCTTTAGCCAGTGCTTGAAACGAATTCTGCACCGGTACATTTGCAACCACCCTATCGGGTGCAATTCTGGCCTGTAGGCCATTTAGAAATAGACGAACGCCTCCGATCAGAATGGACTTTCCCGATGTTGACAGCCGGCCTTGCAGTACACTGGCATTCTTTTTGGCTGCCCTCCTCGCTGCCAGTGAGAGCTTCTTGTTGTGGGAAGCGCAAGAGTAGATATGGTGGATGTAGCAGCCTGCCGCAGCAATGTCGGTTGTGGTCACCTCTGTAGCAACGACCGGCTCCATCTCCTGGACACCCAGGAGCTCGATGAAGGCTACCCCCAAAAAGTTGGGGAAGTCAACTACCGACAGGTGTTGGAACCATGGTTTTGATGATGCCACACTATGAATCATGTTGAGATAGAAGTGAATAAATATTGATTGCTTGAGTTAACAATTCAGTTCACAAGTATAAATGTCATACAGATTAATGCATATAAGTCACTGGTCATTTATCTTCTAAGTGTCATAAATCAAGGTCGATGCACATGTAGGCACTTAGTCAGATAAGGTCGATGCACACTCACAGTTGTAGCTAATAAGGTCAATGTACATTCATGGTTGAAGTATAGAAGGTCGATGCACATTCTTGTTTGAAACCTGTCAGGTCGATGCAGCTATGTATCACACTGAACATAAGGTTGATGCACATTTGTGCTTACAGCCTGTCAGGTCGATGCACATACTCGCATGTAGTCAGTTAGGTCGGTGCATGTATATACTAGTAGTGTATAGGTCGGTGCACTAGTGAACCTTGTGTTCAGAGAATGTACATGTATAGGCGGGACGAAGCCCCCAAAAATGAACCTCCCAGAAAACCTATACAACAAAACACACACCAGGAAGGCGTGGAAGAACTAGCCCCCCAAACAGCCAAAAAGAATGGAAACATCCAAGTTCAGATTAGTGAGAGTAACCGCCCATTCCTTAACTCTAGCCCAGACAAAATCAACAAGAGAATCCTCGGCGCGCAACTCCCTTCTAAAAATAGGGTGATTCTGCTCTCCCCACAGCACCCATAAAGTGGCGTGAAGGATAAGCCACCACACCGTCCTATCTAATTTGAGGGCCAAGGCCTGTCCCACTCCCGAAGCAAGCCGCGAACCTCACTCCGCAGGTTGACGATGTAGCTGGCCCTCCGAGCAATCTCCACCCACACCCCCTGAGAGTAGGGGCAACCAACAAAAAAGTGGTCGACGGACTCATCAATGGCGCCACATAGACAGCAAGTAGAGTCCACCTCCGATCGAAAACAAGAGAGCCTGTCCCGGGTGGAGAACCTCCCATGGGAGATTTTCCAAACCAAGAGTTTAACCTTGAGAGGGCTCTTTGGTCTCCACACCTAATCATGGAAGCCATGACGCATGCCACCATCAGAGATAACAGTATAGGCTGACTTGACAGTGAAAGAGCCTTTCTTCTCCCACCTCCAAGACCACTCATCCTCTCCTGCCCGAACGTGGAAGAGAGAAGAAAAGCAAGAAAACTCTGGAGCTGCTCCAACTCCTCATGCCTAAATGTACGTCTGAAGGTTGGAGCACAGGAGCCACCCGAACTGAGCTGATCATAAGCCCGAGCCACAGTGCCACGTGGCGCCGCCGCAATTGCAAAGAGGCTAGGAAACAAGCACTTCAAAGGGGCGTCCCCACACCACTTGTCCTTCCAGAAGAGGCACTTATGGCCATCTCCCAGTTGAACTCAAACACTGGCGACGAGAAAATCCCTGCAAGAGAAGATATCCCGCCAGAGAGGAGACGTCCTGCGGTGTGGAGAATGAGCCAAGTCCCAAACCCTCCTCGACAGGAAGTAACGTTGCCTAATAACTTGAGAGCACAGCCTCTCCTCTCCACACCCCAACCTCCATAACCATTTGAATAAAAGAGCCCTATTGAAGTATCTAACATTCTTCAGCCCCAGACCTCCTTAAGCATTGCTAGTGGTCAGTCTTCCCCAAGCAATATCATGCCATCCCCTGCACCGGCCCCCACTGCCATGCCAGAAGAATTTGCACTGAATAGAATCAAGCTTCCTGACCACTGTGCTAGGAATGCGGAACATCGAGAGAAAATAAGTAGGGAGACTGTCCAATATCGAGCTGCACAAACTCAACTGGCCACAAAAGATAATAGTTTAACTTTCCATACAGCCAACCTAGTCTCATATCTCTTAATAATGGTAGCCAGTCAGCACATCTAAGGACGCTCGAGGAAAGAGGAAGGGCCAGGTAAGAAAAATGGAACTCCCCAATGGGGCAGCCCAACAAAGTGATCGCCCTCAATAGAGCTCTTTCCTCCATGTTCACCCCCACTTGAAGACTTTCACTAAAATTAATCTTCAGGCCGGTGACTTCCTCCAAGAGTTCTAACAGGAGCCTAGCCAGAGAAGGGTGCTATCTACCCTCATCAGCCCAATTTTTATGTAGTATAGTGATCAGAATTGCGTTTTTAATTGGCATGTCTAGTTAGGGTTCCAGTGACCTTTTCTTTCATCTTAAATCGATCTAAAGGTATGATTCTTACAGGCTAAACATTAATTAAATGTATCCATGTTGTGCGGTTTTCATCCTCTTTCCATTAATAGCAAAATGCCCAAATTTTATGGATTATACCACGAGTTATGGTGATTTTTCTTAAGGCCTGTCAAGGTTCGCTAGAGCGGGACACAATCTCTAGATAGCAGTTCACCAAAAATCGCTACCTAGAAGGCACGGTCTTGTGATAGACCACTTCTTGCCAGTCATGGAAATTTTAATTTTTGGTCAAAATTGCGTGAATGCGGTCGTTGACCAATTGCTACCATCAGGTAGCAGTTCTCTCCTGACCACAGTCATAGCTATGATTCCTGTTAGAACGATGTGCTTTCCTTGTACTTTATCCTATGTAGACAGTAAGTTCTAGGGCTAGAAACAGATGTAATAATTAGGGCTTTATGAAACAATGTTAATTCTAAAGTTTATTCACAACTTGGTCCCTTGATTATCATTATTATCTCATGATTGTACCCTACAAACTAGTATATTAAACACAACGTTACCTGTTCTTAACCATGATAAATCTTGCAATATACTTGTTGTTATTGATTAAATTGTTAGGTTGTTTGAGGGTCATGCCACTCTAGTGGTAATGGCTCACCGTTCATTCCTATTTTATGCATTTTTCACACCTTTAATCTTGTGATAACTGGGACTCTTTGTGGGATACTACTTCCGTCGAACTAGGACCGCTATCACGAGGCCTCCGTAAGATTCTGTGAGCCTGGGATTCCTACTAGGACACTGAGCAGGTTATACCCTAAAAGCTTGTACCCACCGATGCGATCGGATTTCATGTTGGGCAGTCTACCCAGTCTCGACCAGAACGTGGCCCTTCAAGAACCACTACCTAGAGGTAGTGGCTAGGGAGAGACCGCGTTATGCTTTCTGATCGCGCCTATGTGCTAGTTTGCCCAGTCGACTGCACCTTGTTCCAAGTCGACTTAGCCCTAATTATGTTGACCTATGCCTCGTCAAATGACCATGGTTAGGTAGACTGAACTCTATTTCACCCCAGCCATGCCCCAAGGTCAACTGGGGTTCTTGTTTTGGTCGATTGAACTCTTTGCCTTGTCGGCTCTGCTAGCGATTCCTCTTGAACCGCTATCATCAAGTAGAGGTTCCCAAAATACCATGTTCTTCTTCCCTACTTGTGTGCGTTGACCTGTTGATTCATTGAGTTGACAGAAGCCTGATAGCAGTTCGGTCTAGGCCACTTTCTCCGTGTAGCGTTTCTATGCTGACCGCGTCCTGTTCCCAGAATCCATTTTTCGTGATTTTTGGGTGCCTGTCAAAGAGGTAGCCCTTCAGGTTACTACCCAGTCCTGGTCATGATCCCCTTTAGTGAATCTTGGTTTCCAAGTCATATTCTTGTGACTTATCAAGTGATATCTTGCTATGGAATGACCCTTGATCTTAGAGCTTGGTTACATGCACTTAACCTTAGAATTCCTAGCTAAATCAATGAATATCTAGATATTACTTGGGATCATTGATCTATCTTTCAATACTAATTGAGATATTCCAGCCAACGTCTTTGTCTCATATTCAATTCCCTTTGAGAGAAGAGATACTTGAGACTCTTGTGATCGGAGTACACGGTTAACTGTTCTCCATAGAGATAGTGTCTCCAGATCTTTAATGCAAACACTACCGCGGCCAACTCTAGGTCATGGACTGGGTAGTTCTCCTCATGCTTCTTCAGTTGTCGGGAAGAGTAAGCTATAACTCTTCCTTGTTGCTTCACGACACACCCGAGGCCAATGTCGGATGCATCCGTATATACCTCGAACTTCACTCCTTCAACTAGTAAGGCCAAGATTGGGGTAGTAGTTAAGTGATCTTTTAGAGCTTGAAAGCTTCATTCGTAATCTTCACTCCATTCATAGCGAACCTCCTTGCAAGTTAGCCTAGTAAGAGGCACGACGATCTTAGAGAAGTCCTTAATAAATCACCTGTAGTAGCCTGCAAGACCCAAGAAACTTTGGATCTGGCTAGCATTATTTGGTGTTTCCCAATTCATTATAGCTTCTACTTTTGATGGATCTATTGATATCCCATCCTTGGAGATTACATGTCCTAAGAAGGACATTTCTTCAAGCCAAAACTCGCATTTGCTGAGCATTGCATATAGTTGATTCAACCTCAATATCTGTAATGCAATTCTCTAAGGCTCTTCATATTCCTCCTTCATCTTTGAATAAATTAATATGTCATCAATAAAGACCACTACAAATTGATCCAGATGAGGCCGAAATATGCTATTCATTAACTACATAAAGACTACAGAGGCATTCGTTAGTCCAAAAGGCATAATAACAAATTCGTAGTGCCCATACCTGCTCCTGAACGCAGTCTTATGAATGTCCTCATCTTTTATCCTTAGTTGGTGATATCTTGACCTAAGATCAATCTTCAAAAAATACTTCAATCCAGATATCTGATCAAATAATTCATTGATTCTTGGCAGTGGATACTTGTTCTTGATAGTGAGGTGATTCAGCTATTGATAGTCGATGCATAATCTCATTAAACTATCCTTCTTCTTTAAAAATAGTACGGGCGCTCCCCACGTGGAAGTGCTCGGTCTGATAAATCCTTTCTTCAAAAGTTTCATCAATTGCTCCTTTAATTCCTTGAGCTCGACAGGGGACATCCTATAAGGTGCCTTAGAAACAAGCCCAGCACTAGGGACCAGGTCGATAGTGAAGGCCACTTCTCCTTGTAGGGATAGTCCAGGCAGATCCTCTAGAAATATGTCTGAAAACTCCTGAACCACTGGGATGTCTTCTGTCTTGGGCTCCTTAGCTTCTTTTATGGTGACAAAAGCAAGGAAAGATGCACACCCTTTCCTTATTAGCTTACTAGCTCGAAGAGCCAAAATAAGAGGTGACTTGTTCCGACTCTTAGGGCTAGCATAGACAAGTTCCGGGAACTCCTTAAAGGTTACCTTGCCTTCACGACAATCAACAATTACCTGGTGTGTAGATAGCCAATCGGCTCCTAATATGACATCATATCCTTTCAAGTCTAGGTAGTTTAAATCTACAGGTAAATTCTTCCCTTTCACCATCACTTCACAATTAGAATAATGGTGCGAGATCTCAGATTCATTTCCGAGAGGGGTTGCAATTACTAGATCTATCCACTCCGGTGTGTCTATTTGCGAAAAAGGGGGTTGATCTATTCACCCCTCCCCTCTAGATCCGCCATTTCCACACATCACGTGATATCAAAGCCAATCTCTCATACAAGGGTCCAACAACCTTGAGAGAAATGGTGGATTGGCATCAAGGGGTCAAATGTCTAAGGGCCATTCTGTTAGCAAGCCACCCTTCTATTCTATTAGCAGGCCACCCTTCTTCATAGGTACTAATTATCTTTACTGGAAAAATCACATGTAGGTCTTCATTCAGGCATAAGACTATGAGATGTGGAAGGTGGTGAGCAAAGGTCCCTACGAGCTACCTGAGGATGAAGAGCTTTGGACTAAGGAGAAGATAAGAAGATCTACACTCAACTGGGGTGCTAAGCATTTAATGCAATACTCTCTACATCCAGTAGAGTTCTCAAGAGTGTCTACATGTACCACTACCAAAGAGATGTGGGATAGATTAGAGGTAATCTATGAAGGCGCAACTCAGGTACATGAGACAAAGGCCAACCTACTCATCACAGAATATGAGATGTTTAGGATTAAGCCTGAAGAATCTATTTTACAAATGTACACTCGACTATCTCTGCTCATTAACAGTCTGGCTGAGTTAGGGAAGACTTATTCAGAGAAGGAAATAGTAAGAAAAATTGTAAAGTCACTAACTCCAGCCTGGCACATGAAGGCAACTATTGTAGAAGAGTCAAAAGACCTCTCAACAACCAAGGTGGACGAACTCATAGGGTCTCTTATGACCTATGAGATAAAGTTGAAAAATAGGGAAGTCGAAGTAAGGAAGAAAAAGCCCTTGGCTCTAAAGGCTGAACCAAGCAATCAAGCTACTTCCGAGGAAGGTGAGACTTCTTGTAGTTAGCAAGATGAAGATCAAGTTGCCTTGCTCACTTGTAGGTTCAGAAACTTTTTGAAAAATGAAGGTAAAAGCTTCAGGAAATGGAAGCCTCAGGTAAAGAAAGATTACAGATCTAAACCTGAAAATTTAAACAAATCTGACAGAGTTGTTTGCTATTCTTGCAACAAACTAGGGCATATCTGAACTGACTGTCCTGAAAGAGTAAAGAATGCCTCCAAGAAATTGAAAGGGGAGAAGCAAAATAAAGCCATGATATGTACATGGAGTGATGAGGAAAGAGGAAGATGGAACAAGCTCCTCAAAGGATGAAACTGAAGACATTTGCCTCATGGCAAATAAGGATGAAGAATCTGAGGTACGTTCCCCTTTTTAGCATTTTTCAATTACTGATTGGGAAGAAGCCTACATTGAGCTTATGGAAAAATATGACATGTACAAAAAGGAAAATAAGGCCTTGAAAAAGAAAATTAATCAAATTGTGCATGATCACGGCTTAAGTGATACAACTGCTTCACTAAAATCTGAAATTGAAGATTTGAAGAAAATGATTGAGGACATGCATTGACACCTATTTTTGCCTATGAGTTGAGTCATTCTCTTACCTTTATTTTTGATGCCTCAAGTTGTCCATTACTTATTTGGGTCATTTTTAGACATTTCTTTGGGCTTATTTTATGGGTACTTGATCCCTGGCTGGGCTAGCTCTCGAATTTGGGCTTAATGGGCTTTGATTTAACTTGGTCTTTTAGGGTAAGTAGGTTTATTTACCAACCCCTCCCCTTCTAGCTCACCTTCCGCATTGTTTATCAACCTCGCCCTTAGGCGGGAGTTTAATAGCCGCCGCCAATTTTGCCAGGGCGTCGGCCTAGGCATTACTACTTCTGGGAACATGATCTATTTTGAAGAAATAGAACTTCTGGGTCTGTCGGGTGATGACAACATGGTATCGAACCAACTCTGACTTCTACACATCATAGATGCCGAGGACCTATTGGACTATCAGCTGAGAGTCCTCGTAGGCTTTGAGGCATTTGACGCCCATGTCGAGAGCCATCTAGAGCCTGATGATTAGAGCTTCATTTTCAACTTCATTGTTGGTCATAGCTTTCATGAGGGCATATAAGTTGTACAGAACTCCACCCTGATGAGTCAGGAAGATGATTCAGGCACTTGCCGTGACACCTGAGCTAAGGTTACTCTGACTAGTGCCTCAGGAAGCACCATCGAAGTCTAGCTCCCAGCAAGGTAAATTGGTTGTGAGGGCATCTTACAGCCAGTAATGCAAGACATCTCCACTCTGTTTGACCCGTTGTTGTGGTTGAAGAGTAAGGGACTCCTTGTCTGGGAGCTCTGCGTTGAAGGGTGAATCGTCCGGTACTGGATGGGCTGCCAAGAATTCAGCCATGCCCTGCCCCTTTATTACTTCTCTAGGGACATAGGTAATGTCATACTCCATTAATAGGAGAGCCTATTTCCCTGATCGACCTAAAAGAATGGGCTGCTTAAGGAGAAACTTGAGAGGATCGTGCTTGGATATAAGCTCGACCCGATAGGACAAGAGGTAGTGCAGCAACTTCTTGACGGTGAATACCAATGCCAAGCAGACTTTCTCCTTGGGGGAGTAGCGGTGCTTAGCACCGATCAATTTTCATCTGAGGTAGTAGAGTGGTTGCTCTTTACATTCTTCATTGATTTGTGCCAACAGAGTCCCCAATGAGGCGTCCATGGTGGTGATGTAGAGTATGAGGGGTTTACCCTTGACCAGTGCCCCCAGGACTGGAGGAGTGACGAGGTACTCCTTGATCTGCTCGAAAGTCCCCTGGCATTTTGAGTCCCATATAAAGGGAGCATCTTTCTTCATCAGCTTACTGAAAGGCGTGCATCGACTGGAGAGGTTGGAGATGAACCTTCAAATGTAGGTCAACCTACCCTGGACTGACCTGGGCTCAGTGAGGTTGCTGGGTGGTGGTAGCTCTCGGATCGCTTTGATCTTGCTGGGGTCCACCTCGATTCCTCGGTATCGAACGATAAAGTCGAGAAACTTGCCACTGGATATCTCGAAGGCACATTTCATAGGGTTCATTTTGAGCCTATATTGTCGAAGACACTCAAAGACCTGGCGTAGATCCCGTAGATGGTCTTCCCATCGCTTAGTTTTGACGATGAGGTCGTCAACGTAGCATTCGACGATGTTGTGTAGCATCTTGTCGAAGATTTTAGTCATGGCCCTCTAGTATGTAGCACCAACGTTCTTCAAACCAAAGGGCATGCGTTTGTAGTTGAAGATCCCTTTGGGGGACCTGAAGGCCGTGTGGTTCGTCTTTGAGGGACATCCAGATCTGGTTGTAGCCGGATGACCCGTCCATGAAAGAAAGGGCTTCATGTCCGGTGGTCATGTCGACCATGGTTTCCTCCCCGGGCTCTCTAGGGCTTATTGCTGCAGTGTGCCATGTGGAGAGAAGAGAAGCGTGCCTCATTGTTCGTTTGTCATCTTCCCGTGCCGTGGGCCACGAGGAGAGGATTTGTTCTTGCCCGTGCTGCGCGATACACGTGCGTGGGACTTCTTCGGCGGTATGTACAGCGTCCTTTGCATCTCCCTCTTCTTGCTACAGGGTTTTCTCTATTCACGTCGGGCGTCCTAGGGACAAAAACCCTCCCCTTTTTGTAGGGTTTCACTCCAAATCACGCGATCCTAACAATCGTGGTGGTCTAATCAGGATTTCATCCACCTTGCTTGCTGCGAAGGCTCCATCATTGCAGAAATAGGTGGGCTACGAAGCCCCGATGTGTGGAAAATATCCCACGGAGCGGCGATACGTCGGATATTGAGCCCCGACCAATGCAATGGTATTATCCCGATTTATCTGAAATAAATAGTAGGTGCAACAAATGCCCTCCACGGGACATCCGTCAAAGCCGAAGGCGGGGGCGGGTGGCCCGTGTCTTTTATGGCTTTTGTTTTGTTAACCCTCGAGTCCATTGACATAATGGGGCTTTGTAGGACTGCTCAATACTTTTATTGCTGTCCATATGCTGATTTAGTCTTTGATTGAGCTCTGTTACTCATCTTTGCCTCCTTGGTCTTGGCTTTTGCAGCTCCTGTAAACATGACTCGCCCAAGCAGAAGCAGAGAGACATCTCGGAGGCCTAGAGTCGGGGGCTCTAATGACCACTATGTGCGGAGGACGGATAGACCCATGCTGTCATTCGCTCCTCGCAGCATTAGCTTGGAGGGTTTTGACGCGGTGGACCGCGGATTTACTTGGGTCGGTGAGGGGCCGATTGAGGAGACTGCTGCCGCTGAAGGTGTTGTTGATGGCTCTCGTATTATGAGGAGACAGGGAGTCTATGTATATGACCGCTCAGGACGATATCCATCCCATTTTCCACTGGATCGGCATCTCATGTCTTTTATCCAGAGTTTTGTGCCTCTTGGTGTGGAGACTGATGATTCCCACTTGTCAGGAGAGAGGCGTCGTCTAGAGCGGGCTATATTGCTTGGGAGGGACAACATGCAAGGCACCTGTACCTTTTTCTATCCGAGCTTCCCTGAGGGCTTTGTGCGACAGAGGCAGTACCTTAATCAGAAGAGTCTGGGCTTCTTTTAGGATTTTGACAGCTTTACAATCCGAGTGGGGCCATCCTCACCAGCCATTTGGCATTTATCCGGGCATCACAAGGCCGCGGATGTTACAATGGATCGGCTATTTCTGACTCCCTCTGGTGCTACTTTTGTACATGATGATTACGATCGTGATTGTTTGCTGGAGAGGATATTAGCACAGAAGGCTCCCAGTTGGTATGGGAGATGGGCCGTCATTCCTTCCCACTGCTATCGTCGAGGTGCGACAGAGTGGTTGTGGGGCATTTTTGACTATTTACAGAGCAGTGCTTGATAGGGCGGGGATCTGCCATGTAGTGACCGCAGTATTGTACTCCTATCCCTGCCACACAGGGTTGATCCAGGCTTTAGCTGAAAGGTTCAATCGGCGCTGGAACACGTTTGTTACCGCTGAGGGGGAGACTTCACTGGACCTGTGGGCTTTTCACCGGATTTCTGGGCTGCCAGTTTGTGGACAAGCTTATGAGGAGGTATCCCTGGATGATTTGCATCTCAGTGCTTCAGATGGAGTCAGCCGATATCCCCTTATTGCTTCAGATACTTGATGAAGACCTGGAGGGACCTAGCCCTCGTGGGAAAAGAGAAGGCTGCTCGCACACCGAGGGTGACATTGAAAGCCTGGGTGACACATTTCTACAGTGGCCCCTATTGCTTCTATGAAGAATTCGTTGCTTCTGGCATGACCTGGGAGCAGTGTAGGGAGGTCGAGCTGAGGTTTGCTTCACACCCGCGTCACTTGCCCGCCCCTGCACAAGGGTGGAACTCGAGGCAGCTGTCGCCACTGATGTACTTGGCAGCTTACTTGGCCTACTGGCTGGCCAGCTTTGTGATTCCTCATGGAGAGGAGGGAGTCCTACGGGCAGAGGTGATATACCTGGCTTGCCTGATGGCGTGCGGGCGCAGGGTTGCTATATCTCCAGTCGCGTTGGCGAACATCTACCACTCTTTCGGGGTGTTGACTTCACACCTGTCGCCTAGGGACAAGAGTATTTTGATGCCCACTCATTATTTGAGTGCATGGGTTGGCCTGCTATTACCAGAGCTTTTGCAGAGGACACGGGTTGATAACCTAGCGGCTCCTCTCATCTTCGCCTTTGCTGGTCACCCGGACCACGATGTAGTTTTACAGTTGGCTAGTGCTCACCGTGCTTTGTCTTTCCTCCATATTGGGAGGGGCGAGAGTCTGGAGTTCGACCACAGCACCCACCTATAGCGTCCTGACTTGGAGCGGCAGGGTGAGACAGTTGCCTGTAGGTTGTCTTCATGGGCTTTGCCCTCTTCCCATGCATTGGCTGAGTGGGTGGTTTGCATACGGCCCGAAGTTCTAGTTTACTGTCGTTCCAGTACAACAGTTCTCGAGCCATATTATCCACATCGGTTTGCCAGGAATTTCGGGTATGATCAGGCTATTCCCCCGAACGTGGACTTCCCTCTGACCCTTCGACAGTACAGGCGGAGAGATGTCCATCTGGTGGCAGCTGCTTGGTAGGCTTTTCTCTTTCGTGATGTGAAAGAGGACTATCCCATTCCATAACAGACGCGCAAGGGTCACTTTGACATACACTATGCGCGTTGGTGGTTCAAGGTTAGCAATGTATTCAGACAGCGTGTCGACACCATCCGAGCTGCTGAGGAGAGGCGTTTGAGGAGGGAGGACTTGCCTCCTCTGTTTCTTGACCCCGAGTTCGTCAGGTCTCACTTCTTTGGGGCTGCCCTAGCCATCTGTGAGTAGAGACAAGTTGGAGGGAGGAGGGGCTCCCCATTCCTGTTGATAGGAGCCAGTATGCTGGGGCTTTGAAGCCCTTGAGGAGTGCGCCCGTAGTAGCTTTTACTTCTGGGTCTTCCCGTCGGGGGGCGACCTCTGGATCTTCAGTGTCTTATTCCTGGTGGGAAGATTTGAAGACCTCCTGTGGTTTGAAGACCAAGTCCCAATTGTCAGAGCCAGTCCCTGAGGGGGCATTCGCAAGCAGCACTTTTACAGAGTGGAGAGCCCATATAATCAATGCAGTAAGTTGTGCTGGTCCGGTAGAGTACATTTAAGATCTAGAGGTGGTTGCCACCCCCAATGCTATCGAGAACATTGTCAATAAGGTGGCTCGGGTTCTCCGACTGAAGCCCGAGCAGATCATCTCGAGAGAATCATAGGAGCGTCAGGTATAAGCTGAATTATTTAGCTCTGTCTTGGTTTTTTTTTTGTTCTACAATTTGAGATGCTCATCCATGCAATGTTTTATTTACAGATCATGCCAGCGGCTAGGAGGGCGGTATTTTCCCGCGAGAGACTTCTTTAGGTGCTGCTCCCACGGAGGTCCATGCTCCCAGGAAGAGACCTCGAGCTGAAAGCCAAGAGGATGACACACGGCCTGCTACCTACCCGCGTTTTGAGGAAGAGTCTCGTACTCCGACGGATGTCTCCAGTAAGAGGAAGCAACTTTATTTCAAATCAGCATTATAACATGTTTTTACAATGTTATAACCCGACTCTTTTCTCTCTTTTTGGGTGCAGCTCCACCCAAGATTCGGGATGCCACGAGCTTTTCTCCTCGCCCTGGGAATGTCTTTACAGAGGCGGGAATAGAGTTTGACGAGTTCATCCCTGATGTTAGTCTGGACATTGAAGGGTTGGACCCTATCACCGACGATTACACATCGGTGACTGCCGCCTCACCTGCACTTGATGCAGTCGGGGTCCGTACTACCCAAGGTTCGAGTAAACATCTTTCTTGGACGTATGCCCACTTTCCTTCCCCTCTTGTGCTTAAGAGCATGTATGTTGGCTAATATAGCATTATCTGTTGCAAAGGCTCCTGAGATCCGGCCCACTCTCCCTGTTGTCGAAGAAGGGGGTGAGTCCTCTACCAGCAAGCGAGGTATCCTTTCAAAAACTACACGAAGTATGTGTTTTTTGAAAACAACACGAAGAGCGATCTTTACCAGTAAAAATGTGCTCGAGATATGCTTCTCGAAAAACTACACGAGGTGCCTTTTTCGAAGGCAAAATCTGCTCAAGGTATGCTTTCGAAAAAACTACATGAGATGCCTTTTTTGAAGGCAAAACCTACTCAAGGTATGCTTTCGGAAAAAAATGCACGAGGTGCCTTTTTCGAAGGCAAAACCTGCTCGAGGTATGCTTTCGAAAAACTGCACGAGGTGCCTTTTTCGAAGGCAAGAACTTGCTCGAGTATAACACCTGGAAAGCAGCATGCGGTATCAATACTGTTTATACTCGAAGTTTGAAGAACAAGAGCTGCACGAGCTTTCTTTTCAATAGAGAACAGCTCGAGGTGTGAGCACTGTTCAGAGCAGCATGAACCATAAAGTGGAGAAATGTGCTCGAGGTACCAAAGAGGTACAAAATCTACTCGAGGTATACAGACGTGCAAAAAGGACACGAGGTATAGAACAAGGGAAACGACACGGGGTACGAAATAAGACAGACGACACGAGGTATGAAAACGGAAAAACAACACGAGGTATAACAAAGATAGAAAAACAACACGAGCTATAAAGATGTAAAAGCGACACGAGCTATGAAAACGTAAATGCGACACGAGCCATGAAAACGCGAAAACGACACGAGATATAGAACAAGAAAAAATGACACGATGTAGGAAATGATAAAAATGACACGAGGTATAACAAGAAAAATGACACGGGGTATGGAAGTGAAGAATCTGCACGAAGTATGACCTCTTCAACAAAAGACCTACACGAGTTATGAACATTGTTCATACTCGAGGTTCACGTGGACAACCACAGGCTTTATACACTGAAACCTGCACGAAGAATGCTGAAATAAATGCACGAAGTATGAATCCTCAAGTTTATAAAAACCTCAATTCAATGAGCTGAAGAACATGCATGGACATGTCCAACCTACGTGCAAGTGTCCACAAACTACACGAGCCCAGAAGCATAGAATGCTCGAATCAGTATAAATCTGAGAAACATGCACGAGCTATACATAAAGCATGAAGTGTATAGCATAGTGAGTGCAAGTCAGTGTAAACACTGTACATGCACGGACTTACTCAATGCATGAGAGTGCAGTAGTCTTCAAGCATAATGACTATGGTCTTTAATGAGCTACTTAATAGCAAGCTTAATGCATCAAGATTATCAGAGTGTCAGCCATTCAGATGAAACTGAACACCAAATTAGCAGACATTGTATGCAGCAAACATGTTGACTATAACCAGACACGTTGACTCATAGTGTTTGCCATCATCAAAACACAGGGACACAACAGGTAGTTCTATTTTAGAATGTCCATTATCTCCATACCTACAAAAACCAGCATAAGTCTCATTAAAATATCATACCAAAGTGAGAGAGAGTTTAGTTAAAGCTGTCAAGAGCAAGTTTTCATCTCAAAAAGTCAGGTGTTCATATTGCCTAGAGAATTAAAAATCTGATACAATTGAGAGCCTTAGATAGGCATGTTTTTCTCAATTCTGAAGGTAATTCACTTACTTGCTTTACCTGACCATTTATTTTTACCCTTGTACACATCCCATGGGCTCACTATCGTTTCGGGCGCTCTCCCCAGGACCAGACCGGGCCCTTATGGGATTATTAATGTAAGTGAAGGTTGATTAAATTATTGTGCAATTACTCTAGTGCGATTGTTCTTGCGCTCTAATTATTCTTGATTGCAAGAGGCTTACCTTGCCGACTGTTCACGTTCCTGATTGTTTCCGCTACATATCTCAGGGCGTGAGAGCTAAGTTGGTATCAGAGCATAGGACTACAAGTCCTAGGGAAAAATATGTCATGTCATAGGCTAAGTCCAAGGTTTAGGGACCCATACTTATGAACTAAGGAAGAAATCCCCCTGTAAATCTTGTATGCCTTGATATGGAAGGCTATGATGCTATTTTAGGTGTGAATTGGCTTGTGGACCATAACGCCCACATAAATGGCTGGAATAGGATAATATCCTTTCACAAACCAAGTCTTCCAAGGTTTTCCTTCCTTGGTATCAAACATAGGAAACATCCTACCATCATTTCCTCCCTTCATAGTTGCAAACTTATATCCCAGGGTTGTGAAGCTTTTCTTGCCTCTGTAACTATCACTGAGTCTAAGGAGGTCATCTTAGAAGACATCCCCATAGTGAAGGAATTTTCAGATGTGTTTCCATCAAATTTACCTGGTTTACCACCCGAAAGGGAAGTAAACTTCTCCATTGACCTTGTTCCCGGAGCAGCACCTGTTTCAAGAGCTCCCTACAGGATGTCACCCATAGAACTTAAGGAATTGAAGAGACAACTTCAGGAGTTATTAGACAAGGATTTCATTCAACCTAGCACATCCTCTTGGGGTGCGCCAGTTCTCTTTGTCAAGAAGATGGGACTCTCAGGCTCTGTATTGACTACCAGCAACTGAATCAACTCACAATCAAGAATAAGTATCCATTGCCGCGTATTGATGAGCTCTTCGATCAGCTTTCAGGAGCAGAATGTTTTTTCAAGATAGAACTTAGATTGGGCTACCACCAGCTCAGAATCAAGAATGAAGATATATACAAAACTACTTTTCGAACCCGTTATGGTGATTATGAATTTGTTGTAATGCCGTTCGGGTTAACAAATGCCCTAGCAGCTTTTATGCAACTAATGAACAAAGTCTTCCAGCCTTATCTGGATCAGTTCATCATTGTATTCATCGATGACATCTTTATTTACTCCAAGACAAAGGAGGAACATGAAGAACACTTAAAGATAGCCTTGCAGACTTTAAGAGAATAAAAACTTTATGCAAAACTTAGTAAATGTGAATTCTAGCTTAAGGAAGTCTCATTCCTTGGCCATATTATTTCAAAGGAAGGTATCGCTATGGATCCTTCTAAAGTGGAAGCTGTCAAGAACTGGAGCCAGCCAATGACCATATCAGAAGTAAGAAGTTTTCTACGTCTAGCTACGTATTACAGTAGCTTCATTAAGGACTTTTCCAAGATTGCTGTCCCTTTGACAAGACTTACGAGAAAAGAGAATCCTTTTGTATAGTCAAAGAAATGTGAAGAGAGTTTCTTAACCCTCAAGGATCATCTTACGATAGCCCCTATATTATCATTACCCGTAGAGGGTGGTGGATTTGAAGTCTATACGGATGCATCTGGCATTGGCCTAAGATGCGTCCTTATGGATGTCATCAAAATCTCATAGAAACCATAGCATCACACACTAAGTTTAGATATCATCAAAACTAGAGCTCAACATACTTTACCGAGATGGACTCTGGCTTCAATGTTAAGTGGGTTCAACTAGAGCAGGGTCCAGACCTGGCATATCCTCGTGGCTCTAAGAACGTGTCCTTGTACTCTTGGAGAATCTTAACAAGTGCCTCTTCTTTAGATGGTGGAAGATTGTTACTTATGAGGATGATCCTAGGGTTTTCTCGATTCTTAAATTAATTTTTTTGATAGGTTCTTCTACAGAGGCTGACAGTTCATCGAATTTTCATTCCACTAGCAATCGTGTCAGCCTCGTCCTCATATTCTGTAAATTCTCTGTCCTCTTCTTTGATAGGATCTTCATCATTCATAATCTTATAAACACCAAACCCTTCATCTAGCAAGCAAACTTCCTCACATTCTATATCCGGCAATTGGATGGGATCTTCTAACAACTGGGAGATTTCTAGACATGCCTGGCATCTATGAGCAAGATCAACAAGAAATCTATGGAGGACCTACCTACCATTGGCTTTCTTCTTAGGAACTACACCTAGACCTTCACTAGCCTGACCAACTTGACTAGGCTGACTACTTGATCCTACAGAAGAAGATGAGGAAGAATCAGAGGGACAGGAGGAGATACATGTGAAGAACCCATGGAGGGGGGATAGAGAAGATCAATTAATGGTCCTTGGACTAGTGGCCCGTAAGTCAGGGCGCACTCGAAAGAGAGATATGATGTCTCTTCAAAAGAGACAGATGGATGAAGAGCTTGGAAAGTGGTATTTTTTTTATTTTTATTTTCAATAAGGAAGCAGTGAGAGGAAGAAGGGGAGATGCTTAAGAGGGAGAATTGTTGAAGGAGTGATTGCTCTAGAAGTTGAGTAGGATCAGGAGAAGATGGGTGGAGGAATCTGTGAGGGATGGAGATCAAAATATTAGGTGACCTTGGTATATCATGAATAAGGGACTTAGACCATGTCAGTCCCATCAACAAGGGATGGATGGTGTGAACAAGAAAAAGGCCAGCCTAGAGCATTTATATTGTGAAGCCCTCCTGATAAGGTATATCTGGCTCTCCAGCGCTTGTGTAATCACTTAGCAGTTGCCACTTGTCTGGGATAATCGTTGGCTTCTCTAGAATGTTATGTATGAGTGACGGCTGTTCCGGGTGAGTTGGCATGAATAGTCGACTCAGAGCTATGGTAATGTCATGCATGTCAAATCAACAATATCACTCACACTCGGGATCATCCATCTCCTTTCTCTTTAGTGGGTTTAATGATTCCAATGCTTTGTAGGTGACCAGTGGTGCCAAGTGCCAAGCAAATTGTTGGGCATGGATATCTTGTGCATCAAAACTTGATGTGACTATCATGGTTTGTTCTTTAATCTATTTAGTAGGCCCTGTCAAAAATTGACAATAGAGTGACCACGTGAAAGATTGTCTATCAGTTTTCATTGTTGAAACCATAGTGGCCCATGGCTTTGCCTCTCTTTTTTATTTTTTTTTCAATTTTCTTTTCATTCGGCTCCTTATAGACAAGGCTGCCTTGGGGGATGAGCTTATTATTTTTTATTGGTTTTAGCCTCCCTTGTGACAGTGCTTAGTTTAGACGTGATTGGGGCGTGGAACGGTTGGATCTGGCCATTCCCATGATTTTCCCATCGTATCGTGCTAGCGGTCGTCCTAGAGACCGTTTCTTGTATCTGGCAGCCCCACGATAGACCACCACACTCCATAGTGTGTCGGTTAGTCTCAAGTCGGTTTGGGTCATAGCGGTCTTATGATAGACCGTCTATTGGGTTAGCGGCCCATGATTGGACCGCTATACCTTGTCCAGCGGCCCATTAGTCGACTACTAGACTATGTTCGTGGGTCAGTTTTGTTGAGCGATCTTATGATAGACCGTTAAGCTCTCCTTAGCGGCCCTAAAGTGGAGCGCTAAGAGTCGTCGACCTTAGTCAACAGGTCTATGCCAGTTTGGTCTGGCGGCTCAAGTTTCGAATGCCTATGTCTTACAGCAGTCCATTTCATGACTACCACTGTTCATTTGACCAAGTCAATGTTTTAAGTCTGTTGGCCTTGGTAGACCAACCTTCGACCGCCTCCTTGTTGTAGCGGCCCAGGTCATGACCGCTACGGTCTCTTTGACATGGGTCAATAGGTTAAGGTGGTTAGTGCAGTGGTTCATACTTAGACCGTGTAGTCCGTGTAGTGCGTCTAGTATAGACCGCTGGGTGGTTTGACTGGGTATGTCGGTTCAAGGGTTGACTGGCTCTAGCGGCCTATTATGCGACCGCTACAGTAATCTCTTGGCCTATTCTATGACCGCCACAGTCTCCTCGCGGCCCTACCTATGACCGCTAGAGTCTGGGTTTCCGTGTGGAGGAGCGGCTCTTTTGCTGACTGCCTGGCTTACCTAGCGGGGAAGTGATCGACTGCTTATCCCTGGAGTGTTATTTCATCGATGTTTTAGCTTCCGATGTTCTTGGCATGACCTTGTGGTTTGCCCATTGTTCTGCGGATGTCTCTCGATATCCTATAAGGGCTATGAATATGATTATAAGGTAGCCAGGAGTGCTTTTCTATCGAGCAGTCTTCTGTACTGCTTGCATGTCGTTATTGATATCTAGTCAACCCGATGAGATCCAGTGCTTTACATGTGACCTCGTGAGTGTCTCGACTATTCTGGATAGAGCGAGACATGGTTGTGGACGCCTTGAGATGCTGTTTTACCTCAGTTTGCATGTCCAGGTGCTTTGAGGGTCTCAGTGTTCCCTCATGTTCCGTGATTTGTATTATACGGAGTCGAGAGTCTTTGGTGTAGCCTGAGGGGCTGAGGACTTGTGTTTTCTCGTGTCTATGTCTTAAGGATTAGGCTTGATTGGTGGCTTGTTACCGCTTATGTGCGATGATCATGTGGCTCAAGGATCGTTGTGTCAGCAGGTCTAGTTGTCTGTCCGGTGTCTAGTGGCAGTCTTGCATGCTGCCGTGTGCTTGGTGCTTCGTAGTACATGAGACAGTGCATGCTAGCCTGTCTGTACTCTAGCACTCGTGTTTCAGAGTCTCTGTGTCTAGTGAGCCTCCACTAGTCATAGCCCGACGACCTCGAGTGTCGGCCCACCTGGGAGTGGTGGCGTGGCAGTTCCCGACTCAGATGATTTTTAGGCTAGTTTTCATGGGCTCCCTTGCTTGGCAGTAGCGTCCTACTGGGGGAGAAAACTAGCTAGAGGCCTGGCTCAAGCCCGTATCCCAATCAGAATCAGAATCAGATACATGACACTCATGACTCGTATAATCTAACTATATGCTAGTAGGTAGAGGTGCATGTGTATAAGTTTGAAAATATATAACCATCTACACAAATAATGAGTCATGTGCAGCAACAGAGGGTATGTGAAATCCTCTAAGAAAAGCTCTAACTACATCTATATATGCATGTCTATTATTTGTTACTAGTGGGACTAGTGATGGTGGTACCCTGACTCTAGACGTGGAGGAAGATCCTGATTGACCTAGGTGGTGGGGGAACCCTAGACATGGAAGACAATGCCCCGACTCTACTGCGAGAAATATATCCCTCCCGTAACTGTGTCCAAAAATAATTTCAGACATCCTCTGGAACAAAAGAGCATGCATGACAATCTCATCCCACTCCCATGAGATGCTCTGCAAATCCGTGTATGCTGGTGACGCGATGTCTACAATATCTACAATGCATATGTCGATTACCCTCAACAGTATACCCGTGCTCCCACGCAGGGTGGCATCATCTATCCATGATGATTTACAAAGTGTTGAATAATTTTACATTAGTAACTTGAAGGGCAAGTGCAAAAGTCAAGACATGAAATAAATGATTAATTTATAGTTACATATAAATATATGCAAATGATACATATGCCTAATGATATGGGCTCAAACTCGGCCACATCCTATCTCCAAGCAATCTGACATTATGCATGCTCTACAAATTGGACAAGTAGTCTTTCAGTACATGCATACGTAGTATTCATACTCTTGGGAATCCTTGAGTATACGATTGGTGGTGGCGCAGTTGAGAGCTAACCATATACTTTGGTATGTTGCGGCATTGAGAGATAGCCATGAAGATATGTGTATGATGAGAAGAATGAACTATTGCTCTATGAATTGTCATGATATTTGAGTTGCTGCTGCCATGATCGTCCATACTCATTACTAAATCCATGAGAATCACATGTGCTAATCCTCTTAAAATCAGACAGCTTGTCTTGATAGTTGGTACTGTTTGCAACGAAACTTCTATAGTAGGGTATCCCAATAATTAGCTGCCCACCTCACCCCTGGCAGTGAAGCACCGTGGTCCTCATCCTATGTGGTATGTGTGAAGTGCTGCTCTTTTGTCCATATCATACCTTCATGACTACCACGTTCATGGCCCCTATGACCACTATCTTGGCCACTGCTATACTCTTGACCACCAACACTAATATCCCCACAACGACTTCGTTGGCCATCACGAAAATTGTCACTAGGAGACGAAGAACCTATCGGTGTACTGTCGCCATCAGAGTCATGACTCTAACTGATGCGGGACTCTACGGATAGCTCGAGAGTGTCGTCAACTGTGTTGGGATCTAACCTCTCCAAGTCTGTAATGTCCATTAGATGTAATGGTGATTGCTTGTCCTTTTTGCTCCAGAATAATGTGGTCCATGATGATTTCTTCTTTTGTGGAGCAGACGGCGGCTTCTCTGCTACATGTTGTCTCCTTTCAGATCTTGAGAAGCAGAGGTCATATTTGATAAGAACTTCAAATAATTTCGTACTATGTGACTCAATATGTATGAGTATACCTGAGACGACTGAGTGGGTGCCGTAGACGCTGAGCGGTTCCAATGCGGGAATTACACAGAAAACCATGTCTTGCAGACGGGGAACTGAAACTTGGGTCAGGAGAGTCAAGTGTCGCATGACGAGAGTACAACCACTAGAAGCAAGGCCAGATGTGTCCCCTGACGTCTTAGTTCATGCCTCAGGTGTCTCCCTACATGCCCCAAGTAAAAATTGAGACATTGTAACAGTAACCACAGAGCAAGGGACTAGTAGGGGCCGTGCTTGTCAACACGTGTCCAAAGAACCTGACCATGTGTGTGCACACGCACCAATTGCACAAAGTTAGGTCCTCTAGCTAGTTTTCCTTATAGCCCAGACTCGAGCCGCAATAGGGGAGGCCCTACAGTAACCTACCTAAAAACCATCTCGCTCAAGTGTAGCTCTTCACCTACTCCTAGGTGGGTAAGCACACGCGTGCCCAGGCAAGCTACGACTAGTGGGGGGTCACTAAGTGGACGACTCTCAACGAAAGTCACAGAAATACGGATAGGCTATACTCTAGCACGTTAAAATTAGCTCAAAAAATGGGTGGCACGATGCCACCAGACTCTGGACAGTCCACTAGACCTATTAAATCCAACGGTCCTTAAGTCACTGGACTCAGGATCAAGGCCGTTGCACAAGATAGGTCCATGCCGTCAATCTGGCCTATCCCTAGGTCAGAAATCACGATACAATAATTATTAAGATGGCGCACGGCCGCCAACCCTAATCACTTCCAAAGGGAAGCTAAGAAACTCTCCATCCCCAGGCTGGGTAATTGGACTCAGTCCACAGGCCATATGCATGGACCATACGAAAATCACTCTCCGGAGAAGTTGTTGGCATGCGGGAATGGCCCTCCGCACTCAGGCCGATGCACGGGGACTCGATTAAGCATAACACGAAAGCCGGGAACATAAGAGGGTCACACGGACCCTTAAAACTCAGGGGTACATTAATCGAGGTAAATCGATACCTTTGGACACCCAAAATATGATCACAATCTCGACAGGGTGTCTGAGACGTCCATGGAACTAAAGGTCGACTAAAGGGTCACAACCGAGTTGACCGGGGCCCAAAATGGGCCACTCCTCTACACTTCAGTTGACCAACCCACTTGGGTTGGTCGACCAACACGACAGGGGCGGTCAATCCACCCGACAGGGGTGGTCGATCGACCCAACCTGGTCGGTCGATCGAACTGGGCAGAATGCCTAGTTCCATGGCAAATCGCTGTCGGTCGACTAATGCAAGGCAATTGGTCGATCGAACCATTGGGAACCCATCCGAGCTCAACCCCTAGCTTAGTTTCCATGCCCACTCGACCCCGATTGAAGGGGAAACATAGGGGACCATCTCCTGGGTCCCAAAACACTATTTGGCAAGAAAATAAATGGAAAAATGGTGTTCGATTCGACAAATCTATCGCACACCCTAAATCATAGGTTTTTACCCCCGGTGAAGAATAAACTCACTCTCTGCTCAACACGGCCTATCAAATCCATCGAAAATGAAATACACAAGTCAGGGAACCATCCCCCAACCTCCACCGAAGATTCTGTGTGCCGTGGATGCCAATAAATCGTGAAATGCCTTTAGAATGCCACTGAGAATGTGAACTCCACAAACCGGCTTCACCACGTGCCACCACCTTGTTCCTCGACGAATTTTTCGTTGACAAAATTTCATGGGGGTTTCTATTAAGGGTATCTTAACACTGACCCCCTACAATGTCAACTGGTGCTTTCCAACAGGAGCAATCACACTATGCTTAAAGCCACCACCCAAAAAGCCCTGCAACAAATCGCAGGCATGACCCCCGAGCAAGCGCTATCCGAGATAGCCAAAATGCGTTTCATGTTTACGCATATGCGTAAGGAACGGCTCGCCAATCCTCTGCTATCCGATTGGACTAAGGAATATGTTGGCGACTATTATCAAGCCAAAATCGACGCACTCAACATAGCGGCGGCGGCGATTATCGACACGCACAAAATCAAGGTCGATAAAAGTGCGTAGGCTTGGCTGGATGAAAGAGGACTACGCTAGCACCCCAAAAGGCTGGTACGAAGTCGCTAAGATCGGCAAGGCTTGGGCGGCTACCCTTACGCCGTGGGGTGGTAAACGCTTTTCCATTTTTGAAGGCTACGCTAGCAAGGCGCAGGCAAAAGCTGCCTGCCTTCACCATTATCAGAATATGGAGCTACCCCTATGACCCACTCATTTACGAAAGGTCAACGCGTCGTTACTTCTACGGGCTACACTGCCGGGACCATCCTTGAGGTAGGCGATGATTACATAGACGTCCAATCGGACAGCGGTTATAAATACCGCAATTGCAAGCCTTCTATGTGGCGTGACGAGAAAGACCCCACAGTCAATATCAAGCCGCAGGCGAAACCGTTTGAACGTGGGGAGCGTTGCTATACCAGTTTCAAAGATGCCGATGGCGATATTGTCTTTGCCAACGGCACTATCACGATTGCACCGGGTCGTGATGGCAAAGCCTTTGTGACATGGGATCACGGGCGCAGGTCCAATTGGATTGACGCCAAGTATCTTGTGCGCGGGGAGAACCCCGATGCTTAAGGCGGCTGACTTCACCCTTAAATCCTGCAACGTCCGCCTATGGTTATCCGAGCCGGTGCGCAAGATAACGGACCCTACATTATTCCCTATGGGCGAATGCGTCATTGTTCCGGGGAAGATAGCTTGTGTTGTTAGCGGCGGGTATATGGTGCGTCTTGAAACTCCGGCGACGTTCACCACGGAGCCGGGAGGCAAGTCCTTGGATATAACCGTTGAACACTGGTACGTGTTTGCACCCCCGGAGGATATATTCCCGTGAAAATCAAGCCCAAGTTTATCGTGCGTGAAATTACCAGCGAGAACGGGGAACGCACCAGCGGCGGCGCACCCTATACTGACAAGCTCGCTGCCATCATCGCGGCGGCGCTCTGGAAATCCGCTACCGAAAAAGATTGCCGCGTTTACGATGCGTCAATGAATTGCGTCTACGATACTTCCATCAGCGGCGCAGAGTTGGAGCTTTCGCAATGTTTGTCAACTTCGCAACTCTCTGCGCCGTTGCAGTCGCGTTGGCCTGCGGATGGATTATCGCAGGCGAGCTAGGCTTAGTTCTAACGGCGGGTGCAATTTTCATCGCAACCCGTTGACGCGATAGCCGGAATTTGCTATCACAAACCCGCCGCATGGTGCGGCCCAACAGGAGAATGAAACTATGGTTGCTCTGGTCAAATCCAACATTTCGGTGAAGCTGCTCGGCGCTTCCCGCATCAAGGGCATGGCGGAAGAAGTCACTCGCATTCCGCTCGGCGTTCTCGGCGGTGTCTGCACCGGCCTCTTTGCGGCCAAGGCGCAGGATGGCGTCACCGACATTTGGGGGCTCAAGGGCGATTTCTTCGGGCAGGTCGTCAAGAACGGCCCCGATGGCACGCCCTATATCGAAGAATACCAGTCGGGCAAGTGCTACATGCCCGAGCAAATCCAGAACGTGATCGAGGGGCTTTTTCTCGGCACTCCGAAGCTGGATGCCAACGGCGAGGCCGTCAAGGACGCCAACGGCAAGGTGATGTACGAGGACGGCAAGCAGCCGATCAAGTCGCTGGAATTCCGCTACAAGGCGTATGCCATCCGCGCGACCAACAAGGCTGGCTACAGCTATGAATTTGAGCCGCTGATGGAAGCCGCCGCCGCCGACCCGATGGCGGAAGCGAAGAAGGCCGCTCTTGCCTCGCTCGGTTTCGACAACACCGGCAAGGCGCTGCCCGCGCCCAAGCCCGCCAAGTAAGCCAGCGGGCTTACACCATCCGTTAACCCGGCTGGTATAGAATGAACCCCGGCAGCGATGCCGGGGTTTTTCATTAGGAGAGAAATATGTCAAAGATAACACCAGAAGAAATCGCCGCGTGTGATTTGGCGCTGTCGAATTTCATGCTTGAAATGCAGGAACAGGTTCACTACGCCCGCAAGAAATTTCCGGGTCGTCAGAGCGTGACGACGATTGCGCTTATGGAAGAAGTAGGCGAGCTTGCTAAGGCCATGCTGCAAGAGGACCATGCGGCAATCTTCCTTGAGGCGGTGCAGGTGGCAACAATGGCTTTCCGCTGCCACTATGACGGGGATGCCAGCACGGATGCATTCCGAAAGGCCAAGGGTTTGGGCCCTACCGGATTTCCGGGGGAGCTTGAGGCGGACCCGTTGGCGGACGCCAAAGCCAGCGGACTCAAATCATTGGGGTTTAGCTTCGATGGCGACTAAACAGACACCCCCGCCAACCGTGCGCGATTGGCGGGGGTGCTGACTCCAACAGGGGAGGAACCGGGAGCGTCAGCCCGGCACCTTTGACCCGATCACATTTCCCAAGTTTTGTCAAGGTCTTGCCTCAAGTCGGGCAGTCTGACAAAGTGAGAGGGTCCGCCGCTGGAACGGTCGGACCCTCTGGAACCACTGAGGTTCGGGCGCATGGGGGTGCGCAACAATATGTCTACCAGAAAGTTAACAGGTCGTCAACTCCGCGAATTTAGGAGCGACGTTGCCAAGCTCAAGGCCAAGGGCCTAGTGAGCAAAAACAAGGATGCCCGTTCGCAGGCACCCACGCGCTACATGCAAAACCAAGTCGCGAAATACCGCGACGTTCTGGCGGGCAAAGCGCAAGTCGTCAAGGTGGCCTCGCGGAAAGAGGCCAAGGAATATGACACCCTATTTCGCACTAAGGGAAAAGCCGTTGTGCTGCCCGTGAGTGCCAAAGGGGAGCGGGTGCGGTATAACCCCCGCACACATGAAATCACCAGCACCTACAGCCGTGGCGAGCAACGTATAACGCGCCATTGGCCTAAGCAGCCATTGGCGGGAACCCCACATGGTTCCCTCCCCCAAGGGGGCAACGTTCTCTATACCATCCCATTCCAAGGTCGGGGCGTTTATCGCACCAATGATCTAACCGACCTGTATAATATGATGCGTGATCTAATCGCGTCAGGATGGGAGAACGTCCGACAGTACGTCATAGTCGAAACCATCCAGAATGGCCGGGCCTCTCTGTCCGGGCTATGACTAAACACGCACCGGCTTATGAGGCGCTTAACGGGCGCATCATAATTGAGGCCACTGAAAACAGAGGACGCCCGCAAGGGCTATATGAGGCACAAACTGACGCGCAGCGGCAAGCTACGCGCAGAGCGAAAAAGCACGAGCTACGTTTAGAGCGGGTCGCCATCCTAGACTTTGAAACCGACCCCTTTAACGATGGCACCTTTAATAATGAGACTGACAGAATACAGCCGTTTACGGCCTGTCTCTATAACCCGACTTTTGAGCCGGTGATTATTTGGGACAACGATTTTGACAGCTTCGTTGAAAAGGTGCTAGCGGCGATTGAGGCCCTACCTGACGAGGGTTGGACAATCTACGCACACAACGGCGGCAAGTTTGACTATCTGTTTTTAATCAGCAAGCTACGCGGCGAAATGGCCTTTAAGGGCCGGGGGCTTATGAGTGCTAAAATCGGCACCCATGAATTACGCGATAGCTTCCATATCATTCCCGAAAAGCTCGCGGCGTTTCATAAAGATGAATTTGATTATAAGAAAATGGTGCGCAGTAAACGCGAGGCGCACCGGGAGGAAATCATTCGCTATATGGTTAGCGATTGCGTGTACCTCTATGAAATGGTGCATGGGTTTCTGACGCGCTTCGGATTTAAGATCAGCGTGGGGCAAGCGGCTCTATCGGAGCTAAAGAAATTCCATGAGGTTGGCCGGATAGGCAAGCTGGCAGACGCCACGTTGCGGGAGTATTTCTTTGGCGGGCGGGTCGAATGCTTGAGGGGCGCGGGGCACTGGATAGCCAAGCCCGGAAAGAGCTTCAAGCTCATTGATCGAAATTCCATGTACCCCGCCGAAATGGCCAATACACAGCATCCGATTTCTGCCAACTATTCAAAGATAGTTGGCAAAGGCATAACGCCAAAGACGGCCTTTATTGACCTGTCATGCTACAATCACGGGGCTCTGGTTCGCAAGAATGAGAATAACGAGACGAGCGCCCCATATGAATATGGTCGCTATAAAACTACCATCCATGAATATCGCACTGCCCTAGAGCTAGGGCTTATTGAGCGGGTCACTATTCATAGCGTGATTGAGTGCGATACGTGGGGGGATTTCTCCGCAGTGGTCAACACGTTCTATGCAGAAAAGGAGCAATGGAAAGCGGCGCTGGATAAATTCAAGGCGGCTGGTGATAGTAGCTCGGTTGACTACTGGTATGCGAAACGCCAATACATGTTTACAAAGTACATCCTGAATAACATGTACGGGAAATTTGCGCAGAACCCGGCTCGCTATAAAGAGACGGTAATAACCGACCCCGGCGCACCGGCACCGGAAGGCTACGAAGAAATGCTAGCGCCAACATGGGAGTGCGATCAATATGCTATTTGGGAGCGCCCCGCGCCACGTTCCATTTATAACAACGTGGGCACTGCGGCCTCTATTACCGGGGCGGCTCGGGCTGATCTACTCCGCACTATTCACCATAGCACCAACGCAATATATTGCGATACCGATAGCGTCATATGCGAAGAATACGATAGTAATTCCATTGATATTAACCCCTCTAACTTGGGCGCTTGGGATTTGGAGGCCGAATTTAGTGAGGTAATTATTGTTGGAAAAAAGCTCTATGCCTGCAAGCCGAAAGATTTCAAGGTTGGACAAGAGGCCAAGATTAAGGTAAAGTCGAAAGGCGTTTCCGGCCTGACTTGGGATGAAATGGCGCGACTTTTGGCGGGAGACACCATAGCCAAAAGGAACCCCGCCCCGACGATGACAAGGCGCGGGGACCAAACGTATATTACGCGCAATATAAAGCGGACCACTCCGCTAGCGCACGAAATTAAACGGGGCCAACGGGCCCGTGCATGAAAGGGAACGTAAATGCAAATGTCGGTTCTTTCGGCCCTGCCCCACTGGTGGGGTTACGCGCCGACTGTTGAAACGGGCCCCCGTGCCCTGCCCGTCAATCTCACATGGGCAGAGGGTGACGAGGCGGTGCAGGATGTTGACCTGTTCCGCGAGAACGTTATGGCTGAAATGCCATTTGTTCAAAGCATCTGGATTGACAACGCGGACAATCCGAACCCGCTCCGTATCATTACGGACGCCATCAACCAGCGGATTATCTTCCCTTCCGCATCGCAGGGCATTCGGCCCATGTTCATTGGCAACCCGACCAAATTCACTGTGCAGACTACCCCGCCCGGTGTCGGGGAGGACGCCTTTACCATTCGGCTTATCTTGCTGAACGTGCCCGCTCCCATCTTTACCGCTAACACCGTTTAAGGGAGGCCCTGATATGGCCAAGGAAAAATTTCGCCGTCTTGCGTTGATTGCCGCGCTGGCGGCAGTCACTATTATGGGTGCCTCTCCCACGCTGGCGCAGAATAGCAATGGCAAGGTGACGACTGCCGCGCCAGCCTACACGAATAACACGTGGGCTCCGTTATCGCTAACCCCTACCGGGGAGCTTCGTGTAACGGGCGGCGGTTCGGGTGGAACCATCGACACCAATCTTGTAGAGCTTGCAGGCGACCCCTTGCAGGTCACTACTCCCGGCGTGCTTGACGTCAATGTGGTGAACGGCGGCGGGGGAGGCGCTGTCGATATTACGGAGATTGGCGGGACGCCTGTGGGCACCACGGTTCCGGGGGCACTTGATATTACGTGCGTATCCGGGTGCGTAGCAGGCTCGGGTGTATCACAGGGCACGGCTACGACTGCGGCCCCCACGTATGTTGACGGGACCAACAACCCTCTGTCGCTTGATTTGGCAGGCAATTTGCGCACTGCCATTGCAGGGAGCCTGCCAACAGGTGCCAATACTATTGGCGCTGTCAGTCAGGCCGGGGCCCCTTGGACTGTCGATGCTACACAGTCGGGCAGTTGGACAGTTGGGGTTTCTTCGCTGCCATCGCTTCCGGCAGGCACCAACAATATCGGTGATGTTGACGTTTTGTCTCTGCCTGCACTGCCCGCTGGCAATAACAACATTGGCGATGTGGACGTTGCCACGCTGCCCGCTCTGCCTGCGGGCACCAACCTTTTGGGGTTCATTAATCCCGTACCCTCCGGCTCTGCCGTTGGGGTTGGCATGTCGAATTTTTCCGCCATCATGGCGGCATCGACTAATGCCACCAGCGTTAAAGCGGGTGCGGGCAACCTGTACGAAATCAGCGTCTATAACAATAGCGCCAATATTGCGTACCTCAAGTTGTATAACACCGCGTCAGCGCCTACGTGCGGCAGCGGAACGCCGGTTGGCGTCTATCTCATTCCAGGTGCCTCCGCTGGCGGCGCGGGTTCCAACGTTACTCTTGCTATGGGCAAGAGCTTTACCACGGGCATTGGCTTTTGCGTAACCTCTGGCATTGCGAACGCTGACACAGGGGCCGTTGCCGCTAGCACCTATATCGTCAACCTCTCCTATAAGTGAGCGTCATGCTTAAGCGCTTTATTTTCGCTAGCCTCGCTGCCCTTGTCATTTCGACAGGGGCTATTGCGGCTGGCACTCTCACGCTGCTAGGTTTCGGCCCCGCGTCGTCCGGTCCTCCGGCGATGACGTACACATATAATAGCACCACCAGCGTTACCCCTGTCGGGAACGTTTCGACGTTCAACAGTTTTCCTATTGGGAGTGCTGATCCGTCACGGGTGGTTTATCTGCCGGTGTTTTGCTCGGGCGGTACGGGTCAATCTGGCGGATTGACTATGACGGTTAACGGGGTCGCTGCCACGTTTATCAGTGTCAGTTTTGGTAGCCCTAACACCACCTATATTTCGGCATGGTGGGCAAGCGTACCCACCGGCACTACTGCAAACGTGGTGGTCACAAATGGAGTGGGAAACAATACATTTTGCGCTCTGACTTCGTGGTCAATTTATAATGCTCAGAATAGCGCCCCGCTATCGTCCAGCCAAAGCACCGCAAACCCCTCTACGGCGTTGAACGATAATAATCAGCCGTCCGATGTGGCGTCTTTCTATCTTGCGGGAGCGGGGGCATGTACGTCTACCTCTATAACAGGCACGCCCGTTTTGACCACTCGGTTTGATACCACTATAGGTGGCGCATGTTATGGCGCGGCGGACCGATTTAACGATGGTAACGCCTCGCAGCCAACCACTATTTCACGCGGCGGCACCGGCACCCCCGCTGTCGCATTCCGGCCCCGGTGGCAATAATGGCAAGCATTCTCCCAATCGGTATCCAGCCAATCCCCTACGCGCCGAACCCCGGCACGAAGCTCAATCGCGTTCCGGTTGGGCTGTCAAATCGACCTGCCAATAACATTGGGCCGAATAGCGTGCGGCTGGATATTAATTGGGCGAATGCCCCCTATTCCGCTAGCACGCTTAATCCCGTTGTTGCGGTAGAAGTTGACTTGCTCGGGCAGGCCGTTCAGCAGCCGTTAGATCAAATTCGCAGTGTGTATATCGACAATAGTAATTCTATTGTGCCGATCTACATCACTTTCCCCGACACCAATTTCCTTATCCAGTGCCCGCCTCGCTCGGTTGCTTGGCAACCTGTTTTGACGGGGCAGCAAAAGGCTATCATTCTTGGCGTGGGGTTTGTTTCAAGCCTTGTACCATCGACCCCCGTTCATTTCACCAACATTGATGTAGCTGGCTATGTCATTCCAATTCATGGTGCGAACCTCACTCGCGGGCAGGCTTTTGCCGGTGGTGCTGCAACGATAGTCGGGACAACGGCCCCCTCCGTAGGTGGCGCACTTTTCACACAGCCGCCCGCCGCGCCCGACAGGTTGCTAATCGGCATTGCAGCTTGTCGCAGCACGGTTGGACCCCCGACTATTTCCCTACCGGAAATCGGAGGCAACCCCGCGGCTATTATTTCACAGGCGTTTATGGCGAGTGCCAATCTGGCTATTGCCATGTTTGGCGTGTTGGTTCCTACAGGCTTGCTGTCTAGCACCATCAGTTGGGCAACTAATCAGCCTGTAGTTGACATAGCGGCGGCGGCATGGGCGTTATATAACTACAGCGATGAAAACCCTTATTGGCAGGGCATCATTAATTCGGGCGTTGCCGGACTCAAGACAATTTCGCCATTCGTAACAGAGGATGCTTTTAACATCCTAGGCGCGGCGCGCGTGATCGCTGCCCCCGTTGATACCGTATGGACAAATGCCGTTGAAAACGGCCAATTCAATACCGGGCAGCTTGAATTTTCGGTTGCTACGGTTGACGGGGGTAATGACAACTATATTCCCGTGACTATAGATCAAACCGCTCGCGTTGTTGCGGGCGCGTGGCAATAACCTAGCGAGGGTGCTATGGCGACTGGTATGGAAATGATGCTTATGAGTGCAATCAAGGCCCTTGGCCTTGACCCTCATAAAATCACCGAAATTGCGAATGGGGTAGGCGACGGCATTGCAAAAGTCGTTGCCGCTCTGGAACGCATCGAAGCGCAGAATATGCGCATTGAAACCAAGCTCGATTTGCTATTGGCAGAAAAGGAAGCCTCTGCCGATGGGGCAAACAACCGTGCGCTTCCCAATGGAGTAGACCACAATGCAAACCTTTGACCCGCTCAAGCCGGATTATATCAACCCGGCCCATATCGACCTGCTTTCGCCGGAAGCCCGCGCGAATGTCATCACGGTTGACCCCGATGCCCCGGCGCAGGCTGACGTTTCGGAGGCCCCTGTGGCGGATGGCATCAGCGAACCCATCCCGGTTCCGCTCACTCTGGAAGAACGCCTTTCGGCGCTGGAAGCCGAAAGCGCGCAGCGCCGGAACGAAGTGGAGGCGGGCCGCGCGATGACGACTGACACCGATGGCCTGTCGGCTGATGAAGTGTCGCACCTGCGGCACGTTCTGGCGAAGTATTTCGCCAATGATCGCGCCGATGGCTGACGCGCCAATCGACCTGACGAAGTTGGGGGCGGCGGTTCCGCTGCCCCCTTCCGATCACCCTATTTTTCAGGGCCCCGTTAAAAGCGCGTCCGAGATTGTAGACTTCGATTATACGGGCGTTGATCCGCATATGGCGCGCTTTCTACAGAGCCTTGTTTATCGCATAGGCACATTGGAAAGGGCCCTAAATGAGCGACGTAGACATGACAGCGGCACCAGCCGCAGCGGCGGAAGCCGCCGCAGCCGTGGTGCAGATGCAGGAAAACGCGGAAAACCGCGTTGATGCCGTCATAGAGGCGGCATCCGAGAGGGTGGCAGAGGCGGAAGCCAATGCCGAACGTATCGCCGCAGCGGCGATGGAAAGTGAAAGGGGTCGCGAAATTGGGGCCCTCAGACAGGAGATATACCAGTGCCAAGAGGACAACAGGAACCTATCCGCATCGTTGGCAGCGATGCAGACGAGCATGGCGGAAATGGCGGGGCAACTACAAGCCCTGTTGACGCTGGAAGTGATCGCGGCAGCGATGGCTCCGAGCGCCCCGGCGTTATCGTCATCGACCCCGCAAGTCTCGGCGGTAGCGGAAGCAGCGGAGCAGGCGGCAGCGGACCTGAACCCGGCCAACCTGCAAAACGTGGCAGAGGCCGCCCAAGAGGCTCAAGCTCCGGCCCCCGTCAAAAAGCGGCCTCGCTGGATGTAAACGGATTAGAAAGCATCCTGCTTTCTACCCATGCCATGCTCGCGGCGCTTACCAGCACCGCAGAGCTTGAGCTTGACCCCTCGGAAGCGGCGAACCTTTCCAAGGCTATCGCTACTGTGGGCCGTCATTATGACATGACCATTCCGGCTAAGTCGCTGGATTGGTACAACCTGATTGCGGTGGCCGGTATGGTGTACGGGCCCCGCATCGCTGTCATTATGAATAACCGTCGCGGCGCTCGGGCACGGCCCGCCACGGTTGCCCCCGCCGCCGCACCCTCGGGCGGCGGGGGTTCCCATGCCCCTAGCGGGCCCACGGCCCCGGATGGAACCGTAGAGGTTGAAGCCTATCCGGGCGGGCCCAAAATTCGGAGAACGGTCAATTGACCAACATACTTATTGGCCGACCCTTGTTTTGGGCCATGCTGGAAGTAGGGACAGCCGAAACGCCGGGGTCGAAATCGACCCCGCGCGTTCTTGACTATCGGCGGCTTGCCAAGCTGGAAAACCTCAAGGGGGATGACGGTTCTGTCGCATGGTGCGCCATCTTTGAAAACGCCTCTTATGAGGCTAACGGCATTCCGGGCACCGGGTCCGGCATGGCCCGCTCTTTTGAGCGCTCTAAATATTTCTACAATCTCGGCCAACCACTTTTCGGATGCACCGTCACTTTCTGGCGTAGCTCCAAAAAGAGTGGCCTTGGACATGTGGGCAAATATGTGGGTGAAACGAAAACCCATGTCCGCGTGTTGGGTGCCAACCAAGGGGACAAGGTTTCTTATGCCATGTTCCCAAAGGATGGCAAGTCAATGGGGGTGACTGGCTACTGGTGGCCGGTTGATGTTCCCATTGTCGGACGCCTTGGCGCATACCCCGTCAAGGATTGGGGCGGGCTCGGGCCTGTCTCTGTCGTCTAGGAAAGGGGCGAAAATGAAACTGACGACTAGCACCATGCTCAATTATGCACTCGCCATTTTGGGCGGGCTCATTGTGGGCAAGTGGGGGATTACCCCCGACAACTGGAAAGAGCTTTCGGACGCACTCATTACCCTTGTTCCGTCCGTGCTAGCAGTGGTCGGGGCCGTGCGCGGTATTCTGGCGGCTGGTGAACCGCGCGTAACGTCCAACGGGGAGGCCGTCAAACTTCCCCCGGCCACGGCGGAAACGCTGGTTTCGGCGGCTAAGGAAAAGCCGCGCACTCTGGTGGACGCAATTCGCAGTCTCAATTTGAGACAGTGAATTAAGAGGGTGTTAGATTATCAGGGTCAATTTTCGTGCCAAGTTTTGGAACGTACCGTGAAACTGGCAAGAATTATTTTTATGATCCGACATAGCCTGACACCCTCTTTGGCCCCTACGGGCCACCCTAGGCGATTTTAGAGGCATAGGCATTTTCTGCCTAGTTACAATCATCTAATGGAGTCGGAGAAGGAGAATAGTAATCATCCGACAAGTCGGAGAAGAATCAGGAGAAAAATCTGGAAATCCCAGAGGAGAAGAATCAGGTGATGTTCTAAAATCGGGATGAAGAGATGGCACAGGCCGAGGCCTAGAATAACCAAAATAGGGAAAATTCGGAGACTCTAGTTGAGAAAGAGAGGAGTGGGGGTTCACAGACCCAGGAAGAGAATCAAAAGAGGGGAGAATCATAGAAGCAAGATATGGAGATGGTAAGTACACCACCCAAGGGTGGGAGCTCAGTAAGAAAAAGGATGAATGAGAGGAAGAAGAAGGAGAGGTAATTAACCCCTGAGTGCACAACAGGCGGCCCTTAAACTTGTGTCGCCACCTCCTCTTGGTAGAAACTTCTCTGAAATGGATCTGCCTGGCGCGGATTTGAACTTTTGGGCTTCTTGACTTGAAATATCTCCTCAAATAAAGGGCCCATCTGGCAGATGGCCTAGCCCAGTTATGAACATGTAACTCCATCGGGGCGGTTGCCCCTTAACTCCTGGTGCTAACAATATCAGGACATTCTTGAATGGGTGACTCCTTAGGCAGATGAGCATCATGAAACCATAGAGTTTTGTCTCTCGGCACAAGGACCATGAGATTCGACAACTCCACTCGACAGTCAGAGGTGAAGCATAGCCCCTTCATAGAAGGGAAGGGCGAAATTGAGGGAGTGTAATACATGGCGTTGACATGGCTGGCTGACTGATAAACTAGGGGAGATTGCATAAAATGTACAGAATGTTCTTTGACAGCATAGAAGATATGGCAAACTACCCCTTGAACATGGAATCCATAATCTTCTTGGCAGCCATATGAGTTAGTACAACATGGGTAATGAACTCCCCTTGACTAGTGATATGAACGGTAGAGCGAGAAGTGATAACAACATCAATAGTGGATCCTCTGGCGAACAATGAGATCGCAACCAACCTCGCTTGAGAAGAAACTGGCACCAATGTGAGGGAACTCTTCTTGACAACCATCTTTGGAAGGGCAGGCTCATCTCCAAAATAGCCTGGGACCAAGACGCGGACTGGCATGTGGCAGATAAAATCTTGAATCTTGAAATGCAGAACCGACACTGAATCATCCTGACTCGGCTCATTTTCACCCTAGGGACCAGACCCAAGGGGCCCCAAAGATAATGAACACTCACTCCATGGGGTGGAAGTGGAGGGAGAAACGAAGGGAATAGGTTCAGAAGGTGTGGGAGTTTTAACGGGGATAGTGACATCGAGTGGTGGCAAAGGCAATGCAAGTGAAGGAGGAGGTAAAGACGACAAAGGTAAGGTGACAATGATAGGTTCTTGTGAAGGTGGAGGTAAAGGCAAGGGCAAAGGTGGAGATGTGAGTGGGGGTAAAGGCGAAGGTGGAGATGTGACCTGCTCAGGCTCGGGCGAAGAGGGGGATGACAGCGGAGATGGGGAAGATGGCGAAGATGAAGGTGGTGAAGATGATGGAGATGAGAGCAACGAGGATAACAGAGATGATGATAATGACGATGGTGGTTAAGGGCAATGAAGGTAATGGAGATGAAGACGAAGGCGGTGACTAAGGCACTAGGGGTAATGGAGGTGGTGATGATGGAAGTGGTGGAGATGGAGATGGGGAAGACGAGGGTGAAGAGGAAGGTAATGGCAGTGCGGTGTTAGGTGGTAAGGATGGTTACAAAGGCGGCAAAGATGGCGGAGATGGTGATGACGGCAATGGAGATGATGAGGAGGGCAATGGGGATAGCAGAGACAGTGATGGAGATGGAGAGGGTAAAGAAGAAGGTGGCGGTGATCGCGAGGAGGAAGCTCGTGGCACCCACCGTCGGCGTATCGATACAACACGTTGGGCAACGTTAAGAGCAAAAGTGGTGGTGGGAACAACAGGAGCAGAGGCGCTTGCCTGAGCAGAGGCTTGGGTAGGTGGGGTTTGTAGAGATGTCGTAGGAGATGATGAAGATGGTGGTGTAGATGTAGATAGAGATGGTGATGGGGTAGATGATGGAATAGGCCGTGGACTAGGTGGGGGAGCAGGTAAGGAAGTAGATGACGGAGTGGGTGTAGTGCTAGATAAAGAATCACAGGGGTGCCCTTGGCCTAGTAATGACGGAGACGGCTACCTGGACGGCGCTTGCTGCTGCTACTTGCTGTAAAGATGTAAAATAACTTTATGAATTAAAGATCAATCAATCTTCCTCTTGTCTTCCAAGTCTTAAATAAAGTCTCACAATTCGGGATAATCTTCGACCAAATGCCCCTACTGGAGATAAAATTCACAAAATTGAAGCATTTTCTCGATCGCGGGTTGGTAGGGCACAACCGGAGGGAGCTGTAATGCGTGAGTGGCCATCAAAGCCCTGAAGATATCTGAGAAAGACTCCGACAATGGAGGATGAGGAGCCCGCTTTGGGCAAGGAGGACACCGCATGGTATGGGATGGTGGAGAAGATTGTGGAGACAAAAGCAGTGGTTGCGAGGGCAAAGGCGCATGACGACTGGTGGAGGGACTAGGCAAAGGCATATGATGAGTGAGATGGGAAGGTATGTAGTGGATGACATCCACTTGCTCAGGGTGTGATGTTCCCTTGACAAGAGGTGGAGATGGACATGGGTATAAGGAGGCAGAAGGTCAACTCGTGGAAGGTTGATATGTGGAAGGTTGACACATGAGAGTGGAGGCGTGTGGACTCACAAGGGGATATGTGGCGAAAGGCTGACTCGTGGAGGTCGCGTGAGGGGTATATGTGGGTGTGGAATGTGGTGAGGACTCGGAGTCAAGGGAACTATGGAGCTGTTGGCAGACGAAGCGGGCTCGACTGTATAGTTGTTGTCAGAAGGTAATGTTGTTTAGGGCCAAGATGAAATGGCACTCAGGTGTTGCATTAGAGATAAGCATCTTAATTTGCTCTCCCTCTAGAATATTCCCCGGGACTTGCACGACAAGGAGATGCCAATGGTTGGCAAAGGCAGAGAACTCCACGTCAGGCTTCATCTTCTCGTGGGCCAGATCCACCATAGAATACTTGGGCTCAACCTGATCTTGGTACTGCTGAGTGAACTTATCTTGTACAATCTGAAATTTCACAACCTGATCTTGTGGCAATGAAAAGAACCAATCTCGAGCTGGGCCTTCTAAAGATAGATCAAACAAATAGGCCATCAAGCATTGGTCATGTTGAAATTGGGCTAACTCAAAGAAACTCCTTTAAATGCACAAAGGGGTCACCGGTTTCACCATAATGGCGATAAGCAGGAATTTGTGAAGGTGGTGGAAGACGGAGGTTTTGAAATACAAATGGGACACTAAAGGAGGGTTGGGGATCGATTCGGCATTAGAGTTCATCAAGCTGGCCTTGAGTTTAAACAATCATCTCCTGGGTCAGAAGAGATCGAGAAGAATATGGGCCAGCTTGAGCAAAAGATTGTGAATTTGGACCAGGAACATGGTAATGGTCCGGATAAGAGGATCCGGACTGAGAAGAATATGAGCCCATTTCAAAAATGGAAGGATATGCACGATTAGAAGGAGCATGAACATTAGGACCGATTGGGCTAGCAATATAAGCAGGAGAAGAGGGAGGCCCATGAAGGTAAGAAGGCCCATTAAGAGAAGAAGGCCTATTAAGATGGTTTGCAATGAGTTTTTGGGCCTAGGCCGAGTCCATTTGGCGTACAAGAGATGAAAGATGGGCCATGAGATTTGGTTGTTCTTCCGACGGGTCGGAGGGACCATGAGGAGATGGGCCCACATGGGAAGAGAATTCTGAAGGGTGTGATGAACGGATCTAGAGGGGGGAATAGATCCAACCCCAAAAATAACAACCCAAAGCAGTTTAAAACTAACTAATGTGGAAATAGAATGAACTGCAGTGGACTCACACACCGATTCAGAAGAAGAATGATTCAAGAGCTCATATGACGAACCAACATGCGACAAGATTAAAAGCACAAGATGAAATCAGTCAGAAGAAATCAGCAGAAGAATGATTAGCTAATCAAACCAAGCCAAACCATCTGGGCGAGCCTAAGCATTCATCTAGTCACACAAAGTCCGTGCATTATTTAGACCCATTGCATATAAAGTTCGTGCATGTTTTACTCCAACATACAAAGTCCATGCATGTGTTGGCCACAATGAAAAACATGAGTTTGTGCATGTTTTGGCTTTGTTAAAAACTGAGTCTGTGCATATCATGTTTCATTCAGATTCCAAGTACGTACACTTCGTTTGCTTCATTGCTTTTTAAGTCCACGCATGTAGAAGTTCGTGCACAATGTTCCTTCCAAGTTCGTGCACCTTGTTCTACCCAAGTCAGTGCACATTTACCCAAGACCAGAAATTAATCCCACCCTTAAACCCATTTTCAAATACTTCTTCCATATCTCCCTCCCAACACCAAATTTGCAGCTTCCCCTCCCTCCACCTGCTAGACCTCCCTCCAGCCCCCATTATGGCACTCCCTCACCTTGAATCACCCCTTCCCAGACCCCCTCATAGTCAGGGTTCGCCCCACACTCATCCACCCCCATTTCGCCCCCCTCCTACTCCATTTGCCATCACAAGGTTGCAGCTTCAGTAGTAGTTCGCAGGCAGACAGCAAGGGTCTTGGAAGCAGCATCATCTCTAGCCCTTCCTCGATCCTTCTGGTGACAAATCATATACCTCTGGAAAGGTCAACTAGAGAGCTTTCCAAGCGAGGTGGTTTCATCATCATCCAAGCACCGAGCTGCCCGTGAGAGCGATTCTTCCCCGACTGTGCAAGACCACTTAGGCAGAAAACCAGAGCCCCAGAATAAGCTTGACCACGGCCACTCCCTTGTACATCTGGGCGTGAAACTTGTCTGAGGGATTCTCCTTCAAGTCCTCTCCCATCCCCAAGAAGCAGAGCTAATTTTGGACCTCGACATCAAAAGTTCCAAATTTCTCCTGCCAGGCGCTCCAGGTCCGTCTTCCTGATCTTGAGTCGACCACCCCCAGTGTTTTGGCCTTCTCGATCAGCTCCGAAATCTGTCGTCGGCGCCGTTGGTCCCTGCTCGAAGAATACCCGACCACAAACGTGACAGCACTGGTCTCACCCTCAACAGTGCTCGGGACTGTTCGTGGCACCCTTGTCTTCCAGTAGCATCACCCTATGAGCAGCCAGAGCCAGGGTAGTTCAACCCTGTTCCAGACCCTGCCCCGGCCAGCGACATCATCAAGAAATTTCAAGAAAATTCTGCCATCTTCCTGGATCAAGTCAGAGAATTTTGGCACCAGTTTTAGACCATTTGGAGTTCGGTAGTGACCGTGGCGGCGTCATCTTCGACAGTCTATTTGGTGGTTCCAGAAGCTGGCAGCACCAACGGAGCTCGGCACAACGGGTTTCTAACTTAGTTATTCCCCTCCCTGCCTGGCCGGCTTACAGCCCCTCCCTGCGGGAGGTAGTATTTGGTGTAATATAACTTCCCCCACTCTTGGTCCAACCCCCTTGTAAGGGGCGTAGTGTTTGTATTAGTAGGTTGGCAGTCCAAGCTACACCGGCGCAGCGTGTGGGAATCGCCCACGCTTCCCCGCTCGACATCGTCTCCCGCCGGGATTGGCGTCTTCATGCTGATCAGGTGAGCTTCGGGGGGGGGGGGGGGGGGGGGGGGGGGGGGGGGGGGGGGGGGGGGGGGGGGGGGGGGGGGGGGGGGGGGGGGGTGATCTCAGCAGTGGAAACTCATTTTGAGAGCTCCATTTTTTTGTAGGTGAGCAATCTATTTCGCACATATCTTTTGTAAATTTATGTACCAAAATATTTATTCTGTGACTATTTCCATGTACTTTTCAACTGTAGTATCTTAATTATTACTTTCATACTGCTTTTACGTGTTCTAAATATGCCTCTAAATTGCAAAATTCATCTCTCTACATGCACTTGCACTTATTTCGATGAACTCCTGCATTGCTGCTTTTGAACACCAATATTCTGCAGTTGCAATAGCCAAAGTTGAGATTTATTTTCTGCATACCTATGACTTACATCACTACCCCTGTAGAGCTTTCCCAGGTAAAATCATAAATTATCAACTAATGAATTCATATCTTGTGACAGGTCTCATCCAAGTACACCTTTGACCTTTGAAATCAGAAACAAAGAAGAGCAGAAATTGTTTCAAGGAAGGAACAAAATGACTTCGAGGCCAAATGATTTTACCTCCAACCAAATCTATCAAGAACATTCTTCAGATATGTAGTAATTTCCTGGTTCTCAAATTGTAATTAGGAGCATCATCTATGACAAACATTGTATGTAACATCTAGCGGCAGGTATTTGTGTTCAAAAGCTATTGTTTTTTCCCTTTTTCCCAACCATCACCTTCAGATGAATGCTTTTCTTTTCCCAACCATCACCTCCAGATGAGTGCTTCCCTTTTCCCAATCTTATTTCTTTTTTCCTTTTGTAAGTTGAGTTAAGAGCAGCATTTAAAGACATTTCTATCCATTTGGCAGTTTTGACACTTTGAATTGTTGACTTCCTTTCATGGTATGCAGAAGAACCCAGCAGTAGTTTACTTCTGGTTCTTGCTTTGCCATGCTCATTGGCAGTGTACCCCATATGCTGGGTAATGTCCGATCACTTTGCTAATCTTCAAAGTTATAGCAGAACCAACCCATTGGCAGCCATCATACAAAATGATACATGTTGCCTTCAAGATACTTCGGAAAATGAAAACCTAAACGAGCTGCAATTCTGATTGCACGCAGGATGTTGTGAGCTGAGCATTAAACCATTATTTTAGAACTAACTGTGGACCATGATGTATGTAAATAGAACAAGTATCCATCAAAGGATACACAACTTTTGATGGTCTATTAACCCCCACGAAGAAAACTGACTGCAATACAACATGACAAGCACAGACACTCACCATAATCCTCTGTAAAAGATGTGTTTGCAGGGATCACAATCCGAACCTACAGAAAAGCAATGTAAAAGTAAGCATGCATGACATAGAGACAGGGAATGGAAAACGAGAGAACTAGATTTGAATAGGGATCAAACATTAACCTGACCAAACCAAGAGTATAAACTTAGATAAAGACAAAAGTCAGATGGAAGAAAAATGGAATTGTGTATTGAAAAGAGACAATTCTAGCTGGAACTGAAAGGAGGCTATACATGCTGGGATGAACTGTAAGTAAAAGAAGATAATAAGGTCAATCTCAAATTTGGATAGACAGCCCCCACCAAGCACAGCTATTTGCTGGAAGTTAAACATGATTGATCTGCATTAATTTTTATCCCATTTTCAGCCTTAAAAAAAAGAGTGCAATTTGCACAGGCATTATACATCTCTTCCGTACCCTTTTCTCTTTCCCTCCAGATCGAAGAAGCGGTCGCCACCTAAATCAATATGATTTTGAAATCTAGTAACTCAATTTACATCACTTAAATATGAAAAAAAACACAACAGCTTAAGATATACAGTTTATAGCACACTAAGCAACCCAGAAGATGATATTATAATGAGTGTGACTCGATCGGACTTTGCTTTGATGATCACTTCACAAACTTGACATGGAGAACCTAAAGCATGATATAATTATCAGCAATAGGAAGAGGTGGACAGACAACATTCTGATGGGGCTGGCTTAAATTAATCATGCGTGCACACACACCATCTCTCTTGGCACAAATCAGTTCCTCACGTCGACGTTCAACGTTCCCACATATATATATATTAATCACTGGGTCGCGGTTATGAGTTGGAAAGGATACCGATCGACCGAAAGAACAGGCAGATCAGATCACAAGCTGGACAAGTGCGCAACGCACCATGCATCTTTCTTTCAAGTCCAGATCCCCCGCGACAAAGAGGGTGGGGGATCCATTGATAGCACTCATCTTCCTATCTGCAGACAATTTTCAAATCTTCTATTTTGAACTAACGTGAAAGTTTGATCCATGCAATGTGACCATGCACGATTCCAATTCCTTCGTTCGTAAGAAAGCTAGCGCATGCAGGCTGCATGGGAGAGCTTTCTATCCACTGTCAATTCATCCTCCTTGATTGAGCCAAACAGCACGTAGGTGAAAGCAAACTCTCTCCTTCAGCATCGACTTTGATGAGGATGATCAGAATGCCGACAGTACTGCAGGTACCCGTGACTTTGCATGAGATCGATGCCAAATAACTTTGCCATGCTGCGGTCGCCGCAGAGAAGTGTATATCACTACAGTAGGGATGCACAGTTTCTGGCTGCACCCAGAACAAATCGACAAATAGTTGTGTGGTATGCAATACTGATGCAGCTTCTGGCTGCAACTAGAACAAATTGACAAAAATGTCTACCGATGCTCAACAGGAATTTTGACACCATATATATTGGCAGTGCTTGGAAGAGATTTGATGGCGATCCATCCAAGTCAGACTCTAGCCAAATTATTAATTCCTAGATAGCATTTGGATCCAGTTCTGGATCTATGTCGAACTTGATGGGAAAGTGTACTAGCTAGGATATACGTGTTAGGGAATGAGGATATGCCTAACTGTAGATTTTTGGTTTCTATAAGAAAGAACATTTGAAAGTAGCTAGCTCATGTGACAACACAGTTAATTAGCTGCGTTACACAGTGAATGTAATTCTCTTATTATTGAAGGCATTACGTTGAACTCGATTTGTATCCTATCGTAATTAAGAGGTGATAAAAACACTTACCCATGTGAGGACGAGGGAATTTGTAATGACGGCCTGGGTATATATTAATTAGCTGATGGGATCATTAATTTTAGGTGATGTCTTAAATCAATGGATTGCAGTGGGATGGATGGGTTGGTCATGCCCGAGAGACTACTGCCAACCTGAGTGGTATCGTTAGCATTGGGTTCATGCCGATGCAAAGAATCAGGTTTATATGGCTTAGACGAAAGGTCTAAGCCATCAAGTTATATTGATTATCATGGGAGGATAATAGATTGGTCCTGGTGGGGATCAATCAGAGTGGTATCATCAACATTAGGTTCATGCTGATGCAAGGAATCAAGTTTATCTGGCTTAGATGAAAGGTCTAGGCCATGCCCCTGGGCTAATACCTCAAAAGACCATAGGCACCAAGTCAAGTGGTTCATCGATATTGGGACTACATTAACACAAGGAGTTCAAGTTTCTCCAACTTAGATGGAAGGTCTAGGTTGTACCCCTCTGCTAAGACCTCAAAAGGCCATAGATTCCAAGTTAAGTGGAACATCGGTACTAGGATTGCACTAACGCTAGGAGTTCGGGTTTCTCTGACTTAAATAGAGGGTCTAGGTCGTACCCCTGGGCTTAGACCTCAGAAGGTAATGGGTGCCAAGTTAAGTGGTTCATCGGTACTCGAATTGCACTGACGCAGGGAGTTTGGGTTTCTCTGACTAAGATGAAAGGTCTAGGTCATATCCCTCAGCTAAGACCCCGAAAGGCCATGGGTGTTGAGTTAAGTGGTTCATCGGTACTGAGAATGTACCGACACAAGAAGTTCGGGTTTCTCCGACTTAGACGAAAGGTCTAGGTCGTGCCCCTCAGCAAAGACCTCGACAGACCATGGGTGCTAAGTTATGCTGTTCATCAGTACTGGGATTGCACTGACACAAAGGAGTTCAGGTTTCTCTAACTTAAACGAAAGGTCTAGGTCGTCCCCCTCGGCTAAGACCTCGAAAGGCCATGGGTGCCAAGTTAAGTGGATCATCGGTAGTGGGATTGCACCGACGCAAGGAGTTTGGATTTCTCCAACTTAAACGAAAGGTCTAGGTCGTACCCCTTGGCTAAGACCCCAGAAGGCCATAGGTGTCGAGTTAAGTGGTTCATCGGTACTGGGATTGCACCGATCCAAGGAGTTCAGGTTTCTCAGACTTAGACGAAAGGTCTAGGTCGTACCCCTCGGCTAAGACCCTGGAAGGCCATGGGCGCCGAGTTAAGTGTATATGGTGACTCATTACAAGAGCTCCGAAAGACAATCTTGTTCATTATGGGGTATCGGTTTCAGTTGATCACTGAACTGGAGAAGTGACACATGATATAGCTTCAGGTGTTTCCCATTGAGGGTTGGAAATTAAACTTCCCCCCGATGGTTGACGATGATGTAAGCACCGCTTTTGTAAACTTTTTGGACCACCTTAGGTCCTATCCAATTTTCATTCACTTTGCCTTTGGGATTGGCCGCCATGACTTCTTTTCATTTGACGATGACTAGGCCTTGTTTCTTGAATTCTCACTTTTTGACGAGCTTATCGAAGGCGCAGGTCATACGGGCCTGATAGATGGGTATGTTTTACTGGGCTTTGAGCCACTGTCCTTCCAAATTGGAGATCTCCTTGGTGACGTGCTTTTTAAATATTATTATTTATTTATTTATTTATTATTTTTTGGCGTGCCAGTCACATGTGTGACAAATTCATCGTGCGCTCGATCTGACGTGATACACGTGCTAGGGACTTTACTTGCGGTGCGTAGACCTTTGTTGATGTCTTCCGTCTTCTTGTAGGAGCTTCCGTTATTCGTAGATATACGTCCAAAGAAAGGGGGTTTCATCTCGGAGAGATTTTCCCAGAACCACACGATCCTGACAATCGTGATGGGGTTTCGTCCGGCTCTTGACCACTTCTATTGTTGCGAGGGGTCCGTGAGAATATGTGGGCTCTGACGTCCTAAGTGGGGAATATTTCCCGGGACGGCGATACGCCAAACATAGGCCCCGTGTAGAGATTTCCTCCAAAACGGCGATACGCCATGTATGAGCCTCATACAATGCGAGGATGATGTCCCAGAATTTTGTGAGACTAATTACGGGTGCAACACCCATGCATAAAAAAAAAGAGGAAAAAGAGGAGAAAACAAGCACCTCTTGAACTTCCATCGGAGGGGCAGTCTAGGAAGTTACCATCGGAGGCACATCCCCTCCGGTTCCTCCTCTCATGCAAATAAAAAAAAGAAGAAAAAGAAAAGTGAAGCAACAACAGAAAAAGAAGGGCCTCCGGTTAACAGGTAACCGGAGGAGCCCCTCCTCCGGTTTTGCCTCTTCATCTTCCAAAGACTCACCCCCTCCGCCTTGGAGCTCATCTAAAAAAAAGAAGAAGAAAGAAGGTGAAGGGACTTACCTCTTCAGATTCCACCGGAGGGGATGGGGGAAAACCATGCCTCCGGTTCCCCATGTATCAGCTATAAAAGGAATGGGAGCAGTCCAGCACAACAATGGTAGCAGATGCTTGGAGAGCTTGTGAAGAGGCCCAAGCGCTAGCAGCAGGCAGCAGGCCTGCGAAGGGCAAAGGCCTTGCCTGCGAGGAGTCCCGTACAGGAAGAGCTGGAGAGCTTCCTGGAGGCCCAACGGAGATGTGCTGCAGCGCAGTAGGCATGTGGTGTGCACAGTCCAGCAGACATGTGCTGTGGTCACCACAGCTGCAATATGTGCACAGTCCAGCAGACGTGCAGTCCCGTGCAGCAGGCATGTGGTCAGCACAGCTGCAGTCCTAGGAGGGCCAAGCAACAGCAGGAGGCACGGAGATGTTCTGAAGTGCAGCAGGCATGTGGTGTGCACAATCCAGCAGACATGTGATGTGGTCACCACAGCTGCAGTATGTGTACAGTCCAGCAGACATGTGCAGTCCCGTGCAGCAGGCATGTGGTCAGCACAGCTGCAGTCCTAGGAGGGGCAAGCAACAGCAGGAGGCAGCAGTCCAGTGGTGACCACAGTGCTAAGAATTTTGGAAGTTGACTCCTTAAGAAGGGGTGTGATAACCACAAAAAAGGCCCCCTTGGGTGTTCCAGTCACCTCCTGTGAGAATAGTGATCTTAAGAAATCTTTCACCCCTTGCAAAGGATCATAGTAAATTCAAATGTCCTTAAGCAATCAAAATGGGCGTACCACTCAAATGAGATTCCATTCAAATGGGCTTGCAAATGGGATTCCACTCAAATGGGCTTACAATTCAAATGGGCCAAATCAAATGGGCTTATGGGCTTATGACTGGAAATCAAATGGGCTTATAAGTTGAAATCACAAAATTGGTCTACAAATGGAGATCGAAATGGGCTTGCAAATAGAAAGCTAATCCTTGCCCGGGGCTGTGGGGGGCCCCCCCGGCGGGCCCGGGGGGCGGGGGGGGGGCGCCGGGGCCCCCCCGCGGGGGGGGGGGGGGGGGGGGCCCACCCCCCGGCGCCGCCTTCACCTGGGGAGCCCCCAGGTCCGCCTTGCACTGGGGGAGTCCCCCCGGCCTTGCCTGCACCGGGGGAGGCCCCTCGGCATCGCTGCCACCGGGGGAGCCCCCCGGTCCGCCCTGCACCGGGGGAGGCTCCCCGGTCCTACTGTCACCGGGAGGACCTCCCCCTGGCACCGCCGACACCGGGGGAGCCCCCCCTGGGTTCACCCTGCACCAGGGGAGGCCCCCCGGCCCTACTGCCACCGGGGGGACCTCCCCATGGCCCTACCTACACCGGGGGAGGCCCCCCCAGGTCACCTGCCACCGGGGGGACCTCCTCCCGGCCCCGCCGCCACTGGGGGACCCCTCGGTCAGCCTTGCACTGGGGGAGGCCCCCTCCGGCCCTACCGCCACTGGTGGGACCTCTCTCGACCCTGCCGCACCGGGGGAGCTCCCCGGGGCCTCTCCACCTGCTCACCTCCATGGGGGAGACTTCCCCTGTCTTCTTGCTGCTGCACCACCGGGAGAGGAAGAGACAGGGGGGTTACCTCCACCAAGGTTTCACCGGGAGATCTTCTCCTTGGCCTCCTCCACCGCCTATAAAAGGCAAAGCTTTCTTCTCTTGAAAGGGACATTTTTTCGAAGCGGAGAGAAGAGGAAGTTCTTGGAACAGAAGGTGCTACTGCAAGAGGTGAGAGGAGGGGGCACCCTCTTCCCTTACTCAAGTTATGTTAAAAAAAAAAGAAAGAAGAAGAAAGTTGTAAAAAGCCCTTATGAGAAGGCTATTTATAAAAATAACCCTATGTTAGGGGAATGTGTCCGTTATTTGTTATTGGCAATAAAAATTCAAATAAAGGCCACAAACTTATGGTTCTGGAATTTTTTATATATCATGTGGAAGAAAGTCGCAAAGAGCAGAAGTTATGATTAAACCCCGAAAGATTGCAGAACTGTGTAGATATCTGAAAATGTTTGGGAATTGCAAAGTTCGCAAAATTCAAGGATAAAAAGGGTTCAAATTTATAGAAATGCTCCCCAAAAATGCACAAAAACCTTGGTTTATCCAAGGTTTGTCGGCTCGATCGTACCGACTGTCCCGATTTTCTGCCGGGACGGGACAGTACGATACCATCCCGCTCCATACCGTAAGATGCAAAGAACCTTTATATATAAAGTATATGTAAAATAATACAAGAAAGCTCTTAGCTTAGTTGGTTAGGTGGTTTGTGCGTTTCGTCCAAGACGTCCCAAGATTGAATCCCGCGAACATCTCTGGGTTTGTTTTTTGATTGAAAATCTTAAAAAGAAAGAAAAAAACGCATGCAACCGGTGTGTTTCAAATCCAAACCGCCCCCGAGCAAATAAAGGCACTTAACCAACTTACTTATAAAATATTTTGTATTTAAAATAAAATATCAAATATACAAAGCGTCCTGGTTGCGTCCCACAGATCAGTCGTCCCGGTCTGTGGTTGGAACGGTCCAGGACGAGCAATTCAGACCGTCCCATCTCGGTTTGACAAACCCTGGGTTTATCCCAAAACTTAAAAATTGTGATTTTCTAATTGTTAGAGGATAGAATGGGATCTAGAAGGGGGGATGAATGGATCCTTTAAAAAATTTTGCTCAATCAAAAATCACAGTGAATAGAAATGCAATGAAAGCTAGTTTAGACAAAGGCTCACTTAATCCATGGCACAAGCAACTACAGGGTTGCAAAGACATACAGCTAAAAACACATGCAATGACAAGATACAAAGGATGTTAACTCTATAAATCCATGTCATAGTTAAGACTTCACACAATTCATTGAGCAACTAACAGGCCTTCAAAGCAACAATCCGATTTGAACACTATGAAAGACTCTTCACACAGAACTCTTGTCGTCTACTAGGGAGAATGAGTAATGAATTGACTGAATAGATGTAGAACAAGATTAGACAAAATTAGATTCTACTAGAGGCACTCATAAGTGAACAATCAAGGGAACTGGTACTTGGCGGAGATCTGAGTTCAAGAACTCTCCTCATGCAAGGTGTATGAATGCAACTTTTGATATACCGACTGGAAACTTGTAAAACATGTAAACCTATGAATGCTGATCGGAGATAAGTAATCAATCGCACAAGCAAACCATAAAATGTGTAGGATTTTTAGGTGGTTCGATCTACCTCGCAGATCTATGTCCACTCCACAGTCAAACCAGAGTGTGGCTTCCCCTTGAAATCAGCAAGAACACAGACTTAGTCTGCAAACAAATGCTGTCCAATAGCTTGAACCAGAGGGAGACAAATCCCTTAAACACTAATCTAGCACCACGCTAGATCAACACCCCACTACTAAGGTAGTGATTGGAGAGACCGAACTCTCCCTTCTTCTGCGGATGCATAAGGAAACCGTGAGACAGCACCCCAGCTGGTCACAAACCCAGAGGATTACAATCCTCTCTTCCTCTGAGACCTCAGAGGGAATCCGACGATTTGCTCCCTGCATCTGATCGCTCAGAAGGAACCTGGTCCCTGAACAGGGGATCGGATGAACAAAAAGAAAATGAGAACCAAGGAACCAAAAACAACAAGAAAGAACAAACAAAAACATATGGGAATAATGTAGCTCTAGATGAGCAATGTGGATCTTGATTTGATCCATGAGACCAAACTTCAACAGATCTTCGGGCAAGCTTGATTGCACTTCTGATATAGTTCTCTTTCTACTTCTTCTTCTCTCAGACTCTCTCTCAACTTTCTCTTCGAACTGATCTACCCAGAAGCTTTTAGATAGCACACTTTGTTTCTTCTTTCCTCTATTCTTTTTCTTCTCTCTTATTTTCCCTTCTTTTCTACTCTCCATTATATATCTCTGTGTCCTTCGAAGGAGGCAGATGAGCATATTTATATTAGCTAGGAAATGGGGATTTTCTACTTTTTTATTTTAATCTTAGGATCTGAATCTTCATTAGTCCAGGTGTCCATGAGAGTAACCTTCAGATCTGAATTTCCATTGGGCTAGGTGGCCATCAGAATATCCTTCTTGTCTTGAAAGGTTGCCACATGGCCTAAGATCACGTGCCTGATAACTTAAGTCAAATTCACTTGGTTCCATAAGAATCCCCATGTGATAGGTAGATAGGTCGAGGCACTACTTGATGTGTTGACATAGCTGGCTCTCAGAAGCTGGTTCTAAACTGAATGCATTGAGGCAGGTGAAGACCTCAAACCAAACCCCATATAAATACTGTATCCAGATGCGAAAAGCATGGACCACTGCTGCCATTTCTAGGTCATGAGTGGAGTAGTTCTTCTCATGGTCCTCTAATTGTCTCAAGGCATAGGCGATCACTTGGCCATCTTGCATTAGTACACAACCGAGGCCGATCCTAGAGGCATCTATATAAACAATGAAGCCATCATTCCCTTGAGGGAGTGCCAACACTGGGGCTGAAGTCAACTTTTCCTTGAGCATTTGAAAACTCACTTCACACTCCTCTGACCAAATAAATTTCATTCCTTTCTTGGTCAACTTGGTCATGGTGGCTGCAATGGTGGAGAAGCCTTCAATGAACCGACTATAGTATCCAGCCAAACCAAGGAAGCTTCTAATCTCCATCACTATCTTTGGTGCTTCCCCCCTTGTTACTACTTTCACCTTGCTGGGGTCCATACATATACCATTTCTGGATATGATATGTCCGAGAAACATCACCTGGTCTAGCTAGAATTCACACTTGCTAAATTTGGCATAGAACTTGTTCTCCCTGAGGGTCTGCAGAACCACACTCAGATGCTGCCGATGTTCCACCTGACTGGCAGAATATATCAAGATGTCGTATATAAAGACTACGACAAATCGATCTAGGTAAGGGTGGAAGATGTGATTCATCTACTCCATGAACACAATCGGTGCATTGGTCAACCTGAATAGTACTACTAAGAACTCGTAGTGACCATACCGAGTCCTGAAGGCTGTCTTTGATACATCTTCGGGCTTGATTCTAATTTGGTGATAACCCATCCTCAAATCGATCTTGGAGAAAACCTTAGCAGATGATAGCTGGTCAAATAATTTCTCCATCCTCGGCAGAGGATACTTGTTCTTAATGGTGGCCTGGTTAAGCTTGCGGTAATCAATGCACAGCCGCATAGCCTCATCTTTCATCTGCACAAATAGGATTGGTGCTCCCCATGGAGACACACTGGGTCTAATGAAGCCTTTGTCTAGTAACTCCTGTAATTCTTTCCTGAATTTGGCAAGCTCTGCTGGAGCCATCTTGTATGGTGGAATGGAGATAGGTGCAGTGCCCGACACCACCTCATTAGAGAAGTCCACCACCCGAACTAGTGGCAATCCTAGAAGATCTTTGAAAAATACATCAGGAAATTCTCGAACCACATCCAAGTCTTCCAGAATCTTGATAGTGCCTTCTTCAAGTGCCACACTAGTCAAGAAATAGTCACATCCTCTGCTGATCAGCTTGGAGGCCTAGATGGCTGATACCATCATTCTCCCAGACTTGTCCTTAGGGCATTGAAAAAAGAATGTCTCCCTCCTCGGCTGCTGAAAAACCACTCTCTTCTGATGGCAGTCCAAGAGGGCGTAGTGTTTGTCTAACCAGTCAATTCCCAGGATGAGATCAAAATCGGCCATGCCTAGGATATGTGCTTCACCCAGAAATCTTCTCCCATAGATTTTAACCTCAATCGTAGTGATCACAAGCTTGGTGTGGACTTGTTTCCCCGTCGGTGTACAAACTATCATTTCTCTGATGAATGTGGCTTGGGGTCGGTTCTTTAGTTGATTAGCAAAACTAGTGGATATGAATGTGTGTGTAGCCCCTGGGTCAAAATGGGCCTTACGAACAATAGGCCTGTTCGAAGGAGGTGCATAGAGTTTTAGGGTCCTTATCAAACAAGGGATAGCGGCTGGAATTAAGGTAGGACTGGGAAGTTTAAAACCAACTAGGACACCATGAACGTATTAGGATTCTTAAGCCTATAAATAAGACCCCTGCGAGCGATAGATGCACGTTGTTCCTGCTACCGTGCGTGACCTACTACTATCGTGAAGCCTTCGCGTGGGTGTTCTGCTACCTGTTCGTGATCGTCTTCCTCTTCTTCCTCTTCTTCCTGTGCTACTGCGGCTGTTGCTGTTGCTGCTGCCGTTGCACGAAGCTTTGAAGAAGAAGCGCATGGCTTCTTCATCCCAGATCGTCATCCTGTCTATCTTCTTCCTTCACTCACACACAAGTGAAGGTAGGTGTTCTCAATAATCACAGACAAAACATGATGATAATAAGAGCATGCATGCACGAATAGGTAGTCCATCGTGTGATGTTACGATCCCTATTAATCATACTGTCTGGTTTTGACGTTTTAGGTCATTTTCTGTTGAATAAGAATTGGCGTCCATAACAGTGGACGCTACTTTATTGGAAGGCGTCTTGATCCTAGACACGAATTCAATTCGCATCAAATATCATGACGCTACTTTCTGGTTATTTAATAATTATACTCATCTTTAAAAATCTATAATTATGAAACCCTACGTCATAAAATTATGATATATACATGGTTAGAATCCTTACATTTTTCTCTTAATTATCATGTCTTTTTATCCATTAAAGTCTTCATAAAAATCGAAGTGCTACTGTTCATATAATCTTAAGGAAATGAACAGTGACATGTGTCAAGAAACGTACCTACCCGATGCATGTTAATGTGTAAAAGCAGTAAGAATTGGTGTCTACTTGAGCAGACGTGGCTTAAGAATTAACGCCTCTTCACAGAGACGCCAAATCCTAATAATTATTAAATATGATTAAAAATTAGAAAATTAGGAATTAACGTCTGTCCCAGTGGATGTGAATTAAAGAAGTGGCGCCTCCGTACATGGATGCCAATTATAATTAATTTTCAATGGTTTTTGAAAATCTCATAATTGGCACCTCCCTGAGGAGACGTGAGTTGCTAAATTAATGCCTGCTATATTGACGCGAATTCCTGTCTCTCATGTCTTATCGCATTTTGGCCCATACCGCGGGTCTATTGTCACTACTGTCTCATGGCTGAGATAGTGTCCCTGTTTCACAAGTTTCACGATTACACCTAAATTCTTGGAGTTTGAAAGACCCTCCGCCGGATATTCCTTCCGTCGGATTAGAATTTCTTTCTCTAATACCCTCGTAAGTCTCTGCTAGTCTTGGAATCTCTCAAGGAAGTCGAGCGGGTTGTACCCTAAAAATCTTGAAAATCATGCTAATCATGTCACTCTAAGAAACATGACGTCCTAGCCTTCATAGAGCATTGTTTTAGTGTTCTGTGACAGTTTTGTCACTGCCTAGAATTAGCGTCCAATGCAGTTGATGCCAAATGGGAAGTAGTGTCTGCTGTAGTTGACGTGATTTCCTTCGTGTCTGTACTATTCACAGGATAAGTGACTACCACGGTGGATGCGAATTCTGTAATTGGCGGCGGCCTGAGTGGACAGAGAGAGTGAGAAAGAGAGAATGAGAGAAAGGGAGGGGGTGGGGGGTTTAAAGAGGGAAATTTCTGGGATTCAAAAATCCCAAAAAATATGAAAATTTTGAAAAATACTCCCCCCGATCCTCGAAAAATGCATAATGTGCTTGCAACGTCCTGGAGCCCAACAACGCATTGGTTCACCCTACACAAGGTTCCAAAAGCTCAACAAGGAAAAACATGCGTAAGTCGCAAAACACCCTCTGGGACCTGCAAAGGCATTCTGAGACCAACGAACTCAGATCTGGGAAATTCTGGGATGTTACAGATCCCCCCCTTATAGAAATTTCATCCTCAAAATTTGAGGCAACCACAACACAAGGGGAAGCTCAACACACCCAGAGCTCCAGCCAAGCCTCAAAACTCGCAGGAACACTGATCCTGAGGGACACAGCCAGAAAATGATCACAAACAAAATGCCTCACTCATAGATATCACATGTCGATTATCAGAGCAGGCATAACGCAAAAGAATACAGGTCTGGCATCACCTTAGCCACAATGGAAACCAATCATGGCTTCGTTGCCACCATCTCGCTCACCGAGGAGATGCAATCCTCATTACGAGAGACTTCCACTGATAAAATCTCAAGCTCGATAGACCAATCAATTGTCAGCTTTGCCATCAGCTGACTGACCTCACGCCTAACACGAGGGATAACCATTACTGAGCCTCCACTAGCTCACATAGCCATCCCAACTAACTGCCACCAATTCATCAGCTTCACGCCATGAATCATCTCACACCTGGCAAGCCGAATGCTCATAACAACACTGGACCAGCTCTGGTCTGATCACAACCACTCAACAAATCCCAGATCCATTCTGGGAAAAGGGACACCTTATAATCAGCCACCTAGGGCATCGCTGGCACACAGCTCTCGTCATTCTCAAGCCCCTACAACCAGCATCTTCTGTATGTGAAAGACCATTTGCTGGCCACCATCTACTCGTCAATGGGAAACCTTCATTTGCTCAACTTCTTCCTTCTTTCCTAGTCCTTCACCAAATCCGATAAGCACGTTCCAACTCTCGACAGGCCATTCGTTGACACTTCCACAGACCATTGCTACATCTCGAGCCAATCCTCACTTGAACACCGCATCCGATATGATCCTTATGCCAACTCTACCCTCTCAAGGGAGCACGGCGAAACCGAATGACAAGTTTCCATAACCCTCGGTCCTCACATCACTCGACTTGGGCTCATAGGGAAATCCTCTCGTGCTGGTCACAGACCAAGGACCACCATCTAATAACGACGTCCATCTAGGGACCTCCATACATAGGCATCATCCATTACACAATCTAATCCTATCTTATCTCAATTACTCCAAATGGATGCCTACAAATCCTCGGCTCCACTCTCGCCACAGAGCCACAAGACACGATCTCTTACAATCCACGACATGCATCTCTGAATCAGTCAAGTGTTGCCTACTACCATAACAGCCTAGTCGACGATGCCGTGACCAAGACACATAGGTCCCCGATCAACATAGACCCTGCCATAGCCGACCACTCAACTAGCTTTACCAGCCACTCGCAGCTACCAATTGGGACCCCATAATCTCCCAGAGATCACTTCTCCAAGACTATGATCTCATCCGAGAGCACAGCTTCCAACACGAGTCTAGTACATAGCTTACTGACTCTGACCATCATGTCCTCATCCTCCGTTAGGTGATTTCCTTAGCAACCCCATCCAGGTCCAAAACCAAATGCCTGACATGGCTTCCAACAAATAAATAGGTACTCATGCGGCACACCTGTCGACACATTTCCCTAACTGTCCATCCTGCCAGTGCCATGAACCACAATGCCTCAACAATGGCATGGCAACTAGCATGGCTCACACAGCCAGAGTCAATCTCACATCGAGGAACCAATCCTTCAATGTTCTACTCATCCTCGAAAATCTGTCCATAGTAACCAATGCTACGATCTTGGATCTGTGGGTCATGGGCCCACCTGGCTTCCGCTGCGCACTCTGATCCACATGTGTAAACATTACAATGACTCAAGATCCGCCATCCCGATAATCCTCAACTCGGTTGGCTAACTCTGAAAATAGGGTGAGGAAAGCTCCATTACCTTGAACCCAGAGCACAAACTTTCTTTCTTGAACTGGCAATCCTCTATAACTCCGTAGGCTCCGATCGACAACACAGTGGAGGGCACAACACCAGCCAAGAATTCTAGCAAGTGCAACCCACTGGCACCCCTCCTTCCAGAGCAGTGCCAATGCACCCTTCTACATTAGGGAAAAAGAGCAACGCTTCTCGCAGGCAACCATACTGCCTAAAAATATGGAACACGTCTTGCACGTACTTTATGGCACAAGGAGGAGGCCGACCAGTCCGAACACATAATGCAAGACGACGGAGCTTGGCAAAGCATAATTCTCTCTCCGACCAGGGAGAAACCAACATACCTCCTACAAGGCGAGAGATTGTCATGCTCGACCTGACCTCACACCTCGCGCATGCTGGGACTTGCACCTTCCAGCACCAAAAAAGTCACTACTTCCGTGAGGTCAGCCACTCTGACAACACTCACCAAGTGTTCCATCAGACCATACTCAAAACATCTTCCTGCACACCACCATTGCAATGCCTCAAATTGTAACTCGCCACGCCTTGAGCACCGGCTCTGCTGAACGCCAGCCACACTCTGCCACAACGGTTAAACTAGCCGCTATCACATGCTCCTTACTATGCCTGCCTCTGATCCTGGAACCATCTACACGCCAAAACACTTACTGAGGAGCAAAGAAAACCCCAAAAGATGCCGGCTCGAAGGCTGCCACACCTCTGGCCACCAGACATTATTCCCTCGAATATGTCTAAGCTCACACCAATCCATTCTCAATACTTGGGTCTTCTAGAATATCCATCTCCTGAGCTACTATCGCGCGGACCACCCTACCAAGAGCCACAACATGAACCATGATCGACATATGCCGACGCTCATCCTCGAGTCCCGAACTTACCATGAAACCTTCACATCTCATCTGTCCTCTCGAACGCGTGTCGAAGGTGGTACACAATGGCCCCAAATTTCGTGATCTGGGTCAACCAAGCCACCGCCATACGATCTCGAACCAAATCCAGAGCTAACACAGCTCATTCGAGCGCAGAAGCGTAGGACATAAAGCTCACTGGGACAACTCTGTCCAATCCTGCCCTGAGATCCACAAAAATAATCAGGACTGACACATCATTTCTGACGCCACAGAGCACGACAAGAAATTTAGGCTAAAAAATTAGTAGCTCATCAGAAAGATCCTCCTCTCGCTAGAGCACAACTCTCGATCAGAGCATTTCCTCCGCCACCTCAAACCACGATCTTAACGCCTCAGGGCTGGATAAACCTCAAACTGGGGTGGCCAAACTTAACATTAACTCCCTCAGAGTGCACCTACGGCCACTTGACCACAAACAATCCGCACCAATCGCTTGACCTCGCTGTAAATTCCTCGAACACAGCACCGTAGCGACACACCTGTCGGCAACCCTTGCTCAACACAACACAACTAGGACCACCATTAATGAGGAAGATAGCTCTCTATCTTATGCGGAATGGCGATGGGAGCTAGGGATGGCGGATGCAGCTGTGCTGGACGGTAGCCTGTGGGCAGGTCTGGCTGGAACAACGACCGGCTGCCACGGCACGGCACCGGAGGGGCAGCGGTGCTCTACCGGCGTGGCTGCAAGGGGGAGCGCGACGGTGGGCTGGCCGGCACTCACGGGGGTGCTGGTTCACAGAGGAGAGGGAGGGTGTGCAGGGCACCCGTGGGCACATGGGGACAAGGTGGCGATGGTCTACGGCGAGGGGGGAAAAGCAAGGGAGGGGGGAAAAGTAAATGACTTCTAAGGGTAACAAATATGCCGTATAGGTGACAAATAGGTTGTAAGAGTGACAAATGACTTCTAAGGGTAACAAATAGGTCCTAAGGTTGACAAATATCTTCTAAGGGTAACAAATGTGTGTCTAAAGGTGAAAAATAGCTTGTAGTGGTGACAAATGAAAAAGAGAGAGAGAGAAAGGAGATAGAAGGGCAAGAAGTTGCTGGTTCCACGCAGGATGCATAGGAACTGGGGTGTCCTTCCAGTAGGAAATTGGAAGTCTAGGAACCCAATTAATGGTAGGTTATCTCATGGATGGCTAAATTAATATATTAGGAACAAAAGCCCTCTGTCCCCTCCTATCTTCATTGATTATACATGGAGTATTTTATGTTTTACTATTACTGTGCACATAGAGTTGTCACAACATGCATGAATCTTGCCCTTTGATAAGAAGATGATAATTTTTATTTAATTCATATAAATCCATGCATCTCCATGCCTTATCTTTCTTCTATCATGACTTACCTTCATATCTACTAGAATTTTCATGCATAACTTGCCCTAGAATAGACCTTAACTGCGCTATTTTGACACTTCTGGCTGGTAGGTGTAAGACGGTCTCACTGAGACTGCTACTATCTAGTAGTGGTCCCCGACTGACCACGTATGTATAGTAGCGGTTCTGAATAGACTGCTTTCATGTTTTTGTTGTATGCACTCTGTTCACTCTAAACAAATTGTAGATTGGCCCTTATAAATTTCATATAGATGATGGACATGTTTTATTGACAATTTAATTACTGATTTCTACACGACTCTCTCTCTCATCTTGCAGTCCTTCTTAAGTACATGACACGTATCCCAGTACGATGTCATTAGTTACACTTTGCACATGATAGGAACATTTTCTTGTACTTGTAAACCTCTCCGTCGGATATTCTTTCTGTCGGACTAGTGGATCATATTTCAAGACCTCCGTAAGTCTCCGCGAGCCTGGGATTACCACTAGGATGTCGACCTGATTGTACACTTAAAGCCCAATTATCTAGAAAGCACTTAAACTATCGGTGTTTTTCTGTGCCCCAACAATAGCAACCGTCAGGAGACCACTATTGTCAATTAGCGGTCATCCCGTGACTGTGTTATTCCAAAATTCTACTGCATCAACCCTTCCCTTATTCTGGTGTTAACCCTTTCTATAAACAGTCTAGATCAGACCGCCTCATCATGAAGATGGTCCTGAAACGACCACGTCTCTAGGAAACAGTCTAGGCTTGACCATTTTATGTCAAACTGTGCTTAACCTAGGGTTTGACCCTCGGGTTGATTTTTCTATGTTCCTAGATGGTCAATGGATTATCTAGAATCTAACACATTGTCAATAAATTATTAATAAAAATATGAAAGTTAATGAATACGTCGTTATGCTACCGGATTCCTCCCGTGACATGACCTTGTCCTTAATTCATTCTTTGAACTCTCGCGATCATGTTTGGTACGTACTTACCTTGATCTTGGTGCCATGAGCTTATTGTTCGACTTGTTACATTATTGGCCGTACTTTATTATTGAATCTCATGGACGTAGCTTGATTTATAACTTGAAGATGCAAATCGGGCACTGGTTGTGTCCAAGGGCTCGACGCTATCTCCCTCAGCTGATAACCGAAAACATACTATAAACCATGGGGTATGATGAACACTGACGTCGTATTACATTAGGAGTACTTTTTTATTAACGATGAAATCCATTAGGACTATCATGAAATTATTGCATGCTTGTTACATGACTTTCTAGTGCGTAGCCTTTCTAAGGTTATGAAAAGTACATTCTTGAGACACTTTAGACAGATCATGGGATGTGAATGCTCAAAGATGCGCATGATGCATGCTGGGCTAAAATAAAAGAAATCATCAAAACAAATACAAAGAAAGCACAAAATAGAGAATACTCGAGAATAGTATTGCTAGACCAGACAAATCAGGGTCAAAACATTATCTGCAACCACGACGTGTGAGATAGAACCATCATCCCCCAATTCCTCCAACCTAACGGCCTATCCAATGATTAAACATGTACACCTAGATCATCATTATTTTTGTTAAAGGGGAACGTCAGATCCCAGAACACATGAATGACCAGTCGGTTCTCGAGATAATATAACATAAATACCATATGGTAATGCATTAAGGGATAAGGGATACAGAATACTTACCTGACTTACCTGTCGGATTGGAAGCATGCCACGCTGCACGGTGGGACAAAAATACATCATGGATTATTCAATTCAACATTAGTCAGGTAACCAAGATGTAATCATGCATAAAGCTTAATTAACAAGGTGTGTAAGCATGAATTCAGACAACATGGGGCCTTTTTAAGATAAAACGGTTTAAGTATGGCCGCCTTGACCTCACAAACGGTCATTTGGGAGACCGTACAACATAAGTAGGTAGTGACATGGTTGTTCGCTTGAGCACACAAAGACGGCCATTATCTGACCGTTTATAAGATATAAACGGTCAATCGATAGACTGTTAAATGACCATTGATTTCAAAAAAGAAAATAAAATCGGCCTGTCATCTCCCTCGCTCATCCAAACCCCTCGTACAGCCCTCCACCGGTGAACGGACCATCGAGGGCCTCCCCCCATCTCCCTAGCAACCATTCCACTGTGAGCCTCCCTCCCTTCTCAGCCCTCACACCCAGATGAAGATCAAGAAGTAGGTGCTAGGAAGGTTAGCACGTCGAATGGCCCAGGAAGAGTCTCGTGAGCCACCGCCGATGAACCCTCTGGAGGAGGAAGCACCACCGCAGTTCGTAGCCGAGGAGACATCTTCTGTGGCCGTAGGAGCGCCTGAGGAGGCAGAAGCACCGTCGAAAAGTGAGGTGGTGGCAACGGCAACCAAGGAGCTGACCAAGGGACCTCCATCGACCAAGGTAGGCCATGGTCAAAAACCCCCTCCATTTTTGAATGTTAATGGATGCATGGGGTTTGGACGGGCAAAGAGGGGTCATACCAACCTCTAGGGATGATTGTAAGGGCCCCTAGGGCCATTCCTAAAGGATGGGGGATGGGTGAATGCCATATGTCGCGGCGGGAAAGAAACGGCCCTAACAGGGACCGTTAGGGTGGCTAGGTGGTCCACCTGCGACCGCTAGATACGAACTGACTTAGGAGTGTAGAAACGGTCTGAACTAGACTGCTAGAGAACAAAAACAGCCTCCAAACAACCGTAACTTAAGAACCACCCTACGAAGGATGAGGCGGTCCACGCTGGGCCGCTAGGGAATGAAACGGTCTCCAACAGATCGCCAATTAGACAAAAGCAGTCAGAGGATGACCGTTTAAATTTAGATTAGCGAAGAGGTTTATTGGAAAATGAAAATAGCCTGATGGGGACCATTGGGGATTTCAAAACGATTAATAGAAGACCGTTAGAGCGACAGAAATGGCCCTATGATGGCTGCCACATTAATATTTAAAAAGATCTTTACGTAAAAAATTTATTTAAATCAGACACTATAACTCGGGATCATCGAACTTCTCTTCGCGATCGGCTTCGTTATGATTGTCCGATCGTGATGAGATCGTACGATTGAGATGGGAGTAATAAATCATGCAGTAAAAGAAATGGAATATCATACTATTACCTAATATTATAAATTAAACAGATGATGCTGCCCCTACTCTCGTGGGGGCACCCTTCGACGCGTAGGAGTTGCAAGCTGGTTCCCCGATGGGTCTGTCGGTGGAGATGGGAGGGGACGGAGCTGGCGGAGAGAAAAGGGTAGGATGTCTTTGTCCTTCCAAGACTATGAGCTGTCAGAGTGTTCGCTTTGTAATATCCTGGGATCTTTACATGCGCTGCTCATCACCGTAGGTAGAGAGGGGGGGAAAAGAATCTCGTGTACCCTGTCATCCAGCTATCGTTACCAACTTTTAAGGGCGGTTTTGATAATCAAGTAAGGGGTATCTGTTGTTTCTTGTACTGGGTATAGTATCTCAGTCACCGTATTTAAGATGAGTGTGAGATTATTGAGGTGTATTGTAAGACGTCAGTGGACGCATTTGACTTTATTTCTAGTGAGGAGGTACTTCTGTCATATGATACGTGACTTGTGATTTTGTGACCGGTTCTTCATCATTAGGTAATCTGTATTTGACTTTACCGTGGCTTGTGTAGCAGACACGACGGTGAGATCGTGTGTGTGTCAGTATTTTGGTTAGTGTTATGTGGAGCTTACACGTATGTTATATAGCAGGGCGTGTTTCCTGAAGGATCGATTACGATATCCAGAGTCGATTAACAAGATTATGTGAGGAGGGAGGAGAGAGGAGATGGAGTCTATCGTTTACGACGTGTCGACTAATCGAGAGACCATCCGCTATCAAAACGGGTTAAAAACTTGGAGGGTTCCTCAAATCCGGACCCATCCAGCTAGAGGAGGTCTAATGGCCCTCTTGGAAGGTCATCGTCGTTCCCGGCAGGAAGCCTTTTGTTCTGTTACGAACATTTTTGATAGAATTCTACAGCGACAGCCCATCTAGAAATCAATTGCTTGTTGAAGAAGGGGAGAGTGAGAGGTGAGGGGGGGGATGTGACATGTGAGGGATCTTCGACACTGTTATGGATTGCAGGTTGCTTTGAGTGGTTTACCTGGTGCCTGTTTGAGCATGTTCAGATGATGCTGTTGTGATGCCCCCACATGATACGATAAAAAGCAAGAGAGTGTTCCATACAGACAGAAAGCAACTGGGAACTCTTGGGAATCATGATTTGATGACTTGATGTGACTCACACTGGCTCGAATGTATCATACCGTATTTGAGCCGAATCGAGATGACCGCGTCAATGAGAGTCAGACGGGAGTCTCTTCGAGTTAGGTTGACATCTCTTTAAATTAGATTGTATTTTATTGTATCTGGGTCAAACCGAGTTAAAACTGATCACCGAGTCGACGAACCCTATCGTGAAGACGTTTCATGCATACAAGAGAAGCAGCTTTGGATACTATTCCTAGGCTCATTGTCTCAACATTGAACTCGCTTTCCTCCTCACACTTAACTCGCACTCAGCGAGTTCTCGTTGACGTGGCAGGTTGAAACAGTCGGCATTTCTACAGAACTCCAACATTACACTCATTGTAACAGTTTTTTGAATGTATTGTATTACATCTCATGCATGTTTTCCTTGCATTTTCCTTTCTTTTTCACGTAAGGATCTTTGTGCCATCAGCCATGTGGAGTTAATAGCACATTGCATTAGGGGGTGAAGAGTCTCTTAGGCACACCATTCTCAAAGAAGATGACCGGAACACCCGAGGGGGGCCTTTTTTGCGGTGACCGTATCCCTTCCCATGCAAAGGAGACAATTTCCCAAAAAAAACTTTTTCCTCAACGCTGTTGTTGCTGTTTTCACGTTCGTAGGCAAGGCAAGGCTGGCCGCCTGCTACTGCCCATCCTATTGCCTTCGCAGAAGCACTCCAACCCCTCTACTGCTACTCTTTGCTGCTGTCCGCCTACCTCTCCATTTTATAGTAGTTGGGAGTGGACCGGAGGATTCATTTTGGCCCTCCTCCGATGGAATCCCAAGAGACAAGCCCCTTCATCTTCTCCTCCTCCCAACCTCTTCCTCTGCCTCTTTCTTTTCCTAGTTTTGGTTTTCTTTCTTTTTTTTTAATGGCTGCAGCCTGTGCACAGGGGGAGCCTCCCCTCCGGCCTACACAGGGCGGAGGAGGGCTCCTCTGGCCTGGCAGGGCGGAAGGGAGCTCCTCCGGCCTATGTGCAGGGCGGAGGAGAGCTCCTCCGGCCTGGCAGGTCCGGAGGGACCTCCTCCGGCCTGAATGCAGGGCGGAGGGGTCTCCCTTTGACCTGGCTAGCCCAGAGGGAGCCTCCTCCGACCTGGCAAGTAAGTGGCAGGTCCGGAGGGCTCTACTTGTGTCCCTTTTTCTCTTATAAAAAATGATGCTCATAAACTTATGAAAGTATTTTATGGGGTCAACACCGACCAACAAACTTGACAGTATATTAATCAACTAAAAGATGAATCAAGCTTGAACATAGTTAGCCTAATCTCACTTGTATTCCTAGGGGTGTGATCTGCATCGAAAGTTGAGATAATTTGATTTGTCAATTTTCATTTAAATGAAAATTATCTTTAGCACCTGAAGTCTACTTAAAAGGTTCTAGACTTAAATGCATGACTCAGAAGTGAACCTAGGAATTAAGTTCTCATGATGACTCTGATAACTCCCCCTCAATATGTGCATGAATGTGAGATGTTCCATAAAATTCTAATGCCATATGCAGTCATGGATGTGATGAAGGCAAGGGAATTACAATGCATTATGACATGAGTTCACAATGTTTAACTTTTTCATGACAGAATGTGAAAGCAAATGAAAACTCCATGTATGCAGTGATGGTCAATTTGAAGGTTTCCAAGCTCCCCTTCAACAATATGCTATGTGACAATTGAGATGCACAAAGATATGCAACTGACTAAGAATGAAGTGCATGTACAGACCTGTGCATGATATCGGTCAAGACATGACACATTTACTAGAGAGAGTAAGAGGGATATCACCTGAGCATTTAGATTTCAGTTTTGATTTTTCTTTTAACTTTGCTTGAGTCACTTGACTCGTGTGCCTTACCTTCTTGATGAGAATAGATTTCTTACTTTTCATTTCCATGGCACACTTATAAAATAGATTTCTCAATTTACTTTCTTAGGTACCCAAATCATCTTGTACTAGAAAGTCATGTAACAAGCATGTAATTTTATCATGAGTCTCGTGATTTTCACTCATTTATAAGAGAAAGTATGCCCAGCGCAATGTGACACCAGTATCATCATACCCCATGGTTTACAGTACGTATCCGACAATCTGCTGAGGGGACTAGCATGGAGCCATTGGATACAATCCGTGCCCGGTCTTGCATCTTCAAGTTAGAAATCTAGCTACTTCTACGAGTATAATATTTCGGCCAATAATTTCAATTTCCAAGAAATAGGTTTCTTGATCAAGTAACCAAGGTATAGAACGTACCAAAGTTGATATAAGATTTTAAAGAAGAATTAAAGGAACATTATGCTATGGCGACATTCTGACAGCATAACGGTTCATTCCTTAAGTTTCGGAACTGAATATTAACTTGTTAAACATAGGTTAAGGCTCTAGGTAATCCTAAGACCATCTAGAACTCAAGAAAACTAACCCCAAGAGTCAAACCTCAGGTTAGAGAAAATCAAGGACCAAGCGGTCATTTACTACATCATTTCATGAATCAGACGGTCAAGTCTGGACCGTAAGGCAAGACTAGGCAGTCGAGTCAAGACCGTTTACGATGAGTCAAAGCCAGAACAAAGAAAGCTTGAGTCAAGGAGGTATGCAGTCATGGGCTGACCATTTGACAAAAGAAGCTGCCATGGGAAGACCGTTAAGTAGACATTAGCGGTCACCATGAAGACCATTTAGAACTCAGAAACCAGAAAATAGCAGTACTTTCTAGACAAATTAGGTTTTAAGGGTACAACTAGCTCAGCATCCTAGTGAGAATCCTAGGCTCACATTGACTTACGGAGGCCTTGAAACAAGTTCACCTAGTCTGGTAGAAGGAATATCTAACGGAGAGGATCACAAGTCCAAGATGGTGTGCTTAAGTACAAAGTGTAACTAATGACAACATACCGGGATATGCGCTATGTACTTAAGAAAATGACTCATAGATAAGAGAGGATCGTGGTAACATCGCGATCAAATCAACTAGTCAAGTCCATGAACCATATAAAACTCAAGATAATACAAGAGTATATGATTTTGGGAATGAAATTAACATAAGTTTAAATTAAGTTCCAAGTGCATAAAGAACATGAAAACTACTAGCATGAACAACTAATATAACTAAGTATATGGAACAGTACTAAAAATAGGAGTAGAACCTAGTTAACTAGTCTTATCATATAGTAATCCAGAGCATTCTGCATTAAGTTTCAGGTTAACTATAATACAGAACTCAGAAACTCAAACGGCCTCAAGATGGCCGCTTCACTGGGCTTAGCGGTCTATCATAGGGCCGCTAAGGAATCATATGCAGTCTGAAGAAGACCGTTTCTTCCTGTTTACTGTCAACAGAATAAAGACTAAGATATGTGCTACCTAGGACAACTAGATGCAGAGAGCCAATGTAAAATGTATCTAAAACATGTCAAAAGATAATTAGGCCATGAACATGCATGGGTTGTGAGAAATAGACAAGAAATTCTGAGTTTTATCTTCATTAGGGTTAGGTGTATACATGAACATGAACCAACTATGCAGTCTCAATAAAATAGAACATACTTCGTGTATAGAACATGAATTTGACTGGAAGAAGAGGGCTTTTATCATGATGGATGATTATTTTATCATGAAAAATGATAATTTAAAAGCATGCGGGAAGAGAACTGACTTTAAAAATGTAAAGTAGCGATTTACCACAAAACCTTCCATGCATTATAATCACTGCGGTAAAAGAAGTTATACAATTTCACACTACTAGCTATTGAAGAAGAAAAAAAATTCTCATGCTAACAAAGATAAATTTTCTCCATCTACATGGAAACATGCTGATAACCTAAATAAAAAGTCTATCACGTCATATGTGAATTGTGACTATTATGAGAAAGTAGGTCACAAGATGAATAATTATTTTTTAATGAAAATTGATGATTTGAATGTCATCAAAAAGTGGAAGCCACATACCAATGTTGCTACTAACCCACTAGGACACAAAAAGATTTGGGTACCTAAGAATGCAAAATAAGAAATCTGCTTTGCAGGTATACCTTGGGAATAAGAAGCATGAAATATGTTTCTAGTCAAGAAGGTAAGGCACATGGGCCAAGCGGCATGTGTCAGGGTAAAAGAAAAATAAAAATTGAAATCTGAATGTTCAGGTGATATCCCTTTTGCTCTCTCTAGAAGATGTGCCATGTGTTGATTTGTTTTGTGTTGAATCTTTATGCGATGATGCATATGTCTGCATGTGCACTCCATTCATATCTATTTGCATATCTCTGTGCATATCACCTGTCATATAGTGTCTAGCTGAGGAGGAGTTTGAATAATTTATTTTCGTGTCATAATGCATTGTAAAACTCATGCCTTCATCATATCAATGACTACATGGTATATCAAATGGTGACATGTGAAAGGGTGGGCTAAGCCTGTCTGGAAACTATCACTATGCATGAGGTGATCTTCGGATCTATGTTCTCTCTCCGCCTGATACTATGAGTCAATTATTCATAGGCTACATTTGGCGTTAAAATTTCACTAAATATTTCAGAAACTATTGCACATATTAAGGGGGAGTTGCTAGCTTAGACATGTGAACTTAAGGCCTAGGCTCATTCCTAGGGAAGTAACCATTGTGCAACTGTTATTACATCAAGATTAGATGAATCTGAATTAACACTAACAAATCAACTCCTTTCGATCTTGGATGCAGATCACACTCCCAAAAAGCCAAGTGATGTTGGACCAGCTAAAGCCAAGAATGAATCAACTGAAGGAACCCCATCCTAGGATGGAGATGATGAGGATCCCTCAATTACAACACTCCAAGAGCAACAAATGCAGCACTCTTATCTGCCGAAATCTTCAACGCTCTCAAAGGATCACCCTGGTGAAATACAATTGATAAACTTGAACATGGTGTAAAAATCAAATCCTCACTAAGGCAAAAGGAAGAAGAAGATTTGATGGCTTTAATATCTCAAGAAGATCCTAAGGATGTCCATGAAGTTCTTCAAAATAAATCCTAGATCCAGGCTATACATGAAGAGCTACACAAGTTCGAAAGGAACAAAGTGTGGTCTCTTGTGCCGCATCATAAGAATCATCCCGTAATTAGAACCCGATGGATTTTCATAAATAAGCTAAATGACACGAGATTGGCAGTTAGAAACAAGGCCCGGCTTGTAGCCAAAGGGCATAGACAGGAGATGGGTATTGATTTTGATGAGCCTTTTGCACCGGTTGCTGTGGCCTCCAAGATAAAGAAGTAACTGAAATTTCTGCCATTCTCGGAGAGCTTATTAATGATGGTCGGCTGACCAGAGCCAAAGCCAAGGTGTTGGCTGCCAACTCTTCGTCCTCCTATGCTCATGATTAACTCTGCCCTTATATGGAATGTTAGGGGTATAGGTAATAAGGCTACTGTCAGAAGCCTTGCGCAACTTATCAAAATTCATAAGATTAGCATTGCAGCTTTCTTAAACCTCATATAGATTTCAGTTATGCCAGTTATGTGGCTCATCGTATTAACCTTCGTTCTGTTCTTGGGAACAATGGTGCATCTTCTAGAATTTGGCTTTTTCACAGCACTGATATTTGCCTTGATATTATAGAGCAGCATCCTCAATATATTACTGTTGCTCTTAAGGAGGACAACTCGGCCTTTATGTATTTTACTGCCATTTATGCATCATGCTGTGCTAGTGTTCGCAGGGAACTGTTTGATTCCTTGATGGCATTTAATCTAGAAGTGAATATCCCTTGGATTATTGGCGGTGACTTCAACCGCATCACCTCTCCTGAAGAAAAGCTTGGTGGTATCATGTCCTCTTCAACTGCCATGACTGATTTTCAAGGCTTTATCACAGCAACTGGCCTCATTGATGCTGGTTATTCAGGCTCTCCTTACACTTGGACTAATAACCAAACATGGACCTCTCATATTCAAGCCCGGCTTGACAGAATATTCTACAATGCTAATTGGTTAAACTTTCCTTCTAATCTGACTGTCAAGCATTTGGTTAGAGGTCCTTCGGACCATGCTCCTCTTCTCATGAATATGCAACCTATGCAAGCTGTTCCTGGTAGATTTATATATCAGCATATGTGGCACACACACCCTAATTTTTTGGACTTTGTCAAAGAACAATGGAACAAGCATGAGTAGATATGTCTTCCCTTTTACTTATTATAGGAGAAGCTTAAACACCTGAAGGCTGCTTTGAAAACTTGGTATAAAGATGTGTTTGGTGACATCCATCAAGCTAAGGAAATTGCTGAATTTCAGTTACTTCAAGCCCAAGATAATTTTGTTGATAACCCCTCTATGGAAAACAGAATGAAACTTCATAAAGCTAATGCTGAGCTGAGACTTACACTTCATCGGGAAGAAATTTTCTGGTTTAAAAAATACCGAATTTAGTGGCTTACCTATGGGGATCGGAATACACAATTCTTTAATCACTACACCAAAATCAGAAGGTAGAGAAACTATATTCACAAGCTAAAAATAGATGGCAATTGGGTGGAACATCATGCTACTTTATTAACTGGTGCAACTGATTTCTTTAAGAATCTTCTTTCATCTGAAGATCATAGTATTGATGTCCAGCTCCTGTCAGTTATTCCCAATCTCATTATTAAAGATCAGAACATAGCTCTCTATGCTATTCCATCTTCAGAAGAAATCAAAAGCACTATTTTTTCTCTTCCAGGCAATAGCTCTCCTGGCCCTGATGGATACACTGGTAACTTTTTTACTCACTGCTGGGACATAGTAGGGAAGGATGTGGTAAATCCTGCTCAAAGTTTTTTTCAAGGGTGGGGACACCCGAAGGGAGTCACATCTACCATTCTATGTCTGATTCCTAAGGTTAAAAACCCAATTGATGGAGCTTGAAGCAGCCAGGCCCGAGAGTCGACTGTCGAGAGTCAAGCAGACGTTGAATGATATATGTCGAGCGAAGCCAGCCAAGAAGAGTATTCACAAGCTAGCAGCCAATGCCAGTAGTTTACTCTCAAGAAGACAAGTCTTGTTGAAGTCGTGAAGCTTAAGGCTTAGACATTAGAAAGTAGTAGAGTCTAAGAGAGAAGAAGAAGAAGGAAAAGAAAGTTTAGATCATGTTCGGAAGTTGACGACTATGAAAATTAAGCTCCGACATCATGAAGAGTTGATCAAGCAACAAGCATGAACAAGCTCGAACAAGCTCGGACAAGCTCGGACCAAGCATAAGCTCGGACCAAGCACAAACTCGGACAAGCTCAGACAAGCTTGGACCAAGCTCAAGCTCGGACCAAGCTCGGACCAAGCTCGGACCAAGCTCGGACAAGCTCGGACTAAGCTTGGAGAAGCTCAGACAAGCTCAGACTAAGCTCGGACAAGCTCGGGCCAAGCTCGTACTATGCTTAGATTAGCTCAGACTAAGCTCGGACCAAGCTCGAACTAAGATCGAACTAAGCACGGACACCATAAAGCAGAGTTTAGCATGAAGCAGAGTCAAGCCGTTACAACAAAGCTCAAATTTATTAAAGCCAAGGGTCGGACTTCATAAGCAAAGCTTGGAGTTCCCACGTGGATACAAATTCAAATTTTTGACACGTAATCCAAGGTCACCTGATATAATTCGAGAAGGCTCTAAAAGAAGAATGTTCTACCCACCACCTGCACTAGTGGAAAATTAGATCTAAAGATAATTATGAATAGAAAATGCCCAATCCGGTTCTATAAATATGACCCTTCTTCCTTCGAAGAGGGCTGTTGAAAAGGGAGCTGCTGCTGAGAGAAAAAGAGGGCTACGTGAGAGAGTTCGAAGGAGATTAGAAAGAATCTGAGAGAAGTGAAAGAAGAAAGAAAGAGAGGTCGAAAGGCCAGTTCTAGAGAAGAGCAGATCCAGTTTGTGAGAGAAGATTTAAGAGCAGTCGTGGAGTTTCACTGAAGATCTGTTTGAAGAGTTGGCTTCTGGATCAAATCCAAAGTCATGTGCTCCATTAGAGCTATTGTTGTTTCCATTTGTTTTTCTTTCTTATTTTCTGTTGTTATTTTCCATTTTCTTTGGTTACTTCTGATACTCTGTTTGGAGGTCGGGTCGAGCTGGGTGTCAGCATAGGCTTAGTCCTCATGAGAATTGGTTCCTCGGTTAAGCAGTGTATCAGCAGTTGAGGATTGGTTCCTCATCAAGTTGTTAGTCAGGGGAAGTTGTGAATCAGCGGGTTGTAGGGGTTGGTCCCCGAAAGCTGTGAATCAGCAGTTGTAAGGGATTCATTCTCTCAAAGCTGTGGATTAGCGTATTAAGCTGTGTGCCAGTGGAATCCTCACTCGGTTTGAGTGGGGGGTGGATGTAGGTCTACTAGGTGCAGACTGAACCACCTAAAAATTACTGTGCACCGTGGTTTGATTTCTGTGATTGCTTTCCTTCTTTCAATCTGCACTGATCGAATCTGGGTGATTTTTATTTGGGCATATTTTTGTCAACGGATCTATTCACCCCCCCTCTAGATCCCATTGCGCACCTAACATTTGGTATCAGAGTATCAGAAGTGAAGTTGATTTCAGAGTAAAGTTGATACTGTTGGTCACGATCTCTAGATCATATCAAGGATCATTTGCTCCTTTGTGAGCTACATTGGAATTCAAGTCAGATCTATCTTCTGTCCTTCTTTTATTATTTTCTTTACATCTATTCTGTTTCAAGCTATGTGTCAGCAGAGCTAAGCTGTAATACTCAGCGGGCGAGGTGGATACCTTGGACAGCAAGCTGTAATGCTCAGTGGTCTGTAATCAAGCTGTGATGCTTAGCAGGCGCAAGCTATGGTCTGCAGCAGGCGCAAGCTGTGATGCGTAGTGGTTCAAGCTTTTAGGCAGTAGTAAGCCACACTCAAGTCTGAGTGTGGGGTGGATGTAGGTGAAAACTGAACCACCTAAAAATCCCTATGCATCTTGTGATTGATGTACTTTTCTTCAAGTCTATTTTTGATTCCGTTAGATGCTTGCTTAGGCCCGTTATTTTTGATTTTCTACAGTGAGCATCTGATTTCATCTAACTATCATCAGAGCGAGCAAAAAGTACTTCTACATCAAGTATATCAAAAGCTATAGCAGGAAGCTTTGGTCATGTCAATTTGGAATGCTGTACCTTGCGTGAGGGATCCTAGATCTCATCTCCGCCTTGTACTTGGTAGATAGTATTTCATTCTTACTCAACTGATAACTAGTGAAATCTTTCAAACACTGCCTATCTGAAGTTTATCTGAACACTGTGATTTGAAGTTGATCATACTATCATCTATCTGAAGGTCATCATAGTTGATTTGGTTCAAGTCAGTTAGCAAATTTGTTTAGAACTATTCAAGTTTGTTTCTGCACAAATCTTTCAGAGAGTACTTTAATTCCATCATATCTGAATCTCTATCTAGCACCATTATAATCCCAACATTATTACCCTACTGTTCATCTTCTTAGATGAATGCAGTCACACGCTATAGCGCATTAATAAACATGCCCCCTGGGAGCTCCGCATTAATACGTCGAACCCAAGAATCAGTAAAATCCATGGAAAACATCGTTCCACACCCCAATCATCTCTAGAACGATGGGGAGACATCCAAAATCACACTATACACATTCCAAGCCGGAAGGGATCAAACAACGCACAAAATGACACGAAATGGGCGATCTTCCACAAATCAACCCAAAGCGACTCACGAGGGTAACCAGACTCGCACCGGCCCCAAATCACGACCAAATCCAGTAAAACTGACGGGAAATGAATCCCGACAAGTTGGGGGTTCAGTTTCTACCATTCGAACTGAAAACCATCGCCTAGAATGGTGACTTCAGCACAACACCCCAAATCATGTTTTTCACCCCAACGGAAGGAAACCCACTCAAACTCACACCGTTTGGCTCCAAATCGCGAGGGAACGCATGAAAAGAGTAGGGTATCTGTGCCCCTACCTCCACCGAAGATCTCGCGCACTGAAATGGCCACAAAATGATGAAAACCATCACACTAGCAACCCACGCCGGCTTTAAATCCACGAATGGGATCGCACCAACGCAACGCTCTGATCTTCATGCCATCACGCCTTATGTCAGCTCCATGCAATCGCCACCTCACCCAGCTCCAGCATTGTAGTGACCCAGAATTATTAAATATATTTTTAAATTAGACTTCATCAATGCATGACTCACAAAGTTTTTCTCCCCCTTTTATCCCCGCGACCTAACCGCGCATGTCAATCCACGTGTGAGGGCGTACATTTGCGAGTTCGGGCTTCACACTTTTACTTTCTCCACGCCATTCCTTCTCCATTTATTTGCTTACCTGTCATGAACAAAGCATCATGTATGTCAGTCACATAAAGGTAACACAAATAACAATGACTTATAGTGTTAGTCATTATCAAAACCATGAGATACAAATGACCAATGACCACAGGGGCACAACAAGAGAGTTTCAGGAAGTGGAGGGTAATGGGCTCCTTTGGGACCCGGGTGAGCAGGTGTATAGCCATTCGGTGGAGGGACATTGTGGTAATGTGGCGGTTGGCGTGGCTGTTGTGGCTGTTGTGGAGCAGGGAAAGATGGTTGGGTGGTTGGCGGAGCGGTGAACTGGGGGTTGCGGGGAAGTTGCTGGAAGCGAGGGGGAGCGGATTGGTTGGGGAAGTGGCTAGCCTATACCTACTCATTTGTTTGGACCCCTTCAATAACTGGGCCCTGGGACTTCCTGGGAGGTTTGGGCTTCTGGGCCTCAAGCAAGGAGTGAATGGGGGAGTCCTTGAACTGGGACTGGATAAACTAGGCCCTACTGTACACCTACTGCATATTGGAAATATCATTCATGGCCAAGATATTCCGGAAGGTGGGGGTGGCATTCGAAATCAACAGTTTCACTTTTTCCTCCTCTAGAATCTGCCCAAGCACACGAGAGGCCATCTGCCTCCACCTATTAGCATAAGTGGCAAAGTCTTCATCGGCCTTCATCTTTTTGGCCACTAGATCTGTAAAGGAATATTTTGGACCCACCCGGTCCTGAAATCTCTGAATGAACTTTTCTTTAACAACTTTAAAGCTCTCTGTCTCCTCCACTGGTAGAGCATAGAACCATTCCAAAGCTACCCCATTCAACGAGCAGTGAAAGAGATACGCCATGAGGCGATCATCATACTGGAATTGCGTTGACTCATATAGGAACTCCCTGATGTGAATAAAGTGGTTGCCGTTCCCATCGTATTTTCGGTACGTGGGGAGCTCAGATTGGGGTGGGAAATGGATATCATGGAAATTGGGGATCGGGATGTCAGCTAAAGATTGTGGGCCGACCCGTTTGTAAAGGAGGTTAAGCTGTTATTGCACGGCAGCCCACTTGTCAAGAAGTTCTCATTCCCAAGATAGAGGAGGCAAGACTGGAAGGGCGGACCCGGTGTAAGGGGCCGAGGGATAGACTAATAGAGGGGGAAGTCTGTAAGAGGGATAATGGGCCAAGGATGGGTGCATATCCACGTGAGCTAGTTGGACAGTCCTAGCTTGATGGCATATTAAATCGGTCGGGGCCACAAGAGCCTGCGGTGCCGGAGAAGTGGTCGGATAAGGATCCACATAGGAGGACGAGGGGAGTAGGGTCTTCCCCTTATCAAGAGTCTGATGGACTGAGGTAGAAGCTTGGCCCACCTCGAAGTTGGGGAAACGGAGAACTTCAGGTTGGACGGGGGTAAGATCAATGGGAGCAATAGATGAGGCCCCAAGCCCATTAACTAAAGATGGAGAGGTGGCGGTAGCAGACACGCCCTGAGATGGAGTAGAAGACGGGGCATCCAGCCCCTGCAAAGCCTGGCGAAGAATGTGAAGTTGGGTGGGATCCAGCTGGGCCATCATATGGAGAACAGGGTTGGCCGAGTTGTGAGTAGAAGAATCAGAGGGTGAGGGCTGACTAGCCTCAATAGCAATAGACGGAAGAGGAGGGGCAGACCCCTCTCTCCCTTGCACAGACGTGACCCTAGGCGGGTCCTCCAAGAGTCCCTGAGGAAGAGAATCCTCACGGGAGTGAGAGAAATCATAGGAAGACATGGTAGGTGAGGAATCGAATAGAGGAATAAGGTAGGAAATGAAATGGGAATTGTCCCTAGGAGACGATCCTATGGGTGTGAAGCAACTCCACATGCAACGGGCACCCAAAAATAAGAAAAATCACACCTAATAAGCACCTAAATGGAGATGAATAATAAAAAAAGTATAAACAAAGAAAGCAAAGAAGAGGTAACCAATAATCAACCAAGTTTCAATGATGCGTAAAAATTTTTTTATATGTTCCCCTTTAAGGACCTTAGTGAATTAAATTGAATGAAAGCTCTCTCAACAATGGTATTCCTAACAGGGGTAGAATGGGGACTTGGTTGACTCTAGGTTTACTCTCTCTTACAGATGCAACCTAGACTCGAGGTGGTAAGGTACAACCTGCCCGACGTTCGTGTGAGAATCCACGGCTCACAGGGACTTACGGACGTCCCGGATAGGGTCACCTAGTCGGCTCCAACAAATATGGAGACAAGAGGATCCCCTACCAAGGTAGGAATGCAACTAGTATGGTGAAAAATATATGAACCTATGCACACCGGAGTGCATGCAAACTCTAGCCTAAGACTAACAAACAATGATCAATCAATGACAAGTGTGACAATAAAAGTGCTGCTATAAATGATAAGCAGGGGCAGATAAGAAGCACCCAAAACAATTAATAAAATGATGAAAGATATCACACGAATACAAAGCTCAGGGTGCACTGTAGCACAGAAACAATCTGATGGGAGACCGCGTAGGGAGAGTAAACGGCCCTGGGTAGGACCACAAAGTGACAAGGAACAGTAAATAAACAGAGACAGAACTAAAATAAATAGAAACAGTAAAGGCAGTCCGTTTCTGAGTGAACCACGCAGTCTGGAAAATTACCATTCACTGTATGCAACGGCCCTGACAGGACCGCTAAAAGTAACAAACTCACATAATATCAATGACAAAACAAAGAGGAATAACACACCTGAGGCTGAGACCGAGCCAATACGGTCTATCGACTGGCCGCTGGAAGTCGTAAACGGCCCGTAGAGGACCGCGTACAACCCCAGGAACAGAAAACAGTAATGAACAGAATGGCAAACCCAAAAAAGACTAAGAACTGATTCAAGCACATAGAAAAGCAGATCAATAAAATCAGAAGCACGATAGGCACTAGTTGTCCCACCGTGATCACCAAAAAAAGGGGATGTAGATACGTCCTTTCCCTCACTAAAGATGATATCAATGAAGGCGTGTCCGTATGTGAGCATTGCTAAAGCATAGATTAATGAGAGTGTAACACATGCTGGTGAGGACACGAGAGCCAGTCGCTGATATCAGACACACAGTACGACTCGAGCGACTCCGGCCTCTCTATGGTTGGGCGACCACATGGAGTCCCCGCCCGAGTATTGTGTTTTATGTGTGGGACACTAGTATTTTATTTTACCTTTATGTCCTTTGGTTTGTATTTACGTCCTTGTTTAATTGGGTGTGCAATTATAAGGCTTTAATAGCCAATGTGTCAGTTCATAGAAGTCATTGGGTTTATTTGCAAGAAGGTCAGTAGGTCCAGCAAGGGGCCCCTCAGTCCTTTCCCATTGGTCCACCTAAGCCATGTGGGGCTGGTCAACCATCCTAGGTAGCCATCTAGAAGGTTGGACTAGTCAATTGGACACATGGGGGACAAGTGGTTAAAAATGTCAAGATGCCATTCTCCCTTGTCAAAGGGGCGCCCCCTCCCACTTGCCATATTTTATTTTGTTGGATCAAAAAATGCCACATGGGAGATTTGACCCTCTTCCCAAGCCCTAGATCCAAGGGTGGAGATGATCCTTGTATTGTGATATATAAGGTTGTATTTTCTACATTTGGAATTAATGAAAATCATTGGAAGCAAGAAATGCCTTGGAGCCTTGGGTGCCCCTCTCCCTCTCTCCTCCTCTTCCTATGATCTCCAGGGTGTGAGGCCCTCTTCTATCTTCTCCCCTATCCCTCCCCCTTCTATTGTAGCTGCCACCGCCGCCGTTCGTGCCGCCGACGAGCTGCCGTGATCGTTCCTTCGAGTTACTGTCTGGAGTACTGTCCTACTGATTAGAGCCTCAAAGTGGGAATTTTCATGCTCAAGTCTCAGATCTTCTGAAGTTGAAAGTTCCAGAGTAGGTTCCCCACATCCACCCCGAACTCCACAAAAAAATCTTGTGGGGCGCCAATTTCTTTGTCTCTATCTCTCCCCTCTATAGGAAGCAGGTGATGCACGAAGGCCTAGGAGAGGTTAGTTTGTTTGAGAGGGCTTAGACCTTGTTGGGGCTTTCCAATGATTGAAAGCCCCAAAAGCCTTTCCGACAAGGCTTACCAAACGCGGCCTTATAGTCATCTGAATTTTCCGGTCATCAAAATTTAATAGTGCAAACATTTGACACATCACAAAAAAATTAGAGAGACTCTCGGCAAACAAACCTCGGGAATAGGGATAAACTTACCAGCGTTTGATAATAAAGCATGGCATAAGCATGGCATAGCAGTATAATCTCATCAAGAATTTCAAATTCCCCATACAATTCAACTGCCCTAGGTACAGTGAAATCAGAATATTCATCCTAGTTGACCAAATACACGTATACTTTTATGTCTGGTGCCGTGGTGCATCCTCTAAACTAAGCATTATAAGCACACAATTCCAACTTCCTAATGTATATCTTTACTAGACTTCTCTTAAGAGGCATTACTCCAAAAAATTCCAAGAATGCAATTTCTTCCTTAAGGACTCAAGTACTTATTCAATATAGCTACATACTATTCATTAAAACGGACATGGGAAATTCATTAAATATGCCAACTAAGAATTATTTCCACATTCTAATTGCAATTAGTTTTTGAATAATAACATGTACCCCGGAACAGAACATTGGCAACCATTCCTAACAGGACAGCAGCTTAATAAGTTCCCATCTAACAGAAGTTTATATATCTGAAAAAAGGTTAACTATGTTACAAAAGGATTTTCATTTACAATGTGATATAGAAAGCCATGTGACAAGACCAACAAAATATGTCGATTCCAAATAAAAAGTACGTTGCCAAGAGATTCAACTAGATCCAGAAGGAATACATCAAAACCTATGCACACACCTTTGTTTGCCTGTGGGAAATATCGAGCCCATTGAGGCAGATCCCCGTTATAACTTACAATAGGGCAATAGCCTTCAGCCTCCCTGTTATATGTACAGCCAGACAATTGGGTGGTATTGCAATGGTATGCCCCTTTCCAGTGATTGCATGGAGATGTAACAAACTCTGTTCCCTGATTGCGACCCCAATCAAGACGATCTGCCATGCTATAGTTAGCTTTATACCATCCACTATCTTCTAACAATGCCAAAGTCATCTTTGACACCACTGATCGAGTGTCAACAGACCCTGTCATAATCTCATTCATCAGAAGCCTTTTTTCCCAATGAGACCCTGCCACAGTAGATCAGAATCAGGCATATTGGTGCTAACAATAAATTATGAACATCTTCTAAACAGCGAAGAAACTTGGTACACGAAATTAAATACCTGAGGTACCACGACCTCCTCCATCTTCTAGTTCCAAGCCTGTAAAGTTCTCAGAGAAAGCCTGCCAACAGAAAGACATAATCAATGGTTTTTAAAGAACTGTAATGCACCACCTTTCCACTGACGAAACGTTGACAATGCCTACTATCTATGACAAAGTCACAGCACTAAAACTCATCGCATTTGTTTGGAATCAACTCACCCCATAGTGATGTCTTGAGTGCATGACAACACGAGGAAGGACCACACGAGTAACCATCCGTCCAAGCTTCTCATCCCTTTGAAAGTTGTAGCTCGAATTACTGAAAACTTTAAGAATCCTAGCTAGTGTGTATGATATTTTTAAATTTGTTCAACCTTAGAAGAATCGTCCACTTCAATCCCATCTAACAAGTTGGACTTCCTTGACTGTAACTTCAAAATAGTGAAGGGCATTCGTTCCCATTAAGATATGTGGAGAAAAAAGTTGCAGTGCTGGCGAAAATGGGTTTGAGAATTGGTACACTGGCGGAACGAAGTCAATGCTCTTTGCTTTACGAAACATAATAAGACTTTTTCTTTGCTTCCCCTCCTGCCTCCCCCACCCCCCCTGTGGAGCTCTAGTCGTACTTCTCGATCGTCTTCATCTGAAAAAGAGACATAGGTTGAAAGAGAGGGGACCGGCGAGGGGGAAACCCAGGACGCAATGGCACTCAGATTCTTCCGTTCAGACTCGCCCGTGGATGTCCATGTCTGACCAACAGCTCCGACCGATACACCACAATGCCAACAAGCTACACAGCAAGGTTTACCGACTTGGTGATGCATATCAGATCGAAATTACTCTGATCTGATACGATACATCCGAGTCACATGTGGCTCGGGCGGACTCGGTTGCCTCTCACCCCACCCGACATACCTTTCTTCTCTCATTCCGACGTTCCCCCACTCTGGCGGCAATTTCTTCCCCCACACCAGCCCTCCACTCCAATAGCCCACCCCGGCGCCCCTGCCCCACCCTCGGCATTCCCCCACCGCGGCTGGCAAGGTCTCTCCAGGTCAGATCATCACTGCCACCATTGGATCTCGTTGTCTATCATCGGATCTTTGTCGCCACCGTTAGATCCTCGTGACCACCACTGGATTCTTACCGGAACACATCTAGAATGTCGCAGAGAAAGGTAGAGAGGTCGGGAGGAGCGACTCGATCTGAGTCAATTAGATCACGTCTTGATTTCTTATAGATCTGATACAACACGAGTCCGAGTCAATTTGAGTCAGACTCGAGCAGACGAGCCATGATTTTGAGATCATCGCTCCTAGGTTACGATGGTGTACATCAACGAACCGCAGCCGTTTCTTCATGGTTTAGAAGTCCATCATCCACCACGGCTATAGATTTTTCTTCCTTCCGGCAAGGCCTTCGTTGGTGGGGACTCTCTGCGTTCCTCTTATCTTAATTCATTATAGTAATTTGTCTAATGAGGATGTTGGGTTTGCAGCTTTGGATCCTTAATTTTCTTGTGGACAGCTCTTTGTGTCTCGATCATGTCAAGTATTTCCTTATGGAATGAATAAAATGATTCTCTTTATCATCAAATAAGTTAAAAAAAAAGGAGTCACGATAAGAAAATTCTACGAACATTATTTCTAGATACGAAATTCCATAAAAATTGTCTGAACCTCCCAAAAGGACGGGATGGAGATAATTACATTATGACAGTGATTTGAATAGGTTTAAATTATTGGTACGTATTTAATGGATAAGGTAAAAATATACACACCCACACGTCAAAATTACTGTAGAATTTTTTTTGATGACATTAGGAAATGCTGCCTTGATGCACAGAATGGTAAGGGCAACTTTGATAACCGAGTAAGATTAGGCTCGGGTGAATCACCCTTGATTAGCTTAACTGAGATCGGGAGGTCGATTGGGGTCTTGCTCTGTTTTCAGGGGCGCCTGAGGTCCCGACATGGAGCTACGAGATTGTCAGGTTGTCGCGATGTGCTCCCCGCCCTGTGGATCACGTTGCGCCAGAGTCTGGTCAAGTGTTCATCGTTGCCCCCTAGGTCGAGGTTGTATTTGCTCCGGGGAGGCTTCACCATCCGGTCCCCGCGGGCATTCCCCCAGTAAGCTCGGTTGCAGCCTCTGCGGCTAGTGGAGGGTCCAGCCCCCAGAAAGTTGCTTCCGAAGGGACGACCTACGTCGGAGGGGGAGAATCCACCATGGCTGGAGGTAGTTTCCCCCCATTATCTGTGGATGAGTTGGCGGCACTAGACAGCCAGCGTCGCTCGAGGAAGAGAGGCAGGACCTCTACTCTGCCTCAAGGTCGGGTCCCACCACTGTCGCCCGAACTGTCCCCTATGGCTCCACCGCCGGTCAGAGAATCGGCCACTCATCTCCCCGCACCTCCCTCCGTAGAGTGAAGGCGTGACAAGGGTAAGGCCCCTGCGGTGGTGGACGCTGGCCATCTTCCTCCCCCGGAGATCCCTCCGCGAGGCCAGCCTTCGCCCCCTGAAGAGGCGATGTCTGGGCTGGTGGGGATTGCGACGGTCGTCGATCTCATGGGGAGAAGCGTTCAGTGGTATGAGCCCCTTGGGGAGCCTGGGCCCTAGATTGAGAAAGAACTGACGGCCCTAGCTGTGAAGGGCGTGTGCTCGGTCATTGGTGCTCTCGGCCTGTGGAGGCACCACTTCAGGGGTCTTGCTCGAGAACTGGAGGCCAGCCAAGCCGTTCAGGCAGAGCTCTCAGCTAACTGCGAGGTGCTTGAATGGCACCTAAAGGCGTCGGAGACCGCCAACACCAGAGTCCGCAATCAGCTGGTCCAGTAGGGATTGGTCCTCTCTGGGATGGAGCGGGACCTGGACTTCTTCCAGCTTCAAGCTAACACGGCTGAGGCCTGTGTAATCAAGCTGGGGGTGCAGGTTCAGGCCTTGGAGGCCCGAACCAACGAGGTCAAAGGAGAACTTGCGGGGCTGTGATCGTCGATGTCCACTGTTGGCGAAGAGGCAATGGAGAGCTTTCGCGTCTCCCTGGCCTACCGGGACGAGCTGACCACAGCGACCTTGGAGATTTTCAGTCCTGCTCGCAACTGCGGGTTCTGGGCCATCGTGGCTATGGTCGAGCACCTTGGCCTCAAGGTGCCACCTCTCCCTCCTCTGTCGGCACCATACAACGTGGAAACTGGTGATGGCGAGGAGGGAACGGGTGGTGAAGAGGCCAGGGCCGAGGAGTTGGTGCCGGGACCGAGCACTAGTGAGCGGGCGCCTGATGTCCCCCTAGTGGCGGAAGATTGTGCAGGGGAGCCGACTGAAGACTTACCCCCTTCCGGTCAGATTGTTTCCACATGTGGGCCTGGAGAGTCCGGGGCACGTGATGATGTTGCTGAGGCGAACCCTTAAGAGAGCACCTCTTGTTGTTTTTCTTTCTTCTCTCTCTCTCTCTCTCTCTCTCTCTCTCTCTCTCTCCCTCTCTCTTTCTTTTTTTTTCATTTGGGCGATGACCCTTCCTCCGTATGCTTTTAGTCTCAGGTATAGAAACCCTTCCTTCGTTTTGCAAATCTCGTGTACTTTCCTTGCATGGAGTGGTTTGATTTGGTTGTACTAGAAGGTCTAATCGGAAGCTCCATCGACGCAGTGTGCTTGTCAGGTGCACACGTTCCCCGGTGCGCCCACGTCTTCGATCAGAGCTGACCCTTTGGGTACGGCTAGCTACGTCCAGTTGCCTTTCCTTTTACTACTTTTCTAGTATTAGTTCCTATGTCACGCTAGAGAGATGATTGCCCGTTCCTAATTGTCCACCAAAAGTGAGTGAACTTGTTACCGGTGAGAAGAGTGGCATTTGAACTGGTTCCCTCGGTACCGATCTGCCCGATTGCATCCGGGTGCCCATCACATCACCCCCGGGTGGTCTCCATCACCCTCCTCTCGGTTTGGGGCACGTCTGATGCCCCTCGAGCCACTGCATGCCCAGCCACCACTTCGCTCCCCTTGAGGAGTTCGCTTTCGTGTGTGCGATTGTCTTTCCATCTAGGCATTCATGCTCTACGAGTTTGCTGGATTTAGGTCCTAGTCTCCGACCAGGTCTCGTCCCACGTCAAATTTAGTATCAGAGCAAGTTTTCGACTTGCCCCACTTGTTGAGTCCCAGGCCTCAGCCCGTCCATTATTGTCGGCCTCTTCCCTGGACTGGTTTCCCTTCATGTCCACCCGAAGTGGCGCTCCCTACCAACCATCGGGGCAGCCAGCCATGGCCGGCCAAGGCCATCCCTCCCTTCCCCCCGGTGAGTCCCTCTTGGGATAGCTACCACGCCCTAGCCAAGGCCTACCCTCCCTTCCCCCCAGTGAGTCTCTTTTGGGACAACAATCATGACCCAACCCTCCCTTCAATGGAGGAGATTCATCCCTGCTTGATACCCTCCTTGATCAATTTCGGCAACTAGGGGGACGAATGGAGGCCATCACCACCAGATTAGACCGCCATGACACCCGTGTAGCTCGTATCGAGAGAGTTCAACATGAGGGGTATCCCCATCAAAACCAATACCCCGAAGATGAGGACGAGGAGGATTACCCCCGCCAAGCTCCAAGGGGGCGGCCTCCCATGGATGGTCTAGATCGGCGACCATGTGGGCCCTTGGAGGACCAACTTCACTGGCTAATCAAGTTAGATGCTCCCACCTTTGAGAGGTCCCACACGCCCCAAGACTATCTCGATTGGGAAGCATCCCTTGATCAATATTTTGAGTGGTATCCGACGCCGGAGGAAAAGAAGGTCTGATACGTGAAATACAAACTTCAAGGCCTAGCCAAGACTTACTGGCTCAATGTTGAGAGCCTTAGGAATTTGTGGAGGGAGAACCCCATCCCCACTTGGAACCAAATGAAGGTCACCCTTCGCCAAAAGTATCTCCCTCCTACCTATTATTAGGACCTCCTCGACAAGTGGCATAGTCTCACACAACAAGGGAAGGCTGTTGCCAAGTACATTATGGTCTTTGATGGCTATCTTTTGCGATGCAGGGTCCAAGAGGATACCACTGTCACCCTCTCCCACTTTCGGAAGGGACTATCCCCGCACATACTACGAGAGCTCCACCAAATGGAGGTTACCACCCTCGAACATGCATATCAGGTGGCACAGGACACGGAGAGATTATACCAAGATCCCTGAGCTCTCCCTCCACGCCCCGTGCAGCCTCAACCCTCTATCACTCACACAACCCGAGAAAAAATAAGTCAACCCATGCACTAAGGTAATGGGTGGCCATCACAACATTCCTATCCCGCGAAGAACTATGGGCAGTGAGATTTCCCAAGCCATGATAAATATTTGCCAATGCAGCTGGCGCAATAGCAAGTCTATGGCCGTCAACAAGAAGACATGCCGGGTATATCAACTCCGACCGTATAAACTCCTCTTCCTCATATGGCATAATAAAAGTGATGAGTCAGTATACAAGATATGCTGCTAGATAGGTCTAATCTAGCAATTCACGAGGATTCCACCCCCTATTCTCCGGTGCAACCAAGTATCTCTTGTGCCATTGCAATTTTAAAATTAGTTGATGATACTGATCAAGGGGCATGTCGTCCTCTGCAAATGTCTCATGAAAGCAAAATGGCCCATTATAGAAGAAACAAACCCAAGCATTGACACTCACCCTCACCATGCTGGATGCGGCCGAAGGAGTGTCTTCTTTCCCAACTGGGCAAGATCCCGCCAAACATTCATAAAGTATCTGAAGCTGAATGGGAGGCTGTACTATCTTGTACCAATGCTTTGACTTATATGTAGATAATTTGATGTCACCTCTTCATAAGGGCACCCAGAGATGGGCAAATCAAAAATTTTGTGAAAACTCCATAAGTGTTGTTTCTCCGTCAGCCATGGCAAAAGTATTCCACCAGCTATTAAATCTTTCTACTAAAGTTTGAAGAAGTCTAGTGTGGCAGGGATAATCATATAGAGTAGTAGTGACCGCGTGGTGAATCCCAACAAGATTTAGAGCTTTGCCATAATGATGTAAAATGCCAAAGAGTCATTCAGTGACCCCCAAGTGAAACTGATGTGAAGGGATCACTAACCATTTCCCATACCAGTTGGGAGAAGACCCACTCATTATCTGGTCTACTAAGCATGACTTTTCATACCCCTCTCCGGCAAACTGTGAGCCTGAAAGGGTCAAGAACAATCCAGCGATACTAGTAGGGTCGGGCCTGTGCTAGCCAAACAACTCCCAAATAGCAGGTGCCAGATTACACAAGCAAGTATGACAGTCAATATCAGAACTGAAGAACCCAAGCTGATCAGCCGTTGGAAACTGAAGCCAACGTGTGAAGCCCAAGGGAAAGCTTGGAAATGAAGTGACGCAGGTGCCCAACATGCTATCCCGACACTCTAGAATAGCCATCTCTAAGTAACGACGCTCAGCCAGTAAACAAGGATCAGGGATCGTCCTCATCCATATTCTTTGGGACATGGCTCTAAATGAATGTAAATAGGTACTTGTCCAGCAATGTAAATAGGTACTTGTCCAGCAGGAAGTGCCAAGAGTAATCCCCAACTCGTTGGTACTGATAGATCCCTTTATGTCTCACAATCAAAGAAAGGTCAACCTCTCCTCCTTTAGAGACGTCTTCAGGAAGAGGCCCTTTAGCAACCATGTCTAAGCCACGATCAAGAGGAAAGGTATTATGTCTTGACATCCAGGGAGGACTCACCGGTGGCATTAACATTTTTGATAAAGAGGGAGCGGAATCTTTGTCCCTCCCAACACTTCCTCGTGCGCGGCTCTCATGGACACAAGACATAATGACCGTCTACAACAAAGAGAACAAAAATAAAGAAGAGAGAGCCAGCTTAATTGAGCCAGTTTCATGCTTCTGCATTAATGGGTTTGGTTATCTGGATTATAGTGATCAGAATAAAGCATTAAAGCATTGGTATTCTGGTTTTTATGTTATAGACCAGAGTTTTGACCTTTTTTGCAAAAGAGAAAAGAAACTTTGGTGCCAAGGCCGTTAACGATATTCATCTTCCATGGGGAAAGGAGTGACAAGAAGGGAGAGAAAGGAGGTGAAATGAGGGAAGAAGAGACAGCTCTTGGCGTGGGACTCTCAACCATAATGGTGGCAACCCCTGTCAATGCAACACAGCAAGGCCACCCATCCCCAAGTCACAGCCACCACCATCCACTCACCTTCTTTTTCTTTCTCTGGCTTTTCTTTCTGTGGTGACTCCTGTGAAAGAAAGGGCCAAAGGAAAGAGAAGGAAGAAGATGTAGCAGTGTCTGTGGTGTTGTGCATGGAGGCTGGTGACAGCAAGCACGGGGCCATTTTTTCCCTGGTGATGCCAGTGATTCCTTATGTGGAAATATGCCACTAATGATGTACCTAAAGGATGACTTAGCTGTGTTAGACTAGGAAGCAGCTCCCATTCACCCACCTTCAAAGAAATTTGATGGGGAGGCAATGTAAAATTTTTTTGAGACATTTAGCAAATATGATTTCACAAAATCAAGCCAGATCTCAGGATGGATACTATGCATTTATAAGAACTAGTAAAGTTGTTACTACATCTCAGTTGAACTAAGAGAACAAATTAGCAAATACTGTCAAGAAAGCAGCATGAATACCGTTTAAGAACAACTTTTCCTGCCTCTGCAATGTTCAACCTTGCGAGATGTTTTTTCTTGTCCAGCACAAATGCATTGTCTGTCTTCCTCCTTGGCATCTTCTGCAACTGCATATCTTCAAAATGAATGTCTAGCTAATGAGTGCATTCTACATATATTAGCAATGACTGTTGGAGAGCCACACATCTATATGACAAAAAGAATTCACAACTATGAATCACTTTGAACTCATGATGCAGAAATACCACATGCATCCATGCCTAGGAAAATGAGGTCATTATATAAATTAGCCACGGCATGAATTTATTGAAATTGGCAGCAACTATCTTCCACAGTTGGACAAGACAGCATTAAATTAATCATACATTAGGGAAAGAATTCAGCACCAAAGATAATTCTCCTATCAAGCTCTTCGAATGTGGAATCAGAGACTGCTCTTGATTGCTTAAATGGCTGTGTGGTTTCATCTGAGGCAGGCAATCAGCTCAGGAGAGGTTTTTCAGGAAGCCTTCAACAGTAGCACTGTTGCCAGTGTCAAGGAGGGTAGCTTGCGGTGGAGGCTTTTCTTTGTAAAATACATCACTATGGATCTGGAGGGCTAGAGGAGGAGAAGAATGATAGCCATACAATGGTCAGGCAGTTTCAGATTTGGATTCTCAGTTGAATATGGATCAGTACTGTATGTGTGATCTTATGGGCATTATTTATTTGACAATGGCTAGAGTATTTGCTTTTATTCATCAAACTTCTTGAGTGGTCTCAGTGAGAATGGTTTTATCAGTTTTTGCTGGACCTATGCATCAGGAAAAGAGCTTCACGTCATTCATACTGACTTCAAGGGTTACATGTAGTTGCTATACGATCACTACGAAGGATTGGGAAGGTATGCATTTAGTATTTTGAAAAGTCAGACTGCTGCTGAAGAAGCCGTACAAAAACTGTTTGTGAATTTGTGGGAAAAGCGGGAGAGCCTGAAGATTACAGAAATGAAGGCTTATTTGTACCGCTCTGTTTACAACAGTTGTATGAATGAGTTAAAGAAAAGGGAACGCGAAAAAGCACATGTCCCGATTTCAGATACTATGCAGGTCCTCAGTCCGGATCACGCCCATGATGAGGTTTTGCTCCGGGATTTGAATGAGCAGATCAACGAAGCAATGGCAGTTTTACCGGAGAAATGTGCCGAAGTGTTCCGTTTGAGTCGCCAAAATGAACTGTCCTACCTGGAAATATCTGAAAAATTGGATATTTCAGTGAAAACGGTGGAAAACCACATGGGGAAAGCACTTCGGATCATGCGCATGGAACTGCAAGCGTATTTGGCGGATTTATTACTAATCGTTTTATTTCTAAAGGAATGGTAAATCAAAACAAAGATATTGAAGTAATCATTGCTGCCTTTTTAAAGGGTGAAGCAACTCCGGAAGAAGCGCTGGAATTGCAGGAGTTCATGGATGCTTCTCCGGAAAACAAGCGCTATTTCCTTGAAATGGAACGCTTAATGGCAATGACGCATGCTGCCCCGGCTTTTAATGCAGAGAACAAGGAAGCTGTTTGGCAGAAAGTGGTTTCTGAAACGTGGAAAAAACCGGGAAGAATCATTTCCCTGAATGTGAAACGCATGCTTTATGCAGCTGCTGCAATGCTTGTTATCGGGCTTTCAACGGTGTTTTTGCTCCCGGAAGACAATAACCATAAATTGGTACGCAACCAGCATAAACCGCAGAACGGAACTGAAAAACAACCGGTTTTAATGGCTGCTTTGGATACAACGATCAAGTTGGCAGACCAAACAACGGTTTATTTGAAATCGGGAAGCAGTTTGGCTCTTTCGGAGGATTACAACAGGAAGAACAGGACCTTGAAATTGAAGGGAAGTGGGGAGTTCCATGTAATTCACAATGAGCAAAAACCATTCGTCCTTTCCGTTGAAAAATTGAAAATTGTTGATTTGGGAACGATTTTCCGCGTGCTTTCTGCTAAAGACACTGTTAAGATTGTTGTGGATGAAGGAACGGTGGAATTGCGGTTAAACAATCAGCTACTGAGAATGGAAGCAGGGGACAGCGCGTTCTATGTGATAAAATCGGACTTCATTTCGAGGTATGATAAGAAAAGGGAACGCAAGAACAAAGTGTTTGAGTTTGACGGTACGAGCTTGCGGGAAGTAGCTGAAATACTTAGCGAATTCTATGAGCAACAGATTGTGATCAGGGATAAAGCAATTGAAAATTGTAAGCTGACGGTTCGTTTCAGTAACGAAGACCTGGTTACGATCCTGGATGTGATACAGGAATTGATGGATATCAAAGTGGTGAAGAACAACAATGTAATCGAATTGTATGGGCAGGGATGTACGGATTAGAATGGGAGTGATAACAGCAATACTGTTTGCTTGTTTTTACGGTTTGGGCCAACAGGTAATTCCTGCACTGGAGCGAAAGGTTACGGTGAGTTTTGAGAATACGAGATTGAAGGATGCACTTTATGAGATTGAAAGGCGGCGCCCGGCGGCATGGGCAAGACGCGGCTGGCCTTGCAAGTGGCGGCCGAGTTGGCCGGCGATTTCGTCGATGGCGTACATTGGGTCTCGCTGACCGGTATCGAATCGAGCGAATTGATGTTGCCCGCATTGCTGCAAGCGATCAACCTGCGCCTGCAAGGCGGCGTGGCGCCGCGCCGCATCCTGATCGAGCGCTGCAGCAAGTCTTCCATGCTGCTGATCCTCGATGGCTTCGACGCGATGATGCACGACCTCGGCTTGATCGAGGAAATGGTTCATGCCTCGCCCAATCTGCGCCTCCTGGTGACTTCGCGCGAAGAATTGGGTCTGGCCACGGAGCGCGCCTTGAACCTGCATGGCCTGGACAGGGGCGAAGATGCGGCCGGCTCGTCCCTGGGTCATGCCGAAACCCTGTTCCTGCAGCAGGCGCGCAAGGCGCTGCCTGAGTTCTTGCCGGGCGAGGGCGACATGCCACATATCGCGCGCATCTGCGCTTCAGTTGGCGGCATGCCGCTGGCGATACGCCTTGCCGCAGCTTGGGTCACGGTGTTCAATTGCACTGAAATCGCAAACCGGCTGGAAAAAGACCCGGAGCAAGCCAATGCGCTGTCGGTGATCAATTATTTCTGGTCGCAATTGAGCGAATCGGAACGGCAGGGTGCGCGTGCGTTGGCGGTATGCCGCGGCGGCTTCGAGCTGTCGGCGGCGCAAAAGGTGGCACAGGTTTCGCCTTTCTTCCTCTCGGCCCTGGTCACCAAATCCTTCCTGGTGCGCAACCAGGGCGGGCGCTACGACATGCAGGAACTGCTGCGCCAGTATTCGCAGCGCGAACTGTCGGCCCATCCGCAGGATTGGCGCAAGCTGCGCCTGGTGCATGGGGAATACTATCTCGATCTGGTCGAGCAAGCGGCCACGCGCTGGCATGGCAGTGAAGAAGTGTTCTGGTTCGCCCGCCTGACCATCGAGCTCGACAACCTGCGTGCGGCTTTGGCTGCCGCGCTGGAAGACGGCCACGTCGATCAATCCTTGCGCATGATCGCGGCGCTGGCCAATTTCTGGATCGGCCGCGGCCTCATCCTCGAAGGCTTGCGCTGGACCGAACTGGTACTGCAACAGGACGATGTGGAAGGCAACCCCTATCGCGCGCCGGCCGTGGCGGCGCATGGCAAGCTGTATTTCTGGTCCGGCCAGCCCGAGCAATCGGTGCGCGCCTTCGAAGAGGGCCTGCGCCTGGCGGAACAGTCCAACCAGATCGTCACCATTGCGGTATGCCAAGCCTGGCTCGCTGCTTCGCTGTTCCGCCGCGGCCGTCATGCCGATGCATTGCCGCTCGGCGAGCGGGCATTGGCCGTGGCGCGCGAAGCTTCGCTGCGCGGCGAGCACGCCTTGTGCCTCTTGACGCTGGGCGGCATCCTGCTCGAACGCGGCGACCAGGAACGCGCGCGCGAACATCTGGCGCAATGCCTGCGCATGTTCGACGAACAGGGCGACGGCCGGCGCCGTACCATCGCGCTGATCTTTTACGGCATCCTGGAATACCGCGACGGCCATCTCGATGAAGCCAAGCGTACTTTCGTCGAAGCGATCTCGTTTTCACTCGACAACGACGACCGGCTCAACTACGCCTTCGGCTTGGCCTTGCCCGCGCCATCAATTCTTGATGGCTCCGTTAGGGTCCCAACTTCCAAAGAGTTGGCGGAGGAGGCCTTCTCTTGTTTTCTGCTAAGTTGGTACCCGGGCATCCCTCTCCCTTTCTCTCTTCTCTGATACAATATCATCCAAACTTCTCGAGCAGACAAAGTCAGCCGTCCCATTATCCGAGCCAGTTTTCACATGGGGTGGAGTCAGTGGCTCGACTTGGGGGCTGTTGACCTCATCCGCGTCGAGCGATTGGTTCGCGTTGTACCAATTTTTCTCTTTCTTGCATATTGTACTAGTTACGGCCTGCTTGATGTACAAAAATGTGTAATGCAATAAAAAGGAGAGGTATTATCGTAAACTATTTCTTACATGTATGGGAAGAAGCACAAAAATAGAATTTTCGCAATGTTGTCGCGTTCCAAGTCCGAGGGATGGGTGCTCCTTCCATGGTAGATAACCGCTATGCTCCTTTTTCGAGCATCTCGACCACTCGGTAGGGGCCTTCCCAGGTAGGGGACAGCTTCCCCATTGCCTCTAGTGGTCGAGAGGCTTCAACTTTCCTTAGGATGAAATCTCCCAGTTGAAACTGTCTGTCTCGGACTTGGTGTTGTAATAGCGAGTCAAGCACCACAGGTACTCCGTACCTCATATCCTTGCGACCTCACGTGTTTCTTCCATCAGGTCCAACTTTTCTAACAGCTTCTGCTCATTTAGCTCGGGCGAGAAGCTGATAACTCAAAGGGGCAGGTTGTCGATCTCCAGGGGAATCACAGCCTCTGTGCCATACACCAATTAGAACGGAGATTCACCAGTAGCAGTTCTGGGAGTAGTTTGGTACGAGCATAGTACGCCAGTTCCTCGAGCCAATTACCCTTGGCCTTCCTGAGCCCGGTCTTGATGCCTTTGAGGATAGTTTTGTTGGCATTTTTGACCAGCCCATTAGCCTGGGGGTGGGCTATTAAAGTGAAGTGATTGTGAATATGGAGGTCGGCATACTTATTCTTAAAATAAGTGGAATCGAATTGTCGACTGTTATCACTCACAATCACTCGGGGGATGCCAAAATGATAAATGATCAACTTCAAAATGAAACTCCAAACTACTGTCTCGGTTACTCTGGCGGTGGCTTCTGCCTCTATCCATTTGGAGAAATAGTCGATGGCGACGATGACGATGACGAACTTCTTTTGAGCTTGCGCAACAGGAAAAGGGCCCAGGATGTCGATTCCCCATCGAGCGAATGGATAAGGCTCAGACTGGGTCACGAGTTCCGAGGCTAGCTGGTGTACCAGGTGGTCGTACCGCTGACATCGATTGCATCTCTGAACTTAAGTCGAACAATCACACTGGAGGGTAGGCCACCAGTAGTCTTGTCGTCGTAGGATCCTCGCGATAGATCTCCCTCCTTGGTATGTGCCACAGATGCCCTTGTGGACATCTTCAATCACCCGGTGGGCTTCTGGAGCTTCGAGGCATTTGAGGAGAGGACTGATAAAGGATCTTCGGTATAGGTTCTCATCGAGGTGGATGAAACGCCGAGCTTGATACTTCAGCCTTCGAGCCTCCCGAGGGTTGGGGGGCTCTTGGGAATCTCAGAGCCAGAATATATATGGGGCACGCCAGTCGCCAGGGGATGCTCGTACAATGGCCATGAGCTCGGTTCCAATGCCCAGTCGTTCTAACTCCTCGAGGAGGACCGATCGAGTACCTTCTGGGCTGTTGGAGGAGGCCAGGCGAGAGAGGGTATCCGCTAGGGAGTTTTATTCCCAAGCTATCTGGATCATCTTGAAACTCTCGAACAATCGGGCCATCTCCTTCACATTCTATAGGTACTTGATCATCTGCTATTCCCAAGCTTCATAGTCCCCGTTGACTTGGTTGGCGACAAGTTGGGAGTTAGTATAAATTCTGACTCGCTCAGCTCCCAGGCGCCGTGCCATCCTGGCCCCGGAGATGAGAGCTTCATACTCGGAGACGTTGTTGGACGCTGAGAAGCTGAATTTCAAGGCGTATTGTAGTTCTGCTCCTTCGAGGGATTGGAGGAGAATGCTAGCTCTGCACCCGGTGGAGTTGGAGGATCCATCGACGAAGAGGTCCCAGGCAAGGTCCATCGTCGGCAGGGATGCTTCTTCGATCGGGGCAGCGCTTTCTACAACGAAGTCCGCAAGGGCTTGTCCCTTGATGGTAGTATGGGGCCGGTAAGAGATGTCATAGGCCTCGAGGAGTATGGCCCATTTGATGAGGCGACCTGAAGCTTTGGGATGGGCCAGGTTCTTCTTCAGGGGCTCATTGGTCAGCACCACGATGGAGTGTCCTTAGAAGTGGGGCCGGAGGCACTTGGCCGAGGTAACCAACGCTAGCACGAGTTTCTCGGTTGCGGGGTACCTTCTTTCAGTCTCTAGAAGCACCTTGCTGACGTAGTATACCGGCCTCTGGGTGCCTCTATCATCCCAGACTAAAATCGAGCTTATTGTGGAGGGAGTCACAGAGAGATATAGGTACAACGGCTCCTCAGGAACTAGCTTCAACAGTACGGGAGGTGACGCCAGGAGTTCTTTCAGTTTGTCAAACACCCGCTGGCACTCGCTATCCCAGGCAAAGGTGGCAGGTGCCAGCTTTGCCCCCCTTAGCAGTTTGAAGAAGGGCAAGCACCATTCTGCCACCCGGGACAGGAAGCGGTTGAGTGCGGCAATCTTCCCAGTTAGGCGCTAGATGTCCTTGACGCAGATAGGTGGCAGCATATCCAGGATGGCCTGGATCTTGTCGGGGATGGCTTCGATCCCTCACTGAGTCACCAGGAAGCCTAGGAATTTCCCAGACTTAACCCCAAAGGCACACTTGGCAGGATTTAGCTTCAGTTGATACCTCTGGGGGGTGTCGAAGGTCTCGGTCAAGTCGACGAAATGGTCCTCGACCTTTTGTGACTTCACGAGCATGTCATCAATATAGGCCTCGACGTTCTGCCCGATTTGCTCCTCGAAGATCTGATTGTCCTGCCTTTGGTAAGTAGCTCCGGCATTCTTTAACCCGAACGACATCCGGGTGTAGCAATAGACACCGAAGTCAGTGATGAAGGCGGTCTTCTCTGTGTCTTCGGGGCTTAATTGGATCTGGTGGTAGCCGGAGTTTGCATCCAGGAAGATGAGGAGTTTGTAACCCGCGGTAGAATTGACGAGCTAGTCGACACTAGGTAGCGGATAGCAGCCCTTCGGTGTGCCTTTGTTGAGGTCGGTGAAGTTGATGCACATCCACCACTTGCCCGAAGCTTTGGGCACCAGGACGACGTTGGCGAGCCATGTCGGGTAAAGGACCAGATAGAATAGCCCGGTTTTCTTCCCCTTGTTGACCTGCTCTTTGATAATCGCTTGTTTCTCAGGGGCATGCTTCCTCTTTCATTACTGCACTGGTTTTACCACAAGGTTGAGGTTGAGGTGGTGCATTATTGTCTCTGTGGGAATGCCAGGGAGATCTTCATCAGACCATGCAAAAATGTGTACATACTTCGAAAGAAAGTCTTTGTATTGAGCTTGTGGTTCGGGTGACAAGTCTTCCCCGATTTTCACTTCAAGGGCTGAACATTTCTGAGGAAAACAGGCAGGAGCTCTCCCCCGGGCTTGCTTGCCATTTTATCTTCAATAGTCCCGAACTCTTTACCCTGATCCTTCGGCCTTATGGCTTCCACCGAGATCATACATCACCCTCTAGCCATTGCCTAACTTCCTCAGACTTCCCTAATGCCGTATTTGGTGGGAAACTTCATTTTCTGGTGGTACGTGGAGGGCACTGCCTTAATTCGGCCGAGGATGCCTCGGTCGAAAATGGCATTGTAGGCTGATATCTCCTTGACCAATACGAAGTTTGCCATAAAGTTTATGACATTGGGCATGGTACCGAGGGTAACAGGGAGGCTTAGGGCTCCCTCGAGGTAAGTTACTTGGCCATTGAACTCGCAGAGGGGGGTTCAGATCGAACGCAGTTTTGACGGGTTTTCACCCATCTTTAGAAAACACTCATACGACAAAACATTAGGGGCACTGCCATTATCCACTAGGATCCGGTCCACATTACAATGATTTGACTGACCTTGCCGATGATGACAAGAATCAGCATTGGTTTGTTCATCGACATTGGCTAAATGCCAAGGTAAAAATAATTTTGTTCATTGATGCAGACGAAAGGTTTGGGCCGATAGTTTGAGAGAAGCAGATCTTCTGTGGGGCTTGCGATGAGCATCCCATCCAGAGTTTCATAGGAATAGGAACTTTTGGTTACCACCTTACTGACCCAAGTGCCCTTTCGGGTTTTCACCAGGGCCACCCCTTCTTACTTTTGCCCACGCGCCCTTTCGAGTTTTCATGTGACGGGGTACCCAATTTTACTACAACACCTTTTCGGGTTTTCGCCACAGTCGGGTTATAGCCATTTTTACCCTTGTCTAGGATATCTAAACAAGACCGGCGGGGCACCTCTATTTTAAGCCCCATTTTTTTAAAGGAAATAATGAGCCGGTGTATGGTGCTCCATTCTGACTGTTTGGTTCGTTCGTGTAGTAGCAACATGTAGCTATTGGCTAGGGCACAAAGTCTTGTGCTGAGAAGGCTCATTCGTTGACCAAAAGCCAACGCAAGGGAGACAGCTTATGCGCCAATCCGGATGTAGGGTCCGCAATGGTGATAATATGTAGATATCAGCTAAGGCATAAAGCCTTGCGCCTAAAAAGGTTTATTCATCGGCAAGAAGATAATACCAACGCAAGGAAAGGGGTTTGTGCATCAATTCGGATGTAAGGTCCACAATGACGATATTGTGGATATATCGACTAGGGCATAAAGCCTTGCATCGGAAAAGGGTTTATTTGTCAACAAGAAGATAATGCCAATGCAAGGAAAAAGGTTTATGTACTGATGCGGACATAAGGTCCGACATGGTGATTTTATGTAAAATGATAGCCCAGTGGGACTATGTGGGGTTCTCGAGAAGCCTCGAGATTAGTGCACACTGGGGGGCTTTTGTAATTGCAAGCCAACGGTCATCAAAATTGGTTTGAACTAGGTGGGTATTTTGGAGAGCTCAGCCAGGGCGGAGTGCCACTAGACCAAGGTAGATTTCAGTCATCCTTCGAATGCCGGCAGGGCCGCATGGTGCAGCTTCAGATGTTTCCCATTAAGGGGGAGAATTAAACTACTCCTTTGTGGTCTACGAGAACGTAAGCACCACCTTCATAGACTCGGTGGATGACATACAGTCCAACCTAATTTTCAACCAACTTTTCTTTGGTGTTGGAGGCCATTACTTCCCTTCTTTTGACCATCACTAGGTCACCTTTCTTGAATTCTCGCCCCTTGGCCAACTTGTCAAAAGCACAGGCCATGCGAACTTGGTGTAACTGGATGTTTTGTTGTACCAGGAGACGTCTTCCTTCGAGCTCAGCAAGCTCTTCCAGTCTTCTTTCTATGTTTGTATATTCACCATTTGTTAAGCCGTATTATATAGCGACTCTCAGTGATGGCACTTCCAGCTCTATCAACACCTCTGCTTCTGATCCATAAACCAGGGAGAATGGTGAACAGCCGGTTGGGGTTTTATAGACCGTACGATAAGCCTATAGTGCTCTGTACATTTTCTCTTCCCAGTCCCTCTTACTAGAGTTGACGGTATTGGCTAGCAGGGTGCAGAGGGTCTTGTTGAATGCTTCTACAAGTCCGTTGACCTGTGGGACAAAATGACGACAAGCAAATCTGGTGCATAGCTGTTATCAGTCTTCCTCAAAGATGACCCGACTCTCGAAGTTAAAATTGGGGCTGATCTACCACTCGATGTACAAAAGTAATATAAAGACTTCCTTTTAGAATACATCCAAGTCTTCGCATGGTCTGATGATGATCTCCCCAGAATTCTCGGAGAGACGGTAATGCACAAACTCAACCTTGATCCATCAGTGAAACTAGTCCAGCAGTGAAGAAGAAGGCACGCCCCAGAAAAATAGGCTATCATTAAAGAGCAGATCAATAAGGGGAAGAACACTGGCTCTTCCGCCCAGTCCTTTACCTGACTTGGCTCGCCAATGTCATCCTAGTACCAAAAGCTTCAGGCAAATGGTGGATGTGTGTGGACTTCATCGACCTCAATAAGGCCACTTCGAAGGACTATTATCCATTATCGAGCATCGATCAACTGATCGATTCAACCTCAGGTAATGAACTCCTCAACTTTCTAGACACCTACTCCGGGTACCATCAGGTCCGGATGGACCCTAAAGATACAGAGAAAACCACCTTCGTCACCGACTTTGACGTATACTGTTACACCTGAATGCCCTTTGGGCTAAAGAACGTCGGAGCAACTTATCAGAGGCTCGTCAACCAATCTTCGAGGACCAGATCGGGCAAAACATCGAGGCCTATATTGATGACATGCTCATGAAGACACCCAAGGTCGAGGACCATTTCACTGACCTGGGTGAGACCTTCATACCCTTCAGAGGTATAGTATGAAGCTTAATCCAGCCAAATGCACCTTCAGAGTTAGATCTGGAAAATTCCTGGGTTTTCTGGTGACCCAGTGAGGGATCGAGCACAGCCCTGACAAGATCCAAGATCCAAGATATGTGGCCACCCACTTATATCAAGGAAGTCTAGCGCCTAATAGGAAGAATTGCTGCACTCAACTGTTTTCTATTCCGAGTGGCAGAACGATGCCTCCCCTTCTTCAAATTACTAACAAGGCCCAAGCTAGCATCAGATACCTTCGACTGGGACAATGACTGTCAGAAGACATTTTTTGAGCTAAAAGAGTTACTGGCCTCCTCGCCAGTATTATCGAAGCATGTGCCCGGAGAGGCACTATACATCTATCTCTCGACAACTCCCTTTACAGTAAGCTTGGTCTTAGTTCGAGATGACTGAGGTGTGCAAAAGTCCATCTATTACATTAGTAAGGTGCTCCTTGAGGCTGAAAGAAGGTACCCCGCAATCGAGAAACTCATGCTAGCGTTGGTAACTGCGGTTAAATGCCTTCAGCCTTATTTCCAAGGACACCCCATTGTGATGCTGACTGGTGAACCCCTGAAGAAGATTTTGGCTCATATCGAAGCTTTTGGGCGTCTCGTCAGATGGACAATACTACTCGGGGCCTATGACATTTCTTATTGACCCTGCATGGCCATCAAGGGATAGGCTCTCACGGATTTCATCATGGAGAATACTGTCCCACCTGAGGATGCATCACGGCAAACCTCCAGTCCTGCCTGGGACCTGTTCGTGGATGGATCCTCGAACTCGACCGACCGCGACGCCGGTATCCTCGTCAGATCTCCAGAAGGAGCGGAGCTACAATATGCTTTAAATTTTAGCTTCAGGTCTACCATTAACCACCCTATCGCCCCTCTATGCTCTTTAAGAACTTCTAAAAGTTGAGACTCTTGAATTACAGAAAGATTGGAGGCAATAATGATGGGAAGAGTGTGATCAGGGTCTAAATAAGCATATTTTAATGAGTTCGGTAGAGGCTTAAGTTCAAGAACAGGAGGATGTTCCAAAGATGGACGAGTGGGTTCAGATTGAAGTGTAGGAAGAGGCTCTACTCTAGAATAAGGTGTAGAAGAGAAAAGAGAATCATGTAGCATACTACCCTCTTCTAAGGTATCCTCAATATTTTCTAAATTTTCATCAATTAACTCTTTAAAAACATCAATGACAGTACACTCCTCAGTAGGTTTCAGATATTGCGATGCCTTAAACACATTTAGAGATACTTTCTCACCTCTAAAAGAAATATCCATCATTCTCATGGCACAGTTTATGTTGGCCTTAACAGTTGCGAGAAAAGGACGTCCCAAAATAATTGGTGTATGTTTCAACTCCTGAGATGAGGCCATGTCCAAGATCAAAAAGTCCACCGGGAAATAGCATTCATGAACTTTAACAATGACATCCTCCAATAAACCCCTTGGAGTTTTTACTGATCTATCCGCTAATTGAAAGATTATTGAAGTCAATTTTAATTCTCCTAAATCAAATTGCTCATATATAAAAGTGGATAATAGATTTACACTAGCTCCGAGATCCAGTAATTCCCTATCAAAAGTGACTCCCCCTATATCACATGAAATCAACGGAGCACCAGGGTCCTTCAACATCTTTGGTAAGTGATTCATCACAACTGCACTTACATCCTCAGATAAGTGAATCTTTTGAGTCAACGCCTTTGGCTCCCTCCTTGGTGTGCATAGCTCCTTCAAAAATTTTGCATAAGCCAGCACATGCTTAATGACATCCAAAAGTGGAATGTTAATATTCACTTGTTTAAACAGTTCCAATATTTCCTCCTGTTGAACCAGCAACTTCTTGTGAGCTTTTGACTTCAATGCATCAGGGAATGGGACCTTCGACACATATTCCCGGGGTTCTTCATTGACTTTAGCTTTTCCTTTATCAGCATCCTTCTTTTGCCCTTCACCCTCTAGCTTCTTCTTGACAATTATTGGTTCCTCTTCCTCACTATCACTCTCATCTTGGGCCTGATAGATCAAACTGCTACCAACTCCCCTAGCCTTATAAGGATCGTCTAGAATCTTTTCTCTCCTAAGAGAAGAAATAGCCTCAACGTTCTCAAATTTGGGACCTACAGGAGGGGGCGGCTGAGATTAGTTTGGTTGCGGAAGAATAGGAACTCGTTGGGGAACACCGGGAGGTTGATTCCTAGGATTAGCCACAGGCTGGCTGGGAAGTTGACCTACCCCTCTCCTTATAGTACTTACTGTTAACTGCCCTATCTGACCTTCCAACTTAGCAATGGATTGTTACTGAAAAAGAATGAGTTGCTGGAGTTGGTCAAAATTTTCATCAAAATTGGGCTGAGGAGGTTGAGGAGGAGCTTGAGCTTGGAAACAATGTGCAGGATATTGCTGATATTGGCCCTGAAATGACTGAGCTTGATGATACGGGGCCCGAGAATGCTGAAATAGAGGTTGAGAATATTGATGTGGAGCTTGATGAAATTTGCATGCTGATAGGTCCAATAAAAAATAAGGTTCTTTGTCTTAGAACCTTTCAGGATTGTCCTCCGATTGGACCATGGCAAAAAGAAAATCTTTGTCTAAAACCATTCTCCAGATCTGCTGGTCTGTCAAGGCTTGGGCAGAAGTATTCTGATTGGTCCAAAGGAAAAATGAAGACTTCTTGTCCTTCACCTTTTTAGAACTGTCTTCTCATTGGTCCTCAAGAAAACATTTCAAAATATTATCCAAGGACCTTTTAGAAGTCAAAGGATGAATCCCAGAGTAAGGAGTGTAGACTTTGAGTAGATAGTCACGTGATCATTTAAGTTATCACGTGACCAGTTGACCCTGCAGGCAGATTGCACGAATTGTAAAACTTAAGGCAATATCAGTTGACTGATATCCCAAATCAGTCATCTGACTTTCCCATAGGTCGACTGATTTTAGCCTTTTTTAGTTGACCCAACTTGTAAAGGTCGACTGACTTTTTCTTGTTGCCACTGGCTGCTATTGCTGGCTGTTATTGCTGCTGCTAGCTGCTGCTGCTTCTTATGCTGCTGTTGTTGTTACTATTGCATGCTGCCATTGCTGCTTATTGCTACTACTATTGCTTGCTAGCTTGTTGCTACTTGTTGTTGTTGTTGCACAACTGCTACTGATGCTGTTGTTATTGCTGCTTGCTGCTGCTGTTGCTTGTTGTTGTTATGGTTGTTGCAAACTTTGCTGAAGCTACAGATTGCTATTGCTTCATGCCATTGATGCTACTGATGCTAGCGTTGCTGCTAGCTGCTATTATTGCTGATGTGGTTGCTGGCCTTTTTGCTGATTGTAGCAGCTACTGATGATACTACTCTGAGGCAATTCGTCGAACACTTGGTGAGCATCAGCACGCGAGCCTTGCTGTTGCTTGTTGTTTATGCTGCTATTCCTGCTATTAATGCTATTGCATGTTGATGCTAGCTTTGCTGTTGTTGATTCTGTTGTTACTAGCCTAGCTGCTATTATTGCTGCTTGTGTTGTTTGTGTTGCTGGCCTACTGCTATGCTGTTATTGCTGTTGTTGTTGCATGTTGTTGTTGTTGTTGCTGTGGCTGCTATGGCTACTGGTTGCTTGTAAGTTGTTGTTGCTGCCTGCTTGTTATTATTGCTACCTGCTGTTGCTTGTTTCTTTTATTGTTTGCTAGCTTCTAGCTGCTGGTTATTGATGCTAGCTTGTTGATGTTGTTCCTGGCTGAAGCTGCTACTGCTATTGTTGTTGTTGTTACTGGCCTGCTGCTATGCTGTTGTGTGCCTACCTTGCTGAAGCTTCAGTTGCCCATGGCTTGAAAGTTACGGTCCTCTAGGTCACCACATTTAAATGAACACGATTTATCATTTGGCCACATTCTGAGTGGGTCGACTCATAGTTTGTCTAGATTCATAAATGTCAGCCGACTCCCTTGCATATCAGTCGACTGATTTTTAGTTAGGTTGACTGACTTTTGCTATTTAAGTCGATTGTGTTTGGTCAGGTCGACTGATTTTCTCAAATTCAGTCGACTCCCTTTTCTTAGGTTGCCTGATTTTTCCAAAACTTTGTCGACTTAAGTTGCCTATCTTTCAGCAATGTCTATCGACTTCTGGGAGTATTAGTCGACTTTGCAACTTTGCATCCTTCTTCACCGAGTTCCTCTTCCAGCATGGTATGGACTTGGCGCCAATTTATTACCAATATGTTGAGTGATTCACCCGGTACGACTGCTAATGAGATTGCCAATTTTGCCAGCACATTAGCTTGAGCATTCTGGCCTCGGCCGACATGGTTTATTTCAACAAAATAGAACTACCCCATAAGTATATTTACTTTGCTGTAATAAGGGAATAATTCAGTTCTTCAAACGTCAAATAGTCATTGGACTTGTTTGACAATTAACATCAAATCCCGAAACGCCTACAACATTAAGATCTCCATATGGAAAATAACCTAGAGATCGATAATCAGAGCTTCATATTCTACCTCATTGTTTGTGCAGGCTCTATTAATTGAGCAAGAAGTGTGTAGAACCTCCCCCTCTGGGGATTTGAGGGCGACACCTACCCCAGCTCTTACTCTTATCTACCTTGATAGGGATGTTTCTATTCTTGAATCCCCATCAAAATATAACTACCATATGGTTTGTCAGACTTGGCCCCCTTCCAGAGTCTCATCTTCGGGGAGCTTTGTGACTAGATGAGAATTTTCAGGCACCAGATGTACTGCAAAGAAATCTGCAGTAGCCCAGCCTTTGATAGCTCTCTACGGCACATAGGTGATGTCAAATTGCATTAGGATGGTAGCCCATTTATCGAGTCACCCCTTTAGTGTTGGCTAAGAAAGCATATATTTGACCTGATCAGCCTTGGATATCAGTTGGATTTCATGTAACAACACACAATGCCTCATCTTCTTGACTGCAAAGACTTGAGCGAGGCAGACTTTTTCAATTGGGGTGTATTTCCCTTATATCCCCACCAATCTTCGAGTAAGATAGTAGAGTGCCTATTCCTTTCCTTCGTCATTATTTTGGGCGAGCATTGCCCCTAGAGAATATTCAACGGTGGCTATGTACACAATCAACGACTGTCCCTTTATAGGTGCCCCCAGCACTGACAGGGTTTTCAAATATTCATTCAGTTGGTCAAAAGCCCTTTGACATTCCTGGCTCTAGCAGAATAGTGCATCCTTCATCATTAGCTTATGGAATAGATGACATCACCTGGATAGATTGGAGATGAACCTATGGATGTATGCCAGTCAACTTTGTAGTGACCGTAATTCAATTAAGCTTCTTTGAGGAGGCAACTCCTAGATAGCTTTCATTTTAGCAGGGTTTATTTCAACCCCCTTATATCTAACGATGAATCCCAAGAATTTACCACTGAAATGATAGGTGGTATGAGTGGATCTAAAGGGGTGTGAATAGATCCCACACCTAATTTTTAGTCACTTCGAAAATTAAACAAAGACTGCAAAGTAGAGGGAGCTACTTCAAATGCAATTTTATACTAACACCCAAGATGTTTAAAGCACAAACACATGAAACACGTTGCGAACCACAACACCTGTGAAGGAGAGTAGATGAAAGGGAGTCAACGCAGTAAACCACAACACAGGTTTTAAGGTGGTTCGGCTGCTATCTAGCAGGCCTACGTCCACCTCTCACCAACTCGGTAAGGCTTCCACTTCTGGCCAAGAAGAACACACACACACACACACACACACACACACACACACACACACACACACACACACACACACATTCTGTGTAGTACTCTATTCTAGCAACCCATTTCTTCACCCTTTTTCCCCCATTCCCAAATTCAGATCGATTTGAAATTTGGACTGGGTATTTTGTCCACCAAAACCCATCTCTCATATTTATTTCATGAATTTAGAAAATCATTTGCCCCCTCTAAAAATCTCTGCATACTCCAAAATCTGTTCTATCCTGTGCAGTCCAGATCCGACCCCTGTCCAGTCAAAAATCCATTTCCCCTGTCAAACCACCTCTATAAAATCCATAAAAAATATTGAAGTCTTCCTTACTTCCACCTATACCTCCCATAAAAATCCCGGCTCCTAGATCCACCGCCTTCCCTACAGTCAACCCTTATTCTCAGGCAGATCCAAATCTGTCCTGCCAGATCTGGTTCTGTGAACCAGCGTATTGTAAAATCGATCAAAGCCATTACAGAGATAGACAAAATTCCTTCTCTTGCCTGGGGTCATATCTCTCTGAAAATGCTTTCCAACAGCACTAGTCTCGCATCAATCAGAGGTCGGGGCTGTTTGCAGCAGCCATTCTAGTCGGGTCGCGCACTGTAGGAACTGAAGAATCAGCTCGTGGACAGCAAGCAACAGTCACCCCCGGGCCGACCGCCTCGCCTTCCACAAGGTGACCCAGCACGTCGCCTTCCCAGGGAACGTCCCTCCAGGAGCTACCATCGTAGCAATACCATTCCTGGCCCACTCGGCCCACCGACCAGGACGTGGACCCCACAGTTGTCGACACACGCTATCACTGGAGCTGTCCAGATTGCTGCCCGTCAACTGAAGATCGGTCCTCTCGGGCTCCACTTGTAGCCCTTTACCTCCCTGCGTGGAGTGGATAGTAAATTCATTTCTGTAATTATTGTAATATTTTTTACCGGAAGTTACAGTACTTGGCTGGTGTCATCTTCCCCACGCTCGGAGCATGGAGGTACACTCGCCACCCTCTTCATAGGCATTTGCTTTACTCGTATAAGTTTTTATATGCCACTACATGTAATAGGTTGCCTAGCTCATTAAATAGTTCAAATCACCGCTGCGAGAGAGAGTGAGACCCGTCCCGTGACCCGATCTAGGCACTAGAGAGAGTTGACTACCCGACTCATTATCGGTTCCTCAACTGCGCAGGTCCCATGTTTCCCTCATTTAGGGACGTCCACGAGCTAGAGTCCCAGGTTTGCTGTCCATCCCACATCATACCCACGACAACAAGATCACACTCCCGGACCTAAATAAGCTCGATAATGCTGCCATGAAAAATGATCCTCGCTTCTGCCCATATCATCAGATCCTTGGGCACCCCAAAGAAGACTGTTATGTCTTCAAAGTTGTCATTTAAAGCCTGATTTTGAAGAGCGAACTGAAAATAGGGGAATATAGGTGGATCCACCCTGCCCCCATCAAATGCCCCGCTTTAAGAAGCCGGCTAATATGGCCGCGCCACATCAGCCAAAGAGCAATCTGCTCTAAATGACGTATCAGGTCCCTTGAGCTCTGACAGGAAGCCAAGAAAATTTGGAAGATATAGATGATACCCCAGTCTGGGGGAAGATGTATATTCAAAAAATGCCAAAGGATATAGATGGTACCCCATTCTAGAGGCAGACGCATATTCCAAACAAAATGCTGCTGCGGTTGGGTGACCTGTGAGAACTACGTCGGAACTGACTTCATCGGGCAATCTCGAACAACGTGACCTGACTAATCACAGCGATAGCAAATCACCGGCAAGGAGCTGGTACACTGGGATGGCTGCCACCACACCTCGGACATGGTCTCAGCTAACTCACGGGAAACTCTCGGCGCTGCTGATACAGAGAAACAAACTGCTGAAAAGAATCAGAGGATGCTAATTGCTACTGCACAAAACCCGAAGATGCTTGACAGTTGAATTGTTTCTTGGACTTCCTAAACATCCATCTCGAAGGACCACCAGAAGTAGCCACGACAGACGGAACTCCAGGCGCTGGCGGCTGAAAAGACTGCTAGAATGGCACAACTGACTGAGCAACACTGGATTGAGAAAACCCTGCAGACCTTGCCAAATCGAGCTCAATCACGACTGCTGCCTGATATGCATCATCCATAACATTGACACGGGTAGCCAGCAGCGGTACTCTCAATTCGACTCGCAGACCACAGAGAAATTGCTCGATTTTTAAGGCTTCATCAGTAATAATATGCGGCACATACCGACGTAACTTGATGAACTTATTTCGATACTACAACACGGTCATTTCACCCTACACTAGATCTAGAAATTGGTGCATCTTATCCATGAGAAGACTGGCTAGACTGTAGGAATTCTCAAAGGTAGACACGAACTCTATCCAGGTGATCTGACGAAGTGGTCGGGAACCGAAGGCGACTTCCCACTCTGAATTCCACCACATCAATGCTGCACCCTGAAGCTGAAAAGTAGCGAGCATAGCCTTCTCGTAGGCTCGCGAAGGTGAGCGGCGCCAGACACGGCGCCTTGACCTCGATGCCCAGCTCTTCGCGCAACTCGCGGGTCAGCGCGTCGACCGGGCCCACCAGCGCCGCCCGTTTCTCCTGGATCTCCTGCCACTGCTTGGCCAGGTGCTCCTGCTGAAACTCGACATCGACGGCGGCCAGGTTCTGCTCGTAACGCTCCAGCAGATGCCGGTAAATCTGCACGTCCCCCGGACGCGAATGATCGATGGTTCCGGCGTACTGTTCGAGAACGACGCCGTTGCGGTCGGGGTCTTCTTTCAGCAGCACCTGCAACTGTTCTTTCAGGCTCAGCCGGCTGGAGCGATCGGCCAGCCGTTTCACTGCGGTCTGATAGCGTTTGACCTGGTCTTTGGCGGCGGCATCGGCATCTTTCCGCAGCCGATGGTGCGCGGCGAAGTGGCGAACGGCGCACTCGCCCCGATCGACGCCATGCCCGCGCTCGCGCCGGTCGAATTCCACGTCGCGATGCGCGTCGCCGACACCGAGCCCGTGCTCGCGCGCATTTTCGACGAGGCGGCGAAATTGCGCATCGCCGCCGCGACTTTGACGCCGGTCAATGACGGGCTCGCCGCGGGGGCTTAAAATCGGCGCACCAACCACCGGAGGCCCCCATGCGCTCTATTCTCGTTCACGCCGATCACGACCCCGCCAACGAAGGGCGGCTGCAGGCCGGGCTCGACATCGCCCGCCGCTTCCGCGCGCACGTCACGCTGATGATCGCGACGCCGTTCCAGCAATTCATCGCCATCGATCCCTTCGGCGGCAGCTATCTGCTCGGCGAGGCGATGGTGAAGTTAACTACATATGTCAGTGCATGTCTAGATATTACGTGTTAATGGTCAGTGCACAGTTTACTTAATTGCATGTAAGGTCCGTGCACGAAGAAGGTCTGTGTAGAGTTTACATTATACACAAAGTCTATGCACTTGTCGTTCATGGTCCGCGCATAGTTTACTTAATTGCATGTAAGGTTCGTGCATGTAGAAGGTCTGAGTAGAGTTTACATCATATACAAAGTATGTGTACTTGTCTTCCAAGGTCTGTGCAATCTTCTCTTAAACACAGCAAAGTCGGTGCATGTTTTCTTTTGTCCATATGAACTCGGTGCAATCTGTTGCATTATGTATACGAAGTCTGTGCAAGTTTTGCTTTGTGCAAAATATGATTGGGGCACGTTCTACGTTATACATAAGGTCTGTGCATGAATAATTCATAAAGTCTGTTCTCATCTACATGCTAGCTGTTGTAAGGTCCGTGTAGTGTAATTTTTATTGTTCAACTTGCATGGTCAGTGTACATCTTGATAGACTGCATTGTCAAGGTCGGTGCATAGTTTTGTCTAACTTATACAAAGTCCGTGCAAGGTAGGCTTATGGCTTATAAGGTCCGTGCATCTTTAGCGTTACGCATATTCGAAGTCCGTGCATATCTCTGCAGCATGCTAGTGCATGTAGTGCTTAAGGCCTAATAATGTCAGTGCATGTTTTACTTCATGCTTATTGAAGTCTGTGCACATTTGCCTTGTGCAAAACGAGGTCCGTGCACATCCCTCGTTAGGCAAAACAAAGTTGTTGCATACACTGTTATAAGTCTGTGCATTTCTGCCTTGTGATAAACAAGGTCTGTGCACATTCTTCCTTGTGCTATAAATGAAGTCAGTGCATATCGCTGAACTAAGTTGATGCACATTTCCCTTGTGCACACTGAGGGTCTAAGCATGTCTTGGCTTATGCATATTCAGGATCATGTACTTCTTAGCTGCACTATCATGAAGGTTGGTGCACGTCTTATTTCTTGCATATGCAAGGTCCATGCACATTAGGTTTATGGCATATCAAGTCTGTGTAAGTCTTATATATGTCTGACTGTCTTATGCCATCTAAGTGTTCGACGTTTTGACAAGGACTTTAATTGATAGGCTCCAGAGAACTAGGAGAATTGTTCGTGAATCTTAAGGAGGGCACGTGATCCGAGGCAGAAAGCATGTTGCTACTCGTGACACGTGGAAAGCCATTAAGCCCAGAAGCTGCCACGTGTCGAATGGAGATCAGATCTGGACGAAAGCTTAGGCGGGAAACGTGGTTTCCACGCTCCTCTCTCTCACGAGGCTTCAGATATAAATAGCAGACTCATTCATGTCACAAATCAAAGATGAAATTTGGAGATTTGAGAGACAGAGAGGGAGATTTGAGAAGTGAAGGAAATGCCAGAAAGCTGCTAAGAAAGGAGAAGAGAGAGTTTCATCTGAAGGCTTGTTTTGAAATTGCTCTTCGAAGCTACAGTTGGTTTATCCTCTTTGTTCTCATACTTTCGTTTGTTCTTTCCACCTACTCAGTGTATTCTTACGATCCTTTGGCTTGAGGTCAAGGTTCCTCCTATGGACTCAAGAGAAGGGAGACTACGTCTCCCGTTTGCAAGTGGCGAGTTGTCACTTGTGGTTTCCCTCTGGCTTGGAGGAAGGGAGACATGTCTCCGGTTGCTGGTGACGGAGTATCACTAGTGGTTTCCCTCCGGATTGGAGGAAGAGAGGAGAGTGTTCCTCTAGTTCAAGCTGTTAGGCAGTGATTTGTAGGCAAACTGTGAGGCCCAGTGGTGTCAAGCTATTTGGTAGTAGAATCCACACTCTGGTTTGAGTGTGGGGTGGATGTAGGTCTGAGTACCGAACCACCTAAAAATCTTCTGTGTGCATTGGTTGGATTGCTTGCCTTATATTCACGATAGATGTCTGACTAGGATCATTCATCTAATCTATTCATATTTTGTTGAAGTCACAGAGTGGTTAAGTGGTCAAGCTAATTGTGCTAGCTAAGTGTTTGAGTGTGTCCCTGCATAAGGTTTGGTTACTGAACTATAGTGTCCTATTCCGCAAGAGTTTATAAGTTCAGTTTTAATTGGGTCTTTAGTTTCAAATTGGGCAAATATTTTATAAGGGGATTCATTCACCCCCCCTCTGAATCCGTGCCTAGCACCACAACAGTCAGAATTTGCCAGCTGATCTAGTATGTATGAAGATGAAGGATTATGATATAATCCTAGGAGCAGATTGGTTAGCTAGATATGGAGCTAGCGTTCATTGCAAATCGGGCTCAGTATCTTTTTCTGAGCACCCCAATCTTTCTTTTGCTGGTGTTAGGCATTCTAAGTCTGTGCCACTCATTTCGGCACTTCTGGCCGAGAAATTATTAAGGAAAGGGTGTCAGGCATTCTTGGCCTTGGTCTCCTTGACCGATAAGAAGGAGTTGGAGCTGAAGGACATTCCTATTATCTGATTCTTTCCTAATGTATTTCCTGAAGAGGACTTCCTTCTGAGCGGGAGGTAGTTTTCTCCATTGATTTAGCTCCTGGTGCGACACCAATTTCCAAGGCTCTGTACCGTATGTCTCCTACGGAGTTAAAAGAGTTGAAAGAGTAATTATTGGAGTTGCTGGAGAAAGGGTTCATTCGTCCGAGTACATCCCTGTGGGGAGCTGCTATACTTTTTGTGAGGAAGAAGGATGGTTCGTTGAGGCTGTGTATTGATTATCACCAGTTGAACTAGCTTACCGTCAAGAACAAGTATCCATTGCTGAGGATAGATGAGTTGTTCTCAGATATCTGGAGCACAGTATTTCTCCAAGGTTGACCTCCGATCGGAGTATCATCAGTTGCGAATCAAGGACGAGGATATCTATAAGATGACATTTCAAAGCAGGTATGGGCATTTCGAATTTATAGTAATGTCTTTTGGTCTAAAGAATGCTCCTGTAACTTTCATGCAGCTAATGAATAGTGTGTTTCGGTCCTACTTAGACCAATGTGTTGTAGTGTTTATCGATGACATCCTTATTTACTCGAAGAGCAAAGAAGAGCATGAAGAGCACTTGAAGATGGCGCTATAGATATTAAGAGATCATCAGTTGTATGCCAAGTTCAGTAAGTATGAATTCTGGTTACAGAAAGTGTCCTTTCTGGGTCATGTCATTACTAAAGATGGCATTACAGTAGTCCCCTCTAAGGTAGAGACAGTAAGAAATTGGGATAGGCTTGTGAATGTAACTGAAGTCCTGAGTTTCCTAGTCCTAGCAGGCTATTATCGGAGGTTCATTAAGGATTTCTCCAATATTACGGCGCCTTTGACTAGATTGACCCGTAAGGAGAACCGATTCGAGTGGTCAAAAGAATGTGAAAGGAGTTTCCAGACTTTGAAGGAATGCTTGACCATTGCCCCATTGTTGGCTTTATCTTCTAGAGGAGGATTTGAAGTATATACAGATGCCTCGGGTATTGGGTTAGGCTGTGTGCTGATGCAGTGTGGTTGGGTAATAGCATACTCGTCTAGATAGTTAGGGAAGCATGAAGAGAATTACCTTGTCCATGACCTAGAGCTCGCTGCGGTCGTGCTTGCCTTGAAGATTTAGAGGCACTACTTGAATGGAGAGACCTTTGTTGTATTCTCTGATCATAAGAGCTTGAAATATTTGTTCACCCAGAAAGAACTTAATATGAGGTAGAGGAGATGGCTTGATATCTAAAGGATTTTGATTTCTCCATTGAGTATCACCTTGGGAAAGGTGATGTAGTGGCAGGCGCTTTGAGTCAGAAGCCGATGGCTAAGATGTCTAGTCTTATATTACAAGAGTGGAGGATGTTGGAACAGTTAGCAAGGTTAAATCTTAACATTAGTGAGAAGGAAGATCGGGCAATGATCGCCCTAGTTTAGCTTCGTCCAGAGTTGTTGGCTAAGATCAAGACCTTGCAAGATAATGACCCATTTCCAGTAGAGGTCAGAGAAAGCTTCAATAGTCGACCGAATTTTCTATTGGCCAATGATGGTAGATTATTATTTCGAGGAAGAACTTGTGTCCCTGATTCAGCCGAAGTGAAGAGCAAGATCTCAGTGATAAGGCCACTTTAATACCAAATAGATGGTAGAGTCACCACAGCCTTCTATTCACTGCTCCACATGCAATCCCTGCAATCCTTATTTCGCAACCGAAATTTCCTCCTTGTCTGGTTCACCAGTATTTTCGACAATGTCACGCTCGCCATCATTTTGCTGACGCAGAACTGGTATGTGGTCGATTCGCTGCACATGAAGTCGCAGCTCGGCCTGGTAGCGATTGCCACCAGCGTGCCGCGCCTTGGTTTGATGCTGTTTGGTGGCGTGATTGCCGACCGCTTGCCCAAGGTCAGGGTCATGACCACCACCTTTGTACTGCGCATGGGCGTAATGCTGATCGGCGCCGCGCTGTTCCGCTTCGGCGCGATGAACATCTGGGCCCTGGTCGCGGTGGCCGCCTCGTTCGGCATGCTCGATGCGTTTTTCTGGCCCTCGCGCGATGCGCTGGTGCCATCCATCGTCAGTGAAGAGCAACTCACGCGCGCCAACACCGTGATGCAGGCAACCAACCAGATCGGCTTGATCATTGGCCCGGCAATTGGCGGGGTGTTGCTCAACGCCTTTCCTTCGTTTTACTCCATTTATCTCATTACGGCGGGATTGATGGTGGCTAGTGCATTGACTATCGCTTCGGTCAAGAGCAAGGCAGGGGAGGTCATGCTGCACACTACCAATCGACTGACGGCCCTGCAGGAAGGCTTGCGCTATGTGATTGCCAGCCGCGTATTGCGTACGCAAATGTCGATCTATATTGTGGCCAATCTCTTGTTCACCGGCGCCGTTACAGTCGGTATCCCCATCATCGCCAGCGAGCATTTGACCTACGGCGCACGCGGCTTGTCCTATCTGCAGAGCGCTTACGCCATCGGCATGATTACCGGCTTCGGAACCTTGATGCGCTTTCCGCCGCGCAAGAAACGCCTGGCCTTGATCTGCGGTCTGATCGTGATCGAAGGCGGTCTGGTTGCCTTGCAGGGGCGTTCGTATTCGCTGCCGCTTTCCATCACCTTGCAGGCCTTGCTCGGTTTCTGTGTGGCATGCAACAACGTGCCCATGCTTTCAGTGCTGCAACAATTTACTGACCGGGACAAGCTCGGCCGTGTGATGAGCATCAACTCGGTGACCTCGATGGGCTTGTCGCCGGTTTCCTATGCCGTGGTGTCGGTATTGTTGGCAAGCGGCGCATCAGTCGGTCTCATCATGCCGGTATTCGGCTTGGCGATGAGTGTCATCATCGCCTTCATGGCACTGACTTCGGCTACCGTGCGCGAGGTGGATTGAACAGTGCACTTGATTCACGGCAATAAGCTGACTCGCAGCACGAGAATTTCTCGCCGATGAAAAATAAATTGAATAAATTGTTACGCCGTAGTTGTTAATGGTGAACTTTTCCATCAGTTCACGGGTCACACGCACACCAGTGACCAATGAATGGAGGAAAGTATGAGTGCAGAAAGCTTGCTCACCCAGAATGACTACAACCCCAATCGGCTGCTTGATTCGCTGATTGAGCGTTTTCATCTGAAGAACGATGCGGCTTTGTCGCGTGCCTTGGAAGTGACTCCTCCGGTGATTTCCAAAATCCGTCACAACAAGCTGCCGATTGGCGCTTCTTTGCTGATTCGTATGCACGATCCCCCTCTCGCTTCTTAACTATTATTAGTCTTTAGCTTTAATCCCTCTGGGCCGCATGAGGTGTGGGGGTGTGATGGGGAAGGAAGAGGAGGAGAACGGGGGTGCGGGGGAGGGGGAGAAGGGACAGGAGGAGGTGCAGCAGGCGGGGGCGGCGGCGGCGGCCGGGGATGGCAGGGATGTCGCGGCCTCCTCGTCCCCTGTGGAGGCGGTGGCGGCGAGGAAGGAGGGAAATGGGGTGCCGGCGGCGGCTGCGTCGGGGAAGGAGGAGAGGGTCTACCCCGCTTCCCTTCTGCCTCATGAAGAGGTGGTCGGGAGCCCCGCCGTGTTCATGGACACCCTCCGGCGGTTCCATTTCATCATGGGCACCAAGTTCATGTAAGAGCTCGCCCTCCCTTTCTCATCATAACGGGTGCCATGTCCTCCTCTCTCGTGCATCAGCTGGTATCTGTTCATGGGTCTCTCCCCCTCAAGGTTTTACCCTCTGCATGCCCCCCAAATATGTCCAGGGATGCGTACGTCGTCTCCATCGATCGCTTTGATCCTGCAGGAACATTAGAACAAAACCCCCCTTTGCATCCACGCATGTGCCGTATTTTATATGTGTGTGCACACAAATGGGTGCCTTTTGTTGTTCTCAGCAGTTTGGGCATCCCAGAGTTTTCTTATCTTCCCTTCTTCTTCTCCCACTTCTGCTCCATTTTTTTTTCATTCATGGTGCTCTGTGTTTTTGAAGGATTCCTGTCATCGGAGGGAAGGAGCTCGATCTGCATCGCTTGTACGTGGAGGTTGCCCAGAGAGGTGGCTTAGAGAAGGTCTTCACCCGCCCCACAACTGAATGCCTCTATCTTCGGGTTTCCTTTTGAGATAGCTTTGTAGAAGGAGGCGGCATTCTAGCTTAGGTCGTCAGCTTTGTTTTGCACACACACACGCCACAAGGAGACTTGCTTAACTATTGGAATGTAGATGTTTTCTATATACTTGCACCAATTTAAACTGCCGATTTTTTTGAGGCCATTTTATCGGAAAGGCTCTCAGACGGATGCCAATTTTTGATTTTTCGAGGCCACTACTATGCTTTATTTTGTTTATTTACGATCACTAGCTTGATTGATGTAATTTGTTACTCACGATGATGTGTGTGATGATGGGTCCTCAGGTCACCGTGGACAGGAGATGGAGGGAGGTGATCGCTATTTTCAGGTTCCCACCCACAACCACAAGTGCCTCCTTTGTTCTGAGGAAGTACTATGTGAGCCTCCTCCACCACTTTGAGCAGGTCCATCTCCATCGCAGGCAGGGTCCCCTAGTCCCTCCCCCAGGTAACTGACCACTCCATAAGTCGAGTCTACCTCTTGCTTTCTCCCTCATCTCGACACCCCCCCCCCCCTGGTCTCTTGCTTCTCTGCACAACAAAATATTGCGCAGCAACTGCCCATGGTGCAGCGCCGTGACGGCTTTTTAATGATGGGTTTGTGTTTTATTTGACCCTTTTTGCAGCCTCGTTACATGCCAAGAGCCCTCCTTTTAAGCTCGATGCAGGTGAACCCAGTCAACAGCAGGTTGCTAGGAAGAGAAAGACAGCCTTTTCCGGCTTGCAAGGCAAAGGTTACCCCCCTCCCTCGCTCCCTCCCTCCCTCTCCTATGAAGTGGATATACTCCATCTCTGCCTCAACAATCGAAGAGTCCTTGGGGGCAATCTATGATGAATATTTGGGGGACTACAAACTGACAGAGCAATCCATAGAGTCGAAGAGCTCTTGCCTATTTCGACTACAAGCCCATGATGATCAAGAAACTACTGCCTCATGTAGGTGCTAGGAGTTCATCTCCGTCGAAGCAACTACAATTTTTGATGGCGACCCACAAGAGCCAAAGGCTATAGAATGCTCTACCACCCTCGAAGGTGTTCCATCCATAAGTCAACATCCAAGCTGCACATAATCTACATGGCCAACACCGGGGCTGCTCTCCCGACACAGTCAAAAGCCAAGTAGCTTAGAAGAAGACGAAGCCGAAGTCCCATCGCTAGGTGAGATAAGACAAGAATACGCCTATAACGTCTTCAAAGCTAAAGAAGATGATGAAGACTTCATTGATTTATAGACGGCACCCCCAAAAATAGAAGATGGTGGCCAAACTACTATTGATGAGTTGGTCGAAGTGAATCTCAGCACAGAAGATGAACCCAGGCCGACTTTCCTCAGTGTTCTCTTACTGCTTGAAGAGAGGGGGCAATACATAAACTGCTCCAAGAATTTCAGGATTGCTTTACTTGGAATTATAAAGAAATGTCGAGCCTCAGCCCCGCAGTTTCCTAGCATATACTGGCCATCGATCCTAGAGTCGAGCCGGTGAAGCACAGATTCAGGGACAGTTTGACGTTCAAAAAGCTTAACTACTCCCCTACCACACCAAGGCGAAGTAGCTTATGAGGCAAATCTACTTTATTGAAATAAACCATGTCGGCCAAGGCCAAAATGCATAGGCTGATGTATTAGCAAAGTTGGCAAGTTCACTGGCAGTCCTATCGGATGAATCACTCAACATACGAATGATAAACCGATGATAGTTCCCCAACATGTTAGAGTAAGAGCTAGGTGAAGAAGAACCTAAAGTAGTAATGATAGAGATAGTTGGCTCATCTGACTGGAGAGAGCCCTTCATGCAATGGTTCAAATACCAGCGGCTGCCCAAGCAAAGGGAATAAAAGATCAGACTAATTAGGATGAAAGATTCATATGAAGTTAGAAATAGAATCTTATTCTGAATTATAATGGATGCTAGAAAAAAAGTATTGCTTCGATGCCTATCTATGGAAGAGGCTTGGAGAGTGATGAAAGAAATTCATGCTGGGTCAGCTAGAGCACACTAGGCCGGGCCGAAGATGAAGATTGAAATTAAAAAGTTAGCCTATTATTGGCCGACAATGTTCAATGACTGCTATAAATATGCCAAGTCATGTCAAAAGTGCTAAGAGCACGCAACGCTCCCAAGGAGACCTCCAACACAGCTACATCCAACAGCACCCAGTTGGCCATTTGCCTAATGGGGAATAGATGTCGTGGGCCCATTGCCCGCATCCTCCTCAAGATGCAAATATATCCTGGCAGTAATAGATTATTTCTCCCGCTGGGCAAAAGCTGTGACACTGAAAGAAGTAACAGGAGAAATCGTGGCCCTATTTGTTCGAAGAAATATAATATTTTGAATCGACATCCCCAACTAGATCATATTAGACAACAAAAGCTATTTTCGAAATTAGAAGGTCTATAGTTTGGACTCTCATCTTCCACTCTCCCTCGCGTCTCTCCTCTCCCTCACACTCCCGTCTCTCCTTCCCTCTCCCTTCTCATCTCCGGCGATCAACGACGGTGGCGAGGGGATGTGCGACGGAGCGGCAACAACGGCGTGCGACGAGGACGAAGCCGAGGGACGTGGCATGTGGCGAGGCGGAGGCGATCGCGGCCGTGGGAGTTGACTGTGAGGGAGATCGATGTTTTCGTGGGTTTTTTCGACGGTAAAAGCTCGGATAAGGTAGGGAGACAGATCCCTAGCACTCTCACATGTTTTTCCTCGTGATTCCATGATCTTGCGAGGTCGAGAGTGAGCACATTACTTATTTCGGGGAAAATGATCATGCTCGGGATGAGCGACGGTTTCGGCCGATTTAGGCCTTGTGGTTTGGATTCGATTTTCCGATTGTAAGAATGTCGGGGATAGATTCCCCTCGTTTTTCCCTTCACATCGAGACGAATGAGACTCCGGATCAAAATTCACGCGGAGTTCGATTTACTTCTGTGAACTCGACAGTGGGCAGCCACGTGAGTGGCCGTGTGCCCCAATGCTGGGCGACCAGAACCCTGATCGCCCAGGACTATTGGGCGGCCAAAGGTCTGGCCGCCCAGGCTGCTGGGCGGCCAAGACCCTGGCAGCCCTTACCGGGCTCCTTTCCCTTGTTTTAAGTCTGTAGGCGGCCAGAGGACTGGCCACCCTGCACTGTTCCTGAGCGGCCAAAGGGTTCATTACTTGTAAACGAAGGAGTAATAAATATTGGCTTTGAAAACAAACTGAACTTACTCTGATTATATTTCCTGTCTCCCTTCTCTGTCTGCCTTTTGAAATGGCCTGTGTAGGACAATGGATGTCATCTCAGCACAGACAAGACAGACAAATCATAGAGAATGGAGGAAGTCAATAAAAAAGAGGGCCAAAAAAGGTTTACTGTTATTCAATGTTTAAGACAGTCCTTTATAATGACAACTGAAAAAGAATATATCTATATTTTAGTGTCCTAATTATTTTGCCTCAATAGTTTTATCAAATGTGGACTCTGACTTGTAATTTATCATACACAGAAAACTGAATGCATCTCTACTTGTGCCATCTTTCCCAACCTTGTGCAAATTAAAGACTAAAAAATTACCTAGCCAGCTCCATGAAGACAGCAACAATAAACGAAGTCTCTGAAAGAAGGCAGCACTAACTCACCGAAGTAATGACTATGGTATAGCTCACAAAAAGTATGGCGAAGGCTAGCATCTCTAGCATCATCAAATAACCATCAAGATAACCCACCAGAAATAATGGAAAATTTCCAGCAGGTAGAAAATGAGAGTTTACAAAGAAACACATAAAATTAGCATTAAAATAGTGATATAGAAACAACAAGGAGATACACTGGGATGTGATGATCATCTCCAAGTTTATCACCATTTGACCAATAGAAGTTGTAATTTTTGAAGGTACACCATTGTAACTCAAAGGAAATGCTTCAACAGCACTTGAATGCTCAAGCACCTAATGATCCCATGCTTATGCAATGCTCCTGCAAGGTCATTCCTTAATAGTAATTGAGTGCTGGTGTCTAAGCCTATGCCACCAGTGTTTTGACCTGAGCTCTTGAGAGTGGTTAACTGATACTTCAAATTCCTTCTTCAATTTTCATTTTGTTCTTCTAAATTTTCTACCAACTTCTCAACTTCTTCCTTCTCACTCTCGGTGCTTGAAATCTCTTCCTCAAACAAGCTCACCTTAGAGATCAATAGTTCATTTTCATTTTACAAATTCTCAATTTGAGACTCTAAGACACTACACTTTTCACATGAAGCCCTAGCATGAACGAGATCATTCATTTTCTTTTTTAGGGATTTATTCTCATATTTAAATTTTTTATATTCTTGATATAAACCAGCATAGGCTATTTGCCAGTGTTCACTTGAAAGACTTTCAGTGTCAGAGTTTACCTCGGTGGTGCTACCTCCTCCGACCATCAAGCATAGATTTTGGACCAGCTCGTCCAGCTCTTCTTCATCCCTGAAGTTGGACTCATCCTCATTCTCGTCGCTCCAGGTAGCCTTCATTGCCTTGGGTTTATTTGCTTTCCCTTTCTTGATCTTTCTTTCGAGCTTCAGGCACTTACCCCTCATATGTTTGGCCTTCTTGCATTCATAACAAATGATCTCTTCATTTTTTCTTGTCTCTCCCTTCCGGGGCATTATTTTCTTTTGGAATCTTCTGGGATCGGCTCCATTCTTCTTAGCTTTCTTGAAAAATTTTCTGGCTCTTCTTGTTATTAAAGCCACCAACTCCTTTTCATCGTTGTTCTCAATTGAACTGCAATCACTCTCCTCGGGAGATTGTGCATTGGCCTTGAATGCCAGAGTCTTCTTCTTCTTGGTTTCTTCTACATTTCTTTTGATGTTCAACTCATATGTCATGAGTGAACCAATCAACTCATCCAAAATAAGTGTAGTGAGATCCTTTGAATCCTCAATCACAGTCGCCTTGGTATGCACTGTGGAGACAATGATCTCAAAACCTTCCTCACCAACTCTTGATTTGAGTGCACCTTTCCCAAGGCCTTTAAACCATTTGTTATCTCGATTAGCCTTGCGAACATCTCAAAAATGGACTCCTCTGGCTTCATGCTGAATAACTCATAATCTCTGATCAAAAGGTTTGCTTTTCTGTCTCTCACTTCAGATGTGCCTTCATAGATTAGTCTTAACTTGTTCCACATCTCCTGCATAGAAGAACACATAGAAATTCGTAAATACTCATTTGGATGAATAGCACATTGAATTATATTCAAGACTTTAAAATTTGCACAAGATTTCTTAATTTGATCTTCATTCCATTCATCCTCATTGGCAAGTAATTCATAGGGACCACAACTAATAACACACTAAACATCAAACTCTTGAGCTCTTAAAAACACATGCATTCTATTCTTCCAAAAGGGGTAATTTATATCGCCAAAGAATGGCAGCCTATGAATTGAATGCCCCTCAAGCAACATCCCTCGATTAGCCATTTGCTAAAGATCTTTCCTCTAAGACTGTGAAGTCTATATGAAGCAGAGACCTCGCTCTGATACCACTTGTTGTCCCAAGCAAGCAACAATCAAGAAGGGGGTTGAATTGATTGCTATGAAAATTTCTTGCAAACAAAAATCTATTGCGTAAAATATTCAAGATATATTCACGAGTTAAATAGTTCACTCAAACCTCATCGGATCACATTCGATTTGGCCACAAGAGAGCAAATGAACATAATTCACATCTTGTGGGAAGGTGGGAGATATGGTGGGGAAGAGGGAGATCTTCTAGGAGTTGGGAAGATATGGTGGGTGGGGTATTAATGGCTCCTAGGGAAGAGAAGGGGGTGGTTGGGGAGTGAAGAAGGAGGTGAGGTGGAGGAGAGAGAGGGAGGGGTGTCACACGTGACAGGGACACTCACAGGAGACGATACACAGCGGACAGTGATCGACCTCACGGCCGCACTGCCCGTGCTCTGCGTGCCAGCAGGCCGGAGAGACGTACGTGTGGCCTTCTCGGGACCGCTCCCGGTCCCTGACCAGCCATGCGCGGCCCGACTTCGGGCCTGCGACGTGCCACTTTGAGGTCTCCACGTGGCGCTTGGGCGCCACGCAGCGGACTGGTCTCCAGGTGTCCCATCGCCACGAACGACATCGCCTCAATCCCAACACCTCCCTGTGTGTGCCCCTCGAAGGGGCCTGTGTGGCTTTCTAAGCGCCCCCCAGGGGGTCCCCGGGCCTCGGTACCACCCGGCCCCTGAGAGGCGCTTAGGCGGGCTCTCAGAAGGCGATGCCGCGCACGGTGGCGACGGACACCCCGTACGCCCGGGCTATGTCCTTGGTCTTCTCCCCGGCCCGACGACGCTCCCGGATCTCATCCCGCTGCTGGGGAGTGAGCTTCGCTCGTGCGTAATGGGCAGGGGGAGGAAAGCGCCTGTAATCGGGTTCCACTTCTTCTCCTATGGTATGATTCCTTTATGGAAACGACCCTCATTGTCCCTGACGTTCAGTACCCTTACCATTCTCCTCTCGCCTTGAAGAAGTTGCTCGCCGTAGCGAGCAACATCCAGCCCCAGAAGGTCCTCTTTCCAGGAGACGCCATAGACTTTCCGCAGGTGTCTCGCTGGAGCAAGGGAACTGCGGCTGAGTACGCGCCCACCCTGCAAAAGCATATCGAAGGCTTCCGCAGGGAAGTCTTGTATGAGATTCGGGAACGCCTCCCCTCAGCTCAAGTCACTTGGGTCGAGGGGAATCATGATCAGCGTATTCAGGACTACACCAGGAAGTACGCGGCTCCGCTGAGCGTGCTGGACGCCCTCAGAATGGAGAACCTGTTCGGGCTCGATGACCTGAACATCGCGTACGTCAAGGGCCCCGTACGGGTGGCGACGAACACGATCTGCGTGCACGGGCATGAGAGCGGGGCGTACAGCTCCCTGCCTCAGGCGTGGGACAAGAAGTTCATGGACCGCTATGGTTCAAAGCTCAATGTGGTCTTCGGCCACACGCACCAGCCGTTCCTCACCACCCGGGCCTTCGGGTACGGGGGAGCGGTCACGCCCCGATGGGTCATGAACGTCGGCTCCATCATGAACCCTGAGGAGGCCCATTACGTCAAGGATGGCTCCGTGTCATGGACGCAGAGCTTCGGGCTGATCCGAGACGAGTTCGAGCGCACCCGCCGCTGGGTGCTGCGCCTGAAAGGCAGCCAGGAACTGCTGGACGGTTCGCCCCGGCTGGCCCAGTCGATTCGCCTGCGCAACCCCTATGTCGATCCGATGAGCGTGCTGCAGGTCGACCTGCTCAAACGCTGGCGCGCCTCCAACGGCGAAGACGACGCCCTGCTGCGCGCCCTGGTCGCCTGCGTCAACGGCGTCTCGCAAGCCATTCTGCCATGTTACATTATCCAGTGAGTACTCAACGTCTGCAGCTACTGCCGCATTTACCGTTACAGTTACTACATTGCCCGGTACGTTAAGCGTACAGTTTTCTACAACACTTACCGAAGGCTGGATATCAATACCAGGAGCGATAGTTACAACTATTGGTGTTACCTCACAGTTGTTGGCGTCTTTTACATAAACAGTATACTGTCCGGGAGCGAGACCTGTAAATACAGGAGAATCCTGATAATTAATATTATCAAGGGAATACTCAAAATTATTCTCCCCGTTTTCATTTTCCATAACTACTGTAATAACATTGCTGTTATCTGTCCAGTCTTCTACCTTCACAGTATTTATAACAGGAATAGGAGATACTACGGCTTCAACAGTTTTGCTGTTTTTGCAGCCAAAACTATCTCTTACTAAAACAGTATAAAACCCGGCATTACTAACTGTAATTTCATTAGGCCCTGTTATAGATAATGTGCCCTCCTGATTAGACCATTCATAGTAATCATAGCCTTCATCTGCTGTAATTGTAATGTCTTTCCCATCACAGCCACCCCATTTATCTTTCATACTTAAAACAGGTAATGGCCTTACAATAAGATCAAAATGTGTAAGCGCAGTACAATCAGGATTAGAACTATGAACAGCTCTGGCATATATAATCGTTGTGGCTGTTGTAATATTTGCTATGTCTGCTATGGCATTTATTCCCTGCTCTGCATCTGTCAATGAAGTATGATAGGTTATTGTTATATAATCAGGATCCTGTCCATTTAATAAAAGCGCTGTATAAGAGGATATATCAAATGTTTCTTTACCATCATTGCCTTCATCACAAAGCTCAAGCCCGTTAATTTCTTCAGGGGTAGGCAGGCTGACAAGAGATGGTATTTCGGCAATATTAAAAGTAAGTGTTCTTTGTGAGCACTGATCTGAAACTTCTACACTATATACAGCAGATTCAAGATCGGAAAAAATATTATTTTGCCCGTTATCAACTACAAATGGCTGTCCATTTTTTGATATAATTTTATAATTAAGGGGAGGTACTCCGTGGGCTATAATCTGTACTCCACCGGAATCACCCATACAATCAAGGCTTACAGCGCCATCAATTACTATATCACTATAATAATTGAATTCATAAAGAATTTCTGTGCAAAGCTTAGTGGTATCTCCATCAGGTATACTGCCATCTGCATAAGTTGTAAATTGTTTTATAATCCTGTATTTCCCACTCGGGTAAACCAGGTCAAGATTATTAAAGTTGTTTTTTACCTTTATAGCATTTGATTCGTCGTCCGTGTCATCAGTATTAATAGCATCGCCTTCTATATAAGGATTACCGTTATCAGGGTTTATCCACAATCCTGTATCTTCATCAAAAAACTGAAGGCCAAAATTTAAAAATGTTACGCCTGTACTCTGATGATTTATAAAGATATCAAATGATCCGCAATGGGGTGTTAATGTATATTCATTAACGGTTACATTATAGGCAAAAACCTGTACTATTCCTCCGGCTGATTTATTTATCTCAATGTCATCATCGCAATCATTAGATGCTTTAAATTTATATTGTCCTGGTGGTAGATGATCCATAGATAATCCGCCTGGTGTAACATAGGGGCTGAGGATTCTCCCGATCGCGCGCCGGGATCGGGCGGGCTGCGGCGTATATCGCTATATGCGCGCGCCGCCATCCCTTTCAGCCTGCGATCATGCCTCTCGATACCGGACCCTTTCGTCTTCAGCGCGCCCTTCTGCTGCACAGCGGCTTTCGCACCGGCAGCACCTGGTTCTGGCATTGTTTTCGCCGGGCCGGCGCCCATGCCTATTACGAGCCGTTCCATGGCCGCCTCGCCAGCCTGACGGCGGAGGCGATCGACGGCATGTGGCCGGGCAAGGGCGCGCCGGCCGCGGCCGCGATCGAGCAGATCGCGCTCGGCCATCCGGCGATGACCGCGCCGCCCTTCGATGAATACCGCTCCCTGCTGGCCGAGCGCGGCGGCGTGCTGCGCTATCAGCCGCGCTTCGCCTATGACGATTATTTCGAGGCCGGGCCGAACGACGCCCAGGCCTGCTATGTCCGGCTGCTGGTCAATTACGCACGCGGTATCGGCAAGGTGCCGGTGCTGGGCTTCTGCCGCTCGCTCTCGCGCGTCGGCTGGTTCCGCGAGGCGGATGACGGGATCAATGTCGTCACCTGGCGCAATCCGCTCGACCAATGGGCGTCCTACCGCACCCAGACGCTGAAATACGCCAATCCCTATTTCGAGTTCCGCAGCTTCCATCTGGCGGCGCTCGCCAGCCGCCACCCGCGGGTCGCCGCCCATTTCGAGGATCTGGGCCTGCCCTCGCTCGGCCGGGGCGCGCTGTCGCGCACCATGGCGGGCCAGGCCCTGGCGCTGATGCCGCATTTCGAGGCGGCGGATCCGGCCCGGCGCTTCCGCATCTTCCTGCGCCTTTTCCTGGTCGACATGCTGCATGCGCTGCGCCACGCCGATCTGATCGTCGATCTCGACCGCATGACGGTGGATGCGGCGTATCGGGTCGAGGCGACCGAGACCCTGCGGCGGCTTTCGGGGCTGGCCGATCTCGACTTTTCCAACTGCGCGCTCACGCGCCATCCGCCGCGCGACGACATCCCCTATGCCGAAATCCTGGCGGAAGCGGCAGACCTGCTGGCGCTCCAGCCGGCAGGCGTGGCGCGCAGTTTCGTGGAGCGCGCCCTGGCCGATGCTACGGGCCGGGCCACGAAGGCGGCGGCATAGCCGCCGAGGCACGGAAACGCAGACAGGCTGGCCGTCTCCGATCCCTCATATTTCTACCGATAATTGATATTGACTTGCCTGGCGTGGCGGATAAGGTAGGCTGGTAACGCTTCCAGTTTCGGGTATGCAGGAAATTTTCAGTGCGCTTACGTACCGTGGGTTTTTTTGTGTCGGTAAGTGCCGTTGCCGGTTGTGCGACGCCGGCCCCTCCGCCCCAGACCATCGAAGTTCCGACTTCCGCCGTAAATGCGATTCAGCCGCCAGCGCCTCAAAAGCTCTTAAAGCGCAAGATCGCGGTCGGTCGTTTTACGAACGAAACGCTCTATGGGCGCGCACTTTTGCTTGGAAATCAATTAGATCCGCTGGGGCGCCAGACGTCGGACATGATGACGGCGCGTCTCGTCGACACTGGCCGGTTCCTTGTCTTCGAGCGTCCCGACCTGAACCTCGTCAAGAACGAGCGAGCGGCGCAGGGCATAACCGGGGCGCCTGTCGCCGAGGCACCAGTAGCAGGCGTTGGCGAGGAGCCGCCGCAGGCCCTCGCTGGCCAGGTCGACCGACGAGCCCATCGTGGTGGCGAAGACCCGGGCGCCGTCGAAGGTCCGGGTCCAGGCGACCGGCATCATCGGGTCGTTCTTCGAGCCCTCCAAGGGGGGATCGTCGAACTTCATGCCGGTGAGCACCTGGCCGAGAACGAGCGGCTGGCTATCGCCCGGCAAGGGGAGCCGCACGGCGTAGACGTCGCTAGGCCCCCAGATGTCGCCATCTTGGATGCCGCGCAAGATGGGATGCTGCTCCTGACCTTTGACGATGATGCCGCGGGTGCTTTGCGAGCCGTGTGCGCCGTGATGGGCGACCCAGGTTTCGCCGAGGATTTGCCGGCCAGCGCGCTGACCAGCCCCGGCTCGGTCGGATAGCAACATACCGCCACCGTCGGCCGGTCCAGCCCCGCAATTAAATTCAGCAGCGACGATTTCCCCGACCCCGAACTGCCCAGCAGCGCCACAAAATCGCCCGCCGCGACCTCCAGCGACACGCCATCTACCGCGCGGATCGTCGCCTCCCCCATCGCATAATGCCGGGTCACATTTTCAATACGAATGCTCGTCTCGGATTGCGGCGGGCATGAGTTCTATGCCGAACTGCCCTACGAGCTTGAACGCTGCACCGACTTTGTCGTCGCTACGGTGTTGCCTTTACTGGGCGATCCTGCAGGTGCAGAGTGCGAGGCGGACGAATTGAAACAGCGCCTTGGCATTTGGCTTGCGCAATTCGAAGGCAGGGGCGAAGTGGCGATCTGCTACGACTTCGGTGGCGACTGGAAATTTTTCTGTGCCGCCATGGGCGATGCGGTGCCGGCCTGGATCGTGCCGCGCAATATCTTCAAGTATCTCGACAAGGCGAAGATGGAAGCCTATTTCGCCGACAAGCCGCACCTGTCGCATCATGCCTTGCACGATGCGCGCGGCAACCGGCATGCGTTTGATAGCGACAAGGCGAAGCGCGATCCGATGCGCTTCAGGAAATCGCGCTAGGGGCGATTGTCCAGCGCAAAGTCGAACACATCGCGGCGATAGGTTTCCACCACCAGGCTGAAGGGGACATTGCCATCCTTGTACAGCACGGCGCGGTGCTGCAACACGTACTCGGGGATCTCCAGCGCCGCTTTGCCTTCCGTCGCAGGCGGCATGGTGCTTTCCCAACCGGCCGGCAGCGGCGACCATAGCAGATGCACCGATTCCGTCTTGCGCGTGAAGTTCAGCGCCTTCACTGCAGTGCCGAAAGGCGTGTCGCTGGTATCGAGCACCTTGTTCATTTCCGGTGTCAGGCGGCCGATTACGTACCAATTGTCGGCTTCCGAGAGCACATGTTCGCCGCAAGCCAGCTGCACGCGGCGGTAGCCGACCGGTTCGTCCGCGCCGATCTGCAACTGGCGCCTGATGTCGGCATCGGCCGGCTTCACTGTTTTCACATCGCGCAGCGCGCGGATGCGCGCTTCCGCCGCCACGTGGTGTTCGCCGCACCATTGCGTGAGCGTGGCCGTCGCGCTGCTGTTTGATAGCAGTGTGGCGTTCAAGGTTTGCAGCAGAGCCAGTGCCTTGAGGCGGACGACTGGGGTATCTTGCCAGCCTTCATAGGTGGTTTCGGCATGCGCGGCGGCGGCAAGCAAGCCGGCCAATAGGGCCAGGGTGCGGGAAAAACGAAGCATGGGTGTGGCGAAGAAGTGGGCGGTGCCCGCGATTGTACGGCAATGTCGCAGTGGCCTGGCCAATTCGGGATATGATGGTCGCCCTTTACGCCAACAGCCTTCTTGTCATGAGCGTCACCACGGCAAACCCAGTATTGCACTTCCGCGAAGCTACCCGCGCCGATATTCCAAGCATCATGGAAATTCGGCTGGCAGTGAAGGAGAACCGGCTGTCCGATCCGAGCCGGGTCACGGCCCAGATGTGCGAAGACTATCTAGACAAGCTCGGGCATGGCTGGGTGTGCGAGGCGGCGCAAGGCATCATCGGCTTCTCCTATGCCGATAACACCGACGGCTCAATCTGGGCCTTGTTCGTACGGCCCGACTGCGAGGGGTTCGGCGCAGGCAAAGGCTTGCTGCAACTGGCCGTCGATTGGCTGTTTGCCCAGGGATGGAATGAGCTCAAGCTGGGCACGGCGGCCAATACCCGCGCCGACCGTTTCTACGCGGCCCAAGGCTGGCGCCGCGACACCATGAAAAACGAGATCGAGGTGTGGTACCGCTTGCCGCGCTAGCATCGGCATCATGGCGTCGGGTCCGCGGCCCGGCGCATCGCATTCCCCTGGTTTTCTCCACAATTCATTCATATTCCCGCGATACACTCCGCCCGGCTGCACATATGGCCGGGCGCGCGCCCTTCATGAAGTTTCTGTAAGGCAAAAAATTACAATGAAAAAAAACATCCCTCGGACCAAACCTATCCTTCGCTTTCATTCCTTGGCGGCGTTGACGTCGATATCATTGCTGCTGGCAGCCTGCGGCGGCGGATCGTCTGGTTCATCAACGGCCGGAGTCGCCGGGGCGCAAGGCAGCGCGGGCTTGAACAGCCTGATCGCCACGTCCAAGCTTGCAGCCGGCAATGCCAACTGCTCTGCCGGCGGGATTGAGGTGCAATCCGGGGTGGACAGCAACGGCAACGGCGTACTCGACGCCGGCGAAGTCACGAGCACGCAATACGTTTGCAACGGCTCTTCGTCGGCGAGCGGTACGGCCGGGCTGAATTCGCTGATCGCGACCACGGCGCTATCGAATGGCGATGCGAATTGCTCCTATGGCGGAACCGAGATCCAGAGCGAGCTCGATAAAAATGGCGACGGCGTGCTGCAGACTTCCGAAGTCTCCAGTACGCGGTACGTCTGCAACGGCACCCCGGGCGCATCGAGCGGAACGGGCGCGACGGGCACCACAGGTGCAACCGGGGCAACAGGCGCCACCGGGGCCGCGGGAAGCAACGGCTTGAATTCGCTGATCCTCATGGTATCCGAACCGGCCGGCACGAATTGCGCCGACGGTGGCACCAAGATCACCAGCGGTCTCGACTTGGATGGCGACGGCACCCTGGAAGCTTCCGAAGTGACCAGCACGCGCTATGTCTGCAATGGTGCAGCCGGTGCTGCAGGGTCGACCGGTTCCACCGGCGCTGCAGGTAGCGCCGGCGCAACCGGCGCCGCCGGAACCGGTGCCCTGATCACCTCCGTAGCGCTCGGTGTCGGCAATGCGACGTGTGCCAACGGCGGCACCGAAGTCCTGACCGGCTTGAACAATGACGGCACGGGCGTTCTGCTGAACGGCAGCGCACCGGACACCAACAACGTCACCGGCACGAGTTACGTCTGCAACGGCGCGCCGGGGACTGCCGGGTCCAGCGGCACCAACGGCACCAACGGCTCAAATGGAACCAATGGATCGAACGGCGTGGGCGCGCTGATCGATTCGATCACCCTCGCCACCGGCAATGCCAACTGTCCTTATGGCGGCACGGAAATCATTACCGGCCTGAACACCGATGGCAGCGGCGTGCTGATTTCGGGCAGCACGCTCAATGCGGCCAATTCACCCAGCGTCAGCTACGTCTGCAACGGCAATCCGGCCGGCCTGACCTGGGTCAACGTCACGGCGTCCGCCGCCGTGCAAACTTCGTCCAACCTCGGTTATATTGCCGACGATACCGGCAATGCCGTCACCTTCACGCTGCCGGCCAGCCCGGCCGTGGGTGACATCATTCGCGTGCGCGGCGGCAGTTCCAATTGGACCATTGCGCAAAATGCCGGCCAATCGATCAACCTGGCGGGCGTGGCCGTGTATTCGGGGCGCAGCCTGACGCAAACGCAGACAGGGAACGGCGCTCTTTACGACATCCCGGCCGGTGCGACAAGCGCAGCATCGGGCGACGGCAGCCATGTCGTGGTCGTAGGCGATAATAATCATGGCCATGGCGACATCTGGACGTCTTCCAACTACGGCGCCACCTGGACCGACCAAACCGCCAACGGAACGGCTCCCAATCAAAACTGGTACGCGGTGGCGAGTTCCACCGACGGCAACCTCCCTCGTGAGTGTCATCCTTCCAGATGATGCACTCGATGTCGGTGGTGTTCCTGATGTGCCGGATACACCCCTCGCAGGGCTCGGCGTTGACGTACATCACGCACCCGGCCAGGCGACCGCCGGAGCGCTGCATGGCGTCGGCGACGGCGTTGGCTTCGGCGTGGCTGCTGATGCAGGCGCCGGGGCCGGTGTCGTAGCTGCTGCCGGGGGCGACGGCGTCGGTGCAGGGCCAGACGCTGCCGCAGGCACACCCCTCGGGCTCCCAGTTCGGCCCCAGCATCACCACCATGGAGGCGGGGTGCCCGCTGGCCTTGTAGTGCCGCCCTCGGGGGCAGTCCCCGGCGATGCAGCTCGGGCCGCCGGGGTAGCTGCCGTTGTAGCCCATGCCCCAGAAGCGTTTATCGGGGCCGACGATGAGGGCCCCGACCTGCCGCCGGGTGCAATCACCCATCTCGGCGAGCCACTGGGCACCCCGGAGGTGCCACTGATCACGGTCGGGCCTCATCGACTCTCCTCTCCTACGGTGACGCCGTACTCGTACGCCGCCTTGATCATCTTCATGAGCCGGTCCGTGGCCGAGGAGTAGGTCGCCCTGTTCCCCCTCAAGTCACGTAGAGTGTCGTCGACTTGAAGGGATACGGCGTCCCAGCACGGTCCGTCCGGGCGGCGGAGGTGCTCCCCGAACTTCTCGCCGTCGGCGAAGGTCTCGCCGCAGCCGCAGGTGATCTTGGTCCACTCAGGGTCGGGGTGTGAACTCATGCTTCCACCCTTCGTGGTCGTTGACGGGGCTACCGCAGGTGCCGCAGCGGAGGTAGTGGGCGAGGTCGTGGCCGAGGATCTTGTACGCCTCGTCGATGTCGGCGGCCGTACCTTCGAGGCACACCCGGGCCCGCAGGAGGTTCCGAACGATCTTCTCGTACGGGCTAGCCGACACGGTAAGTCCACTCGGTCGTATCGACCCTGGGGGCGGCCAGCCGACGGGCGGCCCGCTCGGCGGCGCGCACAGCACCGTTCCCGGTGATCGCCACACCCCCGTCGGTGTCGCCGTACCCGCCCGTGCCGACGACCATCCACTCGTACCGGAAGAACCAGTCGCCACTGGCCCTCACCGTGATCTTGTACTCGACGCTCACAGCAGGATCACCGGTGGACCGTCGTGGATGATCTCGAACATCGGGCGAACGACGTTCGCGCCCACCTGCCAGCCGTGGACCCGCACGCCGACCAGGCCGTCGCCCATCGGACGGTGCATCGCGAAGGGGAGCATCTGGTCGTAGTCCCGCTCCAGCCATTCGATCGCTTCCTCGCTCACATCAGCACCTTCCCGCAGCTACACGCCTTGTATTTGAACACGGCGTAGTTTTCCCAATAGACGTACATGATGCGCCAGTTGTGGCTATGAGGGTTCAAGGTCCGATCCCCAGACGATCGAGACGGTACCGTTGTCCCACTCGACCTTGTAGTCAGGCCCCCAGGCGCGGCCGGAGGTGACGACCGCCAGCACCTTGCCGAAGTTGTCGTCGTAGCGGACCCGTTCGCCCACCTTCAGCTCTCGCCTCATACCGGCCGCCGTCCGTTCGCGTTGAAGTTGTTCAGGATCGCCCCGGCCAGATGACCGACGTCGGCCCCGCCGTCAGAAACCCTGCGACAGGCCAACCGCAAGACAATTTTTCGACCAGTGCCGGTCGACCCGCCCGATCCGCATGGAAAGATGCAACGCCGGACTGTCGGCCGCCGCCGGTCCCAGCTGCTCGCGCAGCTCGCGCTCCGCCTCGTCGCGGCTCATGAAAGCGGAGGAATAGACATAACCATTGCCGGTGCGCGCGGTCAGGGGAATGCGCCACGCCCAGCCGGCCTTCATCGCCCGCGATTCGGTGTGGCAGGCCAGAGGCCTATCCGGCTCCGCCGGGGTCGGGATGGCGACGGCGCGGTCGTTCAGCAGGCAGTCGGCATAGGAGTGAAACGGTTCGCCCAGCGCCTTGCCGATCAGCACCGAGGCGAAGCCGGTGCAATCGAGGAAGAAATCGCCCTCGATCTCGCCCTGCACTGCCGTGGTCAAGCTGGCGATGGCGCCATCCTCGGCGTGGCGCACCTCCAGCACCCGGTCGGCCAGATGGCGCACGCCCAGACCCTTGGCGTGATCGCGCAAGAAGCGGGACAGCAGGGTGGCGTCGAAATGATAGGCGTAGTCGGGGGCGAAGGGCAGTTTCCGCTCCGGTATCGGCGCGCGACTTTGGCGCGCCAGCTCGGCCGAGACGAAGAAATCATCGGGATGGCAATCGGCGGCCAGACCGAAACGGGCCAGCACGCAATTATCGAAGAAAGGCGGCGCGGTCTGCCGGTCGAGCGGGGAGAAGAAGGGGTGGAAATAGCTGTCGAAGCCCGGCTTGGCCGACCAGCCGGGAAAGGAGATCCCCGCCTTGTAGGTGGCGCTGCAGGCCGGCATCCACTCAGCCTCGTCGATCCCCAAAGTGCGGAAGAAGTCGCGCAGGTAAGGCGTCGCCCCCTCGCCCACGCCGATCGTGCCGATCTCGGGCGACTCGATCAGCGTGATCGAAACCTCGCGGTCCGCCCAGCGTTTGGCGATCAGCGACGCCGCCATCCACCCTGCGGTTCCTCCGCCGACGATGACCAATCTCATGGCTTGGCTCCCTGTCTCCCCTGACTCAAGAAGCGCATCCCATTGTGACTTTTTCCAGAAATTTTTATTTCAGTTTTCGATAGCGGAAATGTGTTCGAGCGCCGTCTCCCTATACAGCGCGGTCACTTTCAGGAGGCCGGCAATCACAGGGGAGTAATAATGCGATGGACGGAAGAAAATCCTTCCTGATGAGTGGTGTTGCGCTTTGCGTTCTGCTGGGAACATCCAATATTGCGCGAGCGGCGGAAGCCGATTCAGGTTCCAATACTAGTACGCCAGAAGAGATCGTGGTGAGCGGCATCCGCAGCGCGCTGAAGGCCGCCGTCGATGAAAAGCGCATGTCGACCGAGATCATCGACGCGGTCAGCGCCGAAGACATCGGCAAATTTCCCGACAAGGACGTGGCCGACACGCTGCAGCGCATTCCCGGCATTTCGGTGGACCGCACCTGGGGCGAGGGGCGTGACCTGTTCATCCGCGGTACCGACAACACCATGAACCGCACCGAACTCAACGGCCAGACCATGGCCTCGGCCTATTGGTGGGCCAATGACAATCCCAGCCGAGGCTTCAACTATCAGATCCTGCCCTCCGAAATCGTCAAATCGGTCGAGGTGATCAAGAGCCCTTCGGCCGAACAGTTGGCTCGTGCGGTGAGGGGGTTGCCGGTCTCTAAGTCTCTGGTGCTGGCTTTGCTAGAGGAATCGGATCTGGAATGTGCCGTCCTGCGCGGGCAGGTGGAGCGGGTCAAGGCGCTGGCTGAGAGTCGCACCGGCTCGGGGCCGCGCTACTTCGGCGGAGGAAACGCAGACAAGCCGATCTGGCCGGACCAACTCCTCGCCGCTCTCTCGCTGTCCCCGAGGAGGCCCGCGATGAGCACTGACCGCGAGAGCACCGAGGCCGAGGCGCTGGCCGACTCCATCGCCGGATGCCTGTCCAACGTCAGCACGCTGCCGGACTGGATGCAGCTCCCGGCGCTGGGGCGAGACACGCGGCCACTCCTGATCCTCGCCGCCACTGGGGTGCTGCGGTCTGACTGGCTGGCCGAGCATGACCGCAAGGTCGTGGCGGGAGCGGTGGCTCCGATCCTCGCCCACATCGCCACCCGCAAGGCCGAAGCGTCCGAGTGGGCCGTGCCGATGGTGTCGGTCGACGAGCTGGCCGAGTGGATCGGGGGCGAGTCGTGACCCTGACCGTCTACACCGACATGGCCCAGCGTTCGCCCGAGTGGTTCGAGGCTCGCTGCGGCATCGTCACGGCGTCCGTCGTCGGCAAGCTGGTGACCACGAGGACACTCGGCGCGCTCGACTACGACTGCCCCGACTGCGGCTCAACCGTTGGCCAATCCTGCATCAGCAAGGTCAAGCGCGGAGGCGAAGAGGGTGTGGCCATCAAGACCCCGCACTCGGCCCGGAGCCTCGTTGCCGTCGAGCGCCGGGGCTCGTCGCCGCTCATCGTCGAAATGGCTGACGGGGATGACGCCAAGGCGCTGACCCTGACTCTGTTGTCCGAGCGCCTGCGTGGTCGCGCCGAGGACCCCTACGTCAGCCGCGATATGGAGCGGGGCATGCTTGCCGAGCCTTTCGCCCGCGACCTCTATAGCAAGCACGTCGCGCCGGTCGCCGAGTGCGGCTTCATGGTTCGCGAAGAGGGCCGGTGGACGCTCGGCTACTCGCCCGATGGCCTGATCGGCGACGACGGGCTCATCGAGATCAAGGCTCCGCGCGCCAAGGGTCACGTGCAGACCGTGCTCGATGACGAGGTGCCGGCGCAGTACATGGCCCAGTGCCAGGCGGCGCTCTTGGTCTCAGGCCGCGCGTGGCTCGACTACGTGAGCTATTGCGGCGGCCTGCACCTGTGGACCAAGCGCGTCTACCCCGACCCGGCTTGGCAGTCGGCCATCACCGAAGCCCTGACCCTCTTCGAATGGCAGGCGACGGCGCTGGCTGAGGCCTATTACCACTCGGCCGCGCACCTGCCCGTGGCCGAGGACATCGACTTCTTTGAGGACGTGATCTGACATGGATGACGACATCACCGAGACGCTGGCACCGAAGTCCGAGCAGCTCGACGGAGTCGACCTCGCGGGCAGCCCGCCGCGAATCTTCACCGTCACGCGGGCCGAGGTGAACAAGCGCGCCGAGCAGCCCGTCCGCGTCTTCTTTGCCGAGTTCCCCCGACCGTGGCGACCCGGGAAGAACATGCGCCGCGTGCTCGGTCACTGATGTTGACGGCTCCACGGTCTGAGGCGAACTCGGATGATGGTGAAACCAGCGCGACATCATGAGTGCCGCCTATGCCGAGCGGCACCGCGTGCTGCCGGTGCAGGTCACACCCAGCGAGGTCGTGATCGCGACCGCCGAACCCTTCGTGGCCGACTGGGTGGACGAGGTCGAGCGGCAGGATGTAGCGGCGGAGCTTCTTTCCGTTCTTCGTCACGCCGTCGAAGAAGTCGGGCGAAGCCTTCCAGTTCTGGAACGACGCGAACACCATGCAGTCAGCAACTCGCATCAACGTCGACGGAAACACCACGACTGGTGTGGATGCGACGCTGACGGCCGGAGCATCCATCCAGGGGCGCGTGCTCGCGCCCGGAACTCCGAACACGCCGGTGCCAAACGCCCTGGTGCAGATCTATGCCGCGTCGGGCGGCCAGACCGTTGCATCGTCCTTCACTAACGCGAATGGCGTCTACCGTGTTGCCGGTCTGCCTGCGGGCAGCTATTCGGTGGAGATGCTTCCACCGAACGGTGTCGGGATGGCTCCTGAGTGGTGGGGCGGCACGTTCATCCAGACGGGCGCGAAGACCCTGACGCTGACGACGGGACAGGCCTTGACGCATGTCAGTCAGCGACTGATCGTTGGATCGGTCATCAGCGGCACCATCTACGCGGGCGACTCCACCACTCCCGAACCGTACGCGGCGGTCGTCGTGTTCGACTCAGACCAGATCGTCGGCAGCAACATCACGATGCCGCAGTTCGAAGCGGATACCGACAGCAATGGCAACTACACGCTGCCGAACCTAGGTCCAGGAACCTACACGCTGTTTATCGGCTCGGAGGATCCGAATTTCATCAGCCAGTGGTGGAAGGGCAAGAAGACCCAGGCGAACGCCACCGTGGTCACGGTGAAGAAGAACGTCGACCAGCCAGGATTCGATGTGACGCTCGCTCCCGCCGTGATTACGCCAGGCACTCCGACGATCGGCGGGCGCGCAAAGGTCGGGGCGACCCTGACGGCGCACAACGGCAGCTGGCAGCCGAGTGCGACGTAGCCGTGCTGACCATCGAGCGCGCTATTACAAAACTTGTGTCCGAGGGCCTGCTGGTAACCAATAGTCGTGGTACTACAGTGGCACCTGTGGGCTCGCAAGCCACAACCTTTGAGCATAACGGCTCTCTTCGCGCCGGCCACCCCCCTCAGTCTCACGCGGCGGCTTCTGTCAGGCAGGGAGTGGAAATCGGCCTGGTCGACGCCCAGTCGCTCGTGCTGCGGCAGGTATCGATGGACGGCAACGGCTGGATCGACATCGGGTACTCGCTCGCATGTTGTCCTCACCGGAAGGTCTTCACCGGCCGCGGCCCCGGCCACGTCCCGGCCGCGAACGGCGCGGGCGCGTTCCAGCCGAGGCCCGACAGCTCCACGACCTTGCGCACCAGCTTGCGCTTTTTGTGCTTGTAATCGTTCAGTCAGTTTCTGCGAAGCATCAGTGATATCTTTAGTGCGCGCTTCAATCGCTTCTTTATCGTTACCTTTCATCGCTTCTTTCAATGCGCTAATCGCATTTTCAAGCTGCGTTTTTTCTTCTGGGGTAACGATATCTTTTGCATCAGCCATTGCTTTAGTGGTCGCGTGGATCATGCTATCGGCTTGATTACGCACTTGCACTAATTCATGGAATTTACGATCTTCTGATCAATGTCAGCTCGGGTCTGTTCTGGACCCTGGCGCATGTGCTGCCCGGCATGCTGTTCGGCCAGGTGCTGGCCATGGCGGGCGAGCTCAGCGAGCGGCTCTTGATCGTCCTGCTGGTGCTTCTGGTGCTGCTGGCGGTGGCCGGCTGCGTCACCAGCGGCTGCGTCCGGGCCAGCGTGGTGGACGCCATGAGCTGGGGATTCAGGCCTGTCGTGCTGTCCGATTGCGTGGGCGACCGCGCGATCGGCCCCCACGACGCCAGCCTGTTCGACATGGCGCAAAAATATGCCGCGGTGATGACCCTGGCGCATTCGGCGCTGTTCACCTGGAACGAGGCGGCCATGGCCCGGTTCTACGCGGCCGAGCCCGAAGGCCAGCCGCGCGCGAACCTGTTCGCCACCCTCTACCGCGCCTTCGGCCTTTTCGCCCTCGCCCTCCTGCTCCTCGGCGCGTGCGCCACGACGCCCGCCGATACGATCGGCCACGACGAGGATCCGCCGGTGCAGCCCGACGCAGCGCCCGCGTGCGAGGCGCCCGCCGGCAAGCTGACGCTCTACGTGCTGCCGCCGCCGAGCCCGCTCGACTGGACGTCTCCGAACCGGCTGCTCGACTCGGTGCTCACCGCGCGGACCACGGCGAAGCAGCTGATCGAGGACGGCGACGTCGTGCTCGGCCACACGCTCGGGCACGTCAACCTCGCGCTCGACTGCGGCGAGGACAGCATCCCGCTGACGGGGCAGACCAGCACCAGCACCGACGACTTCGCCGCGCTCACCAACGGCGCCGGGCTCCTGCTCGAGGACATGCCCGGCACGCTCGATCACATGGCGGACGCCGACCCGGCCGGCACCGCCGCCGACATCGCGGCGCGCCAGGCGTCGCAGCGGCTCGTCCAGATCTCGTTCGTCGTCAACCGCGCGACGTGCCGCCGCATCCACGACTTCTTCGACGACTACATCTGGCACGGCGCGCAGCTGCACTACAACGGCGCGATGCGGCCGCGGCGGTTCGAAGGCGCGGGCTGCGCGATCTTCGGCGCCGGCGTCGTCGACGTCGCGGGCCTGCTGCGCCGCTCGCTGTTCACGCCGGCGTGGTCGCGCAGCGAGATGATCGGCAGCGCGCGGATCGCGAACGCGCTCCACGCGCCGCGCTACGCCTACGGCTCGAACCTCGTCGCGCTCGCGACCGACGGCACGCACCAGCTGTGGCCCGTCGGGCAGGACGTGATCCTGCCGACGACCGAGCCCGCCTACTGGGGCGACGACGCGCTCGACGCCTGGTCCGGCCCCGAGGATCAGCCGTGGCCGATCGACGGCCTCACCGGCGCGATGCGGACGCAGCTGCCGTTCTCGATCTACGACCCGCAGCTCATGGCCGCGTGGGCCGAGGACGTGTGGACCGCCGCACAGGCTCACGGCACCGCGGACGCGCTCGGCGTGCCGTGGACCGCCTCGCTCGCCGGCGCCGCGCACGAGATCACCTACGACGCGAGCTGCATCGCGCCCCAGTCGATCCCGTTCGATCAGGACAACGACGATCTGTTCGCCGACTCCGACGCGCCGTAGCTGCGGCGCTCCCCACCGCGCGGTCACGGAAAACTTGACAGGCCTACGCGCGCGGGAATGATCGAACCATGGCTTGGGCTTCATTTCATCATCATTTGCCCACTCATCTTCGCCCTAACTTTTCTGATTTTGTCACAGATTCTGGATTTTCTGCACACCTTTTGAACCTGTGCGACGGGGCGCTCTTCGTCGGCTCGGGGCAGAGTCAATACTCAAGCTCTTCGTCCTCCTTTGGCTCCACATGAAGAGGGAAGTATCTTCTTTCATTCCCATCTCTTCCGGCTCAATTTCATCGCTCCAATCTCTTATTCTCCTCTCTTACTTTTAGCTATTCGTCACTGTCTTCACACTTAGTTTTTTTTACACTGTTGCTGCACGTCCATGCATTTTTCTCCATTTTGCACAACATTTTTCTCATTCCTCTCTCAACCAAATTTCGTTATTTCAAATCTTATGCATGCACAACACTCCCACCTTTTGTTTGCACCCATTTATAGGGGTTAAAAACCCTCCCCCGGTGCGTTCTCCCCCTTTCTCTACCCTTGTTTTATCATTTTGGGACATATGCTACGCTCATGTTTCTAATGGGTTTGCTCTTATGTTTGTGGCTTTGTTTTGCAGGAGACTATCAATAGGACGTGAGGCCCTCTTCCTCTAGCCGGCTGGAAGGAGAGGAGGTACGATCCACGATTTTCCCGCACCCATCTTCAAGGCGCGATCACGTTGTAGCGGCTCCCCTTCGGGCCGCATCTTCTTCCTTATTTTCCAAGGTACACGGCACCATCTTCATCCGTTCTTCATCCTTTCGGGTGCTGTAGTACTTTGGTGGCGATCACGGTTCATTTCTTCTCTTCATCGCCCTTACTTTCATTATTCACGTCGCGTATTTATGCATTGTTCGTTTATTGGTTCGGGGCGGTGTAGATTAGAATAATCTTTTACATTAACACCACTGTCACGTCTCGATTTGGAATCCGACGTGAGTCTTTACGATTGGACCGGGTCTCGAGTCGGGACGTTACACGCTCTCTTTCTCTCTCTCTCCCTCCCTATCAGTCTTAGGGGTTGTCGTTAAGTTATAAGGGTTGGTGTCAGCATCCACGCATTTGCATCCTAGAAGATAAAAGATCATATTTTTCACTAAGGAAGTCATGTACACACATGTCTCAAATGAACAAAACGATACATCAAGCAGGTCCCTCTCTTGGACCCCCTCTATCCCCAGTGCCCTCATGCCGCTTCGCTGGTGGGTCCATGGCAGTGCTCTCCTCCTCATGACAGCGCCGTTGCTCCTCCTCCTCATTCCTCTGGTAGCCAGAAGAGCCAGTGAAGTAACCTCGATACGCGCTGCTAGGCGCACCGCTCTGGCTCCTGCTGGGCTCTGACTTCTTTCCCAAAAGTCGGAGGGTTTCCTTCAGTCCCACTATCATGCCCTTCATCTCAATAACCTGCACCCTAGACTGCTCTCGCTCACCCCTCAGCCTCGTAGCCTCTGCTTGGAACCGCTCTATCTCCTCCGCCTCTACACCCTAGTGGGCCGCTCCCGTACTCAGTCGCTCCACCTCCGCACGGAGATTATGGATGTCAAACATACCAGCAAACCTGATTACCAACATCACCCGACCCGTGATGGGTTGGGTAATGTCTGAATAAACAAATATGGATTCGGGTTCGGATATGTTTAAAATACCCATTTCATGTTCGGATAGAGTGGAAGCGAGAACAGCTATGCTAAGCTCTATCCTTTATTCATCAATGTCATCAATGGAGCCCGAGACAAGCCCTCGGGCATAACTCAAAAAAAAGATGGGGCGCGAGGGCCCTATGTACAGGGAGTAGAAACTCATGGAGCTCCAGGCCCACTCTTCTGCAACTCTGCGAGGCAAGCCTCCGTTTGGGAAATCTCCTCCCGAAGCTCATCAGAGCGGCGACGACAGACCTCCACCTCTGCCTGGGCACGATGATGCTCGTCGGTAGCCTCCTGAAGCTCTCTCTGTAGCTCTCCCACTCGGAGAAAGGCCTGCCGGCTATGCCCCTCAGCGCTCTCAAGGTGAAGGTCAGTCTCCGCCTGGGTCGCGCAAAGCACACGAAGCTTCTCCTTCCCCTGCTGGATCTGCAGCTGGACCCTCCGTCTCTGCTCCTGCGCAAGATGAAGGCGGGCGAACTCGGCCCACAAGTCTGCTAGCTTTGTGGCCCATGCAGCTCGCGGGAAGCCCAATGAATGGTAGCTCCTGGTGAATGTATCCAGCTGACCCCTCAAAGCATCCGCGGTCGGCAACGGGTCAGCCTGGATCAATTGATCAAGACCCTGTAAGAGCTGATCCGCCATGGCCATATGCAATGTCATCCCCAGTGCTGAAGCGCCAGGCCATTCAACACCAAGAGCAGGGAAATCTGTGGGCGCCATGCCTTCCTCCTCTGCTAACCCTGGTTATAAAAAAAAGGGGGGAGGAGTTGTGAGTGTACCACCACGATAACAGCATCAGAGTAAAACTCCAAAAGTACAAACTTCAAGGACTGTTACCTGAGGCAGTCTCACTCATCGGGTCAGGTCCGCAAGGAGATCCCTCCCTAGGGACTGGAAGGTGACTATCAACAAGCGTCGGTCCCTGCTCGATCGATGATATAGGCACCGTCGATCCCTCTGCAATGAAGACAAAGGATGGAAAGTCTCAGCACTCCGTCCATATAAAAAGGAGGGGAAACACTTTATATTTAATGAAGACATACCAGCCTCTAAGAGCACCTCCTCCTCGACTACAGTAGCACCGGCCTCTGTCGTCGGCTCTATAGTAGGAGAGACAGCAAAAAGGGCCGCGGTCCTGTCCGCGGTGTCCTGCTCCCCAGAGGGCATATGGAGTGGCTCTACCGTCCGGTCCACCCCTACGGACCAAGGAAGACTCTCCTCCTCCCGATGACCGCCAGCTATTTCAAGACAAAGGCAACACAAGGCGTCAACATGCGATAGTGTACATCGCAGAAATAATGTACAGAGTATCCTCGTACATACCTGAAGCCTGCATCAGGCTAGACTCTACGACAACAGTGGCGCTTGTCGACGGTCCCATAGTTGGAGATGGTGCCTCCTTCCTAGGGGTCACGATCTCTATAGTCGGAACCCTAACACCTTCTTCAAAAGCTGGCAAATTAACAGAAGAGCCAATCTCCATGAGCTTGGACAGCCCACCCGAGGAGAGGGTCGTCTGAACAACTGTGGGATAATGAGCAAATAAGTTATGCATACTCATTATTTCATGCACAGATAGAACAGGGTAATTCCGATTTACCTGGGTTCATCCTGATTTCACCTTCTTCAGAAGAACTTGATGAAGAAGAAGAAGAACTCCCACTCCACGCGGACCTCGTGGCCCTGCCGAGTAGTTCCATAAGGTGGGCTAAACGAGACGAGGGGCCCCGGGTCGAGGGGTGTGTGCGTCGCCCGTGGGGCCAGGAGAGGGTCCATCTTATGGGAGTGACCTGGACGGGAAGTCCGAGCCCGGGGAATATTCGTCACTCGAAGGGACGGGAAAGTGGGCTTGTTGGTTCACAAGGCCTGGACGAGATGTCCTTCTGTTAAATGATTGGTTCTTATGTCATTTTTTAAAGTTCTTTTTATGCTTGAAGATAGCCAATTCCCACTCTTTCAGCTCTTCAACTGGAGGGTTAACGCAGTCTACTTCAAAGAGTTAACGCCGCACTTCAAGGAGTCAACGCTGCACCCCAATGCGTTGACGCTGCGCCTCAAGGAGTTGACGCAGGCCCTTGAACGCGTTGACGCAGAGGCATGGGTAGGGTTGACGCAGCCCACTTCAAAGAGTTAACGCTGCACTTCAAGGAGTTAACGCTGCACCCCACTGCATTGACGCTGCACCTCGAGGAGTTAACGCTGCACCCCACTGCGTTAACGCTGCACCTCGAGGAGTTAACGTAGCAGCCCCGATGCGTTGACGCAGTGGCATGGATGGATCCATGCAGCCTCTGGCTGCCTTTACAAAGCTCCTGGAAGCTACAGGGCGTCGACGCAGCGGCTGGCAGGGTTGATGCAGCCCCGGGCTACACTTCACAAAGGCATTGGAATCTCCAGTGCGTCGACGCAGTGGCCTGGGTAGGGTCGACGCAGCCCCTGGCTGCACTTTACAAAGGCACTGGAATCTCCAGTGCGTCGACGCAGTGGCCTGGGCAGGATCGACGCATCCCCTGGCTGCACTTCACAAAGGCACTGGAATCTCCAGTGCGTCGACGCAGGGGCCTGGGCAGGGTCGACGCAGCCCCTGGACGGTCAAGCTGCAACCTGAACGGGTGGTCCAAGTCAAAGGATTGTTCGTCGTCCGAAGGGATGGAGAGAAGAGCTTATTCGTTCAAATGACCTGAACGGGAGGTCCAAGTCAAAGGATTGTTCGTCGTCCAAAGGGACGGAGAGAAGAGCTTATTGGTTCAAATGACCTGAATGGGAGGTCCAAGTCAAAGGATTGTTCATCGTCCGAAGGGACGGAGAGAAGAGCTTATTGGTTCAAATGACCTGAACAGGAGGTCCAAGTCAAAGGATTGTTCGTCACTTCGGCCCGAAGGGATCCAGGCAAAATACTGCCCTATCGGTATCGTCGAGGTAACGAAGCCATCAGGGTTTGTTTATTTCCTGGAAAAATTCATCGGCACTGGGCCAGCGCCGACGCAAACAAGGGTTTATTCCCTCATCCCGAACGTAGGGTCCAGGTAAGGCGTCTATTCGTCGATGTCACCAAGGTGGCAAGGCCGATAGGGTTTATTTGTCTCTTGAGATGTTCGTCAACACTGGGCTGGTGCTGACACAGGGAAAGGTTTATTCCCCCGTCCGGACGTAAGGTCCGGGTGGGGTGTCTATTCATCGGCGTTACCGGGGTGGCAAGGCCGACAGGGTTTATTTGTCTCTTGAGATGTTCGTCAACACTGGGCTGGTGCTGACACAAGGAAAGGTTTATTCCCCCGTCCGGACGTAAGGTCCGGGTGGGGTAACTTCAAGCTGCCCTATCTCCTCAACCACTTGACCTATGGACGTGAAATTTGAGGGTTAGGAAGAAGAAACTAAGGTGAATAAAAAGTTCTAAAGATAGAAACTCTAATTACCTCGTTTTGGAATCCTAATTCCTTGATCTTCAGCAACCTTTTTCTCTGGAATCTGGGTTGCTATGACGAAATCAGCGTCTTTGGATGCCTCTTTCTCCTTAGATACTCGATCTCCTAGCATGAAATTTGGAGGGCAGTAAGTCCTTAGTATTGGGAACAAATAACTCTAAATAACTTACCCGTAATTCAGACTCCTTACCTTGATTCTTCACCAGCCAAAGTAAGGGTTTCTCAGTTCAGAATTAGGTCCTATTTATAGAACTTGACTAGGGTTTCAAGGATTTGAACGAATCTAGAGTCCTTAGTTGACAAGAATCTAATCCCTAAGAGTCCTTAACAATGTTACAAGTCCTCCCTAGTTGGTCTCTTGTAGATAAAATCATAAAAATTCAATCTTTTTACTAGTTTTTCCATTCACGGAACTTCAGTCATATAACGGACCTATAGAGGCGCGTTATATTGGCTATGGCGCACCCGCGATAGACCGTTATAGTCTATGGCATGGAATTTTAATAAAAATTAGATTCTTTTGGTCTATTATCCACCTAATTATCTCTTTAAGGTGTAATTTTCCCTAAAATCCGTGGATAAGTTAGGTAACCTTCTAGAATATTCTACAGACCGTTCTTCGCCTTCCTGTGGCCTTCTGCAGACCGTTTAAACGCCAACCAGTCTTCATCCCGTGTTCTCTTCCCAGCGCAGTACGCAGCCTGTCGAGCGACCACGTATGTCATCCAGTGGTCCCCACTGGACTGCATTCACACTGTCACAGTGCTGGACATTGGCGAGTGCCTCATCCATCTCCCCTTTTCCAAGGTACGTAGTGCTATCCCATTGCGCTTCGTGTCTTGGTGGCTATCACGATCCATCTATAGCCCTTTCCCCCATTTAGCATTGTTACTTTCATATTTCGATTTAGGAAGGAAGGGTAAAAGGGGGGGGGATATATCTACACCCACCTCTAGCCTCTGTCCCAGTCCCAGCTCTAGGCCGCAATGCTTTCCCCGGTAGTCTCGACCCCAGCTTCCCAGGCTAATGTAAATTACATTTCCGGCTAACAACATGACATTAGCCAATACCCTATCTCTCGGTGTACAACCGGTACACTCCAGAGTCTCCTCAGTAGCCCTAACTGCGTAGACCGAGACAGCCCATGAGTCTATGCCTGCCTTATATGTAACATGCGTTGTTATCCCCCAAAAAATTAGCCCCTACATCCGATCATTTTTCCTACCTTCCAGTATGCAACACCCAGTCCCCAGCACCCAGTGTCTAGTCGTACCATTTTCGTGTTTAGTCCTCTATGCTTATGCCCAAAACTGGGTTAGCCCAGCCCTCTCCCCTCTACACTAACACACGATAAAAGAATCAAGCAAGGCTAATAGTAAGTGGTCACTAGCCCACACATGCAACACTATTCCACAAGATGAAAAGTGGGACAACTCAGCAAATAGCAAAAATCCAGTAAATCGCCATTAGTACTCTATAAAGGAGCCCAAGACATGCCCTTGGGGTAACAAAATGCAGATTTCTTACCCTCTCACTTAATTAAGGGACATTTTTCTTGAAAGAAGGTAAAATTTCACCTACCACTTTAGAGATTATATATATATATATATATGGATGACATCGAATAACTTAGTACAATGATACTCGGGTCTACAAAGACTGGAGTTCAAATCAAGCAAAGTCCAGGTCACACTCAGCCCTTTTTCCCAAGTCTATCAAATCTCAATACTTAAAAAAGGCATGGAATTAAGCTTCCTGCAATAGAGTTTTGTGTTATATTGCATGTCATATACATAGTTTAGTAGCGGGATTTTTCTTCTTGCTGCTGCCTCTTTGAGAAGTGGAGAAAGAAGGGTTGACGGTGCAGTGAATGCTTTGTTGTGTGGGATATCGAAGATATCCCAAGGAAGAAGCATCTGCTCAAGACTTAATTAGCTCATCCATCTGTGCACGCGTATCCTCCTCTGGATGAACATGAAGAAGAATGTGTTCAGCTTGGCTCAGGTCTTCCTGTCTCATATATTAATTTTTCTCTGGAAGAAGTTTGGTTAAAGATTAATCTTAAAAGTTGAACACACAAATTCTTTTCTTCTAATATTGGAGGAGATCTCATCTACTTATTCCTTCTTTTCACCCAATATTAACATCGAAATATTTCTAGCTGGTGTCGCCAAACATGAAACAACGTTTGAGTTTTTGACATCTAAACTCAGATGAAAACCCTTTCTTTCTACACACTTGCGAGAGAGAGAGAGAGAGAGAGAGAGAGAGAGAGAGAATCAACGCCAACAAAGGAGTTCATTGCCTTCTTCCCATTATTATTCTCCACAGTGCATTATATGCACGTACTGGGATTGACGAGCATATCCAGCCAGATCAAACAACCGGCCGGGTGAAAGGGATATGGCAGAGGTTGCACACACACATACATACAGAGAGAGAGAGAGAGAGAGAGAGAGAGGTTCCATCTGCCACTCAGAGAAATAAAAGCGACCCATGAGTGCTTGAATCAATGGTGATCAATCCCACCACAGGGGTTCCAAGCTGGCCGGCTCCGACAGCGCGGCCGGCCATATCTGTTCCTGCAGGGAGCTGTGGTCGGACTCTTCTGCGGTGTCCATCCATGGCGGCGAGTACGACGACCACGACTCGGCGGGCTCGTAGAACGCGAACTCGCTCCCCGACCGGTACGCGTCCAGGAGGCTCGTCCCCAGCCGAGGGAGCTCCACTATCTCGCCGAGCTCCTCGGAGGTCGGCGACGTCGTGGCGGAGTCGGGCCGGAGGGGGCCGGGGCCCGGGTCCATGGCGGCGGCCGCGGCGGCCGCGGCGCGCACGTCGCGGGGGGAGAGCGACGCCGGGCGCGGCAGCGAGTTCGCGAGATCGGGGAAGTTGAGGACGGCGCCGCCGCCCTTGACGCTGAGCGCCGCCGAGTCGTGGGCGCGGGCCGCCATCTCGGGGTTGGGGAAGGTGCCGAGCCAGATGCGCGACTTCTTGCGGGGCTCGCGGATCTCCGAGACCCACTTGCCCCACGCGCGCATCCTGACCCCGCGGTAGGCCGGGTGCCGCCGCTTGGCGGCCTTCTTCTCGCCGTCGTCGTCGGGGGAGGAGTCGAGGGCGGCGGTGTTGGAGGCCGCCGACGTCGGAGAAGGTGGCCTCTCCCACGTGGGGGACGTCGGCGGCGAGGAGGGTGACATGGACGTGGAGCTGCTCTCGGGGTCGGACCTGGACGACGGCGGCATATCGCTTAGCAGTGCCCACCTGCATTAATAAATATATGCAGTTGCGACTTCTCTCTCTGTGTGTGTGTGTAGAGAGAGAGAGAGAGAGAGAGAGAGAGGTGAGGAGCTAGAGGGGTGGCCAATGGAGAAAGCCCATTTGGCTCTGGGAGATGGTGAGCAAGAGGGTGGTAAGATAATGGTCAAGGTGAAGAGAGAGAGAGAGGGAGAGAGAGTTATGGCGTTCCACTACTTCTGGGGTGGACTTCCTATGTACCTTGGGTGGGAGCAGAGGGGGAGTTGGGGGTTTGGACCTGGAGAAGACAGAGATGAATGGGGGAGGGAGGCAACGGAAATTTCCTCGTCGGAAGGGAATGGTCTGAGCTGATGATGAAGATGCAGCGGCGCTCTCTCTCTCTCTCTCTCTCTCACGCCCCCCTCCTCCTCTCGGTTGAAAGAGCAACACTGGTTGAGGAGGTCTCTCTCTCTCTCTCTTCTCTGTCCATCTATCTGTACATATAAACGCACACGTACGCCCTCCTCTCCGTTGAAAGAGCAACTTCTATACATATATACAAACACACACGGGGAGGTCTCTCTCTCTCTCCCTCCTCCCCTCTCTGTCCATGAAAGAGCAACATCTCTACATATAAACACACACCACCACAAATGACAGAGATCGGAGAGAGAGAGAGGAGAGTACGGGCTTGGAAGGGTAGGTGGCGGGTGGAACCCTGCACATCAAAGGCCGGCGACCCCTTTGGCGTAGTCCCCCCTCTGATGCCTCCTCCACTTACGTACACATATACACATACATGTACACAGATTGAAAGGTTGCCTCCCCTTATCTACAAGGAAGAGGTGAAGCCACCCTAGGGCGCACGTCGCCCAGAGAGAGAGAGAGAGAGAGAGAGAGAGAGATTCTTTCCTTGGGTACGAGGAAGAAAGAGGTGAGTCGCCTTCGCAGCTGTGTATCCCGGCACAGCACCCCTCGATCCCATAAAACTGCCCCTTCGGCGGCTTCACCTGTGCTGCTTCGACTCTACGGGTTAGCTTTGGGACGAGAGAGGAGAGGGGCCATCCCCCCCTTCTCCCCCCACCATGTTGGCCTCCTTAATTGACCCCCCTCCCTCCCTCACCCTCCAACAGGGACGCTTATGATCAAATTCCCAACCAGCTGATGGTGACACACCATACAGTACAGCAGTACTCTTGCCAGCTTCATGTGGAGGAGTGCGTCCTCTACCTGCACCATGTATGTACGGACCGCGCTCGCTACATTACTGATGCATGCGCCATGAACATGTACAGATAAATAATTAGGATCTCCCGATCATCTCACTCGTAAGTGAAAAAAAAAAAGTGGGAGAATTAACGGAGAATTAAGAGATTCTATAAAAACTGTCGAAGGGAAGAGTCTGCTGCGTGGAGTCTGATCTACTTAATTACTCTGGGAAGTACTAATTATGTATAGTCATATTATGATTATTATCTTCTGGCGCCCGGGACACGTACCGTACGTAATCTTCTTGATGTAAGAGACTAATCTCTCTTGTAATTGTAACCTTTTTGAGTACTGAAAACCCACTGCAATTGTGGACGTAGGAGGGTTCTTCCTCCAATTAAATCATGTAAAAATTTCCTGTTTTTTTGTTTGACTTCGTTTATGGTCTTCCTCCGTCTCAAGGGTACGTACGTCGTGATCAGAGAGGGCAGCATTCACAAGAAGAACATGGCAGCTAGTTAGCTAGCTCGTGGCACCCTCCAACGTACGAACACCCAATTAAGGGTTTTGATTAGTTTGGGGGTGTAACCCCATTCGACTCTCACCATGATTTCATGCGGGTCGGCCACTTTGATAATAGATTATTATAAGAACCCCTTTATTTTTCTGGTGGAGATATCGTGATCGACCCAACAGAAGAATATAAGACCCTTTTTATTTTTCGGGTGGGGATACCGTGTTCGACCCCATAGGGTCGAACACGGTGTCCGGACTCGGTTAGCAACTTATGTGTGAGGGGGAGTGTGGGTCCCCTACCAATTTTCTCTCGTCGTGTTGGGGTCGAACACGGTGCCCGGACTCGGTTTGCGGCTTATGTGTGAGGGAGAGCGTGGGTCCCCTCCCAATTCACTCTCATCGAACACGACAACATCGCAACAATTCGGTTAACAAAATGGGCCTAAATGTCTTAAAAATCTAATGAAAAAATTCTCCCAATAAGATTATTGAGATTTTGAGATATCATCTCTTAAGTGTATATCTCTCTCCAACTTTAAAATACGTGGAGCACCGAACCCGGAGTGCTCATGTTATATTTCATTGGGACGGCAGGGATGTCAGATATTTTAATGATTGGAATCTCAAAATCGCTCCCCACCCAATAAGTGCGTCAACTTCCATTGCGTGTCTAATCCCATAATAAGATCATCTAAGGTGTCAACATGGTGACTAGACTGGAATGTGGTGTGGTAGGAGTTGACGGGCACCAGTGGTAGGGTGGGGTCCATGGATGGGTAAGGAGGTGGGACCAAGCCATCCTTGAGCCAACTAAGCAGTGGTTCGGCTATGAAAAGCGTACCCGTTAGGAACACGGGTGGCTTGGGATGAGGTGAATAGAGATCGGAAGGCAAGGGTGGTGGCAAAGGAACCCTCATGGGTGGGAACGGACTGTCCCCCCCTTCGAACCCTACCATCCGATTGACCGCTATAGTCAACACGTTCATGCGTGTACTCATCCCATCCATACATATAGTCAACCCTTTTATTTCGCCCATAATGGCTTGGAACATTGCGGCCACTTCATCGAAACTATGGGCTCAGGATTCGGCCATAGTTGCAAAGATGGGGTTGGATCCCCTAGGAATGGTCATGCAACAATATTTTTTTTTGAAAACTAATACAAACACCTAGACATACTTAACTAAATCTCCAGTACGTGGCGGAGGCTTAAACCAGAAGGTCCGACTCGACACGAGGGGTTACCGTTCGGATCGACGTAACTAAACTTTTCGAGTAATGCCTTTTGATATACCGGAGAGTTGGGCTGCAAACCAAAACACTTTCTTTTTTCTTTTATTTTAAAACAATGATCCTAGACTTAAGATATTTTTTTATCCCCTTTTTATGCAATGACTACCCTAGACTCAACTAGCACTCTGATACCAATTTAATGCGGGACGGACACGCGACCTGGGACTCTAGCTCGCGGGCGTCCCTAGAGAGGGATGCGTGGGACCGTGCATGGTTGAGAAATCGACAATGAGTCTCGGGTGTCAGCTTACCGCGTATACTCAGATTGAGTCACGGGACGGGTCACTCACTCTCGCAGTGGTAATAATATATGATATCGAGCTAATAATCCCATCACATACTCTCTAGCAACGGCATGCAAAAATATACGAAATAAAGCAAATGCCGAGAGAGGAGTGAACACGTTACCTCCATGCTCCGGGCGTGGGGAAGACGATCCCGGCCAAGTGCGGTAACTCTCGGTAACAAAATATTACAATAATTATAGAAGTTAATTTTTCTTCCCACTCCATGCAGGGAGGTAAAGGGCTACACAAGTTGGCCCGGGAGGACCGATCTTGGGTTGACGGGTAGCACTTTGATCACCCCGTCGGCGGGGTTCGGTTGGCGCAAGCTGCTGGTTGTAGGGCCCACGTGCTGGTCAGTGGGTTCGAGTGGGCCTGGAGTGGTACCACTGTGATGGTGGCTCCTGGAGAGGTGCTCCTTGGGACTGCGGCATGCTGGTTCACCTCGTGGAAGGCGAGGCGATGGCCGGGCGGTCGTTGCGATTTGTTATCCACGGACCTGTAGTCCTATTTTTACAGTGCGTGACCCGACAAAAATGCTTGCTGCGACCAACTCCAATGTCAGATTGGCACAAAACCAGTGCCATTGGAAAGCCCTCTCAGAGATCTTCAACCAAGGACTGGAGCAAGAAATTTGAGGACTCTGTATTTTTCGTGGAGGATTTTATAAGGGACGGACTGACAGACTCAGAAAACTCAGGACTAGCTTGTGGGTGGCGGTGTAGGATCCGAGTGATATCGGGTTTGACTCAATATCTGAATTATCTTGGGTCATTACAGTTGGTATCAGAGCGAAGGTTACGATGGAGTATAGAAATGTCGAGTAAATGCAGTGTTTAATAGTCCAGAGTGTCCGGTACCATCAACAGCTGGCTTTGGGTGTTCTGCTTCTTACCCTATTGTCTTTTTACATGTTTAAAGATCCGCGATGGTGCTGAGGGGGGAGGCGCAGTCCCAGGCTGTGCTGTCCACAAGGGCCCATGAGGTGCAGGGTGGAGCACCACCCCCTCCGGTAGTGCAGCTCCCAGTGCGTCAAGAGTAGCAGAGTTTTTCAATTTGTCCACCTGATTTTTGGCATTGGCACAAGGGGTGTTGTCGGCTACCCTGTATTGGGTGAGGTTCATCGAGTGGAGCTGATACGTGTGGCCGGCCATGGCAGGTCTGAGATTTTTGGCTCAGCAGTTCATCGTCGGTCTGAGGCCATAGATTCATCAGACCCTCATGGTGTCTGGGGTTTTCGATGGGGAGGTAGCATTTTGGACAGCAGCAAGTTTAGAGGTAGACTTGTTGTGTGCCCAGGAGCAGGGTAGGGCGTTGCAGCTCCAACAAGGTCTCCCTCAGTTGGTTCAGGAGGATCCAGTCGCATCCTCTTCCCCCATCCATGGTCCTCAGTGACAGGATAGGAGGAGGTGTAGGTAGGATCGACAGGTGGCTCGGCATGGTTTTGGGCGACGCTAGGAGGTTAGGCATCGGTGGCAAGCGCAGGAGCAGGTGCTTGTTGTAAACCTTATTTTGATGTTTTGATGATGGCCAACAATCTTGGTTTGATGATGTCCTGCCTTGTTCAGTGTTCTTTTGCCTTAGCTTTGTAAAGTCAAGGCTTCCCTTCAGAAAGTCCGTGCATGGTCAGTGCACATCTTGCATGACCTTGTGACTTAGAGTCCATGCAGACATTCGTCCTGCATTCTAAGTCCGTGCATTGCAAAGTCCATGCATGTACAAAGTCCGTGCATGTATAGTGTCTCCACATAAGTCCATGCATGTATAAGGTCTGTGCATATTTTGGACTTTAGACATTTTACTGACTGAGTCTCATCCAAACCCCGTGCAGGAACAGTCTCTTCAATGTAAGTCCATGCATATTTTACGCTGAGTCGTGCATGAACAATCATGCCCTCAGCTAGTCCGTGCACGCTTTCACATAGTCCATGGAAGCCAAACCCCATGCATGTTTGGTTTTTAGCATGAAGTCAGTGCATGCCTTCACACGGTCCGTGGAAGCCTAACCCCGTGCATATTCTGCTTCTAACACTAAGTCCGTGCACTTTGTTTTGATGTCTGTGCACATCAAACCCTGTGCACATTTTGGACTTAGGCTGTTTGCTGATTGGGTTGCATGATTTATTAAGACTGTGCATATCTCATCTTTGCATGCATTGTAGAAGAGTCAAAGTCCGTGCACCTTTTGTTAGTGTCCATGCACATGTCTACAAGTCCTTGCATCTTTTGTGTCTGAAGTCTGTGCATACTGTAGCAAAGTCTGAGCATACAAGAGTCCGTGCACGTTCTAGTCAAGTCCGTGCACGTTGTGCATTGTTAAACTCTAAGTCCGTGCTCTTTTAGAATAAGAGAGGAAAGTTTTATAACATACCCTCACTATGAGCATAAATACAAGCATAACGCAAGCACAAACCCTTTCGAAAGATGGACATTTAAAAGCATAAGCACAAGGATCCTCAGAGCTCTGCCTCTCTACAATCTCTCATCTTTGTGTGTCGTCTGGGGGTCCCATTGGGGTATTTATAGAACATAGGAGCAGTTATGCGCAGCTACACCGTCTATCCGGTCCAAAGGGGCCAACCCAGGGTTTTATCTGGACCAAACTCCAAGAATGAGGAGTTTATCCAGAGCAAAGTACCCTACTTATAGTTTTAACCGGGCCAAGTACCCCAATTGGGGTTTGAACCAGACCAAATACCCTATTTAGGGGTTTAACCGGTCCAAAGGATCCCCATTTGAGATTTTAACCGGACCAAATGCCAAGAGAGAGAGGTTTATCTAGTCCAAACTCCCTGAATGGGGGAGTTTATCCTGTCCAAACCCCCCAATGGGGAGTTTAACCGGTCCAAACCCCCCATATGAGGGAGGGGGTGTCCGGCCCCTTTTTTGTGTGTCATTTCTTTCTCATCAGTTTTTTTGGCTTCAACAGGTGTTGAGTAGAGAGGGTACTTTAAACACATTTTACTTTATCCCTTTTCAAGGTGGGCCTATTCTAACACAATGTTATCTTAAATAACCATAGGGGATAAATACCTGTTGCAGATCTTGATGAAGCCCGGCAGATGGTCCATAGGCCCCACTTTTCATTTTGGAGTTAATTATGCATAAGTCAATGATACTATCAGCCTTAATGCCTGGGAAGTTTTCCAACAGCAAATCACATAACAAGGCGAACTTATCTGATACCAAAACTTCAATTAGAACATTTTGGCACTTCCTGGAGATGACACAAACATCTGCTTGACCATTGGTGTCCCTCTGAAGTTCACTTGAAGTAGAATCCTCATGTTTCTCAGCCGCCTTCAAGAAATTGTTTACTCTTTTGGTTTCACCACAAAAGTTCCTGCTGCCATCACAAGTGTACTGGAGACAGAAATCATATGTTATAAAAAATGCTAGAGACAGAAAAAGAAAAAGAAAAAAAGCAAAATATGATCTGTCATACCTTGGCCTGTGTGGCAAGTGTACTGTACTTATTGGTAAAGCCAAAATGGCCAGACATAAGTGCTTTCTGGATGCAACTCCGAAGACCGTCAGCACCCACGTCTTGTGATGGCAAAAGTTGTTCTAACACAGTTTTCCAGTGGTGTTGTATTCTGGCAGGTTCACCAACCTCATGGACACCATTGCATGTTAGAGTGCCGTGTTGAACCTCCACAGCTTTCTGTACACAGCAAGCAATGCATCTATCAGTTGAAATTTTGAAAAGAAGACATATCTTAGGTATGTCTTTTCCTACTCTCTGAGCTAATAATAAATAACATTTAATATTTCATCCCTTTGTGACATGTAAAAATAGTATCATGTGACCCATTGGGCGCCCCCTCTCTCTCTCTCTCTTATTCTTGATGTTCTTCCCCAATTCCTCTTCTAAACCCCTCTAGATCTAAGTCTCAGATCTATTTTCTTCCACCAAATCTCTTCTTCTTCTCTTCTACTATCTATTGGGATCGTCCACCGCCGCCGCCGCCGCCGGAGGACATGTCTTTGTGACACGTTCATAGTCGCACCACTTCCCACTGGGGGTTACAAGCATAGCACATGTTTACGCTCCAAACCTCCATTGCTAGGGGTTTTTCTCCCCATCGCGCTTGCATTTGTGAGGGGCTCATGCACCGTGAGGACAGTCTGGAGGAGCGAAGAGTTACAGTGGCCTTCGCGGAGCTCGCAGAGATTACGGCAACGACGATCCGTCAACTTTCGCTTCCTCCTGAATCATCTGGCTCAGTGCTTTCCTCTTCTTCCTCCAGTTCTTTGGGTTATTCCATGGCGGATCAACATCCCAAGACCGAGGGCAGGAGATTGAGCGGGCCCCAAGGGCTTTCGTGGTGCCGTCGGAGCCTCTGCATAGTGAATTGAGCGAGGGCGAGGTGAAGCGGTTAGAGAATCGGTACGGGGTACTGTGGCGGTACCACTTTTCTCTACCTGAGCCTCATGAGTCCATCCTGGGCATTTCTTCTGGTTCTTTCTGCTCTTTCCTCCTGGCTTGGAAGTGCGGGTTCTGCTTGCCTCTCCATTTCTTTGTTGCCGAGCTACTTCGTTTCTACCAACTGGCTCCAGTCTAGTTGGTCTCTAACACCTATACCCTCATCTTCCCCTTCATTTTTCTCTACTGCTCATATGGGTTGGATGCCTCGTTGGACCTCTTTCACTATTTCTTCGAGCTGAAGGAGCATCTTCATGCGGGCAGTGTTTCTTCTATCTTCAGGCGAAGCGGGGAAGAAGTTGTATGTCCCTCTCTATCAAAGATTCCTCTCACAAAGGGTGGAAGACCCAGCATTTCTGGGTGGGCTTGGCCATGGAGGGTGAGCCTTGGGCCTTTCTGATGGTGCCTAACTTCCATCTGAGCCTTCCTCCAAAGCAGGCGGTGGCTTCCCTGCAGGTGGAGAAGAGAGCTGCCATTCTTCAGAAGAATCGCCGATTAACTGCCGAGTTGATGACCACGGCCAATGTTGTGGAGTATCCTTCCCTGAATGTGGTGCTTCAGGGTAAGGACTTCAGGGTCTTGTTTCACTTCTGGGTCGGATAAGTAAGCTCCCTTCTCACGATCTACTTTTTTCTGTCTAGATTCGAGGCGATCGGTTGATGAGGGGGCGCCACCGCTCGAGCTGGAAATCATCTACTTGGAGGAGACGCCCACTCCCAATGCACCTCAAACTTTTGCGAGCTCTTCCTGTGCCCGAGATAAGGGCAAGCAGGTCACCCGGGATGGCGCTTTCGAGCGTCGCGTGGCCAAGCGCAAGGATCCCATGGAATGGCTGTTGTGGTCCTCGATGAAGGCCGCGACCGCTAAGAGGAAGCGGGTGAAGAGGGTGGATGCCGCCCGTTCGGTTGAGGGGGGTGCGTAGTTGGTTCTCCCGACAATTGAGTCAGAGGGGGCTGTTGTGCTCTCCTCGGTTTTGACGATGACAAGGTTCACAGGTGAATAATAATAAAGCATGTTAGTCAAATCTCATCATTTCATTAATGATACATTTAAACTCTTGTGAATGACTAACCTTCTATTGGGGTGAATAAATGTCAGACTTAAAGTCTAAATTCAGTGTTCAAGTGATGAAGGGAAACCCATGTCAAATGCCCCACTCCAATCGTGGTAAGAATCCAAGACTCGTGCCCGAAGGAACCTTCTCGAAGCAAAACGGAGTGACCATGAAGTCACCAGATGGTAACTCCACCATCAAATCACAAGACATCTGGGAGACCCGGTCCTCAACACTCTACGTGAAATCCTCCGAAATAAACGAATGCGACGCGCCAGAATCAAACAAAACTCACGCTGCGTAACCCAAAATCATAACAGTACCTTCCACAAGCTGCGACGACTCTGTCTCTGCCCTAGTCATGTGGGAAACCTGGCCTCGAGCTCTCTGCCTGCCCACACTCGCTGACCGTGGTGGTGGTGGATACTGCCCCTGCTGCTGAAACTGCTGTTGTGGGTACTGCTACTGCTGCTGAGGAAACTGGGGTGGCTGACGCGGCCTCTGAGGACAGTCACGTGCCATGTGACCTGGCTGATCACATCTAAAATAGATCACTGGCGACGTACATTGCCTGCCTGGATGTGACCCACCACAACAGGGGCACCTCGCACGAGACCCACCGACTGACCCCTACAGCTGTAAAGGTGCCGACTGCTGAACACTGCCCGAAGAAGCCTGCCGCTGCTCTCGGCCCTCCTTATTCTGAAAACTCTTCTCGAAGAACCTCTTGATCTTGGCGTCGAAAGATGCAGAACCCGTCGCTGAAGCCGCTGGAGTCGAAGCTCCCGAACCACCAGAAGGAAGCTGGAATGTGCTCTGCTGCTGGGTAGTTGCCTGCTAACTGCGGCCTGACAAGGACTGCCCCTGGCTAATCGGTCCTCGTGTCCTCTGCATACCTAGCTCCAAAGACGCCGCTATAGGAGAAGCCATCTCCAAATCAGTGGCAGTGTGCACGATCAAATGGTGCCTCAGCTCCTGCCTCAAGTCCTAAACAAACTGCTCGGTCTTCACCCTCTCATGCTCCATGGTATGAGGTGCATAACGACCTGGCGCAACAAATCGGGCCCTGTACTGCAACACGGACATGTCGCCCTATACCAGCTCCAGAAACTGACGCAACCTCTGCATGGCAACATACTCTGGACAGTAAGCACACTTGAAAGTATTAACAAAGTCGCTCCACAAGATCTGCTCAAGGGGGCGAGACTGAAAGGACATCTTCCACTCGGAAGCCCACCACTCTGGAGCCGTGTCCTGCAACTGGTTGCAAGCCAACATCACCCTGTCCTCCGCAGTACACCGCATGGAACTAAACACCCGCTCCATCTCGTCGAGCCATCTTCGAGCGAAATTAGGGTCTGGTTGGCCGTCATAGTAAGGTGGATGGAACTGCATGAAATCCCTCACTGCTTGGCTTAGCCCACCCCTGGTCGACGAGCCTTCACCAGCCTCTTCGTCGAACTGCTGCGACATAAGCTAGTACATGCCACGGAAGAAATCCTCGGCCCCCGAAATCCTCACAATATTCACTGCCTCGGTGGCCGCCAGTGGCACTTTGCTCTGCTCCTCCTGCTCCTGCTGAACCTCCTACGGGATCTCCTGAACCTCTGGCGACTGTCCCTGCTGAGAGCGAGTCCTCCGCCTCAGCGCCATGCTCGCTCCTGAAGCAAAAGATAGAAAACACAGAAATGGCAAGGTCAACAAAAACACACGGTGCCCGATGCCAGCGTCAACTGTACATCATTACTGTGGACTAGTGGACCACTACAATTACTTATCCTCCCCTTCCCCAACACCAGCCGCCCCTCTCTCCACACCCTAGCCTGGCCGCCCCCATCTGTCTCAAACCCTAGTCTGCCCTACCCAGCACCCTCTCCCTGCCCTTCCTCACTCCCAGAACGCCCCAGCCCCTCTTCCCCACTCTCTCCCTCGCCCCACCACCCTCTGGAACCGGCCCAAGTTCCCCTCGCCCACTCCTCTCTCGCCCCCATCCTCGGAGATGCGCACTAGGGACAGTCTGTCAGTCCCAAGGACAAATCTGTGCGGGTCTGCAACGGAGCACTCCGGCGACATCCCCGAACTGCTCCAGCCGCCGGCATCACCTCCCTCCTGTAGCAGACATCTGGAGGAGTCTCTCCAACGATTCCCTCACCCGCCGCCTGCACCGGAGAGCCACCCACGCCCGCAACACCCGACAGGCCGACCTGCTGCCTGCTCCCTATAGCCCGTGACAGGGTCGGCCTCCTGCGACTCCCTCCATGCACCGGCGACCCCAGCAGCCACCCCGGACCTTGGAGGCTCTGTGGGGGTTCCTCCCCTTCACCTCCAACCCTTGTGGGTGCCCTCCCGCACTCCCTCGATGCCGTCACCCTTAGCGCAACCAGAACTACCCAGTTCTGCCCTCTGCCTGCAGCCAGTGACCAGCACCCACTCCGGTGACGCCTCAGGCTGCCCCGACACGTCCAGATCACCCCGGACTCTCCGTCACGCTACGAGGGCCCTCCCTGACGCCCTCAGATCGTGCCGGCACTCTCGACAATCACCTCGGCCTCCGCTAGGCTCAACTACCCCGGTTCTTCCCCGACTGCAGACCTGATCACCTGCCTGAGCCAGCAGCGGCGTCGGACCCGTTCCTGCAACGACCGGTGCCCCCGGCCCCACCCCGACCACGTGGGACTTCCCTCCAGCCGTCCCTTAACTGCTGTCACCATTGGCAGCCATCTCGGCTGCAGCATCACTGCAAACGACCCCGGAAACTCCAGTCGCACAGCCCTGTCTAGTAGGGCACCAGATCGGCTATCTGTCCACCGCCAGGCGTCCTCCGATTTCAGCCAGTAGTCGTGGCCCTCTCCGGCATTAGAGGACACTCAGGGGATCCCTCCCCACGTCTTGGACCTGCTGCGGACATCCTCACTACCGCCGACAGGTCGTCGCCATCGTCTGAGTGTACCTCTGTCCTGTTGTCCAGACTGAGAACAGCAGCGCGGCCGCTGCCTCCTCGCCCCTTGTCCCCCCCCTCCTGCGTGAGGGTAGTGGTTGTACACCCCGTCCCTGAGTTCCCCCTCCCTGCGTGGAGCTTTGATATTGGTTGTACACGCAAGTCTACGTCTGAAGCCGTTGTTGACGTGCTTGTCGGGTAAGCACGTTCCCCTGTTCGCTCCCGTCCCGCATCACAACGAGTAAAAGTGGGGCCCAGAATAGCCATAAGGGGGTTTTTATAATTTTTAAAACTATCCCTCTCTAGGACCACAAGGTGGTCCGCATAAACCTCGGGGGATTACGCAGACCAGGCTAGCCCCCCCAGCCTGGTCCGCGTAAAGCCTTCTCTCTCTCCCACAAAATAAAAAAAAAGGTTTTTTCCCACTCCCACCCCAGCCCACGTAAACCCCCTTGGGGGGGGGGGGGGTTTACGCAGACTGAGAGAGAACTCTTGTTTCTTTCACTCATTCTTTTATTATTCCTCCTTCCCTTTCATTTCTTTGAGTTCTTGATAGCCATACCGAGATTCGTAAAGTTCTCTCCGAGGACGTGCTGACGGGAGAGAGGAGATCGCCTATCCGAGGGTCGTCGTATCTCTAGGAGGCCGTTGCCGTGAGACCCGCACGTTGGGTGACAATAGATCTCTTAGTTCGAGCGACTACGCGCTTCGACCCGACATGCCTTTTCTAAACTTATTTATGTCTAATTATTTATTGTTACTTTTATTAATTTCAGCAATATAATTCCATCATGAAAGAGGCATCCAAGGTTGGCAAATTCCTGAAATCTCACATGCTGTTTCTGCCTAACCAAGTGGACTAGCATGAAACATGGCCGGTATGCTACGTTCTCCTTCACACACACACACACACACACACACACACACAGACAGACACACACACACACTCTGTGTGTTTGAATTGAGACGATGAGGTGGGCATCCAAACTTATCCTTAATTTGGGTGTACTGAAGGCTTGATACTCAACGTCACAGCTGGAAAGTGCCTACTATATATCGATCAGCAGCGTGATGATAGCTTGCAAGAAACAAACTGCTCGGCGGGTGCGCCCCCAATAATCTTCTCACTAGCTCACACCTTGATGAATGTCCGCAGAAACATCGACGTCGGCCGGGATCCTACGATTCCTCCCGCGGTTCGGGGTTCGTCAACGTACCCATGCCGACGCCGGCCACAGGGCATGCTCTCGGCCGATCCTTTACTGCTGCATTACGTGGGGGGGGCCCCGGGTTCAAAGGGGAAATAAAAAAGGAAGAACTCCATATCTCTACTGTCTTATATGTCCATCGACAAAGGATCTTCAAGTGGGACGGGTGTCAAAGGTTGATGAAGCTCCCTCATCAAATGGTTACCGTTCTGATGATGACATTCCGACGTCAGGTGCAAGGTTGCTGTTCGATATATACTTGGTGATGAGATGAGGGAATCTCCTTGATGTTAACACATATGCAGGATGACGATGTCATCTCTTTAGTTTGGAAGAAAAAGGACAAAAAGACGGCCAGTAGTAGACCGTCACAAGAGGACTCCCATCCAAACACGTATCAGGATCTTTCTAAAAGTCCTCCATATGGGTAAGCGCAAACGCATGCATGCATGTCTACCTGTGGAATTAATTGAAGAGACCCCTGGCGTCCTATGCATGATGGCCGACAACGAGCTGACGGACCAAGCCTGAAGAGAGGGCCAGGTCATGGCTTCACGAGTACTGTTAACATATTCGAGGACTACAGGGCCTTCACAGCAGTCAGGCTGTCCAAGTTACCCACTCATTATAATGGAACGCCTGGCTTGCTAGTTCCTGCTGATCGATGCAATATTACACTTGGAAGTACTGTTAGCTATGCTGGTAATTAAATGCATGTCCCGTGTTATATATAGCCAGTATTCTTCTTACTGTTGTGCTAGTTGTGCCAGCAATCTTAATTAATTAATGTGATGGGGATCATTTTTTTCTCTCGTCTTCTAATCCCTATAATTTGCAGTTTATGTTTTATCATAGCAAATATCTTTATGAAAATCTCAACAGAGTGCACGTCACTTTTATGAAGTCACATGGGTATGCCCTGTGTAGTTGTACAGTTAGACTTTTTTATTAATTTTGGACTCGTGACTGTTGTAAATCTGGACTATGGCATATATTTTATCACTCTGATAGTTTAATTTGCTTCCGCACTTAGTTACTATTTGTCATTTAACTAATATTACGTGTTGTAATCTCAATTCGTTATACAACCCCTCGACAAACTCCACTAACCCTTCAGGGGCCTCATCAGCCTCTTCGGTGGCATCCCCAATTCTTAGTGGCGGTAATCTGATATTATCAGGTTATCGGTACCCGAAGCTCTGGGTCGTTACATGGCCAGTGCACATTGTATGAAGTCGATGCAAGTTCCTGTAGCTTGCTCATATAGGGTCTGCGTTAAGTGTGCATTTGAGTCTGTGCATATTGTGTTCATGCTCACATTTGTATCTCAGTGTATGTCCTGCGTCTTACTTTACATCTCATGTGGCTTAGAGTCAGCGCATCTTCTGCCTTAGTGCAAGTTTTGCCTCGGTGCATACCACTATTCCTATGCATATAAAGGTCTGTGCAAGTGTTCATATAGCTGGACTTAAGTCGGTGCAACTAGTACTAGTCGGCTTGTGCACATCCCGCGCAATTGTTAAGGTCTGTGCATATCACTACTCACAATGCACCTAAGGTCTGCACAAAGCACTGTTCAGGTTGAAGATAGTATTGTAGCCATAGGAGCCAAGGTCTACATAACTCACTATTCAGATTAGTCCATCCTTTGTTTGTCTGAGCTAAATCTGTGGATCTCACTGTTGCTATCAGTGCATGTAGGAGTCAAGGTCGGTGCAGTCTCTGTTATTGCTATGCAAGTCAATGCACATCTTGTGTGACCACATATTAGGTTGGTGCAATGGTTGTTCCTGCGCGTAGGTTAAGTCCGTGCAACCACTGTAGAGGTCGGTGCACATTCTCTTATGCAGTGACCAAGGTCAGTGTACATTTGGTTTGTATGAGACCGAGGTCGGTGCAAGTAGCATCTCATGCATTCACACGGTCGGTGCAAGTCTTGCCTAGTGCTAACCAAGTCAGTGCACATCTTGTGCTACCATGCATAACATCAGTGCATATTTTGCCGATCAGCGTCTAAGGTCTGTGCAACATTTTCGGGCTTGCATTTTGAGTTGTGCACTCTCATGTTTCATCATTCTCAAGGTCTGTGCATACACATCTTATGCTATACTAACTCCGTGCATCTTTTTGTCTTGTTCACATTTTATGTCAGTGCATGTTTTATCTGAGTCGTACAAAGATTAGTACACATCTTCTTTATGCATAAAGTGAGTCTGTGCATGGTTGTTTTGTTGGCACTTAGAGTCTGTGCACATCTATTCATATGCTGTCTAGTCTGTGAACTATATCTCATTCATGCGACACAAGGACTGTGCAAACCTCTCGTGTGTGATACAAGGTCCGTGGACACTTCATTTTTTGTGCGATGAAATGTCAGTGCATATATCCACTTCTGCATACTCATGGTCTGTGCATATCTTGCTATACATTACTAAGGTCTGTGCATGGTTGCACCTCACTCTATGAAGTCTGTGCTAACACTCCCATTTGCTTGCCAGGTCAGTCACCTGGTCGAGCATGTGGTGGGCGAACCTACAACCTGTGAGCATTTGCAAGCACGTTGGTCACTAACGGACCATTCTTTGTTCGGATGGAAATCCGCATTAGTGACGTAAGAGACGGTGATAAAACCGTACGAATGTCTGCCATGAGTACGGCAAGTTTAATGCAATTGCGGGATTAGATCCCGGTATATATATGTTAGACTTGTGGATGCACTTTTGGGGACTCTTTGTTCTTTTCATTAGTTTATTCATCTTTTCGTTCGTTTGTTCGATTTATTGGTGCGAGGGCGTGCGAGTCACCTAAGTGACGATTTATGCGGGCTTAAAGAAGCCCATGGTGTGCTCGTTCTGACTAATCAGACGATTGTGTGTATCGTGTCAGGACTGAGGACCCGCCGTACCATGAAGGCTACGACGTTAATTACATCCCCTCGGAGAGAGGAAAACCCTTGATTGATTGCTAGGAAAAGGGGCCCAATGGCCTGAAACTCATAATAATGAAAGCGAGAGTAAACTCTCAGACTGCGTTTAAACAAGTCCCGCATTAGGGCGTAAACGTTCACAACATGTCGGTCACTAACGGACCATTTCGTTATTCGGACGGAGGTCCTCATTTACGGCATGGAAGACGACGGCAAAACCGTACGAATGTCTGCCGTGAGTACGGCAAGTTTAATGCAATTGCGGGATTAGATCCTGGTGTATGTTGGTCACCAACGGACTGTTCATTGTTCAGACGAGAGTCAGCATTTGAAGCATCGAAAACGACGATAAAACCATGCGAATATCTGCCGCATGCACGGCAAGTTTAATGTAGGGTTGTGGGATTAGATCCCGGGAGAAGCGGGTCAAGTTAACGAACTATTGGCCCGAGATGTGTTCGGATCATGACCATATCGGGGGTTCCGAGGTCCACGTCTGATACCACAAGGCATCATTGATTTTCTCTTTGCACCTAGTCTGGGGTAGTGAATTGTTGAGTGTGAGGCCTGAGATAGCCATCGTGCACCCTCGCACGCGGATCGACCTGCGCAGTCAGGTCGCGGGGATCGAGGGGGCAGCGCCCCTTGCAGGAGTTTTCGAGGGCAGCGCCCCCGGAATAAAATTTTAATTGAAGCGCGGGCAATAGAGTTTCTTTTATTTTTTTTAATGGCATTGATCTTTGCACTCTTTTTCTTTGTTTGAACCTTTCTCTCTTTTTTTACTGTTCTTTAACCCCCCCTTTTTATATATAAGAGGCACGCCGGGTTTGAAGTGGACAAAAGGGGAGGTTAAACCGGCGCACCCCTGGGCGCGCCAGAATTGACCGCGCCGGATAAGGAGGTGAACGGGGTGAACAAGGGGGAGGCGCGCCGTATTAGGACTTCAAATGAGGCTTAGAAAGGGGGAGTTAATCCGGCACGTCCCTGGGCGCGCCAGAATTGACCGCGCCAGGTAAAGGGGATGAACAGGGGTTTGATGGTGTTTTAAGGGGGGATTAAAATGGCGTGGTGGAACAGTGACCGCGCCGTTTTAACCTGCACCGGAATAGATTCTCCCGAGGGTTGATTCAAAGCTATTTGCTATGTTTTCTTCTTTTCTTTCACCTGCAGGTTGGTTTAATGATTGATTTGTTCATCCAATTAGTAGATTATGTTGATAAAGAGGGGGGGTTTAATCGTTTTAGTTGTTTATTGAGGTGAATGGTTACCACGCCTGGCACCACGCCGTCCGAGGTTCCCATCGCCACCACCCGTCTTATCGACCAGCAGGTGCGCCTGCGTGATGGCGAGATCAAGGTGATCGGCGGCCTGACCCGGACCATCGCCGTGGACCGCGAATCCGGCATCCCGCTGTTCCGCGATATTCCGGTGGCTGGTAAACTTGGTAACGAAGAGAACATCGCCTACGAAAATGTCGAATTCGTCGTCCTGTTGCAAGTTCGCCGCGAAGAGTAAACAATAAGTTACCTAATCTCCTGTCAGATGATTGACAGGAAAATGTAATGCCTCAGGCTATAGAGTGTTCAACGAACAAAAGGATAAAGAACGACTATGACGCGTATGACTCAACAGTTCCGTTCCACCGCGGGCTATACCATCGACCAGATGATTTTGGTGATTGCCATCATCTCCATCCTGGTAACGTTGGTGATTGTTTCTGTTGGTTGGAATCTTATCAACCGTACCAGCGGTGCCAAGCTCGCTTCGCAAATGAAGCAGGTCGAGGATGCCAACGGTCAGTTCTATGCCAACTTCCGTCTGTGGCCGCACCAATCTTATACGGCCCCGGCATCCAGTGCAGCAGCTAACATGGCGGCCCTGTTGGGTAGTGCCGGTATTACTGCCTGGAACAGTGCCGTAAGCTCGCCCCGTAACTTCCTGCCGGGCTTCCGTAACACGGCTGGTACGACGGTAACCCACAACTACAGCAGCGCGGGCAACACCATTACCATGGATAGCGCCGCCAACCCGTTCGGTCTGGCCGGTACTTACTTGGTCGTGCAGTTCTCCCAGGTGCCGTTTGCCGAAGTCGTCGAAGCCGAAGTGGCCATCGATGGCGGTACGGAAGGTACCCTCGATGCAGGCAACGCCTTCACCACGGGTCGCGTTGTCGCCCGTACGGGTGCCAACGACTGTGTGACGGGTACCACCGGTAACGCCCCGATCGCCACGGGTGGTACTGCCACCAGCCGCGCTACCCTGGTCAACGTTTGCTACGCTGCAAACCTGATCCAGTAAGTCCTGGCTTAACCAGATAAGGCCCTTCGGGGCCTTTTTGGTGCCTGATGCACAATTGCGACAAGGGTGCCGCCCCAACCGCACCGCCTGCATAGGCAAAACAGGGCCCACGGGTTAGTCTTTCACAAAATAGCCAGAGTCATATAGAGCCACCATGTTGCCCAACCAAAGTCTCCCTGCCGCCGATACTCCTTTGGAGCTGGATGGGGCTGCCGACAAGAACAACGAAGCGGTTTACTATAAAACGCTGGAAGTCTTGCGGACGTCCAACGATCTCGGCCTCGATGGCATTTCGCGGGATAACATCCAGCAGCAGCAGGAGCAGGGAGTGGCCCCGGATCTCATCTGCCGCCAGTTGCTGCAGCAGAAAAAAATCAACAAGAACCAACTGGGCCGGGCCATGGCACGCGCCCGCCGCGGGCGGGAGGTCATGTCCTTCCTGGATATTCCGCCGGAAGCGCTGATGCTGCGCCAGACGCTGGATACCAAGGTTGTCTCGCTCCTGCGCGGCAAGCGCATCATTCCGCTGCTGCTCAAGCTGGACGAGGACAGCAAGGCCCCGCTGGAAATTCACCTGGCGCACGATAATCCGGCCGGAGACCTGGTGCTCGAAAACCAGCTGAAGGATTATTTGGGCAATACCGTCAAGGTCCATTGGCACTATGCCCTGCGGGAAGTGGCGGGGGCCTTCTGGCTCTCCGGCAAGTCCGAGGATATCGATACGGGCATGGAGGCCGAAGCGCTCCTCGACCGGATCATCGGCAATGCCATCGATGCGCGCTCCTCCGATATCCACATCGATCCCTCCATCAAGGGCGAGCCGCGCGCCATCATCAAATACCGCGTGGATGGCTTCGTGCATCCCAAGGAGGTGATTACCATCGAACAGCTGGAACGGCTGCGCGTGCGGATTGAGAACCTGGCGCGGATGCCCAAGGTCAACCTCAACCACGCCAACAAGGGCGCCTTTACCCGCAGCGGTTACGATTGGCGCGTGCAGGTCCAGCCCCACGCGGGTCGCCTGGGCCCCGTGCCCCGCATTGTTTTGCGGCGCCTCCAGCCGGAGGTGATGCCGCTGGAAGTATTGGGCTACCCCCAATATTTCATCGATAAGATCAAAAGTGCCGCCAGCGCCCCCAATGGTGTGGTGTTCTGGACCGGCCCGACCGGCTCCGGCAAGACCGAGTCCATCCACGCGGCCGTGGTGAGCGTGAACCCCATGGCCAAGGGCCTCTCTGTCCATACCATTGAGGATCCCCCGGAAAAACGCGTGCCGGGCTATGCCGTCCAGATGGAAGTCTCGGATGAGGACCCCGCCCGTACCGCTTTGCAGATGCTGAAATCCTCCCTCCGGGCCGATCCGGATGTCGTCATTTTCGGGGAAGTGCGGGATAACGAAATGGCCAAGCTGGTGTTCGATGCCGCCAACACCGGGCACCTGGTGTTCACCACCTTGCACACCAACTCCAGTATCGATGCGATTTTGCGCCTTGCCGAACTTGGGGTCGAAGGCTTCTTGCTTTCCTACATCCGCGGTATCGCGGCCCAGCGCCTCATCCGCCGCCTCTGCCAGCACTGCAAGGTGGAGATGAAGGAACCGGATGACTATACCCGCTATGTCTTCGACCGGTATAACGTCCCCCTGGAAGGAAGCACCCTCTACTGCTCCAACCACGAAGGCTGCGCCAGCTGTAACTATACGGGCTATTACGGGCGTGTTGCGGCGGCCGAATGGCTGGTGCCCAGCAAGGAAATTATCGAGGCCAGCCAGAACGGCCACTTCGACATGATGGAAGACATGGCCCGCCGCGCCGGCTGGCAGCCCATGGGGCGGATGGCGGTGGAGCATGTGAAGCACGGGATTACCGACGCGGTGGAAATCTCTTCCAAGATTCTTGAACTTTCGGCAGAGAAGCTCGGGTAGGCAGCATGGGCATCTCCATCGGCACCACCAAGCTTGCCAAAGCCAACCAGGTCGATTTTTTCAAGACCATGAGCGGCTGGCTCAATTCCGGCGGCGGCACCATGTCGGTGTCCGAGGCCGTGGCCAATACCTGCGATGCCTACAGCCACGATGAATTTACGAGCCTCAAATCCAAAATGGATCTCATCCGTAACGAGGTTCAATCCGGCCAGACCACGCTCTACCAGGCCCTGGCCATGGGGAATGTGGGCTTCCAGCGGCAGGAACTTGCCATCATCGAGGCGGCCGAAAAAAGCAGCCAGCTCCGGCAAAGCGTGCCCGCCCTGGTCAAGGCCATGGAGGTGCAGACCAACGCCAGCCGGGAACTGAAAATGAAGATGATAGGCCCGGTCGTCATCGGCATCCTGCTCATCATCCTCACCTTTGCCGTACTGCTTTATATGCTGCCGCTGGTGGTGGGTCCCACGGTGGAACGTAACCCCGGCGCGGTGGCGGAGTTTCCGCTGCTCCTGCAATTTTACTGGAACCTCTCCCTGTGGCTCAAATCCAACCTCTGGTTCCTGTTTGTGTTCTTCGGCGGTCCCATTGTGCTGATTATCCTGGTCAAAACGCCGCTGCTGCGCCAACGGTACCAGAATTTCCTGCTCAAACTGGGTGTAAGCCGCCGCATCATCATCAGCTTTAACAGCGTGCTGGTGGCGTATTTCATGCCGGCCTTGGTCCGCTCCGGCATGCCCACCTACCAGGTCCTTACCAATATGGCCGATTGCCTGAACAACCCTATCCTTTCCAACCTCTTCAAACGTGCTGCCCAACAGCACGAGCAAGGGGTCCGCATGGGCGAGGCGCTGGCCGGCAAGCCGATGCTGCGCCGGACGGTCGAGGCTTTTGCTGGGCTGCCGGTTCAGGTGGTGATCGGCCCCGGCCAGAACGCTCTGGCGACCGAGGCGCTGGCGGGCCTGGACCTGCCGCCGCCGGTGCCGGGCGGCGCCACGAACTGCGTGCCGAAGGTGCCGGTCGATGTTCAGGGGCCGCTCAAGTGCGGCAACATGATGGAGGCGTTGAAGTGGGAGAAGCGATTGGAGACGGAGAACACGCACTGGATGGCGTGGTTCATCGTTGTAGCCGATGCTTTGAGCAGGAAGCCGATAACTAGATTAGCAAGTTTGATGCTTCAAGAATGGAAGTTGTTAGAGTAGTTTGCAAGATTAGATCTTAATGTCATAGAAAAGGAAGATCATATTATGGTTGCTCATATCCAGCTTCATTCAGAATTGTTAACAGAGATTGAGCAATTACATGATAATGACCCAGTACTAGTTGAAATCAAGGAGCAGATGGCTAGTCTGCCAGATTTCATGTTAGCAGATGATGGTAGATTGTTGTTTCGAGGAAGAACTTATGTCCCTGATTCTACAGAAATGAAGAGGAAGATTCTTGAGGAAGCTCACAAGTCTAAGTATACTATACATCCAAGAGCTACAAAGATGTATCGAGATTTGAAGAGAACCTTTTGGTGGCAGAACTTGAAGAGAGAAGTGGCCAACTTCGTAAGCAGGTGTTTAGTATGTCAGTAAGTTAAAGCCGAGCATTTTAGGCCTACTGGAAAATTAAAGTCCCTTGAAATACCGCAATGGAAGTGGGAGAGTGTTGGTATGGATTTTATTATGGCTTTGCCCAGAACTCGTGGTAGCTTCGATGCAATTTGGGTGATTGTTGACCGATTAACAAAGTCTGCACACTTTTTACCTATTAAATCTAAGTGGACTGTGGATGTGTTAGCTGCCCTATACATGAAAGAAATAGTGAGGTTGCATGGAGTCCCTGTGTCCATCATATCTGACAGAGACCCCAGGTTTATCTCTCACTTTTGGAAAGGTCTGCAAGCATCATTGGGAACTCGTTCGAACTTCAGTACTGCTTTTCACCCTCAGATTGACGGGAAGACTGAGAGAATAAATCAAATGTTGAAGATATGTTGAGGGCTTGCTTGATAGACTTTGGAGGCACTTCGCATGAACATTTGCCCTTGATTGAGTTTGCTTACAGTAATAGTTACTAATCCAGTATATAGATGGCACCATTTGGGGCTTTGTATGGAAGAAGCTGTAGATCCTCTCTTTGTTGGGGAGAGATCAGTGAGAAGCAATGGCTTGGACCAGATCTTATTTCGGAGTCATCCAAGAACATTCAAGTTATTAGAGATCATTTGAAGGTTGCTCAGTCTAGGCAGAAAAGCTATGCTGATAACAGAAGAAGAGATTTGGAGTTTCAAGTCAGGGAACATGTGTTTTTGAAGGTTTCACCATCAAGAGGAATCAGAAGATTTGGGGTTCGAGGCAAGTTAAGCCCAAGGTTTGTTGGCCCATTTGAAATCTTGGAGAGGGTAGGCGAAGTTGCCTATAGGCTGGCATTACCACCGCAATTATCAGGCATTCACCATGTATTTCACGTGTCTATGCTGTGAAAGTATGTTTATGACCCTTCGCACATCATCCAACATGCTGATTTGGAGTTGAAGGAAGATTTATCTTATGAAGAAAAGCCTGTTAAGATTTTGGACTTCAAGCAACAGCAACTCAGGAATCGATCCATTCCAATGGTCAAGGTCTAGTGGAGTCGGTGTGGAATTGAAGAGGCAACGTGGGATTCTGAGGAAGCAATTAGAAAGTTATATCCTAAATTGTTCTAAGGTTAGTTTTAATAAGATTCGGTGAATTTGGGGACCAAATTCCTTAAAGTGGGGGAGGGTGTAGCAGAGGATCGTGGGGCGTGGAGCGGCGAGGATGGAGCGAGGATCGCGATGGTGGAGGCGGTTCGTGGGATCGCGAGCCGACGAGGGTTTTACGACGTTTTCTTCGTGGATCAATGTCCACGGTGTGTGAAATCTTCGGTGAAGGTAGGGGGATGGATTCTTAACCCGCGTACTTCATTTTTCGCGAGTTTCGTAGGCCGTGGTGAGTCGAGCGGGCGTATTTGGAGATTTTGGGAAAAATCCATATTTTTGGGGTTGTGAGCCGATCTACCATTTCACCGAGTTTTTGGCCGATCCGAGATCGTAGATGCATGCTAGGGGTTATTTGGGAGCTTCCCCCTTGTTTTTCCCCTCTCCCATGGAGGTATGGGGGCGTGGGAAAGATTTTTGGGGTTTTCCCGCTGTTCTATTCTCGGGACAGTGCGGCAGTCGTTCCAGCAACCGTCACAGGCTGTAACGCCCTTGGGAGGGTGCTTGACAGGTCGTGACGCCCCAAGAGGGGTGCGTCACAGGGCCGTGTTTCATCGGCAGGGCGTCGATCGCTCTGACGGTCCCACGATAGACTGCCAGAGGGTGTGACGCGCCTGGGTTCGACCGTTACCGTGTTTCTTACCGTTTGGGTCGTGTTCCACTGGCGGCCGTGGGTACGTGCGCTAGAGCGCTGTGACGCCCTGAGGAAGGTGCGTCAGAGCCCTTGTTCTTGTGTCTTCTAACACACCTAGGGTGGTCCGTTAGAGTCTGTGACGCCCTAAGGAAGGTGCGTCAGAGACCGTGTCATAATTGTGTCCTCTGACGCACCAAGGGAGGTGCGTCAGCGAGCTGTGATGCCCTGAGGTAGGTGCGTCAAAGCCAGTTTTACTTCTTCTTCTGGCGCTCCAGGGTTGGACCGCCAGAGTGGCGGCCCAAGGTTGGACCGCCAGGCATTGCGCTGCGCCGAGTCTGTTGCAGCCTTATTCTTCGACGGTGGTTTCCGTGAGTCAGTCCTTACTTCCAGTGACCTGTCCACTAGTCGTAGCTTTCTGTGCACGCTGGTGCGGACCCACCTGGGAGTGGTGGAGAGTGAGACCCGGTGAGAGATAATTTTTAGGCTAGTTTTCGTAGGGCCCCTTACCTTTGCCACCAGAGTCCGGTGGGGGGGAAAACCAGCTAGAGGACCCGACCTAGAGCGGGTGATCTGTGTGTGCACACGTAGTTGGGGGCTTAGGACACGCGCTGACGAGCGAGTCCCCAGCTAGTCCTTGTTTGTGGTACTTGTTGCGTGTCTGAGTCTCACGCTCGGGGCGTTGTAGCTAGACACTTGTGACGCGGTGTAAGACGTTAGGGGATGCATCCGGTTGTTCTTCTAGTGGGAGGTGCTCCTATCTACTGGTAGGTACGGACTCGTATTTTGACGGACTGAGGTTCGATTTGCGCGGTACTCCCGTCACGTGACGTGAGTTGTCGTGTCCCGGGTTTTCATTTCTCGTCTGCGAGATGGAGTTTCGGGTGTTGTTTTCGAGAGCATTTTCGTAGCCGAGGTCTAGGGCTTCCGGTGAGCGTCACCGAGAGTTTTTCCTAGACGGCATGTGGTGAGGACACCAGGGCTCGAGACCAGAGGGACACAGCTGAGAGACGATACCGGACGCGCAGCACTACACGGGACAAGCTCTTCAGAAGTATGATAGGTTCATTACTGTACTTAACTGCCAGTAGGCCCGACATCCAATTTGCTGTGTGTCTGTGTGCACGATTTCAATCCAACCCAAAAGAATCACACATGTCGGCCGTTAAACGAATTTTTCGATACATTGCTGGTTCAGTTAATTTAGGATTATGGTTTCCGCGTAATTTGAGCCTTGATTTAGTTGCTTACTTTGATGCCGATTATGCGGGTTGTAAGATGGATTGAAAAAGCACCAGCGGGTATTGCCAGTTTCTTGGGGGGTGCGTAGTCTCCCTTTATGAGCACTCTACATGTCACTGCAATTAAAATATAATTAGAACACTCGTCCTCCTTATTGGAATCTCACTACCACTATCTATCAAATTCTCATCGACATACTACCACAATGATCATAATTTCATGTATATATAGCCGCTAGCTGCATGCATGAGGAGCGCTGGCTCAGTGCTCACTCAAATTCCCCTACGTAATTTTGCTGACGAGACCAGCTTAGTTTGGTTGCACTTACAATTGTACTGCCCACAAGAAGGGCTCTTCCAGCTAGAGCCTCATGTCGTCGTGGCCTTCGCCGGCCCCTCCCGCCACCATCTCCTCGGAGGACACCCACGAAGAAGCTGACCAGCTGAACCGGCCATTGCTCGCGTCCGGCAGGAGGTCTGGCAGGCTGAAGTACAGCTCGTCGTTGACGCCGTTCGGCGGCGACTGTTTCATGGGGGACGGCGGGCCTCCTGGTTTCAGCGAATCCGGCGGCTCCTTCCGGTCCTTGCAACAGGCGGCGTTAATGGGCGCCCCCCGGTGGTGGTGGTGGTTGTCACACCCGCGGAAGGCGGTCGCCGCGGCCTTGGCGGCGGCGGCCTGTATGTCCTTGGGCGACGCCGTGGCGGGGCGGGGCAGCCGGGAGGCTAGGTCGGGGAAGTTGAGGCAGGCGGCCTGGCCCTTGATGGCCAGCGCCGCCACGTCGTGGGCCCGCGCCGCCATCTCGGCCGTGGGGAACGTCCCCAGCCAGATCCTGGACTTCTTCCTCGGCTCCCGAATCTCCGACACCCACTTGCCCCCGCTCCGCCGGCGCACCCCGTGGTACGCCGGGCGCGCCGCGGTCCCGACGTCCCCGCCGCCCGGGGCCGCCTCTTGCTTGGAGCCTCTCTGCTGCGCCATGTCCGCGGAGGCCTCCGGCTGCTGGGCGGCCTTCATTTGGGTTGGCGCGGGGACGAACGGTGTTGATGTGGTACTGTGCAGCGGCGGCGGAGGAGGTGGTGGCGGACGTCTCGACGGTGGGAGAAGGTGGGGAGAACACGGCGAAGGCGTCCAAGTCCGTGGAGCGGAGGTAGCGGCGGCGTGCCGGCCGGGGGGTGGGCGTTTTGGTGGGAATTGAGGGAATGTGCAAGTTGCCATGCACGAACAGTGGGGTGAGGAAGTGGTACTCACATGTAAACTAATATGGTGTAATGGGGTGAAGAAAAACAAAAAGAGTTGGATTCTTATAAAATGAACAAGGATTTTTATGAACATATTCTTATAATCCGTTCTATTAATATATATACATATTGACTTTTAGCACTTGTTAGAAATATTTTTTAGTACGCCTAAATAGCTGTAGTTATATACTTCAAATTTTTCGCGAAGCCCACGATTCAGGGGCTGGCCGGGTGCCAATTGGGGGCACTAGGTCCCTCTCTCTCACAACCCACGATGACCACTTGGAAGTGGAATACTTTGGGGTCGGGTGCTCCCTCACTCGCTCAACGGAGCAATTTCATAGATATTAAATGAACAAGCACAACATATGGAGCAAGGTTTAGAGCTCACCTAGTTGGTTTGAAGAAACCAACTCTGTTCGAAGATGAGGGCGAGTGGGGAAGTGTGGGTTCCCCGCACACCGCACCGATGCCGCTTCCCCTATCAACAATACATGCACTACTCCCCGCACAGGGGGTTTGGGCTAAGGGAAGGGAGCTTAAGATTACACTAAAATACTACCTCCATGCAGGGAGGGGTGTTAAGCCGGCCAGGCGGGGTGGGGGAAGAAGATCACTAGATTGCCGAAGAAGTCACTCAATCGATTCTGACAGCTTCAGGAACAAACTAACCAGCAGTCGATGTTGTCGCCACCACGGGCCGTAACAAACTCAGATGACGCCGAAACCAGTGCTCAGACGTCGCTGTCTGGTGCAGGAAGTCTCCAGAATTTTTGGGGAATGGCCCAGAGTCATAGCTGGTCGTGGCTGACTCTGGGGCAGGGTGGCTCAGCTCTGACTGGGACAGTTCTCAGGGCACAACAGCAGGAAGATGATGCCGTCACAGCCACTCCCGAAGTCCAATCGAGGCGGGACCAAGTCGAGGACGAACGTGGTCGAGTCTTCTTCGAGAGGCAGCCAGGTAGAGCACCAGACGATGTCAGGGTTGAGAGATATGCCCAGAAGAGTGGGAGGGGGTCTGGACAGGTCCTGACTGACCTGCTCTGCTACCTTGTGATAGAAAAATCAGAACGGGCCGCTCCGAGCCTCAATCGACGCCCCGCTTGTTGCGTTGGACAGGCGACTGGTATGACTCCACTCCGACGATGTGGCGCATCAAGGAGAGCCGTGGTGTGGTCGCTGGAGCTTCTGTAAGCTGCCTCTGGTTGCAGGCCGGACTAGTTTTGTATAGTCTGTGGAGAACCACTCTCAGGAAGGCGGCGCCGTCACGATCACTCCCGGAGTCGAAAAGGTGCGGGACCACCGCAAACACGTCCGTATATGAGGCTTCTTCAGTCTCCAACCTGGAAGGCCTCCAGGAGAGGTCGGAGCAGAGAGATAGAGGGTGAACAGTGGCAGGGTATCAGTGCTGGTTCTGCGCGGACTGACCTGCACACCCGGGAGAGAAAATTTGGAACGGACAGCTCCAGACTCCGAATGAGGATCCGTCGATTGGGTTGGAAGGAGGACTGGAAGGTGAATGTCTTGGACAAGCAGCGCACCAAGGGGAGCAGAGATGTGGATGTAACAGCCTCTGCACTGGTGCTCAGGTCTTCCCACAGATGCCAGTCGTGCGCTCCGATGAGAACGGACCTCCCGGACAGCCACGAACTCTGATGAAGGTAGGATCACCTCAACGTCAAAGCTAACTTGGAGAGCTATCTGTCGATATATGGCACACCTCTAGAAGCCACCGAATGATGTCGGGACAGGCTCTACAAGTCGAACCTTTGCTGCTGCCTGCGAACTGAACAAGATGTAGTGGTGGAAGGGGGGATAGTGGGGAGTTGAGGAGGGGGAATGAAGTAAACAGGTCTTCAAGCAAAGCTCTCCCTTCCTCTTTCTGGCTCTCACTCTTTTCTTCTTCTTTATCTTCTCCCATGCTCTTCTCTCGATCAACTCTCTTCTTCTCTACTCTGTGTCTGAAATCGTTCACCTCTTTTCTCTACTTTCTTTTCTCTCACAGACCTCTCGTGCTCTCTGCTACACTTTCTAATCTTTCTTCTTCTTCTTCTTCTTCTTCTTCTTCTTCTTCTTCTTCTTCACTTCACTTTTTGTGCTGCTCTCTCAGCCTTTCCCAGATTTCTTCTTACTTCCCCTATTTCGCTCTTCTCCGCTATTCTGCATCGTATGACCTCCACCTTTATATATGGGCAGACTTGAGGGATTGGAGTGTGGAGACCACGCTTCTCACCCAGAAGCTTTTCCACGTGACAGCATCTGAGGCTGGAAGCCTCCTCGAATCACGTGCCCTTCCATCTGTCCCTCAAAACATTATCTGTAAATACAAAAGTAGTCATTAGTTCAGTTGGCAATGTACTGGATAGAAGAAGAATGCATGGAGTACCATTGTGCATGCACGGGGTATCACTGCATATGCATGGACTATGTAATCAGAAGACCAAAACATGCACAGGGTATGGAAATATGCACGGGCTTACTTGTGCAGAACTAAAAAATGCACGGACTTTTGAAACATGCATGTTGTTGCTTTTGCTCAAACTAAAAGATGTACAGATGTTATAAGAGTGAAATGTGCACAACGTGCATGAACTTAGTTGCAAGGCGTGTAGATACATGCACGGACTGGTTTACAGTAATATGTGAGGACTTAGTTCCAGTAAGAAACCTGCATGGGGTTGGACATGCACGGACTCTATGAAGAAGTGCAAGGACTTTAGTTCCAATAGGAAACCTACACGGGGTTAGATATGCACTAGTTTTATGAAGACGTGCAAGGACCTTGGGTAGACATAAAGTGCACGAACTTTAGTGTGCACGAACATACAGATGCTCAGAGATAAGCTCAAAGGCCATGTGCACGGACTTGCAGAAACGTGCATGGACATTCAGATGAAGAAGTGTATGGGCATTGAGATGCTCAGACCTAGGCTCGACACAAAGTGCACAGACTTATAGAGATGTGCACGGACTAGAGTGAACGTGTCGGACATAAGCTCAAAGTCCATGTGCACGGACTTGCAGAAACGTGCACAGACATTCAGATGAAGAAGTGCATGGGCATTGAAATGCTCGGACCTAGGCTCGACACAAAGTGCACTGACTTATAGAGATGTGCACGGACTAGAGTGAACGTGCACGGACTTGGTTGATGAAGAGGTGCATTGGCTTTGTGAAGCTAAGCCAAAAACATGCACGGACTTAACAAGTGTAACATGCACGGACCTGTTCAAGGCATCCACGGACTTGGAAGAATGTGCATGGACTTAACAAGTATAACGTGCACAGACTTGGAGTGTAGGTCATGCATCAAATGCACAGACCATGCACGGACTTGAAGTGCAGGTCGTGCATCAAATGCACAGACCATGCACGGACTTTTGTATGCTCGGACCTTGCTATAGTATGCACAGACTTCAGACACAAAAGATGCAAGGACTTGTAGACATGTGCATGCACTCAAATGTGCTCGGACTTGGAAGATGGTGTTTACCTGGGGCACTGGCTCATCTATGCTTGGTGCTGATAATTCTTCTATCAGGACCGACATTGAGCTGGAGACCGCGGCGGCTGATGCCAGGCGAGACAGCGCGTCTGCTCGGACGTTCTCTTCCCGTGGGATGTGGACCACCTCAAAGTGGGAGAATTCTTTTGCCGCGGCTCTGGTCCACTCCAAGTACTTGATCATGGATGGTTCGCGTGCCTCGAACTCTCCCTTGACTTAGTTGGCTATGAGCATGGAGTCACTATATACGTGCACGCTGGTCGCCCCCAAGTGTTTCGCCATGCGTAGACCTGAGAGGAGTGTCTCGCATTCGGCTACGTTGTTTGTGGTTGGGAAGTTG